>CM040436.1:15302298-16552298 GCA_022702705.1 Papilionanthe hookeriana x Papilionanthe teres
TTGAGGTACGCCACCATATGAGATCTTCTGAGTTTTTAGCTTTCTTTAGGGTTTTGCTCTGCGCATTGCATGTGGAGCAGTGACGACCAACGTAAGAAGAAAGCTTCCATATATATGTGGGGTTCTTGGCTTTATTTGCCCGTGCTGTCTTCACAGATCCATTAACTATTCCAAACATAACTCAGACTTTTTTTTTCGAGCAGGTTTAGCACTCATGTCCATGGTTTCGACCGGTTTAACCGTTAACCGGTCATTCAATCAGTTCGGTCCAAGCTTAGAATCATATTTGTTGGATTGAATCGGTTAACTCATCTAGGAACACGAACGAACAAAGCTCGTGTTCGTATTTGGTTCGTTTGAAATTTAATTTGTTTGAAATAAGTTCGTGTTCGAAATTTGTTTGTGAAGTCACTGTCCGTGTTCGTTTCTTAACGAACGAGCCGAACACGAGTTGTTCGCGAACGATGAGCCAGTTTGATAACCCTAATATTAATATATATAAATAATATAATAATATTATTAATTTATTACATTTTATAATCTAATTTTTTTAAATATCATAAATTTTTATATATAATTATTTTGAATTATTTTATATTTCGAACAATAACGATTTGTGTTTGGTTCATTTAACTAACAAAACGAAAAAAAATTGTTTTTGTTTGTCTCGCTTACTCATTGAACGAATTGAACACGAACTCCTTGACGAACCGAACACGAATTGTTCGCAAACAATGAGCTTTTCTAACAGCACTACTTCTAGTACAATCCCAGGCATCTTGGGATCGTTCATTTTGTTTCCAACAACTATGATACACACTTGATACAATCACACTGATTAACTCGACTTACTACACGAAATTATTTTATTTACATCGTTCTTTTATCAAATTTAGCACTGCCGTAAAAATATTGTTTCGTTAAACTTTTATGCGCGTGATGCGTGATTGTTGAATCCATTATGGGACGTATGATCCCTTGTTGTTGGTGATACCATACAATCTGATAGAAGATCCCCGTGGCTATAGTATCAAAACAAAACAACAAATCATAAAGAGAGAGATGGATGGTAGTTCTCGATGCAGGCCTCAAAAGCGCTTAATATTGATCAGAGCGAACTTCGAGCTAAATTTTGGTCTCGAGTACTCGCTTCGGTTTGTAAGCTTGATTCAACCTCTTCGACTGATTGGAACGATTTGACCACTTCAAATACGGTTTAATTTTAACATATTTATAAAATACCATCACATTGATATTAACATATTTATAAAATGAAAGATCTCCAACAACATAATTCTATGCAATTACGCGTGCACCCCCCTCCCCCCCCCCCACCCACACACACCCACCCACACACACCCACACCCACACACACACACACACATAATGATAATTAGGGCGTAAAAAAAGCTCTTTGTTCGAGAACAGTTCGTGTTCGGTTCGCCAAGAAATTCATGTTCGATTCGTTCGATAAGAAAACGAGACGAACACGAACAATTTTTTTCGTTCAGTTTGTTAAACGAACCAAACACGAACAATGATGTGTTTATTTGTGTTCGGTTCGTTATTGTTCGAAATATAAAATAATTTAAAATTATGATGTATTAAAAAATTTATCATATTTTAAATAATGAAACTTCTATAAATTATAATATATGATAAATTATTAATAACAATAATAATATTATAGTATTAATTATATTAATATAAATATTATAATATTATAATTAATATACTATACTATATATTAAAATAAAACCCTAAACAAACCCCTAAACGCTTTATTCAGTTTGCTTCATTTTGAGGAAGTATAGATTACCATATGTGTACGGAATACCTGATCAATTTGCTTCATTTTGAGGAAGTATGTTATCAAAGCTAGGGTTATTAAAAAGCTCGTTGTTCGCGAAAAGTTCGTGTTCGGTTCGTCAAGAAGTTCATGTTTGATTCGTTCGATAAGCAAACGAGACGAACAGAAACAATTTTTTTTCGTTCGGTTTGTTAAACGAACCAAACACGAACAGTGGTGTGTTCGAACATTTCAAACATGAGCACTAGCTCTGTTCGTTCGTATTCGGTGCGTTTACATCCCTAATGATAATTATTAGGAAGATTTGCATGCATACCACTTAATTCCTATATATTTATATATATAATATTTAAATTTTAATTTTTACATATATTGATATATATGTATCATTTAACTTATTTATAAAGATAAGTATTTCATCTTTTAAATTTCAAGCTGTGATATTTTTGATGTGATATCCATGATTTGCATGGTAAAAAAAAAAAATTGCTATCGCAATACATAACAATTGGGTGGTATATATGTAATTGCGGAGTGCACATTATAATTATACATAATTTTGTTAAATTTATAGATATTGTTTTACTGCATAAAATTTTGGTGTTAACAAGTAAAATAAAAGTTTTAGTAATACTAATTATCACTTTTTAATAGTTAACACATTTTAGAGGGAGGAGTAAGAGATCGAAACTTTTATTTTAAAGAGAGGAGTAAAGATCATTTTAGTCCCTTATTTCGGACCATCGAATTACAACGAGATCCGTGCAGACCATTTTTTAGTATACATATTAAGTTTCTCAATTTTCTACTTCATTTATAGAGATAACTGCAATAAGTACAAGGAAATCTATAAATCAAATAAACCGCAAACATATAGTTTGCTAATGATACTCCATGTTAGACGTTTTTTGTGCTTGGTTCGGGTATGTTGGGTGTCATCTACTGTAATTGATCAGTAACTAAATGATCTCACGATGATTCATCCATTTCCCTTCGTGGAGCTTGTCGTTGTAGTGTGACGAATCATCTCAAGGGTTGAAGACGATCGTAGTATAGCCCTCGCAGAGCTAGTCATTGACAGGTGGCGAGTCATCTCTCGGCTGAAGACGATCGTTGTACACCCCTAGCAGAGCTTATCACTGTCAGGTTGAGAGTCAACTCAAGGGCTGAAGATGATCTTTGTACACCCCTAGCAAAGCTTGTCATTGCCGAGTGTTGAGTCATCTCAAGGGCCGAAGACAATTAATGTACGCCCATCGTAGAGCATTCACTGATGGGTGGCGAATCATCTCAAGGGTCGAAGAAGATAACATACACCCTTTGCAGAGCTTGTCGCTGCCAGTGGCGAATTGTTTGATGTGTCGAAGAAAATTGCTGTATACCCTCACAGAACTTGTCACTGTCGGGTGGAGAATTGTCTCTGGGACATATGAGCTGGGTCTGATCTTTTACTTGCATGGGTCCTTGGTTGGATGATTGTCACTGTACCATTTGCGGAGCTTGTTGCTACTGAGCAGGGAACAATCTCCATCCAGACCATAGAACTTAAGCTCGTTGTAAAGAAGGTTTCATGGCTAGCCCCTTGGAAGTGTTTTACCGATTATACGCTATGGTGTCGTTGTCAGTTATACATTCCAGATTTGAGTTCCCTGAGTGCTAGTAAAAATTATGGTTTGAAGGAACATATTTCTTTGTTGACAGGATTTGATAGAGTTAGGAGGACCTACGCGAATCTGCATGTACATATGAATATGTATATAAGTATCAAGCGGAAGATGTAGGTATATCTTTCCTGATTTGAGATGACCAGAGGGAGGATGTTGACCGGAAGCTGGTGGTCGATTGGATGCGAATAAAGCAATGGTTCGTTGAACGACAGGTTGTCGGCCCGAGGGTGCTTTATTAGAAACACAAATGAATTGACCTATATGCATGTATATATATATATAAATATTATAGTTTATTTTACATAAATTAATTTTTTAGAATGATTCTAAATTAAAATTAAATCCAATGTCCTAATTTCATCCTTTTCTAATCACAAAGTCAATTTTGTAAGTTGATAATGAATTAAATTGTGCATTCATTCGTGAAGTTATGTATTTGACGAACACATATTGTCCTCTCGGCTCATATTTTCTAAAAATAAATAAATTAATTATTAATTATTAAATATTTTTTTCAGCTCTAAAACTGTGCGGCTCCTTACGCAGCCTCCTGATGTGACTATCATGTTGACTACAAGTAGAAGCCAAAGAAAACGACGAATTAGGGGTGTAAACGTACCAAGCACGAACGAACAGAGCTTGTGTTTGAGTTCAGATCGTTTGAAATTTAGTTCGTTTGAAATAAGCTCATGTTCGAAATTGTTCATGAAGTCACTGTTCGTATTCATTTCTTAACGAACGAGTCTAACACGAGCAGAACATGAGTTGTTCACGATTGACGGGCCAGTTTGACAGCCCTAATATTAATATATATATAAATAATATATTATATTAATTATATAATTTATATTATATAAATATATAATATCTATATTAGCATATCACTATAGTATATTAATATATCATTATTATTAATTTATTATATATTATAATTTATAAAATTTAATTTTTTAAAATATCATAAAAATTTTATATATAATTATTTTAAATTATTTTATATTTCGAACAATAACGATTCAAACACGAACGAATGCATCAATGTTCGTGTTTGATTCGTTTAACTAACCGAAAGAAAAAAAATTGTTTGTGTTCGTCTCGTTTACTTATCAAACGAATCGAACACGAACTCTTTAACAAACCAAACACGAACTTCTTAACGAACCGAACACGAACTGTTCGCGAACGACTAGCTTTTTTGACAGCCCTACAACGAACCGAAGAACTCTTTTATGGATTTGTATCTTTCGGGTTTTCCTTAAGGCTCAACTTATATATATATAGCGATGCGTTTTGAGCTCAGTTGGTAGAACATCCATTTCGGCGGCGTAAGTCCCCTCTGGACTGGTGTTCGAATTCCCCTCGAGGCGACTGAGGCTTATGAGGGTGGTGCTCGAGTGATTTAGTGCATGAGTCCAATCTAGACCTAATGAATTGTGAGCCAAGGATGGTTGACGGTTCCGCCCGTCACCCTCTTTCTATGAAATATATATATATGCACGCACGCGACAAAATATTTTCTATGAAGTTCACAAATATTAATAATTTTTTGCTTAATATATAATGCTGACTCTTCATATTATTATAATATAAATACTGTTTTAATTGATATGCCCAAAGTGGGAAAAATAGGATTTTGTATTTGTTCAAAAATATTGATTTAGAAAATAGAGGGCTTCTTTGGGACTATGGAAATAAAATAAAATAAAATAATATACATATCAATCCTCGTGCCAAAAAAAAAATAATAATAATAAATAAATAAAATAAAAAGAGATAGAAATAAATGCACAATAATGAGCAATAATTTATAATGAACGTGTAATCCTTTATTCATAAAATGATTATCCAATTATAGAGAGAAATTTGTATAATATAAGTTATATTTTTGCCCCTACTTTGATTAGGGGTATACAAGTTTTTCTAGGAATTCTAAGTTTGTGGGCCCGGAGCTTAGTTGCTCTCTAGCTTCGCTAACTAGACTGGCGAGACCTTAGTAGGCGCTGTCAGTCGACTAGACTGGTAAAATTTACTGGTTGTCTAGGCTAATGAGGCATTGGCATGCGTAGCCGGTCCGCAGGATTCTGTAGACGTCGGTAGACCGATATCCTGCTAGCAAGGGGTTGGCAAGGGTGATCAATCAACCAAATTTTGTCGATCAGTCAATCAAGTTCGCTTGTTAACCCCTAATCCCTGATGTGGAATCCATGTCGACAGAGCGAAGCGAAGCTATAATACTCCCTATTGATTCTTGATAATAGTCAGGGAGACTGCTGGATGTCTCTAACAAAACCGTAGGACCCTAGGAGTTAGCTCCTCTCTTGAGATTATCCTTTGGGTAACTTCCGTTAGATGACATGTTCGTAAAATGTGCTTAATTATTGTCCTTATTGTGTCTTTTTGTATGTTTATATTATGTATTTGTAATGTATTTTGTATTGAAATGCAAGAAACATGTAAAGCGAGCAATCTAAGTCGACAATTGGAGCAAATTGAAGTACTGACAACTAGGCGCTGGGACTTAGCCAGCGCCTAGGCACCAACATTCGTCTTATGTATCACAATTACAGAGCAGTCAAAAACCCGACGCTGGATTTGTAACGTCAGGGCGCTGGAGTTATAATGTAAGGATAATATATATATATAAATATATTTTTTAAGAATTAAATAACTATTTTATATTTTCTTTGTCAAATAGAAATAGTCAATTCTAAAATTTGGAATTATGCTTCACTGAATAAAACAGCTAATTTTCTCATTGGAAGATTTACATACATATCACCCAACTCTTATGTATTTACATATCCCACCAATTAGAATGAAAAATAGCATTTTACTTCTAAAAAAATTAAGATTGTGATTTGTTTTTTTATGCGAAATGAAAGATTTAGGCAATAAAAATATTTAAAAAAAAATTAAGTTCTAGATATGTAAATACATAAGAATTTGATGGTATATTTGTAACTGCCCCTTTATTACTTTATTTACCCATTTTAAACCCTTAATTTCTATATTTCTTCATTATTTTTTTATTATTTTAATGCCTCTTAAAAATTATTTTCTAATAAAAATGACAGCAAAAAAACAGAAAATTTCCAATAAAAATATTGTCATAGAGATTTTGTGAGAAAGTCCTCAAATAAATATAGCGAAATTTTATTGAAAATATCGAAAATGGAGGAAAAAGTCTGTAAAAGGAAAATACGATTTAATTTTGAATTTAAAATAAAAATAATTTTCCATAAAAAAATAACTAAATGTATATGGTTTCTTCTTTCCAAAATTGTCCATTTTTAACAAAGATTTGAAAAAAAAAAATCACATTATTAAAAAGAGAAATTTACATTATTTCAATGATGTATAAAAAATTCTGCAAAAATCCTTTTTTAGTAGTTTTTATTTATCTAATTACTAAAATTTCGTATTTATATTTATAGCATTTTATTGTCATAAAATTATATAAAAAAAATTATATTCCTATTAAAAAATAAATAATAATGTTATTTTTTATTTCGTGGTCAAGATCTAATTACATGAGGATTGTTTAGTATATTTAAATGCTTCTTTTAAAAAACTATAGAAAAAATCACATTCTTTATTAAGGGTTTGTTTGGGGCAGCAACAACTTGTTGAATAATGAATAATCTGCTGATAAGCAGCTGGTTTTTATAAGTTGTTGATCAGTAACTTATCCGGATAAACTGACTAGCTGTTTGGTTTGTGTTGTTTGAAAATAGCTGATTTGCAGTCGTTTCTAAATAAATGACCATTATGCCCATGTGCAATAATCTTGTTTGCAACAAAACTGCCAAAATAATATATTTCATATTTGAGAAGCAAAAAACTACTTCAATCCTTCCCTTTTTCAGTTCTTACCATTACTTTTAATCATTTTTCAACTAATCATACTTGTTCTTAAATTTAACATATCGTATTCCCTTATTGTCATTTTATGGAACTTTTTTGTAATATTTTGCCACCCTTCTTTGTTAAAGTAGGTGGTAGTTATATTTCAAAAACTCGATCTCCTTAATTCAGATGTTGCAAAATACGATTGTGACATCCTTATCCCACATTACTGATGAAGCCACTTCATTAGTCTTAACCATTACATTACTAATAAAAAAGATGGATAAAAAAAGATATTGATAAGGCCAGTAAAATAAAAAACATGATAAAAAAGAAAGCGTCAAGAAAAACAAACTCATAAACTAAAAAAATAAAAACCAAAACAAAGAGAAACAAAAATTGAGAAAAAAAAAACATGAAATCTCCCCCCATCACACCTACATCATAACCCCCACACAACCACAACCCAGTCCCAAGACTGCCACCAACCAGACAAAAACCATCTCCCCGTCATAGCCACAGCCAACCCCCCCATCACACCTCCATCACAACCCCCGCACAGCCAAAACTCAGTCCAAGCCAAACACCAACCAGGCAGAAACCACCCCCCATCACAACCACAACTAACCCCCCATCACAGCTCCATCACAGCCACAACCCAGTCCCAAGCCATGCACCAACTAGGCAGAAATCACCCCTCATCACAGCTACAACCAACCCCCATCACACCTCCTTCACAACTCCCACACAGCCACAACCCGGTCCCAAGAGAGCCCCCCCCTCCCCTCCCCCCCCCCCCCAACACAGCCACAACCATCCCCCCATTTTATCTCCATCACAACCCCCACACAGTCACAACCCAATCCCAAGACAACCACCAAGTAGGCCAAAGCCCACGCATCAAACATCATGGAGAAGGTAGGCTAGCATCAAGCCTAAGAGTTGTTAAGAAATTAGGGCAAATCAACGAACACATTGATTTAATGAGGTTTGACAAAGATGCTTATATCATCGGGAGTAAGAGCGGCGGCTTTCTGATTTCAAGAAAAATAGTACATCACCTTTAGGGTTACAATAATAATAATAATAATAATAATAAGATTAATAATATATATATATATATAATCTTATAGTACAATATATAATTACAAAATTACTCATGTACCGTACCACGGGGCATTGCCCCCGCTCCCCCAACCCACTTAACAAAAATCCCCTGATTGGACAGATGTTTCCGCTCCACTCTACTGGCTCGCTCTTCCGCTCTAGCATCTGTCCCTTATCCGGTATATGAGTATATGAATCATACCTAACAAGAGCTCATATGTCAAATAAAACAGTTAACTGCGGGGCATTGCCCCCGCTTCCCCAACCAACTTAACGAAACTCCCATGATTGGACAGAATGCTTCCGCTCCACTCCGCTCACAAGTTCCACTCTACTTGCTCGCTTTTCCGCTCTAGCATTTGTCCCTTATCTGGTATATAAACCATACCTAGCAAAAGCCATTCAATCGAAATTCTGCACAAAGAGAATGATATTACTCACAGAAATGTCATTCCATCGAAAATCAACACAACAAAGACAACAATATTACTTACAGTTACCATAACCATGGATCGTAGAGAGAAAGAGGAGGAGAAAAGTAACAATCGAGATAGAAGTGTAAGAGAGAGAAGTGTGAGAGAGAGGTGTAAGAGGGACAATCGGGGAGCGATCGAAGCCACTGGATGAGGGCAGAGGAGAGTATCAAAAAGGCACCTATAGCACAGGATGAGGGCAAGCGCGATGAGAGCAGAGAGGTAAGAAAATAACTCCAAACGCATGCTGCAGGTTCGACCCCACGACCGACGTTTATTAGAAAGCCATAACCGTGTATCACAAAACGCACCGAAAACGAAAAAACCAAACGAGAAGGTGGCGTCAGGAATACGCAAACGCAACCAATAAGCTGCGCCAAATAGGCCCTTAATCTTCTTGGAAGATTTACATGCATACCATTCAATTTCTATGCATTTACACATCTAAAACCAAAACTTCAATTTTTATATCATAAAACCTTGCCTACGTATGAAATTAGTTATTTCAAAAGTTAAAATGGGAATATTTTATATTTAAAAAAAGGAGATATTTTTTATGCTATATGAAAGGTTTGAGTGGGATAAAAGTAAAAACAAAATATTTTTGGATGTAAACGCCTAATATTTTATATTTTTTTTAAAAAAAGGAGATGTTTTTTAGGTTATAGGAAAGGGTTGAGTGATATAAATGTAAAAAAACAATATTTTTTTGTATCCAAATGGGCCATTCTTATTATTTGAATCCCAATCAATTCTTCTACAATCAAGCACCAAGAAATCTTAATACAATGGAATCCCAATTCCCACTTCTCCTCCTCCTCCATCTCCTCCTCTCATCTTCAACTCTCACCTCCCAATCTCCAAATGCAGCCCCCAACCCTTCCCCTACCCCCATCAAGGCCGTCAATCTCGGCGGCTGGCTCGTCACAGAGGGCTGGATCACCCCCAACCTGTTCGACAAAATTCCTGTCAACAACGATCTCTTGGTAAAAAACCAATATTTACCACTCACCCCATCCTGTTCGACGAAATTCTCCCTAAAGCTCACATTTTTACACCTATTTCAGGACGGAACTCAGATCCAGCTCAAGTCCGTCACCAAGAACAGCTACCTCTCTACCAACAGTAGCATCAGTCCAACCATCACTGCAAACCAGTCTTCTCCTTCCGAGCAGGAGACATTCAAAGTACGCATCATGCATTCTATCTTTTGAATCATATTTCATTCAGATTATATATGAACTGAAAAACAGAAATACTCTACTGCTGCTCTCTAGCTATGGCGGATCACTGAAACAACGTTCCAGTTCAGAGTTTTCAACTGGAGATTCTTTGGGCTTGATGAAGATGAGAATTTAGTAGCGATTTCAGCCTCGTCTAACGACTCGGATTCTTCGCATACTTTCGAGGTGGTGAGGAACGATGACGACCACAATAGAATACGCATCAAAGCGCCTAATGGCTCTTTCTTAGAGGTCTTCATCTGAGACTTGTTCTTATAGGAATTATGTGCTTTTCTATTCTTAAGTTCTCTATGTCCTGCAGGTGAAGCCTGATGGGTTGGTGAAGGCAGATTATTCAGAGAAAACTGATTGGGGAGATGATGATCCGTCCATATTTTTAATGACTAATGTGAGGCAGCTACAAGGAGAGTTTCAGGTCACTAATGGCTACGGAACCGAGCATGCGCCGGCGGCGATGATGGTGAGAAAATATCAAATCCTCAGATTTCGCTAATGGCGAAGGTTTGATATTAATAATAGAGATCATTTTGGCTTGCAGAAGCATTGGAAGAGCTTCATAGTGAAAGATGATTTCAAGTTCATATCGGAGAATGGATTGAATGCAGTAAAAATTCCGGTGGGTTGGTGGATAAGATTCGATCAGAGCCCGCCGCGCCCCTTTGTTGGGGGATCACTGCAGGCATTGGATAATGCCTTCTCCTGGGCAGAGTGAGCATACATATGCATACATACAACTTAAACTCCTATGTATCTACATATCTAAGACTTGAATTTCAATTTTTACATACATAACATACCACCTTACATAAGCATGAAATGTGCATTTCACTTTTTGAAAATTAAAATAGTAATTTTTTGTTGTGATATTGGGCTATTTAGGTGGTATAAATATCAAAAATAATGTTTAGTTGTTAGATATATAAATATATAAGAATTGGGTGGGTGCTAAGTATATAAGTGAAAAGTAAGGCGGTGAATTTAACTCGAAGATCGTTAATGACTCTAAAATTGATTCAAAATTTTGACTTGAATCGAGATCGGATTGAAATAAACTGGTCGAGCTATGAATTGAAATTTTGGGTCGAATTCATTTGAGCCAAATTCAATCCATACATGGATCGTGTGCACGTGTCTGTATATATAATTGAATATAACAAGATACGAAAATTTCGAGCTGGAATGGATCCAAATAACTCACTTTGTGCTAGTTGGTTACAAATTTGAGCTGGAAGGAGCTGATTCTGAGCTGAAATGGATCCAAATAACTCAATTTGAGCCATCCCATTTCGATTTCAAGCCTGATCGAGCTCGATTCATTTTCAAGCTGGCTCGGCTCGAATCAAATATAATGAACTGATTTCAAGCCTGACCCCAGCTTGGCTTGAAATCAAATCGTTAACAGACCTAGTGAAAAGTGTCAAAATTATACCCTTACTTTTCTAGGGCGTCAATTTAATTCCACGCAGAGAATTATTTTAACCCCCATTAAAGTAAATTTGGATACTAATTGAACACTTTTATAAACTCTAAGACAAAAATGACGACATATAAATAGCTAGGTACTATTATAGAACTATACTCCTCTTACATAAATCTATTTTTATAATTTTGTCCAAATCATCAAAGTGCGAATTTATTTTGCAGGGAATACAACATTAAGGTGATCATAAATCTTCAAGCCGCACCCGGATCACAGAACGTCTGGGATCACAGCGGAACGAGAGATGGATTACAATCATGGGGTAAGACCGACGATACCATCGACGAAACGATCGCAGTCATCGACTTCCTCATGTCGAGGTAGCATCGTTCAAATCCTATATCTTCATGCATTAGGTTCCCATAAACTGACATATTACTCAATCATGCTTAGGTACGCTAATAGAACAGGACTATATGCAATGGAGCTATTGAATGAACCATTGGCTCCCGGAGTCACACTTGACAGCTTGATGAAATACTACAAGGTTGGTTATGACACTGTGAGGAAATACTCCGAGGTGTTTGTGATAATGTCAAACAGATTGTCTATTAGAAATCAAACAGAGCTCATCAAATTTGCCAGTGGATTTTCTGGATCGGTTATTGACGTCCATTACTACAATCTCTTCTCAAAGCTTTTTGAGAAGATGTCTGTGGATCAAAACATCAACTTTGTGAAGAAATACCGAGCTTCGGCTATTGATTCCTTAACTGTTCCTAATGGCCCTCTTGTCTTGGTTGGTATGCATCATAACTATTTCTATTTGTTGCATTTACATACATACCACACAATTCTTATGCGTCTACATATCTACTTAACACCTAGACATTCATATTTACACAGATATAACTGAAATTTTTAATATTAAATCAAAAAAATCACCATCACTAACTTTTTAAAAGTGAGATGCATCTTTCAATGCATATGTTTGTGACAACAATGTGCTGTAAGTGTAAATATCAAACTTTGGGTGGGTGTTAAAATGTACAAAATAATTGTGTGGAGTGTATGTAAATTTTGCTTATTTTAATTGGTGGGTATTTCAATCATGATTCTATGATGCAGGGGAATGGACGAATGAAATGGATGTGAGCGATGCATCCAAAGAGGATTATCAGAGATTCGGGGAGGCACAGCTTGAAGTCTACGGGAAGGCGACGTTTGGGTGGGCATATTGGACTCTGAAGAATGTTCAAAACCACTGGAGCTTGGAATGGATGATACAAAACGGATACATAAATCTATAAAATATTTATGCGCGTTTACATACAGTACCATACAATTCCTATGTATTTACATAATTAATACCTAAACATCATATTTACATGCATCCCACTCAAATCTTTCAGATCATATCAAAATATGACCATCATTATCTTTTTAAAACTGAAATACATTTTTTCATGCATACTTCTATGAAACCAAGGTGTTATAAATGTAAAAATGTCAAATTTTGGGTGTTCCATACGTAAATACATAAGAATTGTGTGGTATGTGTGTAAATTTCCCGTGATTCCCACGGCATTATCTTCATTTTTGCTCCATATAATCCCATTACTCTCATTCACAAAGATGGCTCCTACTCTTCTCAATTATATTCTTGGATTGAATCATCCAAACATAGCTCTATCATAATTTATGTGAAACAAAAAAGCTAACAAATGCATAATTATAAGATTCACATCACACTAATTTCTCCACTGGTCTCTACTACAAAACTACCAAATCAAATCAATATTTCTTGCAAACACAAAAACCTCATAGATCACCACAATATATTATAAATATAAGCACAGACTCAAAAGCCACAGCAAGAAACAGGTTAAATAACTCAAATGGTAAGAAAAGATCTTACTGAAAGCAGTAGAACAGAGAAATAGAACATTGAATGGACTGGGAGGAAGATGGCAGCAGCTGACGATGGCTGAGATGGTGAAGACACCGGTGATAAGCCTTGGCCAGTGGCTGACTGAGAGGTTTCCGGCGATGTTCCAGGTGCTTGAACTGCAAGAGAAAAAAAATAAAGGTCAACTGAATGTATGACACTTGCTTTTCATGGCAAGGGTTCATCTGTGCTAGCTAAGTAAATGAACAGATATTGTAGAAAATAAAATTTTAACTAGGGTGATTTATATGCATTCCACATAATTTTTACATAATGAGATATCTAACATCTAAATTTTAATGTTTACTAAAATAAGACTTCATTTTCAGATTGAGATTAGGCAAGTATTTTATTTCAGCACATTATATTGATAAACTGAGCTAAAAATTTTTACATTAATAATGAGGTGCCTCATTTTCAGCTTTTTCATCCTCACAATTATTGAAGTAATTAATGACATAATTTTCTTTGTGACTATTAATAAGTATTTCAAATTCAGAACAAAAATAACATTTTTTAAGATTTGTAATTTTTTAAATATTTAATGATAAATTATGAAATATTTGATTCGAACACAAAACGCAAAGAAACAATTGATCTTTAAAAGTTCAAACAGAATCCAAATTAGGAAAAAAGGCCCCAACCATTGGTATGACCGAAGGTAAATGTAGCATTAAAAAAAGTGGACCAGAAGACGAAAAGAGCTGCTTACAAACTATTTGCCATATCCCCACTACCGATGATCCCCCCATAACAATAATATCAGAATCCTACTCAAGTTTTAAAAATTATGCTTATTCACCACCTGCAGCCCCTGTAATATGTT
Organism: Papilionanthe hookeriana x Papilionanthe teres; assembly: GCA_022702705.1. Taxonomy (NCBI): domain Eukaryota; kingdom Viridiplantae; phylum Streptophyta; class Magnoliopsida; order Asparagales; family Orchidaceae; genus Papilionanthe; species Papilionanthe hookeriana x Papilionanthe teres. The sequence goes on from CM040436.1 coordinate 15,316,640, forward strand.
TTCTTGATGATTGAATACAATGCTTTGTGTATCTACTACTTCTATAAGGCTCTCTGGTATTTCCCTATATCTTCTCCTCTGCACTTCTTATAGTATCAGAGCCATTGCCGTGAGGCTGCAGTTTCCTGTTCCCTTCACTCTTCATTCATCCGCTAGCATCAAGCTGCTTCTCGATTTTTAGTAGCAGCTGTTCTTCAGATTCCTTCTTCTTCAAAGCCGCAGCAGTGAGGCGAACCTACAGACTTTGGGAGAGTTTTTTTTTTTTTTTCAGTTTCTTCTGTGCAGACAGTGCACGCGTTTCAGTAAACAAAATGCATGGAGGAATCAGCATTGTCAGGAACCCAAACACCTTTAATTTCAACCCAATTCATTGATATTCCTCCATCCCTAAAATTTCTTACCTCACTACTGAAACAATTCACCCAAAATCCTCTTACCCCTTGACATCTACCACGAATGTCATGCCCAAGTCCTAAAAATATTTACCGCAAATGGCTTTGTGGGATTCCTTGATGGAAGCAATAAGTGCCCCAAACAGTTTGATGTGGAGAGAATTGAAAATTTACAATTCCACTTATTGACCAAAACCTTGCAGCCTCCCTACACTCTCTCCTCAACTGTCCTCCAACACATCATCAATCTTCAAACTGCTGCTTTTGGGCCACATTAGAACATCATCTCCAACCCAATAATCGATCAAGGGTGATCCAACTAAAGAATGAACTACACCATATAGCCATGAAGGATAAGACTATGGCACAGTAACTAACAGAAATTTGAACGCTAGTCGATCACATTAATGTGGCAAGGACCAAACTAGATCAAGAAAATGTTATCCTATATATTCTCAACGGACTTCCTCCAACCCACTAATCGATCAAGGGTGATCCAACTAAAGAATGAACTACACCATATAGCCATGAAGGATAAGACTATGGCACAGTAACTAACAGAAATTTGAACGCTAGTCGATCACATCAATGTGGCAATGTCCAAACTAGATCAAGAAAATGTTATCCTATATATTCTCAACGGACTTCCTCCAACATACAAAGCATTTAAAACAGCTATTAGGGAAATGTTACAACCTATTTCATTTTATTGATGATTACTCCAAGTATATTTGGGAGCATAACATGAAGCGCAAAAACAAAGTGCTGTAGCTTTTCATAACTTTAAGGAAGTGGATTAAAACTCGGACTGATAAAAAGATCTAGTGTACCAAATCAGACAAAGAAAATAAATGCACTTCGCATGCGTTCTTGCAAGATTGCTAGAGAGCTTAGATAGAGCAAGACTTCACTGTTCGAGAGACACCACAACAGAACGGGGTGACAGAGAGGTTGAGTCGGACTTTGGAGGAGAAAGCTCGGTGCATGTTATCCAATGTTGGGTAGGATAGAATCTATTGGGTCGAGACCATAGAATATGTCACTTTGTGAACCATTTGTATGGTATATAGAACGATCAACAGAGGAACCAAAAAATAGAAACGAGAAAATTTGCAAACCAGAAAAATAGAGAGACACAAATTTATGTGGTTCGATAATTTTTGCCTACTTCCATAGAGTTGCAGAGGATTTTATAACTTGAGGAGTTTACATCGTCGATCACGTCGACTTACAAGAAAGAGTCAATCACTTTTTATCTCTCTCTCACTTCCTCCTCTCCTTCTTTCTCCTATCTGTGAGCACCAACACCAAAGAAGAAGAAAAAACGGGAAAACAAAGCATGCGATTTTCTTGGAGTTCGCCCGCCTATAACTTCACGCCGAAGAAGCAACAAGGGAAGAGTCAACTGCAGCTTTCTGGATTCCTTCCTTGCCGTGAGCCAAAGAGCAAACGAAGTAACCTTGGAGAGCTTACAATCCAATTTAATTCTTCTGCTTGCATTACTTGGTGGTGGGACCTACTAAGGCAAAAGGCACGTCTCTTTCAAAAATGGGAGGCAGGAACAGTTAGGCGACAAGCATAATTTTTTTTTATTTGTAAATTAGGCACCACATAACACTATCTTCTGCAACTATTGGAGCTCATAATTTAGGCAAATCAATCTCAAAGTAAGAGATAAGATAAAGATTGTTGTATTTGATGGGTTTATTAAGATTGATTTGTTTTTTTTTTTTTTTGTTACTTTCCTTATATGTTATAAAAGACGATTTAGTTTTTATAAGAGAAGGGATAGAAGTGTAAGTTGTAACGATGCTAATGGAATCTCTCCCCGTGGAGTTAGGTACATCAACATAACGCTGAACCACATAAATCTTTTGTGCTTGATTGTTATTGTAAGAATTTCTACACTTCTACATTATTTTTGCATAACAGTTGTATCATAAATTTCTCATTTATTTTCTCTTTCAACATTATAACTAGTGACATCATGAAAAATAATTGGAATATACTGATTATTTTTTCCTCTCTAGTGCTTAATTTGTCTGCATTCATCTGTAGCTAAAACATGGATTAGGACAGCTATCTAATTAAAAAATTTTGAAAGGAACAAAAATGAAAAGAAAGGGGGGTCACAGGCTATTGTACGAGTCTACAGTCACTCCTAATGCACTTAACAAATCGAGTAGCACTTCTAAGGCTCACGTCGCCAGAGATGATTCGAACCCCCGACATGAGGGGTCATATACCGAGGATGTCAACTAACCAATAGGTCAGGTATGTGGCACTATGCGTGTGTGTGTGTGTGTTGATTTTTATTATTTAAGGTTAAAGTTGCTTAAATTAAATCAAATTATCATTTGGGTTGAACTTTAAAGTTTATTTATCCTTAGGGTTTAGCCCATCAGTAGGAACTCAAAGTGATGATACAAAGCTTTAAAACTTTAAAGTTTCTTTATCCTGAGGTTTGAGTAATGGATTTGGAATTGATTTGATATCGGGTTAAACTCGATTTGATTTGAATAGTTTTAGAGTGGATTTGGATTTGAATCGGATTGGAACATATCTTGAAACTGATTTGGACTGGGCGGAGTTTGAGTATAAGTTTGAGTGGATTCAGCAGAACTGAGTTAGGACTGATCCTAGATTAAAAGGCAGAAAGCGCATAAGATTTATAGATTGAGTTGAAACCCTAACCTACATGTCTCTAAACAGAAGGCTACAGACGGATTAACCTAAATTTGACAATAAAGCAACTAGTCAAAATGCACATGCCTTTCCATCGTCACGGGTACGTTAATAGCCTTAGCCTATTAACCAATAGAATAGCAGGTCTCCCTTGTTGCCATCGCAATGACTTAACGTAATCCTTTCCGTTATAAAGTGGTTTTGAGTACCTTTGCCAGTAGAATGGGCTATTTTATTTTATGATACTCTTATAGTCTAAAGGAGTAGGTCATTTGTTCAATATGTACTAGTCCTTAATTCTATCTATTTGATACCTAGTAAGCTAACGTAGGGCTACTAGACTGTACTATTCCATGGTTTGTGTGGATCTAGGTTTTAGGGTCCGTTTGGGGGACGCGGCAGAGCAGCATTGCGGCACCCCACCGCCGACGTCCGTTGTTTGGGCGCGCGTCAGAGCAGCTTCGCGGCCACCGCAGGGAAGGATTTCGCAAAAAGCGGGCCGCGGGATTGACCCTGCGGCCTGCGTTCCGCAATTGAATTTTTACCCCGTTACCCCTTCGATCGCAGGTTCATTCGGTGGTCATCTTCTCTAGCATTTGGCTCATTTGCTCTTCATCTTCCCGTCAAAAGGAAGCCCTGTCCATCGGTCTCCTTCCTCTTCCATCCTCTCCCTCGAAATTGCATAGCCCGCTTCTTCCTTCTTCCACAGTAGCACTACTGCGATCCATGAGGTTTAGGGCATGGAAAAAAAAAACTCCCGTCATTCTGAGGCGTCAACGGAGGCGGGACTCGACACAACTCTTCCGTCGTTTCCTCTCTCAACCGCCGAAGTTTTCCGCCGAGGATCTCTATTCCGTTTGCCCCAATTGCCGGAGCTTGCATCAGGTCAAGTGTCGTTTCTCAATAGCTTCTCCTTCACAACTCTTTCTGTCCAATTTTATTATTATTATTATTATTATTTTAAACTAATCCTGCAATTTTATGGATGTTCTGTGAAAGTATGGAATGCAGAAAACAGTTATGGTTGATCTGCGATATTCAAATTTATTATAGTTTTTAGAAGCGAGGCAAAAAATCGTTTTTTCGAAGCAATTGCTCCACGGCTGTTTTCAATGAACTGCGCACTAAACACGTAGACAACTTCCTCGTAACTGCTTTACAGTAGGCAGTCGTAGCTGCAATGAAAAGTTGAGAAGCTGCAGCTACGCCAAACAGACCCTTAATCTATGTTAGCTATCCCAGGGTTCACAACTTAAAGCTATCCCAAGGTGTGGTTATAAAAACTTGGATAATTTGGGAAATTTATATATATATATATACATATATATATATATATATATATATATATATATATATATATATGTAAAAAAATATATTTATAAGGGCAAAAATATATGATATAAAAAAAAATCTTATATCTTTTGGGGATCTCTCATGCCCCCCCTGCTAAATCCGCCTTGATTAGGAGAACATTTTCTAGAGTCTTTTTTTCTCTCAAGTTTCATTTTAAATAATGTAAGTTTCAGGAGATTGAAGATCTAGCAAATTAATACTAAAACAAAATTCCTCTGCGCACAAGCACATTCAAATTTTTAGCCACGTTTCATATGCCCTTCGAACTCAGATGCAACTAAACAGAAAAAATAAATAAATAAAATAAAATCATGGAGAAGATGAGCACGAGACAGTATATAGATATCATACCAGGAGCTCCCAATGGCGCGCCAGCCACAGCTACTGTAACAAAGAAAAAGATAAAACAAAAACAGAGAGAGGCAGGAACAAAAAAAAGAAAAGAAACAGATCAAAAGGTTAAACAAGTCTAATCAGAACATCTTGAACAAAAATTCGATTCAAAAGAAAAGAAACACTCACACTTGCACTTGGAGACGGAAGGGGTCTTGACATTACAAGCAGAAGGCAGGGAGAGGGCTTTCGTCACATTAAGGCTGATGCCAAATGTAGATCCGGAGCCGAACGCCTGGCAAAGGCAGGACGGCTTCTCCTTCACCACCTTCTTCAGAGGCGAGCAGCAGGAGGCATCCGGCTTCGCTAAGGTGCTTCCCGCCTGCACATAAGCCAGGCAGCCCGAAAGAGTCAACAGCTCCGACATGCAATCCGCCGGTTGAAGAGATGACGAGGGCGACGGCGCCGCCGCAGAGCTCGCCGCCTCGCGCCTAGCAGCAGAGAGGAGTATGAGCACGGCCTGGGAGAATACAATGAGAGTTCGTGAAGACGCCATTGTTGGGCTGCGATTAAGTTGAAGTTGTGGAGAATATTAATGGAGGATGGAGACAGAGAGAGAAATGGAAAAGGGGGTTTCTAATGGCTTAGGGTTCGGTGAGGGAGCGCGAAGAATATAGTGAGTGTGAGGAAAAGATGATGATGGGGGAGGGGACAGTAATGAACGCGTAACGCTGGCGAAGAAGGAAAGTGGCCTTTGGTGGAATGTGAGTAGGCATGCCAAAGAGAATATGTATATATATATTTATGTATGTATATATAAATATATATATATATATATATATATATATATATATATATATTCGTGTTTGACTCGTTCATTAAGTGAATGAGTGAAATGCGAAAAAAAAAATTTTAAGCTCAAATTATAAATGAATCAAACACGAATAACGTTTTGTTTGCTCTTATTTGGCTTCTTTTAGTTTGAAATAAAAAAATCATATAATTATTTATATAATAAACTTCTTGTACGCTCCCAAAATAACTCTTAAAAGAAGTGAAGCCTAAGACTTTTATACTGTTTTTCGGCCTTATACCTAGCCGATAGGGGACTAAATGTTCATATGATTCCCTTCCACCCAATCGCATGATACCTTCGTCACATATCAGCTCTACCGAGGGCCTTATATAGTAGAGAGTCCTCACACCCTCTAATACCTGTTACACTCTAAAAAAAGCTCTTAAGATAAGTGGGCAGCCGATGACTTATATACTGCTTTTCGGCTATACAACTAGCCGATGTGGGACTAAATGTCCCTGATATTATTACGTGTCTTCTTTTGTATAGATTTAGTCCACATTTGAATTCAATACATTACATCTATTTTTCTAATTAATTTTAAGAGTTAGTTTTGAGCTGAACATGAACAAAAATATTTAAATCGAGCTGAACGAGCCGAACACGAACCATGACAACGGTCTTTAAGCCCAACTCTTTTACATCTCTAAAAGTGAAGTAGTGGTGCTTAAAAAGGCATTTACGTCATACCACGCAATTTTTATGCATTTACAAACATCCAATATCTAAACATTCATATTTACATACATATCATTATATTTTAAAACTGAAATGTCTTCTTAAGCATAGATTGATTACACCAATATATTGTAATAATAAATATAGCACATGAAACATTGATATCCTTGAGAAAATACTCCGTACGTAAAACTACGTGCGGAGTCTAATGAAATCAAGTTACGTTGCACGTGAAATAAAAAATAAAAAATTTATTCAGTAACGCAGGGAATATTCCCTTCGTATTATTCTGCGTTATTCAAGTGTTATTGTGTTTTATTCATGTGTTATTTACGTGTTATTCTGTTATTATAACACCGGGAATATTCTCATAACAAAATAACATCTCAATAACGCACAATAACACTTGAATAACACACAATAACACTTGAATAAAGCGGAATAACATGGGAGAAATATTCCTGTGTTAACGAGTAAATTTTTTTTTTATCACGCACTATGTGACATGATTTCGTTGGACTCCTCACATAACTACGTGTACATAACTTTGATTTGACAATAAAAAAATTTCACTCTCACTCGCTATGTCAAAAATAAGTGTACAATTAATAATTATTTTCGCTCAAAATGTGGACCCCACAGGACAAATAAGGGACCACTCTCAGGAGAGGCGTCTCTTTCAACAGGAAATTTTAAAATTTTAAAAATAAATTTTATTAGTTGCTCTTATCCATAAATTTAAATCAAACTCAATAACTGTATTAAAAAAATTCCCATAAATTTATTTAAAATTTATTTTATAAATAAACTAAAAATTCTAATTTAGTTTTATCATTTTTTATTTAAAAAAAAACACTGGAATCATTTATTTAAATAACGATCACGTGACAATAATTCTTATACAATATTTTATTAACCGTAATATATATCATCTATTCCCTATAGCCTATCCTGTGCCCACTCCGACCAGCTCCGCAGTTAGTTCCGCCACAGGATCTGCCACACGAGCCTCCGCACTATAAAATCTCCCCAAATCGAAACCCTCTTCTTCGCCGGCGAGATGCTGTCTACCGGAGCGATCTACGGCCATGCGGCTGTTCAGAAGAGCAGTATCAAGGAGGCGATTCGAAGGAGGGAGGTGAAGAAGAAAGAGATCTCGAAGGCCAAGATTCATCCAACTGCCTCTTCTTCTTCGCCGGCGAGAAGATCCTGTATTCTTTCTGCCTTCCTGTGTTTATAAATGGTTTTGGCTGTTTTCCTTTTGATTTTGGCTTCTGGGCATTTCGTCGAATACCTTTGGGTCGTATCTGTAGATCCTAAGATGGATCAAGAGCTTGTTATCATCTGCTGAGAATTAATTTGCTGCTGTTATTTAATTGCTATTTATTTATCTTTCCGGATCGAGTTCTGATTGGATTTTTTATTTTTATTTTTTATTTTTTTGGATTGAGTTTTGCTATATAAAAATAATTAAAGTATATTATTAAAATAATTTTATGATAAAATAATAAATCAGTAAAATAGTGATTTTAGATAATAAATAATAATCTATAAATTTGTTTTGAAATTTTTGACGAATATAATAAAATTATCAGCCTGTTTGAAAATGATGAAATATTATCCTTTCAATGCACTATTTTTAACAAACAAAAACAAATTCATTTCTCAGTGATTACTGCAACTAAACGGATTTTAAATACGTCTTTTGGGATGGCGGTACAGTGACAGCGCGACACCGCAGCACAGTTTTTTCTGTTTAGGTAAACTATATTTTGACAATTTATTCATAAAGCTATCGCTGAAATCTGAATTTTCTCATCACTACTGACTAGGTGCGGTGACAACTTTCTAGTTACAATCTCTTTATATATTCATACCTTGCTTCTTCATTATATTTATCTATTATTACATCATAAAGATGCTAGCAACTATCTAATTCTTAAGTCTATACATATCGAACGCCTAAAATTTAATTTTTTACATTATAACACCCAAATATTTCATGTTATTTTGTCGGTTGCCCAGAAGATGTTATTAGGTCTTGACGCGCAGCGTCCGGACAATCATTCACAGGCTTCACATCATCATACACTTGATTTGTAAGTCACGTGACATCCGATAAATGACTGTTCAGACATGCAGACATCCACACCTTCCGATGAATGACTGTCCGGACATACAGACATCCAAACCTTATAGTTTCTCGTTGCCTAATGACTCTCGTTCTCTCCTCATGTTGATAGCCTCATTCCCCTCTATTGCTCGCCGAGACGTCTACGCTAGTCTCGTCATATGAGAAAAAGTGATGAATGATTCAATGATTGTCATGTAGCTTGTATTGAGAAAGAAAAGTTTAATTTTGCTCCCAATGAAATTATAATGCAATATTATAATAAAAATGTGAAATACATTAAAAGTGTGTAATATTATTCAATTAATTTATGATAATGAAATACAAGACTTTATTATGAACTATTTACTATTAAATTTATTTTGGGCGTAAACGAGCCGAACAGGAGTAGACTCATCTCGTGTTTGGCTCCTTAAAAAATATCATGATTCGTGTTTGACTCGTTTATATTTTTAACATAAAAAATTTGTTCGGTTTGGCTCGTTTGCTTAGCGAGACAAACACGTGTTGTCCGTGAAAAAAAAAAAAACTATCTTGACAACTCTAATCAGGCATGCAATCGACTGAGGTATAAACAAGCCAAGCTTGAGATAGTCCAGACTCGGTTTGTTAAAAAATATTATTATTCATGTTCGGATCGTTTATATATCCAGCTCAAAAAATGTAATTGTGTTCGGCTCATTTGCTCAACGAATGAATCAAATACGGGTCATTTAATGAGCTGAACACGAGCTGTTCACGAACGAACCGTTTTGATAGCCATACATGTAAGAAATTATTACCATTTATATAAATAAATCTAAAATTTCAGATGGACAATTGTATCAAAATTGGACTCCGTCTCTACAAATAATAAAATTCTAATGGCTGATATTAATGTAAAATATTTTAAATCTTAAAATTTATGCATCATATTAGAATCAATAATCATAATTCTATATGTGTAATTTTTCCTTCAAAGTTTTGATTTAATTAATTTTAAAATGTGAATGTGCATTGTAAAATAAAGCATTAATGAGTTTAACGAATTAATTAACCAATAAGTTACGTAAATTAATTTTTTTTTTTAAAATTAGAGTCTTCAAAATTCCTAATTTATTTTCGTTTTTCATTTAATATGAATAAATAGAGAACGCGAATTTAAAATACAAATTTAAATAGTAGTGTAATAATGACAAAAATTATTTAATTTATTGATTCTTCTAAAATTTAACCAAATTAATAATTTAATTTCGGGTAAGTTTGGAGCGGGGCAGCTGCAGCTTCCTAAAAAATAACTGTGAAACTACTGAAAATTAATCTAATATCCAAAAAGTTGTGGTGACTATTACAATTTTTTTTTTTTTTTTGAAAAAGTCATTCCTCAATTAGAAAGTTGTCACTGCATGTAACCAGGACCGGTGGGAAATTGAGATTTCAAAGGCAACTTTTTGGAAAAGTTGTCAAAACGCATTTTACCAAAAAAGACAAAACTGTGAAGCGGTGTCGGCGCATCGTCGCCCCAAATGGACTCTAGGCAGCTGCAGCTTTTCAGTTGAAGTTGAGCAACCTCAGGAAGCTGATGTAGGGAAGTTGTTGCGGGGAAGCTGACTGTCTGTTTGTTGCTGCTGTGTGAAAACTATGTGGGCAGCTGTTTTTGGCAAGATGACAACTCTGCCCCTATTTAGTAAATTTAATTGTAACAGAAGTGTGACACTTATATATTTGATACTTCAAATGCAGAATTTTAATTCAAACAGTACAAAAATTCAGATACACAACTAAACAGTGAGTACCAAGAGTGCAAAAAAAAAAACAAAAAAAAAACAATAAATATTAAAATACATTATGATTAAATTATTTTTAGCATGCACGCTGTGTATGTCCCGTGCCACAACGTCCTTTAGTGACCATGCCCAATCCCGATCACTATTTGCAGTGGAATGCGACGGATTGTCTTCTTCTATGACTCATTTCACGGTGTGTGTGGGAGAGAGAAATATACTTATCTTCTTATCAGAATGTCACAGGTGATACCACTAGTAAAATTCAGTTGATGGGAATAAAAGTATACATATTTGCTACTAGCTGTGATGCCTAAAAAAAAATAATACTCACATCACTGCCTCATTATTTCCACTTCTCATCATGAGTGATAAATATACTTCTATTTCCATCAGATTGTCATAGGTAGTATTACTAGTAAATTTTTGTGGCATGAAATGGTATTATGCATATTTGCTACTAATTGTGGAGCCACTAGTAAATTTCAATGGCTGAGAATGAAATTATACATATTTGCAAAAAAAGATACGCATTGATCACATAATTGTCTCATTCTTTATTCTTCTATGACTCATCACAGTGTGTGTGTGTGAAATATACTTCTCATCATCAAAATGCCACAGGTAGTACCACTTGTAAATTTCAGTAGCATGGAATGGTATTATGCATTTTTGCTGCTAGCTGTGAGGCCAAACAAAAAAACGAAAAAGATGTCTGACACCAATGTCTCATTCTCTCCACTTTTCCGCCTCATTTCACAGTGTGTGTGCGTGTGAGAAAGAAATATGCTTCTATTCTCATCAGAATGTCACATGTGGTACCACTGGTAAATTTCAGTGGATTTCAATGAAATTAGCCATATTTGCTACTAGTTGTGAGAAAAAAACAAAAGAAAATATTGCTCACATCACTTTCTCATTATCTCTACTTTTTTGCCTCATTTCACAGTGTGTGTGTGTGTGTGAAAGAAATACACTTCTCTTCTCATCATAATGCCCCAGTGGTTTTAAATGTAATTAGACATATTTGCTACTAGCTGCGAGAAAAAAAAAAGAAAAATCATGCTCACATCACTGTCTCATTCTTACTACATCTCCGCCTCATTTCACAGTGTGTGTGTTCATGTGTGTGAAATATACTTCTATTTAAATTAGATTGTCACAGGTAGTATCACTGTAAATTTTAGTTGCATGGGATGAAATTATACATATTTGCTACTAACTCTGAGGCCATAAAAAAGAAAAATATGGCTCACATCAATGTCTTATTACTTTGCCTCATTTCACTGTGTTTGTGTGTGAAATATACTTCTTTTATCATCAGAATGTCTCAAGTGATACCACCAATAAATTTCATAGACTTTGAATGAAATTAGACATATTTGCAACTACATGTGAGGTCAAAAAAAAAAAAAAAAAACACGGCTCACATTACTGTCTCATTTTTTCCACTTCTCTGCCTCATTTCACTCTGTGTGTGTGTGTGAAGAGGAGAGTAATGTATTTTTTTTTTCATTAAATTGTCACACGTAGTATCACTAGTAAATTTCAATGACATAAAATTATATTATGCATATTTTGTACTAGTTGTGAGACCAAACAATAAATGAAACAAAAAGTCTCACATCAGTCTCATTCTTCTTACTTTTCTGCCTCATTTCATTATGTGTGTGTGTGTGTGTAAAATATACTTTTATCGTCAAAATGTCACAGGTGGTACCAATAGTAAATTTCAATGGCTTTGAATCAAACTTTACATATTTGCTATTAGCTGTGAGGACGAAAAACAAGAAAAACATGGATCACATCAATGTCTCATTCTTTTTACTACTCTGCCTGATTTCACAGTGTGAAAATATATTTCTCTCATCACCAGAATGCCCAGGTGATATTACTAGTAAATTTCAGCCCCATAAAATGAAATTATACATATTTGCTACCCATAGTGAGACAGAAAAAAAAAAAAGAAAATCAGTGAAAAATTCATCACACCAAAACTATCACTATATAGAAGCACCAAATCAAAAAAATACAACTGAATCTACACAATGCAGAACAACAAAAAACAAAAATGTCTAAAAAATATATATGTAGGGAGAGGGGATACCGCAATAATGTGGACTTCGACATGTTGGTTAGGGCAGAGAAAGAAGAAGCTTCGCGGAAAATAGTAAGAGTAGAAAACAGGAATGCGGGGTCGATAGATAGGTATATCCGTAAAAATCTTGAGAAAATAAATGCGGGCCGCAGGATTGATTTCGTGACCCGCTTTTCACTGTCGCGACATTCTAATCCCAAACGGGGTCTTAGTCAGTATTTCTTTCCTGTTTTCAGTGTTCACGCACAATGAGAAATTTTTTATTTTTTCCAATATAATGTTTGGGATAATTAGGTGCATGACACTTGAAAATTTAATATTTGCAAAACTAGAACCCATGTCATTTTTTTGAGTTATTGAAGGTGTTTAGAATTTGATATAAATGAAAAATATGAGCTCGGGTTCTTTTTTGAATTTTTATATTTGAGTGAGAATTTAAAAAACTAATAAAAAAATGGTACTAATTTATAAATATCAACGTTCTAAGTGCTTATTTTTCTCCACGTCAAAGAATTAAGCTTCGGCGCTACGGCCCACATTCTTATTTGAATTTTAAATAATGGGCCACTTTACTGTGGACTTGGGCTTTCATGCAACCTGATCTCTCATAAGTGAAATATTTACACAAAACTATTGTGATAGAAACATAATTTAAAAATTATCATCTCAGCATAAATGATAAAAGCAAGAGCAAGATTTTACATATATACCCCTCAATTCTTATGTATTTGCATATCTAAAACCTTAACTTCAACTTTTACATACAAAACCACCTTATATATGCATGAAAGTATCATTATTTCGGCGGTATAAATGTAAAAAGTAAAATTTAGGTATTAGAAATGTAAAAAAACGTAGGAATTAGGAACTATCAATGCAAATACTCAAATCATCAGGCAGCAAAGTGAAAAGATTTATACATTTATGTATCCATTTTTAATCATCCATTCCAAACTCCACTTGTTTTGAACAGCTTTGAAAGTCCAGTAAGACCACCCAAAGGTCGCCCTCCCATACACATCAAGCTGAGCCCGTCCAAATCTTTGATAGTCGTTCTTCGAAGCATTCGGGACGTCCATATCATCCACCCATTCACCTATATCATACATAACCGCTGCAACTGTTAGCACTGCAAAGACTTTTAACTTTGATTTTAAAACAATCGAATGCATGATGCGTACCAACGAAGATCAAAGGGCCATTTGAAATCATGAGAGAACTGAGAGCAGAAGCGCGATTATTGTATATATAGTCGATATTTTGTTGCACCGTCTTGCCTTCAAAAATGCTTGCGAAGACATTGTAGTAATGGACGTCGACGACAGAGCCGGAGAAGCCGCTTGCGAATTGGATGAGCTCTTTGGGATCACCGATCGATAAGCGGTTCGACATGATGACATGCACGTTGGAGTACTTTCTAACTGTATTGTAGCCAACTTTGTAGTACTTCTTCAGGGTATCTAGAGCGACTCCAGGAGCCAGTGGTTCGTTGATCAGCTCGATTGCATATAGACTTGTTCTATTTGCATATCTGCATATAGAACAATGAGTAGCGCATGAGTATGATAAACCTCATTCTAGGGTTGTAAATGGACTCGACTTTTCGAGCTTGACTCAAGCTCAATTCAAGCTTTTAAGAATCTGTTCCAACTCGAGCTCGAACTTGATTCAAGCTTTTTCGAATCTGTTCGGGCTCGAGCTCGTTCAAACAATACCTGGAAGTTAGGAAGTCAACCACAGCAGTTGACCGAGTGATGTCATCATCACTCTGACCCCATGACTGTAATCCATCCCTGGTTCCACTGTGTTCCCAACCATTCTGTGGGCTCGGCATTGCATGAATATCTATGATCACCTTTAAGTTGTACTTCCTATAGTGAAAAAACAAAAGGAATTAGCAAAAATCAAATTTTTATGGAAGACAGATGTTCAAATGTGTCTCAAAAACTTGATTCATAGCTTACTCCGCCCAAGAGAAGGCATTATCCAATGCTTGCAACGATCCACCAACAAATGGACGAGGTGGATTTGGATCAAAGCTTATCCACCACCCAACTGGAATCCTCACCCCATTCAATCCATTCTCAGACACGAACTTGAAGTCTTCTTCCACAATGAAGCTCTCCCAATGCTTCTGCAAACACCATGCATGCAACATTCTATTTTCAGTCACACCTTTATGTTCAGCAACTATCCCCATCCTGAATTTTAGACTTTATACTGACCAGAACAACACTTGTGTCTTAAAATATTACTCTGTTTTCTTAGGTTGCTTTAATCGGCGGCGAAATCTTGGCGGAGCATGCATAAAAGCAAGACGGTGGTTAGGAAGACGAAATTGTGGGATGAAGGATGGAAGTGCTTCAAAGAGGAAGAAGAGATGTATAATGACCATAGAGGTGATCGACTGTGTGGTGACATGATTAATGGAAGAGTCGACAGATGACTTACTCGTTTCGGTAGTGTGATTAATTGTGAATTACTTATGCATCAACCTCGTAGTAAATTTAAACTAAATTTTTGTTACTCTTGTGGTTATAATGCATGGACACAAAAAATACATACCACTCAATTCTAATGTATTTATACATCTAACACCTAAACTATAACTTCTAAATGCATATCATCTTATATAATGCATGGAACAATGTATTTCACCTTTTTTATGTGATATGAAAGATTTTGGTGTTAGAAATATTACGTTCAGAGGCGGCGCCAAAAAAGATACTAGTTCCACCCCCGATCAAAACTAAACCCATCTCACCTTCATCACAGAGGCGGCGCGATCTGATCCGTAGCCATTGGTGACCTGAAACTCCCCCTTCAACTGAAACACGTTGGTGAGTAAGAACACTGAAGGATCATCATCTCCCCAGTTAGTTCTCTCTGGATAATCAGCGGTCACCGTTGCATCTGAATTCACCTTTAAATAAGAACCATTCGGAGCTTTGATGCGGATTCGATCGGGCTCACCATTCTTCCTCACGATCATGAAAGTATGTGAATAATCTGAGTCGTGTGATGCGGTTGAAGTGGCCACCAGTTCTCCCTTATCGTCGATGCTAAAGAACTGCCAATTCAGAACTCTGAACTGAAAACTGGTCTCTGTGATTCTCCATAACTAGGCAAAATTTGACCGTTGAGATTTGAATTCATGTTAATATTGCTGATATATAAATTAAAATGATGAGATTAAAGCAAGTATACTTTGAATGTTTCCCATTCAGATGCTGCTGGTTGATTTGCGCTGACTGTTGAGCCCCCTCCATTTTTGGCTGAGAGGTAGTTCTTCAGTGTTGCTGACTTGAGTTGAACTTGAGTTCCATCCTATCACATACAAAACAAAGAAGATGTAAACATCAATAAAGATTACATTCGGAAGACAGTATGGATCGCATCATGCCGTCAAATCAACAATTTGATGCAATCCACACCGTCATCACTTTGATTCGGAACCGATGAACTTGATCTTGATTTGACACTCTTGAATTATAAGTGAATATATAGATGAAAAATAAGGGAGAAGTGTGTGAGGGCTACCAATAGATCTTTGTTTACAGGAATATCATCGAACAAGTGAGGTGTGATCCAGCCCTCGGTCACCAGCCAGCCGCCGAGATTAACGGTCTTGATTGGGTCGTGGGAATCATGATCAGGAATGGGTCTTGAAGCCTTAGAAATGGTGGTGAGGAAGAAGAGAAGAGAGAAAGTAAGGGGAAATATGAGTTGACTTCCCATAGCTACTTAGAACCCTTTGGTTCTTTGCTATTTGGTTAAGAAATAACAGAGGATTTGCTTTATCTAAACTTGACAGAAGGAAGAGTATATATATAGTGTATCGAGTGGATTGGATGATTTACATAAATACCACTAAACTTATATGTATTTACATATCTAACACCTAACTTCAACATTCATGTATATGCCATCATAACTATATTGGATATATAAATACGTAAGAATTTGTGGCATGCATGTAATTATCTCTAATAATAATGTCATAAATGACAAATTGATTTATCATGCAACGTACGTAGAAGAAACGCAAGAAAATATATTTAAATATATTTTTTCATATTATGGGAAAGAAAAGGTTTGTTATGTAAGATGATGATGATGATGTGTGTGTATATATATATATATATTATTAATTTATTAATTTATTAATTAATTTATTTTTAAATAAAATACGTTTAGAAACGTACGTTTGAATTCACCTTTTTTTATTTTTATTATTTAAAAAATAGTTGGATCTATAGATAATTGTCTTCAAGCGCCATGATTGGTTATCTAATGCACAGTAAGATAATTTAATTAAAAAAAATAAAAAAAAAAGGTCAAAATTTTGAAATATCATTTGTATATAAAATTTATACTTTCTAACTCAAGTTTTTGAAATAAGTAAATGAATAAATTTATGCAAAAATAATCCAAAGACGTCTCTTCTGGAGCTGCAGCTGGTTCCTCAGTGAGTACTTAATATGAGAATTCTAAATCAATCGCTATCGATATCTCTTGAAACTCAAAGACAGGCGCCCCGCTCTCTGAACTGTTGTAATCCATATCGTCAATATCTCCTTTGTTATTGACAAACTCGTCGAAGTTTTGTATGATCTGAGAACTGTCATTCGAATTAAGCTGATTGTTACCAGTTATGTTATCACTAGAGACAATCAAAATGTAGTCGAAATCGTAACTTTCAGTATTATAATCATACAGAGTTATCGGTTTGAGGGACTCTTCCCCAAATCTGAAAGAACCAATCTCAGCCCTCCTCTACTCTTCGAATCACTGGCCTTCGCCTCTTCAGCCGTCTTTCTTGTCTGCTCCTAAGGTAGCTCCTCTGTTGCAATTGATAGTGCCTAAACTTTTAAAATTTTAGGTTTTGGATAATGAGAAATTTAGGGCGAAGAAAAAACATGAATCAACACAAATTCAGAAGAAAACACAGAGATTTAACGAAGTTCGGCAATGTGCCTACGTCATTGGGAGTAGAACGACGATTTCACTGTTTCAGAAGGAAAGTTTGGTTCATACCCAGGGTTAAACATATATATAGATATATAAAAAACCTACAAATAAATTACTAACACGCTCTCGCTCCCCCCAACTCACTAAATTCCCAGAGACTCATCTTCATTCGAAGAGACACACCTCTTCATTCCAAAAGACTTCAAATTTCTTGTATATGAGCCGTACCTAACATTGGATATGTAAATACATATAAAACGTGTGGTACTTATATAAATTTCTTTAATTTCATTTAATAAGTTAGATCATACATCTCCCTTCCCAACAAATTCAAGAGGACTCGTTAAGCCCACTCTGAATTGATAATAACGATCGCATTTTATAATTTTTATTTTAATTAACAATAATTATTTTGCTTAAAAAATAAATAAATGACATCGAATTAGATAAGACCGGTCTGAAAGAACAGTACAGTCCAAATTATCTTTTAACTAATTTCTATTCGTTCTAGAAAGTCCTTCGGGTCTTTTTTTAATTTAAAATATTTTAGGAAAATTTGCAAATCTAATGTATAAATTTTAATATTTACATTTATCACATTTAGAGTTTTCAAAACAGCTCGTTTTTCCCGAAAGCTCAGGTTCGAGTCGTTAAGTAGCTCGTGTTTGATTTATTCGTTAAGACAAGTCAAACATGAATAACTTTTTTTTGGCGCTCATATGTAAAACAAGTCCAACATGAACAAAATTTTGTTCGTTCGTGTTCCGCTGGTTTGACTCGATATATTTAAATAATTTGATTGTTGCAGAAAGATTTATAATCAATTAAAATTTTTAATTAAAAACAAAATAAAATATATTAAATTCTATTTAAATGAAAGATCAAAATGTTTCAGGCTAAAAAATTGCCTAAAAATTCATATCATATCTGGAGATTCACGAGGATTTAATACTAAAATACTATAAATATTAAAATTTTGTGGTAGATGTGTAAATACATTAAAGTTGTTTATTATGCTCGTAAATTTCCCTAATCTATTTTGTAAATTAAAAAATGACCCACAACGACTTTCTAGAAAAAACTATAAATTAGTTATAACCACAAAAATAATTAAAAAATAAAGGAAAACGAATCGGACCAATCATATCGTGCCAACGAGGCAACGCGGACAAACTCATTAAAGAGGGCAGATCTGCACAATTCTTTTAGAGCCGCCTCATTAAATTTAATGTAATTTATTTATTTTTTAAAACAAAATAAATATTGCTAATTAAAATAAAAATTTATTATGTGAGATTATTATTAATTTGTTGTCAATTCGAAGAGATTTATATAAATACCCCCACAATTTTTTTGTATTTACAAATCCAAAAGCTCAAATTTTATATTTACATTTATAATGCATTCATGTCATAAAAAGTATTACATAAAAGTTATGCATTTCAATTTTTAAAAAATAGTGATGGTAGTATTTTGATTTTGATGTTAGAGATTTGAGTTGAAGATATGTAAATATGAATGTTTAAGGGTTAGATATGTAAATAAATGAGAATTGTGTGATATAAATGTAAATGCCCCGTGAAATTATTATTCGTCAAATAAATATGAATAAGCCTGAGAAATGCGACCGGTATTTATGTTGTTGAAGATGTTATTGAAGAAAATTTAGATCATTGTTGATAATGGCTACAATAAATTTAAGATTAATTGGTGGATTTGCTATTGATATTTAAGAGCATAATGATATGAGACTATCAATAATGTTATTAGATTTTTGATAGTGGATGCCCCTTTGGCATACTTTATGGGTGCTTGAATATCATGATAAGCAATGATTGTTAGTCTCCAATTAGAAGAGTTTAGTCCCAACTCAAAAGTTCTTTTTTTTTTTTTTTTCAAACCCTTAATCATTGAGGTGCTTTTGTTTGAACGGTGAAGTTTTGATGGAAACTCTGAAGTTAAACGAGTTGACATATGATTACTTTTAGGGTGGGCGAGGAAGTTACTCTGATAAGGTAAAACTGTGAGGCAATTTGGCCAAAGCAGACAATACCTTGATGAAGGAGAGTTCGAGATGTTATAAAAATTATCAGAATATTACATCAACCAAAAAATTGAAACTAAGTGTCATACAGAACAAACTGCTATGCCATGCGAGACACATCTTCGTCTATTGGTTGATTCTAGGATATGAAACCTAACAATGATATTAGGTACTTAAGTGAGAGGGATTGTGAAACCCCTTAGGTAGATTGAAGCTGAAGTTTTAAAGTACGAGGCATTTCTTGGTGTAACGATGGATTTTTGATATAAACTCCAAAGTTAAGCATGCTCATCTTGGAGCGCTCCTATATGGGTGATTTCCTTAGAAGTTACACTAATAGACCAAAACCATTAGACCATTAAGCCAAAAAGAACAAAGTAATTTAAAATGAACCTAGTACAATCAAACTTAAATAAAAAACAGATTCAAATCACAAACCTCATTAAAACCAAACCTAATTTGAAATTAAATCTAATTAGATCTCATAATCATTTAAGTGCAAATTAAAAAAAAAACAATAATTGAACTTAATTATAAATAAAACATTATTAAACTTAATTCTATATCATAATTGTAACCTAACCAATACCCAAACAAAGTTATAATTCACTTCAACTTAAAATTTCCACCAAACATAAACTAATTGAATCTAATCTAAATTAACGTTAAACCTTATCATAGGTCTAAGCTACCCAAAACATAACCCAAAGTTAGTTCAAACCAATGATAAATAAACATACTTTAATTTGCATCTAAGTTTCATCGATGGACTTAGGTTATTTCAAAGCAAATTTAAGCTAGGCCTAGTCAAAGTTACAACTAAAGTTAAGCTTCAAATCTAAGCTAAATCAAAGTTCAAATTAAGTTTAAACCTAAGCACTTCATTAACCTAGCCTAATTATAAGTAAACCAAACATAAACACACATAACCTAATTTGAACTTAAATTCCATAGAATCCAAGTCATGTGGATCAAAATAATATAATTAAACCTAAATTAAAACATAAATTAAGCTAAAAGCTAAGCTACGACTGAATCAAACTAAACCTAAAGCAAGCCATGGCTTAACCCCAACCAAGGTTATGCCTCCCAAGCTCCTGGGTGTTATACCTTGACCAATTACGTGAACCTAGAGCTATGACATTTGTCCCCAACTAGTTTTGATACACCTCAACCCGTGGATTCTAAAGAGGAAATTTTGTATCTTCCTCCTCATGATCTATATCATGGGAATCTGCAATATGTGCAAACTTCTTTAAGGAGTTTCATGTCTCTTTCTTGTCCCATTTTAGCACCAATCATTTTTGAAGTGAACCAATACCATAAGGATTTAAGGTCACTGTAGCTATGATAGATCCTTTTTGTTGAGATGAGCGAATTTCATTGCTCATGTTATCTGAATCAATACCCTATTCACGAACATTGATTTTTCTTCAAGGGATGAAGGAGACTAAAAAATTTAAAGTCTTAAACATTATACTTTTAAACAAAAAAGTTATAAATATAAAATTAAATTTTTCAATAATTAAAGCATTTTTTTGAATTTTAAAATTTTAAATTTTAATAAAATTATAATCCATATATATGTCACTCATTTTAATTCCAATTACTGTGAAATTTTTACCCAAGACTTAGGGTGTTATTCTAAACTAACTTGTAATTTTTTTTTTAGAATTTTAAATAAATTTAAATTTTAATTAGTTAGATCCCTTCATCAAATATTAAACAATAAATAATTAAAAAAATTGAGAAAAAACTCACATTTTAAAGATAGATTATCTGCTGTTTAAAATTAATTAACTTAATCCAACCCAAAAATCAACTCACCTAAAAGCTCAAATAAACAAAAACTAAATATAATATTAATTAATTAAATACCAGCTATGATCAATCAAATTATACTTTATTATTAATTTAAACTAAAATTATTCGTTGGCAATCAAACTTGAAACCTAAAAATAAAAATTCAAACAAAAAAACTAGTCCATTTTGTGTCACATTCCTTGTTCAGTCGGTGGCGGGGTCACTGTAAGTCCTATCTGGCGAGGGTTCGATCCCCACCGTGGTGCGTGGGGGGTTGAATTACAAACACATGTCGCAGAGTTCTCATCATAGGCCCCGAGCGCATGAGAAATCGATATTTGAGTCTCTGCCAAATATCAATTCCTTTATATATATATATATATAGAAAAATTTATAACACCAAAATATTTTAAAGTATAAATATAAAATTTTAGGTGTTGGATATGCAAATACATAAATTGTGTGGTATGTAAATATATATTGCTTGGCCATAAGTGCTTCTCGTCGAAACACTTGTGACAAACCAAAGACATGATCCAATAATCACTTTGTCGCACTGGCAAGCAGTTTTTGTCGCAGGCGTGCAAAACATGTAATAATTTCTGCAATATACATAGTTTTATTTATTAGTAAAGGTCAGATACGACAGCTAAAGCATGGGGGGAAAGAGAGCTTATGATAAATTCTCGAATTTTGGATTGTGGATATACATAGTTTTTGGGCTCGTGTTTGGCTCGTTTATATTTCGAGCCCAAAAAGTGTGTTCGTGTTCGGCTCGTTTGCTCAACGAGCCGAACACGAGCTGTTCATAAACAAAGAAGTCGTTTGACAATCATAATCACGTAACCATAAGACGCTAAGGGTTGAGGCAAGATTTAAGAATTATAGTTTATATTAAAACATCATTTGAATCAAATTTAATACTTTTTATCATATTTACTTAATTAATAATTTTAATCAATTATAAATCCTTTAAATTTTTTAAAAATACTACTTCATTAATATATATATATATATATATATATATATATATATATATATATATATATATATATATATATATATATATAAAATTGAGGAATAGTATTTCGAGCCAAAACGAGCTGAACATGAACGAAAAAATTTTTGTTTGTGTTCGGCTCGTTAAGATATGTTAACTTAGCGAACGAGCCAAACACGAGCTTCTTAATGAGGCGAACACGAGCTGTTCGTGAATAACAAGCAATTTTGACAGCCCTACTTGTAAACGACTGATAAAATATTTGTAAAGTGTTGAATACTTATTTTTTTAATTAAGAATATTGATTTGACATAATGAAAAGATAATATAGCATTTACATTCATATCACATAATTCTTATATATTTAATGTTCCAACACCTTAACTTAATATTTACCTATATAACGCTCAAATTTTTTATAAATTTTTTATACCACATAATAAATTTGCCCTCTAGAAAAGGGGAAATTATTGCATACGTAGCATGTACGCAGTCCGCACGCAGCTCTTCGATATTTATCCAGTACTCTTGTAATAACCTATCAATACCCAATAACCAATGAGGGTATTGAGAGGGTATTCCGCACCCAGCGCCTGCGTACGTGCGCCGTATGCAATAATTTCTTCTATAAAAGAAAGGCCGTATCTGACCTTTTCTAATTCAAAAATATCAGTTAGGTGCTAAATTTTATAAATATCAATATTTCAGTTGCTATATGAGTAATTATCCCTTAAAATAATAATTTTGATTTATCATAAATGACACAATTATATCTTCCATTTATTTATGAAAAATTAGAATAGATTAAAATTAAAAAAAAAATAATTTTTTTTAAGATGAGTGCAATCAATTAATAATTAATTAGTTTTATATTGTATTAATATTAAACAAGTTAAAAAAAATTATTTTAATTAAAATTTATATAGAATATTCATTTTTTTCTTCAAGTGTGAACTATACGTGAAACTTAAATAGAATTTCAGTTCAACTTTTGGAATGTGAACTTTATTAGCAAAGTCTCGAGTTCTCACATACACAGTCTCTCTTTCTTTCTCTATCCCTTCTTAAGGAAATAACTTAAATGTTTATTTATTTGCATATCTCACATCTAAACATAAACTTTTACATATATACCGTCGCGCGCGCGTGTCTATATGCAAGAAACGGTGCATATTTTTCTAAGAGTAGCCTAACAGCTACATGTATGCATGGTTACAATTGTCAAAATGATTTTTTGTTTGCGAACAGCTCGTATTTGACTCGCTAAGTAAATGAGCCGAACACAAATAAATTTTTTGTGTTCGAAATATAAACGAGCCGATAATGAACATTAGACCAGGCTCGCTCGTGTTCAGCTTGTTTACCCCCCTAAGTGCCTGGAGAGTGCTATGTCACGCTCCCAAAAGAGTTCTTAAGAGAGGTGGGCAGCCCAAGATTTATATACTGCTTTTTGACACTACACCTAGCCGATATGGGACAAAATGTCCCTGACATTCTCCTCCACTCAATCACGTGACGCCCTCATCACGGATTAGCTCTACCGAGGGCCCTATACCGTGAAGAGTCCCCACACCTGGCAGGCAGTACCCTGCTCTGATACCACTCATCACACTCCCAAAAGAGTTCTTAAGAAAGATGGGCAGCCTGAGACTTATATACTGTTTTTCGGCTCTACACCTAGCTGATGTGTGATTAAATGTCCCTGACAGATAGCTCTAACTCTACATCATAAAATTTATTATTATCCATAGAAATAAATGTGCACGTGCCATAATCACATGAGTACATGACAGCTCGCAAATTAAATTAATAACTTAATATAACAACAAAGGACCAATAAGAATCCAAAGGGAATATTAGGTCAAGAGGGTTCACATGTGGGAGACAATATTATTGGAACCTATTAGAACGCATATATATGCTTTCATTATTAGGTTCTATTTATTATTTATTTAACTTTTTAAAAATATATTTTACTCAAATGAAATATATTTTACAAATTATTTCCAAACTAATATACTAAACCTTCGAGCTCCCTAAAAAATTAAAATTGTAGTATTTATTATGTTAGTGTTAAATATAAAACTGAATATTAAGAGGCTAGATATGTAAATACATAGGAAGTGGGTGCTATTTTCGTAAATTCCCCTTAAAAATATATACAGTACATGATTATATAATTGGTTGCTAATTAATGACTTTATGTTACCGATATGCAGTACTTTATATAATGTGATAATATCTATATATGCCGTACATGATTATATATATATATATATATATATATATATATATATATATATATATATATATATATATATATATATATATATACAAAGCTTTTAATTAGTGGGTGCAAGGGACCCACTCACAAGATATACGATACACGCAAAAAGACATCTAAAAAAGTATCAATATACCCCAAAACAATAAAATGTAGCAAACATGATGGACCACCGATAACATCGAAAATTAACTCCTCAAGACTATCACAAATACTACCAGCGGCAACGACAAAATAACACGACGAAGCCGATAAGAAATAACATGAAGCACGGCCGAGAAATAATACGAAGACCACAGAAACGCGTGGAATACCAACAGACAATGGGCTACTACCACAGATAACATCAATAAAAACAATTATATCTAAATATTTATATAGATTATTTTAGTCCCAAAGATTAAATTTAAGCAATTATTTTATGAATTCATGATTGCATTTTTTCAGCATGATCATTTTTTTATAATATAATAATTTTATTTTATCCAAAGCAATAAAAACTCCACCTATAGTTAATTTACTTTTGGAACGCTGCGAACCGTACCCTAAATTTGGTCCAGCCCACGTGAATGGTAGATAGTGGCAGACACATTGCAACCTATAATTTAGTTGAGCAATAACTTAACTAATGATATTACTTTTTTTTTTTTTGTCTTCTTAAATGTTCCAATTGCACTTCTTTTAAATATTACTTTATATTTATGTTAGGAATGCTCGTATATTAGATGAGTGATAGATGCTGGAGCAGAGTGAGCTGGTGAAGCCGAAACATTTGTCCAAACGAGAGAGTTTCGTTAAGTGAGTTGGAGGTGCAGGTCGTGTATATATATGTATTTGTGTGTGTCTGTGTGCTGTTCGCTTTGGTCTGTTGTTGGCGGGGTTACTGTAAGTCTTATCAGGTTAAGGGCACGTTCCTACATGACGTGGGTTCTCATCATGAGGCCAAAAAAAGCATGACTTTAATATATTACTTTAGGTTTGGATAAATGTAATATATAATGAAAAAAAGGGAAAGAGGTAGTAGTTGGGAGATAAATGAGCTGATTCAGCTTTGTCTGCTTTCCTCTTCATGTGAAACTCGTGTTTCAGAACAGAGAACTTAGAAGCATTCGATCAACCGGAGCTTGGGCCTATATAAAGCGGCTGAGCCTGCCGCTCTTAACAGCACTTCATTGCAGAGAACAGTATGGCTCTTAGTGTAGTTAACGCCCACCTTCCTTCTGCTTTGAGTTCCAAGAGGAACATAGCCTGCACTAATTCACTGTTAGGAAAAGCTAGGGTTTGGACTGTTGCATCTCCACTTTCTTCAAAACCTAATTCACTTCATGTTAAAGGGCTGATAAACGATAATGTTGCATTAACTGAGGAGGAAATTGAGTCGTTTTCTAGTTTGGATCATAAGCCGCATAACAGCTTCCCCCCTGACTTCGTCTTTGGTGCTGCCAGTTCTGCTTTCCAGGTTCATGCAAATCTTCTCTCTCTTTCTCGCTCGCTCCTTCGTTGTATTTTGATTGTATTGGTTGTATCGATACGACCGATATAACAAAAAATACAACGAAATCTGCACCTTCCGCACGGAATAATGTTTCGGCTCTCTCATGGAGGGTTTTTCATTAGGTGGAAGGAGCGACAAAGGCAGGAGGGAAAGGACCAAGCATATGGGATACATTTTGTGAGAACTTTCCAGGTCTAAGTTAAAGCATTGATATTATGTTCGGAAGACGGACGTGCGGATGACGGCGAAGTTTATACTGCGTTGTCGTTCGCACCTCTGGTGAAGTAATATTTTTTTTTTATTAGATTGAACCATACTGTCGAACACACGACGTGATGTGATCCACGTCATTGTCTGCAGAACTGAATCACCGGACGGGGTTATACATATGCTTAATTTTATTCAAGAAGTACAAATTAGAATATTAGTTATGTTTCTTAATGACATTAATTTTTTGCTGCTAAACATAGTGACTAATTAAAACTTGTTATGACTTAAGATAATAACAGTTACATTAATTTATTAATAATGTTGTTAAAGTCTTCAGTCAAACTGACATTAATTAAGAAAAAAATGTTATAAAATTGGTGACAGATTAATTAAATGGAGGAGACAGATTTCTTTCAATAATTTGTGAATATTAACTATAATATTATTCAGAAAATTTAATTATTTTATGATTTTTTTTTTCAGGAAAAATTGTTGATAATTCAAGTGGAGAACCGGGAGCAGGCTCATACTACCGCTATAAAGTAGGAAGACACATATTGCCCGAAATTAGGGCCGTCAAAACGACTCATTATTTATGAATAATTTGTGTTTGGCTCGTTTAGAAGCTTGTTCGATTCGTTTTCTAAGTTAACGAGTCAAACACACTAAATTTTTTTTGCGCTCAATATATAAACGAGCCGAACACGAACAAAGATTTGTTCGTTCATGTTCAGCTCGCTTTTGCTCAAAATAATTAAATTGTATATAACTGATAAATAGTATTTTAAAAAAAATTAATTGACTACATTGACTACAAAAATTTATAATCAATTAAAACTATTAATTGAAAAATAGACATTAAATTTATTAATTTATGTTTAAATAATGCTTTAATTTAAATTATAAGAATTAAACCATGTCACAACCCTTAACATCTTACGATAACATGATTAGGGTTGTCAAAACGACTATTTGTTCGTGAACAGCTCGTGTTCGGCTCGCTGTGTAAACGAGTTGAACACGAATACTTTTTTTGTGTTCGAAATAAAAACGAGCCGAACACGAATAGTAAATTTTTTTAACGAGACGAATACAATCTAACTTTGGGTTTGCTCGTGTTCGACTCATTTACATCCCTAGCCCCAAAATATACATACATATATAGTATATTTAAAATTAAATAATTTATAAATCATATTTTGAGCTTAAAATAATCTTAATTAAATTGATTAATCTCTACTAATTGTAATTCAGGAGGATGTGCAGCTCTTAGCCGACATAGGCCTCCATGCTTACAGATTCTCCATCTCTTGGCCAAGAGTACTCCCAAGTACTACAAAAACTCTATATATTCTCTTCTAAATCTAAACTTAATTAAGATCTTAATTACAATCTCTGATATGATTAACTCTTTAATTTTCTTATTAAATTAACACAAAATAATTAATATGCAGAGGGTCGTGGCCCGCCCAATAAGGAAGGACTCAAGTACTATCACAATCTTATTGATGAGCTAAAGCTTCATGGTAACTAAAATAACATCAATATAACTAAGTGTTGTTCGCTAAGCAAATGAGAAGCACACGAATAAACTTTTATTTCGTGATGTTTGACTCGTTTTAACTCGAATTAATTAACGTTTATTGTTAAGCAAATTATATGTGGGTGATTTTTGCAGGAATTGAGCCCTATATTACACTATTCCATTGGGATGTTCCACAGGCTTTAGAAGATGAATATGGAGGATTTTTAAGCAAACGAATAGTGTGAGTACTATATAATTTTAAAACGTAGGAAAATGTCAAGCATGGGATTTTTAATTTCAAAGTCTATAAAAGTATCAATTTAGTCTCCAGACTCTATTAATTTCGGTCGATATAGTCCTCACATAGCACTATTTCAGCCCAAATTTAAAGAGTTTGTGGACTCATTTGACATTCTTATAGACTCTGGCACTAAAATGACGATAAGAATGTTAGCAACATGCAATAATTTTGTTTTAACATTTTATCTAAAATGTGACAGAGATGATTACAAGAACTACGCGAATCTATGTTTTGAGGAATTTGGACATAAAGTGAAGCATTGGATCACCCTGAATGAACCTCTAATGTTTTCTTCAATGGGATATAGCTATGGGATGTTTGCTCCAGGCCACTGCACTCCAGACTTAGAACTTCCAGGATTTGGTCCTCTTAATTGCCCTGTTGGAGATTCTCTCAGAGAGCCCTATAAAGTTGCTCATAATCTGCTCTTAGCTCATGCAGAAGCAGTAGATCTCTACAGAACCAACTATCAGGTAATTTATAGTATTTCCAAGACAACATTGTACATATACCCTTTGGAAGTATAGTTTCAAATCTTATGAGGTTAAGATGGCATGTTTAAGTATAGTTTTTGACTTTGCAGGCTAAACAAAGGGGGAAAGTGGGAATGACAATAAACTCACATTGGTATGAACCTTATGATGAAAGCCCACTTAATAAAGAGGCACAACAAAGAGTGCTTGATTTCAATGTTGGATGGTAAGTACTATAAAGTATATGCATCAAACTACTTGTACTACTTTAATTAATTTGTGATTAACTTTTTTTAAGTGTCATTTTTATAGATTATAAATGTTGGTTAATTAAAGATGTTTTAGAAATTAAGGGTTTCATATTGAGTAAAGTGTCAAAATAGTCCCAGACTTCTCACATGAGGTCGTTATATACCCAATCACACACATATTTTTCGTGCATAGATCTATGCATCAACATGTTATAAATATATGTATAAATATCAAATTTTAAATATGCAAATACATTGAATCTATGCACTTTTAAAGAAAAATATACTTCTTTCATCCAGAGGTTTATAGATAAAAATATCAAATTTTAGCAATTAAACGTGTAAACACGTAGGATTTGTATGGTACCACACCACATTTTTATCTGTTTGGATAAACTGCATTTAGATACATTTTACAAAAAGCTGCCGTTGAAAATCTGTGTTTTCCACCGGTCCTAAATAAGTGCGGTGACAACTTTTTAGCTGTGGTCTGACTTTTCAAAAAAAAAAATTACACTTGCCACTAGATCTTTTTGAATATCAGATTATTTTTCAACAACTTCACAGTTACTTCTTAATAAACTGAAGTCACCCAAAAAGAGATCATAAGCCGAGTAACAAATGATTGTAACTTCAGATATATACATGTATGTTTTGTAATGTTTAAGAGGAATTTTATTATTATATCGAAATGAATTAGGATTAATTTCATATATAAACCAAGGATTTAGCTTAATTAATTACTGGTTAATGAGCAGGTTCTTGGATCCACTCAACTTTGGTAATTACCCATTCTCTATGCGAGCTTTGGTGGGGGAGAGACTCCCAATTTTCACAGACGAGGAGTCCGCAAAGCTTAAAGACTCTTTTGATTTCATTGGGGTTAACTACTACACAGCAAGATACGTAAAAGACAAGCCTTATAATTATACTATCAAACCACAGACCTGCAATGACGACGCACAGGCCGACACACCAAGTACGTCCGCACGATATGATGCGATTAACCCCGTCTTCGTCTGCACGTACATGCAGACGACAAACATAATACATTCTTTTTTATTCACTAATCATTTACTTAATTAGGTACTTCTGAACGAGTTGTGCTTGAGCGAGTCCAGATTCGATTTGTTAAAAAATATCAATTTTCATGTTCAGCTCGTATATATAATGCATGTTAGAATTTCAACTTTTATATGCATTAAATACATGTTTCCAATGAACCCATTTGACAACATTTAATTTTTTTAATAATATTTAAATATGTTTTGAGATGCGTTATGTAACATGAATTAATTGACTATATTATTTTTGTAGGGACATTTACATGCAAACCACCCAATTTCTATGTATTTACATATCCAAAACATAAGCTTTAATTTTTACATATATGCCACCCCAAATCTTCCATATCACATAAAAAGATACAATATGCAGGGCATATATGTAAAAATGGAAGTTTAAGGGGTATGATATGTAAATACATAAGAATTTATTGGTATGTATGTAAATCTTTCTATCTCTTACATTTATCTCTTATAATATTCTTCCTGGGATGCAGCTGACAGGGCTGGGGTGCCCATCGGACCAGCTGAGGTAAGTGATTCTTTGCAATTTATAATTTAACATATAGGGTAAATATGTAAATGTGTATTATAAAATTTATAATCAATAGGCAATTATTGTAAAACTAGTTTTGCAAATATACCTCTTTTTGTTTGATTAAATGCAGCCGAGGAGTTGGGTGAATGTGTATCCGAAAGGATTGAAGAAGCTTCTGCTGCACATAAAGCGAAGATACAATAATCCTGCAATTTACATCACCGAAAATGGTGAAATTATATTATTACCCCTCATATTATTATTTATTTATTTATTATTATTATTATTTTTTAATATTTATATTGATATTATGATAACTTATTTTGATATGTTTAGGAGTTCTGGCGTATAATGATGATGGAGTTAACGTACCTATTGATGATATATTCCGACAAGAGTTCCACACCTCTCACCTTCATGAAATTGAGGATGCCCTAAGGTTAGCTAAAGCTAACTTACTTCTTTAATATGTCTTACCCTTCATATATATATATATATATATATATATATATATATATATATATAATCTTTATGGAAGTGCACGTAGCCATGGCCTGTTAGTAGAGCAGCCTCTTTGAAGGTCGTAAGTCCTCTCAGGTCATGTATTCGAATCCCTCTCTGAGCACTTACCGGCTGTTGGGGGCTCGTATAATGGTCTCTGACCAACCAAACTTGATATATTTGGTTCGTTTTTTTGATTTTGACCAAATAATGCACAACTCTAATGTAGTCCCCATACATGTTTAATACGGATTGAAATAGTTCCACATAGATTTATTTCAACACTAATTCAAAGAATTTACACTTCTATATATTCTGAGATAAAAACGATCCCACTAAATCACCCTATCTATAATTAAAAATATGTCTTTCACCTTAAAGAAATTAAATGATGATATTTTTGACGAGCTGGTTAAAGTCAACTCAGACACAGTTGGCAACCCTCGTCCTACCTACCTCCATCGCTGCTAGAATCATCGAGATTCTTAAAGAGTTTCGAGACTGCCTTGCTTGGAGCTATTCCGAAATGCCCCGTTTAGCTCCAGAAGTTATAGTCCATAATCTCTATATCTATATACATATATATGTAAAGTGCCTTAATCTTCATATTGATGAAGCTAAAGACATATGTTTTGAATTGAAAATTTACAGTATCAGAGCCAATGTGAAGGGATACTTCTTGTGGTCACTGTTGGACAGCTTTGAGTGGAGGGATGGCTACACATGCCGGTTCGGTCTGAACCACATCAACTACGAGAACTTGCATGAACCGGATCTGAAGAGGACTCCCAAGCAATCTGCTCGCTGGCTCAAACGCTACCTAGGCAACATAAGGAATACAAAGCCCGCAGTACTTCCAGCTCCCATCAAATCAGAGGTCCTGGAACCAGTTGTTGCTACTAAGATATAAATATGAATTTGCAGACTTTGCCTTCTGTGTGTTGTTGAAGAAATAAGGATGGTGATGAGCTCACCTAGTAAGTAGTACTGTGTTGTTATTGTTATTGTTATGGTTATTGTTATGGTATGTATGAGTTTCAGCTGTTGAGGAGGCTGGAATAAAGTATCTAATTTCATAAATGTTGTTGAGGTGCGTGGTTTTGTTTTCTTTTTCCTCGTAAAGACGGTTGGATCGCGTTGGGTTTGTCCGGTTATCCAGACATAATATGGAATGACCTACGGTAAATTTAGCTTGTTTTTCCCAACGAGATTTTTATGTTGTTTCGTCACGTCAATTGTCTGAGTTTTCCACGCTTGGTCTATGGTTGAATCTATCCTTCGTAAAAGGTGTCAAAAAATATTTTTTACAGTGTCATCTTTAATTTTTCTGATTACCGATCTACCGTAGTTTTCATTGTTAGTTTTACGGATGTAGTTTGAAAGAGAACGGTGGGTTCCATCCCCGGCCCTTTCACCTAAATATTTAGATTATAATTTAATAATACGAGGGTTAGTAAAGTCATTCATAATTTAAATATATATATATAGGGAACCAAAAAAAAAAAAAAAACGTTAAATCAATTGGGTATAAATGTAATTTGAAAAAGTGAACTCACGTTGTCCCTACCCTCTCCTTTCTTTACAAAGGGAATCTCGTGCCAATATAAAATGTTCATGAAAAGAAGAGGACCATGTGACATGTACAAACATTTGTATTTAAGGAGCCATGGATTTTGGATCATTGAATTTAGCCTATGAGGTGGCATTGTGGACCCACTAACCCTATTTCGACTTTAGATTTTAATTTGTATTCAAGATCGGAAGTTAAAAGGCTAAAGAAATAAGAACCAAACGAAAAATGAGAGTATATCTGAAGTTGATGGCTGCAGAAAGAAAAACCAAACGGCCTTATACTTGCGTCGGGAAGAAAGAAATCGAACTGTTTCTTCGTGAAGGAAGTTCGGAACAAGAGATCACAGGGGGGAGCCGGGCTAACTGGTAACAAGAGGGGAGTCGGGCGAACTCATCACGGGAGGGGCAGCAGTGGCGAATTAGGTCACGGAACAAATGGAGCGAACGAGATCACGCGAGGGCACGAGTGGAATAATCGTCTACTTACGCGAACAATACGCGGACCGCGGGCTCCATGCTGCGGGTCGCGTGTTTAAGAAATTGAAAATAGGATTATTGAATAAGCAGATGAAAAGCGTGAACCAAACAACAGGGCGACATTTACAATACGCTACCGCACCAAATAAGCTGACCCAAACGAGCCCTTAAGTTTCAAATGATTGAAGTAAGTTCAAGTTATATTTAGATTCATTTGATTTATTGTATAAATAGAAAATGCTATCTATGCAATTAGATATATATATGATACACCATCAACGAATTTTTATCATCAGACACGAATCTCAAGACATAACATGTATCACTAATTTTTTTTTTTACTTTTTTTGAAAGATTCAAAAATTACTTTGATTATGACGAGCTTCAATTTTAAAAATACTATAATTTAATTTTTACATGTAGCTTATTTGTATTTATGAAATCTTTGTGAAATAATTTTATTTACAAATTGATAAATATCATCAATTTCGAATAATCGACATCCGTCTCGAGGATTCAATGATGAGAATTACGAGTTAATAATTCTATAATCTTTAAGAATTAAGTATTTGAGATGGGAGGTTATAATGTCTTAATGCTTGATGCTTATAATAAAAATGCTTCTTGGCAATGATATCTTCAATTTGGGCATCACAATTTTGGAGTGTTAGTGTTGCTTTCAAATAAGGTGATGGTGCAAGGACTAATTTCATTAAGCATCCTAATCAAGTGAATGAAGCATGTTTACTTGATAAGTGCTTTCAGAAAAGTTTTTCAAGGGACTTAAGTTTGAGGGGATTTTATTACTTGAAGCATGTGTAGAAGTGGAGGCATGTCATGATACTAGTTCCTCCTTTTGCTCTATTTGCTTAATATGGTGAAGTTGTAGCATGGCATTAGCTTCTCTTTTCTTTTGTTTAAAGCAAGTTTAGATTGATGAAATATAATTTTGGGGCAAAGTTAGTCTCTCTTGTTAGCATACGGAAGGCTTGGTTTCAATGCTTTAAGCTTTATTTGTTTCAAAAAAAGGTGTGTGTGTGTGTGGTGGTGGTGGTGGTGGTGGTGGTGGTGGGGGGGGGGGGGTATATGCTAGAATGGATTGAAAAGGAATGCTATGTTGGTTCTTACTTAAAACATGTACTTGTCTTCTATTTTTGATATATTGAAAGCATGGTTTTGAGGCAAATATTAGCCTCTTTTGCAAGCACGTTGGAGGCATTTACCATGAATATCCTTACTTATTTTCGTTTGGCATGATTTATAGAAGAATCTGTGTAGCTTTTAACAAGCATATGGGGCTCATTTCTTGCTCTTCGTGCCTTTCCTTTATAAAAGTGGCATGCTAGGGAGAAGTTTTAATTTAATTTGAAAGAGCCTCATATTCGTTCTCATGATAAATGTATAGTGGCTCTATATTTTGATATGTCAAACATATGGAGGTATTTGTTTTAGCCTCATGCTAGGTTTGGTTTCAACCTTATCATAGCTCATCTTAGCCTCATTTGGATACTCGGTTGGCTTATCCTAGCCCCAACACGAGAGTCTATTTCAATGAATAATTGCTGTTCCTGTTTCAATGCTTTAAGAAATTTGTTTTTGGCTACGTTTGGGAGCTCGATTGGCTTGGTTTAATTCCTATTCAAAAAACTGTTTTGGCGGCTTGGATTTATTCTTATACTGGGTTTGATTTCTGGGCTTTGTAAGGTCTCGGTTTTGCTTGTCTTGGCCCCTACCTGAAAACATGTTTTATTTTATGGCTGTCCCTGTTTAAGAGTTTTGGAATATTCAATTTGAGCCTTGCGTGTAGTGGGCTGGATTCGATTCTGTTTTGGGATTGTTGTAATCTGATGCTGGGCTTGTTTGCAGCCTTGCCGTGGCTCGTTTATTTTATTTTATTTTATTTTATTTTTTTTATTTTTTTGGCACCTTTGGTTTTGGTTCTGTATTGGAGCTGTTCTAACTTGGAGTTGGGTTGATTTTCAGCCATATGGTGGCTCGGGTTTGGCTTTAGCTTGGGCTCTGTTTTAGGATTGCTGTAGCTTAGTGCTGGCTTGTCCCCGACCTTGTTGTGGCTCGGGTTTGGACCTGTATTGGTTGGGTTTTACCCTTGTGATGTTGTTCCCTATCTTGGCCTTGTGTTAGACCGGCTGTAGCTTTGTGTTGGCTCGGTCCTAACTCCATGGTGGCTCGGGTTTATGCCTTGTGTTGGCTTAGTTGTGACTTTATACGAATTCAATCCTATGGTTATTTGATGAATACCTTCATGCACTTTGTGGTGAGATTGGAGTTGAATTGATTTTAAGAAGCTTGTCCATTCACTTTCTTATGTATTGGAAGCTTAATGATCTTCCTGTTGCTGTAGCCTTGATCCCGAACTTGTAGGTGGTCCTACTGGGAGAATCTGTGTTTTAAGAGCTGAAAATTAATTAATTTGAGATTTGAAAAATCTGAATTTTAGCATGGGTCTGGAGATTTTAGTAGTGGGTTTTCCTCGAGTCATTTCTTTCCCGTTTGATTTACGAGGTTTTAAAAGATTTTCAGATTTCACTCTTTTTTTGGTCTGAATGGAAAGGACACCCTCTTTGGGTCGATCCAATTATGCAAAAGCGAGAAAATGATATCCTTGAGATTGATTCAAGGACCTCGAGCTTTGCTTTCAGTATTCTACTCTTACTTGTTTTAGGGGCGTCTTAGATTAACTCTCCTCTCGCTTTGGCTTTTCTCGGATTTGGAGGTGGATTGATCTCTTTTCTTTCCCCTTTCCGTTGATTGACGAGTTTTCCCCGCTTCACTCGGAGTTGGTTTTGTTTTGTTTTTTTTTTGGGCAGTGACGGTGTTGATGATAAAGGCACACCGGTGGTAGAGTGGAATGATATCCCATCCTACGACATCAGGACTCGTTCCAGGGCCCCGGTGAACCGTAGGATGACGGTATCATTCGCCGCTATAAGGCTAGCGGGGCACCCATACCTTCTTAGGATTGTTAGTGATCCTACACCCGACGAAGTAATCGACTCGTGGACAATCCCAATTTTCAAAATCTGATAAGGATATGATACTACATTCTACAACAAAAACATATTTTCACTACAACTAAAACATCGACATAAACTCTTTTTTTTATGCCTCAAATCCACGTGCATGCTAAAAACATAAATTTCAAAATCATTTTATAAAACATGGCTGTCCACTTGTTGATATCAGTTTTGGGTTAAGGAACACCCTCCTGAGTTAGGTTTAGTAGGACACCATTCTAGCTGAGTAGCGGGCTCTATACACTCTGGTGACCGAGTAGCCTTCGATGACCCTCGAGCAGTTCTACACATTTTCTGGCCTAGCCCCGACCGGAGTGCTTGCGGTTTTCTTTAGATTTTTGTATGATTTTGATGAAGCACTCGTGGTCCTTTTTCCGAGACTTTCCCGAGGTTTTGATGATTTTATTTTGATTTTGATTTTCATTTAATTTCTCCGAGACTTTCTACCGTGAGTCATTTGCCATCCCTTTTTGAGATTTTTGGACGATGTTTCTGCCTGGCTTTCACTCGTGTGACACACTCCAGCCTGCTGCATTCAAGGAAATAACAGACCTCCCAGGTATACATGTTTGTTTATATTTATGTGTTATTTTCCGTACCTGCTACTGCATGTTTTACTGTTTTCCTGTGCTACATACCCTGCTATACACTGTACAACATTTAAACATATTTACATAGAATGTTTAGGAGAACTCGACCATAGGGCCACCTGATTTGATATTGTGACTTGCCACTTTAGAAAACTCAACCTCTTTACGGCAAGAAGCTTGGAGCTAACGGTGGGCAGCACGGTCATTGTATAGCAAAAACATGTCTTCACCAACTAAACCATTCCTTAGTGATTAAACAACAATCCATAGGATTTCGATGTTATCCGCCTAGTGCGACATAAATCCTCAACCTCTTTTGGGTCTTTGTATAGCTCTGCTGTACAATATAAGCCCCAACTCGTTTTAAGATTCTGAGGTTGTCATTCGTTAAGACTTAAATCCTCATATCTTCTAGGTTATTCGTGTGATCGTTTCACACAAATGTAAGCCCTAATTAAATAAAATTGTCAGGATGAAACATAAATAATATCTCCCCTAAATCGAAGTCAAACCATATGATAGCTTGGGAAGTCACCGAGGTTCACCTCCGGATCGCCGACATCCCCTAGTTCTTCTTCCTTTGGATTCTACAATAAAATGTTCCAAATTTGAGCCAATCCCCTTTCACACCTCTTTGTCCGATTTCGTTGAAAAGTCCTATCCTTTTGACCTTCTTGAAAATAATATTTCCTGATTTTTATCGAGAGTTTTCTTAAGCGATTTCGGCCATTTAAGATGTAATTAACTATAGGGGCTTGCCCTTATAGGAAGCATTTCCGAACCCAGCTTAAAATAAACCTTATTTAATTCCTTATATTAAATAGGGGAACTTGTAGGCAAATAAAATTGTTTCGCAGACCAAACGGACGTCATATATTTCTTAGTTTATTTGATCGAGCCTCACCCTCAAGTCCTGTATTTATCTTTCGGGGTAAATGTATGACTTGAGGTGTAGCGCTCTTTCATTTAAACTATGAAAAATATGGGGTTAGTTTGACTTCATATTTCTTTTTTAAAATTATAGTGAATCGTCCTTCCTAAGCGGGCGACGAGATTTCGATTCTGGCAACCGACAGCTTCTTACGGGCACTCCACACCCAAAACAACACCGACACTACTCCCATCTCTTTATAGATGATTCCCAAAAAAAAAATGATAATACTTCTTGAAGCTAAAATTAAAAATATTTTAAGCATTCATAAAAATGTTTAAGGTTGTTATTAAGAGATGGAATGGACAGGAGATCAATACCATGCAATCTAATTGAAAAGATTTTACTTCTAAAGAATTTTAATAATTCTATGAAGCAAATGAAAATTTTTGATCTCTTACAGTTGGAAGCAAAAATGAAGATTATAACCACCCTTATATGGCAAGGACAATACTTGAAAGTAAGAGGCTATCGAAGGAGTTTCGAGTGGAAGAATTGCATGTCCCGCTTAATTGGCCAACGAATCACCAATAAAAAGTATGCGGGAAAAGACAACATAAGAATAATGGAGCAAAAAAAAGTCTAACATTATCGTCTAAGAGTTTCTTAAGTTTAGCCGAAATGTATATAACTAACAAGACAAGAAGTAAGCTAAATGATAAGAGCAATAAGTTTATTTTCATCAGTTATGATACATATACAAAAAGCTACTCATCATAAAATCCAAATATTGGAAAGAAAATCATAAATCAAGATATCATATATGATGATGAAAGAGAATTGGACTCTGGAACATGTGATGAATAGTACAATTTTTTCTTATACTTCAAAGAACCGAACTTGGAGCAACCAAGGATGGAACAAGGAAGAGAGAAATTTATAACCTCAACAAAAGCATGAATTATAACAAATCAAGGAAACTCATATTCACTGTTTTAAATGAGAATTCAAGTGCTAGAGTACCATATTCCGCAAGTTTACAACATCTATATGAGTAGTTGAGAATCAAAATAATCATACTCTCTTTCGTCTCTTTATCAAAACAGAGCTTATAGATTTTCAGGAAGTTATACAAAATAAGAAGCGAGATATCGCTAGGGAAGAAGAAACCAATGAGTGTATTAATCAAAGAAGAATGTCAAAGTATATGTTGAAAGATATAACACAACATTAGCGGAAAAAAAATTCAATGATAGAGTTAGCATAAGTATAGAGCTTTGGCCATCAATGCTTATTATCGCTGATATGGTCGATGCTCACAATCACAACAAACACCGATGCCCAATATCGCTAATGGAGACAACTTCCACTTCGTCAATAATACGAACAATAATCATTGCCAATCATGCCGGATGCTAGCCATCACTATGATGACAAACAAAACCCACTGTCAACAAAGAGGCAGATGTCTGCCAATGACAAAAAGATTGATGCCCATCATTGCTAATGAAGCTAACAAACCACGTAGATTGCCACCAAGATAGACACCGACAATTGCTAACAATGTTGAGCCTATCATTACTCTCAAAGCAGGTGCCTCATATCATCAAATTACCGAGGCCAAATGTCAACAGAAGTCCTATGCTCGCCATCACTGTTAAAGACGCCTTCCATAATTGTTGGTCTTTACTACTAATAGAACAATCGAGCAAGTCACCGATCACCTCTTGATGAAAATTTTGATGCCTCATTGCTCTTCCTACTTCCAACATAAAAATCATACTTCATTATCCATATCTACTACATATAATAATATCATCTCCAGTTCATATTTTCTAATATATAATTCATTTCTTTAAATCATTTCATCAGGAAGAAGCCCCACAATTTAATGACAGCTGAACCGGCATTAATGACATTAATTTTTTGTTGCTAAACATAGTGACTAATTGAAATTTGTTATGACTTAAGATAATAACAGTTACATTAATTTATTAATAATGTTGTTAAAGTCTTCAGTCAAATAGACATTAATTAAGAAAAAATGTTATAAAATTGGTGACAGATTAATTAAATGGAGGAGGTACATTCATGCTCAATATTATAGACAAATTTCTTTCAATAATTTGTTAATATTAACTATAATATTATTCAAAAAATTTCTATTATTTTATTTATTATTTTTTTTTTCTGGAAAAATTGTTGATAATTCAAGTGGAGAACCGGGAGCAGGCTCATACTACCGCTATAAAGTAGGAAGACACATATTGCCCGAAATTAGGGCCGTCAAAATGACTCATTATTTATGAATAATTTGTGTTTGGCTCGTTAAGAAGCTCGTTCGATTCGTTCGCTAAGTTAACGAGTCAAACACATTTAATTTTTTTTGCGCTCAATATATAAATGAGCTGAACACGAACAAAGATTTGTTCGTTCATGTTCGGCTCGATTTTGCTTGAAATAATAAAATTGTATATATATAATTGATGAGTAGTATTTTTTTTTAAAATTAATTGACTACATACTATAAAAATGTAACATCCTACGATAACATGATTAGAGTTGTCAAAATGACTATTTTTACGCAAACAGCTCGTGTTCGGCTCGCTGTGTAAACGAACCGAACACGAATACTTTTTTTGTGTTCGAAATAAAAATGAGCCCAACAGGAACAGTGAAATTTTTTAACGAGATGAACACAAGCTGACTCTGGGTTTGCTCGTGTTTGACTCATTGAGGGAAAGAGCTCTTATGGCTCCCTACGCGTTAATATAAAGTAAAAGTTACAGATAGGGGGAGGGGAGGTGGTTCCCCTCTAAAGAAAAAAAAGATACAATAATACTCACTCCTAGAGGATCCACCTCCCACATTACAACGCACGCAAAAAAGAT
Organism: Papilionanthe hookeriana x Papilionanthe teres; assembly: GCA_022702705.1. Taxonomy (NCBI): domain Eukaryota; kingdom Viridiplantae; phylum Streptophyta; class Magnoliopsida; order Asparagales; family Orchidaceae; genus Papilionanthe; species Papilionanthe hookeriana x Papilionanthe teres. Next base: position 15,356,825 of record CM040436.1, read on the forward strand.
CATTCAAAAATACAAACATACACATAATGTAGCAGAAATAAAACCAAAAACATAAAATATCAGTCCAAAGAGTTTCCTTAAACAAAAAAAAAAGAGAATTCAATCCAACCAGTTGTTTCTCAGAAAAATTATGTAAATCTGAAAGAATAAAGATATGCAGTTCTTTAACTTGATAATGAAACAGCAACAGCAAACCTGAGTTAAGAAACAAAATATCAACCCCATTCGTGAGGCCTCCTTGTTCCAATCTGCCATGCGTATGTATCTCTTGAGATAATATATGAAAGCAATGCAGAAAGCATCTTCTTAAAACTTCGTCTAGCAGGTAAGGGTTCTAGGAAGAAAAATGGTTGTTAAAGACCCGTCCATTAGACATACATCTGGTAAAAATTCTTGCAACAGGTTAAAAGCAATAAGCCTAACGGCCAAAGAAACTCCAACATATCAGATGATTGCAGTGGAAGATCATCTACAGACAGCTTAATGTTTCCAGTGTATTCAAAGCTTACAGTGTTTGCAAAGGCAGTAGAATGAAGCAGAATAAGGGAAACATAATGCTATACATGTAAAGAGCATTAATAATCAAAACAAAGCCCTAGTAGAAGAAACACCAAATTAGCTTCTAATGTATGGAATGCCTGACATGTCACTGGTAATATAAGAGTTAAGTGTTGAGTTTGGTTTTGTCTCCACAATTATTTGTGTAGTTACTTGTTTTAACAACCAATCGACGGTCTTATTCCCTTCTCTATATATGAAATTATAATCAATTGTCAAATGATTTTTTTCAATAAAAGCATTTATTCGATTCAGTAACCAAATAAGATACCAAGGTGTGTCAATTTTGTGCTTAAGAATATTGTATAATTGCAGGGAGTCTGTTTCAACTACAGTATAGCAGAAATTAAAAGCCTTTGAAACAATTAAAGCTAAGTATGCTGCCCATCCTTCTGCCTCAAGAGGAGAATTAGCATTAACCGGTGATACATAATATGCAACACACTTTCCATCAGAGTTTCTGAAAATTCCAGCAGCTTTAGCAATATTAGAGTTCCAGCTAGCATCAATATTTGCTTTAATCAGACCAGGTATAGGTGGAGACCATCTGATTAAGATAGGCCTCCTACAAACAGAGCTTTTAGTAAGTGAAGCCTTTTGGGCTTTTTGGTAGTGAGCAAGAATATAAGTAGCAGTAAGTTGAGGAGAAATAACTTTGTTGATATTAGGATTGATGTGTTTATGCTCATTTCTAGCCGCCCAAATAAACCAAAAAACCATAAGAGGGAAATATTTTAAAGAAGTTGTTGGTGTGACTGCATCATTCCAATTTTTATGTATTCTTTTTTCACAAAAAACCGAGGGCCATGAAACCCCAAAATAATTGCCCAGAATATTCCATACTTCCTTAGCAAAAAGACATGTGTAGAGCAAATGTGTAACATATTCTTCCTCTTTTCTACAAATATAACAACGTGAAGCAATTCTTAAACCCTTCATTTTGAGTATATCATCTAGAGGTAAAAGTGAATGGAAATATCTCCACAAAAAGAAGGAGACAGAGGGAGATATATAAGGTTTCCAGATAAAAGAAGCCCAATGCCAATTGTCAAAATGATTAGTTTTCTCATATAAAGCTTTGGCAACTGATGTAGTATTATGAAATTTCCATAAAGGTTTATCAACCTTTTTATCATTAATTGGGGTTAGAGAAATTACTTGGGCCATATCTCCCACTAAAGCTCTCAACTTTGGCATGTGTCAATTCCCATTTTCCCAAACATCAGAAACAAGCAAGTTAGGATCTTTATCAATTATGGAATGAGTATCATGAACATTCCATTGGTCATGCCAGAAAGAAACGTTGCCATTTTCCACATCCCAAAATATAAACTTGGTTGCTACCTCTCTAGCTTTCAAGATAGCCTTCCAAAGTTTAGAGTCTCCCGTTTTCCAGTTAACAATTGATGGATGTGTAAAAGAGCGGTATTTGTACTTCATATATTGAGCCCATAAAGAATTTCTTTCTCGAAATTTAAACCAAAGTTTATACATGTTAACATCAACAATTTGTTGAAGGGTCTTAAAGCCGAGCCCTTTAGAAAACCGAGGCATGCATACCTTATTCCAAGTAGTCCAAATTTTACCCGAGCTATTTCCCAGCCAAAGAAATTTATTGAAAATAGTTTCAAGAGTTTTCCTTGTGCTTTTTTTAGTGCTGATAACCTGCATTACATACCTGAACTTCCTCCTATCATGTTGCTGATCTTCCCTACAGTTTCTCAGGGCTTTTCTCTTGTTAATTGGCTGTGGATGTTTTCTGCTCTTCACCTTCGGCTTCTTGGGGTCATTGTTTTGATGTGCTTCCTGTTTTCACCGTGCGGGCCCGTGCTCAGTACACCATACACTTTTTCGTTTTCATGTTGGCTTTGCTGCTATAATGTTTGGAACTTCTGTTCTTTAGTTATGTTTGTTTTTTGGCCTTTAGCGGCTCTTTTGGAGTTGTTTTTGCGTGAGTTGTATTGCGGGAGACGGAACCCCTAGGAGTGAGTTTGGGCATTGTATTTTTCTTCTATTTTTAGTTGGGGATCCGTCTCCACCACCTCTTTTGTACTTGTTTACTTAATTAACGTGTATGGAGCCACGAGTTGCTCTTTCCCCTAATATATATATATATATATATATATATATATATATATATATATATATATATATATATATATATATATATATATATATATATATACATATATAGTATATTTAAAATTAAATAATTTATAAATCATATTTTGAGTTTAAATTAATTTTAATTAAATTGATTAATCTCTACTAATTGTAATTCAGGAGGATGTGCAGCTCTTAGTCGACATAGGCCTCCATGCTTACAGATTCTCCATCTCTTGGCCAAGTGTACTCCCAAGTACTACAAAAACTCTATATGTTCTCTTCTAAATCTAAACTTAATTAAGATCTTAATTACAATCTCTGAAACTCTTTAATTTTTTTATTAAATTAAGACAAAATAATTAATATGCAGAGGGTCGTGGCCCGCCCAATAAGGAAGGACTCAAGTACTATCACAATCTTATTGACGAGCTAAAGCTTCATGGTAATTAAAATAACATCAATATAACTAAGTGTTCTTAGCTAAGCAAATGAGAAGAACACGAATAAACTTTTATTTCGTGATGTTTGACTCGTTTTAACTCGAATTAATTAACGTTTATTGTTAAACAAATTATATGTGGGTGATTTTTGCAGGAATTGAGCCCTATATTACACTATTCCATTGGGATGTTCCACATGCTTTAGAAGATGAATATGGAGGATTTTTAAGCAAACGGATAGTGTGAGTACTATATAATTTTAAAACGTAGGAAAATGTCAAGCATGAGATTTTTAATTTCAAAGTCTATAAAAGTATCAATTTAGTCTCCAAACTCCATTAATATCAGTCGATATAGTTTTCACATAGCACTATTTCAGCCCAAATTTAAAGAGTTTGTGGACTCATTTGACATTCTTATAGACTCTGGCACTAAAATAACGATAAGAATGTTAGTAACATGCAATAATTTTGTTTTAACATTTTATCTAAAATGTGACAGAGATGATTACAAGAACTACACGAATCTATGTTTTGAGGAATTTGGTCATAAAGTGAAGCATTGGATCACCCTGAATGAACCTCTAATGTTTTCTTCAATGGGATATAGCTATGGGATGTTTGCTCCGGGCCACTACACTCCAGACTTAGAACTTCCAGGATTTGGTCCTCTTAGTTGCCCTGTTGGAGATTCTCTCAGAGAGCCCTATAAAGTTGCTCATAATCTGCTCTTAGCTCATGCAGAAGCAGTAGATCTCTACAGAACCAATTATCAGGTAATTTATAGTATTTCCAAGGCAGCATTGTACATATACCCTTTGGAAGTATAGTTTCAAATGTTATGAGGTTAAGATGGCATGTTTAAGTATAGTTTTTGACTTTGCAGGCTAAACAAAGGGGGAAAGTGGGAATGACAATAAACTCACATTGGTATGAACCTTATGATGAAAGTCCACTTAATAAAGAGGCACAACAAAGAGTGCTTGATTTCAATGTTGGATGGTAAGTAGAGTACTATAAAATATATGCATCAAACTACTTGTACTACTTTAATTAATTCGCGGTCAATTTTTTTTAAGTGTTATTTTTATGGATTATAAATGTTGGTTAATTAAAGTTGTTCTAGAAATTAACGGTTTCATATTGAGTCAAGTGTCAAAATAGTCCCAGACTGCTCACATGTGGTCGTTATATACCCAATCACACACATATTTTTCGTGCATATATGTATGCATCAACATGTTATAAATATAAGTATAAATATCAAATTTTAAATATGTGATTACAGAAAAATATGTTAAGAAATTCATACCTATTTTTGATGAAATTGCACTTTAAAGAAAGGTATTTTCTTTATTTTATTGCAGGAATGAAGATTTATTGGTGATAGAAGCAAAATGCATGAAATGAAGCAAATTTGGATAAAAAAGGAAGAAATTCATGCAAATATAACTACTTCGCCGACGGCGAGATCGAGGCCGCCGACGGCGAGATCGTGAGGAGAAATTCTCGAAGGAATTATAACTACCTCGGCCGACAGCGAGCCCGAGCCCGCCGACAGCGAGATCGCGAGGTTTGAAGACCTTCTAGAAGCCCCGCTGACGGCGAGGTCGTTTCCCGCCGACGGCGAGCTAGTTCAAAATGCATATACATTGAACCTGTACACTTTTTGAAGAGGTGTTTAAGCACCCTTTGGACCTTTGCTTACCTCTATAAATAGAGGCCGAATTCTAGAGTCTAAGTGTGTCTTTTGAGTCTTCTGTGAGTCTATTTCTAGTGTCTTAAGTGTAGTTTGAGTGAGTTTAGTGAGTTTATTAGTTTAATTGAGTACTATTTAGTTGTCGTACTAGAAGAAAAAGTCAAAGGAAATTCAATGAGTCTGCTTGGGAAGGAAATTAAGATAAGTATCTTTGTTTATTGTTTTTAACTTTAGATGAAATCCATGTTTTGTTTTATTCTCATGCATTCTGAGTAGTTTTCTTAGTCTTTCTTCTTGTTTATGAAAATTATGTGGTTTGATGAAATTAAATAAATGCACTTAATATAATATAAATAAATTGTGATAATTTTTACTTTAAACTTAATTTACTTTCAATCTGCCAATCGAGTAGTTAAAATATGTTGAATTATCAATTATAGTAAAAATTACATCCAATATTCGGGAAGTCAAAAACCTTGGAAGGCGGGTGCAAATAAATAGGGAAATATTAATTATCGGGCGTAGAATTGGATATTTTAGTGTGACGGACTAAAATACTCAATTCGATCCTACTGTTTGAGAGCGAAGTGTAGATGTTAGCCATCGATGTGAGAGAAACGTGGGAGTTCGAAGTGACGGTCGAGTATCCTCCCAAATTTCAGCGCAGATTCGGTAATCAAACATAGGATTAGTCAATGTTCTTTGAACCTGGACTAAAGGGTAAAGAATTGGACTGCACCTATTTGTCACAATACAATTTAAAAATTCTAATTAAATTCATCATTTCACTTAATTTTCTAAAAACAAGGAGAGTGATACTTTTTCCGAATTAATTAAATCAACTTATTTCAAGCATTAGTTACTTTAGTTTATTATAGTTACTTAGAATTTCGTTCACTTTATTAAGTAATTCTTTAAATTTAGTCGATAACAATTCCGTTAAAAACTTCCGTGGGATCGATAACTGTAGCTCCACTAGAGCCTTGTATTACTTGATACAATACGTATACTTGTGTAGAATCCACATTATACATTAAATCATATTCCTATATTTAAAGCGGGATCAAGTTTTTGGTTCCGTAGCTATAAACATAAATTACATACATACAAAAAGTGGGTCAATATGCAAATACATCGAATCTATGTACTTTTAAAGAAAAATATACCTCTTTCATCCATAGGTTTATAAATAAAAATATCAAATTTTAGCAATTAAACATGTAAACACATAGGATTTGTATGGTACCACACCACATTTTTATCTGTTTAGATAAACTGTATTTAGACACATTTTACAAAAAGCTGCCGCTGAAAATATGTGTTTTCTCACCGGTCCTAAATAAGTGCGGTGACAACTTTCTAGCTGTGGTCTGACTTTTTCAAAAAAAAAAAAAATTGCACTTGCCACTAGATCTTTTTGAATATCAGATTATTTTTCAGCAACTTCACAGTTACTTTTTAATAAATTGAAGTCACCCAAAAAGAAATCATAAGCCGAGTAACAAATGATTGTACCTTCAGATATATACATGTATGATGTGTAATGTTTAAGATGAATTTTATTTTTATATAGAAATGAATTAGGATTAATTTCATATATAAACCAAGGATTTAGCTTAATTAATTACTGGTTAATGACCAGGTTCTTGGATCCACTCAACTTTGGTAATTACCCATTCTCTATGCGAGCTTTGGTGGGGGAGAGACTCCCAATTTTCACAGACGAGGAGTCAGCAAAGCTTAAAGACTCTTTTGATTTCATTGGGGTTAACTACTACACAGCAAGATACGTGAAAGACAAGCCTTATAATTATACTATCAAACCACAGACCTGCAATGACGACGCACAGGCCGACACACCAAGTATGTCCGCACGATATGATGCGATTAACCCCGTCTTCGTCTGCACGTACATGCAGACGACGAACATAATACATTCTTTTCCATTCACTAATTATTTACTTATTTAAGTACTTCTGAACGAGTTGTGCTTGAGCGAGTCCATACTCGATTTATTAAAAAATATCATTTTTCATGTTCAGCTGATTTATATATCGATAAAATACGCATTGTGATTGATTCTTTTTGAACGTTAGAATTTCAACATTTATATAAAAAAACCCATTGTCAGAATGCATTAAATACATGTTTCCAATGAACCTATTTGCCAACATTTAATTTTTTTAATAATATTTAAATATGTTTTGAGATGCGTTGTCACATGAATTAATTGACTATATTATTTTTTTTAGGGACATTTACATGCATACCACCCAATTTCTATGTATTTACATATCCAAAACTTAAGCTTTAATTTTTACATATATGCCACCCCAAATCTTCCATATCACATAAAAAGATACAATATGCAGGGCATATATGTAAAAATGGAAGTTTAAGGGTTAGATATGTAAATACATAAGAATTTATTGGTATGTATGTAAATCTTTCTATCTCTTACATTTATCTCTTATAATATTCTTCCTCGGATGCAGCTGACAGGGCTGGGGTGCCCATCGGACCAGCTGAGGTAAGTAATTCTTTGCAATTTATAATTTAACATATAGGGTAAATATGTAAATGTGTATTATAAAATTTATAATCAATAGGCAATTATTGTAAAACTAGTTTTGCAAATATACCTCTTTTTGTATGATTAAATGCAGCCGAGGAGTTGGGTGAATGTGTATCCGAAAGGATTGAAGAAGCTTCTGCTGCACATAAAGCGAAGATACAATAATCCTGCAATTTACATCACTGAAAATGGTGAAATTATGTTATTACCCCTCATATTATTATTTATTTATTTATTATTATTATAATTTTTTAATATTTATATTGATATTATGATAACTTATTTTGATATGTTTAGGAGTTCTGGCGTATAATGATGATGGAGTTAACATACCTACTGAAGATATATTCCGACAAGAGTTTCACACCTCTCACCTTCATGAAATTGAGGATGCCCTAAGGTTAGCTAAAGCTAACTTACTTCTTTAATGTCTTACCCTTCATATATATATATATATATATATATATATATATATATATATATATATATAATCTTCATGGAAGTGCCGCCGGCTGTGATCTGTTGGTAGAGCAGCCTCTTTGAAGGTCATAAGTCCTCTCAGGTCATGTGTTCGAATCCCTCTCTGAGCATTTACCGGTAGTGAGAGCAGTCCTCGAATAGTTATGCACATGGGGGCGGTTGGGGACTCGTATAATAGTCTCTGATCAAACAAACTTGATACGTTTGGTTCGTTTTTTCAATTTTGACCAAATAATGCACAACTCTAATGTAGTCCCTATACATGTTTAATACGGATTGAAATAGTGGCACAGAGATTTATTTCAACCCTAATTCAAAGAATTTACAATTCTATATATTCTGAGATAAAAACGATCCCACTAAATCACCCTATCTATAATTAAAAATATGTCTTTCACCTTTAAGAAATTAAAATGATGATATTTTTGACGAGCTGGTTAAAGTCAACTCAAACACACAGTTGACAACCCTCGTCCTACCTGCCTCCATCGCAACTAAAATCATCGAGATTCTCAATGAGTTTCGAGACTGTCTTGCTTGGAGCTATTCCGAAATGCCCCGTTTAGCTCCAGAAGTTAGAGTCTAAAATCTCTCTCTCTCTCTCTCTCTCTCTCTCTCTCTCTACACACATATATATATATATATATATATATATATATATATATATATATATATATATGTGTGTGTGTGTGTGTGTGTGTGTGTGTGTGTGTGTGTGTGTAAAATGACTAAATCTTCATATTGATGAAGCTAAAGCTGTATGTTTTGAATTGAAAATTTACAGTATCAGAGCCAATGTGAAGGGATACTTCGTGTGGTCACTGTTGGACAGCTTTGAGTGGAGGGATGGCTACACTTGCAGATTCGGTCTGAACCACATCAACTACGAGAACTTGCATCAACCGGATCTGAAGAGGACTCCCAAGCAATCTTCTCGCTGGCTCAAACGCTACCTACGCAACATAAACAATACAAAGCCCACAGTACTTCCAGCTCCCATCAAATCAGAGGTCCTGGAACCAGTTGTTGCTACTAAAATATAAATATGAATTTGCAGACTTTGCCTTGTGTGTTGCTGAAGAAATAAGGATGGTGATGAGCTCACCTAGTACTACTGTGTTGTTATTGTTATTGTTATGGTTATTGTTATGGTATGTATGAGTTTCAGTTGTTGAGGATGCTGGAATAAAGTATCTAGTTTCATAAACGTTGTTGAGGTGCGTGGTTTTGTTTTCTTTTTCCTCGTAAAGATGATTGGACCGCGTCGGGCTTGTCCGGTTATCCAGACGTAATATGGAATGACCTACGGTAAATTTAGCTTGCTTTCCCCAACGAGATTTTTATGTTGTTTCGTCACGTCAATTGTCGGAGCTTTCCACGCGTGGTCTATGGTTGAATCTATCCTTCGTAAAAGGTGTCAAAAAATATTTTTTACATTGTCATTTTTAATTTTTCTGATTACCGATCCACTGTAGTTTTCATTGTCAGTTTTACGGATGTAGTTTGAAAGAGAATGGTGGGTTCCATCCCCGGCCCTCTCACCTAAATATTTAGGTTATAATTTAATAATATGAGGGTCAGTAAAGTCATTCATAATTTAAATATATATATATATAGGGAACCAAAAAAAAAAAAAAAACGTTAAATCAATTGGGTATAAATGTAATTTGAAAAAGTGAACTCACGTTGTCCCTACCCTCTCGTTTCTTTACAAAGGGAATCTCGTGCCAATATAAAATGTTCATGAAAGAAGAGGACCATGTGACATGTACAAACATTTGTATTTAAGGAGCCATGGATTTTGGATCATTGAATTTAGCCTACGAGGTGGCCCTGTGGACCCACTAACCCTATTTCGACTTTAGATTTTAATTTGAGCTTCAAATGATTGAAGTGAGTTCAAGTTATATTTAGATTTCATTTGATTTATTTTATAGATAGAAAATGCTATCCATGCAATTCTATATATATATATATATATGATATGCCCTTTTTTTATTTTTTTGAGAGATTTAAAAATTACTTTGATTATGACGAGCTTCAATTTTAAAAATACTATAGTTTAATTTTTACATGTAGCTTATTTGTATTTATAAAATCTTTGTGAAATAATTTTATTTACAAATTGATAAATATCATCAATTTTGAGCAATGGACATCCATCTCGAGGATTCAATGCAGAGAGTTAAGAATTACTTTTAAGAACTAAGGATTTGAAATTGGGAGGTTACAAGGTAAGGTAGGCAAAAGTTTCGATTGGGTAGTGGGGGAGAGGGACAAGGAATTTACGAGAAAAATTTACGTCCGAAGAGCGTACGCAGAGATGCGTCCGGAAAAATGTACACGGGAGTTACACGAGAGTTACAAGAGGTTATAACTTTCTTGTACCTCAAGGTGTAACTCCGTATACTGAAATGAATGAAATAGAAGCACGTATTCACGAGTGAGTTACGCGGAGCCTATAAGCGAGGTTATAACGAGCTTAGTAACCCTCTGTAACTCCCGTGTAACCTCTATGTACTTTTTTACGTACACATCTCTGCGTAAACTCTCCGGACGCAAATTTTTTTCTGAGGGACAAGGACAGGGATCATGAGTTATATATAATTTTCTAATTAGTGCAAAATGATTTTAATTTAACATTTATAAAATTAAAAAAAAATATATATTGTATATTTAAATTTAATAGAAAAACTATAATCTCTATGAAAAATTATTTAAAATAATTATTAAATTAAAATATGTAATTATTACTAAATATTTAATTTTCAGGGGACAATAATTTTAATGTATAACATATATTTCATAGTTATTACAAATCTAGAGAACAATTTATTCCAGGGGACATGAGATTATATAATATTAAAAATCTAAGGGGACAACCACAATCAAGCTTATGAGAATAGCAAAATAAATCTCAACGGGGGAATGATGAGAGGTAAGCTTCTTCGTGACTTTTAAAATATGAAGATGGAAGTGTGTCCCATATTGGGTAAATTATTGCATTAGGATACCAGAAGCAAATTTGCGTCCGATGTCCAATTAAAATTGATTATTTTTCAGAGTGGGTCCCAAATTTAAGGCCAGAGTAGCTTGGGATTAGGAGAAGAAGCTTGAATCTTAGGAAGAGAAGCAACATGTGTACTAATACTTCTATTAGGTCTTGGTCTTTGAATCCTTAACATATTCCTTCCATGTAAAGGAGCAATACTTCTATTAGTTATCTTTTATAATTATTGAATTGAATATGTTTAAACATGAAAAATGAGATTTTTAATAGCCATAAATTATTATTTAAAAAATAATTATTACTAAGTTAAAACAATCACTAAAGAGGCAAATATACCCAAAAAAGGAAGAAAATTTTATATGAAAAAACATAAAAAGGAAATTTAACCATAGTTTGTTTCCCGCTCAAATGATTCATATAATATGAGAGATTTGGAAGAATACAAAGTAAATTGAATGTGTTTTACAAAAAAATGTTTTTTTTTCCTACGTACGACAGATGATGGTGTGATAAGAGTAGGAGTTAGAACATTTCAAAAGAGTCATCATCAGATATAGTAACTAATTTTATGAAGACAAATTAGTCTTTCATCAAATGCAACTAAAGTTCTAATTGGGATTGCAGCACCTTATTATAAAATAGTTGTGAAGATGCTGAAAAATAATATGATTTTCAAAAAGCTACGGTGACAATTATAATTTTTTTTTTAAAAGTTTATACGACAACTAAAAAACTCCCACTGCACATAGCAATGAATGGTGAAAAAATACAGATTTCAGCGGTAGCTTTTTGAAAAGACTACTAAAACGTAGTTTACCCAAACAAACAAAACTGCAGTGCGGTTCGCACTGCCACCGCACTCCCCCAAACAGACCCTAAGTTCTACGTAGGCCAAACAGAACCACATAAAGAGGAATGGGTGAGAAAATACTTGCATATTTCTTGTGCTAATTATTCCTTAGATTTACTAAGGTGAGGGGAAAGATCATAATTTTGAATGTGAGGTTATCAATAGAAAATCTCTCAAGCACAAGAACAATCATGCTAGCTTCAACTGCTATCAAAGCTACATAAGAACTACATTTGCTGTCATATTTGTATCTGAAAGCTTAGTGTTTTGATGATTAAGCTGGAGGGAAGGTTGGAATACATTCTTAATATTAATCTTTACAACCGAATAATAAGACCGAATAATAAGAGATTAATGAGGAAAAAAATAAAATAATGCATTTGTATTAGTTAGGCTTATGTATGACATTTATTTGGAGTGACAATTTCTTAGGGCAAATCACTTCTTGCTAAAAAAAAAAAAAAAAGTTATCAAGCCAAATTTTATCATGAGTAACATCAATTTTCATTAAAACTCATGGCTATGGAAGACCTCAAAATAGAAATTCCAACAATTAAAGGTAAGACTTATCAAGTAGGTAGACTTTTAAATAAGTAAAACTATCCAAATAAAAATAATAAGAGATTCATTCGAGTACCCAAAGTTAAAAGACACCTTATATAGCTTTACGAATAAACTCTCAATCGAAATACATTTTTTTCTTAAGAAGAGTGCGGCGTAATTCTCAATCTAGTAAAAATTTTAGAGCACATAATTATGGTTTAACCAGGAATAAAGAAAGCTCTAATAAACCCCTTGGTTTGGAAGAGGATATATTAGTTTTCATTGGAGTTCTAATGGCAGAATACTTCGCCACTAGAGCCAAATTTAATGAATTCAATAGTTTGGAAACCACAACAGATCAGTTTAAGGTGCTTGCCTTGAAATAGATGATGAAATAAGTTATAGATTTAAGAAAAAATATTATTTAAATAATTTCATTTTTAACACAAATCAACCCAAACCGGCTTTAGAATACATTCACAATAGGAATCTTGATTAGCAACACAAGGCAAATGTAACAAAGGGCCAATATGCCACCAGTGATAGTAGGAAGTAGCCCCATAGGATGACTCAGGAGAAGATATTTGGGAAGGCAAGATAGAGATGGATGCCAAAACCAAATGGTGTTGGGACCCAAAAAACACATTGATAAATGGCATTATGAAAAAAATTGGTAGATGAAACTAAAGCTTTTAAGTTCCTAGAAAGAAACAAATGTAAGAGAATGATATGAGATAAAATCCAAGCGGGAAGTGAAATAGCTACTTACAAAGAGGAATTAGGGGAAATTAATGTAACTCTAGTATAAATCATGAATCATTATTTCTCTCCATGAAGGCAAAACACAACTATGAGGGCTCTTTGTCAATGGAAAACCTAAGCATCAAGAACCCAAGGCCAACCTATGAACAATGGCATAAAGAAGGAAAAGGGTTATGACGACCATATATAGGGATCATAACGAGTAGAGCTTCAGATCTTGACCAATGGTTGTAGAATGATGTGGTGGAAGAAGTTATATATAAAGTTGTCAAATAGGGTTAAGCCTTTAAAACCTTGAATTTAGGTGTAATAGAGTGTGTTAAATTAAACAAGATTTTGGCCCATAGTATTTAAGTTTTTATCCACTAAAGTATAAAATAAAATAAACAGTCTCTTCTATTAAACTTGAGTTTCTTTTTTTCCCTTTACCTTTATCTAGTCCTAATAGCTTTTTCATTCAAACCAAGTGGCATCAAAGCTATAGCAAGTGTAGATGCTCTAAACAAGCAACTATGACAATTGGAGTAACAAAATGAAGGTGCTTCTTTGAGTGCATGACTTTTGGAAGGTTATAGAGAGAGGTTAGGATAAACCAAGTGATGAGTCAACTCAATATTTAATACAAAAGAATAGTTTAGGACACTTAAAAGAGAGATGAAATTTTTTTTTTCTCATCTGTCAAGCATTAGAAGATAGATTTAAAAAGATCCCAAGTGGAATATTAGCCAAATAATTATAAGAGAAGCTCTAAGTTTCATGCAAAGGATAAAAGGTTTATAAATGTATGATTTCAAATGTTAAGCAATCAAATTGAAGCATTACATATGAAATATCGTAAGTTTGTCTTTTATTATTTTTCCAAGGTCTTTATCATTTCTCATCAGCTAAAGTGTAAAGGTGGGAAGTTAAAAGACGCTGCTATCATTGAAAATATTCTTTGGTCATTAAATTCAAAATATAATAATATCACAACATCAGCAAAAAGACCAAATATTTACAAGTTATGACGAAACAATAACATTTAGGTTCATTGCAAGAGGTTATTAACAATTACTCACAATAGATATCCAATCAAACAAAAAAAAAAAGAAATCTTCAGTGCAATAGAAGTCAGCATGAAAGAGGTCATGGATAAAGACAAGGATGCATGAGTGAGGATAGAGTTCCATCAACAACCTGGCAACAACAACTATGAAGCAAAAGAAAGCTCGTCAAGAGGATGAGGTTGAGAATGTTCAAACTTAAGGTATAATAAATCTCAAGCAAAGTGGTACAATTGTGATATATTCTTGCATTATGCTAAAAATATGTAATGAACCTAAGAAAAAATATACATTAAAGAGTAAACTACATAACATAAAGGGGTGATGAAAACGTCACTCTATTGCTAGCATGCGAAGTTAGTCAAAGAAGTGGAAATGGAACATGGTTCTTGTCGGCATATTTTTTAGGTTATGTGTTGTATTTTGAAAAGGGGTCGCCTACAGAAGTTGTCGGCGAATTTTTAATTTAATTTAAATAAATAATTTGAAAAGTAGTATTTGATTTTAAAAAATAATTTTTTTTTAAATTTGAAAATTTTAAGATATGAAATCAAACTGATCTCACATCCCGAATAGTTTATATAAACGAGCACTGCACCACAAACCGTGTATCTATCCCGAAGAATAGACACCATTGCTTGATAATGGGGTTCGATTAAATAAACTAGAAAAGTTTGTGACATCCGTTTGGTCTGCGAACCAATTTTATAAGCCGACAAATTCCCTCGTTTAATATGAAAACATTAAACGAGGGTTTATATTACTCAGGTTCTTAAAATTCCTATAAGGGCAAGCCCCTATAGTTAATTACATCTTAAGTGACGGGAATCACCTAAGAAAACTCTCGATAATAATCAATAGTTCTGTTCTCAAGAATTTCAAAGTTTAAGTCTTCAAGGGATTGAATTTTGGAATTTCGATAGGGAATGTATCAAATTGGGAACATTTTGTTTTGGGAATTCAAAGGAAGAAAGGTAGGAGAAATCACAGATTCGAAGCGAACTTCGGTAATTTCCCGACTATCCTATTGTTTGGCTTGGATTTAGGAAAGTCCTAATATTTATTTTAATATTTTGATCTTGCCAATTTTAATTAATTAGGACTTATATTTGTATGATAAAATCATACAAATAGCCTTGAAGATATGAGAGTTTATGTCATATCAGACAACTACCTCGGAAATCCTAAGACCGGTTAGGGCTTAATTTGCAATGCAAATGCCTAACGTGAAGGTTGAGGATTTATGTTGCACTAAGCAAACTACCTCGAAGTCACTATGGCTTGGTTATTTAGTTCTAAGGAAAGTTTTGCTTGAAGTAGACTCGAGTTTTCATTGATGACGATGGCCGTGCTTGCCCACCATGCTCCGAGCTCGTTGTTGTTGCAGAGGTTTAGTTTTAGAAGTCATAAATCAGGAGATGAGAAAGGTGTTTTGGTTTAGAGAAGTCTTAAAATCCAAGTGTTTTTTAGTGTTTTAGTTAAAACAAATCTTAAAATTGATTATAACAACACCGGTTAAGATCCCACGGTTCCATCCTTCCGGCATCATTATTTTTATCGGATTCACTTAGTCCAGATGAATTTGCTAAACTCAACTGAATGAGTTCCACACTTTCATTTAGACCGTGGGAAATCCCGTTAGCAACACGTAGGTTACATCATCCGAGGTATTCCCGATCATCCAACAAAACATTTTAATTTAGTTGTAGTTGTAGTTTTGTGTTCTGTTTGTGATTAAATTTTGAGTTGTTTTATATTTTGAAATGTTGTGGTGGTGAATTTTATCTTGTAATGACTTTTAATTTAGTTTTGGTTCCAGTTTCAGGGACTACCCTAAAGGTGTGGGTTTTCATGCAACAGTTGTTTATCATGCAAGGAAAGTAAGTGCGATGCGGTTAAATAAATTGTAATAAGGTAAATTGCAATAAAGTAAAAGCGTACCTGGAGGGTCTTCCCGTCATCCCAAGCTGCACTTAAAACACAATTAGAATATTTAAGCATTTAAGGCAAGTTCCTAGGTAAAGCTAAGGGAAGGGTTATGGTTTTCTACCAAGTTCCTAATCCTATAGCTAGTCACCTCCTATGACGTCTAGGTTCTTGTATTTTGGTTTGAGGACGATTTTCTTCATCAAAGAACAACTAAGTTCAATTGTTCTTATAAATATCCTATCATATCGAGGAAGTGCTTAAGACGAATCTTAAACATTTTTTCAATATTTATAGGATTGTTTTAAGTCCAAGAGAATTTAATTATACAAATGAATTAATCGTCCGGGAGTTCAAGTTTGTTGTCTTGCTCAGTGAACTAGGACATTTGAATATCTTATGAATGAAGTAACACTTCACTTAACACTCCATTTAGGAGTTATGACAATAAAAGCTTTCGAGAGCAAATTGGTGTTCAAATGGTTTATGATTTAACTTAATTTCAACAAATGGATTTAAGTTTGGAATAGTGTTCAAGTTGTTTTATATTTATTTTTGAATTTCTTTATGTCTTAGGTGATGTTATTTTTAATTCAATTTAATTTAACTTTAATTTAATTTAATTTGGTTTAGTTTTAATTTTAATTTAATTTATTTAATTTAATCTAATTTTAATTTTAACTTGATTTTATTTTTTTTAATTTAATTTAATTTAATTTAATTTGATTTAATTTAATTTAATATGATTTAATTTAATTTAATTTAATTTAATATGATTTAATATGATTTAATTTGACTTAATTTAATTTAATTTAATTTGATTTAATTTGATTTAATTTAATATGTTTTAATTTAATTTAACTTAATTTAATTTAATTTTTTAATTTTAATTTAATATTTTATTTTTTTTATTTTAAATATGATTTAATTTTAATTGTTAAAGTATTAATTTAATTGAAATTTTAAAATAATTTAATTGAAATTTTAAAATAATTTAATTTTAATTTAATTTAATGATTATGTCTTTTAGCATTTTAAATTTTAAATTTGGATTATCATTTTAATTAGGAATTAAATATTATTGAGATGATTAATTTAGGGATTCTTAAATTAAAGAACAAATCTCTTCCTAATAATATCTCTATTTTAATAATTCCAATTTTATTATTCTTCCAAATTTAATTTAATTATTTGATTAAGGTTTATTTTAATTATTTTTAAATTGTTTAGTAGGTTTCTACCCTTTAATTATTTAAATTTCAATCATCCAAATCAGATTAAGATCAAATATTTTACTTTTTCATTTTATTAAGCCTAAAGTTTTATTTAATGGTTAAAATTTTAATTACCATTTTGCCCTTCAAGCTTACTAATTCCATAACTCACTAAATTGAGCTCAAATGAATTTGAAATTTTTATGTGACTTCACTCATATGTCAATAAAGATATTAGAGGAGAAAATGTGATTTTTCTGTATTTAATTTATTTATGTAATTATTTTTGGTGGAAAATAGGGATTTCCAAGGAAAATTTAATAATATGACCAAGGGAAAGTTTCTGTCCTTAAGAAAATTATGGGACATTTCTAATGACCAGAGGACCACTTGGACCAATTTTGGTGATTTTTTTGAATTATATTCTTTTTATTATAATTATTTTGAGTTTTGGAGTATTAATTAATTTAAAAATAAAATAAAGGTTGAAAAATGAATTTTATATTTTTTAAAAAATCTCTCTGATATTAAGGAAATCAGAAAACCAATTTTCACAATTTTCTGATTTTTCTCTGATTTATTATAATTATTTTAGTGGAAATGCTAGAAAATACATTTTTTTAATTTTAAAATTACCCTAGGGCTTTAAAATTTAATATCTCATCATAGAGACCTAAGAAAAATATGGGGTTTATTCCTAAGTGATTAAAATTCAAAATGAGAAATTTTGGTGAATTTTATTATTTTTGTGATTTTTATTATTTTTAATTATTAAAAATATTAAAATAATGCAAAAAATCAACTTTTTAGAAAATTGAAATTTTAATTTTCTTAAATTCCCCTGATATCAGAGAGACTCCAAAACCAATTTGGTGAATTTTTGAAAAGCATTTTGAAAGTTATGAATTTTTTAAGTTTAATTTTGGCTAAATGGCTTAATCAACCCATTTGATAGGGCTAACCAAACCCAATTGACTTCAAACTTTTATGGTGGGTTCCTCTGATCCTAAAGGTCAGTGGAGGATTGATTTCAAGTCAATTTGATGTATGATTAGCTCTAATTAATTAGAACTCCATTTTGGGTGTTTAAGCCAATTGAGGCTATTCAAGTGAGTTAACTCAAAACCTATTTTTCCTAGGGTCCTCTGGTCATAATAAATATCACCAAATTTTCCTAGAATTTATTTCACAATATGCTAATTATTAGAATTAAAATACTCAGAATAGTAACCTAGAATTGAAAAAAATCAATAACTCTTCATAGGGATGGCCTCTGACTTT
Source organism: Papilionanthe hookeriana x Papilionanthe teres (assembly GCA_022702705.1). Lineage (NCBI taxonomy): Eukaryota > Viridiplantae > Streptophyta > Magnoliopsida > Asparagales > Orchidaceae > Papilionanthe > Papilionanthe hookeriana x Papilionanthe teres. Next base: position 15,375,311 of record CM040436.1, read on the forward strand.
TGAAAATTCAGGGAATGTTCCCAAATTCAGAGGCTTCAAAAGCCCTATGGTCTCATGCCATGGTGAATTGTATACATGCATGGAGAATTGAAAATGTGCAGAGAGTAAATAAATTATTACAAATCAAATACTTGATGAAATTAAATGATTTTTTTCCCACATTATTCTCCTCTGTTCACTGAGCAAGAGGGTATTTTTATTTTATTTTTCTGATTTTCCTACACAAAGTTATGCATTTTTGAAGTTTAGGGAATTAAATAAATAGGAAAATAACCTAATTTCCTACTTATCCACGCGGCGCCCTGTCGTCCTCGGTATCTCCGAACGACCACGCGACGTCTCCTGATTCGGCGCCGCCATCCGACTCAGCGCTCCAGGGCCCCGCGGGTCACGTACCAACGCGCTGTCCGACTCGATCCAGACCGTCCACTCGATACACGCTCGATCCGACGGCTCATGGTCATCGTCTACGGCCGGTGTGCACCCGTGACCGTCGACCTTCTAACCCTAATTTCTCGCTCGATTCTCGACGGATTTTCGTGTTCTTATGCTCCATGGATTCGTCTTGAGGAGACGAACGCATCCATACTGATAAACATGTATTTAAATTGACTCAAATTAAATGGAGAATCTCCGGAAGCTCGGGAAGAAGAGTGAGTCCATACCTTTGCTCGGAGAAGTGAAGCTTCGATCCGAGAGTTGTGTCACCTTCGATTGGGTCCAAGCAAGCTCCGGATGAAGTCCCTTGGCACAGTGAATTGCTAGCTATGAAAGTGACCACGGCCGATCACAAAGCTTGGAGAGGCTGGAACAAGCTGGGTGGCTCGGGGATGGGGCTTTCGGTGGGAAACTTCTCCTCTTGGTCCAGTGAAGGTGTAGGACCGATCGATTTGGGGATTGATTCACCGTGAAGAAGTGTCCTGGTTTTGTGCTTGAAGTTTGAACTCAAAATTGAGCTCGAGTTGGAGGAATTGGGCTGGAATCCGGTTGGAATCAAGTGCTCTATGTGTGGAGAGTGATGCGGAATGATTTTGGCGAGTTTCCTTAAGGTTTTGGTTCGGCACCTCTCATGGCCGAGAAGGGGTGGTGTTTAAATAGGAGAGGGTGGAGGGCCTCCCGGGGGAGTTAGGGCTTGGGATCGGCTGCTCAGGTCGAGGGAAGAACAGCCATGGTGGCCATTGGGCATGGGGCATCTCGAGCAGGGTGGAATTCCAAAGTTTGGCTCTTCCCGAGGTCTCGGCCATGGTGTTTCCGGCGACCCGGGCGGTCGGCCGGCAGGCATGGGTCACTCTCGGGTCCAGGTGGGTCGGGGGCTGGAGGTTTGTGCGATCGATTGGCCATGGACATGTGTAAAGGGTTTGAATCGAAGTGGAATGAGAAAGGGCTAGTTTTGGGTCTAAATGGGTCAACCCTTGGTTTTGGGTTAGGTTCACCCTCCAAGGCCAATTTGGGTCTGAAGGGAAAGTCACTTGGATCGGCTTGATTAGTGGGGTCAAGTCACGATCCAAGTACGATTAAGCTTAAGCAAGAGTTAGGGGAGACATGGGAGTGGTTAATTACTCTTAAGAGAATCATTAAAGGGTCCCCTCTTCTTGCCATTTTGGGTATGGTGAAGTGTCCAAGGCTTTCATGGCTCACATGTGGCTCATGCATGACTTCATGGCTCACCTTTGGCTTGGAAAAAGCTAAGTCGACTTTCATGAAAGAGGTTTTTATGAATTTTGGTAATTTAGGAGTGATTTGATGGGATTTGGCATATGGCTTGATTTGGAACCATTTGATGATTGATTTGAACTTAGGGATGATTTTAATTAAGGGTATGATGAGAAGAATTTGTCATATGGGCTTTAGCATGAAGTTTGGGCTTTTAGGAAGGTTTAAGAAAAATGGGCTATTGGTTTGAAAATAAATTTATGGATGGGAATTTTGTGAAGGATTGGGCCAAACAAATGTTGGGTTTAGCTCATGGATGTGTCATGAGTGATTTGAAGCAAGTTGGGAGTGATTTGGGTTTGAATTGGGTTGAATTTGGGCTTCTTTGGTGAATGGGTCAATATAGGTCAAATTGGGCTAACTTGGGCCAATGTTGGGCTGGGGTTGAAATTGATGTAAAATAAATGTTGGGAAATGTTTATGGGAGTGTTTCAAAGAGGTTTTGGCTTTGGTTGAGTTTTGATTTTGGGGTTTGGGCTTATTTGGGTTAGGTTTGGGTTTAGGTCAAAATTGGGCCTTTTAGCTTTGGGTTGAATTTTAGTGGGGTTTGGGTTTAAATTTTGGGCAAACCATGTTAGTGTTTTGTTTGTGGGAATGTTAAGGAAGGTTTAGAAAAGATTTGGGGTTAATTGGAGTTGAATTGGGTTAGTTTGGGTTAAGTTTGGGTCATGGGTCCAAATTGGGCTTTAAGGCCAAAAATGAAATTGGATCCAAATGTCAATCAAATTGGACTTGGATTTAGTCTAGATTGGTGTTGGAAATGATAAATTGAAGTTTAGAATTGAATTGGACCAGAATTTGGGTCAATTGGATAGGTTTGGCTTGACATTAGGTTCATTTTGGGTTAAAATAGGTCAAATTGGGGGTTTTGACAAAAGTGGGGTAAATTGACAAAATTGGCCCATGGTGTAGTTAGACAAAATGAAATTGGGAATATTTGGGATTTTCTGGAATTTTCTGGGAATTTTCTGAATTTTTGGATTTTTTTGGCTAAGAGGGGCATTTTGGGTATTTGGAGGGTATTGGGGGGTATTTTTGGAATTTTTGGTATTTTTGGCTATGGATGATCAATTTGATTGGTGAGGAAATGTTTAGGAATGATTTTGGAGAATTTTGGGTAATTTAAGTGATTTTGCAAATTTTGGGTAGTCTCAAGGGCATTGGGTAGGCTAGGTGGGTGTAGGGTCCCGGGGGTCAAAAATTGAAAATTTGGAAAATTGAAAATTTGGAAAATTGAAGATTGGGTGAATGTAAGTGGAATGAAATCATTTTGGTTGAGCCATGAAGCCATATCAAGCCCACATGAGCCATGAAGGGACTCATTTGAGGCACCCACTATGTTGTTCCTAACCCTCTTAGCCAAGGGCTTAGGGGTTAAAGACCATCCATGCGAATCACCTGCATGAGTTAGGAGGTCAAATTGGATATGGGTGTAGTTTTAGGAGGTGTGTGTGAAAATGTAGTGTATAGGTGTAGTGTGTGTGTAAGTCAACCCTTCACTGCAACCGGGCCACCAGAGGCGATCCTAAGGCCAAAGAGTCACTATAGGAACTCATCCTTTAAACTTCCACATTTGATTTCAACCCTCTAGGTGATTAGGGGTTTACAATCAAGTTTGTGGAGTTTGGAGGGAGTTAAGAAGTGGTTTGAATTTCTAAGTGGTGGGTCCCGATTCTAATCCTCAGGATAGTCGAAGGAAAAGCTCAGAATTTAGATCCACAATACTAAAGAGAAGAAGAGAAGACCTCATCAAAAATGAGGTCAACAGTTCTTAAACACTAGTGCAAACAACCATATGAGTGAAGAAAAGTTATGTTTGTAGGTTTTGATGAATTGGTGAGTGAAAATGAATATTTTGGTGATGAATAAAAAATAAAGGTCATTGAAATATTTATTTTATGCCAAATGTAAAGAGTAACAAATCAAATTAAGGGAAACTCTTGAATTTTTTTTTTAAAGATCATATTCACATCGAAATAATGTTAAGTTATTAACTTAATTGCTAGGTTATCAATGTCAGGAAATATAATTTTCCTACTTAACTCTTGAAATAATGTTACAGAATGTCTTATTTCTTATAATAAAAATGCTTCTTGGCTATGATTATCTTCAATTTGGGCATCACAATTTTGGAGTGCTAGAGTTGCTTTCAAATAAGGTGATGGTGCAAGGAATAATTTCATTAAGCATCCTAATCAAGTGAATGAAGCATGTTTACTTGATAAGTACTTTCAGAAAAGTTTTTCAAGGGACTTAAGTTTTACAACTCAAAAGACATCGAGCTCACACACGAGGATCATTGTAGCATAATAAAGTAACTAATTGTTGACCTCACTTTTTGTCGAGGTTTAGTATTCCTCCTAGATTTAGGATTCTAGCCTCAGGAGCTTCCCCGACGATCTTAGATTCCTAGTGATGGGACCCACCTCGTTTTAGAGTGTCTAGAAGCCACTCGTTACTCTTTGAAATCCTATACGAGATTCCGTACCGCTAGTCTATAGCCGGTCGAAATTGACGTCAGGAGTTCAAATTGAGTCCCTATAGGACCTCTGGACATTAGGACAGCCTCGTGCACGTCTTACACACCTGCACCATTCTGATCGATCGAGCTCGAGTCAAAATTTGAGACGATACCAAATTTCGACGCAATTTTGACGCGACTATCGACGAGGTTGCCCAGACGACCTCGGATGATGAAACGGACTGCGCCGATGCGTCCGGAACGTCAATTTTACCTAAAATTGACATTCAATTTGCGACGATAGCACACCGGGGACGAAACTTACGAAATGATTACAATTATTATATTAATAATAATAATATTTATATTATTATTTTTAATATATATGTTTAAATATAATACATTTCCTAATCCCTAATCCCTAATCCCTCTCACGCTCGACTCAGCCGGCTCCCCATTCTCCCGCTCGGTCCCATTCTCCTGCTCGCACGCCAGGTCAAGCCCTTCCTCTCTTTCCCTCATCTTCCCAGCAGCACGCGGCCCATCTCCTGCGATCCCCTCCTCGAGCCGCACTCGATCTCTCCTCTCTTATCCCTGCTACATCAAGTGGCTCCAGGCGGCATTTTTCGGCGAGTGCGTTATCCCTGCGGCATTTCCCGCGTGACCTGATCCTCTGCCGCATCTCCTTGCGGCATTTCCCTCCATCCCCCGTACCTCCCTCGATCCTATTTGACTCTACAGGTAGGGAGAGGCCCTTCTTCTCCTCCTCTGCCTATAAAAGCTCCATTCGAGATGAATTTAGGGCTGGCCAAAAGTTTACGAGAGAGGGAAAACTCTGCCATTTTTCTTTCTCGCTTACTCCCTTAGTTTTCTGTGCTTGGATTGGCGTCCTCTTGCTGTTGGAGGGAGAGTTGAGGTTAGAGAATACCTTTAAAGTTTATGTATTGCTCATTTTTGCTTCAGGAAGCTACCTTTTTTATCTCTTATGCTCTGTTGCCTTTTGGTTCTCTCTGTCGAGCCATTGGAGATGGTTCTGTGCGGTGGTACAGAATGCTAACTCACTATTGTGACTATATTTGGGAATGTTTATTACTTAAGCATGTGAAATATAGGATTATGGGCATGTTCTAGGAGTAGGCTTGAGCACTTGCTTGGAATGATGAAAATATAGCATGTTATGAGCTCTTCTCTCTCTTTCGTTTTCTTCAAAGCAAATTAGAAACATGAAAGCATGATTTTAAAACAATGTTAGCTCCTCTTGCAAGCATGTTGGGATGTGTACTATAAGCCTTTCATTCACTCTTACTTAGCATGAGATATTGGAAGGATTAGTTTTAATGTCTCAAGTTTTCTTTGGCTCAAAAAGTGCATGCTTGGGTTGATTTGGGAAGATTCTATGTTTACTCTTATTTGAAGCATGTGGAAAATTAGAAACATGAGCATGTTTTACAGCATAAGCTTGACTATTTGCTTCAAGTGGTGAAAAATGTGACATGACATTGGCTCCTTCCTTTTTCTTTTTGCTCTACTTGCTTAAAATGATAAAGTATGGCTTTATGTTTAGGCTTATCTAGTATAAGATGTTAGGAGAGTTTATTTAAGCCTTGCAAGCATGTGGTAGGTTTGGTTCTCATAATAAGCTACTAGCTTCTCTAGTAAACTCTAGCAAATATTTTTAAGTAAAGCTCTTTACTTACTATTGTTGTTATGAATTGTTGAGGAGCCTTTGACTCTTTCATGCATATGTGGGGCTTGGTGCTTGCTCCTTGTGACTTTCCCTTACAAAAGTTGCATGCTAGGGAGAAGCTTAAACTTAATTTGGAAGAATTCATGTTTGTTCTCATGTAAAGCATGTGGTGGCTTTATGTCTTGAACATATGGAAGTCTAGTCCTTTATGAAAGCATGTTATGAAGATTTGAGATATTTCTATGTTTATTCTTGCTTGCAAGCATGTTGAGATGGATATTAAGATGTTCCTTGTTTACTATGGCTTGGCATGAGTTATGGAAAAATTTACTTAGCTTTTAACATGCATGTGGGGCTTATCTCTTGCTCCTTCTAGCTTTTTCCTTACTAAAAGGCATGTTAGGGAGAAGTTTACTTTGATTTTGGGAAAGGCCTATGCTTGTTCCTATTTAAAACATATGATGGCCCTATATTTTGATATATTAAACATGTTGAGATGCTTATTTTAGTCTCATGCTTGGTTTGGTTTCAATATTATCATGGCCCATTTTAACCTCACTTGGAGGCTTGGTTAGCTTGCTCTAGCCCCTATCCGAGAGCTTGCTTTGCTTTGATAGGTTATACTTGCTCTCATTTTAATATTTTAAAAGATGTATTCATGGCTTGATTTTGGGTCTAATGTTGGCTCGGCTTTAGTCTTGCTATGGTCTAAATTTTGGATTTGTGCTAGAATTGATTTCAGCTTTGTCATAGCATGATTTTGTGTCTTATGTTAGTTCGGGTTTCGAGCCCTGTGCTGGCCCGATTTCACTCATGTAGTGTTTTCCTGTTGTGACTTTGTGTTGGGCTGTAGTTATGGCTTCGTGACGATCCTTTTATAAATCTTATGCTGGGATTGTTTCCTTTTTTCTGCCTTAGCCGAGAGCTTTTGTTTAGATCTGTTGGAGATTTTTACACTCTTGTGACATATTAAGTTATGAATCAAATTGGGGGTTTGGAAACCTTAATGTTGGCTTGAGTTGCGAGTGCTAGTGTGGCCCTTTGCTGTCTTGGCCGTGGGCCTCCTTGACCCTTGTAGCACCCTTGACAGTGAGCTTTAATGTGGTGATTTAAATGGGAGCCTTACCTTTTGCTACTCTTGCCTATGAGATTGATTGAAATGGTTTGGAAGTATCCCTTTGGTTTGCTTGTGGGGAGGAAATTGAGCACTATACTTGGGACATCCCTTAGATGCTTTATTTGATGAAATTGGAGTTAAATAAATTTTGAAAAGCTTGTCCATTCACTCTCTTATAAATTTGGAAGCTTGTCCTTTCATTGGGAGTTTAGGGATCTTCTTGTTGTTGTTGACTTGGTCCCGAGCCAGATGGTGGTTTTACTTTTAGTCACCCTTATCTATGGAATTTATTATGGTGATATGGGGTTTTCTTTAGCTTGCTAGTGAGGAAAGATCTCAAGAAGTTGTTGATTTCTTTGAAGTTTGGAGAGTTTAACTCTAGCATGGGTTTGGAAAGGTTAGCAGCCAGTTCTCCCCAAGCCAGTCCTCTTTGTTTGATTTTAAAGGCTTTGGACGATTTTCTCAGAATTTGCTTTAAACTCTTTTTGATCTAATTGCACCAAAGCGAGAAAATGACACCCTCGGGGTCGATTCAAGGAGCTTGGGCTTTGCTTTCAGTATTTTATTATTACACGTCTTAGGGGAGTTTTAGATTAACCCACCTGTCGACTTAACCCTTCAAATTCGGAGGTGGATTAGTCTTCTTCTTTTCCCCTCTTTGTTGCTTGACACGTCTTCCCCGCTCCACTCGGAGTTTGGTTTTGTTTTGTTTTTGGGGCAATGACGGCGATGATGCTAAAGGCACGCCAGTGATAGAGTAGAATGATATCCCATCCTACGACATCAGGACCCGCTCCAGGGCCCCGGTGAACCGTAGGATGACGGTATCATTCACCGCTATAAGGCTAGCGGGGCACCCATACCTTCTTTTGATTGGTTGTGATCCTTCACCCAAAAAAATAATCGACTCGTGGACAATCCTAATTTTCAAAGAAAATCTGATAAGAATATGATACTACATTTTGCAATAAAAACATGTTTCTACCACAATCAAAAATTAATATAAAACTCTCTTTTGTATGCCTGAAATCCACGTGCATGCTAAAAATATAAATTTTAAAACCATATTATAAATCTGGTTGTCCACTTGTTGATTATCAGTTCTGGGTTGAGGAACACCCTCCTGAGTCAGGTTTAGTAGGACACCCTTCTAGCTGAATAGCGGGCTCCAGACACTCGTGTGACCGAGTAGCCTTCGACGACCCTTCGAGCAGTACTACACAGTTCTGAGCCTAGCCCCGACCCGAGTACTTGCGGTTCTCTTCGGATTTTCGTATGATTTTGATGAAGCACTCGTGGTCCTTTTTCCGGGACTTTCCCGAGGTTTTGATGATTTTATTTTGATTTTGATTTTCGTTTAATTTCTCTGAGACTTTCTACCGTGAGTCATTCGCCGTCCCTTTTTGAGTTTTCTGGACGATGTTTCTGCCTGGCTTTCACTCGTGTGACACACTCCAGCCTGCTGCATTCAAAGAAATAACGGACCTCCCAGGTATACAGGTTTGTTTATATTTACGTGTTATTTTCCGTACCTGCTACTGCATGTTTTACTGTTTAGCACGTTGTACCATACTCTGTTGCATGTTTTACTGTTTTACTGTTTTCCTGTGCTACATACCCTGCTATACACTGTACAACATTTAAACATACTTACATAGGATGTTTAGGAGAACTCGACCATAGGGCCACCTGATTTGATATTGTGACTTGCCACTTTAGAAAACTCAACCTCTTCACGGTAAGAAGCTTGGAGCTAAGGGTGGGCAGCACGGTCATCTTCAACAGCAAAACATGTCTTCACCAATTAAACCATTCCTTAGTGATTAAACAACAATTCATAGGATTTCGAGGTTATCCGCCTAGTGCGACATAAATCCTCAACCTCTTTTGGGCCTTTGTATAGCTCTGCTGTACAATATAAGCCCCAACTCGTTTTAGGATTCCGAAGTTGTCGTTCGTTACGACCTAAATCCTCATATCTTCTAGGTTATTCGTGTGATCGTTTCACACAAATGTAAGCCCTAATTAAATAAAATTGGCAGGATGAAACATTAAATAATATCTCCCCTAAATCGAAGTCAAACCATAGGATAGCTTGGGAAGTCACCGAGGTTCGCCTCCGGATCGCCGACATCCCCTAGTTTTTCTTCCTTTGGATTCTACAATAAAATGTTCCAAATTTGAGCCAATCCCCTTTCACACATCTTTGTCCGATTTCGTTGAAAAGTCCTATCCTTTTGACCTCCTTGAATATAATATTTCCTGATTTTTATTGAGAGTTTCCTTAAGTGATTTCGGTCATTTAAGATGTAATTAACTATAGGGGCTTGCCCTTATAGGAAGCATTTTCGAACCCAGCTTATAATAAACCCTATTTAATTCCTTATATTAAATAGGGGAACTTGTCGGCAAATAAACTTGTTTCGCAGACCAAACGGACGTCATATATTTCTTAGTTTATTTGATGGAGCCTCACCCTCAAGTCCTGTGTTATCTTTCGAGTAAATGTATGACTTGAGGTGTAGCGCTCTTTCATTTAAACTATGAAAAATATGGGGTCAGTTTGACTTCATATTTTTTTTTTAAATTATAGTGAAGCGTCCTTCCGAAGCGGGCGACGGGATTTCGATTCCGGCGACCGACAGCTTCTTACGGGCACTCCACACCCAAAACAACGCCGACACTACTCCCATCTCTTCATAGATGATTCCAAAAAAAAAATGATAATACTTCTTGAAGCTAAAATCAAAAATATTTTAAGCATTCATAAAAAAGTTTAAGGTTGTTATTAAGAGATGGAATGGACAGGAGATCAATACCATGCAATCTAATTGAAAAGATTTTACTTCTAAAGAATTTTAATAATTCTATGAAGCAAATGAAAATTTTTGATCTCTTACAGTTGGAAGCAAAAATGAAGATTATAACCACCCTTATATGGCAAGGACAATACTTGAAAGTAAGAGGCTATCGAAGGAGTTTCGAGTGGAAGAATTGCATGTCCCGCTTAATTGGCCAACGAATCACCAATAAAAAGTATGCGGGAAAAGACAACATAAGAATAATGGAGCAAAAAAAAGTCTAACATTATCGTCTAAGAGTTTCTTAAGTTTAGCCGAAATGTATATAACTAACAAGACAAGAAGTAAGCTAAATGATAAGAGCAATAAGTTTATTTTCATCAGTTATGATACATATACAAAAAGCTACTCATCATAAAATCCAAATATTGGAAAGAAAATCATAAATCAAGATATCATATATGATGATGAAAGAGAATTGGACTCTGGAACATGTGATGAATAGTACAATTTTTTCTTATACTTCAAAGAACCGAACTTGGAGCAACCAAGGATGGAACAAGGAAGAGAGAAATTTATAACCTCAACAAAAGCATGAATTATAACAAATCAAGGAAACTCATATTCACTGTTTTAAATGAGAATTCAAGTGCTAGAGTACCATATTCCGCAAGTTTACAACATCTATATGAGTAGTTGAGAATCAAAATAATCATACTCTCTTTCGTCTCTTTATCAAAACAGAGCTTATAGATTTTCAGGAAGTTATACAAAATAAGAAGCGAGATATCGCTAGGGAAGAAGAAACCAATGAGTGTATTAATCAAAGAAGAATGTCAAAGTATATGTTGAAAGATATAACACAACATTAGCGGAAAAAAAATTCAATGATAGAGTTAGCATAAGTATAGAGCTTTGGCCATCAATGCTTATTATCGCTGATATGGTCGATGCTCACAATCACAACAAACACCGATGCCCAATATCGCTAATGGAGACAACTTCCACTTCGTCAATAATACGAACAATAATCATTGCCAATCATGCCGGATGCTAGCCATCACTATGATGACAAACAAAACCCACTGTCAACAAAGAGGCAGATGTCTGCCAATGACAAAAAGATTGATGCCCATCATTGCTAATGAAGCTAACAAACCACGTAGATTGCCACCAAGATAGACACCGACAATTGCTAACAATGTTGAGCCTATCATTACTCTCAAAGCAGGTGCCTCATATCATCAAATTACCGAGGCCAAATGTCAACAGAAGTCCTATGCTCGCCATCACTGTTAAAGACGCCTTCCATAATTGTTGGTCTTTACTACTAATAGAACAATCGAGCAAGTCACCGATCACCTCTTGATGAAAATTTTGATGCCTCATTGCTCTTCCTACTTCCAACATAAAAATCATACTTCATTATCCATATCTACTACATATAATAATATCATCTCCAGTTCATATTTTCTAATATATAATTCATTTCTTTAAATCATTTCATCAGGAAGAAGCCCCACAATTTAATGACAGCTGAACCGGCATTAATGACATTAATTTTTTGTTGCTAAACATAGTGACTAATTGAAATTTGTTATGACTTAAGATAATAACAGTTACATTAATTTATTAATAATGTTGTTAAAGTCTTCAGTCAAATAGACATTAATTAAGAAAAAATGTTATAAAATTGGTGACAGATTAATTAAATGGAGGAGGTACATTCATGCTCAATATTATAGACAAATTTCTTTCAATAATTTGTTAATATTAACTATAATATTATTCAAAAAATTTCTATTATTTTATTTATTATTTTTTTTTCTGGAAAAATTGTTGATAATTCAAGTGGAGAACCGGGAGCAGGCTCATACTACCGCTATAAAGTAGGAAGACACATATTGCCCGAAATTAGGGCCGTCAAAATGACTCATTATTTATGAATAATTTGTGTTTGGCTCGTTAAGAAGCTCGTTCGATTCGTTCGCTAAGTTAACGAGTCAAACAAGAACAATTAATTTTTTTGCGCTCAATATATAAATGAGCCGAACACGTATTAAGATTTGTTCGTTCATGTTCGGCTCGATTTTGCTTGAAATAATAAAATTGTATATATATAATTGATGAGTAGTATTTTTTTTTAAAATTAATTGACTACATACTATAAAAATGTAACATCCTACGATAACATGATTAGAGTTGTCAAAATGACTATTTTTACGCAAAACAGCTCGTGTTCGGCTCGGCTGTGTAAACGAACCGAACACGAATACTTTTTTTGTGTTCGAAATAAAAATGAGCCCAACAGAACGAGTGAAATTTTTTAACGAGATGAACACAAGCTCGACTCGGGTTTGCTCGTGTTTGACTCATTGAGGGAAAGAGCTCTTATGGCTCGCTACGCGTTAATATAAGGTAAAAGTTACAGATAGGGGGAGGGGAGGTGGTTCCCCTCTAAAGAAAAAAAGATACAATAATACTCCTAGAGAATCCACCTCCCACATTACAACGCAAGCAAAAAAGATCATTCAAAAATACAAACATACCCATAATGTAGCAGAAATAAAACCAAAAACATAAAATATCAGTCCAAAGAGTTTCCTTAAACAAAAAAAAGAGAATTCAATCCAACCAAGTTGTTTCTCGGAAAAATTATGTAAATCTGAAAGGATAAAGATATGCAGTTCTTTAACTTAATAATGAAACAGCAACAGCAAACCTGAGTTAAGAAACAAAATATCAACCCCATTCGTGAGGCCTCCTTGTTCCAATCTGCCATGCGTATGTATCTCTTGAGATAATATATGAAAGCAATGCAGAAAGCATCTTCTTAAAACTTCGTCTAGCAGGTAAGGGTTCTAGGAAGAAAAATGGTTGTTAAAGACCCGTCCATTAGACATACATCTGGTAAAAATTCTTGCAACAGGTTAAAAGCAATAAGCCTAACGGCCAAAGAAACTCCAACATATCAGATGATTGCAGTGGAAGATCATCTACAGACAGCTTAATGTTTCCAGTGTATTCAAAGCTTACAAGTGTTTGCAAAGGCAGTAGAATGAAGCAGAATAAGGGAAACATAATGCTATACATGTAAAGAGCATTAATAATCAAAACAAAGCCCTAGTAGAAGAAACACCAAATTAGCTTCTAATGTATGGAATGCCTGACATGTCACTGGTAATATAAGAGTTAAGTGTTGAGTTTGGTTTTGTCTCCACAATTATTTGTGTAGTTACTTGTTTTAACAACCAATCGACGGTCTTATTCCCTTCTCTATATATGAAATTATAATCAATTGTCAAATGATTTTTTTCAATAAAAGCATTTATTCGATTCAGTAACCAAATAAGATACCAAGGTGTGTCAATTTTGTGCTTAAGAATATTGTATAATTGCAGGGAGTCTGTTTCAACTACAGTATAGCAGAAATTAAAAGCCTTTGAAACAATTAAAGCTAAGTATGCTGCCCATCCTTCTGCCTCAAGAGGAGAATTAGCATTAACCGGTGATACATAATATGCAACACACTTTCCATCAGAGTTTCTGAAAATTCCAGCAGCTTTAGCAATATTAGAGTTCCAGCTAGCATCAATATTTGCTTTAATCAGACCAGGTATAGGTGGAGACCATCTGATTAAGATAGGCCTCCTACAAACAGAGCTTTTAGTAAGTGAAGCCTTTTGGGCTTTTTGGTAGTGAGCAAGAATATAAGTAGCAGTAAGTTGAGGAGAAATAACTTTGTTGATATTAGGATTGATGTGTTTATGCTCATTTCTAGCCGCCCAAATAAACCAAAAAACCATAAGAGGGAAATATTTTAAAGAAGTTGTTGGTGTGACTGCATCATTCCAATTTTTATGTATTCTTTTTTCACAAAAAACCGAGGGCCATGAAACCCCAAAATAATTGCCCAGAATATTCCATACTTCCTTAGCAAAAAGACATGTGTAGAGCAAATGTGTAACATATTCTTCCTCTTTTCTACAAATATAACAACGTGAAGCAATTCTTAAACCCTTCATTTTGAGTATATCATCTAGAGGTAAAAGTGAATGGAAATATCTCCACAAAAAGAAGGAGACAGAGGGAGATATATAAGGTTTCCAGATAAAAGAAGCCCAATGCCAATTGTCAAAATGATTAGTTTTCTCATATAAAGCTTTGGCAACTGATGTAGTATTATGAAATTTCCATAAAGGTTTATCAACCTTTTTATCATTAATTGGGGTTAGAGAAATTACTTGGGCCATATCTCCCACTAAAGCTCTCAACTTTGGCATGTGTCAATTCCCATTTTCCCAAACATCAGAAACAAGCAAGTTAGGATCTTTATCAATTATGGAATGAGTATCATGAACATTCCATTGGTCATGCCAGAAAGAAACGTTGCCATTTCCCACATCCCAAAATATAAACTTGGTTGCTACCTCTCTAGCTTTCAAGATAGCCTTCCAAAGTTTAGAGTCTCCCGTTTTCCAGTTAACAATTGATGGATGTGTAAAAGAGCGGTATTTGTACTTCATATATTGAGCCCATAAAGAATTTCTTTCTCGAAATTTAAACCAAAGTTTATACATGTTAACATCAACAATTTGTTGAAGGGTCTTAAAGCCGAGCCCTTTAGAAAACCGAGGCATGCATACCTTATTCCAAGTAGTCCAAATTTTACCTGAGCTATTTCCCAGCCAAAGAAATTTATTGAAAATAGTTTCAAGAGTTTTCCTTGTGCTTTTTTTAGTGCTGATAACCTGCATTACATACCTGAACTTCCTCCTATCATGTTGCTGATCTTCCCTACAGTTTCTCGGGGCTTTTCTCTTGTTAATTGGCTGTGGATGTTTTCTCGCTCTTCACCTTCGGCTTCTTGGGGTCATTGTTTTGATGTGCTTCCTGTTTTCACCGTGCGGGCCCGTGCTCAGTACACTATACACTTTTTCGTTTTCATGTTGGCTTTGCTGCTATAATGTTTGGAACTTCTTTTCTTTAGTTATGTTTGTTTTTTGGCCTTTAGCGGCTCTTTTGGAGTTGTTTTTTTGCGTGAGTTGTATTGCGGGAGACGGAACCCCTAGGAGTGAGTTTGGGCATTGTATTTTTCTTCTATTTTTAGTTGGGGATCTGTCTCCACCACCTCTTTTGTACTGTTTACTTAATTAACGTGTATGGAGCCACGAGTTGCTTCTTTCCCCTATATATATATATATATATATATATATATATATATATATATATATATATATATATATATATATATATATATATATATATATATATATATATACATATATAGTATATTTAAAATTAAATAATTTATAAATCATATTTTGAGTTTAAATTAATTTTAATTAAATTGATTAATCTCTACTAATTGTAATTCAGGAGGATGTGCAGCTCTTAGTCGACATAGGCCTCCATGCTTACAGATTCTCCATCTCTTGGCCAAGTGTACTCCCAAGTACTACAAAAACTCTATATGTTCTCTTCTAAATCTAAACTTAATTAAGATCTTAATTACAATCTCTGAAACTCTTTAATTTTTTTATTAAATTAAGACAAAATAATTAATATGCAGAGGGTCGTGGCCCGCCCAATAAGGAAGGACTCAAGTACTATCACAATCTTATTGACGAGCTAAAGCTTCATGGTAATTAAAATAACATCAATATAACTAAGTGTTCTTAGCTAAGCAAATGAGAAGAACACGAATAAACTTTTATTTCGTGATGTTTGACTCGTTTTAACTCGAATTAATTAACGTTTATTGTTAAACAAATTATATGTGGGTGATTTTTGCAGGAATTGAGCCCTATATTACACTATTCCATTGGGATGTTCCACATGCTTTAGAAGATGAATATGGAGGATTTTTAAGCAAACGGATAGTGTGAGTACTATATAATTTTAAAACGTAGGAAAATGTCAAGCATGAGATTTTTAATTTCAAAGTCTATAAAAGTATCAATTTAGTCTCCAAACTCCATTAATATCAGTCGATATAGTTTTCACATAGCACTATTTCAGCCCAAATTTAAAGAGTTTGTGGACTCATTTGACATTCTTATAGACTACGGCACTAAAATAACGATAAGAATGTTAGTAACATGCAATAATTTTGTTTTAACATTTTATCTAAAATGTGACAGAGATGATTACAAGAACTACACGAATCTATGTTTTGAGGAATTTGGTCATAAAGTGAAGCATTGGATCACCCTGAATGAACCTCTAATGTTTTCTTCAATGGGATATAGCTATGGGATGTTTGCTCCAGGCCACTACACTCCAGACTTAGAACTTCCAGGATTTGGTCCTCTTAGTTGCCCTGTTGGAGATTCTCTCAGAGAGCCCTATAAAGTTGCTCATAATCTGCTCTTAGCTCATGCAGAAGCAGTAGATCTCTACAGAACCAATTATCAGGTAATTTATAGTATTTCCAAGGCAGCATTGTACATATACCCTTTGGAAGTATAGTTTCAAATGTTATGAGGTTAAGATGGCATGTTTAAGTATAGTTTTTGACTTTGCAGGCTAAACAAAGGGGGAAAGTGGGAATGACAATAAACTCACATTGGTATGAACCTTATGATGAAAGTCCACTTAATAAAGAGGCACAACAAAGAGTGCTTGATTTCAATGTTGGATGGTAAGTAGAGTACTATAAAATATATGCATCAAACTACTTGTACTACTTTAATTAATTCGCGGTCAATTTTTTTTAAGTGTTATTTTTATGGATTATAAATGTTGGTTAATTAAAGTTGTTCTAGAAATTAACGGTTTCATATTGAGTCAAGTGTCAAAATAGTCCTGAATCTGCTCACATGTGGTCGTTATATACCCAATCACACACATATTTTTCGTGCATATATGTATGCATCAACATGTTATAAATATAAGTATAAATATCAAATTTTAAATATGTGATTACGAGAAAAATATGTTAAGAAATTCATACCTATTTTTGATGAAATTGCGACTTTAAAGAAAGGTATTTTCTTTATTTTATTGCAGGAATGAAGATTTATTGGTGATAGAAGCAAAATGCATGAAATGAAGCAAATTTGGATAAAAAAGGAAGAAATTCATGCAAATATAACTACTTCGCCGACGGCGAGATCGAGGCCGCCGACGGCGAGATCGTGAGGAGAAATTTCTGAAGGAATTATAACTACCTCGCCGACAGCCGAGCCCGAGCCCGCCGACGGCGAGATCGCGAGGTTTGAAGACCTTCAGAAGCCCCGCTGACGGCGAGGTCGTTTCCGCCGACGGCGAGCTAGTTCAAAATGCATATACATTGAACACGTACAGCTTTTTGAAGAGGTGTTTAAGCACCCTTTGGACCTTTGCTTACCTCTATAAATAGAGGCCGAATTCTAGAGTCTAAGTGTGTCTTTTGAGTCTTCTGTGAGTCTATTTCTAGTGTCTTAAGTGTAGTTTGAGTGAGTTTAGTGAGTTTATTAGTTTAATTGAGTACTATTTAGTTCTTTGTACTAGAAGAAAAGTCGAAAGGAAATTCAATGAGTACTGCTTAGGAAGGAAATTAAGATAAGTATCTTTGTTTATTGTTTTTAACTTTAGATGAAATCCATGTTTTGTTTTATTCTCATGCATTCTGAGTAGTTTTCTTAGTCTTTCTTCTTGTTTATGAAAATTATGTGGTTTGATGAAATTAAATAAATGCACTTAATATAATATAAATAAATTGTGATAATTTTTACTTTAAACTTAATTTACTTTCAATCCGACGATTGAGTAGTTAAAATATGTTGAATTATCAATTATAGTAAAAATTACATCCAATATTCGGGAAGTCAAAAACCTTGGAAGGCGGGTGCAAATAAATAGGGAAATATTAATTATCGGGCGTAGAATTGGATATTTTAGTGTGACGGACTAAAATACTCGATTCGATCCTCTTGTTTGAGAGCGAAGTGTAGATGTTAGCCCTCGAGTGAGAGAAACGTGGGAGTTACGAAGTGACGGTCGGTATCCTCCCAGCTTTGGCCGCGATTCGGTAATCAAACATAGGATTAGTCGATGTTCGTACACTGGACCAAAGGGTAAAGAATAGGAATGCTCTATTTGTCACGATACGATTTAAAAATTCTAATTAAATTCATCATTTCAGCTTAATTTTTAAAAACGAGGAGAATGATACTTTTTCCGAATTAATTAAATCAACTTATTTCAAGCGTTAGTTTACTTTAGTTTATTATAGTTACTTAGAATTTACGTTCACTTTATTAAGTAATTACTTTAAATTTAGGCGATAACAATTCGTTAAAAACTTACCTGTGGGATCGATAACCGAGGCTCACTGTAGAGCGCTTGTATTACTTGATACGATACGTATCTTTGTGTAGAATCCGCATTATACGTTAAATCATATTCATATATTTAAAGCGGGATCAAGTTTTTGGTTCAGTAGTTATAAACATAAATTACATACATACAAAAAGTGGGTCAATATGCAAATACATCGAATCTATGTACTTTTAAAGAAAAATATACCTCTTTCATCCATAGGTTTATAAATAAAAATATCAAATTTTAGCAATTAAACATGTAAACACATAGGATTTGTATGGTACCACACCACATTTTTATCTGTTTAGATAAACTGTATTTAGACACATTTTACAAAAAGCTGCCGCTGAAAATATGTGTTTCTCACCTAGTCACTAAATAAGTGCGGTGACGAACTTTCTACCGTATGTCGACTTTTTCAAAAAAAAAAAAAATTGCACTTGCCACTAGATCTTTTTGAATATCAGATTATTTTTCAATGAACTTCACAGTTACTTTTTAATAAATTGAAGTCACCCAAAAAGAAATCATAAGCCGAGTAACAAATGATTGTACCTTCAGATATATACATGTATGATGTGTAATGTTTAAGATGAATTTTATTTTTATATAGAAATGAATTAGGATTAATTTCATATATAAACCAAGGATTTAGCTTAATTAATTACTGGTTAATGACCAGGTTCTTGGATCCACTCAACTTTGGTAATTACCCATTCTCTATGCGAGCTTTGGTGGGGGAGAGACTCCCAATTTTCACAGACGAGGAGTCAGCAAAGCTTAAAGACTCTTTTGATTTCATTGGGGTTAACTACTACACAGCAAGATACGTAAAAGACAAGCCTTATAATTATACTATCAAACCACAGACCTGCAATGACGACGCACAGGCCGACACACCAAGTATGTCCGCACGATATGATGCGATTAACCCCGTCTTCGTCTGCACGTACATGCAGACGACGAACATAATACATTCTTTTCCATTCACTAATTATTTACTTAATTAAGTACTTCTGAACGAGTTGTACTTGAGCGAGTCCATACTCAATTTATTAAAAAATATTATTTTTCATGTTCAGCTGATCTCGATAAAATACGCATTATGATTGATTCTTTTTGAACGTTAGAATTTCAACATTTATATAAAAAAACCCATTGTCAGAATGCATTAAATACATGTTTCCAATGAACCTATTTGCCAACATTTAATTTTTTTAATAATATTTAAATATGTTTTGAGATGTGTTATGTCAAATGAATTAATTGACTATATTATTTTTTTAGGGACATTTACATGCATACCACCCAATTTCTATGTATTTACATATCCAAAACATAAGCTTTAATTTTTACATATATGCCACCCCAAATCTTCCATATCACATAAAAAGATACAATATGCAGGGCATATATGTAAAAATGGAAGTTTAAGGGTTAGATATGTAAATACATAAGAATTTATTGGTATGTATGTAAATCTTTCTATCTCTTACATTTATCTCTTATAATATTCTTCCTCGGATGCAGCTGACAGGGCTGGGGTGCCCATCGGACCAGCTGAGGTAAGTAATTCTTTGCAATTTATAATTTAACATATAGGGTAAATATGTAAATGTGTATTATAAAATTTATAATCAATAGGCAATTATTGTAAAACTAGTTTTGCAAATATACCTCTTTTTGTATGATTAAATGCAGCCGAGGAGTTGGGTGAATGTGTATCCGAAAGGATTGAAGAAGCTTCTGCTGCACATAAAGCGAAGATACAATAATCCTGCAATTTACATCACTGAAAATGGTGAAATTATGTTATTACCCCTCATATTATTATTTATTTATTTATTATTATTATAATTTTTTAATATTTATATTGATATTATGATAACTTATTTTGATATGTTTAGGAGTTCTGGCGTATAATGATGATGGAGTTAACATACCTACTGAAGATATATTCCGACAAGAGTTCCACACCTCTCACCTTCATGAAATTGAGGATGCCCTAAGGTTAGCTAAACCTAACTTACTTCTTTAATATGTCTTACCCTTCATATATATATATAGATATAATCTTCATGGAAGTGCCGCCGGCTATGACCTGTTGGTAGAGCAGCCTCTTTGAAGGTTGTAAGTCCTCTCAGGTCATGTATTGGAATCCCTCTCTGAGCACTTACCGGCGGTTGGGGGCTCGTATAATAGTCTCTGACCAACCAAACTTGATATATTTGGTTCGTTTTTTTGATTTTGACCAAATAATGCACAACTCTAATGTAGTCCCCATACATGTTTAATACGGATTGAAATAGTTCCACATAGATTTATTTCAACACTAATTCAAAGAATTTACACTTCTATATATTCTGAGATAAAAACGATCCCACTAAATCACCCTATCTATAATTAAAAATATGTCTTTCACCTTAAAGAAATTAAATGATGATATTTTTGACGAGCTGGTTAAAGTCAACTCGGACACGGTTGGCAACCCTCGTCCTACCTACCTCCATCGCTGCTAGAATCATCGAGATTCTGAAAGAGTTTCGAGACTCGCCTTGCTTGGAGCTATTCCGAAATGCCCCGTTTAGCTCCAGAAGTTATAGTCCATAATCTCTATATCTATATACATATATATGTAAAGTGCCTTAATCTTCATATTGATGAAGCTAAAGACATATGTTTTGAATTGAAAATTTACAGTATCAGAGCCAATGTGAAGGGATACTTCTTGTGGTCACTGTTGGACAGCTTTGAGTGGAGGGATGGCTACACATGCCGGTTCGGTCTGAACCACATCAACTACGAGAACTTGCATGAACCGGATCTGAAGAGGACTCCCAAGCAATCTGCTCGCTGGCTCAAACGCTACCTAGGCAACATAAGGAATACAAAGCCCACAGTACTTCCAGCTCCCATCAAATCAGAGGTCCTGGAACCACTTGTTGCTACTAAAATATAAATATGAATTTGCAGACTTTGCCTTCTGTGTGTTGTTGAAGAAATAAGGATGGTGATGAGCTCACCTAGTAAGTAGTACTGTGTTGTTATTGTTATTGTTATGGTTATTGTTATGGTATGTATGAGTTTCAGTTGTTGAGGATGCTGGAATAAAGTATCTAGTTTCATAAACGTTGTTGAGGTGCGTGGTTTTGTTTTCTTTTTCCTCGTAAAGATGATTGGATCGCGTCGGGCTTGTCCGGTTATCCAGACGTAATATGGAATGACCTACGGTAAATTTAGCTTGTTTTCCCCAACGAGATTTTTTATGTTGTTTCATCACGTCAAGTGTCTGAGTTTTCCACGCTTGGTCTACGGTTGAATCTATCCTTCGTAAAAGGTGTCAAAGATGTTTTTTACGCTGTCATTGTTAATTTTCTGATTACCGATCTACCGTAGTTTTCATTTGTCAGTTTTACAGATGTAGTTTGAAAGAGAATGGGGAGTTCTATCTCCGGCCCCCTCATGTAAATATTTAGGTTATAATTTAATAATATGAGGGTCAGTAAAGTCATTCATAATTTAAATATATATATATATATTGGGAACAAAAAAAAAAAAAAAAAAAAACCTTAAATCAATTGGGTATAAATGTAATTTTAAAAAGTCCTCACGTTGTCCCTACCCTCTCCTTTCTTTACAAAGGGAATCTCGTGCTCATATAAAATGTTCATGAAAAGAAGAGGACTATGTGACATGTACAAACATTTGTATTTAAGGAGCCATGGATTTTGGATCATTGAATTTAGCCTATTAGGTGGCCCTGTGGACCCACTAACCCTATTTCGACTTTAGATTTTAATTTATGCTTCAAATGATTGAAGTGAGTTCAAGTTATATTTAGATTTCATTTGATTTATTTTATAAATAGAAAATGCTTCCATGCAATTCTATATATATGAATATGATACGCCATCAACAAATTTTTATCATCTGACATGAATCTCAAAGCATGAAAAATCTTTAGAAAACTATCTCTTATTTTTTTGAGATATTCAAGATGAGCTTCAATTTTAAAATACTATAATTTAATTTTTAGATGCAACTTTTCTGTATTTATGAAATAATTTATCTGCAAATTGA
This sequence comes from Papilionanthe hookeriana x Papilionanthe teres, assembly GCA_022702705.1. Taxonomy (NCBI): domain Eukaryota; kingdom Viridiplantae; phylum Streptophyta; class Magnoliopsida; order Asparagales; family Orchidaceae; genus Papilionanthe; species Papilionanthe hookeriana x Papilionanthe teres. The sequence continues at coordinate 15,397,477 of CM040436.1, forward strand.
TAAATATCATCAATTTTGAATGATCGGCATGCATTTCAAGGATCCAATGCAGAGAATTAAGAATGAATAATTCTATAATATTTTTTATTGTGTTATTCATATATCACAGTTGTGTCTAATGTTGTTATGAAAAATATTAAATTTATAGTAATGCTCTCTTGCAAATGTGTCTTTTTTATGGTAAGATATACATAATTTTTCTAATTAGTGTAAATTGATTTTTATTTAATATTTATAAAATTAAAAAATTATATTATATATTTAACTTGAGCAAATAATTATAATCTTTATGAAAAATTATTTAAAATACTTATTAAATTAAAATATATTATTACTACTAAATATTTAAGTTTCAGGGGCAATAATTTTATTGTATAAGATGATATTATATAATTATTACTACAATCAAACTTTGAGAATTACCAAAATAAATGTTAATGAGGGGAATGATCAGAGGTAAGTATCTCCATGACTTTTAAAATATGAAGAAGGGTAAGCAAGCCACGTCCAATGGATTGAACTAACTAAAAGTGTGCCAAATATTGGGCAGATTCAATAAGTTATAATTAAAAATATAATAGTTGAAATTAACAAACTTACTAGGAATAGTAGGAATTACACCTATTTATTCATTAATTCTCCTAATATAATTGAGATCTCCCATAATACCCATGATTCTTAAATAATCTTAAGCAAAACAAAGAGGGAATACATACACAATAATAATGAAAAACTTAATGTGAGAAGAAAAGATAATAGTAGCATGGATATGAGCATGAATATTCAAAGCATTAAATGAGATGTATACAACCACTATTAACCAAATGAATGTCACCAATAATTATCTCATTAGAAAACATATTGAACTGCTTCCTAACTAAAGAATCATAGAGAATAGAGAGAGATATCGGTCTCAAACAAATAAAGAGGATCCAAATTATTATCTTTAATAAGATGCCTATGGTCTAAAATGTGGACATTGTTATTAAAAGTGGATATAACACCTTGGTTTAACAAACTTTGCCTTTCCAACAAGTCCAAAGAATTATCATAATCTGAAATGGGAATGTTCAGATTAGGGGCAGGGAGGGGAAGAGTAGCTTGGGATTAGAAGGAGAAGAAGCCTGAATATTAGGAAGAGAAGCAACATGTGTACTAATACTTCTATTAGGTCTTGGTCTCTGAATCCTTAACATATTCCTTCCATATAAAGGAGCAATACTTCTATTAGTTATTTTTTCTAATTATTGAATTGAATATGGTTAAACATGAAATATGAGATTTTTAATAGCCATAAATTTATTATTTAAAAGATAATTATTACTAAGTAAAAGCAATCACTAAGAAGGCAAATATTCCCAAAAAAAGGAAGAAAATTTTATAAGTAAAAAACATAAAAAGAAAATTTAGCCCTAGTTTGTTTCCCAATCAAATGATTCATATAATATGAGGGATTTGGAAGAATACAAAGTAAATTGAACATGTTTTACAAAAAAAATTGTTTTTTTTTCCTACCTACGACAGATGATGGTGTGATAGGAGTAGAAGTTGAACATTTCAAAAGTGTCATCATCAGATATAGTAACTAATATTATGAAAGACAAATTAGCCTTTGATCAAATGCAACTAAAGTTCTAATTGGGATTGCTGCACCTTATTAAAAAATAATTGTCAAGCTGCTGAAAAAAAATATAATATTCAAAAAGCTGTGGTGACAATTATAATATTTTTTTTAAAGTTTATACGACAACTAAAAACTACCACTGCAGATAGCAATGAATGGTGAAAAAATATAGATTTCAACGGTAGCTTTTTGAAAAGACTACCAAAACATAGTTTACCCAAACAAACAAAACTGCAGTGCGGTTCGCACAACCACCGCACTCCCCCTAACAGACCTTAAGTTCTACGTAAGCCAAACAAAACCACATAAAGAGTAATGGGTGAGAAAATACTTGCATATTTCTTGTGCTAATTATTCCTTAGATTTACTAAGATGAGGGGAAGGATCATAATTTTGAATGGTGAGGTTATCAATAGAAAATCTCTCATGCACAAGAACAATCATGCTAGCTTCAACTGCTATCAAAGCTACATGAGAACTACCTTTGCTGTCAAATTTGTATATGAAAGCTTAGCGTTTTGATGATTACTCTGGAGGGAAGGTTTGGAATACATTCTTAATATTAATCTTTACAACCGAATAATAAGAGATCAATGAGGAAAAAATAAAATAATGCCTTAGTATTAGTTAGGCTTATGTATGACATTTATTTGGAGTGACAATTTCTTAGGGCAAATCACTTCTTGATTAAAAAAAAAAAAAAAAAAAAAAAGATATCAATCCAAATTTTATCACGAGTAACATCAATTTTCATTAAAACTCATGGCTATGGAAGATCTCAAAATAGAAACCCCAATAATTAAAGGTAGGACTTATCAAATAGGTGGACTTTTAAATAAGTAAAACTATCCAAATAAAAATAATAAGAGATTCTTTCGGGTACCCAAAGTTAAAAGACACCTTATATAGCTTTACGAATAAACTCTCAATCGAAATACATTTTTTTCTTAAGAAGAGTGCGGCGTTATTCTCAATCTAGGAAAAATTTTAGAGCACATAATTATGATTTTACCAGGAATAAAGAAATCTCTAATAAACCCCTTGGTTTGGAAGAGGATATATTAGTTTCCATTGGAGTTCTAATGGCAAAATACTTTGCCACTAGAGCCAAATTTAATGAATTCAATAGCTTGGAAACCACAACATATCAATATATGGTGTTTACCTTGAAATAGATGATGAAATAAGTTACAGATTTAAGAAAAAATATTATTTAAATAATTTCATTTTTAAGACAAATCAACCCAAACCGGCTTTAGAACACATTCACAATAGGAATCTTGATTAGCAACACAAGGCAAATGTAACAAAGGGCCAATGCCACCAGTGATAGTAGGAAGTAGCCCCATAGGATGACTCAGGAGAAGATATTTGGGAAGGCAAGAAAGAGATGGATGCCAACACCAAATGGTGTTGGGACCCAAAAAATCACTTGATGGATGACACTATAAAAAGACTGGCAGATGAAACTAAAGCTTTTAAGCCCCTAGAGAGAAACAAATGTAAAAGGATGACATTCTCTTGAGATAAAATCCAAGCGGGGAGTGAAATAGCTACTTACAAAGAGGAAATAGGAAAATTAATGCAACTCTAGTATAAATCACCAATCAATACTTCTCAATGAAAGAAAAACACAACTATGAGGGCTCTTTGTCAATAAAAAACCTAAGCATCAAGAACCTAAGGCCGACCTATCAACAGTGCCAAAAAGAAGAAAAAAGGGTTATGATAGCCAGAACCGTCACTCTTTATTTATTCGGGCCAGTGCAACAATGACAGATAGGGATCATAACGAGTAGAGCTTCAGATCTTGACCAATGGTTGTAGAATGATAAGGTGGAAGAAGTTATATATAAAGTTGTCAAATAGGCCTTAAATTTAGGTGTGATAGAGTGTGTTAAACTAAAAAAGTTTTTGGCCCATAGTATTTAAGTTTGTATCCACTAAAGTATAAAATAAAATAAATTGTATCTTCTATTAAAGTAGAGTTTCTTTTTTTCCCTTCACCTCTATCTAGTCCTAATAGCTTTTTCATTAAAACCAAGTGGCATCAAAGTTATAGCAAATGACAATATGATAATCTTCCAAGTCTAGATGCTCTAAACAAGCAACTATGATAATTGGAGTAACAAAATGAAAGTACTTTGAGTGCATGACTTTTGGAAGGTTATACAGAGAGGTTAGGATAAACCAAGTGATGAGTCAACTCAATATTTAATGCAAAAAATTGTTTAGGATACTTAAAAAAAGAGATGAGAACTTTTTTTTTTCTCATCTATCAAGCTTTAAAAGATAGATTTAAAAAGATCCCAAGTGGAATATTAGCCAAATAATCATAAGAGAAGCTCTAAGTTTCATGCAAAGGCAAGAAGGTTTATAAACTTATGATTTCAAATATTAAGCAATCAAATTGAAGCTTTGCATATGAAATAATGTAGTTTGTCTTTTATTATTTTTCTAAGGTCTTTACCATTTCTAATCAACTAAAGTGTAACGGTGAGAAGTTAAAAGATGCTGCTATCATTGAAAATATTCTTTGGTCATTAAATTCAAAATATAATAATACCACAACATCATCGAAAAGACCAAATATTTACAAGTTATGATAAAATAATAGCATTTAGGTTCATTGCAAGCCCATGAAGAAAAAAAAAATGATTGAAGAGGTTATATAAGATATCCAATCGACCCAAAAAAAAAAAAAAAAAATTGAAATATTCAATGCAATAGAAGTAATCACTAAGTCATGGATAAAGACAAGCAACAACGAGCGAGGATAGAGTTCCATAAACAACCTGGCAACAACAACTATGAAGCGAAAGGAAGCTAGTCAAGAGGATGAGGTTGAGAATGTTCAAACTCAAGGTATAATAAATCTCAAGCAAAGTGCTACAATTGTGATAAATTCATGCATTATGCTAAAAATATGTAATGCACCTAAGAAAAAAATATACATCAAAGAGCAAACTACATAACATAAAGGGGTGATGGAAACGTCACTCAATTGTTAGCATGCAAAGTTAGTCATCGAAGTGAAATGGAACATGATTTTTAAGCAGTAGTGCAAACAACCATATATGTGGAGAAAAGGTATGTTTGTAAGGTTTGATGAATTGGTGAGTGAACATGTATATTTTGGTGATGACTAAAAAATAAACGTCATTGAAAAAGATAATATTATTATCTATTTGAAGAGCAATATTTATTTTATGCCAAATGTAAAGAGTACAAATCAAATTAAGGGAAACTCTTGAAATTTTTTTAAAAAATATGATATTCACAACAAAATAATATTAAGTTATTAACTTAATTGCTAGGTTATCAATGTCAAGAAATATAATGTTCCTACTTGACTCTTGAAATAATGTTACAAAATGTCTTGACGCTTATTATAAAAATGCTTCTTGGCTATGATATCTTAAATTTGGGCATCACAATTTTGGAGTGCTAGAGTTGCTTTCAAATAAGGTGATGGTGCAAGGACTAATTTCATTAAGCCTCCTAATCAAGTGAATGAAGCATGTTTACTTGATAAGTACTTTCAGAAAAGTTTTTCAAGGGACTTAAGTTTTACAACTCAAAAGACACCGAGCTCACACACGAGGATCATTGTAGCATAATGAAGTAACTACTCCCTTCTCTTTATAGATGATTCCCAAAAAAAAAAAAAAAAAAAGATAATAATTCTTGAAGCTAAAATCAAAAATATTTTAAGCATTCATCAAAAAGTTTAAGGTTGTTATTAAGAGATGGAATGGACAGGAGATCAATACCATGCAATCTAATTGAAAAGATTTTACTTCTAAAGAAATTTATTAATACTATGAAGCAAATGAAAAATTTTGACCTCTTGCAGTTGTAAGCAAAAATGAAGAATATAACCACACTTGATATGGCAAGGACAATACTTAAAAGTAAGAGGCTATCAGGAGTTTTGAGAGGAAGCATTGCATGCCCAGCTTAATTGTCCAATGAATCACCAATAAAAAGTATGTGAGAAAAGACAGCATGAGAATCATGGAGCAAAAGAAAGTCTAACATTATCGTCTAAGAGTTTCTTAAGTTTAGCCGAAGTCTATATAACTAAGAAGAAGTAAGCTAAATGATCATCGGTTATGAAACCTACACAAAAAGCTACTCATAATAAAATCCAAATATTTGAAAGAAAATCATAAATCAAAATGTCATATATGATGATGAAAGAGAATAGGACTCTGGAACATGTGATAAATACTATAATTTTTTCTTATACTTCAAAGAACTGGATTTGGAGCAACCAAAGATGGAACAAGCAGGAGAGAAATTTATAACCCCAACAAAAGCATCAGTTAACAAATCAAGGAAACTCATACTCACTGTTTTAAATGAAAGTTCAAGAGATAGAGTAACATATTTCACAAGTTTACAACATCTATCTGAGTAGGTGAGAATCAAAATAATCATACTCCCTCTTTCGTCTCTTTATCAAAACAGAGCTTATAGATTTTCAGGAAGTTATACAAACTAAGAAGCGAGATAGCGCTATGGAAGAAGAAATCAAAACAATCCAGATAAAGTGAAAAGGGTGTATTAATCAAAGAAGAATGTCAAAATATAAGTTCAAAGATATAACACAAGATTACAACAACAACAACAACAACAAAGCCTTAATCCCACTAAGTGAGGTCGGCTACATGAATCTTTTATCTCCGTTGCATCCTATTTAGTGTCATATTTTCATTTAATTCTAATAAATTAAGATATTTTTTATACAATAAGCCAAAGCCTTCCTAGGTCTACCTCTGCCTTTCTTAACATAAGTCGAATCTAAAACATCTACTCTCCGAATTAGATCATCAGATGGTCGACGTCTAATGTGACCAAACCATCTAAGGCGACTCTCTAATTTTGTCCGTTACTGGAGCTACACCAACCCTATCACGGATATATTCATTTCGCGTTTTGTCTCTAAGTGTAAAGCCACTCATCCACCTAATCATTCTCATCTCGGCAACACTTAACTTAGTATTATGCTTCTCTTTTAAAGGCCAACATTCAGCACCATGGAGCAATGATAGGAAAAAATTTTCAATGATAGAGTTAGCATAAGCATAGAGCTTTGGCCATCAATGCTTATTATCATTGATAAGGTCGATGCTCACAATCACAATGAACACCGATGCTATCGCTAATAGAGACAACTTCCACTTCATCAATAATACTAACACTAATCATTGCCAATCATGCCGGATGCTAGTCATCACTATCATGACCAACAAAACCCACTATCATCAAAGAGGCAGATTTATGCCAATGACAAAAAAAATTGATGCCTATCATTGCTAATGAAGCTAACAAACTCCGTACATTGCCACCAAGATAGACACCAACAATTGCTAACAATGTTGAGCCTATCATTACCCTCAAAGCAGATGCCTCCTATCACCACATTACCGAGGCCCAATTTCAACACAAGTCCTAAGCTCGCCATTACTGATAAAGACGTCTTCCTTAATTGTTGGTCTTTTCGACAACTCGCCGATCACCTCTTGATCAAAATTTTGATGCCTCATTGCTCGTCCTACTTCCAACATAAAAATCATATATCATTATCCATATCTACTACATATATTAATATCTTCTCCAGTTCATATTTTCTAATATATAATTCTAATTGAATCATGTCATCAGGAAGAAGCCCCACAATTTTCCTATCATTTTTCTACATAAAAATCTCATCTGTAATATGAGATGCTCTTATATATGTGTATGTAATTATCATTCAATACTAAGATGATAAACTCTCGAATATATCTTTGAAAACTCCAGCATGCAACTAACATATTATTCAAATTCTTTCGTGGTCTGCCGAAGACGTTATGTTTAAGAAAGCAGGAGTATTGGATGATGATTTATGGTGGCAGCATAAAAGTTTGCATATAAATTCCAAGTTAGGAAGATCAATCCAATTGCATATCAAATCACAAAATAAATAAATAAAGAAAAAAAAAACACACACACACACACAAACTCACAGAAAGGCTATTGTTACTCTATGCGCGAACCATATAAATCCTCAACACGTCTCTTCCAATGGCAGTCCGTTCCCTTGTTTTCCACCCCCTTTATATCAGCTTAAACTGCATAAAAAAATTCTAACCAAGCAATTTCTGAACACTGTTATTCAAGCAATCAGGATGCCATAAATAATAGGGGCATTTACATAAATACCACACAATTCTTATATATTTACATATCTAAAACCTATACTCAAAAATTTACATGCATAACACCAAAAGCTTTAACATCACATAAAAAATACCACTATTACTAACTTTTCATGCATAGGTTTATAACACCAAACTGTTATAAAGTAAATATTAAACATTAGGTGTTAGATGTGTATATGCATAAGAATTGAATGGTATGTATGTAAATTACCCTAAATATTAACTACAACCAAAAAAAATTCAAGGAAAAAAAAAAAACAGAATTATATATTAAAAAAAAAAAACATTTACAAATGACATGAAATATATCTGTTCATCATAAAAGTAAACTAAGAAAAAAAAATCCCAAAAAGCACCCTCTAGCTCTGATCAGGAATATCTGAGAGTTTTATCAGTTTAGCAAGATGAATCACTTCGTCTATATTCATCTTGAATGAGTTGTTGACGCAGAAGGGGAAAAGGTTTATAGCAATCCAAGTGACTTCAACTGTTGTGCATGCTCAGGAGGAATAGGTGGTGGAGACCAATTCCCATCTGCCATCTCACTATCAACATCCTCCACCACATATTCCTGCAATTGATTACACATATTCAATAACTCCTAGTTTATATATATATATATGGAGAGAGAAATCCCGACTCTTTGCAGAGGTGTCATTTTAATCTTAGAGTTTATAAGAGTGTCAATTTAATCCCTAAACCTTTTTAATAAGGGCTGAAATAGTCCTTAATGAGGACTATTTTAGCCCCATTAAAAGAGATTAGGAATTAATTTAGCACTTTTATATACACTGGTACTAAAATGGCCCCATGTAAACAGTGAAGATTATTTTGGCACTTTACTCAAGAGAGAGAAAAGTGAGGTATGGATTAATCTATGAAACTTACTTTGGTGAGCATCCTTTTAGCAAGAATGTGATAATGCCGCTGCCAAATTCTCTGACCAACCATGGTGGCAACAAGAACGCTGTAGAATATGCCGACAATGGTGAAGAGGCCCAACACAATAAGTCCCATAATAAAAAGAAGAGGAAGCCCGGCTTCACCGGCACCACTTAAACAGCCGCATTCCCCGGCTGCGCTCGCACAACTCTCAAAGCATGTGGTACAATCAGTCCACATGCAAAGTGTGCCGGGTAGATGGCAATCTGCGCACATTCTGAAAGAGGGACTGAGTTCAAAATACTTGGACACATCAACGCATTCTCATGCTCTTATCAACATTGGCAAAGGAAATTTACATACATACCACACAATTCTAATGCATTTATACATCTAGCACCTAACTTTTGAAATTTACATTTAGAGAAATTTACATATTTAGCACAAAATTCTTATGTATTTACGTATCTCGCACCTAAACTTTCATATGACATGCATAGCACTTTCGTGCTCTAAACCTATGCATGAAAATGTGTATTTCACTTTTAAGAAAGTGATAATAGTATTATTTTTTCCGTGATATTAAAGATTTAAGGGCAATGTGTGTAAATATTAAGTTTACTTGTGACATGTAAATAGATAAAAATTGTGTGCCATGTATGTAAATGCCCCCTTAAATAAATTCAACATATGCAAATTCAATTTTTGAGTGACCTCAAAAAAAATAAAAAACAATATGTTAAGCAAGTAACTAATTGCATTTTACAAAATAATAAATCATAATATTTATAGCTGTAATTAGAATTTCTGATTTACTAAGCACGCCAGCACCGGCGCCTGCACCTGCACTGAGGCTTTCACTTTTGCATCTCCTTTGTGATTTCCTTGTCTCTGTGCAATATCATTGAACTTTAACAAGCTTGATTGTGCTGTGTCGTAGAAGAATCTAAGCTAAACCTATTGCAACCTTGCTAACAAAAGAAATTTCAAGGACAAACTCACTAGTCTTTAATTCCTCAAGGAACCCATAGTGACCATAAAAACTCACAAATCTCATTGGTCGGTCCTATATTATGCTTCCACACTTGTACTAGCTATTACGATAGGACATGTAATGCGAATTAATGCAGAAATTACTGAAATCATGCAAGTTCAAACAAAAGATATAATGTAACACAACAATCATACCCAGGATGGCAGCAACAGAGACATAATTCTCGACAAGGTTGTGCCAAATCATTACGCACCCGTCGATCATAACAAGTTATGAAACATCCCGACAGCCCAAGCAAAGCAAAGAACAAAAGAGCACCTGCAAATATTTAACAAGAAAAAAGGAGAGAGTTTGAATTTTATTTCTTTCTGAAGTACGGGTATTTCTGTCTGAAGCCTTCTGGTTACTTTGGTTTCTTATATTTAACCATAGACAAGCATGCTTATATATAACGCTGCTTTGAAATGATAGCTAGTCATGAAATAAGTGTCTTCAGTTCCAAAATAATGCAATTCCCACATGTTTGAAAAATAGAATTCAAAAAAGTCAATAAATACAACATATTAAATATCATCATCATCATTATTTGCCCAACCACTTGGATTATTGGCTTATGAATTTTATTTTTTCATTAATCCTACTAAGAACTGAGGTAATTAACATAATTTTAAAAAAATCGTAGGAAAGCTCATATCCATGCTACCTTTGGTTTATTACACTTCGAAGGAGTATATTTGTACCATTTGTTGTGATATCCAAAATAACCTCAATGAAGTTATAAATATTTTATCTCAATAGGAGTCATTACAAGAGTTCATCTAATATAATTATTTTCATAATTTACCCTACCTTCTTTTATCACAAATCATAACATCGTTATTTCCACCAAGTGCAACTTAACTATCACTGACATTTTGATATCAAACAATCGGTTTCACACAAAATAATCAACCTAATTACAATTTTATAAATTTTTTCTTTGAAGAATTTATGGTATCAGCTTATGATATATTACTTCAGAGGCACGGTTATTCCTTTTAAGAGTTTTCCTTACTTTGATTGCCGACAAAAAATCTCCAAACACCTCACTTACTAGTTCAGTGTTTCAATCGTAAGTAACAAAATCAAAGCGGTATAATGGTTTTCCATATGCAAATAATTACCATACATATTAATTAAGGAAATTTACATGCATATCACATAATTATATGTATTTAACACTAAAATTTTGATATTTACTCTTATAACACATTGGTGTTATAAACTTATGCATGAGAAAAAGTTGTATTTTTACTCTTGAAAGTATATTGAGTATGGTCTTTTTTCATATGATGTTAAAGATTTCAGTGTTATGCATACAAATATGAATGTTTAAGCATTTAGATATACAAATATATATGAGTTGTGTCGTACGAATGTAAATGCCCCAATTAATTAATAAATAAATGATTGCTCCAAATCTTTTAAGCAACACATCATAAAGTTCTTTTTTGGAAAACAATGAACAGAACCAAAATGTTCAGATTCTCTTGAAAAGGGCAAGTGAAGTGAAACAGTGTAGTCCAAATCTCCTCAAACAGAGGATGCCTTAGTAAACGTAAGGGGAGAAATTTACATACTTAGCACAGAATTCTTTCGTATTTACGTATCTCACACCTAAACTTTCTTATTTACATAATAACACTTTGGTGCTTTAAACCTATGCGTGAAAAGGTGTATTTTACTTTTAAAAATTATTAATAGTGCTATTTTTTAGGTGAAATCAAAGATTTAAGTGCTATGTATTAAAAATATATGAGAATTCTGGGGGCTATGTATGTAAATGCCCCATCAAAAAAATACAAAACAAAAAGCCAATAGTAGTCACCATATCAAATCTGTTTAAGGACACATTACCACATATGTAGTAGAAACTGAGCTTGCTGTCAAAGCCCCAAGCTAACCGTAACCAATACTGCTGATAGCTATCGAACAAATACATGAGGTAACCCAACGAGGAAATAATCTGCAAGCGTTTAGGGATAAGTTTTTTTTTCTCTTAGTTGGGGTGGGGTGTGGAAGATCAGATATTTATCTACGTTCGTCAAGTGGCTTAACACGAACTTACAAGTTGAACCGCAATAAAAATGAACAAAATGTCTCGGGTCACAAAGAAACGGAACTTTAGGGTGCGCCACTTCCGGTCTGCAAGCACGTGAACCCTCAAGTAGTAGGGAGCCTTGCATGTCGTGCAATGAGCGAAAGCAAATCCTTCCTGAAGAATATGAAATATTATAATGAAACCTGTTTTTTCCAGATCAAACCATTTAACGAATCAGCAACAATAACAAGTTCGAGGCAGCTCCTATCGTAGCAGTAAGAAAAGCTATTATATTCTTCAATAAATGTTTTAAGTGATCTTCATTTCGAATTCAAAATTGCATAGAATGTGCAACGAATGATACTTCACAGAAGTCGCACAAGAAAAAAGTGAATGGTTAAACAATAAATGAAAAATTCTGAGGTTTGGTTAATTAAGAAAAAGGTTTTTTTTATAATCATTACACTAAAGTTTATTGAGCTCTGATAAATGGCAGAAGATTAAAATCTTTGATGTCACTGTAAAGACAAAGTGCAAGGGAAATTCTTAATGCTTATTATTTTTACGAGTAAAGTGTCAAAAAGTTCCGACAATTTACATAGGAGCCCTATAGTCTCATAGTCTATAGAAGTGTCAAATTAGTCCTCAGATTCTTTAAATTGGGGTTCAGCGCCAATTTAAAGATTCTCAGGACTAATTTAGCACTTATATAAACTTTGGGGCTAAAATGACCACATGTAAACAGTAAGGGAACTATTTTGGCACTATCCTCATAATTCATAGGTGCATTTAAGTCTATATTCTAGTTGGTTTTCTGAGAAGAATTTCTAATGGCCACGTCAAAATCCTCTTTACCTAACTTTGTCACAATTCCCGGAGTACGTCTTCAAGCTTACTGAATCATATCTCACCACAATTTGATTAGCTTAGTCATGCAAAAATACTAGTTAGCTAAATAAAAACTAAAGCTTTTTATTATTTGTACTTGGGAAGGAGAAAGTCAAATACATATATAGGATAACTCAGAAAATAAACAGGAGACCAAGATAGTTTGATCATGTTAGAAGGGTATCAGCAAAGATAGTAGGAAATTAGTTAAGAAAATACATTAAGAAATAATGAAAAATATTAAATGTGAGATATAAGAAAGAAATTAGTTTGTACTATAATAATGAATAGCATAATGAACTATATAATAGATATATTTAGAAAAGTGGAGTAGCATTAGCTCTAAAAAAGATGCATAAAAGTCAAATCCTTAGGTCTTTAAGAGATACATGAACAAATATTGGAGTGGTTTAGTTAACATATCGTTTTAATGGAAATTCGAATGGTAAGAGAATGCCAAATGATCGGATAATTATTTTGAGACTAATATTTAGAAACAAATGAGTTATTCAACATCATACTAGCTATAAAGGAATCGAACTTTTCTCAGCAATGCATCCATGGTGGAGAGTAATGAAACATAAGCTTAAGAAATTAAGTGAATTTCAATTATGCAAATTGGTGTCATGCCAGGAAGCTCTACTATGAGGGCAAAACTTTTTATAATACAATTAATGAAAGAACTAAAAAACAAAAAAAAGATTTTTAATTTGGTGTGCATTAATACAAAGAAGTTTTTGTATGGTTTAGAAAGGTAATCGAGGCATACCCCTGAGGGCACGCCTTGATACAGAGGCACAAAAGACATCTTGAGGCGTGTTTCATTATCTATAGTGAGTCCTACAACTTTTTTATAAAAGGCATACACCTAGAGGCTTTATGCCCCAAACATTATAGGCAAGCGCCTCAAATAAGTTGAAACAAAAAAGATATTATTTTGTAATACGATATTATTAGATAGTATTAATATATGTTATATTATACTTATATATCGTTTCTGATCAATAAAAGAACTGATACCCCTTTATTTAGGTCAGGAATTAGTGAGATCAAACATGCAAGAGATCGAGCACAAGCGAAGAGGAGGGAGAAAGATTTGCTTAAGTAGGAGTGAGAGATGGAAAAAGAGTCATTGATTGCATGAGATTAAGATGTCATTTGACCAAGAGGAGAAAGAGCAAGTCAACTATCAAATTTCTAAATAATTTGACCATTTTGTTTAGTGTCATTTCCTTTTATAAAACCAACAAAATGATATATTTTTCTTTATTTTAAAGTTCTTATTTTTATTTTTTTTCATTATATTAAATTTTATTTTTATATGTTGTTTACCTATTTTTTAGGATTTAAGTTTTTTTATCTTTCTCAATCTTATTTCTAAATTTTATTTATGTTTTTTTTTATTATTTTTAAAATTTTCACAATTATTTGATAATTCTTCTATTATTCTTTTATTATTTTCTTTTAGTTTTTTTTTTTAACACGTATGATAACCTTTTTTAAGATAGTGAAAGTGAGAAAGAGGTCATTATGCATAATGATCCTCATTTTATATTTAAGTTTCAAGTGAGTATTTATCTTGAATCTTGTTCCAAAATTTCACTTTAGAATAACATTTACGATTTAATTTTTTTTAGTTATTATGTGCTTTTATGGTATATGATTATGAAGATTTAACATATTGATGATTCATGAAATATTCATGAATAATTTTTTATTATTAATATTTTTATCTTTTTAATTCATGCCTTACATGTAGCCTTTCTAAGTAAAAATATCTCAATTCTCAGAGACAAAATCTTGGGTTTGTATCAAAGTGTGTTGAAATTATTGAAGATATATATATATATAAATATTGTACCACTAGTATTACAAAAAGTTAATGAGTGACCAAATTGTTCTCAATTGCACTAACATTACACAGAATATTAAACATCAAGTCAATATTTTATGTATTAGTTTCGAAAAATCCTATAAATGATAATCAGAATGAGGAGCCTTGATGCAAGTTTTTGTAGATGATATAATTCTAATCAATGAAGCATCAGGTAAAAAATGTTAAAATTTAAATCATGGAGAAGATGTTTGGATGATTGCAGATTTAGTACTAATATGATATATAATTTAGTGAGTGTGATATTAATAAGAATAAATCGATATTATTAAAAATAAAAAGGTTACCTGGGTATAATATTTTAAGTATATTAATGCATCACACAAAATAAAATAAAAAAAATGAGAATACAGCTTCTAAAGTAGCGTGGGTAGTTAAAATACAGAAGCGCCTCAATAATTCATAAGGAGACGTTATAAAGACTTAATGAGAAATTTATTAAACTCAAAATTATGCATTCTATATCGTAATGCATGATTGGCATGAAAAAGTCAATAGTAACCATGTTAAGCATTGCAAAGAAAGAAAAGAAAGGAAAGTTAAAATGAATGCATGAAAAAATTATAAAGGATAATTTAAAAATTATTATATTAGACGAACAGTTCAAATGATATCCAATGTGTCATCAACAAATTTTAATGATTAAGCATGAATTTTTATGCATTTTTATAAGAAATCTTCCAAATTCAAATTTATGATTATCCAAGTTCTAATTGCATTATATTAATAATCAAACCAAGCATCTCGGCAAGATATATCAAACGACTCTAAAGCTGGGTCCAATCAAGCCCAAATCAAACCGTTGAAGCACAGTTGGAGGTTAAAGATTGACAATATAATGGTCAAACGAATTTCAAATTTGACCTATTTATAGTCGAAATAAGAGACTCGATGAGAGAAATCCAACAAGCATAAAATCACTAAATCTCTGCTTCATTAAGACACCTAAATCCTTATAAATTACCTATGATAAAGGGGGATCAACATGGGTCGTTTGATCAAGTGTTCAGATAAGTTATGTGCCAAAAAAATAAAATGGCCCTCTCCAAAAAATTACAAATAGGTCCCCTCTCTTCACTTAGAGAGGGGGGAGAGAAGAAGAAAGAAAAGTGAAATTCTAGAGTCTATTCTGGAAAGAAGACTTCAAGAGTAACCACTGGTCTCTATAGCTGTCATCCACCATTGACCACCAGCCTCGTAACCATTGGCCATTGTCAACCACAACTTGCCATCACCACTTGCCACCACCGACTACTAGACTGCTATCACCACCTGCCACCACCGACCATCGGCTATCAACAACCATTATTTGCAACTGTTGTTGTCACACTACAGCTATTGTTGAATTTCCTAACACAATTTTTTAGCAATATAAAGATAAGTATAATTTTCGGTATAAATTTCTAACCCCATTCTCTTTGTCATGAGAGAAGGGCGTACCTTGTACATCAAACAAAAAGTGGAATACTTTAATTGAACTACGCCCCATGATTTTTCCTTTTATAGCTTTTTCAAATAAAAATTTTGATCTACCTTTGCTATATTTTCTTATCTATGTGATGAATTTTCATATAAATTGTCGCGAATTTTCTGACACACAACAGCTTGGAGTCATCTGTGGAGAATAAAATCTCAACTTTATAGAAGTGTAAATATACTTTCAATGGCTAAAAAGCATAATACTCGTAACAATAGAATCTTCCACTCCAATACCAACCATTTCAAGGGAGTACCTTGTAGTCAGGGATGATAAGCCTCTACATTCTTTCCCCCTGATCGTCATTGCCCTCTGGTGAAGATGCCTCTTCTTTGCCCCTAAAAGGCTGCATGAGAATGATGGAGGAATCTAAAAATGAGATTATTCAGCTTCTACGTAACGCTCGACAACCAGTATTAGCGCGTGGATGGGATTCATCTACCCCAAGATCAATCCCAAACAAGGACCCTCAGATAGAGGACATTCCTCCAGCGGCCGCTCCTTTTATTGGAATTTTTTCTCAATCGGTTCAAAAAGCTAAACTCCAAGACATTGCTAGTATCACACATCCATCTCGTGCGACCATACCAAATCGCAAACCTCCAAAACTCTTTGAGAACTTAGCTCAATCTCATCATGTAATTCATGGTGAGTTACAACATATAATTCAAGAAGAATTCTCTGTAAGAGATAGAAGTCATTTTTTTACTCATCGTAGTTCCCAATAGTCTCCGCCTTTGGCCGATATACTCCTCTAACACTTATTCCACAAGAATTCAAGCTTTCAAATATCCACTCTTATGATGGGGTATCTTACGCATATAAACACAATGATCATTATAGAATAATCATGCATACACAACGAGTTGCTGATGCACTCCTCTCAAATTTTTCCTGTCGCCCTTATAGGCGAGGCACCCACTTGGTTATATTTACTCCCAAGAGGTACTATTCATAGCTTCAATAAATTTATTGAACTCTTTGTGGAACATTTTATAATAAATCGAAGAATTATCAAACACTCTTCTCATCTTTCTAGAATTTGTCAAAATGAAGATTCGCTTAAAGAATATTTTCAAGGATTCTCTACTACGTCAAATTTTAGAAAAAGATCTAGAACTATTAAGGGGTGTCTTCCTTGGAGGTTACGACCTAGACTTTTACACTCATTATTGATGCGAGAGACATTTCGCTCTTATAATAGCCTCATTCATCGCTGAAGCTCAAATCACTGCTAATGAAGCTATTAATACACATCCAAGTTAATTTGGATAATCATTCGGCAAACAAAAACACAATTTGCGCAAACCTCCAAGAGAATGAAGCGAGTAAAGTAAAAAGATGAAAAACACAATTTTCATCAAAAATCAATATGAAACATCTAATCACACTCCACTAAACACCTCCAAAAGTAATATTTAATGCAGATTCAAAATTATGAATACTTTTGATGGTCAAGGCCACTAAAAAATCCAAACCATGAGGACCAATATCAATATTATTATTTTCACTATTCAAAAAGGCATTCAACATAAAGATGTAGTTACTTGAGAAAATAAATTCAACGTTTGCTATATGTGAGACATTATTTAAGAAACAATGCAGAGAAGATCAGAGTTGTGGAAAGAAAATCATTAAAATTATTGAATGAGGAGCATAACAACAATCTATTTTATCTCTACAAAAGTCTGCTTGCTCTCATAGAAGTTTCCAATTTTATTTTCTAGAAAAATTTCTCTTTTGTTTTGTTATTAGAGACAAAAATTTATCTCTCAAGTAATTTATTTATTATCAGTGAACGTTTTTATAAATGATCTTGTCTATTATAAAACCTTTGAGGATAAGCGACATACCCAGTCTCCACTTATACTTTCTGAAAAACACACCCATCAGATAGTCTCTCAATGCAAAATTCCTGGTGGATACAGTCCTCACTACAATGACTCATTGATAGTAAGTGGCAGACAGACTCCAGTTATACTCCTAAAATATATGCACATGAGGCAGTCTTAATAAGAAGCTAGTAGTGGACACAATCATCGCTAAAATAAGCCATTAAGGGTAAGTTATTAAGGGTAAGTTGTTGCCACGGTCTCTACTTGTACCCTTGGAAGACACACACATGAGATACTATCGATAAAAAGCTAGTAATAGTGAACATAATTCTCACTAGAAAGACCCATTGAGAGCAAATGATAGACGCAGTCTTCACTTGTACTCCTAGAAGATATGTCGATGACGTAGTCTCGATGATAAGCTAACAACAGACACAATCATCACAAAAGACCAATTAAGGGCAAGTGGCAGAGGATGTCTCCATTCATGCTGATAAAAGGCACACTTATGATGGGAAGCTAGTAGTGAGCAAGGTCATCACTAAAAATACTCCATGAGAGCAAGTGATTGATAGAGTTTTCACTCAAAAAACTTCAAAATGTACAGATTGTCAGTCGCCTTTCGAGAATTAAAAATAATTTTGATTTAATATGTATATATAATTTTAATTTTGAAAATAATATTTTAATTTTAAAAAATAAGACCGAATGAATCTCACATTTGTTTAATAGTTTATATGATTGAGCACGATACCATTGGTAATACACTATCCGAAGGATAAATAAAATACTTGTTAGTAGGCTTAACCACCTAAACTAAAAAGTTTTGTGACATCTGTTTGATCTGCGAACCTTTTTATAGGACCGATAAGTTTATAATATAAAGATTAGATATTATTTATTTTACATGAGGGTTCTAAAGTTCCCTATAAGGGAAAGCCTTTATCGTTAATAACATCTTAAGTAATCGAAATGAATTAAGAAAATTCTCGATTTAGATCAGAGGGTCTGTCTTTAAGAATTCAAAGTTAAGTTTTCAAGGTAGTGCATAAAAATGTCAAGTGGGAGAGGATCAACTAAAAACAGTTATTTTCATAGTCAAATGAGTGAGAATTAAGGGATATCATGGAATAGAGGCGAACCTCAATGACTTTCCGAACTATCTTATTGTTGGGCTTTAAATTTTAGAAGCGAATTTATTTAAATTTCAATCATGCCAGTTATTAATAATAAGAATTACACTTGCATAATATCCAGTTATGCAAACAAGTAAGAAAATAGGAGGATTTAAGTCATATCGGACGAAGACCTCAGAATCTTAAGGCGAGTTAGGGTTTATACTGCACAATGTGCAAAAGCCTAAAAGATAATGTGAAGATTTATGTCACACTAGACAAACAACCAGGAAATTTTATGGTTTATGTTATCTAAACTAAGGAAATCTTTAGCTGATGTAGATTTGTCATAGTCTTGATCCGTCAATAGAATTCCTTCGCTCGCATCCTCGTTGTGATAGCCACGAAAGCTCGCTCCATGCTCCATGTCGTGGTAGTTAAGGGTCTGAGGTTTAAGTGTACATGCAATTGTAGGGTCAGTGGCCTACCGCGGTGTGGTGTCCCACTGTTCTCTACCTTAAAGGGCTCGCAAGTTTCAAAAGTAAGGAGCACAGTAAAGAATAGTAAAAGTGCAGTAAAAAGGGATGCTATATATAAAAAGTACAAGCTGTAAAAGGAAAGTAAAAGACAATAAAATAAATTAAATTTAGGTACCTGGCGTGTATGTTGCTCTTGCAAAAGGGTTAGTATCGTAGGTAAAAGTAAACAACTATCGCAGAAAATTTAACTAACACATCGAACATGTATATATATGTAGGTGCAAGAATCAAATGGTAAGTAAAAGAACAAGTGACAAGTAAAAGAAAAGTGAACTAAGAAAAACCGAAGCAGATTATAAGAATTCAGGCTTGGAGAAGGCTCAGATTTATCATTTCCGAATGACTCCGTAGGCAACCATCGGTCATCCACATGTATAAAGCCCGATATTCAATAATAAAATTTCCAACAAATCAATTAAAGGAGGGCAATTCTTAAGCCAGTACAGGTAAATGATAAGTGGACAATCAAATTATTCCATTCAAAGTTCATGTTTTGTCATGCCTATAAACCTCATGCATCTAAGCAAAATAGATTTTTATTTAGTAATGAAAAAAAATATATGAGTAATGTATATGTTATGTCATTGTATTTCATAAATTTGATTGTCCACGAGTCGATTACACTATCGGACTAGAATTATCAGCAGCATAAGAAAGCAAGGGTCATCGCTAGTCTAGTGTTGGTGAATAATATTGTCCTCATACATCCTCACCAGTCTTCGGGTCAAGTCCCGATGTCGTAGGATCAATATTATATTGCTTTATTCGTAGGTGTCTTTAGCATCACCGCCTTTAAATCCCAAACCGTCCAACATACAGTCTTGTTTGATAATTCATATATAGCCATATCTATATATGTGTGCTTATATTGAAACATAAGCACCAGAAATAAAATCATCAAGCTAGAACAAAAAAAAAAAAAAGAAGGGAAGAGAGAGAAAGCTAAGCGACTAAGGAATTCAAACCCCCCTCAAAACCACAACTCAAGCAAGCCGCAAATGATCCAAAGAATCTCCAAAAACGCAACCCAAACAATGGGCAAACCAGTGCAAAAAACTGCAGCTATACATGTAACAAAACCATCCTAAGAAGCCCCAAAACCGCAGCCCAAACAGTAGGCAAAAACTTCCAAAAACTGCAGCAATATAAATAGCAAAACCATCTCAAAAACCTCCAAAACTGCAGCTCAAATAAGCCACAAAAGCCCAAAAAAAACTACAACCCAAGAGTCATCCAAACAAAGACAACAAATGCTGCTCGAAAGTCACCAAACAAACCCAACAAATGCAACTCAAAAGCCACGGATCAGACCCAACAAAATGCAGTCCAAGATTCCTCCAATTCAGTATTTAAAGTAACCCCAAAAAGAGTGTTTTAAGGCTTCTAAAATGATGAACAAAACAGTCCAGAAAACAGCATTTAACCGGATCCAAAATCGACGTTCAAACGACCTCAAATACACCATTTACATGTAGAAGGTATATATGAAAAAAAAGGCATTTGTAATGACCTCAAGCAACACTTAAACTCAGTCCAATTCAGGAAGTATATATATAACAAAATCAGCTCTTAAACGTCTCCAAAATCAACAAGTGTATAAGGCAAGATAGCTCTTATATGTCCTAAAAAATCATCATTTATATAGCTCAAAAACAACACTAAAAGTGTCTCACAAAATAGCACATAATTCTTATGTATTTATATTCCGAGCACCCAAAATTTAACACTTTCATTTGTAACACATTAATCTCACGAACTTGTGGATGACGTGGTGTATTTCATATTTCCAAGTTTAAAAATGGAGAAGTTCTATGTATAAATGTGAAAAGACAGTTTAGGTGTTCAATATGTGACATCATAAGATTTGTGTGGCACTTGGGTGAGTTTCTCCAACTGTAATATGTAAAAATGCATGCCCAGACCTGAACATCAATTCCCCCATCTTTTTGAGAGACAATTCTTTTACAAAGTTCCCACCCATGAGTCTTCTACGGCATCATAAATATTATTAAAAAAAAATGCATATTTGCAGTTGGAGAAGATGCTAAAGAGTCAAAAAGGCAGGCAAATCGATAACTAAACAATGATTTTATCCTGGCCTTATAAAGTTAATTGAAATTTCAAAGCATAACACATTCAAATTTTTTTTTTGTAATTTGAAACATAAAGGAATTTCAAGTTTTACTTTAAATTTTCTACATCTTTACAGCTCCACTCAAATAGTAAATGAAACAAGTAAGAATATTAATCAACTTAAATAAATTACCAATCAGTCAAGCAAGAATCTAGATCCACCACGCCAGAGGACCACTCAGTCGAGTCAAAGACCAAGCAACTGAATCTAAGCTTTGTAAGTAACAAGTTTTCAAGTGCTATGTATGTAAAGCCAAAACAACATTTGAACCCCACAAGGCCCCAAGCAGCAAACGAAATGGCAAAACTCCAGCAGCATAAGGTGAAAGAGAGTTTACATACCTCACATTTAAGCATTGGATCAACATAGTGTGACACAGGAATTAAAACGATGCCTGGGCGAATTAGAGATAAGTGAATGAAGCATAAAGTTTAGTCCAAGCTTATCCAATTAATGAGCACGCCGTTTTATCCATCTCAAACTAGTATTATGTATATAGGCAACACAAAGCTCAAAGTAAGTTGGCAAGTGCATAAACACAGCAAGTGTATGAATATCTCATCATCCAGATGATGGTATAAGTGTAAGGATGCTAAAGAAAAAAAAACTCAACATTCTACATATGAATACATAGTAAACATATGATGTATGGACTTTCACAAAAGAGACCAAACTCTTCACATGTATACACTGATTTTTTTTCTTTTTAAATTTTCCAAACCAGAATCAGCAAAGGTTCCAAATTCCTCGAACAGGAGCAACGTTAGCCACATGTTTCTAGACTTTTCATGGATCAAGACTTTGAAGGTATTAATATAGCAAAATGAAGAATACCAAGCACATATTGAGTCAACTAACAAAAATATCGATGCACAGACGAGAATGTCGAACAATAGACAAGGGTACTTGAATAAACAAACAAGGTAATGAGCAACTCGGTAAGGTATCGAGCAAACAAACCCCTATCTTAGAGTATCCAACATATATATCGCTTCATGTATAACACAATAGCCACATATTTAGGCATTTAAATTGAATAAGAGAGGACTTATATCTGCTGATGAACCAAGGATTTAAGCACAGGAAGCTTTAGCCAGAAAGAAAAAAAGCTCCAAAAACACCACAACAAATACTCACAGCCACAAAAGATCCAGGAACAACCACAAACTCTCCCATTCCAAGGAGCTTTATAGCCGAGAGGAAGGAGGAGATTACCTTTGACTTAATTGGGGGGTGAGCCGAAGCTTAAGAGGACGAGAGAAATGGCGATAAATGACGCAGACGGGAGTGGCAGACAGGGGACGTAGAAGAGGTGGCAACCGAGAGAAGATTTAGCTAGGGGAAGTGGAGGCAGAGCAACAGAGAGCTTCGGTGAGGGTCCTCGGGCCGAGTCTCCCGAGAAGAGAAGGGAGTTCGACCGAAAGAGCCAGGGTTCGGTCTAGGTTTCACGAAGGAGAAGAATCGCGATCGGGGAAGAAATCTCGTGTGCGTGGTTAGATTAGGTTTTTTTTATCTCCTATTTTTATCTTATTTATTTAATTATTTTCGTTTATTTGAACTCGTCAATTCCAACACTATTCGACCCTATTCGAAACCCTACTGGTATGGATGTCCTTCCTAAGTGAAAAAGACGTTCCGGAAGCGCCGACGCAGTCCGTTTCGTCACCCAGGATAGTCTGGACAACTTTATCAAAGATCGGGTCAAGAAAGTGTTAAGTTCAATTTTCTTCAAGTTTTGGTTCGTGGTTCATTTTTTCAAAAATTGATTTAAGTTTTGATTAATTATGAAGCTTTTCTAGGTGTAGGTGATGTGAATTGTGATATTTATCTGTGTCAACTATCTGAATTGTGATATTTGTGTGCGAATATAAGAAAGTCATAATGGGTTTCCTGAAGCTTTTAAACTCTATGGAAACTCTCTTTGAGCCTCCAAATGCTAGTCCTTAGCCCTTGCAACTAAGGTGCTTGGGACCACTCATATGAAGCCTCGCAAAAAAGCTAGGAGGTTGTTCGAGTTTCTTAAACGATGGGTCCCATTACTAGTTCTTTAGGAAAATCAATAGGAAAGTTGTAAAGCTAAATCCTAGACTCTATGAGAAAGAATTAGACTTCAATGAAAATGAGTTCAGAAAATGAATCTCAATAGGTCTGGTATGTCAGATAGACGTGTCTCACGTAATGACGTTGACCGAAGCGATCAACAACCAACAGAGCTGCCTAAGTAAACATGCTTAGAACAAACCAAAGAATTTGATTATGTTTCAGATTGAGGGAATTTAATTTAAACTTAAGTTGGAGATGTTTAAGGAGTTTCCGTTGGGGATTAAGAAAGTCTATTTTTTAATTTGTAAGTGTAGATTTGAGCCTTTAAATTTATATGTTGATTTGATTTGTTTTGTTTTCGTCGTCTCGTTTTAGTTTGCTTGTTTTAATTTTGTCTTGATTGTTTTGATTTTTTTAATTCGTTTGTTTTGTTGTTTCCTGATTATTTCGATTGTTTCAATTCGATTGTTGTTATGTTCATTTCATTTGTTCATTTTTTTGTTTAATTTAAGTCTTAGGGACACCGAAGGAATGAGATGTCTTAATCCATTAAAAGAGGGCCTTATGTCTATCCCGAAAATGTCATTTATATCCTTGCATCATTCCCTAAATTTGAATTGGGAGTGTGGGTGCATTATGAATAGAATGTGAAAAATATGGAGATGATAATCGGAAACCTTGCACCGACCCTCATGGTTTTAATTATGAATGAGGAAAAGTTATGAATATAATGTGAAAACTATGGCAGACAAGAAATCGGAATACTCGCACCGACCTCAAAATTTCAAGAAGGTATCGGGATCCTCGCACCGATCCCGGAATTTTAATTATGAATGTGGTAATATTATAGATAGGATGTATATATTTTGGCAAAAAGGGAATCAAAATCCTTGCACCGACCACGAAATTTCGATTATAAATGTGGAAAAATTATGAATAAGATGTGAAAATTGTGGAAAGAAGGGTATCAGAATCCTTCCACCGACCTCGAAATTTCAATTATGAATGTGAAAAAATTATAGATAGGATGAAAAAATTGTGGAAAGAAGAGTATCTGAATCCTTGCACTGACCCCGAAATTTCAATTATGAATGCGGAAAAAAATTATGGATAGAATGCGGAAATTGTGGAAAGAAGGGTATCCGAATTCTCGCAATGACCTATTTTGCCACATTAGGGAGGAAAGCACTGGGACTCACATCCAACTTAAAAAGTGACAAAGAAGAATAAAAAACTTTAGACCGATCCTCGGGATTTGAATTTAAGGAATTTGAGTTTACGAAAATTTTGTGGAGTTTAGAGTGAAAGTGTTTGTGTGAGAAAAGATGTGTTTCTTGCGGAACCAGCTAAACCTCATTCACACGAGATCGAGGACCCAGTACTCTTTTTAGAAGGAAACCTTGACCTATTGAGGGAGAGGGTAACGCTAGCGATAGGTTGAGAAGACCCTACCTAGCCAGGTTGGAGGTTGAATTTGAATTTTTGTTAGATTCAATTTGTTTAATTTATAAGAAATTGGGTTTTGAATTCTTTTCTTCATGATTGTTTATTCATTTCCTTCTGCCTTTTCCTTAGTGATTGTTGGTCTTTCTTATGTGGTAGTTCACGAAAGATCAAATGTTATTGTTATTCTCGTTTGTTTTGTTTTCATTATCCTCTTTTCTTTTCTTTTGGTTATCAATTCATTTCTTTCAACTTCTTTGTTTGTTTTATTATCATTATTAATTTGTTCGTATCGTTCTTTGTTGTTTGAAAATTTTAGAACCAATCGCACATAACAGAAATTTCAAAACAAAACAACATTTCATTGAACTGTCCGATGAAGCTACAAATCTGTTGGTCTCTCGGACTCAGATGTAGTACATGATCCAATGCAGTCAAAAGACAAAATCAAGACAATGATCTATGTAAGTGAATAAAACTTTCATCTCCAATTTCTGTTGTTTTTCCTGGCGATCTGTGACTATAAGGAGACAACCTCACCTCCTAAGACAGCCTCCAGAACAGAAGTCCTCTTGGATTTACTTAAAGGTGTGCTGATACCAAATAATCACATCTCGAAGGGTTGCAGTTCTTTCAGGTCTGGATCTGGCTGGTTACTGTAAGGTGCTTTGCTTTCATCCATTCTCCGGATCATAATGAAGACTCTTCTTCTCATAACTGCAGGTATGTAATGCCTGACCAAGTCGGCACCGTTCCCTTGCAATACTAGAACCGATCCAATAGGTAGAGGCATCGCTGTCGTCCCTCGAAACTCGCTGAGACCAACAACCCGTAACTCATTCCTGAACAAAATGCAGCATTCACTTATAAACGATACTATGCAGAACAGCCATAGAAAGTCATGGTGGTCGATGTGTGGTGGAATGTAATCCCCTTCTTCGTAGATAATGATTCTACATTTATTGGGTATGTTTTATGATGGCAAAACGTGCCAAGCAACCATCCTTTTCAAAGTCATCTTAATTGTTGTTGGCATAGGATCAACTTCATCGTGGCAGATAATTCCCGGTGGATTTCCCTCGTTGTTGACCATGAAACTGTAGCAACATCCACACCGTATGGTGATTCTTCCTTTACCCGTCATCCACTTTTGTGGTTTGAAGTAAGTTCTTTGTCATAGGCATGATTGTGATGTGCCCCTATCAACTTGGGCAATATATCAATACTATATTGTTCACTTTTTAACCTGTTGGCTCAAGCAAAGTTCGAGTTCTCTAAATCAATCAATTTAGGTTCACCATATAGTCATCAGATATTAACAAAAGAAGCATCGCGTTTGGTTCAGTATTATAAGCCTTGCTCAGTAAAAAGTGGTGTATAATTCATAAAAGTAGGCATGTTTGCCACTTAAATTTTAAAACTTGACACTAAATCCAAACATTCCATGTTTGTATTTTGATCCGGCTCAAACCTTTCCCTTTGTTCTCCCATTCTAAGAGTATCATGGCCTAGTCATATGTAAACTTTCATAAACAAGAAATAGTCAATCTTTCGATTTAACATAAATTAAAAAAATTATTCAAATCCTTTATGTAAAATTCAACACTCCACTCTCCATACGAATTTAAACTACGCGAAAAGGAAAAATACAACCATCAACAATCCCTTAACTACAAAATAAAGCTTTTCCAACCCCTTGAATAGTTACACATCTCCATTAAGGCTTGAATAGAAGACTAATTTGAATTCTACAATAATTCTTGCAGATTATACATTGGAGGATGTCCTAAACTTTCCAAATACACTTGTAATCCCATTTTAAAACCTTCGTATTCAACTCCATTTGTTCCAATAAAGCCATAACTCTTTCATCCATTTAAAATTTAGAGAGTTTTCGTTTGTATATTTCAAGATTTTTTTTTTTTAATGCTCCCAATGACTTAATAGTGTCGAGGATAAATTTGATGGATCCTTGCTCCCAAATTATTGGTAGCTATTTTTCCATAAAATCATATCATACCACGATGTTTTAATAAACTGCAGGATCTAGGATTCAACCCTAAAGCTTCAGCGATGTGCCCCTATCTACCGAATAAATTAAGCATTCCCACTAACTGAGCCAAAAAACCATTCCCAAATTAAAAACCAGGTTAAGAAAATGTCTAATATCCAAATACTGGCATTACTTGAGCAAAAACAGTGGTAAAAAAAATAATAAATTCATTGAAAAAATTTACTTCTAGCGTCGCCTGAACATACAAGAATCATAAACTTCGTTGAAATAATTCATATAAATCCTTTGTCTACTTTTTTAAACCGAAATCATGAAATGCAAACAAATTGAACCCTACAACACTAAAAAAAAAGAAGTAATCGCTTACCTTTACAGACCTCCAGTGGTCAAGGCACTCACGATGAACATACTTGGCAGTCCCTTTACATTTGCAAGGAGCTATGAAATCCCTTCCTGCGAAACAAAAACAATTACAATCAAACAATGGAAGCAAAATCCAACCGAATCACAAAAGCATCAATCACCGCCGCCTCAACTATGAAATCATCAAAAACCCCCAATTTTCTTGCCACAGAAACTAACGAGATAGCAAAACCCTACAAAAGCGAAATTTTCAAGAATCGGTGTCTGGAGACTGGAGTAAATGCAAAACGTGCGGGATAAGGGTGAGCAAGAAATCACCGTCGGTATCGAGGCAGATCCGACACTGCAACTGCTCTCCAGGGCCGGCCTCGAGGTCAATCTCCCCGAGCTCCGGCATCGGGGATGGAGCCACCAAGGGAGAGGAGCTGCCCGGATCCATCATGGAAATCAGCAAGGAGGACAACGATGATCAGAGAATCGTTGTGATAACGTTGCTGTTAGCTGTTAAGCAGGCAAAGGGAAGGAGAGGGACACCATGGGGCAATGGAATCGTTCTCCTCCCTCCTCCTCTACTTCACCGGGTCGTCACCCTCCACAGCTTCTTTTCTAATTTTAATCGTAGGGAACAAATGGAGAGAAATATATTTAAAAGCTTGTTCTATCTATAAGAGCTCTCTTTTCTTTTTCTAAGTTCTTATTTAAAACCAACAATCATTTCAATAAGGGTGCGTTTGGGGAGGCAGATGTTCGAATAATGCATTTTAGAAGCGTTTTTAAAAACTACGTTGTTATGTTTATACTAAAAGCGGATCGTGGGGTCCTAAAAATCGCGGGTAGGACCCCATGATTCTCGTTTCGTTCGAGCAAAAGATCTCTCTGCCCTAAGCCCTAAGTGTAGCTGTAACTCGCACACTCGTTCGTCTCCTCCTGCTTCGAACTCACTCGCATCTCATCTGCTCCTCCTCCTAACTCCCTCGTATCCCATCTACTAGGAAGGGAAGCCGAATGCCGCTTCGAGCCACCGAGCAAGTATCCATTTCTTTGGTGAAGCTGAAGCGGAGGCCAGCTGGATAAGTTGTTGTTTGTTTCTTTTTTATGTCCAAAATTCCTATGAATTTATATGTCTAACAGTTTTTTTTTTTATATTTATACCACCAAATTATTTGTATATTAAAAATCACGTGCTTGAAGTGGTATATTAAAAAACCCTTCAGGGGTGAAAAGTGAAATTTTTTTTAAGTTAGAATTATAAAATAGTCAAGTATGAATAATTTATCAAAATCAGGGGTGGAATGATCATTTATCCGGAAGACATCGCGAATAAGTTCGTTTCAAAACACATAAACCAAACAGTAGTAACAAATTATTTGGATCAACTGCTGATCAGCTGCTTATCTAGATAAGTTGAATAAGTTGCGGCTGCCCCAAACAGACCCTAAGGCTTCGTTTGAGAGGACATTGAACCTCAGTTGTGTTTATAGTGATTTGTTTAAACTTGCAAAAGTTTTCGTTTGGTGAAACAACGATTGCTGAGCTTCTCCTGAAATTGTTTCCGATAATGATAATTTTTCGTCATTTTGGACGGCGGACGACCTCCTCTGTTCCACAAAAGTGTCTTTCAAACGAACTTCACTGAATGTCGAAGCTGCTTCATGTGAAGCCTAAAGTTCAAATAAATTTTAAATATATTTGAGAAAAATTCAAAACATGTTAGAATTTTATTCAAGCCAATGGAATTTGTTAATTTCTTTCAAACAAGATTACGATCAAATTCAAATAGGATTTGAACGAGATTTGAATGGGTTTCAAATCATGTTCAAATTGATTGATGCTGTTCAAATGATTATCAAGCCATGTTTGAGCATGGTTTGCATGTGATTTAAGGATTGAATGTAAGACAAAAACGTTTACACATGGTAATGAAAATCACTATATCATTCTATGACAAAGCAATGAAATTACTTAAACAATTAATATGATATTTTAATCTTACAAGAAGAGTATAGTATCAAAATGTAACTAAAGATGGGTTTGAGGGGGGCGGTGCAGTGGTGGTGTGGTGCTGCACTGTAGTTTTTTTCTGTTTGACAAAGTTTAATTTTGTCTACGTTCTCAAAAAGTTGCAACTAAAATATGATAACCTGGAGTTGCTGCTAGAAAACTGTGATCTAACTTTAAAAAAAAATTAAAATTATAATTATAATAACCACAGCAGTTTTTTGAACAACAACTTCTTCTTCAGTAGTTTCATAGCTGTTTCTTCCAATAATTATAGCTGCCCCAAACAGACCCTAAAGCGATGAGCCGCTTAGCCAAATGAGTTATTTTATTATGGCTTTTCACTTCACATTGTTTACATCCATATCACACGACATCATTCCCTATTTACAAACTTGAAGGCCACTTTTTAGCATCACCAATAAAGTTAGTTCATTGACTATTTATTTCATTTAAAACCTCCCAAATACTTTAATATTTTATTGAATATTTATTTTCATTAGACATAGCTAATTATATTACTAATGCATAAAATTTTGAACATAAGCTATGATAATTGATACCTCCATATTAAACTACATCTAATGCATATGCACAAAAGAGACTCATAACATGAAACTTTATATAAGTGCATGTCTTTATAGCACTATTAAAGTCACTATAATGACAACATAGTTCAAATTGGTTAATGAAATAGATAATCTTGATAAATTTTGATTTTTTATCATAGTATTTTGATATTAAATACAATTATAAATCTTTCAAATAACAAATTATAAGTTATATGCCTCCAAAACTCCAATAAAATAATCAATTGTTAGTAGCATGCATATTTAGTAATATTATTGAAGCCTTTTAAATTATTGATCAACAGTAAGGAAAAAACGCAGCCCAACTCTCAGAGCCAACTTGAGATAAAAAGAAGTCATAACTATAAGACATGTATTTGTTGAAATATTTATAGATTTTGGCTCATCTGTAATCCTTATAAACAAAGTGATATTTCTTATGTCTTCGTTGTGATTTTTATTGGATAATGATGATTATAATCTTCATGATGTACCTATGAAAAAGTATAAAAGCTTCGACTGTATTATTATACCTATTAGAGAAACACCGAGTTGCCAATTACATCAATGACTTATTATTTTATGAGTTAAATACCAAAAGTTTGATTAAATAAATCTTACTAGTCGCAACCTACATTATTGTTAATAGTCAAGTGTCTTTATGCATGTATTTAAAAATATTATTAGGTGACATGAACACTTGAAGCCTTAAACATAAACACCTAAAAGGAAATAAACATACTTAAAAACATCTTTTACTATCAAATGAAGATAAAAAAATTATATATAAATTGTGAAGTTAATGTTGAAAATGTGGTAACTACTAGAAGGGTGCTTCATGGAGTCTCTTATACACGTAATAGTATGCTTAAGTGACAAGTTAATGATTTAATGAGTCATCACTAAATTTTACTGTGTTTCACTATGCTTTGCAACCCATCACAAAATAATAGAGAATTTTAGATTAAATCCACTATGTTAGCAAACTTTTATAGAGCATTAACAAGATACAAGTAACTAAATTATACAAAATTTAGTTTGATTCCTAAAGATATATAACATTATGAGAAAATTTTTTAAACTTAATAATTTGTCATGACATATTAGTGTGTCGTGGTAAAGTGGCAAAAGACAACTCACATACTCTTATAAATGTTATAGGCTCTAAAATAGTCTACCAAGAGGAATATTGCACTACTTAAAAAAAATAAAAACAAATTTATTATGGGTTTAATGGAAGGTAATGCTTTTAAAGAGTTTCCAATATATTTTCTCTAGTAAAGGAAGAAAGTAGAGAGGGCTTAGTTGATTATGGAGCTCATGTTCTCTATAGGAGAAATGCTTGATAGTTAAGTACATTTTATGGGCTAATTCTAAAAATAATGCTCATTAAATTCATGGTTAATATTAGAATTTAATGCTTAGTTTCAAAGGATTTATATTCATGATTTCCAAAAAAGAATGACTCAGTTGTGGAAAGATTTTGTGGGGTGTAAAGGAAGAATCATAATAATCATTTCATAATATTATATATCAGACATTGACATTTGGTGAGAATTGCTCTGTCTTATGTGTGTAAGCACGCGTGATATTGTTGAATATAAATATATGCATAAAAGTGAATGATTAAATCACCCACATTCATGATCATAAGCAAGTGATAACTTTTTTGCAAATTTCGTTGTGTATATAAATAAATTGTCCTTTTTTATTATTAATGTTGTGTGCCTAGTTCTTTGTCGTTTATGATTTAATAAATAGTTGTTATCTAATGAATTGAATTTATGAAACTCATCCTTTGATATTTTTGTATAACAGTTTTTGCCCTATCTCTCAGAGGGTCGTCTCCACCAAAGTAGAATTTTCAATTTTAGAGATTTTTTATTATTATTATTTTTAGTTCCGTGTTAGTTATTATATTTTTCTTTTTGGGTATAAGTAGTTCTTTCCCTATTGTTATTTCAATTTTTTAGTTTTTTTTTTTTCATTATTTACTTGAGTTGTATGACTCTTATTTATTGAGTGAAATAAAATTTATATTTTATTATTTATTCAATGTATGCTCACATATAATGTCTTCTTTTGAGAATACAAAGTAAGTTCATATCCTTTCACCGCGTCCTATGCTGTCAGGTTGTACAATTTTTCGAACCTGGGGTGTGACAGAGTGGCATCGAAGCACTATATTTTGTATTCAATATCTCTTATCATTTGTATTCACTATTCATTTCTTTTGTATTTATATCCCATTGTTTTATTAGAATTGAGTATGTGATAGATTATCTTATTACTAATTAGTTATTTAGTCTATTTTGATTTAACGTATATTTTATTTGTTTAGAATAGCTAAAATGAAAGACGTGTTGTAGTCACTCGTGCAACAGGAGTCTCGATAGCTACCATAGAAGCAGTACTTATCCCTAGGGGTCTTTGCTCCTCTAACCACTATTTGTGTCAATTTTGTTCAACCCACCAAGACTATTGGAGCACTAAATATTAAGATGACGACTCTCATGGAGGTGGTAACATAGATTGTTACGCATAAATTAATAGCCAGTTTTATGTGTGCAAATTCCACAAGTAGTTCAGACTATTAGACAAGTGGAACAACCAACACCACAAATAACTCAACCTGTAACACTAGTAGCCATTAAGAAGGCTCGGCTGAATCAGATAGTAGTGATGGCCAATGAGAGTATCATGAATCAAGTAATGGGTCAATTTTTTATGACACGACCATCTGCATTCAACAGCACGACATACGCGATCTAGTCGGATTCAGGGCCTCATGAAATCAAGAAGAGGCTCTGACATATAAAGTGTCTTAATGATCGTATGGTAGAGATTGTGACATTTCAACTTTCTGATGATTGATGGGAGAGTTCTCTCCATGATACATTTTGACATAATTTTGTAATCTCTTGGGAGAATTTTAAGAGACTATTCCTAAAGCAGTACTTTCCTTTCATGTATCGTGCCAAACAGATGAATGACTTGAGAAAATTGAAGAAAGGATCAAAAACTATTCGTGAGTATGAGAGTCAATTTGCAAGGATTGTTAGATTTGTTCCTTCCATTGGCCAGCAAGAAGATCAATAGATATATCATTTCCTTTTTGGCTTACATGAAGATATTTGAAGGAGCTTGTTTGCTGTCAAGTGTATAATTCATATGGGGTTGGTGGATCAAACTATGCGTGCAGAGTTAGAGTTGAATGGTTGTAAAGAAGAGATTGCTTCAAAACAAAAGGACATATAATGTTCAGGTGCATGAACGATAACAAAAGAAGCACCATACAGAAAAACTGAAGAATTATTCTAATTACCCCACCGCGAGAAGAGACAACGAGAACGTTGCAATCTAATCATTAATAAGTCCTTCAACTGCTACAACACCAATCATAAGTCCTTTCCGTACCCATGCTCAGCTCAAATTATATCAAGTAAATAACTTCAATCAGCGTATGAATAGGTGACATAAATCGAATAACGGTCAACGCCATAAATAAATGTTAAAAGACAAACAAGTCTATACTACTTTTAGCCCTAACAACAGCGCAATAATTGATAGTGCCTCAACCATATCTAAAATAACCTCATGGATTATAATACCACCAGTCACCACCAACAAGTCAAACACCAATCAACAATGCAGTACTGATCCCAACGATCTCAACATCATAGCAAGCAGACGGTTGATTCCACCTCGAGCATTTACTATAACTCAACAAAAAGCCCATAAAGCTCTTGACAGGTTTATAGGTATCATCTTTATTTTTCAGGCAACTGGCAATAGCATTGTTTAACTATGTGGCATCACATTCATTCATATCATACAATTTGCATCTAATATATGAAATTATGTATAAATTTACATCTATCAATCATTATGTCATCAGACTCATCTCTGATTGTCACACAGTGGGTATTGTGATTTTAACATTTTTATTAATGATATATATCTTCTCATAGCATTCACACTAATTGAGTTTGATATAATATTGAGTAAGAGTTAGAGTTCTCTTCAATCCGCTCACTCGCATGGTCTTCAGATCGCGTAAATCATGAAATTTATCTTTTTCCTCTTGGTTTCTTCTCTAAACAACAGCTTTTGAGCTCTCGCACTAATCAATCAGATGGATTGTAATCCCCACGCCTCTGCTTCTCAAGTTGATGAAACTTTATTATTTAACTTTGGGTCACATCTCTGTGTGCAGTGTGGATCCTGGTAAGGTCCAGGAGGACAACTTACTCCTCTCAAATTCAAATTTTTTACTTATATGAGAGGCAGTTTGGCCATTTGCACGTTCTAAATTATCAATTTTGTCTCTCCTGAAATATTACTTTGTCTTTTATTGTCATTGCCCCTCCCACATTGGGTCTAGGAGGATGGTTTGCCCCTCTCAAAAAATAAGTTGGTTATGCCCCTGTGATTTTGTGTGTATAAAGATTAAAATAAATTATTTATTTAATTAATTAACTATGTTATAATAAATTTTGTTAGAGATAAATTTTGATTAAGTTGTACTTGCTTCTAAAGATTTTAATGATATATATATATATATGACTAATTATAATAATAATTAGTATTTTTAATATATTTATGTGCATAATCAACATTTGTGAGTCCGACATGTGTAGGACCTAACAAAATATTGAGTTATATTGCCCGCCTTGAGGCAAGTAATTGCTCTTTGTTATGTAATAAGCTTACTTTTTGTAGTTACGGGTGTTATCCTCAGAACGAAAAACAAAACTTGATGACAACTTTTTCGTACACGTTTACTTGCATAACATACACAGAATGCTCTCTAAAACCGTGCAATAAGGTTACACACCACTTTGTTCTTGCACTGGAGTGATCTTAGCCCCGGGCCATGCTATTGCTCGATAATATATGATATTATAATATTTGTAAAGTGGCATTGAACTCATTTGTTATGACTAGCCGAGCTGACGGGTCCTATGATAAATATAGACATATGTACCAACATGCATACCACTAATAGATATATAACTATGACGATTTACATGCATACCACTCAATCTCTACGTAATTAAATATCTAACACCTGTATTTCAATTTTTATATGCATACTGCACGTCATCTATGCATGAAAACGAGTGAACATAATGGTATTTTTTACATAATATGAAAATTTTTGGTGCTATAATTGTAAAAAATAAAAATTAAGTGTTAGATATGTAAATACTTAAGAATTGTGGGGTATGTAAGCATTGACCACCATCTCCTTTTTGAATAAGGGCGGTTGGAGTTGCGTAGAGAATCTCTACAAATAAATATGCGCGTTGAACAGCTGTTTCTGCTTGTCTATGTTAGAAAAATATATTGTCTTTGACGAAAAAAAATGCAAATCGACATAAATCTAGAAGGACATGAAGATTTAACGAGGTTCGTAAAGATGTATACGTTCTCGGGAGCAAAGCAACGACTTTCTTTTCACTTTTGCGAAAAAATGTACATTCTTGTTTTAGGATTACAATACAACATATATATATATATATATATAATCCTAGGTGTACAAAATGTAATTATCAAATTACCCCTGTAACTTTCAGCGGGGGCGTTGTCCCTGCACTCGCAACCAACATGACGTAACTCCCTCGTCTGGACAGATACTTCCGCTCCACTCCAGCATTCGTCATTTATCTGGTATATGGGCCATACCTAACACTCTAAATTTCATATCTAAATTGTATCCGGACAACGAACAGGATGATGTAGGCTATGCAACCGAGAAAAATTAAAAGAAATATCGCCTGTGTATCCTGTGCAACGCGTCCATTGTCCGGACATAATATTTTCTCATGAGAGAAAGAGAGAGAGAGGTCAGAAATATGGAGCATAGAATCATTTTATAAGTTATAGAGACTCAAAATATGTTTACATGTATGTATAAATAAAGGGTACGACTTACATATCATCCAATTCTTATGTATTTACATATCTACACCCAAAGTTTACTTTTTACATTCATATCACCCACATAAAAAATACCCCTATTTAACTTTAAAAAAGTGAAACCTACCTTTTTCATACATAACTTGGGTTTACATGCTAAATGTATAAATACATATGAATTAAGTGATAGGTATGCAAATCTCCATATATATTTATGTAATCATATTTATTTTAGTTCGATCGATGATTAATCCTGATATTTCAAGTTTATATTTTGTCAAAGATTTAGGTTCCGTTTGGAGCACCAACAGTTTATTAAAAATGTGAAACTGCTAAAAAGTAATCTGATGATAAAAAAACTGCAGTGATTATTATAATATTTTTTTTGAAGAGTCGGACAACAACTAGAAAGTTTACCATCGCACCTAGTCATGACTGGTGAGAAAACACATATTTCAGCAGCATTTTTTTGAAAAAGTCGTCAAAATGTAGCTTACCTAAACAGACAAAACAAACGTGGTGTCGCACTGCCAAATTCTCAACGGTTTGATGGTGGCATGTGTAAACACATCGGTTCATAGTTCAAAAAAACACATGGGTGCTTCATTTATAAATATCAATGCTTTGGGTTCTTTGCATGTAATTACTTTATAAATTTTGATTATTTAATAAAAAAGTTAAATTCAAAATAATTATATTTGTATCCTAAAGCCCAAATAAAGACTCCTACCCATTGGGCCCTACAATATAATATATTTTATATATGTAAATGGTAATTGGTCTTTAAAAGTGTGAGGTTGGCACGATTGAGTCCAATTGAAATGCTTTGTACTATTCCCCTTTGGGAAAGTTGTGGCATCATCACTCTCATTAACATACTCAATGAGTGGCCATAAGATTAAATTATCCACTTCATGTAGACCCTACAATGAAGCACTTTGAAGAGCAATCGAAGCAAATGGATCCATGACGCCCTAATTAAAGAAGTTCGTTCATCTAAAGTCATCGATTCAAGTTATGGAGCGATTTTTTCATGTTGCAGAGTAAATGTCTTTGATAGATCCATATAATATGGAGACTATTAGGTTTAGTGGAGCCTAGGTCCACTTGTTGAATTTAGTCACTCCACCATTAAATGCTTGCACGCCACCATTAAACGCTTGCACGCCATTATTAAATGCTTGCAGAAGAAATTGGATTAAATAATGACTGTTCTCCCATCCACAATTCTATATAAGGCGTTGGCTCACGGTGAAGAAAAATGGAATTGTGAGGTTCCAAGTTCTCCCTCCGTCTCTTATGCATTTAGCTTGCGGTGAGAACTTCCCTCTTTCCTGTAGTTCGTTCTTCTTTGGTGGTTCACGGGTAAAGGAGGAGAGAGGAGGTCAATGGAGAGGAAAGAGAGGAGATAGAGAGTTTTTCTTGTAATCGTCAAGGTGATCGACGGGTGTATTCCTCGAAGAAATAAAATACTATGCAACTTCGTGGACGTAAGCAATTTGCCGAACCACGTAAATCTGGGTGTTCTTTTGATTTGTGAATTTTTCTCGATCCAATTTTTCGCTTTATTGCCGTCGCATTTTTCACAACAGAGACAATCTAACTTTTCTGCATTGTCTTATCCTGATAACATTATAAATGCAGAAAAATTACTTATTATCCACATCAGGACAACTTCTATTTGAAATTTGTTGGTTTGTAGTAATATCATAAATTATCACACATCTTTTTTATATGATTGGATACACTTCTGTCAAAGGTTATAAATACACATTGTTTTTTTTTTCTTTTCAGCTATATGGATCCCGTATAATCAGCGTGAGAAATATAAGAAGCATAATCATGTCCATTTCTAGTGGTCAATTATACAGTGTACATATCAATAACTAGCACGAGTAGGATGCAACGTTCTGACTGTATGTTATGAAACCACTGTCACGTAAATCAAGCCAAACGTTATGCAATTCAATTGCAAAATGAGAGTATGTTCAAAATGCTTTCATATTGCTCCATCTATCAGACGACTCAAAGAACTTAATTCTCCTGATCTTTTCCGATATTATCACATATATATTCAACAGTACGCAAAGAGGCGAACAATCTTTAAAGATACAGAATGGGTGGCAAGTGGAAAACACGACTGAATGAAATATCCTTCTACTTAGATATTAAGAGAACATTTAGAACCAAAATTTTGTTGAAAAAATGAGTCTTAGCTCATTGGGTCCCACAATATCATATATGTAAATGCTAATTGGTCTTTAAAAGATTTATTAGGTTGGCACCATTGAGTCCACTTGAAATGCTTTGTACTGTCCCCCCTTTAGGAAAGTTGTGGCATCATCACTCTCATCAACATACTGTGTAAGAGGGGCAACAAATCATATTATCTACTTAAATGCGACCATATAATGAAGCATTTTGAAGAACAATAGATGCAAAAGGAACCATGATGCCCTAACAAGAGAAGTTTGTCCGTTCAAATTATTGATTCGAGCCACATGTTTTATGATTTAACTCTCAGTCTGATAGACCGATTAGTAACATAACGTTTGACTGTATGTTAATGTATTTTACATTATTGATTCAATCAGTATTTTAAGCATAGCGCGTCATGAGGTTTTGTCTCCATGTTTGCTTGAACTCAATACACTCACATCGATATTCGTCGTTGACATTTTTTAAGTTTGACCATTGAAACACAGACGAAAAAATTTACGTACATTTTCATACATTGTACCAAATTCATATATATATTTACATATATATCATCTGAATATTATATTTTACATCTATATCACTCATATTTTTCGTATCACATAAAAATATCACCATTTTAACTTTTAAAAAGTAACATACACATATTTATGCATAGGTAAGGTAGCATGTATGTAAAAATTGAAGTTTAGGGGTTAGGTATGTAGATACTTAGGAATTGAGTGGTATGTATGTAAATCTTCAAAAAATGTATATGTAGCACCCGAAATATTATTATCTGCAAAATTCAGCACCCATGTGATATTTTTGAACTGGCGAACCGATATATTTCACTATAGGAAAACTATGAATTAGCGTCAGGAATAATGTCTGCGCAAAATTAGCGACCGATTTAAGTGTTGATAGCATCACCCGCAGTCCCACTCCCAAAAGAATCAACACAGACGAGTTGTGTTGAGCGAAGGTCGCTAAATGGATGATGTAGCATCGAATTGGCATCAGTTAATGCCGAAGCAAAAGACCTAAAATAGGGCTTTTGCGACGCTGTAGCATCGGTGTTAGCGTCGGCTAATTGCTGACGCAATAGACCTAAAATAGGGCTATTCAAACCGCAACCGCCACTTTTTGTCCGAACTCCTCTCATTCCCTCTTGGCCTAGTCCGCAACACTTTTCGATGCTAAATGGTCAATCAGCCTTTCAATACTAGACGCCGCTAAATTCCACGCAATAGCGTCAAAACTGTTTGACGCTGATTTTCATTCAATCGATGCTATCAGTCGTTCAGACAATGTTGGTCATAATTTCTACAAAAATGCTTAGTGACAGAACTTTTCAACGCAAATTCAATTAGCGACGTCCAATTTAACATCAGGATATTTTCAAAGAAAACCCGACGCTACTTGTGCAGAGATTTTTTTCCTTTAGTATTTATGCATTCCACAATCAAATTATTGAGAATTGATAAAACAGGAAAACATGGGCCGAGGTTTTATCATGAATTTTGATATTTGAGTGAGAATTTGAAAATTAGATGAAAGTGGGTGCTAGATTTGTAAATAGCAATGTTTTGGGTGTTATGTATGTAATTGCCCAATGATCTTCTCTGACAGTCAATTTAGAGTTTATCAAGGAATTGTGAGCATAATATTTAAGTGAATTTTTCAAAATCCTTAAAATGTTTGTCCAAATTTATATATATAAATGTGCAAAATATTTCTACTAAAATTTATAAGAAGGCTTTGTTTCTATGCTTTCAAGTAAGAGTTGAAAATAAAGAGAGAGAGAGAGAGAGAGAGAGGGAGAGAATCTAACAAGTCAACCTTTTGACCTATATCAATGCCTGACAAACATTATCTTTCATCCACCATCAATGCCCGCAATCATCTCCACTACATAAGGCTATTTATATATATATATATATATATATATATATATATATATATATATATATATATATATATAGGAATGGCCAGAGGCTATTATACGAGCCTCCAGATCGCTCCTGCATTGTGTCCCAACAATTCGAGTACCACCTCTTTCCGACCAACTATGTCGGAGAGATTCAAACTCCCAACCTGAGGGGTCTTACACCGAGGATGCCAACAAAGAAGCTGAGGTACGCGTCACGACCATTCGTAGGTTGATATCAAACTAGTGGTGACTATGAACTAACTATGAAATCTTCTATTTTCAATATGTGTTGATTGTCGACCACCAATATCCTATGCAAGCCTTGATCTTCCTTATAATCAAGTTAACCAAAATACAAAGACTATCATCCATTTAATTTTTAATTATCCTCATTGATTGTTAGTTAGAGCCTACTAATGATTAATGATATCAATTAACATTTAATGTTCAATGCGTATCATACAAGTTGCCTAATCATTTCTATTATCATGATAATGACCTAGCCAACCACTCGCTACCGCCAAAATTTTGAATTTTCATTAATAATTCTCTGTTACCTACCAATGATTGATGTTTGAAAAAGAAAACGACTTGTTTGTTTCTTACTCTCTTAAAGCCTGTAACTCGTCATTGCTAGATGATAACTCTGATGCCTAAGAATCATCGTATTATGCCTAACGAAGGTTGGCTAAAGCTTGAGTTGTAAGATGGACTTGATAGGTAAGCCACTTATCAAGCCCGACCTTATTATCTCTACGTAGTTACACTTCCAGTACATTCTTCCATCTTATTGGGAGACAGAGGTTGATTGCACTTTATAATGACTTTCAATATTTCTTATCATCCATTGCTCAAAGTTTACTAATGATTGATGTCGAACGGGCAATAGTTATCAATATCTTATCCCCGTCTTTTCGACTCATTTTAGCTCAAAATAAAAATAAAAAAATCATATAATTATTTATATAATAGTATTATATATATTATTTATGTAATAATATATTATATATATTTATATCTAAGTTTGATTCATAACAACCCGTGTGATAATGTGGTTATGCGTCTTCTTTTGCATATGATTGATCCAGCTTCGAATCCAACACTCAACATCAATTTTTCCAATTAATTTAACGAGCCAATTTCGAGCTGAACATGAACCGAACACGAACACCTTGTTCAGGAGCCGATTTCAAACACAAGTAATTTCGAACGAAGCCGAACACGAGCCCAACCTAAGCTCGGCTCGTTTACAGCTCAAATAAGCGTACTGGTTACCCGTCAAGAGTCCATGAAATACGAGCATTACACACTTGACAAAATAATAATGATTTTTTTTGCGCGTGCGTGCGTGTTAGATAGATAGATAGATAGCGAGAGAAAGCGAAAGAGAGAGAGTGAGAGAGAGCACTACATATGGTTGCATGGTATCCACAAAATGTGCTATTTGCTAATAATTCGGAAGGGCCCTCATTAACCCACTAAATGTCA
This sequence comes from Papilionanthe hookeriana x Papilionanthe teres, assembly GCA_022702705.1. NCBI lineage: Eukaryota > Viridiplantae > Streptophyta > Magnoliopsida > Asparagales > Orchidaceae > Papilionanthe > Papilionanthe hookeriana x Papilionanthe teres. The sequence goes on from CM040436.1 coordinate 15,439,117, forward strand.
TTTTTTGAGGAATATTTACATTATCTTGTTCAAAAGAATGCACACTTTCATTTATAAAAGCAGAGGGTGGTGCCTCTAATACGCCAACCTCGCGCAATTAATTAACTTAATCTCACCATAAGACAATATAATAAGGCACTTAATCGACATGATTAAAAAGCTAAACATATCATCATCTTCATCCTCATGCAAAGAGCCAAATATTATAAACGAGATATTGAGCATCACGAAATGTAAATGGAAAGTTTGATAGATATAAAGATGATGTTGATATATATATATCAGGATTAGTTAAATTAACACACATGATTGTGAAACTTTTGAGATTTTCTGTCCCATGCTGAAGTAATGTAATGAAACCTTTCTATTGAAGAAAAATGAGTCGGTATACGTGCTGCAACCGCACGTTTCGAATATAGTACGGATGAGCCGCTGTATGATTCATGATGGCGTCGTAGCATTCGGACCGTCGTACTAACGTGCGATTAGACATAATCCGGACTGTCGTCCGTTTAGTTGAATTATCCAATCATGAAATTAAAAGAATTTTAGAAAAATCTGTTAATCCAAACAAAATGGATTGGTCAATCAAACTGGATTTTGCTTTGTAGGCTTATAGGGCTGCATTCAGGACTCTTATAGGAATGTCCCCATATAGGTTAATTTTTGAAAAAGCTTGTCATTTACCAATTGAACTTGAGCATAAAGTATATTGGGCTTGTTGTGGGAAATTTAAATTGGCTAGAAGAAATCACAAAGAACACTAGCAAGCGATAACACAAAACGATTTACGTGGTTCGGTCATTTGGACCTACATCCACGAGAGGGAGTAAACCAGTCAATTCACTAAGACAATAAAGAAGAATTACAAGGCTTCTACGCCATTGAGGAATAAGCTCTCATCTCCAGATCTCTCTCTCGAGTAACCTCGACCCTAGATCTCCAAGATCTTCCCCCTCAATCCTTGAAGCCTCTCCCTTTCTTCTCTACTTCTTCCTAGTTCTCACACTTCTTTGTTCTTCTTCTCACCCCCTCACTATAAGCCTCACACCCTCTCTATTTATACAAACCAAGAGAGTGGTAGGTGGGAGGTAGGTGAGCAGTAGGTGAGCGGTAGGTGGGATTTACACTAATGTGTCATTGTCTTAGCCCAAGTAATTGGGAGTCATTAACAACAATTCTCCCCCATGACTTCCAATTACAAAACTGCATAATGATGATTCTCTTCTCGGTTGCACAAAATCAACTTCTTGTCTTCAGTTCGCCGAACTCCTCGCAAACCTTTCTCTGCGAATCATGAATTGTGCTCGACCAAGCTCCTCTGTTCACAAAGCTGACGAACCACACGACAGCCTTCTTTCTTGGCGTGTGAGCAAACTGCATTGACGTTCCTTCCTTCGCGAACTCATCCTGTCGTCGCTCGATTTGTGAACTTCCTGCTAGGTTCGCGACTCCTTCGGGAACTCACCAGGCGTCACAAAAGAATCCAGTGCCGCGCAAACCGCAGTTCGCAACCTCCTCTGTGAAATCTCCTTCGCAGAGCCCTTGTCGAACTCATCTTCTTGCTTCTGCTGAATACCTGGGCAGCCCAAAACGGATGCAGTTCAATTATCCTGAGTCTGAAATCAGACCGCCTACCTTGCTTACTTCCAAGGGCTGAACGCCTTCCTCTGCTCGCGAATCTTTCCTGCGGCGGAAGAAAAAGTTGTGCCGCAACCTCTCCTGCAGCGGAAGTTGATCACAAACCTCGCCTGGGCCCGAGGTCTTGAACGCCGAACACCCGGATCCTGCTCCTCTGTTCGCTGGACCGCCTGGTCGAAAACCTTCGCGCGAGATCTCCCACTCCTAGCTGGACCTTCCTGCTCCTTCGTGCCTGGGACCGATCGCCCCTTGCTTCCTCCGAAGCGGGACACACCCCGCTGCACTTCTAAGAGACCGAACTCCCACTGTCTTCGGCTGACTGTGTTTCAGGAAGAAGGGAGGAATATAGTGAAAGATTCCTCCCTGCAGGGCCAAACTTCACCGCCGGCCCGAAGCATGGGAGATTCCTGCCTCGCACCGCAACTTTTTGTTCTTTAGGAATGGAATGCCAATTCCCTGTAGCAATTCTTGGATGCCAAATTCCTGTAGCTTGGAATTCAGAATCGAGGGCCACCTTGTAGCCGAATAACACCTTGTAGAAATGAAGAACTGGATTGCTTGTTACCCAAACTCCCTAAATCCCTGTAGCTGCAGTTCGAGGGAAAAACAACGCCGAACTCCTGCTTGTTCGTGAAAGAGGAATGTCGAATTCCTGCAGATCCTACAACAGTGAAAAGCCGAATATATCACCTATACGCTAAAGAACTCCCTTGCAGGATTGTTGTATGCCTCTTCTTCCTCATTGTTGTAATTTGCTTGAATGCCAAATGAAAGGCAACAACAAATTGTTGTTCTTTCCTCTGGTTCCAGCCAGACTTATTCTTGCTACCAACCCTTGTACCTGCAACTAGGAGGGAAAGATAAGTGTTGAATTCTCTACAACACTTCTATACTCCTCTTCCTCCTTGTTGCAGTTTTTGAATGTCGAATTAGGTGGAGACAGCCACAAGCAAGAAATCCTCCCTTAGCCCAATAACCTGGTAGCCAAATTCCTTACTTCTTGATATGTCGAATGCCTCTAGCCAAGAAGTGTCGTTTCCCATAGACAGCGCCAATTGTTGTGGAAATGTAACTTGGCTAGAAGAAATCACAAAGAACACAAACAAGCGAAAACACAAAACGATTTACGTGGTTCGGTCCTTTGGGCCTACATCCACGGGAGGGAGTCAACCAGTCAATTCACTAAGACAATAAAAAAGAATTACAAGGCTTCTACACCATTAAAAAATAAGCTCTCATCTCCAGATCTTTCTCTCGAGTAACCTCGACCCTATATCTCCAAGATCTTCCCCATCAATCCTTGAAGCCTCTCCATTTCTTCTCTACTTCTTCCTAGTTCTCACACTTCTTGGTTCTTCTTCTCACCCCCTCACTACAAGCCTCACACCATCTCTATCTATACAAATCAAGAGAGTAGTAAGTGGGCGGTAGGTGAACGGTAGGTGAGATTTACACTAGTGTATCATTGTCTTAGCCCAAGTAATTGGGAGTCATTAACAACATGGCTATTAAAGGACGTGCAGTGGTCAGCTTCATGTGATATTTTTATGCAAAAAAAGGGTTTTGAAGATGAGTTTAGTGATGACAGCTGATATGTTTTTAAAGTTGGCAAAAGTTAATGTAATATTAGGTGTAAAATTTAGTATAGTGCAAAGCAAAATTTTATTTTACATTCACATGATATTCTTAAATTTCTTCAAATTTTAATTATTAATATGTAAATCTCATAGACAGTCCATATAACTCAAACTTATATGTTATTAATAAAATGGGTGATAGTGTATCACAATTTAAAATATCCTCGAACAATTTGTTCGCTATAGACTAATAACCCAACTAAAACTCATTAAAAAAGAGTATAAATAATTTTACAATATGAAATTACAAAATTACCTATATATTGTACTGCGGGGACGTTGCTCGCACTCCCAGCCCACTTAACGAAACTCTCTTAATTGGACACATACTAGCATCTGACCCTTATCTGATATATGAGTCATACACCTAACAATTATGTTGAAATTATTTCTTAGTTTTATACCCCGTGTTATTTGTCTTCACTGTCGCCTGCTCCTATCGCCCCTTGTCGTCACTGCCTTTTGCTTGTTGCCACAACTGGCCATCGTCATCGCCGCCGCCGGCCATAGTCATCGCCACCACCGCCGCTTACTTGTGTAATTTACATTGAATTAATTCTTTTTTAAAAGAAATAAAAAAATATAAAATCCTGCATTTATTTTAATAATAATAATAATAATAATAATAATAATAATATTAATAATATTAATAATGGCTGTATTTTTCTAAGTTCCTGATAATGCACCTTTCTTTTAATGGATTGGATATTTTAATCAAATGGGATGTAAAAATAGGAGTCAGCACCCAATATCTTTTGTAAGAAAAAGTTCCTCTTTAAGCTTTTTCTTATAAATAGTTATGGCCATATATATATATATTTATTTATATATATATATATATATATATATATATATATATGTGTGTGTGTGTGTGTGTGTGTGTGTGTGTGTGTGTGTGTGTGTGTGTGTGTGTGTGTGTGTGTGTGTGTGTGTTCTCATTTAATAAGAACGGTCAGAGGCTATTATACGAGTTCTCAGTCACTCTCATGTGTCTGAATATTCGAGGACCGCTCTCACAATTGGCAAATTGGCCCGAGAGGGAATCAAACCTGTGACCTGAGAGGACTTATTACCTTAAAAAAGACTGCTCTACCATCAGGTCATGACTGACAACACAATATATATATAATGACTGTCGAAAACTTTTAGATACATCTGACAGCTAAATTTTATTTTTTTATATTTAATGAAAAGTTACTAATAGTGATTTTTTTTTTATATATTATTGAAAAATGAATGTTTTGGTGTTAGAAATGTAGATATACAGGGATTGTTTGGTATTTATGTAAATGGCCCATTTTTTAAATTGTAATAGAATTCCACTCAAATTTGGCAACATACCAACCCGAATGCACAAAAAATACAATTTTCATTAAGAAATTAATGCCTATCGATTTTTTTTAATATTTTATTATATGCTACTTTTTAATTTATCATCTAATTAATTTCCAATTTTAAAAATTTCTAGAAATAAAATTTTAACTATATTCTTTTAAATTTTGATTTATTTTTATATCCTAACCTAAATTATATCAATAAAATTTAATATGTGTGATAAGCTATAAATAATTTTTTGTCGTTCAGCATGAATCTACATTATAGTCAAACTGATCGACTCGATGAGACGAACATAATGATATCAGAAATAGTCAAATTCGAGTCAAATTAAGCTCAAATCGAGTCATTAAATCAAATTTGAAACTTTTTTGGACTCTTCGGACCTTTCGATCAAAGTTGTTTATATTCCTATGTTAATTGCACCCAGAACACAATAAATATAGCATCATCACTCACATGAGAAAAATGAGAGCTTGAGGCTTAAAAAGAACTTGAAGCTTGGAGCTGAAGTCCACCACATCTTTTGCCCCAGTTGACCTTCGCAGACCACCGTTGACCACCGCCGACCGTTGTTGACCACAATCAACCGACTGCGCCCACTTCTTATAACAAGTTCATTCGTGCACCAACATTGTAACTCAAAAGAATGTTCATCCCTTTCTCACATGTGGAACGAAGGACTATATATATAATATTCGGTTTATAGTAAATTTCTTCAGTTGGGCTATCTCCCGTGGTTTTTTCTCTTTCTAGGTTTTCCACGTAAAAAATTTTAGTATCATTACTGGTTGCTTTTATTTTATCTAAGTGTGTGTTGAATTCTCGTGCAAGGCTAAGACGATAATTCATTACTCTACCACCGCAAATTTTTTAGCTCGCATCAATGTGTATTCATCTATACTCGCTATAACATTGAGATGTCATAAAAGATTAATCACTGACTAGTAAAAAAATTTATTTCGACAATATTAGAAAACTATTAAATGAAATTAATAGCTAATTTCAAAATATTCAATCAGATTGGCATTTCATATTTTATTAAAATACTTTTAATTTAATTTTAAAAAAAATATTGGGTGGTATGTATCACGTCTTCCCACTTAATTTCTTATCCCAAATTAAAAATTCAGAAGCAAATTTGTATTGAAATTCTTTATATAATTATTTTAAATTTTTATTATCTTATTTTTTAATAAAACAATTATTTTTTTCTTTCATTTTATAAATTATAAATAAAATTAATTAATTAAAAATGCCATTTGATTTTTAAATTTAATATATTTATACATTTAATTAAGAAAGATTTACATATCTCCCAATTCTTATATATAAATTTCATTTCTTAAATATATGCCATTTTTTTATGCATGAAAAATTATGTTTTATTGTTTTATTTTTTTTTTAATTTAATATTTTTGGTATTTTTAATGTAAAATGTAATGTTTAGATAATCGAACCAGACTGATTGGTTTTGACATCGAACACGCAGTCAATCCATCCAAATCATATAAAAATTCATTTCTAGCTGTGAGATCCCTAGAACCTATCGAACCGATTGTTCAATTTGTAGATTAGGGAACCAGTCAAACCATAGATTAGCCCCGCACGACCAATTCTATACGATCCTATGAGGCAAAAGGGCGCCACATCACGACATAGGAGTGCTTCCCCTGCCAGGCTCATGCTACACAAAAAATTCTTGCATCAGAAGTCCTGATGCAGTTTTACATCAGGACTCTAATCAAGATCTACCACGTGTACAGACAGACCCACTGATGTATTAAATTGGGGGTCTACTCATACATGGGGCAGACTCGATTAGTCATGATGCAAAACTACATCAGAATTCGTGATGCAATAATTTCTAATGCTTCAAATTTTATCCAACGGGGTTTTTAATATTAAGGTCATATTTGTTTTTTTTTTTTTAATGTCGATGTCAAGGATGTGAAGGGTCTAAATATAAAAAATAAATTTTTGGATGGATATGTAAATTCATAAGAATTTAGGGGTATATACGTAAAAGCCCTTATAATTAAAAATATCTTTAAATTGTTTTCCATTAACCGAACTCTGGCGGTAATGAGATTCGATGGCTTCCACTTTATAGTCAGTCGGCCATTCTCATTCTTCCGTGAGAGGGATTCGATTACAGTTGATTGGCGGGAGGAAGAAGAAGAAGAGCAGCTTAGGGTTTTGCAGCCCGTGGAGCTCATCAAATCCATAACCTTCTGATTCCTCTATCACTCCCCGGAGCTCAAATCTCCATAGAAAAGAAATCTCGTTTTGCAGCTCGAGCTCTTTGCTTCTATCTGTAATTCTTGTTTTCCTTCTCATTTGGTTAAGCTTAGAGCGGTGTTTTGGTCTTCTCTGATTGCTGGATTGTGTTTTTTCTTTGGTTTTTTTTGCAGGTTTTAGAGTTATTGGATGAAATATTTATTGAAGCGATGAATATTGAATCGATGGGTATGGTGGAGATGAGAAGGATGGGTATGTATGATGGGAGCCATCAAATTGGGGTATGGGCTGACTGTTTCAAAGCTGAGAGCAGCCAAAACACGAGTTCTTCTGCGGTTCTGGAGGAACGAGATGGGAGAATTGAGAATCTGGTGGGTCTGATTTTTGGATTTAGGTTTTCTAGGGTTTTATCCTTTTGATTCTTCGATTTTTATTTTGTTGATGTTGTCATGTTTCTGCAGTCTGAAGATGCTCATCATGGGATCGTTGGCCCGTCGAAGCCTTATGAGCAGGAAGCAAGCAAACCTTCTGATAAGGTAAATAAGTTCAAATTTGTTGTTGAAGATTTTGTTTGGTTTTGCTTATGATTTGTGCAGCCATATGATATATGTTTGTGTTTTGCAAATTTTATATACATGAAGCTTAATTCTTATGTATTTACATATCTATTACCTAAGCTTCAATATTTACATACATAATTTATAAATTCTAAGTTTAAATATCTATTATATAAATAATTTAATGAAAATTTGACACTCAGTAGGACATAATGTAGAAAAAGGATTCATGTGGCCGACCTTACTTAGTGGAGAAATTATTGCATACGGACACCGTATGCAGAAATGCGTACGGTATCCGATCTCCACCGTCCATCACAAGTTTTTTTAAAATAGGGCCCACTGTAATACACCATTGGTGTGTGATGAACGGTGGAGATCGGACACTGTACGCATTTCTGCATACGGTGTCGGTATGCAATAATTTTTCCACTTAGTGGGATAAAGACTGGTAGTTGTCGTTGCTGTATTATGTAAATAATTTAATTTAACCCATTTTTTTCTTTTATTTTAAAATTTATCATTTAAAAGTGTTATTTAGTATTAATTTTTTTTATTATGCTCTATTTTTCTATGCGGTTTTTATGATATTAATTTTTTTTTTTAATTTTCATATAAAATGACCCAATTTGAAGCTCACAATCTATAATATCATTTCTATTTCTTATTCAATTTAATTTAAGGAATTTAATAAATTTAAATTTCTTTAATGTTTATGAACAACTAAAATTACTTATTATTATATAAATTCATTTTTATATTTACTTGATTTGCGAAATTACTATGTTGTTTTTTTAATGTTTAGATATAATATTTTTATACATGAGTTTATTATACATTTTCAATAATAAATATGTTTCGTGTCTGTGTCATATAACGTTCACGCCGCCCATATTCGTATCAGTGTATCATAATTTTGAACCATACTCATTCTTGATAGAAGCCTTCAACAAGACCTATGATAGTTGTAATTTGCATATGAAATGCTCGATCACAAACCATTGATTTTTAATATTTTGATATTATTTTTTAGGAGGACGAAACATTAAGGAGAATGTCCATCGATCCAAAAGCTAAATCAACTGTAAGGACCACTGCTAATATATTTGAAACACTACTCTCATTTTTACTTTCATTTGTTTGATTATTTGGAACACTACTCTAACTTCAAAGAGGTTGTAATGATTTCTTCAATTTATTTTGATAAACTTAATAGCCACTAGTGATCTAAATGTATGTTCTACAAGAACATGGTTTTACAAAAAATTTAGTTGTTCATGCCAACATGTGAACTCCAAATTCTTGAAATAAGATTATTTTAATTAGAAGTTCAAGCAATTTTGTCTCTAAATCTCACATTCTATACGAAACACTAAAGGTTGGGATTGGATTAATAACAATGATAATCATGACTTTATTTGCTTTGTGTATAGTTAATAAGACGCTTGGCTCAAAATCGAGAAGCTGCGAGAAAAAGTCGACTTCGGAAGAAGGTTCGTTGTATGAATTCCTTCAAAGAATAGAACAACTTCAAGAAAGATTTGCATACATGCCAATCAATTCCTATGTATTTACATATCTAACACCATAGCTTTAATTTTTATACGCAAATATATATACATATATACACCACTTTTTCTATGCATGAGAAGACGTATTCAACCTCTCAAAAGTTGAAGTATTATTTTTGATGTGAGATGAAAGATTTAGGCAGTATAAATGTAAAAAGCAAAGATGTAAGATATGTAAATAGATAAGAATTGGGTGGTATGTAGTAAATGCACCAAACTTTCAAATGTTTGGAAGATAATTTTTTTATATATCTGTAGGCATATATACAGCAACTCGAATTAAGCCGTGTAAAGTTGTCCCAGCTTGAGCAAGAGGTTGATAAGGCCAGGAATCAGGTATGATGCGCCGCGCCCTTTTTTCGTGTTTTTTCCTTATCCAACATAGAAGCCATTTCTCTAGATGCTTGTTATTGGACACTACGAGCATATTGCAGGGTGTGTACATTGGTGAGCATGTAGACAATTCTACTGTTGGTTATTCAGGATCTGTGAATTCAGGTATTTTTGGTCATACCTATATAATTAAATTTTTACGGTGTTATATATGTAAATACATAAGAATTGTGTGGTTTCTGTATAAATATCCCAATTCTTATTTATTTACATATTTAACACTAAAATTTTCTATTTTGCATTTTTACCACAAATCTTTCATATCACATCTGGACTACAACTATTTTATCTTTAGAAAGGTATAATATGTATCTTTTCATGCATAGATAAGGTGGGATATACATAAAAATTGAAGTTTATGTGTTAAATATGTACATAAATAAGAATTGAGTTGGTATGTATGTAAATCTTCCGTTAATTAAAATATTTATGCAAATAGTTGAACTATTTGGAACACATATGGTATATGTTGCTTAGTAGAAGTTCAAGCTAACAAGGCACGCGATCAACATTTTAGCATGTTGATGTAAGTTGATTTGAAGTAATCAAACATCAATTAGATAAAAAATGTATTCACATACGAACTATATTATGGTTATTATGAGATGATGCAAATGCAAAAGCAATTGACATATTAGCACAATAATGATATATTAACTATAACACGATAGCAAACAAATTAATGTTCACATAATCATTAGTGCATATGAAATAAAGTAAACTAGCAAGAGAATAAATGCTAAGATATAGAACAAAAAGTGGCAATATATAATTGATGCGGCTTTCGCATCAGCCTACATCCACATCAAGTCTCGAACTTGAATCGGGATTCCGCTACATAAGCTTGCTTCCACAAGGTCACTCTTTCGCATGAAAAAGATCACCCTTTTGCATGGAAATTGGTTGAGAAATCATCGCACCTCTGTGTAGAGTCAAAGGAAAATATCATTATCATCAAATGGCTTCACATTTATTGTATCTTTGATCTTTTTGTTGAGTAAAGTGTTAAAATAGTCCATTGACTGTTTACATGGGGTCATTTTAGCCCTAGAATAAAAAATATCAAATTAGTTACAATTTAAAATATTATATGTCTGCTGTTATTGTATATTGAATATTCAATTCTTAGCCTTAATCAAAAGTGCTCTCCTGTCATTGAGGGGTAAATTAATTGCGCCTATGGGAAATCTCGAACCTAGACCAAAAAGTCATTGCAAATGATGGAATTCTTCTGGACAGTGTCTTATCTATAATCCAATCCGCCTTCTGAAAATTTAACCCTCAAAAGCTTTCTCGACAGTCCCCAAGCTCTTTAAATTGGGATTGAAATAGTTCTTCATGGGGATTACTTTAGCTAGCATTAAAAATGTTTGGGGACTAAATTGACACTTTTATATACTCTATGATTAAAATAAGCCCCCCTGCAAATGGTCGAGAGATTATTTTGACACTTCTATCCTTCTTTATTATCTATCACTATGATTCTCAGTTAATTCTTTTATACCTTTCTTCTGCTTCGCTGTGATTATGTAGGCATTGTTGCATTTGAGCTGGAATATGGCCACTGGATTGAAGAACTAAACAGGCAGATTTGTGAACTCAGAGCCGCTCTTCAAGGTTCTGCATCAGAACTAGAATTAGGAGTTCTTGTGGAAAATGGAATGAGGCACTATGACAATCTATTCCGCATGAAATCTATTGCTGCTAAATCTGATGTGTTCTATATTGTATCTGGCTTGTGGAAAGCATCTGCAGAACGTTTCTTCCTTTGGATTGGTGGCTTTCGGCCTTCAGCACTCCTAAAGGTACTTGACAGAGCTCACAATTTATAATCCAACTTAATAACATATCCTCCTGTATATATTATATATATATCACACAATTATTTTGTATTTACATAGTTAACACCTAAACTTTGGTATTTACAGGCATGACACTCAAATCTTTAACAACACATCGAAAACACTACTATACTATGATTTTTAAGTGATGTAAATTTTTATATGATCTTTCTATATTATGAAGCCTAATTGGAGGAGATAGGCTCCGTTTGGGGCGGCTTAAGTTTATCCAGCTTATTGAAAGATAATATGTTTTTCTGTTTTTCTCATATAAGCTGTTCATAAGCCGAACCGCAGATAGGGTCCACAATCGGCCTCTTTAAGGAATTAAAAACGGGCTTATTGGATAAGCAGTCGAAACTCGCAAACCAAACGGTACGGCGGCGTTTTAAAAGCGCCGCCCGCACTTATAAGCCGCCCCAAACGGGCCCTAAATATATAATTTTTCCTATATTTGAAATATTTCTAATTTGTACTTAATCCTCGCTTATACGAGGGATTATAGAATATTTGATGAATAACCTCTCATCACGGATGTAGGCGGACTTGTGCTGATTTTGTTTTCCCGCAATATTTTGCACAATAATATTTGCATATCTAACATCCGAACTTCATTTTTTTACATATATGTCCGCCCTATGCATGAAAAGATGTATTCCACTCTTGAAGTTAAAACAATGGTATTTTTTATGTGATACGAAAGATTTGGGCGGTATAAATGTAAAAGAATAAAAGAATTTTTTTTCATAAATGTCCTTTTATTTAATGAAACTGAGATCTGAGAGACTCTTATATTTCATTTCAAGACAGGTTCTTTCCCCTCAATTGAATCCATTAACAGAACAGCAACGAATGGCAGTGTGCAACCTGCAGCTATCACTGCAGCAAGCAGAGGACGCTCTTTCACATGGATTAGAAAGACTTCAGCAGGCGCTTTTCGAAACATTAGCCGTTGATCCCTTAAACTCTTCAGGAATGTCGAGTTATATGGGACAAATGGAACAAGCAATGTTGAAACTGGAAGCTCTTGTGAGCTTTGTCGATCAGGTAATTTAGGACTGTTAACGATCTAATTTCGAGCTGAGCTTTGGTCGTCTCAAAACCGGCTCGAAAAAAAATTTATTCCAAAATTTTGGCTTGTACAGCTCGAGCTAAATTCGTTAAAGTCACAGCCATAACATCTGTGGGGTTGTTAACGATACGATTTCGAGCTGAGCTGAGCTAATTTTTAGGGGCATTTATAATATTTTGGTATTAAATACTTATGCATGACAAGTTTATATTTCACTTTTAAAAAATAATTGATAGTAGTATTTCTGATACGAGGTCAAAGGTTCGATATGTAAACATATAAGAATTAGGTGGTATATTTGTAAATGCCCCGAACACAAAATAAAAATACAGTAAGCAATAGTGAACTCATATGGCTTGATCAATCATGCTCATCATACAAAACTAAGCACCATATGGTTAACAGGCCGATAACCTTCGACTAGGAACGTTGCAACGAATGTATCAAATTCTAACGATTCGGCAGGCGGCACGTGGCCTGCTCGCATTGGGTGATTATCTACGACGTCTTCGTGCCCTAAGCCCGTTATGGGCGGCTCGACCTCGCCAGCTCTCTTAGGATCATGGGAACATTATGTAGCTGTACATAGTTGTATGTTAGATGAGAATGAGATGGAATAGTTGTTATTGTAGAAATATGTGATATCATATTGGAAAACTTTGGGGGAAACGGCAATTTGTACCATAATTCTCAGAATGTTTTGATTTTTGCAGTATAATATGGCTTTTTTGCCTTTGTAAGAGGTTTGTTTTGTATAATAAGTTTGAAAATCTATCAATATGTTGTGGAATATGCATGTAAATGCTTGTTGAGAAATTATGGCAATGAAGCGCAAAAATCGACAAAATAATCAATGTCAAACACAAGGATTTAACGAGGTTCAGCAAAATGCCTACTTCTTCCTAAGCAATAAGCGACAGCGTCTTTTTGATTTCTTGAAAAATAATACATTCCTTTAGGGTTACAAATATAAAATAGATATTAATTATAGTGTACAATATATAATTACAAAACTACCCATGTAGCGTACCACTAGGGTGTTAACCTTGCACTCCCAACCCACTTAACATAACTTCTTCAATTGGATAGATGTTTACGCTCTGTTCTGCTGGCTCGCTCTATTCTGCTCTGGCATTTATAAATAAAACATTTGAATTGGAATAACGATAATTAAAATAATAGAATTAGAGATGATCAACAGTTTTAATTTAGGAAGAAATTTTAAATGTCTTTTAACAATTAATAGAAAAATAATTTCATTTTGTAGGGGCATTTATATACATACCCCCTAATTCCTATGTATTTACGTATCTAACACCTAGACTTTACTTATTTTTACATTTATACCGCTCAAATCTCTCATATCATATCAAAAATATCACTTTTAATCTTTTTTAAAAATTGAAATACACTTTATCATGTACAAAAATTGAAATTTAGGTGCTAGATATATAAGTGGTATATATGTAAATCTTCCTATAAATAAATTCCATGTATGCCCATGCAATTGGCACACTCAACTTATCTTTAGAACAAATGTAATTAGAGATTTTATATGGGTTTAAAATGCAAAACAAAGCACAAATCAAAATAAATCAATCAATGGGTCAATCTTTTTTACACAATCAATTGAAAACCATTAAATAAAAGAAAAAGCAAAAAAAAAAAAAAAGTAGAATTAAATTCCATAACATGAACAAAAACCTCACATTGTTATGGAACAAAGGTCTTGATATATAGTCTGGATGTTAGGCCTCTCATTTACAGGAAGAATACATTTTAGTGACACAGCAAGGAGCTCATCCATCACCCTCGGAGCTTCCTCCAAGCCGGCGATATCTCGGTCGAAACAATCCGTCCCTCGCCCTTCTCTCGTGCACATCTGGACCCAATCGGTGAGGTCGACGGCGCCGGACTGGCCGGAAATTATATCGCCGGCGCTCTTCCGAGTGAGCAATTCCATCAACACCACCCCGAAGGAGTACACGTCGGCCTTAAAAGACGGCGACGGCCTATCGGCGGACAATTCCGGAGCTCGATAACCGAGGGCTCCGAGATTCAAAATTTGTTCGGCAAGGCCGCCGGGAGTTAGGAGGCGGTGGAGCCCATAATCGGTGAGCTTTGGTGTGAGATCCGGACCAGTGAGAAATATGTTGGTCGGTTTTAGGTTACCATGAGGCAATCCTCGGTCGTGATGAAGATGGCACAAGCATCGGGCGATATCGACGGCTACTTTGAGCCTCTGGTTGACAGATAGTCGGGAGTATCGGCGCGGCGTCGACTCTGCGAAGTGAGTAAATGTCAGACGAAGCAGATCACCAAGTGACATATTATGTGACAATCAAGCTAAAAGAGATATTTACTATCACATCAAAAATATCATTATTTTAGCTTTTAAAAAATGATATACATATTTTCATTTTAAGTGGTAGATATGTAAATACATAAGAATTGAGTGGAATGTATGCAAATCTTTCAATAATAATCATAATAATAAAACAAAACCATTTCAAATAAAATTAGAAATCTTACCATACAGGTAAAGCGCCAAGCTATCTCCATGGATGTAGTCTGAAACAATTAGTCTTTCTTGCTCTCTAGGACCCCAATAATATGCCCTCCAAGAGACAATATTGGGATGTCTAATAGTCCCAACTCTTCTAGCTTCCTTCCCAAACTCCCTTCTATGTTTCACCAGACCAACCCGCAACCATTTCACAGTCAAAATATGACCACTATCTAACCTTGCTTTATAAGACGTCCCATGGCTGCTTCTGCCGAGAACCTCTGCCGGAGCTCGCGATAGTTCCTCCGCCGTAAATCTTAACGAACCATCCAAAAAGAAAAGCTCTCCGGCCAGCCGATCAGGCGAGTACACATCCAACACCACCGGCGTCTCCCGCATGTGTGAATCCACAGAACGCGGCGACGATGAACAAAGAGAACCTCGCAAAGATCTGCATTCCCTAAGCCCTGATGGCCATCCGACGTTAGAGCCCCTCGGATCTGCATACCCATAATCCGCTGTTTCCGTTAATAAATCCTTTGATGCAGATAGTGATAGAGACGAAGATGTTAATAAGTGGTCGTTCGAAAAACTCGTCGAAGCAGGTAATGGATCATCTTTCAAATCTCTTCCACAGGCAGCCTCTCCTCCAAAACCGGTCTTTGAACAAAATTTTTGGGATCTGATCTTATAGAAGGCAATGGACATAAAAAATAAGAACATCAGAGCTCCAATGGAACCGACAATAAACGCGATTCTGATGCCAGCGTTAGAGTGATGGCGGCGACTCATGCTTTGGGCGACTCCGCTGTTATTCTTTCCTACATAGAGATGGTTTGGAAAGACGAGCAAAGTGTTTCCGGGATGGAACGATGACATTGGAAATTTCAACAGATTTTGAGGAATTTTGCCAGAAAGATCGTTATAGGAGACATTAAAAACCTTGAGATCGAGCGGAAGCATGTCTGGAATCCCTCCATGAAAATGATTGAGGGAGAGGTCGAGAACCTCAAGTTCATGAAGGTTACTTATTTCGATAGGAAGCTTACCAGATAACAAATTATTGCAAAGATTCAAAAGATTAAGACTCCTCAAGGTACCGATTTCGGGGGGTAATGAACCGGATAATGAATTATTGGATAAATCCAGACTTTGTAAATGATTATATGAAGATACGAGTAATGATGCTGTTGGCTGCAATGCTTGAAGAGGAATCGGTCCATCAAAGTGATTTCCGGAGAGATTCAAACTAGTTAAGGTCGGAGATGTGAAGAAGCTTTGAAGAACAGAGCCTGTAAGTTGGTTTAGGCTTAGATCAACGATCAATAAATTTGGGTATCTTTCAAGTGCAGAAGGTAGAGAGCCCGTGAGCTCATTTGAACTCAATGTGATGACCTCCAATGCGTAATTCCAATTTTGCATTACGGCGAGATTTCCAGAAAGTTTGTTTTTACTCAAATTCAAAACCAAGCAGGTCCCAACACTAGAGGGCAATTGGCCTGTTAATGAATTTGAAGAAAGATTCAAAGACCTCAAAGTTGTAGAATTAACGGTCTGGAGGTTTCCTGCATGAATAGTAAATTATTAAGTGCCTGAAGTAAGAAAATTCTAAGTCATGATTCAGAAGTATTGAACGTCTTGTTACATAATGAGCGTGTCTTTCTTAAAGAACCCCTAGCATAATAAAAATGTGAATGAAAACAACAGTAACCAAATGATGGATGAAGCCAACATGACCAATATCCAAGTAGTCCTCTCAAAAGAATGTTCAGCATTTTTACTTTTCAAGTAAGCCATGTTAAGCATCTTCAAAATGGATAAAGAAATCCACAGTTATGATATGTACCAGTAAAAATTCTATTGTTGTCTCCTTGCATATCATCACACAAATGTTTTAAAAAAATGTGAAATTTACATACATATGTAGTCTTTGGGAGGGAAAAAATAATTATTTTTCTTCCATTTCAATGAAAATGATTAAAAGATAAATAAGGGAGATGGCTTCCACATTAGAAAAATAGTAAATTCAACCATAACTCCCCATGATGAAGGAAACATGAATTATGACATACCAATAATTCTAGCTTCTAGAAATAGAAATATAATAATAATAGAATATACTAAAAATAAAATATTCCTAAAAATCGAACACCCCATCTTAAGTTGAAGCATAGATATTTATCATCCCCAACTTGCTTACAATGAGCTCAAATTAGACATGAGTAGTCATTTAGTGAAGATATTTGCTATTTGTTGAGCAGTAGGGATGAATGGCATACAAATAACTTCACAATCAATCTTCTCTTTTATGAAGCGTCTATTAATCTCCAGATGTTTTGTACGATCATGTTACACTGAATTTTCTGCAACGCTTATGCTAATTTTTTTTGCCACAATACAACTTCATTGGCATGTTCATCGGGATTCGTAGCTCTTCAAGTTGGATTTATTTAATGAAAGAAAATTTTGGTGTTAATAACTTTCAAATAAATTTTCATCATGGTACAAAACCAATTTCAGATCATTCAAATACTACGGAATAATAATGGCTGAGTATTTCAAAAACACTTTTGGTCAAATCTTTTTTACAAAAGAGTAATTCATCAAAGCTCTTATGTTGAGACTCTACAATAAAATGGGTTGGCTGAAAGCAAAAATAAGCACTTATTGAAGATAGTTCGAGCCTTGCTATTTAGCAATCAGATGTCTAAACAACTTTGGGTTGAAGTTGTTCTTATTGTTATATATCTCATAAAGAGAACACTCAATAAGATCTTAAATTTTGAAAGAACTTTTGAAGTTTTTAAAATTTTTTTCCAAAAATCCGGCTCTCATATTCTCCCTCTGAATCTCTAAAGATATTTGGTTGTACTGCATCCACATTCAACATCAAGAAAAACAGAACCCCAAGCCAAAGGATGTATTTGTTGATTATATGCTCCTATCCAAAAGGGGGTACAAATGCTCTGATCCTACTAATAGAAAAATGTTAATTACCATGGATGTTACCTTTTTTAAACTTCAACCCTATTTCTCACGTCATCTTCAAGGGAGAGAACAAAACAAAGATTTTTCCACTGAATTTCAAGATTTTTTTCCAACTAAAAAACTCACAAAATACTATATCCCCAACCCAGAGAGTTCAACCTAAAAATTCTAGCGAAATCTTATCAAGAGAAAGAGCGTCGAACCTTTTAGATTATTGAAATTTCTACAATATCATCTTATGATATTCATATATCATCTTATGATATTTATTACAAAGAAAAATAGGAAAAAGAACTACAACAGTAATACCGTTTTATTTTGTCTATTCACGACTGAAAAAAATGCAAAACAAAGAATCAATGAATATTTTGCATTGCCCAAAATTTGCGAACTCACTAGGTAACATCCTCACTAATCATTTACTCCATATTCAAGCCACCAAATCTTCGAGTTCAGAGTCTATTAGTTTTGAATTTGAGTCTAATTTGAATCCTAAATCTAATGAGTCTAGTTTTCTTATTGAGAAAAAATCTTGTATCCAACATTCATTGTCTCACTATGTGTCTTATGAAAATCTCTCACACTCTTTCCGAGCTTTTACCTCAGAATTGTCATGTATGGAGATTCCAAGTAATGTGCAGAATGCTCTAAACATCTCCAAGTGGAAGGAGTTTATTTTTGAAGAGATGAAAACTCTTGAAAAAATGACACGTATGGATTGGTTGATCTACCTAGAGAAAAGGCATCTGTCGATTGCAAATGAGTCTTTCCAATCAATTATAATTTTGATGGTTCTCAAGAACTGTACAAGGCTCGATTGGTCGCCAAGAGATTCACTCAAACTTATGACATATATCATTTAGGGACATTTAATCCAGTTGCAAAACTTAACTTTGTAAGGGTCCTTCTTTCACTTGCAGCAAATCTTGACTGGCAGCAATTAGATATAAAAAATGTCATCCTCAATAGGGACATGGAGAAAAAAGTGAATATGGACGCACTTCCGGAATTTATTGAAAAGTTTGACTCAAAAGTGTAGAAACTAAAAAAATTCTTATACGGGTTAAAGCAATCACCAAGAACGTGGTTTGAGAAATTTGCATTATTTGTTGAAGGTCAAAGTTGCACTCAAGGGTAGAGACAATATTCTTCAAACATTCAAATGAAGGAAAAATAGTCGTATTGATTATATATGTGGATGATAAGATTTTAACAGGAAATGATGCATATGATATGAATCATTTGAAGAATTCCCTATCATCTACTTTTAAAAACAATGACTTAGGATCTCTGCAGTGTTTCCTTAGCATAAAGATTGCTCGATCGAAAAAAAAGAATTGTTGTTTCCTAGCGAAAGTTTATGTTGGATATTCTCAGGAAAATCGGGATGAAAAGGGAAGGAATGTGATCAAGTGAATACAATTAGATATCAAAAATTAGTGGATAAATTGATATGTTTATCACATACACGACCATATATTGCTTTTAGTGTGAATTTAAGTCAATTTATGCATTCTTTCTATGAGAAACACCTCAAGTATCTAAAAAGTACGCCACGTAAGGGGTTCCCCTTTCAGAAGACCACACAAAAGAATATAAAGAAGTACACTGACGCAAATTGGATAGGCTCAGCTATTGACAGGAGATCAACTTCTAGATACTGCACCGATGTATGGGGAAATATAGTTACAGTTTGAAGAAAGAAACAAAATGTGATTGCAAGAAGTAGTGCAAAGGCGGAATAAAAAGCTATGGCAAATGGAGTATGTAAGATGTTATGGTTAAGAACAATTCTTGAAGAGTTGAAAATGCCGTTAAACATGCCAATAAAGTTATATTGTGACAATAAAACAGTCATAAGTATTGCAGAAAATCCTGCTCAACATTATCGCACAAAACATGTGGAGATTGACACACAATTCATAAAGGAAGATTATCTGAGGAGCTATTTGGATGTCATTTATCTCTACTGCTTAACAAATAACGAAAATCTTCACCAAAGAACTGTGTAGGCATAATTTTGACATTCTTGTAAGCAAGTTGGGCATGACAGATATTTATCCTCCAATTTGAGAGGGATTTGGATATTTAGTATCATTTATTATTAGTATTGGTATGTCATTATTTTTATTTTCTTCTTTTATTATAGGAGTTATGGCTGATATTATTATTTTCCCAATAAGGGAGCCGCATCCTCAACTTAACTTCTAATCTTTTTTTTTTTCTAAGAAATTGAATTGGAATAATAATTTTTCGCTCTAAAAAACTACAAAGATCAATTTATTATTATCTATACTTCTTCATTAATCGTCTTAACCCACATCACTTTTATAGTATATTTTCCTAGAATGAAGCCAAATTTAGTTCTCTAAAATTGACGCAACTTCTTTAAGAATGTGTTTTATTACTCTCTAAGACAACTTCAATGCATAGCTTTAAGTTTGATTCCTTACTAATCAACACAATTTTGAGCTTCGCCTTTCTTTTTAAATTTTGATATTAAAATATCTCTTTTCATAACATTTGGCCTTCTCTTAGTTTTTAAAATTATATTGAAAAAAATTGTTGACCAAATTAGTATAATATATCTCGTAACTCTCCACAATAGATATCTCATGTATATGTAAAGCCTTACCATTATGCACATGGAACCATGGGTTTGTTCAGGATGACTATAATTTTACGTAAAGCTAGTTATAACATTGTCATACAAATTTTGTTTAAAGTTGCTATGTCATATCTTCAAAATGCAATATGAAAGAGTTGTAATTATTGGATTGACAAAACACATAACACATGTACATTGATAGAATGTGGGATTGCTGAGCTTGACTAAAAAAAAATTCAAGACAACAAACTTTCTAAAGCATAGTCATAAAATAGTTAGTCAAATAGTAGGCGGTGTTTGACCGCAACGTGAATTTACGTTAAATAAGATTTATCAAATCCAGTAAATTCGGTAACGAAGATGGAGCTCGCAACAGAGATGGATTTTGAGCAACGGCAGAATAAATCCTCCATGCAATCAAATTTATTAAATCCAAATTTACGTCGTAAAAAAGATGAAACACATAAAATTTTGATCTTACAGAGCTTTGAATTTAATTTTCATTTTCTTAGCGTTTGGCTCGATTTAGCCTAAATCCTAATAATATTGTGCTACCAAACACCCCATAAGGTGGCTGGGATTTGGAAAGCAGATGAAAGTTGTCCCACTTAGAACTTAAGCCTTATAATAACAACCAGAAAGAACCATCCTAAATGAAAGTTCATCCATCATTGATGAAACAATAAGAACTCAGTTTCTTTGTTTTTGATTCTCTCCTCATTTACTATTTTTTAAATAGGATATTTCTTATTAAGAGACTTTATATATATTGTATGGTTGCGGTTTGGATTTCAGTTTTGGATTTTATAAATTTTGAGGGACTTTTCTCTGATATTTGCTCTTTTGAAGTGTTATACATCTTCCTTTTGTAAGTGGTGTACGTGTCTCTTGCTCAAGAAAAAGTGGCGGAACCTCCTCGCCACATGTATCTCATCATTTTAGAGCTTGCTTTGTTATTTTTAGTCAAGACAGTCGCTAAACGATCCATATCCCCGTCCAAAATGTCGACCTCACGGATTATTATTCCCTCACTATCCCACAACCCCATCGCCCTCAGATCCATTTCCTAAACACCTTCTAATAGCCCAAGAACAATATCAATATCTTTGACACGTCTTTCTGTCTTAAAGCACGACATATTTATTTCCTTGATACTCAATTATATTTATCTCAAAATCAATAAAAGAATATTATTCTTTACACTTCATTAATTATCTTAAGAGTCTATCATATTGTTCTTGATATCATTAAAAAATTATATGAAGATCAATTTATTATTATTTCTCTCTTCATTAATCATTTTAACACAAATCACTTCTATAGTATATTTTCCTATAATGAAGCCAAATTACTTCTCTAAAATTAGCGCAAGTTTTTTAAGCTTGTGTTCTATTACTCTCTCACACAACTGCATTGCATAACTCATATGTTTGATACCTCAGTATTCAACACAATTTTGGCAATCAACTTTTGTTTTTAAGTAATGATATCAAAATATTTCTTCTCAAATCATTGTCTCCTCTAAGTTTTCAAAATTCTACTGAAAAAATTTGTTAACCAAATTGCTATATGATGTCTCATGACTCTCAAAATCTTAATAGATATTTCTTATATGCATAAGGCCTTACCATTATGTATATTGAACTATGATTTTGTTTGGGTAGCAACAATTTCATTTAAAGCTGATTATAAATTGTTATAAAAATATTGTTTGATGTTGTTATGTGATTTTTTCAAAATATCTAAAGATGAAATTATAAATTATTGGATTGTAAAATCACATAATGCATCTACACTTATAGAAAGCGGGATTGAAGAGTTCAATCACAATAATTTTCAACCCATGAGGAGTTCAATCACAATATTTTCAACCCAATAAAACTTTCGAAAAAACAATAACAAAACAGTTAGTTAAATAGCAAAAAAATTGCAATTTGAAAAGCTGATAAAAAGTTGTCTCACATAGAGCTCATGCCTTATAATAATTCAACCATCATTGATGCAACATAGGAAATTAGGATTTATTTCAACTTTTTTACAACTTTCAGATTTAATTTGGTTTGGAATTAAAATAAAATACCTTTTAGAAAATATTAATTTTAAATTGAACTAAATTTAATAATGGAATCAGCTTTAGAATTGAATGTCTACATATTATCTCATCATTAAGACCTATCACCATGTAACTTATTTTCTATCAATAAGAATTCATAACTTACAATGGATGACTATTGAAAAAAGTTAAATCTAGATATTTCCTAATCTACTCTTTTCAATGAAGTATGATTGTTCCCTCTCCTCCTCTAGGTCACTGTTGATACCGAGTTTCTTTCTTCTTATTGCCTGAGTCTAAGTGTTCATTATATGATCGATTTGATCTTTAATTCCTATAAACTTAACTCATGTTCTTGTTCACATCTTTCCCTTTGTGATCGCTCCCACACCTGCGCTATATGAGATCTCATGCACTCTATCCTGTCAAAGTGGTAGCATATCCCAGCATGCACTGTACATCACCCAACCCTATTGAGGCCTTCTGTATCCTCCCAGCATTCAACTTTTTTACAACTTTCAGATTTAATTTAGTTTGGAATTAAAATAAAATACCTTTTAGAAAATATTTATTTTAAATTGAACTAAATTTAATAATGGAATCAGCTTTAGAATTGAATGTCTACATATTATCTCATCATTAAGACCTATCACTATGTAACTTATTTTCTATCAATAAGAATTCATAACTTACAATGGATGACTATTGAAAAAAGTTAAATCTAGATATTTCCTAATCTACTCTTTTCAATAAGTATGATTGTCCCTCTCCTCCTCTAGGTCACTGTTGATACCGAGTTTCTTTCTTCTTATTGCCTGAGTCTAAGTGTTCATCATATGATCGATTTGATCTTTAATTCCTATAAACTTAACTCATGTTCTTGTTCACATCTTTCCCTTTGTGATCGCTCCCACACCTGCGCTATATGAGATCTCATGCACTCTATCCTGTCAAAGTGGTAGCATATCCCAGCATGCACTGTACATCACCCAACCCTATTGAGGCCTTCTGTATCCTCCCAGCACCATAGACTTCCATTGTGAAACACATTTAAATTGTGGCTCTGCATCCTAAGTACAATCACTGTGCTCCTCACATGCATTCCTTCTTGCGTTAATCCAAGCCCAAGGTCCATATCTGAATCAGACTCGCAGTGTCATTCCAGTCTATATATCTAATTAATTATAGTTAGTCTTCTAATCAGGCCTACAACATATGCCAATATGCAACAAATCATCAACACACGGCTTGTTATCCTACATTTTCACGTTCATTCTTTCAACATCAGATTCAATTCAAAAACTAACTCTAGTTGTGATAATTTCATCATATATTATAATGACAGTGATACAAACTAAGATTTATTCGAGATACATGGTTTATTGCTGGAGACTATATCAAAATACAAAAAAAAAAAACTATGAATTTCCAAATTCTAAATATTCACTATGGAATCATAACGCGAATTTTGTTTCATGCTACATGGAGGTCAAAAGCAGCTTCATAAGATAAATGGTTGTTAATATAATTTAGATATGGATCAAGATGATTGGAAAAAACCATCTCAAACTCCAATGATTCCCACATCTTATCCTTGTTCTTAGATTATCTATGAAGATATTTATAATGATATGAGTTCCGCAAGATGACAGTGAGTGCTAATCCATAGTCAAGCCTCTTTATAAGCATTAGGTTATGCTTGCTATTATGTATGAACCTATATTGGTGATTGTGTCCAATTGTGACCATTTTGTATCAGAAGATGAGCTTGAGACAGAGATTATACTAAATATTTCACAAGGGATTAGAAAAGTAAGAAATCATCGGCCATGAAAATTCTAACAACAAGCATTTACACGCCAAGTTATTCACCTGTAAACCCGTTCCTGCTGAGATCAAGATCCATCAGCTGCATTGCACTCCCAAATAGATCATCACTAATCGGTCCATAAAGCAGATTATTACCAGCACGAAAAACCTTCAAATTAGGCAGGGAACCAAACGAAGGGAGCTCCCCTTTGAGCTGATTGTGTCCTAAATCCAATTTATTATTATCTATACTTCTTCATTAATCGTCTTAACCCACATCACTTTTATAGTATATTTTCCTAGAATGAAGCCAAATTTAGTTCTCCAAAATTGACGCAACTTCTTTAAGAATGTGTTCTATTACTTTCTAAGACAGCTTCAATGCATAACTTTAAGTTTGATTCCTTACTAATCAACACAATTTTGAGCTTCGCCTTTGTTTTTAAATTTTGATATTAAAATATCTCTTTTCATACCATTTGGCCTTCTCTTAGTTTTTAAAATTATATTGAAAAAAATTGTTAACCAAATTTCTATAATATATCTCGTAACTCTCCACAATAGATATCTCATATATATGTAAAGCCTTACCATTATGCATATTGAACCATGGGTTTGTTCAGGATGACTACAATTTTACGTAAAGCTAGTTATAACATTGTCATACAAATTTTGTTTAAAGTTGCTATGTCATATCTTCAAAATGCAGAATGAAAGAGTTGTAATTATTGGATTGACAAAACACATAACGCATGTACATCGATAGAATGTGGGATTGCTGAGTTTAACTAAAAAAAAATTCAAGACAACAAACTTTCTAAAGCATAGTCATAAAATAGTTAGTCAAATAGTAGGCGGTGTTTGGCCGCAACGTGGATTTACGTTAAATAAGATTTATCAAATCCAGTAAATTCGGTAACAAAGATGGAGCTCACGAAAGAGGTGGATTTTGAGCAACGGCAGAATAAATCCTCCATGCAATCAAATTTATTAAATCCGAATTTACGTCGTAAAAAAGATGAAACACATAAAATTTTGATCTTACAGAGCTTTGAATTTAATTTTCATTTTTTTAGTGTTTGGCTCGATTTAGCCTAAATCCTAATAATATTGTGCTACCAAACACCCCATAAGGTGGCTGGGATTTGGAAAGCAGATAGAAAGTTGTCCCACTTAGAACTTAAGCCTTATACCAACAACCAGAAAGAACCATCCTAAATGAAAGTTCATCCATCATTGATGAAACAATAAGAACTCAGATTTTATTGCAAGTTTATTAGAACTTTTAGATTTAATATAGTTTTGAATTAAAATAAATTACATTTTAGAAAATATACTTGAACTAAATTTAAAATTGGAATTGGCTTTGGAGTAGAACCTGTACATTTTATCTTATAATTAGGACTTATCTCTATGTAACTTATTTATATAAATAAGGAATTCATGCCTTGCAATGGATTATTATTGAATAAATTAAATCAAGATATTTTCTAATCTATTATATTTGATGAAGGTTGATTTCTCTATAGTCCATTAGATCACGCTCAACTAACATGAAGTTTCTTTCTTCATAATACCCTTAGTCTACATCATTAAGTATCAAAGCCGAATGCTCCTTATATGATTGATTGATCTTCGATGCCTATAGACTCGACTGATGTTCTTATTCACAACTATTTATAATACAATTCAATGATCCATCATACATATTTTTAAAAATGTTAATATATCAGACATGGGTCGCGGAAGTTTCCGGCAGCGTTGCAAAACGTGATTCGCGGCTCTTGCAATCGGGGGAATAAATGGGCCAAAGATTTATCTTCTTATTTATTTTATTTTCAGCAAGTTTCCTTCTTTCGTTTCTTTGTTTCTGATTCTCTCCTCATTTACTATTTTTTAAATAGGATATTTCTTATTAAGAGACCTTATATATATTTTGTATGGTTGTTTGGATTTCAGTTTTGGCTTTTATGAATTTTGAGGGACTTTTCTCTGATATTTGCTCTTTTAAGTGTTATATCATCTTCCTTACAATGGTGTACGTGTCTCTTGCTTAAGAAAAAGTGGTGGAACCTCCTCGCCACATGTATCTCATCATTTTAGAGCTTGCTTTGTTGTTTTTAGTCGAGACAGTCGCTAAACAATCCTTATCCCCGTCCAAAGAGTCGACCTCACGGATTATTATTCCCTCACCATCCCACAACCCCATCGCCCTCAGATCCATTTCCTAAACACCTTCTAATAGCCCGAGAACAATATCAACATCTTTGACACATCTTTCTGTCTTAAAGCACATCATATTTATTTCCTTGATACTCAATTATATTTATCTCAAAATCAATAGAAGAATATTATTCTTTACACTTCATTAATTATCTTAAGAGTCAATCATATTGTTCTTGATATCATTAAAAAATTATATGAAGATCAATTTATTATTATTTCTCTCTTCATTAATCATTTTAACACAAATCACTTCTATAGTATATTTTCCTATAATGAAGCCAAATTACTTCTCCAAAATTAGCCCAAGATTTTTAAGCTTGTGTTCTATTACTCTCTCACACAACTGCATTGCATAACTCATATGTTTGATACCTCAGTATTCAACACAATTTTGGCAATCAACTTTTGTTTTTAAGTAATGATATCAAAATATTTCTTCTCAAATCATTTGTATCCTCTTAGTTTTCAAAATTCTATTGAAAAAATTTGTTAACCAAATTGCTATATGATGTCCCATGACTCTCAAAATCTTAATAGATATTTCTTATATGCATAAGGCCTTACCATTATGTATATTGAACTATGATTTTGTTTGGGATAGCAACAATTTCATTTAAAGCTGATTATAAATGTTATAAAAATATTTTTTGATGTTGTTATGTGATTTCTTCAAAATATCTAAAGATGAAATTATAAATTATTGGATTGTAAAATCACATAATGCATCTACACTTATAGAAGGCGGGATTGAAGAGTTCAATCACAATAATTTTCAACCCATGAAAAGTTCAATCACAATAACTTTCAACCCAATAAAACTTTCGAAAACACAATAACAAAACAGTTAGTTAAATAGCAAAATAATTGCAATTTGAAAAGCTTGATAGAAAGTTGTCTCACATAGAGTTAATGCCTTATAATAATTCAAACATCATTGATGCAACATAGGAAATTAGGATTTATTTCAAGTTTTTTACAACTTTCAGATTTAATTTAGTTTGGAATTAAAATAAAATACCTTTTTAGAAAATATTTATTTTAAATTGAACTAAATTTAATAATGGAATCAGCTTTAGAATTGAATGTCTACATATTATCTCATCATTAAGACCTATCACTATGTAACTTATTTTCTATCAATAAGAATTCATAACTTACAATGGATGACTATTGAAAAAAGTTAAATCTAGATATTTCCTAATCTACATTTTTCAATGAAGTATGATTGTTCTCTCTCCTCCTCTAGGTCACTGTTGATACCGAGTTTCTTTCTTCTTATTCCCTGAGTCTAAATGTTCCTTATATGATCGATTTGATCTTTAATTCCTATAAACTTAACTCATGTTCACGTTCACATCTTTCCCTTTGTGATCACTCCCACACCAGCGCTATATGAGATCTCATGCATTCTATCCTGTCAAAGTGACAGCATATCCCAGCATGCACTGTACATCACCCAATCCTATTGAGACCTTCTGTATCCTCCCAGCAACATAGACTTCCATTGTGATACACATTTAGGTTGTGGCTCTGAATCCTGAGTACAATCACTGTGCTCCTCACATGCATTCCTTCCTGCGTTAATCCAAGCCCAAGGTCCATATCTGAATCAGACTCGCAGTGTCATTACAGTTTATATATCTAATCAATTATAGTTAGTCTTCTAATCATGCCTACAAAATATGCCAATATGCAACAAATCATCAACACACGGCTTGTTATCCTACATTTTCAAGTTCATCCTTTCAAAATCAGATTCAATTCAAAAACTAACTCAAGTTGTGATAATTTCATCATATATTATAATGTCAGTGATACAAACTAAGATTTGCTCAAGTACATGGCTTATTGGCGGAGAATATATCAAAATACAAAAAAAAAAAAAAACTATGAATTTCCAAAATTTTTAATATTCACTATGGAATCATAAAGTGAATTTTGTTTTCATGCTTTATGGAGGTCAAAAACAGCTTCATAAGATAAATGGTTCTTAATATAATTTAGACATGGATCAAGATGATTGGATAAAACCATCTCAAACTCCAATGATTCCCACATCTTATCCTTGTTCTTAGATTATCTGTGAAGATTTTTATAATGATATGAGTTCCACAAGATGACACTGAGCACTAATCCATAGTCAAGCCTCGTTATAAACATTAGGTTGTGCTTGCCATTATGTATGAACCTATACTGGTGATTGTATCCAATTGTGACCATTTTGTATCAGAAGATGAGTTTGAGAAAGAGATTAAACTAAATATTTCACGCGGGATTAGAAAAGTAAGAAATCATCGGCCATGAAAAGTCTAACAACCAGCATTTACACGCCAAGTTATTCACCTGTAAACCCGTTTCTGCTGAGATCAAGATCCATCAGCTGCATTGCACTCCCAAATAGATCATCACTAATCGGTCCATAAAGCAGATTATTACCAGCACGAAAAACCTTCAAAGTAGGCAGGGAACCAAACGAAGGGAGCTCCCCTTTGAGCTGATTGTGTCCTAAATCCAAAACTTCTAAGTTCCTAAACAAACTCATAGAATCATTCGAGAAGAATCTTCCACTCAGTCGATTAGAACTCAGATTCACGTACTTGACAGTATTGGCCAAGCTCGAGAGATTACTTGACTCCATGAAAAGGTCCCCATAGAACGTGTTGCGGCTCAGATCCACATGCTCCGCATTCCTCAGCTCTGAAAGTATGGCCCCGACGTCACCCCAGAGCGCATTGGATCGCAAGTCGAGCACCTTCAGCTGCTGCAAATTACGGATCCCGGCGGGGAATCCACCCCTGAAACCATTCCATGAGAGATTGAGATGCACGAGGCCCCATAGATTGCTTACCTTTCCCGGAACCGGGCCATAGAAGCGGTTATCCGACAGATCAAGTACCTGCAGCGATGACATTGCCCCGATAGCCGGCACAAGGCGGCCAGTAAACAGATTCCCAGCGAGGCTGAGGTTGCGAAGCGCCCTCATGCCGACGATCGTGCTGAACTTAAGCTCGCCGGAGAGACCGAGCCCTTCAAGTGCAACGCCGATGACGGCGCCGGAATCATCACATACGACGCCGTGCCAGGACCTCGGACAAGAATCCCCCGCCGAAGCAGAACCCCATGCCACCGGGTTCCAAGTGTTGCGAACCACACCAGTGGGATCTCCCGCGATGCCCTTCTTGAACTCCAGTAACGAAAGAGTGTCCGAAGACAGCTGTGCTTGCGCGAACACCGACAGGAAGTGGAGAAGGAGAGGAAAACGAAGAAGAGAATCCATGCCACCGGAGTTTCCAGCAAGCCCAGAACCCGGCGGTCAGGGGTAGGAGGAAGCTGCCGCCATGGAAGGAAGCTAAACCCTAGAAGAATTGGAGGAAATGTGGTAGGAAAAAGTAGGGGAAAAGGGGGAAATGGCTTCCTTCTCTGAAAATGTGAAAATGTTGAAAGGGGGAGAAGAGAGAAGGAGAGGGTTGGTGAAGATTTCTTTCAAGAGTGGAAGAACTTAAAATAAAACGCTGATAAGTATTAAACTATAGTAGCATTCAGACTGTTGGAGGAGGAGATTCCTCTCCATCAAATATGATAATCTCTACATTTTCGTGTTATTTCACGTAGTCGGATCATCATCGCTGTACAAACTTACGAATACCGGATATAATAATTTTCTATGATCGAGTATCTTCAAGTTTAAAAAACATACTAGAACGTTTTATTTACTAATTTAAACAAACATGATCGAGTATTAATCAATTCTAGTTTGATTTATTCATCGAGTGCATTGGTACATTTTCAACTGCCTTAGAGATGATGTTTAGGTATAAGTGAAGTGAAGTTGATCAGACTCAAATTTATATGATTTGAATTTAATGAGTTATATTGTTGTGCTTTAAAAAATGAGCTGCATGAATCTCGAGATAATATGATAGTCTAGATTAAAAGAGACTAATCAAAGAACATATCTCAAATGAAAAGCTACAACTACTCATAAAGCTAGTTGGCTGAAGAACCAACAGAAAAATAATAATCAGCTAATCGGAGGTTGACGACCGACCAACAAGAAATAAACATTCACGCCAACAACAAAACAAAGATCTAATACCCTAGAAATCTCACTAATACTAACGTGAACCTCTCTCAACAACTTCCCCCAAAAACTCTTAAGGATCTCTAGAAATAAGTAATTAACAAACGAGTCGACCAACCACCTTAGAGCTAACCGGCTCTCTTTCTCATAGTCGACCGACATCCAAGCAAAATAGCTGACTGACACCAGCTCATCGACCGATTCTAAGAATTGCCAATAGAAAGGTCCTAGTACATTAAAACTGGCCAAAATCAATTACGAATACCAAATGAGATGATAAAAGATAGTAATGTCATGTAACACCCCTATTAAAAGCATGGGCAGATGCATAACTTTCCATCTTTTGATCATCTATCTTCTATAAATATGGGGTTCATATGATGTATGAGGAGCTTTTTGCAACTCTTCTCTTTAGACCCAAACTCTATAAGGATAACTCTCTCTCATTTTCTCATATAACCCTCCAGTTACAATGTATATTAGGTTTTCGGAAGGTTTAGCTCACAGAGTAATGACTCTACAAGAAATCATTAGGTTTCCTTTGATTGGATTTATCTTTCCAATTTCAGAGTATCTAATAAAATCAACTATATAAACATAAATTAAACTAAAACTAAATGTCAGTTATGTCATAAACTGATGATTTTAAAGGCTACATGTTTCATTAAATTTATTGACCACACTCATTTCTACTTGTACTACACACTTACGCCGGATAGCATTTTGTATAGACATATAGTAAATTGTCTTTTTGTTTTTTTCATATTGCATGCTCTAGATCTTTGTCATTTACGTCTCAATAAATAATGATTATTTATTGTGTTTGATACGTCAAATTCACTCTTTGATATTTTTGCATGATATCTTATATCCAGTTCTATATATTTTTTGGGTATTGTTAGTTTTGCATTAGTTGTCGTGTTTTCTCTTTTGGGGTTTAAGTAATTGTTTTATATTGTCATTTCATTTTTGCTTCAATTAGCTATGTTTTCTTCCAATTGTATCGATTAGACTCTTATTTCTGAGATAAAATTGATCTTTCGTTGTTTTTTCCTGCTATTACTTGCATATAATTTTGCCTTTTCGAGAATATAAAACACGTTCAATTCATTTCATCATGCTTTGCATTGTCAATATGCACCGTCGTTCAGACCAAGTTGTGAACCCAACCTAAAAATTAAATGAGTTAACATTACATAACCCGAAAGTTAATATAGTTAATCATAGTAAAGTCTAACTAAAATTCAACCAAGTTAGATTGGCTTAGCACATAAGTGTCAAATCTGTTTCATGAATCAAACTTAGATTTAATATCAAATTGTCGATCTAAAATGGTTAACCCAAAACCATACCTGAACATAAAATGAGTCAAAAAGTCTAACCCGAATCCAACACGCCTTCAACCCGACTAACCCAAACAGGATATGAATATTAAATCAGTCAGAAGTCTAACCCAGACGGAACACCCCTTCAACCCAACTCACCGTAACATATCAATCTAGATTTAGCAAATCATATTAAGATCCATTCTTACCCAATCTACTCAAAAAAGGGCCTTTATACTATTATTATTATTATTATTATTATTATTTTGGTCTAATCAAATCAAATAATCAAAGATCTCATAAATAAATAAACAAAAAGAAAATGAGTCCAAAGCAACATGCAGATAATGCATTTGTCCAAACAAACTGATTGATATTTCAAATGCAGTGCACATCATTCCAACCAAAGCAAGGCAATATAATAAACAGAATCTTGAATGAATTTGTTGCTAATGCATCCAAGCACTGAGGCATCAAAGCAGGTGGCCTTTGTGGGTCTCACCATATATATTTTGGCAGCTATATCATAAACACAGCTGGGAAAAGCAGATATTGTCAAATTGTTGGTGGTGCGTTTACATGTGAGTTTGGGCGGACTCAAGTGTCGTGCGGTTCGACTCGTTAAGCGAGTGAGCTAGAGTATTTCGTTTGTGTTTGGTTCGTCAGGTTGCATTGATAATGAGCACGGGTTAGCTAGAGTCATGTCTAACTTGAGCACAACTCGTTTGACAAAATATAGGCTCGAGCTGGAGTCGAGCTCGAGCTGGACTCGCAATGGTGACAAAGGGGTCGTGAGCCGTCTCGCGAGCTCGAACTGAAAATCAAATTATTATGAGAGCTCACTAGAGAGAATAAGGGAAAATATCATGACAACTAGTCGGAGAAGGCTTCAATGTGACCTTTGATAGGCTAATCAAGATAGCGCGAGAGCTGATGAATGTAGTCTTGAAAAGCTTGATGTCGAGCTCATTTAATGAATATGCTTGAGGTTTAGCTTGGGTTCAAGCTTGTGGCTCAATAAACTCGACTCACAAGCTTGTTGACGAGTTGAGCTTGAACCAGCTCGACTACTTATAACACAATTATGAATGTAAAGTCTAATTTAAAGTCATACTTGAATTGTAAAATATACCTGCTATCATGTCTATGCCAAAATTTAAGCTAATCATTGAGCCGAAGGGGATTAAAAAAAACAATGTGTTTTTTTTTAATAGTTTGTGCTTTTGAATTCCTTTTGATCTACCCAAAAAAATCAGAATTTGTATTGTAAAACTCCAAATCATTATATGTTCAAAGAAATTTCATGCTTTAATAAGTGTACAGAAATATGTGTCTATGTTCGTCCCGACGAGATCCGACCGTCCTAAAGAAAAGAGCATAATAATGAAAGAAGGTCCACAAACAGAAGGCCGTGACGTCCACTTGTTTAGTTGAGTGAAGCTATCCGAGCAAAAGCCAGCAAGGTCAAAACCGACTTAGCCACTTGAAGAACAAAAAGACTACCAAATGGTCGGAACCTAAATCATTTGGTTAGAAATGAGACAAAGAGGCATCTAAGCCAACCCCTATAAGAAAGTTGATCTAAGGGAAGATCAAGTTCATCGGCATCTCCAATCATCTTGTGGACGCTCAAAGGTTCCTCACCGGTTATCAAGGATCAATGGACAAACTAAATCGGTCGATCGATTCAAGCTGACTAGGCTCAGCTGACCGAGTTGACCTTGCTGACTAAACTCAGCTGATAGGGTTAATCCTGCCGGCCTGAAGCCGATTAAGATTAGCCAGCAAAGCCAGAAAGCAACCTAATGACAATCTCATGCATGAACAATATTAAAAATATAATAGTGCATACCCCATTAAAGTAGGACAAAAATGTAATATTGTCACGTTGTGCAATCTCTTATCAGGGAGATCTTTGTATGAATAAGACAAAAACATATTACTATTCATTACTATTCACGTCTTTTTCTATCTCCTCATCACGAGTTATTTATTAGGTGTGATTCATGGACAAATTAAGATTCAATATCCTAAAAAGTGTTGTGAGCATGGATAATGCCACCAACAAGAAGAGGAGTAACCCAAGGAGAAGAAAGTTGCAATAGAGACATCAATAATACGAAATGCACCAATAGTTTGTAGCTTAGTAGATTCAGAAGTTGAAGGATCAATTGTTGGATGTCATCCAAAACACATTGACCAGGGAAATGAACAACACTCCCGAGATGAAGGATCCGCACCCAACAACATAAGAGGTCCCCCAGCTTTGGAAAGAGAAGACGACTTACTGTAGATCGACAATGCTGGATTAGTATCGATTGTTAGACATCGGTTCAGGCACATTGAGGTGCCCCAACAGCCTGAGAATGTGTTCTCTCAGCAAATCTCTAAAGTTGTCCCTCATAGATATTCAAGATCCCAACATTGGAATTCTATAAGGGACAAATCTATCTGAGTGACAACATTGCCTTGTTTGAGTCGACCGTATATTTACTGAGGATCACCAACATACTAAAATGTCATCTCGTCTTTATCACGCAAGAGATTGGCCCTCAGATGGTTCAATGAGTTACCACTAAGAGTAATATCTTCATTCATTGTTTTCAAGCAGATGTTTGCAAGTACTTTGACAACACACATAATCCTCGAAAGAACTCATAAGCCCTTCTATAGATCAACCAAAGATCTGCAAAAGACAGATCGAGAGTTTTTGCCAATTCATCACACGCTTTCAAATGGATATGTTGGAAGTTTGAAATTTAGAAACCACGGTCTTTTATGCCGCCCTAGCTCATGGGCTGAAAGAAGGACCCTTCCAATACACGTTGAGTTTGCACCAACCGAATACATTAGCCAAGCTATTGGAGTTAGCCATTAACCACATATCGGCTGGGAGCATAACTCCAATCTCGTTTCCACCGTAACAGAGTTCTCTACCCCTCAAGAACAAAGGAGGAGATAAATTCACATCCTTCCTACCATCCTCAATATTAAGGTGCCTAGCCACATGAGGACCATAGAGTTGCAGATACAACATACCAATGAGGAAGTCAAGCCCGATATCCTGACCAGTGGCTGAGATGATACAACCTGCTCCCATTGACAAATTACCCAAGACACCTCCGTTGAGAGTTTTGATGAGTGAGATAGTGAAGGTCATTCAACATAAAAATTACTTTAAGAAAGTGCCCCGGATGAAGATCAGATAATATCTTTATGATCCGAAGACCACTGTGCCTTCCATAACGACCATGGGCACGACATAGAGAAATGCTAACACCTACAAGGACTGATCGAAGCGCTGATCAAGAAACTAAAGGAGTTTGTGGCACCATGAGCAACGACTATCAATAAGAGAGGCTCATGAGGACTCATCACTGGCATAATTCCTGCCATCTGTGGAGGAGGTGGAGACTCATCCCGCTGAGCTAACCCTCTTAGGTCGAGAGAGCTATTTTTAGCTGCCCTTATACCCAATCGCGCGGACATCATAAATTAACTTGCAATCTCAAAGTTAGTTGTAGAATAAAGCTTGTTTATTTTTTAATTGAGAAATTTACATGCTTACCACCCAATTCCAATATATTTACATATCTAAAACCTAAACTTTACTTTTTTACATCTATGCCGCACAATACTTTCGTATCACAAAAAATACCACTATTTTAAATTTTAAAATAGGAAAATAGACCGTTAATTATCCAAATGACTGTGTTATCGTGCAATTAAAATTGAAATGTCATGAATTTAAATAATTACAAATTTAAATAATTTTGCTAATATAATTTATATTTTCTAAACATACAATTAAAAAAAAAATCATAAATTAATCAATAATATGCTCATTTGCTGCACTTTCCAATCATACATCTTACAGAGTGAAATGCACTGTTTGCACAGAGAGGAACTCATACAAAATGTAGAAAAAATGCCAAACAACTTTATAATACATACAGAAAAAAAAATAAAAATTATAAGAAGGTTAATCTTTCAACCGCTGTGTCTTTTGTTATGAAGCTCTCAATCTTTACCAGTGCCTAACAAAAAAGAAAAAGCCAAACAAAATAATATTTACATAGATGCCATCCAATTCCCATGTATTAGATGTCTATACTTCAATTTTTTTACAAATATGCCCATTTATTTATGAATGTGAGGGATTTGGATAATATAAATGCAAAAAGTAAAGTATTGATTTTAGATATGTAAATACAGAGGAATTGGGTGGCGTGCATGTAAATGCCCATAAAAAAAAAAAGTAAAGTTACATACATACCACACTATTTTTTGGTATTTACATATCTAACACCTTAAGTTTGATGAATGAAAAGATGTATTTTAAAAAGTGTTATACAAGTAAATATGAAAGTTTAGGGTTAGACATGTAAATATAAGAATTTTGTACTATGTAAATGTCTCCAAGAAAAAGATTAAGATAATACACAGAGAAGGATTAGAGGGAAGAAAAAGAATACCTCAATGGCGATGGCAGTTGGTGTGAGAGCTGAGACATCACCATGGCCCTGTTTGGAAGCAATATCTGGCCACCAAAATCACATTTAATAGTCATATATATG
Organism: Papilionanthe hookeriana x Papilionanthe teres; assembly: GCA_022702705.1. NCBI lineage: Eukaryota > Viridiplantae > Streptophyta > Magnoliopsida > Asparagales > Orchidaceae > Papilionanthe > Papilionanthe hookeriana x Papilionanthe teres. Next base: position 15,475,578 of record CM040436.1, read on the forward strand.
AATTACAACAGCATTTTATTAGGATGATAGAACATAATATTCAAAATTACAGGGCAAATGCTTGAATTAGAGGACAATTAAATAGAAATAAAAAATGGGCATTTACATACTAAATTTTGTCATGGTATGCATGCAAAAATTGGCTAGTGTTATGTCTGTAAATCTTCCTAATAAGTATCAAACCGTACGTTGGAGGCAAACTCTTGCGTCTGCATTTGCATAGGCATCACCCCTTTCTTTAGAGAGAGTAGAAAGACGAATCAAAGCCTGCAAGGAAATTCAGTATAGCATCAGCGCACAGGTACTTTCTTTTCATAGGAAGAAGCAAGCTCTAATGGAGATGAAGAAAGTCGACGATTTCTAGTTTGTTGTAGCCACTTTTGATTAGAAAAGTGTCAAAATAGCCCTCTCATTTTAATCAGTGAGTCTATAGAAGTGTCAATTTAGGCTCAACTCACTTTTAATATGAGCTAAAATAATCCCCACAGAGAACTATTGTAGCCTCAATTTAGAAAATCTGGGGACTAGTTTAGCACTTTGATAGACTTGTATTAAAATGGCCCCATGTAAACAAATAGGGGATTATTTTGACATTTTACTCCTGTTTTAAAATAATTTAGGATTATCTCCACTTAAAACATTGAGTTTTATCCTGAATGCAGCTTTCAGGCATTTTGGTGTAGAAGCTTTATAGGTTGGCTCTCACGCATAAGATTAGACCGGAGCGGAGGTTGAGCGTCTTGTGTCCGGGAAGCAGCCCATGCCATATAGCGCCGTGCAGGCCCCCGTCAATTCCTTTGAGTTTCAGTCCCCAGGCGGAGTGTTTCACGCGTTAGCTGGGCCCCCGATCCGCGTAGACCAAGTTTGGGTTAAAAATATATTTGAGCGCTGGTATATCAAACATGATTTTTATACTTTTGTTAATCCTTGCTTCTTAACTGATGATATTGAATACTTATTCAGCTAGGACTGAGTAATTTATGTGGTATGTAGCTGCCAAATATGTTTTACTTTCTATCATGGTTGAAAATTAGTAAATAGGTGACTGCTACAACGGCTCCGGCGAGGTTGAATGGATGATAATATGCTAAGAGTAAACATGTTTATGATTGATCCTCGTCCATAGGCTAAGCTTCTGGGTTGGCGGTAATGGATCTGGTCGCTTTCTCCGACTTTGAATCCATCACTGGGTCACACACTCACACTCTCTAACAAATTGATATTATAATATATTACGTAATATCTCGAATTAGGTTAATGAGAGTAATTAGTTCTTAGATTATAACTCTCAACAAAAGCGCCAAACGATACGAACTTAATTCGTGAATCTTGATAATGGGCAATTCGAGGATGGCAACAGCTCTAGAAATTCGGTGAGGGAGGAATAGAGAAGACAAACACAGATTGAGAAGGATATACAATAATTTAAGGATGTCAGCAACTCCAAAAGTTTTGAGCGGGAAGAAGAAGAAACACAAAATAGGTAGAATCTTACCCCATTTTTCTATTCCTACAATGTCTCCAATGGAGACTATTTATAAAATACAAGAATACTAATATATTAACTAATCACTATCATTAACCTAATACAAGATAATGAAGTAATAAAGTATCCGATCACAAACTCAAACGGTTGAAGATAGTTGAATGCAAAAACTAGACGCCATTTCATATTGCCATCTAGATCAAGCCATCTAAACCAAAATAATTGAACTTAAAAAGTTCAAAATTACAAAGTTACCTTAGTGTATGGATCGCCGGGTTCATGGTGTAACAGAGGACGTGATTCCGTCCCCACTGCGGCAATACGCCGAGCAAGAGCTTCGAGAGGCACATCTAACCAAACGGTTATTCCTTGTTTCATATACCTCCTGATCAAAGTTAAATTCTGTTAGCTATTTGATCAGAACTGCTAGTTATTATTTTCATGGCGTTTACTGCAGTGCAGTACCAGTTGATGGGTCGAATAACTGCCCCGCCACCGGTGGCGACAACTAGTCGCCGCATCAAGGATAAATCTCTAAGAGCTTTGCTCTATAAAAAATGGAGAGTAGGCTGTTAGAATTATTAACAAGGGCATTTTCATACATACCACATCTTCTGTATTTACATATCTTACACCATAACTTTCATCTTTACACACATAGTATTCAAAATTTTTACTATAACATTAAAAATTAAAATACACCTTTTCATGCATAGGTTTAATGCACCAAAGTGTTATGTATGTAAATATGAAAGTTTAGGTGGGAGATATGTAAATAAATAAGAGTTGTATGCTAGGTATGTAAATTTCCCCATTAAATTAGCACAACAGAAATAGTTGAATGCAGCACAATTGAGATTTTTAGTTAGCTGATGAATTGAAATCTGAAAAAAATCCACTGAGCAATGCAATGGAAAACTCACCTCTTTGTCTCTAAAGAAAGCCTCACTGCGCTCCTTAAAGATCTGAGCAACAGAATACATTCCAACGGCTTTCTCCACTAACTTATCGCTTATAGTAATAATAGGTAAGCATACCCGATCAAGAGAAAATATTGTTATGACTTTATGTAAAATAGGCTATGAAAAAAATAATATATTTCATATCCACAAAGCTACCTGTCGAAAAAAGAATAACCCAATACTTCTGATAATATCTTTCCAACTGTAGTCTTTCCAGATCCCATCATTCCTATTAATAAAACATGCCAGTTCAACGGTCAAATTTTAGACGAGTGAAGTGCTAAAATATTTATCTGACTATTTATATGATGTAATTATGGTGATAGAGTATATAAAAGTGTTAAAGTAATCCCCAGATTTTTTTAATATAGGCTCAAATGATCCCCATGGGTGACTGTTTTGGCCTCTATTAAAAGAGTCTGGGAACTGATTTAGCACTTTTACAGACTATGGGTTGGCTCCTTTCAAAAATTCAGAGAGAAGCTTTTCTGAATTTTAAGCATGTAATATGGTGATCCGAACTTTAAAGGTTAATTAAGTAAAAACATGTTGCAAATTGATCGGACGAAAGCTTACCAACTAGAAATATACATCTTTCATTCAAGTTGGGGATCACATCTTCAGACTTTTTCTGGAGGTGAAAAATAAGAATCAGGCATGAGAAAATTAAACAACGAAGTACTAATTCCTATGCTGAAAAGTGAGAAATATGAAGTTATAAAAATTTTGAATTGCAAAGGGATGGCCAATAACCTTTAAGATTAGGGCTTCATCAACACCTGTAAGAAATTTCTCGGACTCTGCAGTTGAAGACAATAGGTGCCATTATATATGGTGTAGAAATGTAAGAGCCAGAGAGCAAAGAAAAAGTAAAAATTCTACCCCAGCGACCCAATAAGGCTTCCAAAAAGTCTTGCTGAATCAACCACAGGAAAATATGAACAAATTTACAAGCCACAACAGATTACCTATTCCGGTAAGTAACAATTTCATCAAGCGAGCAATTATATAATAAACAAATTAATAAATGGAAGAAAGAAGAATGAGCCACAGAAAATTTTCTAATCTCACAGAAGATAAATTGCAATAAATATACTAGCCTAGGTAGCTCTGGTGGAAGCAAGTAATCATTAATTTGTGGGAAAGTATTGCCATGAGCATATTAAAAAAAAAAATTTGTTACGAAAAATTATTAAATTATGATCAATAAATTTAAAGAAAAACTATATGAAGAATAGCATGAATATAAAATAGGACTGTGACATGTGGAGAAGCAGCACAGAAATGAAGTATGCCTTACGTTTATAAACATTTGCTTGCCTTAAATAATACTGTAATCGAATTGTGTATATGTACAGTTTATTGGTAAGTATTGTTCCTGTAAACAAATTTGCTCTAATTACTACACAAAACAACTCTACATAATGTAACATAATTCTCTCATCAGATACTTCCCAATTTTATTTTTATCTGTGCATTCTTATTCAGCATATACAGGCCTTTTTTTGTTTGTAAGAACACGATAGAAATACAAGATTCATGTTCACTCTTATCTTCTTTTTTTGTAACAGGTTGAATCAGGTTTCCTCTAATATTGCTCTTGTAGAAGTCTCTCTTTCTCTCACAGAATATCTTCTCCTAAAGACATCCACTATAGCTCTCTAACTTGTTCTTCAAATCTTGCAAGTAGCCAAGCTCGTAGTATTATCGCTTCTTCTCTCTGTAATCACTTATCCACTTTGAACTGCCGACAATGGAACTACTTATTGTGTTTCCACCTCTTTTTCTTGATTCTTCTCTTAAACAGTCACAAAAGAAATAATTGCTCCAAAAAACTTCCTCTATTCATTAATGACATGTGCTTATATAGAGCATTATAATATTTTATAAATAAAACCCTAGGCTTCTTCTATATTTCCTTTTTACCAATAGGACTCTAAACAACGTACAAATCACAAGAGCCACAGTAGTACTCTAAGTTAGAATCCCATTCTAACAATTATCATACTGCCTTGATGTCTGCCTCACCACACTTGCAACAACTATGAACAAATTTGAGCAAAAAAATATCAATTTTCCTCAAAGGTTGTTAGGTGTGGGAGAATTTCCCAAATGAAAATTATATACACACCAATCATTTTTTAGTGAATTAAATGAAGCACCAAGTGCAAGAAGAAAAAGAACTGTGTAGAATCATTAAATTTAAAGTGTTTGAGTTTTCACTTCCAGACAATCGTAACTTAAATCTTATTTTTAGGTCACACAAAATTCTCTTACTTTAAATTTAAAATATCAGTCTGAGCAGGTGCAGACAAACTTGATTTTGATGATTAGATTTATCGTACACACAGCTAGTGATGTGCGACAATTATTCAATTTAGTTTCAATTAAGAAAAAAAGTTCGTTCACATGAAGGTATAGTCACTGAGGATGTTTGAAGACCCGGCGTAGTGTTCTTCACATGAAATCATCATTCTTGAAACATGGACGTAACTTTGCATTTTGGGTTCATATTAGTCGCATTTTATCCCCTAGAGTGTGCTAGTTTGCGGATTCAGTTGTGAATGGCATAAGTTAAAATCCATGAAGTATTTTCAAAGAGAAATGATGTGTCTATATATATGAAATTTTAATTGGGTGAGCCCTACAAAAAATCATTATTCTATCTATACATGTGAACACATAATAGTTATTTTCCTTTCAAGTTTATCGATTGTGTTCTAAAGGGCTCTTAGTATTTGAGTTTCTAAGCACAATCAGGAAGTTTTGAGTTGATACACAAGCTTTTAAGTTCATTACAATCCTGATTTAAGTCTAGTTCAAATTCTCATTTTTTACTCTATGTCAGTTCTTTTCAATTATTTCAACATTATTTGTATGTCAGCATGAGTGTTTATTTAATATTATTTGCATTTTTTCCCATATAAACATGTTATTGAATCCAAAAAAATATTGTCCATTTTTTTTTCAAGTTCTGCCATAAAATTTCAACAAATTCCCAACATTTTTCTCAAGCAAGGGGTATGTAGAAGAACATATCAAATATTAGGACCATATGAACCGACTACTCCAAATACCCCTGATTACATTGATAGACATGGTCGTTGTTTTCTTCCATTATGGTATATTTATTTTCATATTAGCTATAATTTTCTTGACGATAAATCATGCATATTATCTTCTATGTTTTCTTTTTGCAAACACAAGAACTACATGGAATTGTTTAAGCTATTGGCTTCTTATAGTGATGATGTTGATGCAGGGGTGTTAAAAAAACCTTCCCAAAATGTTTTGTATACATCTCCTAAAATTAAAAATGAAATTCTATCTCTATTTTTAAGAAAGATTCAACATTTTGTACGAGATGATATTGATAATGCAAAATTATATTATAGTTGATGAAACTCGAGATAAATCAAAACGGGAATTAATAGAAATTGTATTAAGATTTGTTGATATAGATGAGTTTATTAAGGATCGATTCTTTAGTATTAATCATGTGAAAAATACAAGTGCAACATGTCTAAGGAATAAGATTTGTGATGTTATCTCCCATCATAATCTTGATATTCAAGATATTTGAGGTCAAGGATAATACGACGATGGCTTACTACCCCACTTAACATTGCTTAGCCAATGCATCTTGCTACAATCTGCCACAATAATCATTTTTAGATCGAACTACATCTTGGCAGCAGATAAGCCCAATTTCGGTCATCTTTCTCACTCTAACAGCTTTACCCAAAAGACCTTTCTCAGCATATATAATTGAGAGAAGAATATGGTATCCATTATTCTCAAGCTCCAGCACATAGGGCAAATAACTAGTATCTACAATCAACACACCCGTGCCCACCACGCCCACCAACCCTCTGACTTCTCATCAATTATTGATGCAAAATTCATTTCAGGTGAAGCTATTGTATTTCAAAAAGACACACATGCGGTCAAATTAGGAGAACTTTAAAAAAAATAAAAAAAATCACCTTTTTTGCAACAAGAAATCTTAAGCTTCGAGCTCTGTGCCGGATAAGAAGCAGTGCCTAATTGCGAAACTTGCAGGTTAGAGCTCATGCGCCTACAATTAACCTCAAATCCATGCGGAATCCTTGAACATCCTCCTCTCTTTCCACCTCTCTCGAATCCCATCCAAGAGCATGACTGATAGCTCATCGCCGAAGCCGCCTCCATAGTCCTCTAGATCCCCGCGATCAAAGAACCTCAAGAAAGGTAAAGAACCCTCGACAGCAATAACAAATCCCCTCTATCCCCGCTCCAGATCTTGAATAAGAAATCCAGTACCCTATATCTAACCACATTAAAAACCAAATGAACCCCCTGATTGCCACGAGATTAGATCCGAACAATGGCGAATTCAAACTTAAATCACTAAAGTGAAATAGAAATACCTCAAATCCAACGAACAATCCACACAAAACCCTAGAAGAAGGAACAGAACAGTACAGCTTCCGATCAGAGACCAACAGCTAGGCGCCGCGGGATAGGTAGAGCGGCCGAGGTTGGTGGCAGGCGGAGAGTGTTTTATAGCTGAGAGACGGCTTTCAATCGCGTGGGAATTGTGGAGTTTGATCCGCTCATTCAAATTTACAGAACTATCTTAAATTTTTTTAAGAATTTTACATAAATACCATATAATAATTATATATTTACATATCTAATATCTATACAACATCGATATTTTCAAAAATATGTCGTACTCGTGTGTCTCCAAGACACGCCTCAATACTGCATTGCGCGCGACCTTAACACGATTTCGAGAAAATAGGACACCAGAAATAGAGAATTATTAAGATACATATAACTTTAATTATATCTTATAGTTGAAATCACGCATCATCTCTTGTCATGTTGAAGCTCCCTCTAATATTCGTCAAAATCGAGCATCGAATGTGCATCCAATATTCGAAGCCGTGCATCAGTAATTCCCTCTTTGTAATCATATCATTTTTTAAATTCAATAAGGGACCTCGTCGGTGCATCAGTAATCCATAGATAAAATGCTATATGTTTTAAAAACCTCGCAGGTGTATTATGTCTGTCGTTCATACATAATCTGTCGTCCATACGTAGCTCAAATACAGATGACATACATAAAATTTTCTCTGTAGCGAGAGACTCTTGAGACACTCTTGAGACAGAAAAATATAACATGATATTATAATATAATTTTTTAATAAAAATATGAAAATAAAAATTTGTTTGTCACAATATCTTTCCATACTAGACTTTGAAATTATTAAATTTATTTTAAATAAAATATAAAATATTAAATCCTATATTAAGTTTTCTTAAGAAAATAAATATATACAATTGTGTGGTTGGTTTGGTGGGCGCCTTAAGGTGACCGGTACAATGTGCGCAAATCACCTACCCCGGGAACAAGGGCGTGGGACCCAAAATGGGGCAGGACACTTTGGATCCCGTATATGGATTAAACAGCAAACATTGTTTCTTTTTGGGCTGAGTTATACGGCAATTTTAATATCAGTCTTGAACAAATATTAAAATAGTCCCAATTTTTTTTAAATATAGACTAAAACTGTCCTACTTCGAGGGATGGGATTAAATTGACATTTTTATAAATATCTAAATTAAATTATTCGTATAAAATTTATCGAGGAGTTGGTCGAAAGATTTCTCAAATTAGAAGACTCAAGTTCAAAACACATTCTGACTACTAATCATTAATTTTAATCAAATTATCATTAAGGGTATGCATGTTAGCGCAGTACTGAACTTTCTACAGAATTGCAGTACTATTGTCTGAAACGATTCGTGAAAGCAATATGAGGAAAAGTAGTTATCATGTTTAGTTTACGCTATGCAAAACGAGATGCGAGACAGTTTTTTCTGTAAAAATAACTATTTTGTCCAATGCAATAAAATTGTGTAAAACATAATATAAAATAATATCATTAGTAATTAAATTTAAATAATAAAATTACATTAATTAATAATTAAATAGAAATTATTTATATCTTTATCACATAATTAAAAAACATTAAAAAAATTTTATAAATAAATAAATTAATCCTTAAATATTAATATACAAATCCATCTAATTATAATTAAATTAAAAATATAATCATTACTTATTAATAACTTAACAAAATTAACAAAACTAAAATCGCAATCCCTCCTCCATCCAGATTTTTCTCAGAATCATTGGCTTCGGCAGCGATGAAGCAGAGGTGGAAGAAGGAGCAGCTCTTCGGTCGAAGGTGGAAGAAGGAGTCGCGCAGCGCGACACTATACTTCGCGAGAGATCGGGAGAAGGGGACGGGCGGGGAAGCGAGACGAGGATCTAGGGCAGAGATCGGCTTCGCGAGGCGGGGCAGAAGGGCAGAGATCGGCTTCGCGAGGCGGGGCAGAAGGACATCGCCCTTAATGTGATCCTTAACGCGGGCCGCGGGGTCGATCCCACTGCCGGCTTTTCACCAAATTCGCGGCCCGCGGCGAGCGGGACGCTGAAACGAACGAAAAAATTGCTCGCGAATTCACATCACGGTGCAGCGCCGCACCGAAAAAACAGAACCAAACAGGCCCTAAGACTCAAATTCATTTGACAACGAATTCAAATCTTATTGGTAATATTATGGAATCTCAATGATTTTTTTTATATATATTTATTAATTTAGAGCAAATCTACCAAACTAAATAGTTTGAATGTGCTGAAAATTTAAAAAATAATTTCAATCAAATCAAATTGGAATTGTCAAACTAAATGCTTATTCTTTAATTTCTTAGTTGAAATGTTGAACAAAGATACTACCAACCCACTACCATCTCAATGATTTGGTATTTCATATTTATGATTTGGTTTTTGTTTTAATTGTACTAAATTATTTACATATATATATATATATATATATATATATATATATATATATATATATATATATATATATATATGTATGTATGTATGTATGTATGTATGTATGTATGTATGTATGTGTATCTGTGTATGTATATGTAGTGGAGTTCTCTTGTTAAAGAGTTATCGAGTACAAGTTGTTGAGTCATATAGCAACTAGACATTAGTTATTAAAGTAACACATTGCTGAGTATGAGTTAATGAGTACTAACTATCAAAAACATTTGTTGAATACCAACTATTACGACTTACTAACTCCTTTTTCGAAAGTGTTCCTTGTTCTTCCTCGTGAGAACAGCGGCGTAGTAGTTAGCTAGGGCATTGGTTGTAAAGGGAAAGGAACGCTTGTATTAATAAAAGCAGTTGTATATTTACATTTCTGTCCTTCTAGCAATATCTCTTCTCTATAAATACATCTTTTTTAACGACTCTGAAAAATGAATACTAAAACAAGCATTAGTTTCTCTTTTAGTTAATCTTTAATCTTTCTCTTCTTCTTCTTAAAGATTTGTCATGCTATCAGAGCCAAAGCCACTCTCTTCAATATTTTTTCAAGAATTTCAGTGATCTTTCTCTTTTGTTGATTCATGGATTACTTTCTTCCTCTAACTCTCACCGATCCTCAAATTTTCCTCAATAAAATGAAGGGAATAAGTATTTCCATTCCCTTGATGTTCTTGCTGACAAACATAAAAAAATTCGATTCAAAACCCACTTACATATGAGAATTACAACATCTCAAAGCTACAAAATCTTCAACAGTTTCCTGCAAATGGGTTTGAATCCTTTCTTGACCCAGACAACCTACCTCCGCCCAAATTTTCTCAACAATCCCCAACTCCTATTGATAATCCTGACTACCTATTATGTAAATTGGTAGATCAAAATGTTACTTTTGCTCTCTTTTCCACAATTTCTTCATCTGTTTTGCCTTACATTCTCCATCTTCATAATGTAGTCGCAATCTAGACAACACTCGAGCAACGATTTCAAGCAACCAACATATTAAGAATTATTCAACTAAAAAATGATTTGCATAATATCACAATGAGAACAAACAACATACGCTTACCAAGACCTAGGTTCATAACATAGCTGACCCGGGATCCATTATTGACAAAGAAGATATCCTTCCATACATTCTTAATGGTTTACCCTCCTCTCACCAAGGCTTCAAATCAGCCATTGGCACTCAACTCCAACCCATTTCGTTGGAAGAATTATATTTATTGTCGCACAGTGAGGAAAGCAACCTTAAACATGAGAGTCTCAAGAACCCTCCTTAGCAGGCCTTATTTCAATACAAAACAAAAAAACCCAATGCTAAATTTCATAACAAGGTTACATCCTCGATGAAGAGTGCAACAGAGTCCACCAACAACAAACCCAAGCCATCGATAGAATGTCAAATTTGCTATAAAAGAGAGCATAACACATTCAATTGTTGGCTTCGCCCTAACCTAAAATATAAACCAACCACTACCACTCAAGCACATGCTCTCACATCCACAGTTCTCCACAAGAGTTAAGAATGGGTTTTAGATACCGGTGCATCTATACGTCTTACAACATACAATGAAAACGTACGATAATCAGTTCCATACACTAGCCAAGACAAGTCTTGTAAGCAGCAGTCAAACGACTGATATTCTCATATTGGTTTGGGTTATTTCCCACACCTGATCGTAAGATGATTCTCAATTCTCTCGTAGGCAACATCATATTTCGTATAACTTACTTTTTGTTCATAGATTATCACGTGACAATAATTGCAGTAGTATTTTTAATGCTAATAGATTTATCGTAAAGGATCCACTCTCCTGGAAAAACTCTTCTCAGTGGCCCAGTTCATGATTGACTTTACTCCATTACCTCTCTCAATGCTATCACTCAGAATTTTGATATAAAAGATTGGGTCATCCCCAACACAAAGTTCTCCAATCTATTGCATAAGTAAACTCGCATTTATACATTCCTTCCACTTATGCTGCTTACAATCATTGTTGTCAAAACAAAAGTCACAAGATGGATTTACTTCTAGCGTTACAAAATATGATATTGTAGACATGCTTCGCACTGATGTTTTGGGATCGTTTTCTCAGCCCTATCTTACTGGTTGTGAATATTATGTTACCTTTATTGACACTTGCAGCTACTCGTTGTTTCGTTCCTTTCTGTTTTTTTTATTTTTAAAGTAGTCGCCAATTTTTCTATTATCACATACTTCCATTTTTTCGAATAAGTCTCTCTTCCAGATCATGTGAACGAACAAGCGAGAAGAGAAACTGAAAAAGACGGACATATGATAAAGACGACAAACAAGAGAAAGATAATGTGGAGAGCATGCGTACAATAAATCTCGTCTGTATACATCAAGTATGACCGCCCAAACAAGATTGGGCGAAAGCACTTTGAACCAATATTCATAAAAGAATACATACGTAGACTACCCACAAGCAGAAATTCATGTGTGTTTGTCTGTTTTGGGTGTTCTCAAGGGGGCGTATCCCACTTAATTAGTTACATCTTGGGGTTTCCGAAGAATACTCTTGATATAAAAGAGTTTTGCTTACATTAGCAGCGATGACTGTCATAAGGATATCAAATGATGGTTAGTTCTCATGAGAATACTCCGATGTTTTCAAAGCTCCCGCTAAGCCACAGGGTGGAGACCAAGTCTCTTAGGATCTCATGTGGGTAACATACTCATCGGCATATGGAACCTGCAAAGCTTTAAATTTTTCTCATGGTACACAAGGCTCGAGGCTTGCAAAGTTTCCAAAAAGAAGCTTTCCTCCTTCCATCGGAAGCACCGCCTATCGCTGGACCTCGTCAGCCACCACCATCTAAATGCAGCAATCGCTCGAACTTTGTATCCAATCCGCAGGCCTGCCTCTGATCTGTGCACCGCACTACCTAATCAGCCGACAAAACTTGTCGACCCAACTGCTGCAATAACTTGGCAACAAATGCCGATTTGTTGCCGTCAACGTCTAACCTCACTTCGATCATGAACCCGAAGCACGAACTAGAAGTTTTGATATCAATTGTTTTGCAAAAATAATGTAAACATGTATAAGTTCACACAACAACAATCAAACACAAAAGATTTACATGGCTCGACAGTAAATTGCTTCACACCAGAGGGAGAAAAATTTCACTAGCACCAGATAGAGAGAAAGAAAAACAGTTTCAGGTTACAGTTTAATACTTCTCAACACCATACGCCCCTCTTAGTTTCTCGTAAGCCATATGTCCATTTTTATAGAGGGGGACCAGAGCATACAAATAAATAAACAAAAAAGAAAACAAATCAATTAAAATAAAAATCATTAAATACAACAGATTCGTCCAATCAATCGAGCAAAGCTCGAACTCGGCCTAACTCACTCACACCTCATTTCAATCATATTGATGATGGACATCAAACAAAATTAATGCATTCATGAAATTTGCATCATAGTCCTACACTTACATATAACAAAATAATCTTTTACTCAAAGTGTCAAATAATAATAATAATAATAATAGTTCCAAATCTTAGTATAGAAAATGACAGTTTCAAATTTATTTTTTGAAATTTATTATTAAATAAAATCAAATGCATAAACTTCAGCTTTTAATATTATATATAGTTTAAAACAAATAGTATGTGGTCAACCTTATCTTACGTTGTGGATAAAAGTAGGGGGCGTAAACGGATCGAACACGAATGAACATAGCTTGTTCGTGTTCGATTCGTTTGGCATTTAGTTTGTTTAAAGTAAGTTCGTGTTCGAAATTGTTCTGAAGTCACGGTTCGTGTTCGTTGAGAAACGAACATGAGCTGTTCGAAACGACGAGTCAGTTTGAGAGCCATAATATTAATATATATAAATAATATATTATATTAATTATATATAATATCTATATTAGTATATTATTAAAATAGTATATTAATATATATATATATTATTAATTTATTATATATTATAATTTATAAAATTAAATTTTTTTAAATATCATTAATTTTTTGTATATAATTATTTTAAATTTTTTATATTTCGAACAATAATGATTCGCACACGAACAAACGCATCATTGTTCGTGTTTGGTTCGTTTAACTTACCGAACAAAAAAAAATTTGTTCGTGTTCGTCTCGTTTACTCATCAAACGAATCAAGCACGAACTCCTTGACGAACCGAACACGAACTGTTTCTCGAACAGCGAGTTTAGATAAAGCAGAGTCTACGATAAAAATTTACATAAATACCACACATATTGGATGTATTTACATCTCTAACGCCTAAAGTGCTGATATATTCTACTTAAAAAAAATTAATAATATTGATATTTTTTATGGAATATTTTTTTTTATTAATTCAGTTTTTCAATTTTCAAATTTCACAATTTATTTTGATCAAAGTTAAAAGTAAATTATTTTTTTGATCTTATCATAATTTTTTTCTTTAAAGCAACCGTCAGAGGGGGATTCGAACCCCCGGGCCTGAGAGGACTTACAATTGACTCGCAGATGCCAACCAACAAATCAAAATACACGACACCTTAGATGTTAGATATATAAATACATAAAAATTTTATGATATGAATGTATATCTTCCGTTAATTTAAAAATATATATACATACTACCTGATTTTTATGTATTTTATATATCTAATACTAAAACATTTATATTTATATTTATCATATTTTGATACCAAAAAAATTTGCATGCAAGTAAAAATGAAAATTTAAGTACAAGATATATAAACATATAAAATTTATTGGATATGAATGCTATCGTATGTATGGCTATCAAAACGGATCGTTATTCGTGAATAGCTCGTGTTTTGCTCAGTAAGTAGCTCATATTCGAATCGTTCGCTAAGCAAACGAGGCGAACACCAACATTTTTTTTACGAGCCGAACACGAATAAAATTTTTTTTGCGCTTTATATATGATACACCATCAAATATTTTTCATCACCGGCACAAATCTCAAAGCATAACACAAATCTCGATGCAATCTTTTGAGCAAGAAACATTCAAATCTTGATAAAAAATCATCCGGAGCTCCGATTTCAGCAAACTTATAGTCAAACTGACTGGCTCGATGAAACAGACCCAATGATATCAAGATTAGTCGAATCCGAGTCAAATCAAGCCCGGATCAAGTCAATTAACCACTTTTAGAAGACTTTCGGACACTGTGAAAGGTCAAATGGATGCCGAAATTAGCAAGTCCATACTTGAATCGAGCGTCTCGACAAGACGAATTCAACGAGCCCAAGATCACTCAATTCCGACATCGTTAAAGCCATCAAATGTCCCTTAAACGCCGTCAGATCGAGGAGCGCTTCGAACCGTTCGATCGAAATGGTTGCATTAATTGCACCCAGAAGCCTATAAATAGACCCCAACTCTCACATGAGAGGGGGGAGGACCAAAAGAGAGAGAGTATGAAGACTTGAGAAGAAGAAGCAGCTCTACATCCTCGCCGACCGCCGTCGACCACCGTTGATAGCCGTCGACCACCGCTGAAGGTTGTGGACCACTGTCGATCGCCGTGGACCACCGTTGATCGTCGACCACTATCATCATCCATATACAGTCAGTCGACGTTGTAATCTATATCATATAATTACCCTTTCCCGTGTGTGGGACGAGGGATTTCTGTAAACGTCAATCAATAGTGGATTCCGCGATCGGCCAGACTCGTGGTTTTTCCTTTACGGGTTTTCCACGTAAAAACTTCCTGAGTCATCGCTTGTTCCCTTTTCATCTGTGTGCGTGCTGAATTCTCGTACAACGCTAAGACGATAATTTGTTACTCTACCGCCGCGAATTTTCTAGCACGCATCAATATATATATATATAATCACTATTATTTTTAAATAGTGTAATTGATCAGAACACTACAAAAATTTATAATCATTAAAATTACTAATTAAAATTATATTAAATTATATTTAAATGAATATATTATTATATATGACGATTTAAATCTCTTCATACCTTTAACATCATACAATTTGTGATTAGGGTTGTTGAAATAGTTCATTTTTCGTGAATAGCTAGTGTTCAACTTGATAAACAAACAAGCAAAGTACAAATAATTTTTTTGAGCTCGATATATAAACGAGGCGAAGGAGAAGAATGATATTTTTTAACAAGCCGAGTATGGACTTGCCCAAGCTCTGCTCGATTACAGCCATAAAGAGTGAATACATGATTAAGATTGTCAAAATGATTTCTTGTTCGTGAACAACTCGTTTAACCTTGCTAAGCAAATTGAGTTGCACTGAAACAAATTTTGTGTTCGAAATATAAACGAGCCAAACACAAACAATAATATTTTTTAACAAGTCAAACACGAAAAATAATATTTTTTAACAAGCCGAATACGAGCGGATAGCGAGTTAGCCTGTATTTGGCTGATGTCCTGATTTATAGAAAACAAACGGTCGAAGAATGAGGGAATATCGGGCGAAAATATCAAATGAGATCTCAGTCGTTCATATCGAATATTTTTCATCGTACGGCCATCATAAATTTCGCTCTATTTAGAGTTCAATGTAGTTGCCCCCTGTTCCATTCCACCTATATATATAGCCCGAGCCCTGGCGGGCGATGGGGAACCCAAATTGCCAATTGAACGATCGCGCGCGGGAGAGAAAACGGGAGCGAGAGTGGCGAACCCCAGCGCCTGTTAGAGGTAATCAAGTTTTGAATCCATTGCAGAAATCTTGATTCCGATTCCTTGGAGGAAAAATTTTTAGCGAATTTCTTGTTCTTGGACACTTCCGACCATCTATGGCCGGTAACCCCAATTTGTTTCTCGTTTCTCCGACCGCCGAGAGGATGCCTGACTCGTGATCGCCGGCAGGAATTTCTTGATTTTCTATCTGTTGAACGGAATTCAGCTTTTATTATTCTATCTCCAGATTTTGTGATAAGGTCAGGAATCAGGGTCTTAGTTTTTGATTCGCCGATTAGCTACTGGTAGTGCATGTGGGAAGGTGAAAATGAGGTTTGGAATGTAGCCGCGCTTTTCCATTTTTTTCAAATTTCTTTCAAATCTTATAAACTGGGCGGGGAATAGCTTTATCACGAGTAATCTTTCCATTTTGCCTTTTTTTTTTCTGGCGATCATAATCTTGTCTCCGAAATGCGTGGATCAAGCGACTCCGAAGAGGCGATCGTAAGAGGGGAGTCCTCCGGAGCGCGGCCGAATATTGTGGAAAACAAACGCCGTCTATTGTCGTTATCTTCTCCATCTCCGAACGCCTCCTTAGCCCCAGCCTTCACCGCTGCTGCATCGGCGGGTGGATCCAGCTCAAGCAGCTCTATAATCATCGATCCTTCTTTGCTCCGTTTCACGCAATCTCACCTTAGCCGACTCCGTTTTTCCTCATCCTCCTCCTCCTCCAACGATTCACCAGACTCCAGCTCTTCCTCCGCCGCCTCTGTTGCTGCGCGGATGCAACTCATCAACCCCCGATCGCTCTCCTCTTCGTCCCGACGTGGCTCTACCAATACTCCCCTGTCTTCTATTGAGAACCTTCAATCGATGCTGTTGTCTGGGTGGTCTTCTCCTACCTATCCCAACTACACAACTCCCATGAAGTTTGAGATGGGAGATGATGTCCTGGTGATGGATGCTACAGTCGTGTCCTTCCCAATGCCAGCCCGTAATCGCAAACCCTTGGAACGCATCTCGTCCTCTTCCTCCTCTTCATCTGTTAAAAACAATCCCATCGGCGCCAACTTCTTTAAGACTGACATCTGCTGCTCCTGGGAAGAACTTGGAATTTGCCGCTTTGGTTCCCGTTGCCAGGTTTCTCCACAAATCCACTTTCAGCAAGAATTTTCCATTGAACTTTTTTGAAGGAGTAACTTAATTAAGTTCTGTTAAATTTTTCTTTAATGCCCGCAGTTCGCACACGGAAAGGAAGAACTGCGCGGTAGCCCTTGGAAGTTCAAGCCCGAGGTAGATTTTAACGATAAACGAAACGAAATATTTGTTAACATTCACTTCGCTTTTTGTTCGCCATTTTTGTTCCACTGTGTCTCTGTTTTTCTTCTTTTTTTTTTCTGGAGGTACATGTCTAGTTCTTTCATAATTCATTAGCTTATTTATTTATTAAATAAGTGCTAAAATTATAACTAGGGCTATAAATTTGTTATTTATGCTACGTTTTGGTTATGTTTTGATCAAAGAAAATCAAATGTGTCAGCAATTTCGATTTGAGCTACATTTTTTTTTCAAAATTCTGTTATTTATACATTCTTACAGCTGATTTCATCTTGTGCTAATTGGATTTATTCAAATTTGACTCAACCCAAGATTTAATAGCTTATTATTAATCAACGCTTTAACTGAACTTGGTCCAAGTCAAATCTAAAAAAAGAAAAAGAAGATATTCAATCAGTTTTCCACAATTCCATTCTTTATCCCTAATTATAATTCACCAAATTAACACAACTCAGAACATCCAATTCGAATTCTGATTTCATAGTGTTTTCATCGGTTTTGCATGCAAGCTCTTCGTTATTTCTAATAATGATTGGTCGGCAGAGTGGCAGACAAGGCTCGGCCGTTGGATCCAGCGTAGACAGCAACAAATACATCCGATCCGAAGCAATCGATCCTGCTCCTGCTGCTCCTCCAGTGATTTGTAAGTCTGGAAGCAAGAAGATGAAAATCATTAAACCTGAAAGAGAGCCGCCGCCGGTACAGAAGCCGGCGCCGACGTTCTCTTGGCCGCCGACCGAAGCGGAGGAGGCCGAGATACAGAAGGTGCTCTATGGGCCCAGCCGGAGGGGCAGAAGACTTCCGGTATTCGTGGAGATCTGTCCCGATTCACAGTAATTCTTTTCTTTTAATCATTCATTCGTTCATGGTTTTTGCATTTTATAGAATGACTAATGATTCTCTCACGAAAACATATTTCTTTTTCTACATCATATTACAGTTTCTTCATATCCGTTACCTATGATAAAGGTGTTTGAACAATAATATAGAGCAATACTCTGCAAATATTGTTCGGTTGAAACCTTATTTTTTTTATTTTTTTTTTTTAGGCTCCTTCTTTTAAAAAACACATTCCTTGTGCCTCATAAATATCTAAAAATTATTATATCAGAAGTTTTGATGCAAATTTTTATCAGGATTTGAATCATGATCTGTCATGTGTACGTACAGATACACTCATATAGTAAATTGACGTTTGCTTCACAGATCTTGAATGGAGTCATGATGCAAAACTGCCATGAATTTCCGATATTGCTTGTTTTATTGTAGAATTTACCAGCGTTGCACATAATTTACATATATAATATCTAAAATTTAATATTAATGAAATACAGTTAAAAACCAACCATAATAAAGAGTAAAATCAGGGACAAATCAACAAATTTGAGCAAATAAATAAGGAGAAAAGCAAATATAATAAGCCATGATTTCTTGCTGCTCTAATAAACAAAGAATATACAACCAAAATAAACAAAGAAGCAAGATATACTCCTAAAATGGTTGTGTTACTAATATATAGACAAAGAATATCCAGCCAAGTGACAAACAATGTTAAGTGTTATGCATATAAATGTAAATGTTTAGGGGTTAAATATATTAATACATATAAATGTCCCAATTCATGTGCTGTATCATCATTATTATTATTGATATTATTAGTATTATTTATATTGTTATTATTATTATTATTATCTTTTATTTAGCTAACTTCGAATAGGTAAAAAAAAAAAAGGATTAAACAACACTAATGTTAAGATTTTTCTACAAGAATAAAAAGGAATAAATAGTGTGTTATGCAAAGTGTGATACAATTTCCAAGTTACGGTGTCTGTCATGTTAACTAGTGGTGTCAAGAAACCGAACACGAGCGGACCTCGGCTCAACTTGTTAAAGAATAACACTATTCGTGTTCGACTTGTTTATATTTCAAACATAAAAAAATTTGTTCGTAATTGGCTCATTTGCTTAGCAAGCCAAACACGCACTGTTCGCAAACAAAAAATCATTTTGGCAACCCTAGTTATACATGCAATTGTTTGGAGTGTAAATGAGCCAAGCTTGAGCGAGTTCAGACTTGACTTGTTATACAATATCATTATTCATGTTGGGCAAGTTTACATATCAAGCTCAAAAAAGTTGTTTGTATTTGAATCGCTTGTGTATCACGCGGAACATGAGCTATTCACGAACAATGAGTTATTTTGACAACTCTAATTACATCGCCATAGAATGTTAAGGATAGTGCGAGATTTAAATCTCGTTATTTATATTAAATTATTCTTTTAAATAAAATTTAATATATTATTTTTCTATTTTTAATTAGTAATTTTAACTGATTATAAAGCTTTGTAGCATTGTGGTCAACTAAATTATTTAAAAGTGATCTCATTATATATATATTTATCTAGGTGCGCTGACAGCTTTCTGGCTGCAATATGACTTTTACAAAAAAAAAAAAAATTATAATAGCCACCTCACCTAACTTATCAAAAATTATTTTTGATCAGATTATCAGCAGATTATTCAATAAGCTGCAGCTACGCCAAACATACCTTTTAACTTAACTCAAATAATATTCTCAAAATAATTTTTTGAAATATCTCACTTTATTCTCTTTAAAAAATAGACAACATATATATTTTTTTAAAAATAAAAATAAAAAAAAAATCAAGGAGCCTCAAACGACCAGTAAAATTTTTCTAAATAAATTTCGGATGCTTGGTTAGCTTTTAAGAAAATTAGTAAATATTTTAAAATGCAATAATAAATTTGATTTTATTCTATTGTCTACCATATAGCCTACCCCATCACATCTAAAAAATATAGAAAATCTAATAGAATAAAAATTAGGGATATATAGTAGCCAAAATATTGTTATTTATAAAATCTAATGCTTATGTGGTATTTTTGAACTATCAAATCAATATATTTCTGTGCCATGATCAAGCCATTGAGAATTTGATAATAATAAAAAATATGAGTCGGAATTTGTCTTGAAATTTGATATTTAAATGAGAGTTTGAAAAATGGATGAACGAAGACGCTAGATCTGTAAATAGCAATGTTTCGGCTACCATGTATGTAACTGCCCCATAAAAATTAAGTTAAAATTTACCAATCCAAAATTATTTTAATAGAATACTAATTATTATATAATTATAAATATTTAAAACTTTATTACTAATTTTCAAAAATTCTAAAATACTTTATATAGAAATAAATAAATGCTAACAAGTTTTCATAAAAATTTTAAGCCTAAATAAAATTAAGAAAAATATTTATTCCTTTTTATTTTTTAACATGATTTAATCTTATGAGATTATTTTGATAAATGTAAGAAACATATAAAATTATGCAAGTTCATACTAAAAAAAATATTTAAATAAAAAAATTAATCTAAAAATTAACTCATTAGCCTTATTTAGATGATTAATAGGTCGAACGACTAATATTTATATAAAGAAAATTAGGAGAATTAAATAGAAATATAAAGGCATCCGATTTTACAAATACTTTTAAATCTTTCATAAATAAATTTTATCAAATTTACTATGAAAAATATATACTTGAGATCCTTAGTGTCTCATTGATTATCTTTTAAATATGTTGGTTTTCTATTGATTGATATAGCATTGAGATCTAAAATCAATACAATTATCTAATCCTAAAGTCTTTTAGTATAAAATCCCAAAATATATACTTATTATTAATAAAACAAGCTCTTTCCCTTATAGGCTCGAAAGGGCAACACCTTTTTGTTCATCTCAAGAAATCTTACTAGAGTTTTTAGTCGTGCTCCATGAATAATTAAATATCGTTACAATTATAGTTCATGAATCTCTTTAATAATATGATTAAGTGTTACATAACTCCTAGTTGAGCACACCAATATCTTAAGAATAATATCATTAGAGGTCCGTCGACTTAATTTAAAAGTCGAGTTAACATAAAGTGAGCTTATAAGGGATCGAATTAACATAAAGTGAGCTTATAAGGGATCAATAATGGTTGATTGAGCAAGTGTAGTGTGATTTGAATGCTTGGCCATCACCATTTTCAATTGTATTCCTTTTCGTTGGTGACATTAGGTAATTAACTTGATCTTATTTTTAATTTCATTTTATATTATCTCAAGTCCTATACCCAACCTTATCAACATTCTTTCGACATTCTTAGAATCTTAAAATACGAGCCACTACTCAACCTAACCCTCAAAACCACTACATTCTTCCGCTTAGAAGCCCTTGACCAAGCTAAATATGACTAAAACCTACTCTTGTTATCTACTCATTGGCATTCACATAACCTTATAAAAAAATAATCATTTATTTTAGATTACTCCACATCGTAAGAAAACTACACAGATAAATCTCTAGCAAATTACCAACTTTGAAAAACTTCCATAAAGAAATCCTCGAAATGAACCCAAATTAGTATAACATATACTAGCCTAAAAATTCTAATCAATATACCCTACGAAACATATAAAAAGCCACCTAGAACATGAAATCTCATCTTTAGATTCTAAACTAAAGATTCAAGGCCTTTACTAGCATTTAATCTCATTGAAAAGTCATTCACCATGATCACATAACCAAATGTCGTAGTTAAACATTTATACTGTGCTTAGGGTGATCCATCACGTGTCTTATATGTTTATATTGATTCAACTAGGTCTATTAATGCAGCTTATTATACGTATTATAGTGTTTAAGCTAAAAATTAGGTTTGGTTTTGCCTACCTTAAGTTAGATTTGTTTAACCTTAGCCTTATCTAGGAAGGGTTACTTTGATATTAATTGTGTGAAAAAATCAAGTTTAACTAACTTGTAATTTTAAGTTATTTTGATCAACCCGATAATATGTCAACTTGCAAGACTGATTCATTGGATGGTGTGCATTACATTAGGGATTTTCTAGCTTGTAAGATGGATTGGGAGATAAACTTTGAGCATTTTGGATCACCTTAGAGGACTAAATGATAAATAAAATGCACTTGATCATTTAATTATTAATGTTAAGACTTTTATAAGAGGTTATTTTGACTTTTATAAGAGGTTATTTTGACTAGTATTTGAACCTCTGTATAAAATGTACGCTTTAGGTTTTAAAAAAATATTTGAATAATAATGTATGAGGCCTTAATTTTATTTATTTTTCTTGACATTCTCTAGTATTAATTTTCTCCTTAAAATTGGTAAAATTCAACCACTGATATGATGCAAAATTATAAGATGAACATTAATTTCTCATAAGATTTTGAATGCCCTCTCTTTACTAATTTCATTTTTTTTATAATTTATTATTTATTAGTATTGATATGGTGTAGATTTTAAAGTACATAAAACCCCAAAGAAAAGGTTACATTTACATTGATAAGGAATAAATAAAATATTATCCCTTCCCTTTTCTTAATTAAGCATATTCATTATCTTCACTATAAATTATGTTTTTGTGGAACTTTATATGAAATCATGAATCAATTATACCAATAAAATAATCTTTTGAAAGAAAGAGTACAACAGTAGAAAGTAAAAGGTCAGAAATCAGTGTTACTAAAACAAATGCCATTACAATATGGAGGTCTTAACGAGTTTCACTTGAGCTAAAAAAAGGTATATGCCTTCCACCATTGCTAAAATCTCTTTAAGTCTTACTCTCTCCCTCCATGAATCTAGCTAACTAATTGGCTACATACATTGAACTTGGTTAGCTTTTCCTTCTTTTGAAGGGTATGGAATAACCTCTTAAGTGGTCACAATCATCTTTAATTTCGCATCATTTTATCCTTTAATCTAATTCCCTTTTTTGCCATACCACATAATCTATTGTTCGAACTCTACTGTATATACATACTTAAAGCTTAAAAAACTTAATTTGATGCCCTAATTATTGTCTCTCATTACTTATAATAAATAGTTGATGACAACATAAACACGATATGACAATTAAGAAGGTATTTATATCTAATTGAGATTACACAAGCATACATTTTTTGCAAAAACAATTTATAAATAAAGAACTTCATTTTCCAAACATTATGATAATTATGCAATGTAACAATCCTAGATCAATAAATTTTATACAAATTGGCCTTTATTACATGCCTATAAAATAAACAAAAGATGTAGTCGATTTCTAAGCCCATTTTTAATAATATATATTCTATAATGTTACACAAAATGTATACATTTAAGTGAATGCATATAACATTGTTTAAGCCACACCTAATAATTTCACAAAAAAGAAAAAAAAATCTCTTAGGCTTTTATCTCACTAAAATAAAATTAAAAATAATAAAACTTTAATGTCAATTATACATAATACCATGATTAGGTAAAAAATGTGATGATGAATAATAACCTAGGACTAACTTCATGGTATGATTTTAGATTCATCATAACACATAAGTACGAGAGAGAGAGAGAGAGCAAAAAGACAAAAGAGTGTGGGGGTGAGAAAAGGAATTCTCACAAAGTGGAGGTTTTCCTCTTCCCTCACTTGACCCTAAATGATGTCCAAGTTCACTCCAAGGGTTAAAGCATTAGTATTAATCTTCTCCACATTCACATCTCATGGTCCTCTATATATAGAAGAACGAATCCATATATTAGTTCCAAAGAAAAACTAAGGAGATACAAGCCGAGTTCTCTTTAGAGTTCCCTTAAGCACTTCATTGCATTCATAAGTTATTTCTTTTTCCTTCTTATAAAAATCCACAATGAAGTGTTTCGGAGAACACTACGAGCACCACATGACTTATTCAGGGATATATATAACGTTGGGTGTAATCTGGAGTTCCCTCAGGCACTTCACTAGAGTTTTAGTTCGCTTCTTCCACTGTGGAAGAAGGAGCTTCATGGCTCTACTGAAGTGTTTGGGGGAACTCTGGGTGTCATTCAACACGAGATTGTGTTTGATTGAGTGTAGTTCATCATATACGACAGATTAACATATGATCAAATACTTGATTAATATATTATCTCATGTCATTCAATTCTGATGTTGTTTATTTATTGCCTTATAATAGCTTTATTGCATTAACAACACCTCTACAACAAAATGATTATAATAATACGAAGATGAGTACTTATTTATATAGTTTGATTATGTATCATCTACGATCATTTATATACGTACCACACGATTCTTACGTTTTACATATCTAACACCTAATTTTTAATTTTTATATTTATAACACACAAATCTTCAATATTGCATCAAAAATATCACTTTTTTTTTAAGTGTCAAACACAACTTTTCAAGCATAAGAGAAGTGGTATAAATATATACAAAAATTAAAGTATAAGTCTTAGATATGTAAATACATAGGAATTGTGTGGTATGTATGTAAATCTTCCATTTCCTTAACAATAGGAAGTAAAGATAGCATTGTAAGTTCATTCTAGCTAAAATTTCCCTTTAATTTATGAATCAAATCTATTATAAGATCATTTGGATTAGGCCTTTGTTGCTTCCTATAGCCAAAACCATGCATTGGAATATAATAATAGAGATTTTCAGGAGTAATTAGCATTTTAACTTAAATTACTATATATATATATACACACACATAATCTCCGTGCGCGTTTTATGGCGCTGTTGGTAGAGCGATCTCTTTGAAGATTATAAGTCCCCTCAGGTCACGGGTTCAAATCTGCTGGTGGCGCAGTGTCGCCTTAAGCCAGGTTGCACTCGAATTATATGCACACTGGGGTTGAACCAATAAGATGAGTCGAGGACCTCAAGCCCCCGGCCCATTCTTTAAATATATATATATATATATATATATATATATATATATATATATATATATATATATATATCAATTGATTTTTATATATTTCTAACACTCATATCTTTCTTTTTCACTTCAAAAATAGCATTATCATTAACTTTTAAAAGTGAAACGCACATTTTGATGCTAAGTAAAGTGTTGTTAATGTAAATACCAAAGTGTTGGTATTAAATATGTAAATACCTAAGAACTATGTTGCATGTTTGTAACAAGTTTAGCTTTGTTTCAAGATAAATTATTTTTTACATTCTGGATAATTTTCTTAAGTGAAAATAATTACATTCTAGCTAAGTATGTTGTTAACATACAACATGGAGACGATGATGAGGGAGAGGGACCAAGCGAGGGATGCTCGAGCTAAGAGCCTCGAGTAAACTGTTCAAGAGCTGCAATGCTTGACACGTCATCGTGGTAGGATACCTCTTTTTGATGTGGATAAGGTGGAAGAGGAGGAGGTGGTGGACGATGACAATGTCGATGAACCCCAGAATGATTAGATTTTCCTTTATTTATTTAGTTATTTAGATATTTTCATTTTATGTACTAGAGAAACATTATGATATTTGTAATGGTTTTATTCAATGTGGACTATGGATGTATATTGTTATGTTGTTTGATTATTAATAGATGTTGTGGATATGTATTGTTGAGTTGTATGATTACAAGTGTTTGAATTATATGATGCTCTATTAATTTTTTTTATCTATATTATAGTTTTTCGGTTAACTAGCGGCTGCTTATTCAGCCACCCAATAAATACCAGCTAATTTTTTTCCCAATATTTGGATGGCTGAAATCTCTTGTCAGTATTCAACTGATACATTTAGGAGCTGAATTTTATTATCGCTAAATTCCACGATAGCCATACAGTTGATAATTAGTAGAAAAGTTGACCGTCTGACTCATTTTGACTTCTTTCTATTTTTAAGTAAGTTTTTTACGGCTAACCAAACTAAGTCAAAAATCAGTCAGCAATCAAGTTTAGCAGCTAAAAATTAGCGACCATTGGCTAAATTTTTAGAGACAAATGTTGAATTTCCTGTGGTATATGGGCTGGCAAAAAAAAAAATAATAATAAATTGTTAAGATGGCTAACACATTCCTCCATCATTAGTCACTTACCCTTCCCTCCAAAGTTTCCCTATTCTTTTATTTGAATTTTGCTCATTGAAAGCTCTATAAATTAAATTGGTATGTAATAACTATTTCTTAGTCGTTAAATACAATCTTTGAGTGAAACATTTCACTCCTTCTGTTTGCTGCTTGGTGGCTTCAAGTGTGTACCTTTTGTTGGTGACATTAGGTAATTGTCTTGATTATATTTTTAATTTAATTTTTTAATATCTTAATTCCTTCTCTCAAGCTTATTAACATATTCATAAAATCATAAAATACAAGCCATTACTCAACTTAACTCTCAAAACCGCAACAATATTCCACTTAGAAGCTCCCAACCAAGCTAAACATGACTAAAAGCTACTCTTGTTATCTATTCTCACATAAACTTATAAGAAATTAATCATCTATTTCATGTTACAACTCCACATCCTATGGTAAGTACTCATATAAATATCTAGCCAACTATTAACTCTAAAATACTTTCCTAAAGAAATAATCCAAATCAACCAAAATTAGCATAATTTATACTAGTCTAACCATTCTAATCATTATAACATAGTAAACTTGTAAACATTTGAGATCTCATCTTTAGATCCAAAACTAAGAATTCAAGGCCTTTACTAGCATTTAATCTCATCGAAAGGCCACTCACCACCATTACTTAGCCAACCAATGTAGTTGAACATTTTTATTGTGCTTACAGTGATCTATTATGTGTATAATAGATCTATAGGCCCAACTCAGTATATTTGCTACGCCTATTGTACCTTTGAAAGTGCCTTCAGCTAAAAATTAGGTTTAGTTTCCTTTACCGGAAGTTAGATTTGTTTAACCTAAGACTTATCTTGAAAATTTTCATAGGTATTAATTGTGTGAAAATGTTAGGTTTATTGTAATGTTAAGTTATTTTATTTAAAATGATAATATTTTAACTTGCAAAACTAGCATATTAGATGATGCACGCTACATTAGGGATTTCCTTGATGGTAAGATAAATAAGGGTTGGGTTATATCGATAATAATTCTAATTTGCAGACAATATTTAAGAATTTTGGATCACCTTAGAGGACCAAATAGTAAAATATAGCACACTTGACCATTTGATTATTAATATTAGACATGTACAAGGGTATGTTTATACTATTGTAGATGTTATGAATTGATGATGACAATAACTATAAACTAGTTACTCTAAAAAGAATTGTACAACAATGCTAAGGCCCTTAATTACTTTACCATGAATATATAATTTATCAAGAAGCACTAAACACACAATTTTGGTCATTATAGGCTTCCCGAAATAAAGTCTTAACAATCTATGTAATTTAAAGATAGAGCCTCACAAATGTTTAAAATGAGGTCAACAAAGATTTGAGCCTCTTTTGAAAATTTGTGATCCTAGATGTTAAAATTTTTTTTAACAATAATTTATGATGCTTTATTTATTTTTCTTCACATTCTCTACTATTAATCATCTCTTTAACATTAGTGAAAATCAATCACTGATGTGATCACAAAATTATAAGATGAAGATTAATTTCTCAAAAGATTTTGAATGACATTTCTTTACTAATTTCATTCTTTTATTACTTATTATTTCTTAGTATTGATATGGTGTAGATTTTAAAGTACCTAAACCCTAAAGAAAGAATTCCATTTACATTGATAGAGAATAAGTTAAATATTGTTCAGTTCTCTTTTAATTAATCATATTCATTATCTGTACTATAAAGTTATTTTTTATGGAATTTTTTTTATATAAACTTATAAATCAAAAAATACTAATAAAATAAACTTTAGAAAGAATGAGTGAACTATGGAAAGTGCAATGGTCATTAATAAGTGTCACAAAGACAAATACAATTACAATAGGGGGTCTTAATGAGTTCTCTTAAGCCAAAATATGAGTATATTCCTTCCACCATTAATACAATCTTTTAAAGTCTTATTCTCTCCCTCTATGAATCAAGCTAACAAATTGGTCAGATACATTGAAATGGCTAGCTTTTCATTCTTTTAAAGAGTATGGAATAACATCTTAAGTGGTCTCAATCATCTTTAACTTCGCATCATTTTATCCTTTTTAGTCTAAGTCTCTTTTCTCCATACCACATAATCTATTCTTTAAACTCTACTGTACATACACAATTAATGGTTAAGCAAATTTAATTTTATGCCCTAGTTATTGCTTCTCTCAATACTTACAAAATATAGTCGATGAAGGTTTATACATAATATGATCATTAAGAAGGTACTTATGGATAATTAAAATTGCACATGGAAATCCTTTTTGCAACAACAATTTATAAATAAAAAACTTTATTTCGCCAAACAATATAATAACTATGCAATGTTGTCATTCTAGATACTCAGGTCAATAAATTTTACGCATATTTGCCTTTAAGATGTGCTTGTTAAAAGCAAAAGATGTGGCTGATTTGTAGACCCATATTTTATAATATATATTCTCTAATGGTACAAAAAATGTATTGATTTAAGTGAATGCATATAACATTGCTTAATTTGACTAAGTAATTTCATATCAAAAAATCTTTTATGGCTTTTATCTCACTAAAAAAAAAGAAAAAATAAAACTTTTAAAGTCAAAAAATACATATTATCATGACTAGGAAAGCAATGTGATGATGAATATTAACCTAGGATAGACTTCATGCTAAGATTTTTTTAATTAGATTCATCATGAGAAATAAGTAATAGAGAATAAGAGAAAAAGATAAAAAGGTGTGGAGTGGAGAAAAGGAATATCACAGATTTTCTCTTCCCTCACCTGACCCTAAATGTTGTCCAAGTTCACTCCATGAATTAAAACCATAGTGCTCATATTCTTTCACATTCACATTCATGGTCTTCCATATATAGAAGAAGGAAGCCATAGGCTCACTCCAAAGAAAAATTAAGGAGATCTAAGTTGAGCTGTCTCAGGAGTTCCCTTAAACACTTCATAGTGTTCAGAAGCTAATTCTTCTTCCTACTTATTGAAATCCACAATGAAGTGTTTGGGGAAATTTAAGTTCCCCACAACTTATTTAGGGCTATATATAAAGTTGGTTGTAACCTTGAGTTCCCTCAGGCACTTCGCTAGGGTTTTATTATTCTTCTTACACATAGAAGAATGAGCATCATGGCTCTACTGAAGTGTTTGGGGGAACTCTGGGTGTCATTCAACACGAGATATAATTGTGTTTGATTGAAGCACATCTCATCTTATACGACTAATTAATATATGATTAGGTAATCAATTACTTTATTCTCTTTACTCATTCGCTCCTGACATTGTTTATTTATTTTTTAGAATTTTGCCCTTTTGTGCCTACTCTCTCTCTCTCTCTCTCTCTCTCTCTCTCTCTGAGGTACCTCTTTGCAACATTTGTGTGAAGAATTTAATTAATGAGAAAAATAGCTTTTTCATTTTTGGTCAAAAAATATTGTTTGTATAAAACTTACATAATCTCTAAATTATTTGAAGAACTGACTCCTAGTTCATCCATATGAAAAGCCATGCATTAACTACACTCCTACAACAAAATAATAATAATGATATGAAACAACAACATCGAAGATAGATTATTTGATGAGCTTAGTCAAAATAATTTCATTATTTTTTGCTCATAAGTTTATTCAACATTACCGATATTAATACCAATACAATAATTAATTATAATAATAAACAATGCCCAATTAACTTTTGAGTAAATATGGAAAATAATAATAATAATAATAAATAAATAAACACTTTTTCAGCTAACTAGCTTCTTAAACAAAAAAAATCTTTTGCATCCTAATAAATTTCTTATGAAGGTGATTATTTATTTATAAAATTTAATTATGCATCGCTGAAATGTTGATTTTTATATTTATAACACACAAATATTTCATATCAAATCAAATAATCACTTCTTTTTTTAAATGTGAAGCATAACCTTTAAATCGTTGGTAAAATGGTACAAATATAAAAAAATAACTTCCAAGTCCAAGATATGTAAATACAAAATAATTGTCTGGTATGTATGTAAATCTTCCATTTTCTTAGTAGTAGGATGTAAAGATAGCATCATAAGTTCATTCTAGCTAAAACTTGCCTTAAACTTATGAATAAATTTATTATAACATTCTTCTAATAATAGAGAGTTTTAGGAGTTAGCATTTTAGATAAATTGAATTAAATTAATCAAATCAAATTCTTGATTTTTATATTTTCAACCCTCAAAATCTTTCTTATCACTTCAAAAATAACAATATCACTAACATTTTAATAGTGAAATATACATTTTGATACTTAGGTAAAGTGATCATTTTTTTCTATATGCACGTTATATGATCATGATTCTAGTTGATGATACTATAAAATGTGCTAAGTCATTATTAAATTTATTTGATTATATTATTAGCTATTAAATCATAACATAATCATTTGATATGCTTTGTTTATTAGTACCTAACTAATTCAATAATCTTTTATTGCCAAACTTGAGTCCACTTCAAACCTAGCCATAACCTCTCAAACCTAATTGATATATCCCAAATAAGGGCCATCATTATGATAATATTTAAGTAATTATATGTAATTAAGTGATAGCTTTGTTCTAACGAAGTTTGTTAGGCAACAATGATCACTTCTGCATTATCTTAATAGCGAGAGATCTATGCTTCCATTTGGACTCAATACATAACTGAGAATGATTAAGCATAAAAAATGAGTTTATGCAAATTAATAAACCCTCTTTTATATTTGACTTTAGTTAATGATAAATTAGTAATCTTTATAAATTTTATTTTAAATTTTGCTAGTTATACCAGAACTATAATGCTCCCCATACGAGCATTTAGTATTTTGGGCTTTGTTAAGACCATTACAATTAGGCAATTTACTTTGGGCCGTTTAATGACATAATTCATGGGCTTGCTTTGTAATGGGCTTTTGATTCGTTAGGTAATTTGGGCTTTTGGGTTGTTCCAATATTTTGTATTGATGGATTTCCGTTATTATGCCACGTGCTAATATTCGTATGGCTGTTCCGTTACTGTGAATTTGATTAGGGGCATATGAAAGAGGTCTTCTTTGAATTTTGATTTGTGGTTATCTTTTTAGAAATTAATTTTGATTTAATTAATGATTAAATATATGTAAGTGTAAGTGATGTGATTATGATATTTGTGTATGTTGTTTTAAAGAATGAAAGCCACTAAGTCTAAAAGGTCTTCTTTAAGCATTTCTAATTTTTATGGGAACTCAACTCGAGTTTCAATATTTTGGTTTCAATCGACTCAACTAAGTTTTGAGGATTTGAAATTACACACATTAGATTACAAGTCAAGAAATGATTCGAGTTTCTAAATAATATTGATCCCAATACCAGCCTTTTACAAGAGTCAGTAAGGAAATCATGTGGCTAGACCTTAGGCTCGAGGGAAGGAAACATACATAACCAAAAATGAAGTCAACAAATGAACTCTAAATAAGTATGGTGTGCTGAACAGAAGCACCGCACGTATTGATATTGTTCGGAATGATCAACCGAACTTGAAGAGATGTCGAAGTAACGATACGTAGGACATAACACAGATTGAACTAGATTTAGAATCGAATTTGAATTGGGTCTTCCGCTCGGGAAGACTCGACTCAAGGGGGTCTTAAGGATAGATTTGAATCAAGAGATTAGAAGCTCTCGCTAGAATTTGATCATATACAACTATATAAGAATCATATATGATCAAATATTATCTTATTAAAAATTACAACTCATGTTTTATTTAGCCTTGATTGATATTGAAAATGATATAATATCCAAAATTGAACTCTTAATAGAAATTAACGGTCAGGCCGCTGCAGCTTATTAATAAACTGCTGAAAAATAATTTGCTATTCAAAAAGCTGCGGTGGTCATTACAACTTTTTTTTGAAAAAAAAAGTTAGACCGAAATTATAAAGCTGCCACAACATCTTACTAGGAATGGTTTGAAAACGCTGATTTCAGTGGTTTGAAAACTCAATTTTTTGAAAAAATCTGTAAAAACACAGTTTACACAAACAGGCTTGGGTGTGTTTTTAAAACGCACCGCACCAAATATGCTGCCCTATACGTGGCGTAAATCATACATAAATATGAAATTAAATAAATCATATCAATAGGAGTTGATAAATGAATTGAATAACTATTAAAGTAATTTTTAGGATATTATTTTAAGAATTTTATGATGATGTAGCCTTATAATGAAACTTAAAATGTGTAAATATTTTAAAAGATTTATTAATGTGGAATGCCATAAAAATATGAAATTTACTGTTTATGCACTTAAATATATAAATTTGCACATTTCACTGCAATTAAGATTAGCCATTGGATAAGCAATCTTTAAAAACAACATATTTATCAGGACAGATGAGCTCACCAGATTATCGACGTGAGGAAAAATATTATGTCTGGATGTGCGCCAACCACCGACTGTCACGTTGTTTAACGATGACGTGATGACCTGTAGTTGGCCGTCCGGACAAAATATAAAGAAAGATTTACATACATTTCACTCAACATGTTATGTATTTACGTAACTAACATCCAAACAAGGGTTGTCAAAATAGCTTATTGTTCACAGACAGTTTGTGTTCGGCTGGTTAAGAAGCTCGTGTTTGATTTGTTAAGAAACCCGTGTTCGATTTGTTTACTAAGCAAACAAGCTGAATACAAAGAATTTTTTGCGCTCGATACATAAACGAGCTGAAAAAGGACAAAGGTTTGTTTGTTTGTGTTTGATTTATTTTGGCTCGAAATAATTAATTAATATATATATATATATATATATATATATATATATATATATATATATATATATATATATATATATATATATATATATATATGGGGTGTAAACGAACCGAACACGAACGAACAGAACTAGTGTTCGTGTTTGAAATGTTCGAACACATCATCATGTTCGTGTTTTCGTTCGTTCGCTTATCGAACGAACACGAACTTCCGGTGAACCGAACACGAACCGTTCGCGAACAACGAGCTTTTTACAACCCTAGCTTTGATAGGATACTTCCTCAAAATGAAGCAAATCGATCGCATTCCGTACACATCGTAGAACCCATACTTCCTCAAAATGAAGAAACCGAATAAGGCGTTTAGGGTTTTGATTAGGGTTTTATTTTAATATATAAGATATAGTATATTAATTATAATGTTATAATATTTATATTAATATAATTAATACTATAATATTATTATTGTTATTAATAATTTATCATATATTATAATTTATAGAAGTTTAATTATTTAAAATATGATAAATTTTTATAATATATAATTATTTTTAAAATATCATAAATTTTTTATATATAATTATTTTAAATTATTTTATATTTCGAACAATAACGAACCGAACACGAACGAACACATGATTGTTCGTGTTTGGTTCGTTTAACAAATCAAACGAAAAAAAATTGTTCGTGTTCGTCTCATTTGCTTATCGAACGAATCGAACACGAACTTTTTGGCGAACCGAACACGAGCTGTTCGCGAACAACGAACTTTTTTGACAGCCCTATATATATATATATATATATATATATATATATATATATATATATATATATATATATATATAATGAGTGGTAGTTTTAAAAATTTTAATTGTCTTCAAAGCAATTTTAATGTAAATAAAAGATTAAAATCTCTCTCCTAACATTGACGTCCTACGACAACATGACTCAGGTTATCAAAACAGTTCTTTGTTTGCGAATAGCTTGTGTTCGGCTCGCTATGCAAACAAGCCGAACAAGAATAAATTTTTTATGTTTCACATATTAATGATTTGAACACGATAGTAATTTTTTTAGTGAGCTAAACACGAACTGAGCCAGTTTATACCCCTAATCCAAGAAAAAATATTACATCATGACTCCGCACGTAGAGCTACGTGCGGAGCTTGATATCAGCTGCACATCCACTGAATGATGTATGAGAGTGGGTCCCGCTGTAAATTAAAAAAAAACGATTAATGTGTGGCTGAGAGGATGGATGTGCGGCTAAGATCAAGCTCCACATATAGCTCTACGTGCAGAGTCCTGATGCTATATTTTTTCCTAATCCAAACATCAATTTTTGTACATATTTATGAAAATGCCCAAATATAACTGTGGCATTTTTGGGACCCACATCCATTTTGCCAGCCTTGGATTGTGGGACCCACCTGCCTAGGATTGTGGGTCCCATGTCCAACCTCAAGGCTGCCTTGGCACATGGGACTATAGCTAATGCGTGTACGTCAGAATTTTATAAGGGGCTAATACTCAAGCAAATTAATTAAAAATTAATTAGCTGGAAGAAACCACTTAAGCTTAATTAAAAATGGTTAATCTATTTTTTTAAGTACTAAACATGTCCTGCACCAAATCATATATAGTTTGTTGCTAATTGACCTTAAAAAATAGTCTCCCTTGCTGATATTATGGGCTAATTAATTAGTTCCCTAATATGCTCTTTAATCACCACTTATATGATAACAAAGATTAGATATTGACGAGCACCGACACGACACGACATGATATGAGCATAAATATATACTCCTTAAATGAATTATCATCATAGTATTGCAAGATAATTCAGCACACAGTCATATAAACGAAAACAATCAATAATAACACCAGAAATTTTTATGTAGAAAACTCATAAAGGGAAAAAAATATGGGATCTAGCCCAGGTGAAGAAATTCATTATAAAATCGATATTACGTGTGGAGTTCCTAGTCCCACAGGTGAGAAAAGGTTGAACGATCTTTAGAGTTACAACGCAGGTGCACGAATTAACTTGTTGTAAGAATTGGGTGGTTGCCGATGGTGATCTGTGGAGGCTGGTAGGTGCTAGTGGACGACTCAGAATGCTTCCTCGATCTGACAACAATTGATGAACATTTGAGTGTCTTAATGAAGTTGAAATTCAGTCATCTAGGACTCATTGAATTTTTCTTGTCAAGACGCTCGATTTGACTATAAACTTGTCAGAGTCTGCATTGTTTGACCTTCCGAATGTGTCTAGAATACTCCCAAAAGCGATTTAATGGCTTGATATGAGCATGGTTTGGTTGGAATTAGACCAATTTTCATAACAATCAGTTCTGCTTGTTGAGTCAGTCAGTTTGACTATAATTTTGCTGAAATCAAAGTTCGTTATGAATGACTTTTTATCAATGTTTGAATATTTCTTGCTCAAAAAGTTACATGGAGATCCATGTCATCTTCCCGACAATAGAATTTTGTTGATGGCGCATCAATAATAATAATAATGAAATATTAAGAATAATATAAACATTAAAATAAGAAATTTGCTAACATTATCTTTAAAAAATCTAAGATGTTTATAATAAAGAATATCAGCCTAGATGAGAGATTGGTAAACTGTTTGAACTCTTCTACAAGATATTGATAAGAACTTATGAATAAATCGAACATGTAACATAAAACCTTAAATAAAAAATAAATACTTTTTTTATTTTACTTATAAAAAATATATTATAGATGCTAAAAAAATATTTTTTTTAAAAAATATAATTCATTAATTTACAATACATGTTTCTTTTTTATTTTAATATTATTTAAATCGAATATATCACAGACGTGTCTAAGGCATGTTGAGCGTCTAAAACTGCACGACTCTTTAATCATAAGTGTCTGTGCAACATATGATTTTATTAAACTCAAGTTTTATTTTTGATAATTTAAAGTGGTTACATCTAAAATAAAATTTTTATGTTATCACTCAATTTCTACATATTTACATATACAATATTTAAATTTTAAATTTTACATATATGTCATCTTATCTTATATATATATATATATATATATATATATATATATATATATATATATATATATATATATATATATATATATATATATATATATATATATGTGTGTGTGTGTGTGTGTGTGTGTGTGTGTGTGTGTGTGTGTGTGTGTGTATTTCACTTTAAAAAAGTTAAATAATAGTATTCTTAATGTCATATGAAAATTTTTGAGCGGTATAAATGTAAAAAGTAAAATATAGGTGTTAGATTGTAAATACAAATGAATTCATAATGTTCTTTTTTTTTGTTTCGTTATATTTTTATATAGTATTTTACATCATAAGTCTTGATGCAATACTTTAATTAGAGTTTGTCACATATACAAGCAGACCCCTAATTTAATATATGGTGAGTACGATTGTACGTATACGATGACTACGATTAGTTCCGATGCAAAACTTCATTAAGACTCATGATATAATCATTTTTCCTTTTTGGGAGATTATTTTTAACAATAAGTTATATTTTTTATTTAAAGTAAAATTTAATTAATTATTTCTTGAAATTTAATATTTTTTTCTAGGAGTCTAAATTTGGAAAAAAATTTTATTAGAGCAAGATATTATTTATTAAAGTTATATATCTATATATTATTCTTAGTTCAATTAATATATCATGTTGTGATTATTTTTATATTTGGATTGATGCGCATTAAAATTTATTTATTTATTTATTTATGTGAAATTGCTAGCGCCACTTTCATATATTATTATTATTTTTTAATTATGTGATAAGAATTTAGACCGAAAATATTTTACTGTAAAATATTGTCATTTGATGCAATTCAGTAATAGTTAGGTAGACGATAGATTATCATACAAAATAGTCTCCTAATAGCTTAGTTAGGTCCGGCTGCAAAACGTAATTTTGCTACACCATAAAGTGTTATGCAGCACCACACTGTCACAGCACCGCTGTCTCCCAAATGAACCCTAAGATTTCGTCTGAGAGTTTTTGACTTCCGTTCAATTGTACTCGATGATCCTGCCTGAAAAAATATATCTTTAGCGACGGTGCGTTTTCGGAAAGTCTCCGAGCAATGTATCAGGAGTTCACAGAAATTTCGATGTTTAAGTTCGATAAAGCTCCTTCAAACGAAACCTAAGCTTAAAGCTGTGACTTTTTCCTATTTTAGTGATGGTTAACGATGGCTTCGAGTATATGCTCAAACTTCCTTTTGTAACCCTACTAAATCGAAGTAGTTGCTCTTCAAAATTATAAAATAGATAAGAAAATATTTGAGAACCTAAACTATAAATCCTATTGAATAAAGATTAATTAAGTAATTAAACATCTATTAAGGTTAATTTCAAATGTTAGGACTTAGAAATTTTTCTAGTACATACTAGATTTTGGTTAGGACTTAGGACATACATATCAAATGTTAGGATAAGCTTAATTCAATAAACATGCTTTCATGTATTAAAAACTACTTTGTAAATGCTTTTATAATATTTTTATTTTTATAAATATAATTTTTAGAATCGAAATATAGTATAAAAGATTTGTAGGAGCATAAACCTTTAGTAGTGTCTTGTGAAGTTTAGAGGTCTCTAAAGTCAAAACTAAAATAGCCTCATATTTAAAAAGAAATTTTATATAGAATTAGGCTATGATATATTGAGATAGAGCCTAATTGGTATTGTCCATTATATATATATATATATATATATATATATATATATATATATATATATATATAGTGTATTATGCAACATAGCCAATTTAGGTCTGTCATATAGTTGTTTTTTTCTTTGATGAAGCTTGTTTACTTTGGTGCTACACTAAATTTCTTTTCCCCCTTAAAATAGTGTGTATGAAGTGTTCAAGATTAGCGGTGTATGTTCTTAGGAAATAATTATTTTACTTAATTAAATATAAATAAATTTGAGAGTAACCATAATATAATATAAATAATAATAAACTAGAAACAATGTTATTAACTTCTTTTCTTAGCATAGAGATTTAATTAATAAAAAATCAATAGTTCATCCTATTTGAAGTTAAGGATTAGCATAGTTGGCCTTATGAGTCACATATTAGAAATAAATGCATCCCACTTATATAATGAAAAATTTATTAATTTGAATTATTGTATGACAATTCATGATTAGGTTGCTTAATATTAATGGTTAAGTTCCAAGTCTCATATTTTCTAAATAAAAAGCAAATAATCTAGCTTATCATGCATTCCATCAGACTTGACTTCAAGATTTTAAGTCTTTTCGGAGCACGATTAATGTATGGTCTATATTACAGCCCTTTGTAGGATTGAGCATTATAGATAATATGCATTTTTATTACAATTATGTTCAAGTTATTATTTTGATGGCTATCTTCATCTTAATTATAGGCTAGGAGACTGATGTGTGTAAATATATGATGTATTTTCCTGTGATTTCCATTATTTTTTTCAATATTTCTATCATTTGTGTATTCTAGGTTATTTTTGTGTATATTTATAGGTTACATGTCTTAAGGAGCATAGGAGCTAAGTCATGAAATTAGTAACCCAAGAAGTATGGTGTCACTGTCACCAGGGTGCCTCTTTCAGGAGCAGCAACTTGAGCAGATGGAAGTACAGCGCCACTGGCTCCTCTCTCAAACCTAGGATCCACTCTTAAACCGATAGGCTAGAAGTTTGGCACCAATATGTGGCACCATGGCTCCACTACAAGAAGCTTGGTGCCACCTGACCCCTCACATGTGTGACTTGTAGAGAGAAAAACATAGGGCAGAGAAAATTGGTGCTTGTATTGGGAAACCTGATGTCTAACCAGGACATGAGAAAACATAACAACTAGGAGTCTAACTCTCCAAGGAGGAAGTGCAGAGTGACAAACCGACATCAGCTCGCTGGAGTGGTTTATCTTTGTGTGCCATCATTGAGGCTTGCAAAGAAGAATTTTTGCATTTAAGAGAGCCTCTCCTCAGAAAATTGAAGTCTCAAGCTTTTTGTGCAAGAAGGGAAAGTTTAGAGGAGATTGTGAGTGAGCATGTGAGGCATTGGGAGAGTGATGTGGGTCAAATATATGTGTTATTTTTATTATTTTTTTATCTTTATTTATTTTTTTTTTTATGATTTTCATGGTAATCATTATGTATTTTAAAAGATTCAAGTTAGAAGATTTATTGAAGAAGAATAAGTAAATAGTTAGACAAAGTAGAGGGGAAGTGTCTAAGCACCAGAGTAGATTACTTAGGCGTCTAAAAAGCAAGAATCAATCCACTGTCTAGAGAGAATGAAAGTAGGTGCTAGGTTGATGATTCCTAGGCACTGAGACCTAAGTGCCTAGGCACTGAGACCTAAGTGCCTAGGCACTCAATATAGGTTCTTAAGTACCCAAAACCCTTACACTAAGACCCGAGAAGGTCGAAAAGTACACATCAAATCTCCATTGCTCATGTACTAAATAACAGAGACTAGGCATCACAAACTTGCACTTAGGCATTAATTCACATTTTTTGATGGTTTGAGCAGTTCGTTGGCATTGATTCGCAATGAAATGCATAATAACATTTGTATAGTGTAAAATGAGTGATTTAGGGGGAGTATAAAGGGGAAGAGAGTAGAGGGGATTGATAACTAATGACAAGGAGAAGTAGAATACTCGAGAGCAGTCGGAGCATTTCAATGGAAGAATCCATAGGAGTATCATGAGTGTGAGTGAATGTTCTCCCGAGAGAACAAGTGTAAAAGTGAGTGTGTGTATCCATTTATATATTCAAAATGGCGTAAAACTCAAGGATTTGGTTGTTATTTCATGAGAATCAGTGGAAACATTAGTGAGATCATTCTAACTTTGTTAATATTTGATTTTGCAATGAAATTTATTTTGGTTCATCTATATTGAATAGGACTTAAACCTTTCTCTCCCTTGAATTGAATTTTGTGCAAGTTAGTGAAATCTTTATTATGTGATTGCGTGTAATTTGATTATAATTTGATAATTTAATTTACTCATAAATTGATCGCTCAATAAGTTAAAATAGGTTGTGATCAATATTATGGGAGTTGCTAGTATAACAATTATGTTAACCTACCCTAAGCGAATAGGAATAATGTTATTAGGTTGGTGCAATCATTAGGAAAATTTGAAAACACTAGAGTTTTTGCATTATTAGGGGACAAATTGTAATATAAAACAATATTTTTTTTATTACCAACGGTAGGGTCTAAAAAAATTATTGTTCTTCATTTTCAATCTAATTAAAGTCATTTAGATCGATTTGGTTTGCATAAGACTAATTCAGAAGAAACTTTCTTTCACTTGTTCTAACTCAAAACTAGTTCAAACTAGAAACTTTAAGCTCACCAAATTTTGAACATTTAAG
The DNA here is from genome assembly GCA_022702705.1 of Papilionanthe hookeriana x Papilionanthe teres. Taxonomy (NCBI): domain Eukaryota; kingdom Viridiplantae; phylum Streptophyta; class Magnoliopsida; order Asparagales; family Orchidaceae; genus Papilionanthe; species Papilionanthe hookeriana x Papilionanthe teres. The sequence continues at coordinate 15,516,059 of CM040436.1, forward strand.
CTAGACTCAAAACTAGTAGATTAAAACATTTCTCGACTTTGGGAGATCACTCGTTTATTCTATGATCAATACACAGATTAAAGTTCATATATTAGTTGAACGACACATACACTTGTATGGTTGTTACATGATTCGTAGCAATTCAGCATCAAACATTGACACGTTCTCATTTGTTTTTGCAATAGTCCCTCATTTTTCACTAACCTTTTATTGATAAAATATAAGACCAAAAGTTTAAATAAAATGAAAACTAAATAATAAAATTCTCAATCTCAACTTTACAACTTAACATTAAATAACACATAGTACTTCGAGTTTCTTAGTATTCAATGATTATTACTCATCTTATTTCGACACCTCGGTGATAATCAACACATACATCAACTTTGTGTTCTAACGGCAACAAAGCATCCAATCCAATAGCATTTATTTTCTTCATAATATATTATTTCACATCTTCCTCAACAAAATGTGGTAAAGAGGAGATTTGGAATGACTTAAGAGCATTCTCCCAACATGTCTTTCTCCTTATTCCTCCCACTCATATCACAATATTTCAACTTTGTATTTCTCCTCATATCCATACATGTAAATTAGATTAAATCTGATTCCAAATTATTGAAATAACAGTAATTCTAATAGTGATAGAACACATAGCCATCAATGGAAATTGTGGTGATCATCCCATGACCAAAAGCTAGTTTGTTCTTCCACACCACACACAAAATTGCCAAAGTTCTCTTCTGAAAACTCAGGTCTTGAAGCTTCATTCAAGAACTGGCCGGAGATCGCCGGCAGAGGCTGCCGGATTGCCTGAAAAAGCGATATGCTTTGCATGTTGGGATTTAGTTTTTCTGCTTTTGTTCCTGAGATATCCAAATTAATCTCTGAACCAGTATCACTTCTATTGCTGCAACATCCTTCAGTTTCCTTATTCAGATTTATCACTTCTGATCCTTTGAATTTCAGAATCTGCAACTTTTAATAACTTTTAATATGAAGTTTTGATAAAATTAACATGCAAATATGATGAGAATCGAGAATCTGAAATGAGAATGACACAGAACGACAATCAGTAAAAAGTGGTTGTTAGAAAGCTACAGTCTGACTTTTTATCAAAAAACAAAAAAAAAACAGAAATTTTTAGTTATCTACCTCAGATTGGAGTTTCTTATTCTGAAACTGGAGAGAATCATTATCAGCTTTAACAACATCAAATTTTCTCTTGAGTAAATCATAATCCTTCTCAAGCTGCTTCGTCTTCCACCTCGCTCTTCTGTTCTGAAACCATATAGCAATTTGTCTTGGCTGAAGGCCAAGAGCTCTGGCCAGCTGAATCCTCCTCTCAGGCTCTAACTTGTTCCCAAGCTCAAAGTTCTTCTCAAGAGTTCTGACTTGCTCCAAGTTCAGTCTTTTCTTCTTCTCCCCCGGCTGCGAGCTTTCGTCGGAGAGCTCCTCTTCCCCCTCGACATTGCCGGAGAAGGAAGCCGATGGCCTTCTCTCCATTATCCCCACCAACCCTGCAACATAAAAATGGATTCAAAATGGTGAAGGAAGATGATATCAAGTTTTATTTTTTTGTTGATGTTAGAATCACCTCTAGAGAGGGTATAAGGATTGGAAGAAGTGAAGAAAGGATTAATGGAGTTCATGGAGGGGATTTGTTCTTCATCTATTGAGAGAAACAAGTTAGGTTGGAAGAAAGGGGAGGATGGGATGCCATTGAAGAAGGAAGCCATGTTCTTATCAAGAGGTATAAGGGGGAAGGGAAAGGGAAAAGGGGGTTGGGGATAGAGAGAGGGTGAGAGGGAGGGATTTGAAAGTGGAGTGGGAGATAGAAGATTGGCTTAAAAGTGGTGTGGATATGTAGAGTAGAGTTCCAATTGCCTCTTGTTTGAGGTCGTTTGAGGTGGCGACGCCGCATCGCAGTTTTTTTTGTTTGAGTTAACTCTATTTAATAGTTTTTTCAAAAAGTTATAACTAAAATTTACGTTTTTTCACTGGTCCTGACTAAATGTGGCGGCAGCATTCTAGCTGCGGTTTGACTTTCAAAATAAAAAAAAAAATTGTAATTGTCACTGTAGTTTTTTAAACATGAGATTGTTTTTCTGCAACTTCACAGCGATTTATCAATAAGCTTCAGCTGCCCCAAAAGACCCTTAATTTTTTTTTGAAAAATACATTATTATACACATATTGTACAATAATGTTATATAAGAAATGTGGATGCATTCTAACTCGGTAAATAATATTTTCTCCTCATTTTGAGCTCGAGTTTAATTCTACAAGTTTGAGTTAATCAGCTCTCAAAGTTTATTCATATATCATAAAAGAGAATACATTAATGTGATTAAAATAACATTTATAATAAAGTAATGAAAGTTTTATATATATATATATATAAAGTAATGAAAGTTTTATATATATATATATATATATATATATATATATATATATATATATTTATATTTATATATATATTCAAAAAGAAATCGGTATTGTATGGATCAAACCCGGGATCTTCGGGGGACTTACAGTGAATCCCGCCCAAACCACCAGGTCACGGATGCGGCGCGCGCGCCCACACACACACACATCTTAATTTCTATGTATTTACATATTTGACATCTGAACTTCAATTTTTATATATACCACCATGAAGAAGTGCATTTCACTGTTTTTAAAAATTAAAATAGTGATATTTTATTTGTTTTTTTGTTTTTTTTTTTTTTTTTTTTTTGTCATATAATATAATTGGATGGTATAAATGTTGTAGATGCCCCTAAAGGAATTGAAACCTTGAAAAATTAAATAAGAATTATTAAAAATTACTTGAGATATTCTTTAAAATATGAACTTAACTATTAATATTATTTAAATAAACTGACTCAAATTTGATTTAGGGTCTGTTTGGGACAGCTTTTTATTTGTTTTGCTTTTCAGTTCGTCATCATGGTTCTACTCGGGGCTGCTTTCTAGAAATTTTTATGATGTGAAGCTATTTTTCTCAACCTGACATATTAAAGCGTAGTGATTGTAAGAAATTTATTATTTAATTATTATTATTATTATTATATATATATATATATATATATATATATATATATATATATATATATATATATATATATAATTATAATTCTCGCCGGAACTTTCTAAGAAGTTATTTCTCATTGTTTACTTCATCGAATTTGGCTCCTGATCTATATTAATCCCACGAAAATCGAGCTTAGCTCATGGGTCGAGCTTGTAAATATCTAAAGATTGGGAGGGCTAAGATTTAGATGAAATTATGCATGTGTAAATTTGTAATATGAAATTATATTACGGGGCAGTTGTGCAAATGAAATTCATTCGAGCTGTAATTAGGACAAATGAACATGTTATAACTTGCTTGAGGATGCCAAATTGAAGTATTTACATTGTAAACTTCAATTTTTACATGTATATATACAACTTTTTCTATGCATGAAAAAATGTATTTCACTGTTAAAAAGTTCGAAAAGTAATATTTTTGAAGTGATATAAAATATTTGATGGTATAAATGTAAAAGAAAATTTAAGTGTTAGATATGTAAATACATACAAATTGAGTGGTATGAATGTTAATGCCCCAAGAGTAATTTATTGTAAGTTATATTTATTTAACTCCAAATTTATTGTACCACATTTTGTTCAAAATAGTGCCGAAAATAAAATCACGATAAATAAATAAATAATCAAATCTACTTGACTCTACATAAAGAATAAGACGATTGTGGCTTATTAAGAAGCAGTTATGAAGCTGCTGAAGAATAATCTAATGTTGTAAAAAATTATGGTAGTTATTATAATTTTTTTTTTTTTTTTTGAAAGAGTCAGGCCGCACCTAGAAATTTTTTGCTATTTGAAAAAACTGTCAAAACAAAGTTTATATGAACAAACAAAATCTGCAGTCGATAGCATCGGATTGCTCACCGCACTCGTTGCCTCAAACGGACCTTAAGATAAATAAATAAATATATCATTATTATTATTAGGAAAAATTTGATTACAAATGAATGTGTTGAATATATATATATATATATATATATATATATATATATATATATTATTTTTATAAATAAAGGAAGAAATGTACTGCAGTTATAAAGATCGTATAGGGATCAACATTCTGCAATATTACTCTGCAACGTATTATTATTAATAATAGACCCTAAGTTTAGGCTGTCAATGAAGTACAATTATGAGGATATTGATTAATGAACGTAAAATATTTTTATAATTCATATATTTGGCTCAGAAATGAATGGTTATTCTCTTGGCTCGAAGCCTGATTCTGATTTACATATAATAAAGTGTCAGAATCGTTCCAACTCATTATAGGGATTGTAAGTGTCCCTTTGAGGCAGTTTTTTTAGCACGGTAGCGTTTTAAAAACGTACTTGGTCTGTTTGGGTAAACTGTATTTTCGCAGCTTATGTGTTTTCAAAACGTAGAAAACAGTTTTTCACACCGCACCTATCAAGGTGAGGTGATAGTTTTTTTGCTGCAGCCTGATTTTTCCAAAAAAAAAAAAAAAATTGTAATAACAACCACACCTAACTTATCAGCAGATTATTCAATAAGCTGCAGCTGCCCCAAACAGACCATAATCTTACAGTTTATAAAAATGTCAAAATATTTCCCGATTATTTTATAATCGAGCTTTAATAATCTTCAATGAGGACTATTTTAGCCCTAATTTAGGGTAAGTTGTTTGAAGAAGGTGTTGTGAAATTCTGGAGAAGAAACTGTTGTTTAAAAAGTTGTGGTGGTTATTACAATTTTTTTTTTTTTTTTTTTTGAAAATTCAGATCGCATCTTTCTAACAGCCACTAAAGTTGGATATATCTGACGGAAAAACCGAGCTTTCAACTGCAGCTTTTGAGAACACAAGGAAATCACAATTTTGCCAGACAGAAGAAACTACGGTGCGGCACTTATCCGCCATCGCAACACTGCCCCCAAACACACCCTTAAGAGTCATGGGCTATTTTAGCACTTCTATAAATTCTAGAACTAAAACAAGCCTAAAAGTATTATTTAATTATTATATTGCTTATATGCGAGTAAAGTGTAAAAATAATACTTGGGGTCGTTTTAGTCTCAGAGTTTATATAAATGTCAATATAGTCTCCAATTATTTTAAAATTGAGTTCTAATAATCTTCATGTGGACTACTTCAGCCCAAATTTCATAGTCAGGATTGTTTTGACACTTCTATAAACTATAACTAAAACGTTCTCCCCATATAAATAATCAGAGACTATTTTGATGCTTTACTCTAAAATTATCTATTCAAATGTAGCAAAAAATCAAAATCAAACGGCAGAAGTGAGGTTTAGTGAGAGAAAAAGTGAGTTTTAGTGAGAGAAAGAGAGAGGGAGGGAGAGAGAAAGAGTTGGGGAAGGAATCCTAGGGACCGGATGGGTCCTGAAAGTAGCAGAGGTTGCTACCTAACACACAAACAAGGCATCATGCATCTGCTTCCCTTAATATCTCAGACATCACCTTCAGTACACCCAAATGAGGAGCACTGTAGCCCTAACCCTAACCCTAACCCTAAAATTCATCAGTAACGCCAACTGTGAAACTGAGCAGTGTAGTCTCCTCTGTCTTCATGTCCTTCTCAGATGTTCACTTTTGCTCTCTTACCATTTTTATTTTTTCATTTCATGCTTAATTTTTGGCATAATTACACACTTACCATCCTAAACATTATTATTTACAAAATCAAACATTAAATTGATATATTTATGTGTGTCGCGATCAAATCATTGAGAGAATTTGATGAAAACGAAAAATATGAGGTGGGGCTTAGCACTGATTTTGATATTTGAGTGAGATTTTTAAAAATAGATGGAGTGAGTGTTAGATTTGTAAATAGTAATTTTTGGGATGCTATGTATGCAAATGTTCTAAATATTCATGTTTGGATTGATCGAGTTAATAAGAAAATTTTAATATTTTGTGATTTATATTTATAGATTCATAATATGTGTGTGTGAGGGTTCTGTCAGCCGTGACCTGTTGGTAGAACAACCTCTTTGAAGGTTGTAACTCTCCTTAACTCACTGGTTTGAATCCCCCTCTGGCCAGTTCGTTGATAGTGAGGACGGTCCTCAAATAATTAGACACATGACAGTGGCTGGGGGCTCTTAGAGCCCGGCCATTCTTTAAAAAATAATATATATAATGTCTGTTAAGAAAATTCAAGGCAAACTAGATGCAAATAACGAAGAAAAACACAGAGATTTAACGAGGTTCGGCAAAGACATGCCTACGTCCTCGGGAGCAGAGCGGCGAATTTCACTAATTCAGAAGAGTTACAAATTCGGTCCAAACATACCCATAGGATTACACATCTATTTATAGATAAACCCCACGGATAAATTACAAATACGTCCTCGCTCCCCCTCAACCCACTAAATATGAAGAGACACACCTCTTCACCAAGAAAAACTCCAACTACCTAGATATGAGCCATACCTAACAATGCCGTCTATAAAACGTAAATTAAAATAGAGAAAGCGGAAATTTCTTCCTATCAGCATGCATGCATGTTATCTAACGTACGTAGACACTAGAGAAAGGATATTTTCTATTTTAATGCAGGCAAAGGGATCTTACAATACTGTCATAATTTGGATTCAACATGCAAATAAATAGATATTTTTGCAATAAAATTAATGAAATTTGTTGCAAATTCGCTTTCAATTTAAAAGATTTATACTGCAAAATATAAAGGATTCCAATAGAGATGAAGATGTAGAAGGAAGTATCCAAAGAGAGGCATTGATGGAGGACAAAAATGGGTGTCAAGTCATTGTTACATTCTCCTCCAATGCCTCCTTGAAATAGTCCCACCTCCTTGAAGTTGTTTGGTTACGAGCAAATTTAATGGACTGACAATATCTATAAAGAAGAAGATTTCACAACAGTGATGCATATCTTGCATGCACTCGTGTGTGTGTGCGCGCGTGCGTCTGTAATTATCGAGTGGGTATGCGCCTTTGGGTGACAGATTGGTGGTTAACTGTCAGTCTTGAATCCTCACTGACTCTGGTTCAATCGCTATGGGGACGAATATCACATATGGATAGTTAACTGTCAGTCTTGAATCCTCACTGACTCTGGTTCAATCGCTATGGGGACGAATATCACATATGGGGAGCGGTATTCTCAAAAACCACCGTTTATTAAAAAGAATAATAATTAATCAATAAATAAAATAATAATAATAAAATAATAATAATAATAATAATAATAAATATTGAGTGGATGAAAACCTTATACGTTCGGTATTGTATAGAGACAGCCTAAATGTGACATAGACAGGACACTTTCTATGTGTCTGTACACACGCGCACATATGTGTGTGTAAATAAGATCCACACAATTAGTTTGGCAATATTTTTTTTATTTTAAAAAAATGCATAAATGAAAGAAATGAAAGAGCATGAACTTCATGAAGTCGGCCAAATACGATGCTGATATGGCGATAATGTAATGCAAAATAATTTTAGCATCTTAATTGGATCGAACCTGTGGTCTACAGAAAAAGTGGTGTTAGAAATGTAATTAGCGTTGATCATGTCTGATGCAAAATGTTTGCGTCGTCGATTTCAGCATTAGACAAGATCAATGTTAAGCAGCTTCGATGAGCCACATGCAGACGCAAATGTCAACAACGAGCTTTGCGTGCACTTTTGACGGATGCCAATTTGTGTCGAACATATCTCAAAATTTATCAAATGTATTACGCTTGGAAATATCCGATAAAAATCTGTAGCAAATTTGAAGAAATATACGATCAGATTTTTATAACATGCATGCAACGAATACAAATCTCATAAATATTTACTTATCCACTGACACAACAGAAAACTTGGAGTGGAAGAGGACTCGGCAGAGATGCGATTTCGCTCGTAAAAACGTGTGAATGCTCGATGGAGAAAATATATCGTTGGAGCAAGCTATCGAACGGTTAATGCCGCGAATGAGGGTGGCGTGCGTGGGATTAGAATTTTAGGTTATCAACCTTATACTATTTCCATGCAAATTTGACACTAATCAGTGTAAATGTTACTTTGACAGCTTGTCGAAACTAACGTCGAATCAAAAACTTTTTGAGCTAACTTATCGGCGACGCTAAAATCGACGCAAATATTTATGTCATAATTATTCGACACGTAATTCGTCTCCAACCATTTACTACGATAAACAAAAGCAAAGTTGACACTAAAATTTGCATCAAAAATATGTTTGATGCTAAATCTGACGCTAATTAGTTAACTTTCTGTAGCCCTAATCCAACTGAAACCAATTCAACGGTCTAAATTGAAGTCACAAAGATACGTCTTTTCTTACGATAGGAGAAGGAAAGAGTAAAATTAGTACTTCTCTACAAGTCTCGAATCATCGAGCATTGTAAAATTAGTGCTTCAATCGCTCACAATTTTCAAATCATGTTCGAATTGGGTCGACTCGTCGGGTTAATTTTTGACATCCCGTGCAATTAAACTATTATTCAACTCAATATGATTGTCCATTGTACTAATCGACATGATATAAAATAAGAAATCAATAATAAATTTAAAAAAATATATATTGCAAATATTTGCTCAGCATATCCTAACATAATATTTTTCTTGAATATATTAATTTACATATTCGTCCGAAATGGGGGTTGGTATCCTCAAATAGGGTCAAAGCTGAAATAAATATAATACAAACTGTAATTATATAATTATAGCAAAATTTACATACATACCACACAATTCTTACGTATTTACATTATCTAAAACCTGAAATATTTACATATATAACACTTTGGTACTATGAAGGGGGAGTATGTAAATATGAAAAGTTTAGGGGTTAGATTTGTAAACATGTAAGAATCTTTTGGTATGTATGTAAAGCTATTTAATTATGATATGAAACATGGTGATCCTTCATACACCTTTTCTTTATACCTAGAGTCCATCAAACAAGGCCCATGAAATGAGGAAATAGAGTGAAAGAGGCTAAATATAAATAATGATTATTATATTAATAGATATCAAATAATGAAAAAATAAACTATAATAATGATATAATATTATTAATCAATATTGATATTATTAACCACAAAAAATTAATTATAGACATAAGATTTTTTCTTCAACTAAGGTATCATTTGAGGTGACGGTGCGATCGTTTTGACAGCTTTTTCAAAAAACTACAGCTGAAAGTTCTGACAAAGTGTTTACTTTTTCAAAAAAAAAAAAAAAAATGTCATCGCTGCTTTTTAATCTATCATTATTTTTCAACAGCTTCACAGTTGTTTTTTAATAAGCTGGAGTTACTCCAAATAGACTATAAGGGTCCGTTTAGGGCAGCTTATTTGGTGCGGTGGTGTTTTGAAAACGCACCTGACCTGTCTGAGTAAAATGTGTTTTGACAGCTTATGCGTTTTCAAAACGCAGAAAACAACTTTTTCACACCGCAACTATGGTGCGGTGGCAGCTTTCTAGCAGCGGTCTCGCTTTTTCAAAAAAATAAAATTTTGTAATAGCCACCGCACTTAGCTTATCAGTAGATTATTTTTAATCAGCTTATCAACAGATTATTTAATAAGCTGTAGCTGCCCCAAACATACCCTAAGTCTTTATAATCTCGCACTAGCTACTTATTTTATTATAATTAATGCATCGAGTGACTTCAACGTAAGAATTGAATTTGTATAAAGTTGTTAGATGCCTTCACTACATCGAGTTAAAGCGAGTAGTAGCCCTAAATGATTTTGTGCAAATTGACCAAGTTAGCCTTTGAGACCAGGGGTGTTATATCGGGTTCGCTATTTGAGTCTGATTAAAAATTGAACTGTTTTAAAACTGATCAACCTGAATATTAAATGGTCGTGAAATTTTTCACGATCACTGCCTACTTTCAACCAAATTGATCTAAACCTGACTTACGCGACCTTTCTAATATAAACATAACAGTTATTTAACTCAATTTTGAATCATGTTCGAGTCAAATTCTAGTTAGTTTTAGGTTTCCAATCAAACTCTACTATATTTTGAGTGAATTTTGGGGTGGAAGGTTAACTCGAATCTGACCCAAAATTTTACTTGTGCTGGCAATTTTGACAAAAATTTGGCTTGAAAATTAATCGGGTCAATCCAAACGAATATTTTTTTGGTCGAGCGCAAATTATGTTGGCAAATCTGTCCAATTTTTACTACACTTATTCAAGGAGAAATATTTTATCCGGTAATCCGCACAAGTATGGCCAGCTCTTAGTAGAAGCACACTTGTTATATGCCCAATCAGGCCATCACTAAGCCGAATTCTTTTACATGCAAGATTCCAAATCGATAATATCTTTGTCAAAGAATCAATATAAATGTGTTATTTGAAAAGGTAAAAATGTAAAATATGATTACTATTTCTATGTAAATTTCTTTCTTCGAAGTCTTTTCAAAGGCCGTAAGTCCCCTCAGATCTCGGGTTTGAATCCCCTGATTTTAGTGTCGTCTTAAACTAAGTGGTACTCGAATTATTTGCTAACCGGATCGCCCCCAGACGTAGCGGGGGTTGAGCTAATAGAGCCGAATTATTTTTTATTTTTATTTATTATTATTATTATTATTATTATTATTATTTACTTATAGCTGATTATTCTATAACTTTTTTAATAAAAAATATCACTTATATTGATTAAAAATTTTTCAAAAATTAATTTAAAATTATTAAAACTATTTTAAAATTGGTGCAATATAAACACTTTATTAAATTCTTGAACGATGCTAACTTAAGGACTTATCTAAATCATATGGGCCGTTGCAGAAAATAATTTCATGCGGGCCGGGCTTTCATTTCAAGAAATGGATAATATGGCCCAGAGATGCCACCGCTTATCCTCCTCAGGTGAATCTATAGTCAATTAAAATTTGGTTGTGGTTTTTCTGTTAATTAATCAAATATATTTTAATATTTTTATGAATATTTAATTGGTAAATTAATACTCTTGTTCGAATGATTTTAATATTAGATTCATTTATATTCATTAAAAAATATGATTTAAAGCTTATCATAAAGTTCACTTAATGCTTCATAGTATTTACAATTAAAACTGATGACTAATTTTAATTACAAATTTATTAAATATATGATTATGTGAGTCATGTTTTTATTAATATTATATTTTTTATGGTTCTATTGGATCCAAAATTATCATTAGTCTCACACGAGATAAGAGCTTGGTGGGCTCAAAATTTATTAGCCAATGCAACAATGTTTGATATTGACTTTCTAACCCTAATGTTTGAATTTAATGGTTCATTTGGAACTGTGGTGCCATGTCGCACATTATGCATTTGACAAAGGTGTGTTTTATCTATTTTTTTCGAAAAATTATGATGAGATACTACGTTTTGCAACCTAATCTGACTAGCCCGTTTGGGGCTGTTGTAGCTTAATTTTCTCAGAAAGCTGTTATAGGGAAGCTGTTACGGGAAAGCTAATTGATTGTTTCTTTTTTGTGATTTGAAAATAATTATGCAGCGACAGTTTGAAAACAGTCGTGCGACAGCAGTTTCAGGACAATTGAGCATTCTGCCCCTTTGCAGTAATGTTGTTTGTAACAAAGTTTTTTTAGCCATATATTTGATACTTCAAAAGCGAAAATTTACGGTCATACCACCGAACAATATTTACATTTCTAACATCGAAAATTCAAAGAACAAGCATTCAAATGAATACTTGAATTCAAAGAGTGGTTCGAGAAATTTCTGTTGTTAAAAATGTGCTTACAGCTACGGAACAGAGGAGGAAGAGGAACCGGGTAGTGTTAGAAACGTGGGGGAAGAGGAGGAAGAAGAATCAGGCAGCATGAGAAACACGGGAGGAGAGAAAGAAGAAGAGCAAGAGATTGCAGCTTCACAGAGAAGTTCAGCACTGGGGTTAGGGCAGACGAATCGCGAAGAGAATTAGAGCACCACCATAAGAAACAAGATGAATTATTTTATAAACTAACAAACTCATGAGTCTGCATTCATTCACAGCTTCAAATTGCTAAGATCTTACCACAGCATGATTTTCATGGATACCACTCAATTCTTATATATTTACATATCTAACAACTAAATTTCAATTTTTAGATATATACCATCTGACCTATTCATAAGATAATGCATTTCACTTTTCAGAAGTTACAGTAATAATAATTTTATGTGATACAAGAGAATTAAGTGGTATAAATGTAAAAAAGAAAAGGGAATTTACATCCCCAAACTTTAATTTTTACATGATAAACACCTTTTCCTATATATTAAAAGGTCAAAATAGTGTAATTAGAGAAGTAAATGCATAAGAATTGGGTGCTTTGTATGTAAATTTTCCAAAAATTAAAAATGTTGACGTTGAAAAATATTACATCACGACTCCGAACGTAGAGCTACGGAGTCCCATCCGAACCGCACGAATCGTGTATCAGAGTGAGTCCCTCTGTAATTTTTTTTTAAAAAAAAAATTTTGATCTGCCGCGATGTGCTGCTGAGATCGGGACTCGGCAAGTAGCTCTACGTGCGGAGTCCTGATGTAATATTTCTTCGTTCATGTTAGATATGTAAATACATCGGAAAAGAGGGTATATATGCAAATAAATCCAAAAAACAGAAACATAAAATCAATTGATTTGCTTCAAAATAAGTAAAACATGAAACTCCTCATAACTTGTAGTTAAAAACATCCTCAAAATAACAGCAAAAAAATAAAAATAAAAATTGATAATGGACCACAAAATCCTTATCCATGCAAACAATTCACAGGTTGAAAGCATAAAATTACCTAAAAATGGGATGAAAATGTAAAAATGGAGAATTAAATTTGAAGTGTCAGGAGACAAACACTTCAGTTCTATTCTTCATCTTCTTCAGCATCGCCACCAGCAGCCTTCTTAGCTGCAGCTCTCTGGTTCTTCCGCTTGACTCTCCCCGGACGGCCGCCGCCGAAAGGACTGGTGAGTGAAAAATCAATGTGTTTTGCAGAATCCACCCTCACCATGAATGAGGGAATGTTCACCACCTGTCTTCCAACCCTACAAAACCAAAGATTCAAACTTTACATCAATATTTTCTTTTATTTTTATCAAATTTACATATCTACACAACACAGTTCTTATGTATTTACATATCTAACCCATAATGGAAAAACTAAAGCTACCTTGGGTGTTGGATATGTAAATATGTAGTGATTGAGTGGTAAGTTTGTAAATCATCTTACTTTTTTTTATACCAAAATAGAACTTAGAACTATAGAATTGTCTTTGGGATGAGGGCAATATATTTTTCTGTTGATTCAATTTATATTGAAGTCATTTTAAGGCTTTGGATTAAAAGCTTGGGAGATTTACATACATACCACAAAATTCTTATGTATTTACATATCAAGCACCAAAATTTTAATATTTAGTTGGATAGCATTCAAAACTCAGTATTAGCTTTTTAAGGTGAAATGTACATATACCACCTTATCTATGCATGAGAAGGTGCATTTCACTCTTTAAAAAAAAGTTAAGATAGAGATATATTAGATGTGTTGTCAAAGATTTAGGTGGCATAAATGTCAAAAAGTAAAATTTTGGTGTTAGATGTGTAAATATATATAAGAATTGTGTGGTATTTATGCAAATGCAGATGTAACAATTAACAGAATATATATATATATACACACACAATGAAAATGATGAATGTTCCTATGAAAATATCAAGAAACATCTGGGGTTTCAAGTAAAAAATCATATTAAATGGGAATAGTGTTGAACTCGGTTATCAACCCAATAAGCACAAACAAAAAAACTAATGTTACGTCAAACTTGGCATGGTAAAAACAATACAATTAAATAAGCGTTAGGAAAATTTACATACGCAGCACACAATTCTTATGTATTTACACATCTCACAGCTAAACTTTCATATTTACATGCATAGTACTTTGGTTTTTTAAACTTATGCAAAAAATCTGCATTTCATTATAAAAAGTAATAATAGTGTCGTTTTGATATGATATTAAAGATTTGAGTGTTATGTGTGTAAATATGAAAGTTTAGGTGTGATATATGTAAATACATAAGAATTGTGTTTCATATATGTAAATGTCCCAAAACGTTAGTACTAAAAAATTACATCTATTTGTTTAGTATGTTAACAAGCCACCCCACAGCAAAAGGGCCATCTAAACTTTACTGCATTTGCACAGGACAAAAAAACATAATATCATGTATTGTTCTGGATCAAGCAGCAATACAATAACATAAATTTACATTGCACTAATACGAAAAAATCATTGCATCAAGAGTCCTGGTACAGTTTTAATGCAGTTTACATCAGAACTCCAATAATAGTTTGTCATGTGTACAGACAAACCCACTCATGTATTAAATTGGGAGTCTGTTTGTACACTCGACAGGCCCTGATTGGAGTTCTAATACAATAATTTCTCGCGCTGATACATAATACTTTTAACAAAAGTCAAAAGACTTGTAATGATGAGAAAATGAATAGCATAAATGTACTAAGCATTCTAACACTCAAAATTTCTAAAAACATACCAACAACAAATAGATATTCTTTCTTTCACATTATCAAAATGATGCAACACGTAAGAAAAAGGAAGATTAGCATACCCTTAACACACCTAAACTTGATTTTTTGCATGTATACAACCTTCCCTATGCATGAAAAGGTGTATTTCACTCTTCAAAAGTTAAAAAAGTGGTATTTTGATGTGTTATGAAATCTTTGGTGGTATAAATGTAAAAAAGGAAAATTTTTAATTGCTAAATATGTAAATAGATAGGATTTGGGCAGTATGGATGTAAATGCACCAAGAAAAAGTTCCAAAATACTTGAAAATCTATATGTTAACTAGGTTCAATCTTGAGTAATGAACCAAAGGAAAGGCAGTTGATTAAAATTTTAAACCCACATCAAACATCATTTTGCATCATGCTCCCCTTAAGAATAACAAATCTAACTATAAATAAGGGGTCAGCTAATGGCACCATAAAAATGCAAATCTACAAAAAATCTTCAGAAGAATTCTTTACATAAATACTCAAAAGTTCCCAACAACCATCAGAGAAATAGGATTACATTCATCAGAGTAAACATCCAAAGAGGAGCACTCAGATGACCGTCGTGAGATATGAAATCCATTTTCATCATGTGGTACTTTTTAATAAGACAACAAAACCTAAAAGTCCAAAACGATATATCTGTAAATAACATGAATTATCCCTAAACAAAATCAAATTTTTAAAACAAACCTTCCTATATAAAATATGCAATAAGAAAGAACAGAATTAAAGGTGCAAAATTTACACTTAATTGAATATAATTAAAATCTAAAGCATTGAAATTCAGAAAAACAATTGAATTTATCATGCTGAGAGATTAAAAACACTATAAATGAGTATCCAAAACATCAAAGTGCATCAAAAAAATAAAATGAGAAAAGGGTTCTAAAGTTTGCTTTTTTACATTAATACCAACCAAATCTTTCATCTTTACCATTTTAACTTGAAAAAAAATGTGAAATACACCTCTTCATGCATATGTAAGGAGTTTGTTATGTATGTAAAACTTGAAGTTTAGGCATTAATTATGCAAATATATAGAAATTGAGCAATATGTATGTAAATATTTGAGAAAATTATCAGCAAAAATAGCCAATACGCTTTGGAAAACCAAAAGGAAAACATGAATACCGAATATGGCGCTGCCTGATTAGAACCCTAGCATGGTGAATGGACTTCGCCATTCCGGACTTGAAGACCTGGGTTTGCAGCCTGCGCTCCAGGAAGTTCTCCACAGTCAGAGCTAAGACATAGTCGAGCTTGTTCTGCCCCTCCTCCAAAAGCCCGTATCGAAACATCCGGCGGAGCAGAGCCTCCCCCTCAAATATCCGCTTCGGATTCTTCTCATCCAGCGTCAGAAGCTCCCTCGCCGCATTCCTGATCCTGCTCAGAGCATACTGAACCCTCCACAGCTCCCTCTTGCACCGAAGCCCGTACTCCCCGACCAGCTTCAGCTCCGCGTCCAGCCGCTCCTTCTCGTAGGGACGCCTGGGTTTCTTGAACGTCTTCCCATCTAAGATTAAAACAATCGTTAGGGTTTTCAATTCAGATCCATACAATCAGAACAAATACATCCAGAAGAATCTCGATAGTGTTTTTTATTCAGATCCAAACTGCTTGCGACCGGAGTTTGTTCAAATTCGAAAATCGCATGTGAGATGATTAGTTTTGCAACTCATAAAAGAAGAATAGAATCGAGTTCATCTAAAAAAGTAAAAAACCGGAATACAGATAATCGTC
Source organism: Papilionanthe hookeriana x Papilionanthe teres (assembly GCA_022702705.1). Lineage (NCBI taxonomy): Eukaryota > Viridiplantae > Streptophyta > Magnoliopsida > Asparagales > Orchidaceae > Papilionanthe > Papilionanthe hookeriana x Papilionanthe teres. The sequence continues at coordinate 15,532,443 of CM040436.1, forward strand.
AAAATCAGCCAACGCGCACCCAAGTTCGGGGAAGAAACGGAACAAAGAAAACAGAAATTGGACTAAAAGAAAGGAGGATCGAAGGGGAGTGGGGAAAAGGAAGAAGCTTACAGTTCCTGTAAAAGCTAACGTGAACCATGGCGAGTTCTCCACTTCCCGATTCTGAAAATGGAGGCGGCGTAGGGATCTTATAACTTCAGCGAAAGGTTTCGGAAGAAACCCTAACGAGCAGGAAAATGGGCCGGGCCTTCTCTTCATCAAGTAAAAAGTAATGGGCTTAGATGTCCCCTTAATAGCCCACTTATATTATGAAATAATTTGGGCCATTTATGGAACGCTTAAATTTTGCTTTTACAATTATACCTTGGGCTGTCAAAAAGAACTCGTTGTTCCTGAACAGTTCGTGTTCGATTAGTTCGATAAGTAAAAGAGACGAACACGAATAATTTTTTTCATTTGGTTTGTTAAAAGAACCAAACACGAATATTGATGTGTCCGTTCGTGTTTGATTAATTATTATTTGAAATATAAAATAATTTAAAATAATTATATATAAAAAATTTATGATATTTTAAAAATAATTATATATTATAAAAGTTTATCATATTTTAAATAATTAAACTTCTATAAATTATAATATATGATAAATTATTAATAACAATAATAATATTATAGTATTAATTATATTAATATAACTATTATAATATTATACTTAATAGAATATACTATATATTAAAATAAAATCCTAAACAAAACCCTAAACGTCTTATTCGGTTTGTTTCAATTTGAGAAAGTATGGATTACCTAATGTGTACGGAATACCTGATCAATTTGCTTCATTTTGCGGAAGTATGCTATCAAAGCTAGGGCTGTCAAAAAAACTCGTTGTTCGCAAACAGTTCATGTTCAGTTCGCCAGGAAGTTCGTGTTCGATTCGTTCAATAAGTAAACGAAACGAACACGAACAATTTTTTTTGTTCAGTTTGTTAAACGAACCAAACACGAACAGTGATGTGTTTGAACATTTCGAACACGGACACTAGCTTTGTTCGTTCGTGTTCGGTTCGTTTACACCCCTAATTATACCATTCAAATCTTACAAACCATATAAAAATGCCTCTATTTTTACTTCTAAAAAGTGAAATATAATTTACATTCGTAGATGAGATGATATTAATGTAAAAATTGAAATTTATGTGTTAGTTATGTAAATAGAGAAAAGTCGAGGGGCATGCATGTAAATTTTCCTAAGAACTTTTTTCTAAATTAATTTTTGTTCGGGACATTTAGATACCACATAATTCTTAACAAATTTACATAGCTTATATCTAAGCTTTAATGTTCATACATAGCTCTCAAAATTTTAATATTTTACTAAAAAACATCATTGTTACTAATTTTTCAAAAGTGAAATATACATTTTCATACATTTATGGCAACATGGTGTTATAAATATAAATATCAAACTTTAGGCGCTACATATGTAATTTTTATTATCTTCTTAAGCAAGCGGATTATAGAACATTAGTTTTGCAAGTTATTCTAGCTTCTAAGTTACTCTAGCTAAGATGAACATATCTATAACCTTCCTTAATTGATCGAACTCTTTTGAAAGATTTAAATGAATATTTCTAGTCCAAATGTAAAGTTAAATATCATACTGGTTTACTTAAAGTCTGACATAATCTTACGCTGAGGTTGACTTAAGTCCTAAAGCCAGAGATTAGCTAGGTGATCCTAATGGACTCTATTAGATAATCCTCGGTGACTTAAATCTATCTATAGTTCAATCCACAACCATTATTCCTACGATTCTTCTCAATACACTTTGTATATTGAGTGGTGCTTTCTATGTTTAATTGTCCTCCTCCTTCTATTAGCTCTAATTATTGACTAGTTAGGAATCTATTCAAAAATTATTTATAGGCCAATGACATCTTTTCTTCTCCGGATATCCACCAACAAATTGACAAACTCGCCTTCCCAACCTTACAATGCCATCTATTTGATCTACCAAAAGCCCTTCTCATCAGAGCATCTTTCTTAATAAGTGTCTCTCTCGATGACTTATTATAAAAACTCTTCATTTGTGAAAGCCTTGACAACATCTCTGTCAAAAGTGTCCTCTCACGTCTTCTCATATTGAAGACTTTGCTTTTATTAATGCTTTGTCAATGCCCTCCTATCAAGAATTCACCCCTTTCTTTTATAACTTATCCTGTGAAAGTTGTCCCTCAAGTAATCTCTTTTGATTTGTCGTTATAACTCTTCCTATCAAAGACAACTTATCACAAAAACTCACTTTTTTGGTGTTCTGGTCATGCTTTATTAAGTATTGTTTAATGAAATCCATTTTTTTGTGAATTCTCTTAAGATCTCTTCGTATAGAGTATATGATCATTACTCTTACATAGAAAGTTATCCTTCTTGATCACTTAATAAAATAAAACCACCAATTGTGAGTGACATCTTCTAATTTATTCTTTACATACACGCAACAAAACCTTATGAAATCACTCATTCAATAACTTATTCTAATAGGCTTTTGGTCGATGAGTGAATTGTCGGAGAAGACTAAAAATTATCGGTGACTCTTTGGGTGACCCACTCATCTACTTGACTTAAAGGTCAAATTTTCACTTATGACAACTAGTTGTTTTCATAAGAACCCACTTTTTATTTTAAAATTTTAATTCTTAATCAACTTTGGGTAAAACTTATTTCAGACATCTAATAATTAGGTGTCAAATCTTAAAATGACTAGAGACTGATCACCAATGCTAGAGAAGATAGTTTTCCTCTTAGTTGTGTATCAAGTCATAATGCCCTTTAGATGTTTTTTTGTTCATTTATAAGTGACTGAAGAACCATTCATGCCGCATGCTTTTTTAGGCACTTATTTTAATTTTTTTGGCAAGCTTAGCCTTCCACTAGCTCTAATGCATCCTAAACTATTATTTTTCCTTCCCTCTATCTTCTCACTTAAATAAGAGAATGTAGACGCCTAATAACTTCCCCATATGGGCTTGTTTGTAACATCGAAGAAGTGCTTAATGGAATAAGCTCTTGGCCATTGTGTATCTTCAAACTTACTCCATGAATACAACACTTCATCTTTTACTCATTTTTTTCTATTAAGGTATTCCCTATGCCACCTTTAGGCCTTGATATAACCATCCACACATCAACCCCTTGTATACACATTGTCTCGTGGTGACTAATTGTTTGGTTACTCTATTAAAAGCCTTTAGGATTCTTTATAGTTTTTCTTTGGATTCTATTAGAGGAGGGCTTTGCGGCATAAAGTTATAAGGTTAAATAACCCTATCCAATAGATACTAAAAACTATTACCACCCAACAACTCATTTCATATTAAAAATTTCAATCAATTTTCTTATCACCTTTCTCCAAAATACCTCATCACTCGAAATTCTTAGATGCATCATGAGTTGAGGCAACCTTGCTTGCATTTATGTGTTATGCAATTTGTTGCTCAACTTAACAAAATTTGTTGTGTTGGAGGCTTATAGACTTCCTCCACCTCAAATGTAGATTAGCTTAGGCAGCTTCCACTCCCTTGTCCTATTTAAGTGCCCTCTAAACCAATCAAGTTAACAAGCTTCTTCCCTTAAAGTGGCTATCATCAAGTTTATTCACAAGTAAGAAAGAGTTTTGCGGCACTTTATACAGACATTCACAACAGTAGAAACCCACTGCCATGTTCTTTGTGACAGATTTTAAATCGTTGCAATTGCTAGTACTGCAAAGACTTTCAGCAGTGGTTTTAAATATTTTTATGTTTTTTCTAATATTTTTAGCAGTTTTTTGTACAAATGACATTTAATAAACGCTGCCAAATACTTTTTTTAGCACTGCTTTTGTATTATTTTAAAGTTGATTATGCTACATACTAGCTAACTTAAAATGGTAGAGTGCGAGAATTTATTATTTTAAAAATATGAATAAATTGTTAAGTACTGATAACATAATTTCAAGGCGACCATTAATAAATATTATTTTTGTTCTTTTATCTTTATTTTTGAAGGAATCGTTAATTTATCCATCATTGTATACATATCTTTTCTGAATAAGTCTCTTTTCCGGATCATGTGAATAATCAGGAGAAGATATGAAAAAAAAATAACGGACATATGACAAAGAAGAAAAATAAGAGAAAGTAAACACAGAGAGACTATTAGCGATAAACCTCGCAAGAATAGGTCAAGTACATCCGACTTAAAAAAATCAAGCGGAAACACATTGAACAAATAACCGTGAAAGAATAACCACGTCAAATATCCACAATTAGAGATTCGGGTGTGCTTGTCTGTTAGAGTACACCCAATAGGATATATCTCACTTAGTTAATTGCATCTTTGGGGTTGGCCAAGAATACTCTTAATACAAAGGTGTTTTGCTTACATTAGTAGTAACGACTAGCACGGAACTATCAAAGAATGGTTAATTCGTATGGGAATGCTTCGATGCTTTCACAACTCTCGCTAAGCCACAAGGTGGAGAGTGAGTCTCTCACGATCCCATTTTAGTAATGGACACATCAACATACGAAGCCTACAAAATAACCAAGTCATCTTGATGGGGAATCCCAATATGTCAAAGCACATCTGGGCCACAAGGACAAATGACAAATCGTCATACCCCAAACGGTGGCAACTCATCAATAATCGGGTCGTTGAGATGATACTACTGAAGGTAAAATGAGTGACAGGGCTTAAAGTAGATATTCAAATGAAGGGAGGAGTAATCCCTAACAGATAGAGGTTGTTAGGTCAGGGCACCACTGATACATCATCCCAAGCAACAAGAACCCTAAGCCTAACTAATTGTGAAAGTAGCCGACTCAACACGTTCAGAGATCCCCGGTTAGGATTTCATGAATTGCATCGTCTGTGGGAACCTCAGTAGCCCTTTATCGGGGGAGCTAAACAACACCTACATGCAAAGAGTTAGTAGAAATCATCATATGCTCCCACTTAAATGGTTCATGTGTGTGTGCATATATATGGGCATGGTTCCCTACAAAAGAACACCTTAACATACTCTCATGATATTAAGCATGTAAGCATGACTAAAAGCACAAAAGTAACGCTTGGCCAGAACAATCAAACTAGTAGAGAACAATAACCAGAGGCGTCAAAAATACTACCTAGGATCCTAGTCCTAACCTAACACACCATCTAACGTAGTGTCCTAACACAACAGCCAAGTGAGTGCAAGGTTATGTCGGTGTGTTAGCATATATATTTGATGGGGTTGTCATTTTCAGCCCTGCCCTAAGGATCCAAGAATTCTAAGAGGTGGCACTATATGCAAGTTTTGTAAAACCATTTGAAAAATTTGATGTCATGTATGATCTAAAGTACTGATGCAAATAATTTCAAAATAAACTTTTGAGAGCATGATGTATAAAGTAATAAAAATGTAAATTTTTATACTTTAAAATAGGTCCTTAGGAAATGAAAGCCTAAGTGGCACCCATTAGACCCCTTGGAACCTTAACACAACGTACATGTGTTAGTTATGGTGCAATAGCTAGTATTGTCCATCAAGACATCCTCGCGGGCAATACTAGTTGTCATGTCGTGACCAACACGGAGTCACTCAGCAAAAGAGTCAGTTTTTCTTCGTCAAGATGATTAAGGATGCCTACCATGTTTGGAGATGTTTTCTGGTTTTGGTGATTAAAGCCACATGACAAGACCGGAAGGCCCTCCCGAAGTGAGAACGATGTTCCAAATGCATGCGCGTTGTTTGTTCCGACATTCAGAGTCATCCAAAAGATAATTCCTCACGAGTAGACCAATTTAGAGCCTGATTTGTTCGCGTTGTGTCGAATAAAACTAGTCTGGTCGGGGCGGTCTCATTAATATAATGTCGGTCAGCCCCCACCTCATCAACAGCCAAAGCCTAACAAAAAGATCTTGGTCGCGTGTCTGAGGATCGAAGACGGATATCTTGAGCCTTGAGGAGTCTTATGTGCATGAAAAATACCCTAAGGTCGTTCGAGCGTACATTCAAAGCCTGTGACATCAAAAAATGATGCCAACAGTGACATAAAAATCGATGCCAACAAATAGATGTAGTGTTGTTCTCAAATTTAAATTATAATTAATTAATATTGAAGAAAATTATAACATATGATCTACGTTACATTCGCAAGACATTCTCCACCAAGGTTAAATAGCAAAGTTCGACCACCTGTCCAATTGGTGTCATTCCAACGAGTTCTATTCACAATACATTCTCCAACGAGCTATTGTCACAACTTCGCTCGTTGATTCAATTCAATCAATGACATCTCCATTGAGAATTTATCACGACTTCATCACTTCTCTTTACCTTGAGCTTGAGCCAAAACTCAAGCTCGAGTGAGCCAACGATTTGTTCGAAGAGCCAAGAGATATGATCCATACATTATGAAAGCAATAACAAAATCCCAATAGCTTCTAACATTCTTTTCTTTTAGCGTAATCCGTATCACATGCAAGCATATTTAAGCTAGGGTTGTGAATTTTGGCTAATAGGTTGTTAAAAGCTTGAAAATTGATTCAAATTGTTGCTCGAATTGAGATCTGATTGTAATAAATGAGTGAGCTCTGAGTCAAAATTTTGGGTATAATTTTTTTTCAAGTTAATTTCGAACTATATACAGATCGGCTCAAACTGACTCGAACTGACTCAAGATTCAGCTTGAAGTATTTTTTTTTTATTTATAAAAATTTATATATAATGCTAAATAAAATTAAATAGAACGAGCTATGAGCTAATTTTGAGCTGAAACGGATCCAAATAACTCAATTTCAATCATCTTGTTTTGATTTTAAGCCATATCAAGTTAATTTCAAGCCGGAACGGATCCAAATAACTCAAAATTGAGCCAGCTCGTCTCGATTTTGAGTCGGATCGAATTCGATTCAATTTTGAGCCGATGTGGCTAAAAATCAAATATAACGAACTACCAGCTGATTTAATCCAAACTCAATCTATTCGAGTTGATCATGACCAAGCCCAAGCTCAACTCAAAATCGGCTCGGTAACAACACTGATTTAAACCGCAAAATTGCTGAAGTCTTAATTTCAATTTCAACCATATTAAATTTAAGGTTTTGTTAGTAGAGTGAGAATTTGAAAAATTGATGAAAAAATGTGCTAGATTTATAAATATATATTGAATGTTATGTATGTTATTTTCCTAAAAATTATAATTTTTATGAAATTTTTACATATCAAACACCCAAAATATTTAATATGATATTCTAATCACTCAAAATCCTCACTTGAAACTTTATAAATAAGTTTAGGATGATGATTAGTGGTGTAAACGAGCCGAACAAGAACAAGCCCAGACCCAACTCGTTAAAAAATATCACTGATCATGTTCGGCTTTTTATATTTCGAACAAAACAAGTGTGTTCTTGTTCGTCTCGTCGAACTGTTACCAAATAATGAATTATTTTGATAACTCTAATCACATAGTCAATTAAGGGTCCGTTTCGGGTAGCTTATTTGGTGTGGTAGCGTTTTGAAAATACATATAATATGTTTGGGTGAACCGCATTTTCAAGAGCTTATGCGTTTTCAAAATGTTAAAACCAGCATTTTCACGCCGCACCGCCTGCAAGTGCGTGGGAGCTTCGTCCACGTTCTCGCTTTTCCAAAAAAATAAAAATTTGTAATAGCTACAGCATCTAATTTATGAGAAGATTATTTTTAATCAATTTATTAGCAAATTATTCAATAAACTGTAGCTGCCCTGAAGAGAACTTTTAAGTGTTACGACAAATTTCCACTTGAGATGGGATAGGTCATAGATTTTGTAATGTTATGAGCGCTTCCCAAGCAGTTCAAAAGTGGCTCTTTTATTCCGGCGAGGTCCGTAGAACAACTATACTCTGAGTAATGTTCACTTCTCCATCCAACTTCCGTTCTTCTCCATCAATCTGAATTCAGAAACCAGCCATGGATTCCTCACGCTCACTCGAACCTTCTCAAAGCCATGCACAAAACCTGCAAATCTCTCTGCCTCTCCGGAAGACTAAACGAAGCCGTCAAAACCCTCTGCAGCAGCGGCTCCCCCATCTCTCCGCCCACCTACTCTCTCCTCCTCCAGGAAAGCATTCACCGGCGAGAGTTTCTGCTCGGAAAAGCAATCCACTCCCACATCATAGCCACCGGATTCGCCCCAACCAAGTATCTCAACACCAAGCTTCTCATCCTCTACACGAAAGCCGGCGACTTTAAATCCGCCCGCCGCCTGTTCGATGCAATGGCTGATCCGAATCTGTTCGCATACAACGCCATGATATCCGGCTTCGCCGACGAAGGCCTGGAGCGAAGTGGCCTGGAGCTGTACTACTCGATGCGCGCCAATGGAGTTGATCCTGATCCGTTCACCTTCTCATCCGTTTTCCATGCGTGTGCTGGACTGGCTGCTCTGGAGCACGGCAGGCGAGCTCATTGTCTTATGATCAAGAGGAAGACGGTGACCAATGTGGTAGTTGGCAGCGCTCTGGTAGATATGTACTTCAAGTGCAGCAGTCTGGATGATGCACGAAGGGTGTTTGATGAATTGCCTGACAGAAATGTGATTACTTGGACCTCTCTGATTTCGGGTTATGGACTCCATGGGAAAGTAAGAGAGGTGATTGAACTGTTTCATCAGATGGTAGAAGAAGGCTTCAGACCAAATTCAGTCACATTTCTTTCTCTTCTCTCGGCCTGCAGCCATGGAGGTCTTGTTGATTCTGGATGGAAGTATTTTGTTTCCATGATCGAAGATTACGGAGTCACGCCGAAGAAGGAACATTACACGGTGATGGTCGATATGATGGGACGAGCAGGGAGGTTGTATGAGGCGTATGAATTCATTCGTAGCTCGCCTTGCGAATCACATTCCATGGTTTGGGGAGCTTTGGTTGGAGCTTGCAGAGTCCATGGAGATGTGGAGATGGTGAAGGTTGCAGCAAGAAGGTTTTTTGAGCTGATGCCGGAGAATGTTGGGAAGTATGTGGTGGTCTCTAATGCCTTTGCTGCTTCTGAAATGTGGGAGAAGGCTGCTGATGTTTGGGAGAGAATTGGGATGTTGGGGATGAGGAAGGGGACTGCTTGGAGCTCTGTGGTTTCAGGTAAGTAGTCTTATTATTTTTTGTTTGATGTAGTTTTTAAAGAAAGGAATCATGATGTTGTTAGGGCTCTGAAATTAATATGTTTGAGGAAATTTTATGAGCATTTGTGCAGTTTAATGTTAGGGAAAATTACATATGCAGCACAGTTCTTTTATGTATTTTACATATTTGATGCCTAAACTTTCGTATTACATATATAGCGCTTTGGTGCTTTGAACCTTTGCTTGAAGATGTGTATTTCACTTCAAAAATGTGATAATAGTGTTATCTTTTAGGATCTGTTTGAGGCAGTTGCAGCTTATTAATAAATTATATGATGTTCAAAAACTGCAGTTGCTAATATATATATATATATGGGGAAAAGTTAGACCGCAGCTAGAAAATTGTAACTGCATCTAGCCAGGAGCGATGTGAAAACTAAGATTTCAGCGGTTTGAAAAAGCGGTTTTTTCAAAAATTTGTCAAAACGCAGTTTATCCAAACAGGCTTAAATGTGTTTTCAAAACTCACTACACCAAATAAGCTGCCCAAACGAGGCCATAATGTGATAATAAAGATTTAAGTACTATGTGTGTAAATATGAAAATGGGAGATTTACATACCTACCTCCTAACTCCCATGTATTAACATATCGTTTGCTCATACTTTAAACCACTCAACCTATGCCAAAAACAAAGGAATTGCGTGATCTATACGTACATACCATTATAATTTTCTTTTTTTTTTCTGGAAAAGTCAGACCGCAACTAGAAAGCCATCGCCGCATCTAGCCATGAACGATGTGAAAATGCTGATTTCAGCAGTATGAAAACGCATATTTTTGAAACAACTGTCAAAACACAGTTTACCCAAACAAGCCTTGATGCTTTTTCAAAACACATCACACCAAATGAGCTGCCCAAACGAGGCCTTAATGTGATAATAAAGATTTAAGTTCTATGCGTGTAAATATGAAAATGGTAGATTTACATTCTTACCTTCTAATTCCCATGTATTAACATATCATCCACCCATGCTTTAAATCACTCAACCTATGTCGACAACAAAGGAATCTGGTGGTTTGTATGTACATACCGTTCGACCAAAATATGATGATGGTACAACGATATTTCTTAGAATGAACTCGAGATTACCAGTACAATAAGAGAGCACACATCATTTCTCCTCCATAAATTTTTTTCGAAGGCTCGTTATATATGTTTGGACAACATAGACTTTGAAATCCGAAAAATAAGGGTAGATGATGTCATTGAAAGATTTATGCAATCAAACTTGAATCTTGATATGGTTTTTGAATTGAAACACTTTTGGTCTCTAATTTTAGCAAATTTTATTGTCAAATTGGACATCTTGACGTGACTAACCCAACAACATCAAAAGTAGTATGGTGTGAGTCCAATTAAGCCCAAAGATTCATGTGTTGGGTCGATGAGTGAGAGCTGAGTTTGATGAGCTAACAAGCAAAGTTTAAACTTAAAATAGACCTGACTCAAACTAAATAGCTCGTGCGCCAGCTTATTTAAAAAAAATATATATTAATATTATATGCACTCAAAATTTATTTAATTCAAAATTTTATGTGTAAATTATTAATGTCTAAAATTTATATTCTATAGTTTATATCAAATATTTTTTTTATTATTTTATTTTTAAATTTCTTAATTTATTTAACATTTTATTATATTCTATAGTTAATTTATTTAACATTTTATTATAATTAGCCTTGGTTGATTTGTGTTATTCAATAAAATTTTGAATAGATTTATTACAATTTTGCCTACATCTTTGTTGGAGCATGCACCTTTGGGTCTGAATGAGGCGGCATTTTACCTGTGTTTTTCTGTGTAACTCAAATTTAGTCAAATCGGCCCAATTCTCAATTCAACCAAAATGATCCAAGATGTGAACTAGGGCTATCAAAACCGCTCATTGTTTGTTTTTTGATTCAAGAAGCTCGTGCTTGATTAGTTCACTAAGTTAACGAGTCAAACTAGAACACTTTTTTGTGCTTGATATATAAACAATCCGAGCATGAATAGAGATATGTTCATTCATGTTTAGCTCATTTCGACTCGAAATACTACTTCATCAATTATTTTTATATATATATATATATATATTAAAAGATTGATCGACGATCGAAGAACATCGATCAACCCCTATAGGTTGAATTGACCGAAAGGTGGACCCCCTTCCAGTACGTGTACTCATTCAAATCCTCCCGAAATGGGTGCGATTCGAACTCCCGACACCGAGAGTCTTACACTAAGCGCCGCTACCAACGAGCCAAGGCTAGCGCATATATATATATATATATATATATATATATATATATACATATACATATATTGATTAGCGGTGTCTTTAAAAAAAGTAATTGACTACAAGACTATAAAGATTTATAATCAATTAAAATTATTAATTAAGAAAATAGAATAAAAATATATTAATTATATTTAAAAGATGTTTTAATATAAACAATAAGATTTAAATCTTGCTCCAACTCTTAACATCCTAATGCTGCATGATTATGATTGTACAAACGACTCTTTATTTGTAAATAGCTTCTGTTCGGCTCGCTAGCATGTTTATGGCTCGCTAAGCAAACGAGCCGAACATAAACACATTTTTTGTGTTTGAAATATAAAAGACCCGAACACGAACAATCATATTTTTTAACGGTCTAAACACGAGTTAAGCTCGAGCTCACCATTGTTCAGCTTGTTTACACCCCTAGTGTGAACTTCCAATCATTCATATTTTACATTATATTCGTAATTCTTAAATTTTATCTTATATGTTTGGACTTAAAATGATTTGAACTTTTCTTTTTTATATGAGATTGAGTGAACTAATGCTCATGGAAAAGCATTTTTTTCAATATATAAACTTTTTGGGGGACATTTACATACATACCACAAAATTCTTAATAATAATAATAATAATAATAATAATAGACTAAATGCAGTGTGCTTAAATTCCCATCAAATGTTTGATTGCCTGTAAATAATTATAGTGAACAGAATACAGATGAGCCACAGTTTTAGATAAACCTTTTTCTCTCTAAAAAAAAAAAATACAGTCAAATAATTCTTAAAATCATATTAAAATAATATGAAAATATTTTCTTAACCAATAATTCTTAAAATAATATTAAATAATTAGTCAAGCCCCAGCACCAAAGAGATTCCAGTCATGTACCTTAAAGCTTGCAGCTGATAGTTTAAAGACTTCTGCAACAGATAGGCTGCCAGAAACTGCTGGATCAGCTTCCTCAATGCTTCCACTCTCACTTGAGGAACTGTAATTAGAGCAAGAAAATAAATTATTAATCAATTTCTTAATAATGTTCACCAGATAATCTCAAAGTTCTCCACTTTGCAAGAATTTTCTTTGCTTAATTTCGTAAATACATAGCGCTCGATTCTTATGTATTTACATATCTCAACCCTAAACTTTCGTATTTACATACATGGCACTCTGGTGCTTTAAACCTATGCATGAAAAGGAGTATTTCACTTTTAAGAAGGGATAATAGCGCTATTTTTAATGTGATATTAAAGATCTGAGTGTTATTTGTGTAGTTGTGAGATATGTAAGTACATAAGAATGCTTTTCTAGACATGTAAATACCCCTAATTTCTATCATACTATTCTTATTAGTGCAGCTTCTACCTTTCATCATATATCCCGAAAACATCAGATTTATTCCGCTATCTTATCTTCAACCAATCTTCTTCCCACTTCGCTCTAACATACTCATTTCTAATATCTAAAGGTCCGTTTGGGACAGCTTATAAGTGTAGTGGCGTTTTTGAAAACGTCGCCTAACTGTTTGATTCGCGCGTTTTTGAAAACCCCCGCTGCTGCCCACGGGCCGCGTTTCAGGATAAGCTGTTTATCCTGAAACGCACAAGCTGCCTCAAACAGACCCTAAATCTTTCAAAATTTCAACCACAAAATAATTTGTTGCAATCTACCTCAATGAACTTGGTTATCACTGCTTTCTTTATCTAATTCTAAATTAAATGAATTTTATCAATTTACAGATATTTTTATGATACTATTTTATTGAATAGAGATCCTAAGTTTCATTTTACACTTCTAATTTAATGCTCAAAGTTATGCTTCATAAATTTTGCCCACACATTTATAATAATCAATCCAAGGTGTGCTTCACACCACTTGATCCTTTACAAAATATTTAACAACTTCATAACTATTTATATTGGCTATTTTGAAGATACCAGATATTCTACTAATCCCAGGATTCTCACCTTAAAAAGTTTCATACATTGTTCTGAATATATTTTGTAAACGTCTCTATAATTAAAAGATAATATAGGCTTAATGCTGATTACTAAGATGGTGAGCTACTTTTGAGAATTGTCTGCTAAAGTAGGGTAGTTGTAAAAGAGTTGTGCATTTTTCCAATATATATACAAATACATCAATATATGCATAAATACATTTTTTTTTTTAAAGAATGGCCGTAGGCTATGATACGAGCCCCCAATCACCCTCATGCGCCTAACCCTCGATCCCGCACTGCAAGGCAGATGCACTCAGACAGAATCGAACCCGTGACCCTAGGGGACTTCCGCTATGCTTCACTATCAAAGAGTCACAGCGAGCAAATCAATTTCTCTATGGCAGCTTTACAAACACTTTTATAAAGTTGCAGCTGTCCCCCAAACAAATTCTAAATATTTAGAGTAGCAAAGCTAACTATGGATTTCAAGTCCGATTTCAAATTAAATGGGGAGGAAATGAGATAAAATGCAGACTAATTTAACCACAAATCTCAAATAAACAGTTTTTGAGGTTGAGCCTTACTTGTCCAAAATTTGCTCATACGCAGTGATCAGCACATCAGTGCCAAATTCCTTGAGACGCAAATTTGCCAGATAAACCTTCATATAAAGAGATTTTAATAGAAGTCCTTAACCTTCTTTAACAAAAACAACAGCAACAAACTTACCCGCACACTTTTTTGTGCCTCCATTCCTTGGCTGTCTTTGGAAATGGTCTGTAATGATAGAAATGACGAAAGGAAATAGTAACCACGCTTCAACAAGAGATAGTCTTAATAACTCCAAAGTAAACTGGTATAAGAAAAGAAGGAAGATTTACCTACATACAACTCTATTCCTATGTATTTACATAGATACCAACTTTCCTATGCATGAAAAGATGTATTTCACTTTTTAAAGTTAAAAAAAAGTCATCTTTTTTATGTGATATGAAAGATTTGGGCTGTATAAATTTAAAAAGCAAACTTCAGTAGTTAATACGTAAATACATTGGTATTAAGAAAACTTTACCCGGTTTCATGAATAACACCTTAGCTATCTTATGTATTACCTATCTAACACCCAAAGTTTGATATTTTCATTTGTAAAACATTGGTGTCATAAATATATGCATTAAAATGTGTATTTCACTTTTTAAAAATTAGCGACGGCAGTATTTGATGTGATGTTAAAGATTTGAATTGTCTGCACGTAAATATGAATGTTTAGGTGTTAGATATGCAAATACTTAAGAACTTGTGTGATATGTATGTAAATGCCCCAAAGAGGGAAATTTACATACCACAAAATTCCTATGTATTTACCTACTAACATCCAAGATTTAATATTTACACTTATAACACATTGGTGTCATAAACCTATGTAAGAAAAGATGTATTTCACTTGAAGAAAGAAAAAGTGATTGTGATATTTTTGATGTGCTCTGAAAGATTTGAACGGTATGCATATAAATATGAATGTCTAGGCGTCAGATATGTAAATAATTAAAAATTGTATGGTCTGCATGTGAATGTCCCGATAGTTAAAATAGGAAGACCTTCCCAGAAAAAATAAGAAACTTACCATTTGACCAACTGCTGTTTGGTATATTACAGGAGCATCTCTATATTGTAAGCCAGCAACTTCAATTGTTCCTGAGTGTTCTTGGACCTGCTTGCATTGGAAAGAAAAAGAGCTTACACCGAAGTCCATCCTCTTAAGTCTTGTTCGGGATCAAATTTATTTTTTATTTATTTTAAATATATATTTATTTAGTGTGTATTTTATATACATTTATTTTTTGTTTTTAAAAATAAATTAACATAATTTTAAAAACATTGAAAATATTTTTTAGGTTTTTTGAGTATTTAAAAAACAACGGTATCCCAATCAAATATGTCAAAATAAGTTTTGTTTAAAATCATAAAAAAAATTAAACAAAAGCAAGAAATAAATAATAGAAGAATTAAAGTGATCCCAAACGGTCCCTTTATCAATAATATGCTCGGCACAAAAATGATGAATTTTGACAAGTTAATGACTGGATGTTGCAACTTTCCATTTTTTGTTAGTGGATTAGACACTTCAATAGAAAAAGGAAAAGAAGATATTAAATATAGCAGTAAACTAACCAGGGATATAAATAATGTTTAAGCACCACAAAATGAAAGAAATAAAGTGGACTTGTCTAATTCATATAAAATGAGTTGGATGATTTACTCAAAAGCAAGAAGCAGATGAGATAGGCATTAACAGTATTAATTATTTGGGGCATCAATATAACACCTAAATTTTTCTTTATTGCATTTATACCACCCAAATATTTCATATCAAATCAAAAATATCATCATTATAACATTTAAAAAGTGAGATAAAACTATTTCATGCATAGGTAAGGTGGCATGTTCGCAAAAAATTTAAGTCTAGGAGTTAGATAGGTAAATACATAAGAATTGAGTGGTATGTAAGCAAATCTTCCTAATTAATTTTTTACTTAAAAGGTGAGATTATGCTACGATGCTTTTGAAGAGGCTAAATCAATAAAATAATCACCATCATTAGCCTTAATTTAACTCTTTGTCATGTATCATTTTAGTCCCATAATCTATAAAAGTAATAATTTAGTTACAAACTCTTTTAAAGGGGGCTAATATAGTCCTCCTCGGTGTCTATTTCAGCCAATATTAAAAAAGTCAGGGGACTACTTTGCCATTTTTATTATACTCTTGAGGATTAAAATGACTCCATGAACATAGTCAGGAGACTACTTTAGAATTTTACCCCATTAAAAAGACACATTGGACTGTCTGAAAGAAATTGGGGGCATTTACATGCATAGCACAAAACTTTTAAGTTTATATATCTCCCACCTAAACTTTCATATTTACATGCAAAAAACTCAAATCTTTGATATCACATGAAAAACAACATTATCACCATTTTTAAAAGTCAATCACACATTTTCATTCATAGGTTTCAATAGGGGCATTTACATGCATAGCACACAATTATTATCTTTAGCATAGCTCACACCTAAACTTTGATATTTACACAAGGAAAAATCAAATCTTTAATATCATATAAAAATAGCCCTACTATCATTTTTTCAAAGTCAATTACACATTTCACTCATAGGTTTATGTAGGGACATTTGCATACATAGCACACAATTCTTATGTATTTACATATCTCACACAAAAAATTTAAAATTTACACATAAAACATTCAAATATTTAATATCACATCAAAAATAACACTATTACCATTTTTTCAAAGTCAATTAAACATTTTCATTCCTACCTTTAAAGTACCAAAGTGCTATATATTAGTAAATACCAAATTTTAGGTATGAGATTATGTAAATACATAAATTTCCCTAAGAAAAACAAAAGCATCCAATAAGCCAATACACAGTTTTTTTAATGGAAAATTCTGAAAAACTTAAAATTTTCTGAAAAAGTATTACTCTAAGCATGGCGAAAAAGGGCTTTCATTATCTACTTCTTACCATGCTATCTTCTGCATCCTGTTCACGAGCAATGTCACGTAGAAACCAAACAGCACTGGCATTGTCTTCAATCTCGCTTTTGAGATCCAAAAGCTCAAAAATTAGGGTTTCATCACTGCTGGAATCCGCAAAAGCCTCCTTTACAAACAAAAAGAAGACGAGACGATCAACAAAAATAAATATTCATTGAAGCTAAATAACGATCAAATTTCAGGTCAGGAAGAAAAGAAACCCTAAAACCTGATGGTCGGGAACTTCCCTCACTTCACTCACATCCTGATCAACAAAACAATCAGCCATCATCAATCAACCAATTGAAAAATATAGATAAATGCATCAAAATAGTAAAACCACCTGAAATCTTAGCGGAAAGCAGCTCGATATTGCTCCCCCAAACAAGGGTCGTTCATAGTAATCGTCCCCCGGCATTTTCTCACAAATTTTCACAACACAGATCGTCTCTTCATAAAACAAAAGTATAATTTCGAGCTAAAATCGCACTGCAGCCATCGCAAAACTGAAAAGCAAAATTGTTTGAATCTAAGAGAATCGTAAATGCTGCGAGCTTGCAGTCACTGTAAGATCTCCAGAAACCTCCGGAAAATTCATAATACATAAGCGATCGTTGTAAGAGAAAAGATTAACGGCAGTGATTCACAGATCGGCATAATAAAGGCGGAGCGGTTGAATCAAAACTTACAATTTCATGGTGGATCGGCGAACTTCAGAATGGGTCATTGTTGAGGAACAAGAAAGCAGATCGGCGGAGATCATCGCTGAGAGCGAGAATAAGTATCGCATACGAAACTCTAATGGCTATGGAGGTCAGCTCTGTTGAAAAATACAATATAATAAATAGTATATTAATATTTATAGAGAGGTGGGGCCCACTTAACACGTGATAGCTGTGTCCAATATCTTGATAATATCAATTACGTAACAGCTTTCACCGTTAAGAAAAAGAAAGAAGAAGATTAATACGACAAGATTAGAGACCATCGTAGTATAGGGTCTGCTACTCATTTTGTATAGTTCACTTCTACTCGTTCTATTTCCAGGCATGATGCTAGACTTATTGTCACGAACTAACGCAAGACATCCCTTGAATCGCTGGCATTGTATGTCGCCTAATGTGACTCTTTGGCTGTCAGGCTGTCAGAGTTTATACGACCATTGGGGTCACAGATGCAATTCTTAGATGCATGAGGTAGAGCAGTAGACTCGTATAATAGCCTAGGACTAATCTTTGACCAATTTATATATATATATTTAAGAGTTTATTGGATTTTATAGGCTTTTTTCATATCAATGATCTCCTTCCCGATGTGGGACAAAAAAAATATTTTAATTATAGAGTCCCCGCTTTGATCATATGCATGCATGTTAGCCTAATCTTGTGTATTTATATTCTGACAGCTAAATTAGGAAGAGATGGGGGGAGATTTTTTAGCATATTTAGGAGCATTTGCATACATACTACCAGTCAAATATTATGTATTTACATATTTAACATTAAAAATAATATTTTTTCATAATAATCTCGCCTAAGCAATTTTTTAAAAATAATAAAATCTAGCATTTCTTAAATACAATATAACAATTTGTCTATTTAATTGTTTTGACCAAAACAAGTGTCACACGAACAAACAATCTTTTGTTTGTGCTCGACTCATTTTTAAATCGATCTCAAATATTTTATTTTTTGTCTGGCTCGCCTGCTAAATGAACGGATCAAACAAGTGTTACATGACGAGCAGAACACGAGTTGTTCACAAATGATGAGTTTTTTTTTAACGGCCTTAATACTATCAAATATCTTGATGATAAGTATGTAAAGTAGAGAATTTTATGAGGTATTTTTTCTTTAAATTTGTGCTATTTTTATATTTGTTTGTGCTATCTTTGTCTTTATGTATGTATTATATAGATAAAACATAGCATATGGAGATCATCTTCACTTTAAAGCTTGGTGCCCCAATGCTCGTGGAGCGGCGCCTTAGCGACCGAATAGGCCATTTTGAAGTCAACAAACCCATAACAAGATACTACGCTAGAAAGTAATGCTAAGCACTGCACCGTCGTCGTAAAGAGCACGCCACGGTGCCCCTTGTCATAATCAGAAGATCAGACTCCGCGAAAGGCGGCACTCAATTCCAATGCCAACGCACCGATATCAACACCGCAATGCTATCTAGTAGTGCCCTCGTGCTCTCTATTGACGTAGATCAATTTTGACGATTTGGCTAAATTTTATATAAAAAATAGGTTTTGGGAGAACGGGACTAAGTTTCAAAAGTTGTGATTTCTTATTTCAGCGTCTAGGTTCTCATTTTCGTAGTTTGGAGAATGAGAGGAAGTGTGAAGCAAGCAATGGAGAAGATCAAGTGGGGAGATCAAATGCTTGGGAGTGAAAATTATTCTTTGGTTTTTCTATTTCCTTCTGCTTATAGTACTTGCTTTGACATCTAATGAAATTTACATTCAAATTTATGTCTCGTATATGAATGTTTATGTCACGCATAATTTACATTCGAACTGGCCATTTGAATTGTTATAACCTATTGTAATATAAGACTTACAAAAAGACTAGAAGTACGACTAAATTAAAACACGTGCTTGAGAGAATAAGAATGTTGTCATTAAATGTTTGTAATCTTATTAGGAAAAGTATATCTTGAGAGTTCTTATATAGTTTATAAAAATTAATCGTAATATGAAAATTTAATGCTAGTTATATCACAGATAAGTATACAAAGTATTAGTCTCTGGTTGTCTCTTGGATGAACATAGGGGTTAGACTAAGCCAATTCAATGGAGATTTCATCCTATTGGAAAACCCATTAACTTCGCATTAACTATTAACTTTAAACTATGTTTTGTATACTCTTTTCATAACCAAACATCATTGTCTTCTTTAACTAAATTTCGGATTAGTAGATTAATATTAACAAAATATTTGAAAAGTGATGCGTGCTAGAAAATCGATCGTGTTTGACAACGGTAGATGATGGTCGACAGAGATCGGTCGTGGTCGACGGAGGTTGACAGTGGTGCTAAGCTGTAGCTTCTTCTCAAGGCCTCATACTCTCTCTAGGCTTCCGCTCACCCTCGTGTGAGGGTTGGGGATCTATTTGTAGTGTTTTTGGTGCAATTAATGCAACATTTTTTATCGGACGGTCCAAAGGGCTTCCTTTGATCGGACAACATTTAAGGGGCATTTGATGGCCTTAAAGATGTTAGAATTTAGTGATCGTGGGTTCGTTGGATTTGTCTTGTCGAGACGCTCGATTCGAGTATATGCTTGCTAGTGTCGACATTAGTTTGACCTTTTAAATGTGTTTGAAAATCTTTCTTAAATGGTTTAATGACTTGATATCAGCTTGATTGGACTCAGATTGGTTTAGTTTTTATATCATTAGGTTCGTCTCATCGAGCCGATCAATTTGAATATAAGTTTACTGAAATCGGAGCTATGGATGATTTTTTATCAAAAATTGAACGTTTCCTGCTCAAAAGATTGCAACGAGATTCGTGTCAGATGATGAAAATTTGTTGGTCGCATGACAAAAAGTAATAAGTTACTCCTTGGATAGATAACTCACTCATAATTTGAATCTTACTTAATCGTAGTATATACTTGCAAGATTAACACGTGCATCACTGCCTGATGGATTAATTAATAAGATGAATCCAATAAGTTCAATATCACACCATTATGAGATTATTAAGACACTTAAATATTTATTTTAAAGTAAGGTAAAATAATTACAAATTCCACTCTAAAAATTTTTAAATCAATTTATTCTATAAATAAGTAACATATACTTCAAGGTTGAGAGAGAGAGAGAGAGAGAGAGAGAGAGAGAGAGAGGAATAAAGCGCATGATAGTCCAAATATTCAAAATCCTATTGGACAATTAATATTGTTGACCATTATCATCATCCAATTATCATTATCTGGTCATTAACTTTTCTCTTTTTACAACTCGACTGTTACCTTTCAATCTTCATCGCCTAATCATCATCTCTTAATCATCGATTCAACCATTATATCCAGACCCCGCAGCCTAAATACCATCACCTATCTACGATTAGCTATATGTAATTGGACCATGAATATTATAATATTTGTTACTACGATGTCTTGAAACATATATTTTAGTATAATGTTTATCATCTTATAATATTTGTTATTATGATGTCTTGAAACTTATATTTTAGTGTAATGTTTATCATCTTATATAGTGTCATGTAATAGCTATTGTAATTGTGCTCCATTTTGTCCTAGTTTATAGATTATTTTGTCTCACTTAGGGTCTATTGGGGGCAGCTGCAGCTTATTGAGTAATTTGTTGATAAGCTGATTAAAAATAATCTGTTGATAAGCTAGATGTGGTAGCTATTACAAATTTTTATTTTTTTAGAAAAGCCAGATCGCATACAGAAAGCTCCCACCGCAACTGGATAGGTGCGGTGTGAAAATGTTGTTTTTAGCGTTTTGAAAACGCATAAGTTGCTAAAACGCAGTTTACCCAAACAGGCCAAGTGTGTTTTCAAAACTCTACCGCACCAAATAAGCTGCCCCAAACGGACCCTTAACTTATAATATACTCCATTATAAGTATCGTGATTGAATTATGTTATATTAATCATTATTATAATTATTGAAATACAAGTTGTTATATCTATCATTGTTAAGATGTCCAAATCCTATTTGAAGATGGTTCTTATGTTCCTTGTATAGTATTCAAATAGTGTTCAAATAGGATTCGACTTCTAATAAAATTTTGTGCAAAATTAGGGGTGTCAAGTCGGATCGGCAGGTTGGGTCGGAGTCCAACACGAAAATGTCCAGACCTGAATTAGGAAAACCCGAACCGAACCTAAATAATAAACTGGTCGAATTATCTGACATGAATCTGACTCAATAAAACATTTGGATCAATCCAAACCCATATTTTTCGAGTCGTTGGCGCGTCAGCAATTTTTTGTCACATAGGGAAGCTAATTTGGGTTAGCAGGTCGGGTTTAGGTCCAACCCGAAAATGACCCAATTTGAAATGGAGCAACTGACCCCGACGATTAATAAATAGACGAACTTCTTTGACTCAAACCCGACTCGAAAAATATTTGGGTCAACCGAAACACAATTTTTTCGAGTCAGATTCAAGTCGTGTCGGCGTATCGAGTCAAATTTTAACACCCTTAGATAAATTGCTGCCCATCAAGATAAGACTTGAATTTTCACCATCAGGGGACATCAAAAATACAAATTTTCGTTCAAAGAGGGCATAAGTGTACATATTTAAATATTATTTTATAATTTATAACAGATGCATTTCATGTATTTGAAAAATTTAAGAAATAATAGCTCAAATGTACAATATTTACATATATAATATTTAAACTTGTATGTTTGTGTTGATAACTAATTGATTTTAAAGTAATATTTAAAAATTATTTTCATGAGTGTGTTTTTTTAATAATTTCATATATTTGACATGGTGTGACATCAAAGCATTGATGCATCTAAAATGTCCGCGTCGGTCGACTGATTAATTATCATCTTGGACTTATAAGAAAACTCAACACACACTCAGGTGATTAGAGATGAGTAAGCAGAAAAATATATCACTTTTTTATGTGGCAAATCCATAAAAGAGGAAAAAAACCACATGGTCTAGCCTCAGTTGAAATAAATCACTATGAATGGTGAGTACACATGTTTCATTCTCGTGAATCAGGGAAGATGAAGTTGTAAAGTTGATCATTATAAATGTATAGTAATAGTTCATCGATAATAGTCGCACTCTTGCAGTAATGAATGTAGTTTTCGATGATAATTGGCTGCATGAGCTGTAGTCGATTGTTACAGAAGCAGTAATCTACTGTGAATGTTGTAGATGGTGATTGTAGTACCAGTTGTGTAAGTTGTAGTTGAAAGTAGTGATAGTAGTTGGTCGTGTGGGTTACAGATGGTTGCTTTTGAAGCGTTGGGTTGCCATAGAGGTAGTACTAGAAAGTTGCACGAGTTGTGAGCCATGTAAGTTATGGTTCGTCACATAGGGCGTAGCAGTGAGTTGTGATAACATCAGTAGGTTGTAAATGTCATAGCTAAGAGTTTTATGAGATGGATTGTGTAGGACATAATTATTCATGTAGATCGTAGTGGTGAGTTGTGATAGTGTTCATAGGTTGCAGTGATAGGAGTCAGAGCTACATTACTTTTAAGTTACATATGCCGAAGTTGGTCATGTATGTTATAGTGTTAAGCTATTATGACATACGCAGGCTGCATATGCTTGAGTCAGGAGCTGTGATGATGTATATAAGTCGTAGAGGACGTAATCGAGAGTTACACTAGTCGTGACAATGTTTGTAGTTTACATATGTTGTAGTTGGGAGCTGCACAAACTATGATAATGTTTGTAGACTCCAGAGGTCTGAGATGAGAGCTATATTAGCTAACCGTAAAAACCAGAGTCAGGAGCTACACAAATTATGAATCACATAGGTCGTAGTTGGTCATGTAGACCATAACAGTGAACTATGATAAAGTTCATAAGATGTAGAGGCCGGAGTTGAGGACACCACTATATGCAAGACACATAAGCCATAGTGGTGAGTTGTGAAGATAAATATTTAGGAATCCAGATAATGTCACCATTTTTGAGGTGTATTGTTACATTATCTCTAGGAGCGCATCGTTGCGTCATATGTAGATCACATTGTTACATCGTTATAGGGGAAAGTCGTTTGCACCATGTATTGAATGACACATTGCTCCACCGGTTGCATCACTTTTTCGCAACATACACTGTGATTCTATAGTGCATGCTAGGACTCCACAAGGGAGTTGGCTGCAAGAAGTAGGTGCAACCAATTGTGGTCGACTGTAAAGGGCGACCAACAGTGGTAGATGTGGGTAGCAAATGGTGGTCAACTGATGTTGCCTGACGTGAAAGCCAAATGAATGCGTTGGATATTTGGTGCAGAACTGATGTTGAGCTTCTACTTCCCATCAAATGTTCGGTATTCTTTTGTCTCCAAGTGTATGAACCCTCTCGAGAGAGAGATCATACATTATTTACAGAGTATTGGAGAGACATTTCTGCAAATAAGAAATAAATTCAGACAGCTCAATCAGATAACCTGGAGAAATTATCTCAATCAAACTATACTCAATGAATATTTGAGTGCCCTAATAATGTCAGAATGAAGTGATATCAGGCTCTTTAAATTTCTCTCGCCGAGACGTTCCATTATACTATAAGCATTTAATATTTGAAATCTATTTGATCTTCCAAATTTGCATTTGAAAGCTTCAAATAAATGATTTTAATGGCTTGATATGAGTATGAATTAACTCAAATTAGACCAATTGTGATATTATTAGGTTCATCTCACCGAATAGGTCAACTCAATTATATATTTGCCGAAATCCAAGTTTTAGATTATTTTTAATCAAAATTTGAATATTTTTTATTAAAAAAAATTATTTTAACACTATTTGTATGATAAGATGATGAAAATTTATTAATAGCTTTTCAAACATTATACAAAATATTGTAAAAATTTAACATATAAAAATTTAATTATTAGTAATTAAAAAATATATATTATAAGATTTCTTATTTTTTATTCATCACTCTCATTGAACGGCTGCGATGATTTGCCGTTATTTCCTCAACACTGAAACCAGCTCCAGAAGCTTCAGCGGGTGGCGGAAACCCTTCTTAAACCCTAAGCCATACAGAGCCGACCCAACGAATCGAGTGACGGAGTGGAGGAGAGGATCTCGACGGAAGGATGCTCGGCGCTTCCCGGCGATCGCTTTCAGCGGCGGTGCGCTCATGTGTTTGCGCGCATCAAAGCTGGCCGGCTCTCTCGGCCTCACCACTCCACTCTTTGTTCCCATCCGCTCAGAGCTCGGTAAAATTTACTCTTCTTTATCCTCTTCTTTAATTTTTCTAAATTGCAATCGTGATTCGGGCGGCTTGTATTGATCTCCATTGAAATCTCTTGGAAACATTCAACGTTTCGCCACAATTACGTGATGTTTGAATCCTGGGATTAAAGTTTGCCAATTACTTAGCACTGACAAATTATTTCTGTATATTTAAGAAAAAAAAATATAATCGGCTTGGCATTGATACTCATTGAAAGCTTCTCGAACCATTCAGCATGAAACATTATAGAAAAAAAGAAAAAGGATTGAAGATTTTCAATTTTTAGCACTCAGCAGAGATTCTTACATGTTTAAGAAACAGAATTAAGAAATGAAAGAAGAGAGAGACTAATTCTGTTCCATTGTCTTGCGAGCACTGTTGTTAATATAATTCGTTCTTTCACACATTGGAAAGGATTTTCTTGGAGGTTGTAAAGCACTATTCTTTATCTTTATGCTTTCATGTAGTTTCAGCAAATTTAAAAATCCATACCATGAAAAACTTCCTATGATTTATTTTGGGGCATGTACATACATACGACTCAGTTCCTATGAATTTACATATCTAATACCGAAATTTTGCTTTTTTTTTTTACATTTGTCCCACCCAATTCTTTCATATCACATAAAAGAATACCACCATTTTAATTTTTAATGGTGAAATGCTCTTTTTCACGTATTAGTATGGTGGAATGTATGTAAAAACTGAAGTTTTGATGTTAGATATTTAAATACATATGTATAGAGTTGTATGTATGCTAATCTTCCTTTTCTTTTATGGTTAAAATCTGACTTAGACATCGATAATAACTGCAGAAAAGTATGATTTTTCTACAAGGCATCTTAAAAAAGCATGCTTTTCTATTGATTACATTTTTTTTAAAACTAAAAAGGACACATTTTCTTTCATATTTAATACTTATATTATCTCTTAACTGTGATATTTTCTGGTTATATTTCTTTCTTATAATTTTCCCAGGTTTTGGAGCATGAATCCAGATGTCTCCCATCCTCCTTTCGCTTGTTTTCCATTCTATCTGCATCCAAAGCTTCTCAGTTGGGATTCTCAGCGGCAGTAAATAGCAATCTTGTTGCTAGGCGGTATGAATCTACTGCTACTGCCATTGATTCTTCCGATCCTTCAGCAGAGAAATTTGAGTACCAGGCTGAGGTATGCAGTCCGAGCTAAAGCAATTTTTATGAGTCAGATAGGCATTTCACTCTTTTATCTGATTCATCACCGGGGAAATTGGTTCTATTTTGGTAAGAGTTGTTGATTTGATAATGTTCTGTTTTACAGGTTAGTCGTCTCATGGACCTCATAGTTCATAGTTTATATAGCAACAAAGAAGTGTTTCTCCGGGAGCTGATTAGGTCCGTAAGTCCTTAATGCTTTAATAATGATTTTAGCTTCTTCAATAAAACCCAATCTTTTAATTTTTTTTGTAAGATTGACGTGCTTATCATTCAATTCATATGTACTGACAACCTAAACTTCAAATTTTTCATACATGTCTCCTTTTCTATGCATGAAAAGGTGTATTTTAGTTTATACAAGTTTAAACAGTGGTATTTTTTATGTGATATGAAAATTTTTATGGTATAAATATAAAGTGCAAAATTTATGTGTTAATATGTAAATACATAAGAATTGGTTGCTATGTATGTAATGCCCCTAATTTTTTTCCCCAATTTTTGAGGAACATCTACATTAGTATATTCTTACTCCATTATGATAATGTGGATTGCATTTTAAGAGTGATACGTCATGATCCTTTTATCCCTTGAATAATTGAAGCTGTTTCCTAATCATTATCACACGAGGTAAGTGTAAGCACATAAAATGTTGGGTCATTTACATTTACACACATCTCACCCAATTCCTATGTATTTACATATCTAACACCTAAAACTGTGCTTTTTACATTTAGGCCACCCAAATAAATCATATGACATCAAAAAGACCATTTTTTTAATTTTTAAAAAGTGAAATGTCCCTCACCATGCATTGAAAAGTGGTATATATGTCAAAATTGAAGTTTAGGTGTTAGATATGTAAATACATTGGAATTGAGTGGTATGTATAAAATCTTCCTAAAACGTAGGAGTATTTTCATAGTATTTCTTTTGGTGTCTTTTCATTTTTAACATGTTATTCATATCGCCTTCTAAAATCCATGCAATTCATTATCTCCAATGAAGGGACTTATTGCAATGAATTTTCTTGTAACAGCAATGCAAGCGATGCTCTCGACAAGTTGCGTTATTTGAGTGTTACTCAGCCTGAACTCTTGAAAGATGCCGTAGATCTCAACATTCGAATTCAGACTGACAAGGACAATGGAATAATAACTTTGACGTGAGTCTAAATAGTTACTGTCAATGCGGCGATCATTTCTTTTCTTTTGGGAAAATTTACATGCATAATTTACGATTCTCATACATTTATATATATAACAGCCGAAGTTTGATATTTATACTTGTAATTATCTGGGATTTAATTAACTTTCCAGTGATTCTGGAATTGGTATGACGAGGCAAGAGCTTGTTGATTGTCTTGGAACTATTGCTCAGAGCGGAACAGCAAAGTTTTTCAAGGCATTGAAGGTTGTGAAGGAGCAAACTTTTTATCCTTCTAAATTTACGCCGATATCCTCAACTTTGAAAGTGTTGTATAACAGATAGATTTTCTTTTACAGGATAGTAAAGATGCTGGTGCTGACAGCAATTTAATTGGCCAATTTGGGGTGGGATTCTACTCGGCCTTTCTTGTTGCTGACAAGGTATTCTTATTCTTCGCATCTCTTGTTTTTAAATGAATTTTAATGTTTTGAAGGCAATTTGTAATCCAACATGAGCCACTTCTTGTTAGCCTGTTTATGTCATTAATATTAGGGAAATTTATACGTAGCAGACAATTCTTATGCATTAACATATCTCATACCTCTATTTACATATTTATATATATAGCACTTTGCTATGTGTGTAAATGTGGAAGTCTAGGTGTGAGATATGTAAATACATAAGAATTGTGTGCAATGTGTTTAAACGCCCTTTAATTTAATATGATGTTTGCTTTTGTACGTCTTAAAACTGACAATATGCGCACCACTTCTCACACATATTTCTTGTCTTCCAGAAACATTGCTATCAACTTGATGACAGTGCAATCTGTTTTAATTTTATGAACAGGTAGTCGTTTCAACGAAAAGTCCAAAATCGGACAAGCAATTTGTCTGGGAAGGAGAAGCAAATGCTAACTCTTATTCAATAAGGGAGGAGACCGAGCAGGATAAGCTTATCCCAAGAGGAACTCGCATTACATTGTATCTCAAGGTTTGCGTCAGCATGATTCTGTAATATCTAAGTTTAGCGAGTACTTTAAAGTTTGTATCTTGATATTGATTTATTCCCACATCAGCGAGATGATAAGGGATTTGCTCATCCGGAGAGAATTGAAAATCTTATAAAGAATTATTCTCAGTTTGTTTCCTTCCCAATTTATACTTGGAAAGAGAAAGGTTTCACGAAAGAGGTATGTATTGATATTTTGCTATTTGCTTAAATTTTCTTGAGGTTCCTAAATGCTTGCGGAACTTTGGAAATTATTTATTGGGTAATTTCCATATATAGCACACAATTCTTATGTATTTATATATCTCACACTTATGCTTTCAGATTTTCATGCATTGCACTTTGGTGCTTTAAATTATGCATGAAAGGTTTATTTCACTTTCAAGAAGGGATAATAGTGCTAGTTTTGATATCAGTGTTAAAGATTTGAGTGCTATTGGTGCAAATATGAAAGTTTTGGTGCGAGATATGTAAATACGTAAGAATTGTGTGCAATTTATGTAAAAGCCCCTTATTTATTTTTCCTGTGAAGCTTTACTAGAGTATACTAATGTTATGATGCAGGTTGAGATTGATGAGGAGCCAACAGATGCTAAGAAGGATGCTGAAGAAGATGGTAACGTTGAGGTACTGATAACAGAATTGTATTTTAGTTTTTTGATACTTAGATTTTAATAAAATTGAATAAAGAATGATTAAAAAAACATTTTGACCTGCAGAAGAAAAAGAAAACTAAAAAGGTTATCGAGAAATATTGGGATTGGGAACTTATAAATGAGACCCAACCTATATGGGTGAGTGCTCGTTCAGTGTCTAACCCGCTTTTTATTCTCTTGTTTTCCTGGACAAGCAAAGTTATGTTCTCATGCTTACATGTTTTTTCAGCTTCGCAATCCTAAAGATGTCACAACAGATGAGTACAACGAATTCTACAAGAAGACGTTCAATGAATATGTCGACCCTTTGGCTTCTTCACATTTTACGACAGAGGTGCCTCTTTTGTCACGCTTATTAGTTAAAATTTTGGAAGATTTACATAAACCACTAAACTCTTATGTATTTGCATATATTTCATCTAAACTTTAATTTTACATATATATGCCACCTCATCTATACGTGAAAAGATGTATCACACCTTTTAAAAGTTAAAATATTAATATTTTTGATGTGGTATGAAAGATTTGGGTGGTATGAATGTAAAAATTAAAGTTTAGGTCTTAGTTATGTAAGTACGTAAAATGCCTCTAAAATTTTTACTTGGCTTTGCACTGAAACTATTATGTTACTAACAAACTATTGGTTTTACTTTATATAGCACTATTTTCCGTTAGCAAGAAGAAAAGTCTATTGTTTTTCCATAGGCATAGAAAATTGAAATAAAAAATTTAGGATAGCAAGGATTCTTGAAACAACAGAGTGCATTAATTATTACACATTGTATCGAAATATATAATAGATAATTATTTGAGGGTAGATTTTCTTCTGAGCTGAAGTTGGTATGCTCTCCAAATATTCACTCAAATCTCTTTCAAGTTGGTTTTGTAGAACTTAATTGTTTTTTTCGCTTTATGGATTCAAATTGAGAACGCGGAGCATGTCAGTTTTTTAGATAATTAATTAACAAAATAAACTACTTCTATGAGATCGAAGTTATGTTTCACTGTTGAAGTGCTCTGGGGGATGGAGCATTATCCCTTAGTGTTGACATTTTGAATTGGAAATAATTGGATTTTTAGTTTGAAACGATAGGACTAATGATTCTAGTTTCATATGTATGTGCAAAAAGTTCGTCTAAATTGAAATTCATGATATAATTTTGACTTTGTCATGACCCATCTTGATAGCATAGAATTACCAGTGCTGTACCAGATGATCAAACAGGGCTTAATTTATATCTGCAAAATTTAAGGTTAACATCAATTTAAAAATTCATAAATATTCTTAAAATTTCAACATTTAATACAACAAAGATGTCACTAATCTAAAAGTTTTATTCTAAATCAAAGTTATGATATTGAGATTCTCTTTTTACAACTTATTTCTCGAGACATTATAAAAATTTTGATTTAAATATATTAATGATTTAGAAACATAATTCAATGGATATATATATATATATATATATATATATATATATATATATATATATATATATATATATATTTATAGATTACACTATAATAATATAATCTAGAAGGCAACATTTATGCTTGTTAAAATAAATAAATATAAAATTATTCGGCACTTCTTTTTATCTAACAGTGTTAACTTAAGAGGATTTGAATACTCAATTAGACGAATTAGAAGAAACCATATTATATCTATTCGTTTCATTTTTTATTTATTACACCCATCATATGGGAACTGTTTAAATTTTACCATTTAAGAATTTTAATTTCAATATTATCTTTTTTTCCTAGAGTATCCTAGCATCCCATTTGGCATCATAAGAGGATAAATTCTATTAGTCTACATATACATACAATCTCTCCCACATAATTTTTTTTTCATTTATATTTTTTATTCTATTTAATTCTTTTCTGTAATAAATTGTATATGAGATGAATAACTTGGGGATATTTAGAGGATTATAGCATTCATTGCATCATGTCCAATGCATTTAATAAAAAAATTACATACATAGTCGATACGGCCGAGCATACATAATTACATATAATACATTCTTATTGCAGAATTTTATGTATATCTTACTATAAATAAATTATCTTGTTTAATGATATTTTTATTTTGCTTAAATGGTAGCATATGCCCCTGCAACCCATTCATAGTTACAAAATTAATACCTGTGACTTTCATGAAATATTTTAGGGGCATTTACATACATGCCACACAATTCTTATGTTTTTATGTATCTTAACATCTAAACTTTTTCATATTTACATGCATAACACTCAAATTTTTAAAATCACCGTTATTATTAACTTTTTAAAAGTAGAATACAACTTGTCATGCATAGGTTTTATGACACCAAAGTGCTATAAGGATAACCATTAAACTTAAGGTTTTAAACGTGTAAATGCATGATAATTATGTGATATGCTACGTAAATTTTCCAATAGTTTATTGCGAATAGCAAAGCAATTTTTAGTCATTTTTAAAGAAGACAAGTGCTTTTATGAAATAAGTCTTGCATGTAAAATTTAAGTGATTTCTTTGATTTGTGACGAGTTGTTTTTGTATCCTCATCTAACCGAGTTCTTTTTATTGCAGGGAGAAGTGGAGTTCAGATCCATTTTGTTTGTGCCTGCTGTGAAAAAAGAGGATATGTTGAATAACAAAACAAAGAACATAAGGCTTTATGTTAAACGTGTATTCATATCAGATGACTTTGATGGGGAACTGGTGAGCGAATTTTGTCTGCCTAACACTCAGCTATATTTTATCATTAGTCTGTTAAACAAATTATATATATATGAATAGTTCCCGAGATATTTGAGTTTCGTGAAAGGCGTCGTGGATTCAAATGACCTTCCTCTGAATGTCTCACGTGAGATTCTTCAAGAAAGCCGCATCGTAAGTATACCAACATGATTTTTATTGGCGCATTTACATACATACCCCCTAATTCATATGTATTTACATATCTAGTACTTAAACGTTGCTTTTTACATTTGTACCACCCAAAAATTTCGTATCACATAAAAATTTCAACCATCTTAACTTTTTTAAGAAGTGAGATACACCTTTTCATGGGTAAGGAAGGTGGTATGTATGTAAAAATTGAAGTTTCGTTGTTCGATATGTAAATACATTAGAATTGAGTGGTATGTAGGTAATCCTTTTTTATGTATTTACCATGTCATAATTCATTATTGGACATGCCTAGGTGCGAATAATGAGGAAACGGTTAGTTCGCAAGGCCTTCGATATGATATTGGGAATTTCTCTTAGCGAAAACAGAGATGTAAGTATTTAATTATTGTTTTAAACTAGAGGTAATTATACTCATTTGAATTATATATTCTGGATGCATTTTAATGCACTAAGAATTTCTGTGGTTTGCTGTGTAATGCCTTCAGGATTATGATAAATTCTGGGATAATTTCGGCAAATTTTTAAAATTGGGATGCATTGAAGATCATCCAAACCACAAGCGCATCGCGCCACTTCTCAGGTTTTTCTCATCTCAAAGTGAGGACGAGCTGATCAGCTTAGATGAATATGTGGAGAGTATGAAGCAAGATCAGAAAGATATCTACTATATTGCGTCGGACAGTTTGACGAGCGCAAAAAATGCTCCTTTTCTCGAGAAACTTTCTCAAAAGGATTTCGAAGTAATTTCTAGTTAGAATGGGTTTCTCTATTCAGCAAAATTATTTTGAGCTTTTAAGATTTTTTCAATCTCTCTGATTAACTTCATGAGATGGTTTATAATTGGTCCTCCGACTCTTTCAAAAACAACAACAACAACAAGGTTTTATCCCACTAAGTGGGGCGGCTACATGAACCCTTTTTCTTCATTGTGTTCTATTGATTGTACAATGATTTAAATGTTATATCATTAATGTAATCCTCCAACTCTTTGCTTAATATGGGAATAATCCTTAGCGAGGACTATTTTAGCCTCCATTAAAAGAGTTTGAAGACTAATTTAACACTTCTATAAATTTTGAGACTAAAATATAAGTAGTAATGGGACTAATTTGGCACTTTACTCA
This sequence comes from Papilionanthe hookeriana x Papilionanthe teres, assembly GCA_022702705.1. Classification (NCBI taxonomy): domain Eukaryota; kingdom Viridiplantae; phylum Streptophyta; class Magnoliopsida; order Asparagales; family Orchidaceae; genus Papilionanthe; species Papilionanthe hookeriana x Papilionanthe teres. The sequence goes on from CM040436.1 coordinate 15,565,371, forward strand.
TCTTAACTTAATTGTGTTTGTTATGAATTTGTTCTTTGTTGCAGGTTCTTTTCTTAGTTGACCCCATGGATGAGCTTGCTATCCAGAACCTGAAGTCCTACAAAGAAAAAAATTTTGTTGATATCAGCAAGGAGGATTTAGATCTTGGTCAGTGTTATTATTATTACTTTTGTAAAGAATTGCTTATTTTAAGTGTGTGATAATTACCACCACAACCATTTTCAGAAGTCTTATCCTTACTACTAATTGAAATTTGGATGATTTACATGCACAACACTCAATTCTTATGTATTTACATATCTAAGACTTCCAACTTCAATTTTTACATGAATGCACTTTATCTATGCATAAAAGGCATATTTAACTTCTTAGAAGTTAAGATGGTGGTATTTTTGATGTGATTTGAAAGATTTGAGTGGTATAAAACATAAAAAAGGTAAAATTTAGGTGTATATTTGTAAATACTAGGAATTGGATGGTATGTATGTAAATGCCCCTTCAAATTTGTGATGATAACGGTTAAAAATTAAAGAGTGTGTTATTCCTTTACACAATCCTGTGCAAACAATATTATACTTTCTAGCAGAATCTCTAGCTGATTACATACACACCAAACAATCCCTTAGGTAATTAATTACATATCTAACACCGAAACTTTAATAATTTCATATATAATACTTAAAAAAAACATCACAGAGAAACAACATTAATGCTAGCTTTTTGAATTTAAGTACACCTTTTAATGTATAGGTCTTGATATGATTATGCTACTTAAGTGTTATATCAAACTTTAGGTGTTAGATATTTTAAAAAACAATAAAAATTGTGGTATATATATAAATTTCCTTATTCTCATTGGATTTTATTTGTATGCGAGCAACTTTTTTATTTGCATATCACCCAATTTTTATGTATTTACGTATCTAACTTCTAAACTTTAATTTTTTACATACATGCTATTTATTATATGAATGATTCAGGTAGTATTAATGTAAAGGGAAAGGTTTTGGTATATATGTAAATGCCCCTTTTTGTGGATCCGTTTTAAGATTTCTCCACTTTTCTTCTGCCATAGGTGATAAGGACGAGGAGAAGGAGAAAGAAATCAAACAAGAATTTGTCCAGACCTGTGATTGGATAAAGAAAAGATTGGGTGAGAAAGTTGCAAGTGTTCAGATTTCAAACCGACTCAGCTCCTCTCCATGCGTTCTAGTTAGCGGAAAATTTGGTTGGTCGGCGAATATGGAGAGGTGAACGATTCTCTTCTCTACTCGTCTTCTTCCCCTGTAGAAGTTCCATAAGGCTAATTCATGGTGTTTTTGCAGGTTAATGAAGGCACAAACCTTAGGAGATACTTCTAGCCTTGACTTCATGCGCTCAAGAAGGGTTTTTGAAATTAATCCTGAGCATCCAATTATTAAAAATCTGAAAGTAAGTCTCTTAATCTGTAAATAAACCTCAGGCTCTTCTTTTTCTGGATTATTTTATTGGTGCATTTTTATACATATCATCCAATTCCTATATGTTAGCATATGCAACACCTAAATTTTAATTTTTACATTTATACCTTCCAAATCTTTAATTTCAGATAAAAAATACCACCATGTTAACTTCTAACCTGTGAAATACTTCTTTTTATGCATACGTAAGGTGTTTTGCATGTAAAAATTGAAATGTTGATGTTAGATATGTAAATACATAGGAATTGAGTGATATGTATATGAATCTTCCTATTTAATTTTGGAAGTGAAAACATATAACCTAAATTTAATGAGATTTGTTTTGGGCATTTACATATATACCACACTATTCTTATGTATTTACATATCTGACATCTGAACTTTAGGATTTACATTCTTAGCACTCAAATCTTTTAACATCCTATGAAAAATACCATTTTAACTAACCTTTTAAAAGTCAAATGCATCTTTTATGAAAGGTGTTATAAATTTAAATATCAAACTTTAGGTGTTATATATATAAATCCATGAGAATTGTGTGGTATGTATGTAAATTTCCCTTTGTTTGCTGCAAAATTTAGCAAATGTGGCAGGCCTTCCAAATAACCAGTTCTTAGTTTCATGTTCTGAATTATGGTTTATCTGGAAGTGGCGAATTTATTTCTAATTTGTTAGCATATACATAAGGTAGCATATATGTAAACATTGAAGTTTAGGTGTTAGATATGGATATATCCTAAAGAATAGAGTAGTATTTATGTAAATTTTCCTTTTGTTTTTATGTAACTCCATAATATTTTATCTGACAGGTTGCTAGTAAGAGTTACCCTGATGATCCTGATGCTCTCAGGGCAATTGATCTTCTTTATGACACCGCTCTGATTTCTAGTGGCTTTACGGTGAGTTCCACTATGCATCCCTTTTTTTATGTGCTTTCATTTCCTTTTTGTAACACGCACGCAAATACACAAATTCTCTATCTGTCTGTCTGTATGTCTGTTATGGATCCACAATTTAATGCATGATTGAAGTTGCGGTGGGCTTACCGGGTTGTTGAAATGATATCACTACGGTTACGAATAATTTATACGTGCAAATTTCGTATGTAGCTCTACATGTAAAATAATGGGAAGATGCATCTGCGTGTTCATAGTGGACTCTTTCTTTTTTAGCATACAACGAGTACATCATGACAATACACAGCTTTGCACTCCAAAAGAATGAGCACAAGTGTATATTTGTTTACTCGTATGTCGATTGGTGAAAAATTTACCCAACATGCTGAGTTGACTTGAACTTCACTTGAAAAATGTTAGTTTGGGTTGACTTGAATAATTTTTCTGGGATGCGTTCGTGTTAGAAATCTTAAACTTTTTCATTTTAAGGTAACTCGGAATTGACCATATAGATTAAATCAAAATTGACTAGATTGGTTTTATGCCTTTTGTTATATGGGTTAAGGTGGGTTGGATTTTGGTTGGACTTTTCTATCCGTTTGATATTCAGGTTGGGTTCAGGTTTAAGTGATTTCAAGTTGAGTCAATTTTGGGTCAAACCCGAACCTTACACATCAACCTAATTTGACAACCCTAAATTCTCAGTTATGATATGTAAGTTACACACCTAATAATTATTCGTTAGGGGCAATCACATCCGAAATATTGCTATTTACAAACCTCTGCTCAAATATCAAATTTCACGATAAAATTTGTATTTTTCATTTTTATCAAATTCTCAGTGGTTTGTTTGTCACATGTTTTTAAAAGTATCAACTTGTTGTTAGATTTTGTAAATAGCAATGTTTAAGTTTCTATGTACGTAAATGTCATATCTCGAGGGACGATTACATACATAGCATGGATCGTCACATCGAACACTGATTAAACGGTGCGTATTGCAGCCGGATAACCCCGGGGAGCTCGGAGGAAAGATTTATGAGATGATGGGCATGGCGCTCGGAGGCCGGTGGGGCGAAACTTCTCAAGTGAACTATCACGACTCACCGACCCAATCTACTCAGTTTCAAACCACTGAGCCGTTGGAAGCTGAAATCGTTCATCCAGTTGAAGCTGCAGAGCAGAAATGAAAAAAATGGCAGTCTGTTGTTTCTGAGCTGCTCACTCCATTTTTATTTATACAGAATGAATGTCTCTCATCTTATTTAGTTGGTATGAGTTTTTGAGTAGGCGCATATATGAAAATTGTATTTTTGTTGGATCAAAATGTAAAAGAGGGATTTGATGGTGTAATGCTCGCTTGATCTCTATAAATTTGGATTTTGTTATTTCCTTGGTTTTCAGTTGTGCTATACTTTCTTCTTTTTTTTGGGGAAGATTTACATATATACCACTTGATTTTTTATGTATTTACATATCTAAACTTTTGCTTTTTACATATATGCCATCTTTATATTCATGAAAAGCTGTATGTCGTATTTTTAAATGTCAATAATAGCGGTATTGGGTGGCATCCATTTAAGAAGTTTGGGTTTTAGATATGTAAATACATAGGAATTAAGTGGTTGTATGTAAATGTCTCCTCATTTTTCCTTTGGCTATGTATATATATATGTGCGAAAGTATTGGCTCATTGTTTGTGGCCTTTGGTGCAAGTCCCTTGGGTCAAGGGTTCGAATCCCACCCTTACTGGAGGGTTGGAATAACACACCGGATTGGAAGGGGGGTCCGCTCTTCGGTCAGTTCAATCTATGGGATTGATCGGCGGTCTCTGACCGTCTATCAGTCTTTTTAAATATATATATATATTTTTTAAGATTGGGCCCAGGGCTTGAGGTCTCCAACCCACTCTATGGGCTCAACCCTCGCTAGGTCTGAGGGCGACTGTGTGCAAATAATTTGAGTACCACTTTGCTTAATGCGAAATTGTGCCATCAGGGGATTCGAACCTGTGACCTGAGAGGACTTCCGATTTTCAAAGAGACTGCTCTACTAACTAATTGACAACAAAGTGCACATAATATAAGTATATGTTTGATGACATTATTGGTGTATAAAATTATTTGTAAAATTTTCAAGGGGCATTTAAATTTATGGTATGTATGTATGTAAATTTATTATAATAAAATTTTAAATTCATGTAAAATTTCATATAGATCCAATAAAATAGTTCCTAACACATGAACTTTGTAATTTCTTTTTGCTGTTTGGGGGTATTTAGATACATACCCCACAATTTTTATATATTTACATATATATCACCTAAACCTTCCTTGTACAATTATAACACACAAAATTTTAATCACATAAAAAATATTACCATTATTTATTTTTAGAAGTGAATTACATCCCTTCATTTGTAAGGTTCTAAGTGTAAATATCAAATGTTAGGCGTTTATATGTAAATACATAATAATTAGGTGTATGTATGTAAATTTTCCTATTTGAGGGCATTTGCATACAAACCCTCCAATTTCTATGCATTTGCATATCAAATACCTAAACTATGTAAAACTTTTTTTATTTACATTTATACCAATCAAAACTTTCATCTCAAATAAAAAAAAATTATTATTTTAAATTAAAAAAAAAGTGAAATATACAATATAAAGTGAACCTTACAAAAATAATATATTCATGGCTTGTTGAAGGCCAAATTATCTCACACATGTCTTTTGCCTTCATTACATAATTCTTCCTAAAATATCAAATCATAAGTATATATGTTAGTATTTTTGTTTTTTAAAATTTAAACTATTATTATTTATATAAAATACTCTAATATTAATTCTCAAAAATCCTTGATCTCATTCCGGGGGCTTCGGTGGAGTGTGACGATTGTTCGGTCCTGAACCGGGGTAATCATTAATCTCTATATCCATTCTCCAATTGACTGAGTCGTCTACTTTGACTCTGTTTGGTTCGTCTTCACTCATCTGCATAAAATATTTTCTTTAACAAAGTTAATAAATGATATACTTTTTACTTAAGAAAATAGACCCACATCGAATATTCTAATCAATTTCACATCTCAACGTATTTTAAAATCGTGAAATTTGCTTTGAGATGAGTGCGATACATAATTGTAAGAAAAAATTATGCATTGTCGTATAGAATCATCTTAAACCTCGGGAGTAGACAGTCATCTCCAATCAACCCCGGGTTCCAACACTGCTCATCTATCTTAGACCGTAGAAAAACCATATAAAATACATAAAATTTATCTATAAACTCACATTTATCACCCATTCAAAATATTACTTCTGACACTGCCCATTAACAAATGACTTAGGCTTCGTTTGGGGCAGCTTATTCGCAACGCCGCCTCACTATTTGAAAACTGGTTTGAGCAGCTTATCTGAAAACGCAGTTGGTTTTGCACTAAACGCGGAACGAGGTTGAAACCTGCGGTCCGTGTTTCCAGATAAACGACTTATCTGAATAAATACAAGCTGCCCCAAACGCACCATTAATCTTGTAATCTTATAAAAACAAGTTCTACAAGAATTTTCTCCTCAAGAAACTATATTTAAGATAATTACTGCTGTACCTGAATTACCTTCTGAAAAGAGTTCTCTAAACCGCCCAAGCTTTTGCCTTGTTGAAACAATCTTCGACTTTCTGCAATAAAACAAAAATAATAATTATCAGATAGTTAGTTATCAGAAGAAACATAATAAATTATATAAAACTACCAAAGAATAATTAGCAGCAGCAATAGCAACAACAGTAACACCAAAAGAAGAAGAAGAAGAAGAAGTCAGGAGAATTGAACGAGGGATATACTTACTCGTGGAAACGAACAATTGGAAGAAAGTCAGTAGCATAAATAGTAGGAGAAAGGAACTCCTCCTTTCCATAATATCAACCACAAGGAAAGAAAAAAGGAGAGGAAGTAAATATGAACCCTAAAAAATCTTTAGTGTGAGGAAAAAAAGAACAAGAAGGCTTTCCCTTTTATGAGAGCAATGAGTTGATGATCTCCATTCTTTTTAGGGTTTAGTGGAGTCTATCATTATCAAGATGGTGATGATGATGTGCACTTAGTAGAACTTAAGTCAAACTCTTCAATAGGGATGGGGTGAGAAAGATCTGATTTTGACTTTTTTCGATATCAATTTGAATTTGATTGGCCCGTGTATTAAATTAATTTGACTTTTAAATTTTAAAAAATAGCTAATATGTAAATATATCTATATTTATAATATCCATATACTTCAATACATGTGTATGAATATATGTATATGGTAAGTTTGAATATTCCGACTTATTGGTAGGGATGTAAACGAGCCGAACACGAGTGAGCCAGGCTTAGCTCTTGTTTGGCTCGTTTATATTTCGAGCCCAAAAAATCTGTTCGTGTTCGGCTCGTTTGCTTAACGAGCCGAACACGAGCTGTTCACGAACAAATAGTCGTTTTGACAATCCTAATCACGTAACCATAAGATGTTAGAGTTGAGGCAAATTTTAAGAATTATAGTTTATATTAAATAATCATTTGAATATAACTTAATTATTTTTATTATATTTACTTAATTAATAATTTTAATTGATTATAAATCTTTTAAATTTTTTAAAAATTCTACTCATTAATATATATATATATATATATATATATATATATATATATATATATATATATATATATATATATATATATATATAATTGAGGAATAGTATTTCGAGCCAAAACGAGCCGAACACGAACGAACAAATCTTTGTTTGTGTTCGGCTCGTTAAGGCTGGTTAACTTAGAGAACGAGCAAAAAACGAGCTTCTTAACGAGCCGAACACGAGCTGTTCGTGAACAACGAGCCGTTTTGACAGCCCTACTTATTGGTTGGCATCTGCGATATCAGTTGTAAGTCCCCTGAGGATGGGGGTTCGAATCTATTTCTGTCGAAGGTAGCCTTAAAAGAGGTTGGTACGCGAATTATTAGGCATATTAGGCGTGGTCGAGGGCTCGTATAATAGCTTTTGAATATTCCTTTTAAAATATATGATTCAAACTCATTCGAGACTTAGCGTGAACCGGCTCAAAGAGCACACCGATTCAAAATTTTAACTCATAGCCCAACTAATTTAACCCTAAACCCTAATTTAAGCCAATCAATATGAATGAGACCTTTGTTTGGACAGAAGTGGAAAGAAAAGCTTAATAGTCAAGACATACACCTAAACTTTTATATTTACATATACATATCATTCAAATCCTTTGTATTTACATATCAAGCACATAAATTTCAATTTTTTACATATATACCACCTTTCTATGCATGTAAAAAAAGTGTATTTCACTTATTAGAAGCTAAAAAAAATAATCTTTTTGATGTAATATGAAAGATTTGACTGGTATAAATGTAAGGAATGGTACATTTATAAATAATAAAAATGTAGGTGTTATAAATGTTAAAGAATATAATCATCTATTGATCAAAAGAGATCATGGAGGGAGTCCATAGTGGAGGAGAAACAATGGAGTTGGAATGATAGGTACAAGACAACTAATAGCATTTAATGCTCACTTTTGACATTGTTTCATGCACATCACATCATCAAAGAAATTGACAAATAAAGCATTCACTAATTTTAAAAAGTCACCTTAGTCTAGTCTGTTTGTGGTGTGCATGTGATTAAATTCTCATTTTTCTTGGGGCGCCGCCCGAAAATGACATCTAGCCCGTTTCGTTATCACATTGCGGTGGCGTTATTTAAAATTTTTGTTAAAACATGACCACAAGTTTGACTCTGTGGCTCGCGTTTCTCCTCTCTCAACAGCAGACATATTTACCCCATGAACCCTCTTCTCGCGTTACCCGTCTCTCTCGACCCCACTCCCTCTCCTGCAATTCTTCTGCCCTAGATATCAAATATATTGGTAGGACAGTTCTGTTGCAAACATCATTACTACACAGAAGCAGAATAAACATATGTCCAGAAACAATTGTTTTCAAACTGCAAAAAACAAACAACCAATCAGCTCATCCACGATAACTTTTTCGCATCAGCTTCATATGACATATATTGCACAACACTTTAATAAGCTGCAGCTGCCCTAAATAGAACCTAAATTATACAACTCAGTCATGTTAAACTAACTTTTATGATATGTTAGGAGATAGACAAAATTCATTCAAATATATGTAAGAAATAAAATAAAATAAAGTAAAAAAAAAAGGTGTAAAATGATAAAAATTTATTCAAATATATGCTATTAATTATGGAGCAATGTAACCCTAATTTTTGAGATATAGAGATAAGATGATGCTTCTTATAGGAAAGAATTAGGACAAGTTAAAATATAATAATAATAAGAAAACTCCAAAATATTCATACAAAAATAAACATCAAATATATTGGATAATGTAAATGCAAAAGCGGGTTCCCAATTACATTCTAAACCCTATAATCACCATGTCTCGAAAGTTAATTCAAGTTTCTAGTCTATAAATAAAATTTATGCTCCACATCTTGACAATCTCCTACTTGAAGATTGATCGATTGTCGTGCCTCCGTTAAAGTGTAAAGTCTCCACCCTAGTGCAAAAATCCAATTGAAATAGCAGACAACTTATTTCTCAGTCGAAAAAGTCTTTGTGAAGATATTCTTTGGATTCACGGTCAAAAGAATATTCTCGTGTAAAAAAAATATTATCATCCGAAGTTAAATGACACTGTAACTTTCACAACAGAAGGCGATTATACATTCATTTCAATTAAAAATTCGTTGAACTTAGATTTCGTATGCTCCCGAAGTCAATCATTCAAAATTTTGATTCATATAAACGACAATAGGTCCGCTTGATACTTAAAGCATGAGACATTTCAGTACGGGAGGAAATGCCCAATCACTAAACCGTCATCTTATCTGCTTGATTTATGTACTTGCTTTAGTATCCGAATTCGATTGATGACCACCTAAGATTAGGACAATAGGTCCATTTTCAAGCCATAAATAACACAAAAATATACTAAGTTTTAGCCAAAAATGAAAAGCGAGTTAATACCTTATCTTTTCCTCATCATTACAAATGTTTTGCCATATAATTTCAACCAAGTTTTAGCCAAAAATGAAAAGTGAGTGATTCCCTTATCTTTTCCTCATCATTACCTTATCTTCTCCTCATCATCCTATCTTCTTAGATTAATACCACTTAAATGTTTCGCATCACATAAAAAATATCATTATTTTTTTAAAAAAAATGAAATAGACATTTGTTGTGCATGGATAAGTGGATGTTGAATCCAAATCTGTCTGGTAGATCGTGCACAATGAATGAAGCATTGGACGGAGGAGAGTTGATCCAGAGAAGGGTAGAAATGAGAGAGAAGAGAGAGAAAGAAGGAGGACTTCTCTCTGTTGGGGAGAAATGAGGTGTTCCCAGGCTCGTTGATTAGTTTTATTATATAAAATTAGATTTTATAAATGAGGGTGCCCCTAAAAAGACTCCCTTTATTTCATGAAGTCCTCCTATTTATAGAAGATAAGAATGATAAGAAATACAAAAATTACGTATTTAGCTATTGTTTTGAATATTAAATGACATTTTAGTCCTTTTTATTTCGACTGTTGGATGTTCTCGAGACCAATGAAGACTTTCATGTTCATGTTTGTTGCCCAACTGAAGTGTTGCGGCCGAGTGAGAGAGCTTGGTCGATTGACTTAAGTGAGGTGGCATAGGGAGAGAGCTTGGACGACTATAAAATTGCATTGAGATCCGTGCAGACCATATTTGAGTATACAGTGAAATATATATAAAAATTGAAGTATAAGTATTAGATATGTAAATTGATAGGAATTGAGGGGTATGCATGCAAATCTTTCAAAAATTACAAAAATAACACGCTGAATGAATGGATCAGTGGCCATTAACGCAGTGACTGTTAGTGGAATCCACTGGTTGTCATCTGCCTCTTCAAAAAGTGCAAAATCAAACCAACTCTTGATATGCAATAGAAAGAAATATTAATTTATTGAAAAATTAAAAAAAATAATAATAATTACTGGATCTTTTTAATTTTGTTAAAATATAGATAAAATTATTTGTTTTGAATTTGTTTTTATTATTTTTAGTTCGGTTTGTACTTTTTTTTATTTCATAGAACTAATAAAGTATAAATACTAAACCCCACGTACATACAACTCACCCAAAAAGAAAAAAAAAAAAACTTAAGAACAGCTAGCCACAAATACAACTCGTGCAACGAAAAGAAAAAAAAAACACGAATATAAGGAATATTCAGACAGTCATTTTTAATCAAACGAGAAAGTTCTAACAGAAAAATAGTAGAAAAGCTAACCTCTATAGAATCCAAACATATTCTTACAGCCATATTAGCACACTGATTGCTTTTACGATGAATAAACATCCACTGTACCTGCATATGATCGAGTAGAATAAAATTTTTTTCATATGAACTATCAAAAGCCAAGAATACTCATTTTACTTATTATAATAGTTCCACAGCTCCATAAAATCCATTTCGATCTTATATTATCCCAACAACAGCTGACAGCCAAATTCAGAGTCACAATCACCGCCTCAGCTTCAACACAAATAGAAGAAGCAGCTAAAACCGACGCAGAATACCGCAACAGACAAACACCATTAGAATTCTGGCACATACCTCCAATACCAGCAAACAAATTATTTCAACTACCATCTGTATAAACCTTTCTTAGGTTTCTTCCACAAAACCAGAGTAGTCACCGGCCTGTAATTCATAGGAATAGTAATATTATACTTATTAAATACCTTCAATAGATCTATTTGATATTTTTAATTTATTAAATGCAAACTAAATCTTATTAAGCTTAATATAAAAAAAATAATTCATTTTCAATTTTAAAATAAAAAAAATTAATAAATTAATGTACAAATCAAAGATATCAAATCAATTAATTCAACATCCAAATAATATCTACTCCAATTCAAATCAAATACTGATTGCTAGAAAATTAAAAAAATAATAAAAAAGGTCAACCAATGTGCCGAAATGTAAAGTTTGCTGAATAAATTACAAATTTACCCACCAATCTGTTTTGGTTAGTGCAGCAAACCTTTTTGAAAGGTTCATTGCCTAACAGCTGGAGAGCATTTCACTTTATTATTTCTCAAAATTTTCAAGGCTTTGAAAAATTGCATAGAAAATTAAGTTCAATTGATAAAATTGAAGATTATTGCATCATCACGTCGGATTCAATGCGTCAGGTGTCCAATTAAAGTTAGTAAAGTGAAAATGTGAACCCTACTGAAATACACTGATTGGTTGTTTTTTAAAAATGTGTGACCCACTTTGATATATGATCAATTTTAAATAGATATTGGACGCAAATTCGGTTTTGATGCCCTAATGCAATAATTTTTCATAAAATTCAAATTTTAGTGAGATGGAAGAGATCGAAGATCACAGAGTTCGTTTAAGGAAGAGCTTGAGAGAGTGAGAAAGATCTGCAGAAAAAGATTTGGAGTACTCTGAGAAAAGGAGAAAGAGAAAGATCTACCCAACCCTATCTCACACCAACACCAAATTATTCCTCTTTTTGCCCTAGACACGACATAGAAAATAATATTGAATCGACAAAATAGGAAATCGAAAAATATATTGTTGACATCTCTCTGACTGGCCCTATAACTATGAGACAATATTGACTAATGTTGGATATTGCTGGTATGAGAATCATTGCTGATATTTGGGTGATGGGAGTAAATTTCTAATGTTATTTGGTATCCATAAATGAGAAATATTCTAGTAGGTCAAACTTTCTTGAATTTGACAAAAATGAAAAAGAACTGGATCAGCTGCTTTTGTGTGTTGTGGTAGATTGAATTCAACCATTTTAGCTAGTGAGCTTAAGCTTAATTCAACTAGATGAAAATTAATTAAAATTTCCATCCATCCATCCATCCACAGACACATGCATACATACATACATTACCCAAAAAATCATAAATTGAATAAAATAACAGTTTGTGACATTGTTTAAAAAAGGCTTGGATATTTGATTATTAGTTCTTAAAGTACTCGCTTGTCAATCACAAATTCTCTTCTTCGAGTACCTCAGATTCAATAATCTTGAGATGCTTAACACATCGAACAATCAGACCTGAAAGTCCAGGCTTAACATTCAATCAGACTGAAAGTACTCACTCTCCTCTCCTTTCAATCGAGCTATTGCCCAAACATTCCCCTCCCCCTGCCTCAGACATAAACGCAGTAGTTTCCCAAAGCTGAAAAAGATGAGAATACACCCAAGGCCCTCAAATAGAAAAAAAAGTCAAATCTTGATAATGCAATAATAATAATAATAATAAAAAGGTATTCATTAATAAATTTTAATTATTTTATATAAATAATAACTATGATTAATAATTTTTAGGGATTTTTACATATAACCAAAAAAAATTGCTACTTACAGAACTATTAACTCATGAAGTTAGGGTTGTTGAAAAAATTTGTTGTGCACAAATAGCTTGTGCTCACTAGTTAAGTAACCCATGCTCAAATCTTTTGTTACGTGAGCCCGAACACATTTTTAAGCTTGAATTATAAATGAGCTGAACATGAACAACCTCAGTTTGATCGTGCTCAGCTTGTTTTAGCTCGAAATTAAAAAATTATATATATCATTTCTATAATAATGTATATATATAGATATATATATATATATATATATATATATATATATATATATATATATAATGTCTAAATCATCACAATTAAAGCTTCTATGGTCAAGACGATTCTACCATTTTTATTGTACATGAATGGTGCATGTTCCAATTCAACACCCTACATCTATTTTTCTAGTGCGAAATGAGCCTAGTCCGAGCTCCTTCAAGCTCAACAAGTTTACAACCCTAGTTAAACTGTCATAATCAAACTTGATATCAAGAGAAATTATTGCATCAGGAGTCCAATTAGAGTCTGTCACGTGTACATAAATATCCCCCAATTTAATACATCGGTAGACCTACTTGTACATGCGGCAAGTCAAGTCCTGATGCAAAACTACATGAGAACTCCTAATGCAATAATTTTTCCGATATCAAAATGTTTAAAAACAATTTTAAACAAACTCACTGGAAGTCTACTCAATGCCAACCCCCTAAATCAAAAGTAGTTCATAGTCAAGACTCAATATGACAGACCCCCTGAATCAAAATTAGCAGGCTCATGAGCTCTACTTCTAATTACAATTTGTTTTATCAATTCACCAATTTTAGAACTTACAGATTCCACCTTCCATATTATAGCTACTGAATGTTACAGCCGGTTGAGTCTTGGGCACGGCGGATATTGCCATAAGCAGAGTGTTCTATAAGATCTAAATCCCGTCCTGCAATTATATGAATGAAATAAATTGTTAATAAAATAAAATAATGATAACAAATGCATTATATATATTACTTTTAAAAGAGATATTATCTTCACATTTCAACAAATCTTATTCTCAAAATCAACCTCCCACAATAAAATTTCTGTAAAATAGGAAAACAAGCAGAAGCCAAACTGATGGGATAATCACATAAACAGCACTAGAAGTGTTGCTATTTACAAAATGGGACTAAAGCAATTTGATATTTCAATGAAAAATTTTGAAAAAATATATGAAAGAGGGTGACAAATTTATAAATATCAAGGTTTTAGTGCAATGCATGTAATTACGAGTAAAAATTAATAATAGATAATATAATTATTTAAAAAAAAATCATTCTTTTCGCAACAATTCTATGATTATTTTGAGCCTAAATTACTGTAAAGACACAGAGAGATATGAGAATTGAATGAAGTAGTGACATACCTGATACTCTACAATAAGCACTCTTCTGTATGAGGTCGGACTTGGACAACTCTGTTTTGTTTCCTTTTGAACGATTAACAGTAGCCTGCAAATGTAAGGAAATATAAGGGGGTAATTGAAAATTAGAACTTTACTCCTGGTGATCAAATCTGTCCGTTATAAAAGCTCATTGAGCAAGTTATTATTATTATTATTATTTTTATGTCGTAAATTTAGAAAGAAGAGTGAAGAGTTCATGGAGATGCTCTCCTTGCTCATGACATTATGGGCAATGCAATGGTATGGTTAAAAATTCTTAGGCAATAAGCACAACTAGGCATGAAATTGAGATGAGTAAGGTCGCGAACTGCGAGCTTGACGTCAAGCTCAAACTTAAACTCGCTAATTAAATGAGCTCGAGCTCGAACTCATCAGCTTGCAAGTTTATAATACAACAACAACAACAACAACAACAACAACAACAAAAGCCTTGATCCCACTAAGTGGGGTCGGCTACATGAATCCTTTTTCTCCATTGCGTCCTATTTAGTGTCATATTTTCATTTAATTCTAATAAATTAAGATCATTTTTTATACAACAAGCTCAAGTCTTCTTGGGTCTACCTATGCTTTCTTAACATAGGTCGAATCTAAAACATCTACTCACCTAATCGAATCATCTGATGGTCGACATTTAATGTGACCAAACCATCTAAGGCGAATCTCACTAATTTTGTCCGTCATTGGAGCTACACCAACCCTATCACGGATATATTCATTTCACATTTTGTCTCTAAGTGTAAAGCCACTCATCAACATAATCATTCTCACCTTGGCAACACTTAACTTAGTATCACGCTTCTCTTTTAAAGGCCAACATTCAGCACCATAGAGCATTGCAGTTCTCACCACAATCTTATAAAATTTTCCTTTCAGTCTAAGTGATACATTTCTATCACACAATAGGGCCGAAGCATTCCTCCACTTCAACCAACCAAATTGAATTCTACTATTAACTTAAACTCAAGAGTGTTACAGTAAATAAAATTAAACGAGCTCGAGCTCGAGCTCGAGCACAAACAAATTTCAAATGCACACTTAAAACTCAAGAGCGTTATGCTAAATGCTTTTATGGTGGGGAACGCAATGTATAATGGCTTAATAAGAAAATTTCCATTTTGCAGGTATGATTCCGTAAATATTTGAGTAAAATGTACTGGACCAGAAATGTATTATGTGACACTAACAGATTAAAATAGGATACACATGCATCGAAATTAAGTAATTTTTTAAAAAGAAATACTACGAAGTCACAGATAAAGTCAACTATGGTCATAAAAGGATCACTAATAATTAAATTGAAAATGGTAGAAATAATATTATTAAATGAATATAAAGCAGAAAAATACATGATAGTGAAAAATAAATTAACATAATTTGAAGATGTAGAATTAAAAGTAAAAAGAGAAAAATTTTTCCGGCATTAAAAGTTAAAGAATCTCTGCATATAAAGCTTCTACATGAAAGGAAAATTTACAAGCGTATCACTCAAATCCTATATATTTACATATCTAACATAAAAACTTCAATTTTGACATATCTAACATCTAACACCTTACCCATACATGAAAAGATATATTCAGTTTATAAAAGTTAAAACAATAGTATTTTTGATGTGATGTGATGTGAAAGATTTGGGTTAAATAAATGTAAGAATCAAAGTTTAGGCGTTAGATATGTAAATGCATAAGAATTCGGTGGCATGTATGTAAATGACCCAAAAAAAGTCTCAGAAGATTGCAATTAAGTGCTTCAAACACATATTTCTATACCTGAACAACCTGACAATTCTCCAATGTGCTCTTCCCACCCTGAGAAATGCAAAATTACAGGGCAGATTAGAATTGAAATGTGTACTTCAACTAGGCATAAACAAATAGAGGAGGCGACCTTGATACTATAAATTGTCTACTTGACTGTGTTCTAGAGTTTTTAGATGATTTCGATTTAATTCTCAAATAACACTACATCTACTTTTAGATGTTATTGAGTACGTAAATAAGCAAATAGATCATTAATCTATTGAATGAAAGACAAAGGGTCTGTTTGTGTGTGTAATGTGCAGTTTGCAGCCTATTTATCTATGATAGCAATGTTGAACTATTCTGACAAGCTGCCTATCTGCAGCTGATCCTGATAAACTGTTTACCTGTTTGGTTTGTGCATTTGACAAACAACTGATTTGTATCAATTTTTGGCTAAATGAACATTCTGCCCCTGAACTGAATTAAAAAAGGGTGATTTACATCTGTACCACGAAATAGTTTGACATTTACATATCAAACGCCTTATTGTTAATATTTACTAAACTGACAACCAAACATAAATCTTACGAAACAATAAACATGGCAAACTTAGCACAATTTAAAACAACCCATACAGACCTAGATCCGATTCTCCGCCGCTCCACACTATGCTGGTTGGTACAAGTATTAAGCAGGATTTAACCTAAATCCTGCCAAACAGAAAAAATGACACTCGATACTCCTCCGTTTTGCCTTAAAATCTGGGATAGTAGAGTTGTATTTAGAGGAGCTGAAAAGTGCGAAGAGAGGTGGAAGAAAGTACTTACCATAGACCATCGAAACACAAAGAAATGGTTTTGGGTAAGAACAGAGTTCCGCGATCCCATCGTTGTCCTGCATCTTGGCCCTAGTCGCAAATTACCATAGACCACACAAACTCCCATCTTCTCATCCTTGCGCTCCGCTCTAACCAGAAACCATTGAGGAAGGTGACCTGTTCGCACCATTCTTCCTCTTCACGGCCCTGTTTAGGCGAGGTCGAGGTCAGCAGGGTAAAACAATCCCGAACGAACAATGGATGCGGGGACAACCCAGCGGGCGGCTTCTTGTAGAAAATAGATACGCCGATTTTAAAAACGCCATCAGAACATGCGAAAAAAACACAACAGCGGCGTTTTGAAAAACGCCGCAACGGTTATAAGCTGCCCCAACAGGGCCAAAATGAAAATAAACAAATTTATAGCTGACAGCACTAAAAAGAGGGACAAAAATAGAAAGGGGAATTTATATACATACCACTCAATTCCTCAGTATTCATATATCTAAAACCTAAATTTTATTTTTACATTTATAACACCCAAAATCTTTCATATCACATAAAAAATATCACTATTTTAACTTTCAATAGTGAAATACACCTTTTCATGCAGGTAATGTGGGATATATATGTAAACATTTTAGTTTAAGTGTTAGATATGTAAATATATATACATAAATTTTCCAATTGTTAAAAAGGTGTAAATGGCCTTTCATGACCCCAATCTTTGATCAAGTAAGAAACTTCAAAAAATTTAAGAAAGACTCTCCTAATTCAAGTAGCATGCTTGCCTTCGATTCTTGAGATAACCAAATAAAAATATAGCAAAATTTCTATTGCGCACATTTGTTATGTATTTACATATCTCACACTTAAGCTTTCACATTTACATGCATTGCACTTTGCTGCTTTATATTTATGCATGAAAATGTGTATTTCACTTAAAAAAAAAAAGATAATAGTGTTGTTTTTGATGTGATATTAAACATTTGAGTGTAATGTGCGTAAGTATGGAAGTTTAGGTGTAAGATATGTAAATACTTAAAACATGTGTGCTATGTATGTAAATACCGAAATTAGAAAAAAAAAAAGGACCAATAATCTAACAGTCTAACTCTCAATCAAACTTACAAACTGGGACAATCACAAACACTTGCTGACGAAAGTGAAAGGATGCTAACCTAGATATCTTTAAATGAGGATGTCAACTTGTAATGAGATGTTACAGGTCCCCGATGAAAATACAAAATGAAATGAGAGTTGGGGTAAAGAACTAGGAGTTCTCCACCTTTAGAAAATGATAGCGGCGCACAAGGCAAGGGAATATCCATAAGGGCATGAGTAGCCATAAGATGGGGTAGCACCGGAGTAGTCATTTGAATAGATGAAATAGATACCAAATAACTTCGAGCAAGAGCATGTGAGAAGCCACGACATCGAATAATGAGATCAACTAGTCTGCAGCAGCAATGACACCAAAATCTGCCTCAAGACTAAAGACATCATTGCCTATATCTAGGGTACAATGCCCTTTAGTAAAGGCATAGTGTCAGGTGCAGCAACAACAAGACGAAAATGTTAATGAGTAATTTGTAGGAAGCGCACTGGGGCCAGCGCGAGACAAATGAAAAATACAAGGTAGGAACTTGAAAGATATCCAAAAAGATACAATCATAAAATATTTTAAGAGTGGATGGGTAAGTTAAAAAATTTTGTTAAGAGTATTGTACCTTGGACCTTCATAAAATTGAAATTACTGAAACAAAATAGAGGAACTACCCAGACAGTTTCATAGAATTTTGTTAAGACAATTTAATTTGGTTTATATGTAATATTAGCTTAAGTGAATATAATACTACTTTCAATTTATGTGCCATAGAGAGCAACTGCATGATCAATTTAAGAATTTTAACCAAAGTGATTAAAGTGCTTTTGAATATTATTAAGTTTTAAAATTTCATAAATAAAAATTAATTGAATTTCTAATATAAGATCAAAACCTTTTAGCTCCATTTTCAAATTTCATGAAAAATAACTCGTGATAATTTTAATATTGATAATTTCTCTTCTCACAAAAGTGCATTTTTTATAGCATTGTTGATTGCATCAAAATTCAATTGAGAGGCTCATGGAGAAGTATAGAGAGGATAAGAAGGATCTACATATGATTTTTATTGATTTAGAAAAAGCTTACAATAATGTTTCAAAAGATATCTTTTGGAGAGTTCTAGAGAAGAAAGGTGTTGATATTACCTATATTCAAGTCATTAAAGATATGTATGCTAGAGCTATTACTTGTGTTCGAACAGATGGAGCATTGACTAAATATTTTCTTATTTCAGTTGGATTACATCAAGAATCAGCTTTAAGCCCATATCTTTTTGCTTTAGTTATGGATGCTCACACTGGACATTTACAAGAGGATGTACCTTGGTGTATCTTTTCCGCTGATCATTTCCTTCTTCTGGATAAGACTAGAGAAAAAAACTTAGGAAAAATTTGAATTATAGAAGACTACTTTGGAGTCAAAAGGCCTCTTGTTGTTGTTGATGATTGTATCAAAATTCAAATCAGATTCTAGAAGTGTATTGAACACCCTTGCCCGGAAGACATCCTATATCATATCATAAAGGGAATCACAAAAATAAAAAAATAATAGCATACTAAACTAAATGAATCAATGAAACTTTATTATATGAAACAATAGAATAATTCTTATACAGTTAGAGTGCATCACATAATCTTGACGAAAAGAAAAAAATGAACCATTCAATAAAAAAGGACAAGCTTTCATTCATCAGCTAATTAACGAGCATAAAGAATGGTAAAAAAATGAACCATTCAATAAAAAGAAAAATTGATGACAACGACTAACAAGTTTTGATGGCACCAATTTGGTAATAAAGAGAGTTGAAAGAAAATTCTTTTGGCTCCAACAGATAACAATTTGGAAGATTTACATACGTAGCACACAATTCTTATGTATTTACATATCTCACATATATAGCTTTCATATTTACATAAATAGGACATTGGTGCTTAAAACCTATGCATGAAAAGGTATATTTAACTTTTAAAAAGGGATAATCGTGCTATTTATTATGTAATATTAAAGAATTGAGTGCTATGTGTGCAAATATTAAAATTTAAATATGAGATAGTTCAATACATAAGAATTGGATGCTACGTATTTAAATGCCCTTAACAATCTTTTATAGGGTAGCAACTGAACTGAGGTTACAAAATGAAGCTCTATTAACTACTGCATTGATTATTACAGCCGAATTTATGGAATGAACTTCCGCATAAAACACCCAATATTCAGTTAATCGAACTTTAGTCACCTCAAATAACAATACTTTTATTTCGAAAAAATTCACCCTTCAAGCATGCACAACCTTGCTCTTTAATCTATACCTAGAATCAGCCCTTGCGAAAAAAGAAACTCAAAATCTTAACATTGAATTGATACAATAAATCATCATAAACTGCAAAAATAACTGAGAACCAATTCCTTAAATTAAGTACGGCTAGAATATACCCTAAGGGCGGGTTCACTCAAAGGGAGAACAAGCTATGAGCTCACCAAGTCGGGCTCAATAGAGAATCACCAACCGAATTTGAGAGCAAAGGGAGCTCATCAGCTGAGTCTGAGGAAAACTTGCCTAGCTATGCTCAAGATACATGCTAGCCAAGTACAAAGCAAACTTACATACTAACCAAAACAGAAGAAACTATCATGCCCAAGCAAAACTTGCTCCAAGCTATCACCAGAGTCACTGAATCAATTCAAGCCTAGGCATCAATTGATCATACCTAAAAAAGGTACCTCGAAAATACTAGGGGGATCTAATAGCCCTTTGCATCAAACGGTCGACTATGAGTCAAAATTTGAGTCTGCAAACATGTTACATGCTTCTTATACTCTCTCTCTCTCTCTATGTAGCACTCATTTTATAGTCTTTCTCATAGCGCTCGTGATCCCAAATTCGTAACTATAATAAAGAATTGAGGAGAAACCAAGGAATCTGAATTTTGGGATCATACTATGGTATTTTTTGGGACTTGGTAGAGGACTTTCCCTTTCTCTACCTCAAATCTTTGCAACCTTTCACAAGTTATTTCAAGTTTTAAAAATTCTAGTATAAACCAGAGACAATAGGATTTGACACCCACCAAAAGAAATTATTTATAAGAAACCTGACCATGGTGACTGATAAAATTTTCAAATTTACTATTAGGATCTCAATATAATATTGCCTTGATTTATAGTGCCTACTTTTTTCAATACAGTTTAATGTGAATTATTCACTTATGAATTATTCATAAAAAAACCAAACTAACCTAAAGAAAGCGAGCGAAGTATCGGCTTTACTTTCGAGTGAGAGCTTACTATCCAATTTCTTTGCTCTTTTTATATCTCCCTAAAAAAATAGGTAGATTTACACATACCACTTAATTCTTATGTATTTACATTTATATATCTAACACAAATTTTAATTTTTACATATGTGCTACCTAGCCTATGCTTGAAAAGATGCATTTTACTTATTAAAAGTGAAAATGGTTGTATTTTTTATTTGATTTGAAAGATTTGGGTATTATACAAGTAAAAAAGAAAGGTTAAGTGTTAGTTCTGTAAATATATAGGAATTGGCTGGTATGCATATAGATACCCCAAAATAGATGGTGGATTTTCCCTTTCTCTATCTCATCACTTTCAACTCTTTCACATTTACTTTGAGTAAGTTTTAGGCGGTGCTTGACTTCATACTATTAATAAGATTTAGCCATAGATTCAACTTAAATCCAGCCAAACACGAAAAAAATGAAAAGTAAGTCCAACGCTATGTTAAATCGAATTTTCTCGCGTACTATTTTTTTTTCCCCCCGACATTCAATCTTTTTTCCGACGTAAATCTAAATTTATAAATCTGATTGAGATAAAGATTTATTCTGTCGTCGCTCGCCAACTCCTCCGTCATACCTTGGATTTGATAAATCTATATAAAGATTTAATTTGAAAAATTCTATTTAAGCAGTGCTTGGTAGCATCATTTAACAAAGAGTTAGCCCTGGATTTAGCGTAAAATCCAACCAAATATCAAACAAGTAAAATTAAATCCAATGCTCCATTAAATTGAAATTTTTCGCATTCCGTCTCTTTCAGGATGTAAATTCGGATTTAGTAAATCCGATTATGAAACGGATTTAAGAATTTGTTCTTATTGTCGCTCACGAGTTCATCTTTGTTGCACTGATGATCGAAATTACCAGATTTAATAAATCCTATTTAACGTAAATTCAAATTCTGTTTGAGCCATATTTCTGCCTACTTTGCTTTTTAGGCTGCTATTACAGTTCTGTTTGGGAGTTGCATTCTTTCTGTTTTGTAGAAATTTTTTTTAACTTAGTTGTTAAAATGTGGTAGTTGTCAGAAAGCTGAGATCTAACTTTTTCAAAACAAAAGCAACTTTTTGAACGTTACTTTCTTATGCACAACTTCACGGCTGCTTCTTCAAACAACTGCAGTTGCCCCAAACAGACCCTCTAGTTGCAACCATAAGTTACAGCCAAACTCGGCCTCAACATAACCCATGAACAAAAGAAGATACAAGAACTAGGTAACAACTCTGTAAACAGCCACTAAGAGAAAAAAAAACCTCATCGATCCTAGAGATAACCAATCTACAAGCACAAAACAGAGACAGAGTGGATAAATAAAGACCTTGGAATAAGGGACGATGTGGTCGTAATCGTGGCAGAGACATCCGGGGCAGCCTACGAGCTTCCGAAACATGATGTTTCCGAAAGGATCCCTCCGCCATCTCTCAGGATCCCGCCCCTTCACCTTCTCAGCCTTCTCCCAGCACTGCTGCTTCACGCTGTAAGGAAAGCTTCGAGGGTTCGTAACTCCTCCTAACCCTCCGATTCCGCCATTCTTATTGCTGACATCTTCGATGGGCTCATCGATAAGCCATCGCTGCTCATCTTCCGCTACGTATCCGTCATGGTGGTCGAGAAGAGAGGCAACTGGTTGTATGGAGGTGCGAGGGTGGACGGAGGATCGGTTAAGCTCGTAGTCCGGAGAGTCAATGGAGGGCCGATCTAGCTCCAGCGACGTGGCGGCGCTCCGCCTTCTAGCAGCCGTCTTCCTCGACCGCATTTGCAGTGTGCGGTTTATGAATTTTATTGGTATTTTCTCTCATTTGGGAGAAAAAATATTAAATCTTGAAACAAAAAATAAAAAAAACAGTGCAGTTACACAGAAAAATATTTCTGTCATATTATTTCACATTATTAAATATTATTGTGATAATTTTAATGTGTTATTGACATTTTATTGTGTTATTATAACACAGATAATATTCTCATAACACAATAACACATGAATAACACACAATAAAACCTAAATAACATGGATGAATATTGCCCTGTCGGTCCAGTAACACAGGAAATATTCTCCTCGTATTATTCCGCATTATTAAGGTGTTCTGATGTAATATTTCTTTTATTTGGGCGGATTTAACATATATTTATTTTAGAAAAAAACATGCCACCCAATTCTTATGTATTCACAAATTAAATCCCTAAACTTTAACTTTTACATTTATACCACCCAACTCTTTAATATCTAATAAGACCACCATTCTAACTTTTAAAAAGTGCAACTTTTCATGCATAGGGAAGGCCACAAGTATGTAAAAATTGAAGTTTAGATGTTAGATACGTAAAGACATAAGAATTGAGTGGTATTTATGTAAATTTTCCAAAAAATTGGAAGCAACAATCAAGTTAAAAATTATGTAAAAAATAATAAAAAAGTTAAAATTATGTTAATGTTGGTTATTTTATTTTATGTTATAAAGTTAAAATACAGTCAAATAAACCGACAGTTGCAAGAGGGACAAGCATCGAAGAATCAACCTCGACAAGTGCTAAAAGCCACCAATAAGTATGGTGAATTATCCAATCAGAGAAAACCGCGAAGGCCGACCATGTGGAAAGACGGACGACTCATAAGTCTAGGGGCAAACGAAACGACGATCTAATAGAAAAGGATAGTCATTTCTCTTTCATTTTCGAAGTACACTTACCTATAAGAATAATTTAAGATTCAACAATATAGCCTATCTAACTTTTTTGTAATTATATTTATAATATTATTGTAGCACTTTCTTAATTGCATGAAAATTATTATTTATCAGTAGCGCACTCATTTCCAATAATAGAATTTTTAAACAAATTGAACACAAACAAATACTAGACTCGTATAAGCTAAACTCGTTTACACTGAGTGGAAACTCGGGGTGTGCTGTAAGTGAGCCAAGCAGACTTGAGCTTGACTCAATAAGAGGCCCATAAACCGAGTTGGATAAGCTAAAAAACCAAGCTCAAACCAGCTTGACTCGACTTATTAGCTCATGTCAACTAATTTTTTGGTTAAGTTTGACTCACAACAAATTAAATAATCTTAAAACATTTTTATTTTTCTTTTTTCAAAATTTACTACCGAACCGATGTGTTTATGCGTGCTACAATCAACTTATTAAGAATATAATAAAAATGAGAAATATGGGTTAAGGTTTTACTATGAATTTGACATTTGAGTGAGAATTTGCAAAATACAAGAAATATGTTGGTAGATTTGTAAATAGGTTGGTAAAATTGTTATATTTTATTATTTTTAAATCTTTTGAACCAAACAAAAATTGATATGAACAATTGAATGTGAGTATTCACAAACAATTTCAAAGACAACACTCAGAAACATTATTATTTACAAATCTAACACTATTTTTTCATTCATTTTTTAAAATTTTTACACAAATATCCAAATTCATGATAAAACACAAACTCTATGATTTGATAGTGGCATTTGTAATTAATTAATTAGTTGCCCTAAGTTTAAAAGAAGGCAAAAAGCTGAAGGAAACAAGCATATTAAATTTGTAATTTTTTTTTTTTTGCAAGTTGATTATAAATATTTACAAAACGAGCCACTATGAAAAATCAGCGAATTAGGTTAAGAAAGCTACCATGTGGATTGACTAGGAGTAAGATGAAGATAGGACCTGCAAGAACAAAGCTTTGTCAGATGGATCTCACAATATTTCAGATCTTAATATTTTGAAACTACAGAAAAAAAAGGCGTAAGGGGGGAGTTTACATAAATGCCGTCCAGTTCCTATGTATTTACTTATGTAACCTCTAAATTTTATTTATTTTTACATCTATACCCACCCAAATCATTCATATCGCATAAAAAACACTACTTTGAGATTTAAAAAGTGGTAATATGACAAATATGTAAATTTTGAAGTTAGGGTGTTAGATATGTACATACATAAAAATTGAGGGGTATGTATGTAAATATTCTTTTAACTACTTGTTTTAAATCTCTCTTTCAGGCTGTCAAAAAAGTTCATTGTCTGTGAATAGCTCGTGTTTGGCTCGTTAAGTAGCTCATGCTCAGCTCGTTTGTTAAGTAAATGAACTCATCACGAATAAATTTTTAAGCTCGAATATAGACGAGTCGAACGTGAATAGCTTTTTGTTCGGTTTTGTTCGCTCGAAATAAAAAATAATATATAATTATTTATATAATAATATATTATATATATTTATATCTAAGTTTAAATCATAACAGCTCGTGTACTAATGTGGTTATGTCTTCTTTTGCATAGATTTGATCCAAATTTGAATCAAACACTACATTTATTTTTTCCAATTAATTTTAACAAGCTAATTTCAAGGTGAAAACAAGAATATTTAAATCGAGCCGAACACGAACACGCGCCAAGCCTAAGCTCACTCAAGCTCAACTCGTCCTACTCTCTCTCTCTCTCTCTCTCTGTGTAAAACTCCAAAATTGTGATAAAGAGTTTCTTAAGAAGTAATGGTTTTCACAAACTACATGAAAATCAACTGTTTCTCTTTCCCCTCCTCCCTCCGTAAAATATCGTGGCACTTAACATACATACCCTCCATATATTATACATTTACATTTGTAGCACATAAACATTACACTTTACATTTATACCATCCAAATCTTTCATATCCCATTAATAATAACATTATTCTAACATTTAAAAAGGCAGAAAATTGAGGTTTTGGTGTTAATTATGTAAATGCATAAAAACCGAGTGGTATGCATGTAAATCTTCCTAAAATATTATAATTTGCAAAAAGCCACTAAATGTAAATTCATGGATACCTGATACATCTTGGGTCCTTTCTTAAGGAGATAGCCGGCACTGTTCAAGTTCTCAACCAGAGTGTCCAAGTCTGGAACTCTCAAGCCAATCCTCTCAGCCAAACTGTATATTTCCTAAAAGAGAGTAAAGAAATTAGTAATACATTAATATTGTTATGAGTAGAAGCATTAACATCATGATAAAATTTAAGGTTTACAAAAAAGTCCTGAGTAAAATAAAAGGGATAATTACATACGGACCACACGAAACATTGATATTCATAACCGCCAGGTTATTTCTTTTTGTTATTTTGACCCCCAATTAATGAACTAAGGCAAAATGATACTTTCGTAATTAAGCCAGCTGAGATGTGGTACGCTCACCTACCGTAACCTACCTCTCACCTACCACTCTCTTGCTTTGTATAAATAGAGAGGGTGTGAGGCTTAGGGGAGCAAGGGAAGAGGTCTTAAACTACCACAAAGGAGGAGAGAATAGCTGTAGAGACTGTAGAGAAGAGAGCATATTGAGACCTTGTATCAAGGTGTCGCTTGAGAGGGAGGCTATAGAAGGAAGATGAGGGCTCATCTCTATGTATAAGCTGTGTATTTTCCATTTCTTTTGCCTTAGTGAACTATTTGATTGATTCCCCCCCGTGGACGTAGATCCAGTTGGATCGAACCACGTAAAATATGGGGTTGGGGTATTACCATGAATTTTAATATTTGAGTGAGAATTTGAAAATGGATGAAATAGGGCGGTATATTTGTAAATAGCTAGTTTTTGGGTGGGGTGTACTTACAGAAATAGAGAAACAATCCTTCTGTTGAAGTTCAGATTGTCTGTTGAGAGCACTCAGGAATCTTTTGGCTTCTTTCTGCTGGCTCATCCCACCGCTCCTTGCAAAATCTACAAAGCCGTGCTCATCCAAGAATTTGTCGTACAAAGATTCCTTCATTATCTCAACCACATCCTGTGGACACAGCCATTTTTTAAGGTCGAGCATCAAAATGCTAACATAAAATTCAAGTGATTGAATGAACATATAAGAATAGATGATTTAGAACAAAGAGGCAATTGTATATATACTACACAATTCTTATGTATTTATATATCTCACACCAAACACATCACTAAAATTTTTAATATCGCAAAAGAAAATAGCACTATTATCACTTTTTATAAGTAAAATACATCTTTTTCATGCATGATTTACGTAAGTTTTGGCGTGACATATGAAAATACATAAGCATTGTGTGCTACTTATGTAAAATTTCCTTAAAAATAGTAATAAAATAAAGTTTAAGGATGAATTCCACGATTTTTATGTGTTTCATGAGGTAATAGAATACTTGATGGCAATCAAGCTCATGTTAAATTTGTGATACTGGAGTTAACCCAAACCATGATGCAAGATACGAATTTAATAATAACTTAAAAGGACGATTACAATGATGACTCAGAAGAGAAAAAAGATACCACATATATCAAAACATAAAATAAAACATTACAAATGTTGTGCTCGAGTAATAACTCTAGAGTGGAGGTGTAGGCTGGTGGCTGCGGTGAAGGCTGAACGGAGGAAGATGGTAGGTGGAAAAGTATCTTGCTGTTGTTTGAAGGGTGGGACAGCAACGTAGTGCTAGTGAAGGTGTCGAACCACAGCTGGAAGTAGAAAAGAACGCTGTCAGTGGCTGGAATCCGGCTGAGCTAGGAAGGGAGGCTTGCTAGAAGCAGAGATGATGATGGATGGCCTACAGAGGTAGGGAGCAGATGAGGCGGCTTGCTGGACAAAGTGCTCATGGTGGTCTGCAGAGGCAGGGGAGCAGTGGGCCGGAGTGCAAAGGGCAGGGGGGTGGAGCGGATGTTGGTGGTGGTGCAGGGAGGAATCTGGCGTGTGCCGACGGACATGATAGCTAACGGCGGATGCTGGGTAGAAGGGTAAGAGCGATGAAGGCCTGCTGTAGGGCTAGAAAAGGAGGGGCAAACAAGAGCATAAAAGAGTGAAATGATAGATAAATATTTCGTCAGCGTCGTGCTACAACCTGAGCACTACCAGGACCTGTGGAGACGATTACCACCTCAGATGAGGGATAGTTGGAGCACTACCTGAAGTCAGATAGAACTCTCAAAGGGAAAATACCAATGCTTTAACCAGATTTTAGATATAAAAAACAAGACCACTAATCCTAGGCATTTCAAATCATATTTATAAAGAGACTCAACCCAATTAGGAAACACTAAAATAAGAAGTAGAACAAAATCAAATTTTAAGATTTTTAAAATAAAGAAGGAAATAAAATCAGATTACAATTTTGATTTAGAATGAGAGAGAATAAAAATCAGATTCAGTTTTAGAAAATGTTTTAAAATTAGAAAGGGCCTAGGATGACAAGAAAGGAAAGAAATGACAAAGGAAAGAAAGGGAAGGGGAGAAAAAATAAAGGAGGGAAGAGGGAAGAGGGGGTGACAACCCCCTCCCTTGAGGACCGGTCGGCCTCATGCCGAGCCCCGCGTTAGTCTCCCGATGTTGGGGAAACTTCTAGTCATTTCGCTTTAATCATGGCAGCATCTGGATACTACTGTAGACTGTGCTACCTGAGCGCACCTTCTTCTTGGTCCAATCTCCTGGGACTGAAATTTTTTGCATAGTGGTGGCCATGGTGGACGAGAATCGATTGACACTAAAACCGGTCCCGAGACTCTGTTGGTAAGACGTCCCGTCTCCTCGGGTGATCTCGAAGGAAGAATGATACTATAACTAGTATGAAAAACAACGAAAACACAGAAACAACTTTTATTAATATAGAAATATGGTTACAACACGACACAAATGAAAAAAGAAAATACAATCACACTCCAAACCCCGATTAAGATCGGAAGAGAAGACCCGAGGACGGTGATGGTGTCAGCAAGGTGACAAAGGGGAAAGGGAGAAGGGTTGAGGGCTGTATGGTAGTTTGGAAGGTTAGGGAAGTGCGAGGGAATGACAGAAAGGCTAGAAAACAGAAAACGGGAGTCTGGACAGCTGGTTCGGCGACTGGACAACAAGTTGGGGGCGTGGACAACAAACTTAAAGGGTTTGGACAACAGGTTGGTGACTGGACAACAGGTTGAGGGCCTGGACAGTAGGGTTGGAGGGTTTGGACAACAGGTTGGATGGCTGGAAAGTGGGCTGGAGGCGGTTTGGAAAGTCTTGGAGTGGTCGACGACTAGGGAGAGTGGAAGAGACAGGTTAGGGAAGATACAAAGGGAAGATACATCACAACCTCTGAGTGGGATGCAACCAGAGCACACCACTTCCTTGGATACAACCCTACAAAAGGAAAGAAGACTCACACAAGAAACTTGAAATCAACACACAACAAAAACTAAAGAAAACTCTAGCATAGTAACCCCAATTTATAATGAGGATTAGGACTTATTTTAGGCAATGTTTAAAAAAAGAAAGAAGAATAAAAATAATTAGAAATCCGATTTAGGCAAGGATGAAATAAACTAATATAATTTGAGATTAGAAAAGGATGAATAAACTAATATAATTTAAGATTAGGCAAAGATTAAATAACTGAGGGGAATTTAGATTTGGAAAGGAAAGATTTCATATTTCAGATTTCAAAGTTCAAATTTTGATAAAAATAATCAGATTTCAGATTTGGAAAGAACTTATGATAGGAAGATGCTAGGAAAGAAAGGAAAGGAAAAAAAATGGAAGGAAAGGAAATGGAAGGAACGGAAGGAAAGGAAAGGAAATGAAAGGAAATGAAAGGAAAGAGGGATCGGGAGCCCTCCACCCATAAGGACCAGTCGGTCCAGCCAAGCTAGATCGAACCCTAGGCCGGTCCTCCCCAAAGCCCCACATCAGTCTCCTGGAGTTGGGTAAGCTTCAACCTCATTTGTCTCAGTTTCCAAATCCTAAAAGTATGGTGTTAGATCTACGATATTGAACTTGGATGAAATGTTATAGTCCCCTTGTAGGTCAATCTTGTATGCGCTGTCATTCTAAAACACATTTTGGTAGAATAGGTATACATCCATCTTTGGCACGCCAGAGCTGGAACTGTAGAAAGACGAGCATTCACACGGCTCAGGTATCGAGTCACTCCAGGGGTAAACAGCTTCTTCCACTCCTCGTAATCGGTTTAGTGCAGCAGAGGAACTGGTATGAGAGGAGGGATCAATTATGGGGTGAAATTTGTAGCAGGTTGCATCCCTCACTAGCACCCACTTAGGAAAGACGTCTTTGTTACTGATAGGACCTGGATCCCATTGAAGAATTTTTGTCCCCATCAAACACCTTGCATTCATTACCAAGCCAGGTTTCATCTCTCCAGTTTGGAAATTTGACAAGAGGTACCATGCAGAACTAGAAATAAACTCAGAATAACTCCACGTGATACTCCCTAAATGCAAAAAATGATCGCACTTCTGACATGCTAGACCTCCCCCGTAGGGACAACTCAGGAAGAGATAAATCCATTTGTAAGGATGTATTTCTCTTATATGTGGTGACCCTTTATCTGATGTTGGATTCTCAAACTCGTGATCCTTTTGGACTGCCAAGGTCAGTCCTATTGTTGCTCCTCTCAATGCCTGTGAAACAGTATCTCGAGGTAACACAGTTTCATACTTTGTTTGAATGCTCATCATATCAAGGTCACTACCTTCCACAACGGTTACTATTACCTCAGTTGGAATCTCTATCACGGATCTAGTGGAATTGGAGGTGTCTCTTCTCTAGCTGCAAATGGAGAATCCTCTCTAACGTCTTCATCTTCTGCCAGGCCAACCTTTCCATTTGCCCAATTTTTCAACAACACCCTGCTCAGTGAAACTGAGCTATCCCCTGGTTGGGCATTCTGATTCAAAATGTCCAAATCCGTGGCACTTGTAACATTTTTCGGCTGTGACAACCTTGTAGACTGATTTCGTAATGTGGTCTCTCTCCTTTGGAGGCTAGAGTCTGCAGCTTTTGGCGGTAGTAAGTTGTAAGGAACTGACACTGTGTTTCTTACTTCATCTTCTTATCCTCTCATTCCCCCATTCGACTTTTCAAATCACGGTCGAGGGTAGTCTTCCATTGAATTTCATCTTCCATGTTCGTAATCCACCGCCGAAGTAGGCGGATCTCTCGATGTATCTCCTCCTGAGAAGATTTGAGGATGCATCTCAATAGTGCCATGATTGGGATTTAGAGTTCGGAGATGAGGGCTAAAAATTTAATTTAGGGTTGCTGATTTTGAAAATCAACAAGAGAAATTAAGGGTTAGACCAAAGTTTTGGCTATGGTTGGGAATAAGAATGAAAAATTTTTTTATGGGGGTGTCTTGGTAAGGGGCAGATGATAGGAAATCTTATGATAGGACTAGCTTTGATACCAAATAATATCGGAGTTAACCCAAACCGTGACAGAAGATGTGAAGTTATTAATAATTTAAAATGATAGTTGCAATAATGACTCAAAAGAGAAGAAATACACCGCACAAAACAAAACATTATAAACAAAGACTCAATAAGTAAAGACACAACAAGCTCCAATATGAACTCCAGAGTGGAGGTGTAGGCTGGCGGCTGCGGTGAAGGTGGACAAAGGAAGATCGTAGGTTGGGAAAGTATCTTTCTGATGTTTGAAGGGTGGGACAGTGAGGTAGTGCTAGTAGAGGCGTTGAACCGCAACTGGAAGTAGGAGAGAACGATATAAGTGACTGGAATCCGGCTGAGCAATGAAGGGAGGCCTGCTCTAGGCAAGGATGATGATGGACGGCCTGCTGGGGTAGGGAGAAGAAAAGGTGGCCTGCCGGGTAGAGTGGATTCACGGTGGCCTGCAGAGGCGGGGGAGCTGTGGAGCGGCTTGCAGAAGGTAGGGGGCTAGGGCGGAGGCTGCTGGTGGTGCAAGGAGGAATCCGACGTACACTGACAGAGATGACACCTACTACTGGATGCGGGCTCGAAGGGTTGGAGGGTGGAGACCTGCTGTAGGTCAGAAAAAAAGGGGCAGACAACAACAGAAAAGAGTGGAAGGGTAGAAAAATATCTCGTCGGGGTCAGGTTACAGCCGGAGCACCACCCAGACCAGTGGAGACGATCACTATCTCGAACGAGGGACGGCCGAAGCACTACCTCGACATCAGATACAATCTTCGAAGGGAAAATACGAAGGCTACAACCTGATTTCAGATATCAAAAACAAAACCCCTAACCCTAGGTACCTCAAATCATATTTATAAAGAGACTTGATCCAATTAGGAAACACTAAAATAAGGAGGAGAAGAAAATCAGATTTTAGGACTTTTAAAATAAGGAAGGAAATAAAATTACATTTCATTTTTGATTTATATTTTGATTTAAAATTAGAAGGGGAATAAAAATTAGATTTCAGTTTTAGGAAACATTTTAAAATTAGAAAGAGCCTGGGATGGTAAGAAAAGAAAGAAAGAAAAAAGCAAAAAAAAAAAAGAGGGGGGGGGGAGAGAGAATGGAAAGGAGGGAAGAGGGAGGGGTCGTGCAGCCCCCCTCCCTTGATGACCGGTCGGTCCTCATGCCGAGCTCCGCGTCAATTTCACTTCAGTTGTAGATGGATTCATGAAGCTAGTATTTTTCAACAAGTGATGGGTTTGAACAAATACAATCATCTAAGGGATATGGGATGTGTTTAAAGAGTGGGATGCCTACTGGTCAAAAGATCATTATGTCCAAAACATCATTGAGAAAATGAAATGACAGTTTTAATTATTTATTTATTTTGAGCATTTACATAAATAACACTCAATTGCTATGTACTTACATATCTAACACATAAACATTAATGTTTATATTTATACCACCCAAATGTTAATATCACATAAAAAATAAACTTTTTCATGCATAGGTAAGACGGTATATATGTGACAATTGAAGTTTAAGTGTCAAAAATATAGATACATAGGAATTGAGTGGTATGTATGCAAATCTTTCTATATTTTTTTAGAACAAGACAGACAATGATAGTTAGTGAACTCATAAAACTCCCTCCGATCACACTACTTTTCATAAACAAAAACCTAGGTGATCCAAGTGATAACTTGAAGCTCAGTTTTCTTGGTTCGATTTTGTTAGTGCAACTCACAATAAGATAATCAAACAAGCAAAGATTTATAACCTCATGTCGATTCTGTGGATATTAGAACCGATCAAATCAGAGGCTAGAAGGATCATGGCAAGTCAATCCGATTTAAGCTGACCTGAAAATTATTTAATAACTATCATTCTATGATTTGATAACTATTATTCTAATAGAATATCTAAGCTTTAAATCTAATTAGTCCATAAGACAAATGATGAATCATTGTAATCAAGTGAGACATTTGCTCTAAATGTAGAAAACCTAAACGGAGTATGGGTGTTGACTTTATTTTTGCTAAGGTCTAGTTTCTTCTCATTGAATTAGGGTTTAGCAATAAGGTTTTCCTGTTGACTATCCTAGAGGACTAGTGATGAGACCCACCTCATTTTAGAAATTCAAACTACTTCTTTACCTTTTTTGGAGTTTCGCATGTATGATTTTTGATATTTAACACTTAGGAGGTTGAAACTAACTTGAGGGAACTCAAAAGGAGTCAAAAGGAGTCCCCATAGAACCATTATGCCATAGAAATGTCTTATTCATAATTTGAACTTTCGCGCGCACAAATATCACAATTCAGACAGTCAACACGCATAAATATCACAATTAGCGTCACATACACCTGTAAAGCTTCACAATTAATTAAAACTTAAATCGATTTTTGAAACGATCGATCACGTACTAGAAATTAAAGAAAAACAAATTTGAAACTTTTTGTGACGAAGTTATCCGGACGACCCCGGATGATAAAACGGACTGTGCCGGCTCGTCCAGAACGTCGAATTTATCGAGAAAGAACACTAATTTTGATATGATTCCGAACGGGAACAAATTGTGCTTGAATTGACAAACTTACATAAAATATTAATGTTAAAATAAAAAAAAGTGAAATATAAGAAAAAAAAAAGAAAAACCCCTAAGCCTAACCCTTCGCCTACTCCACACCCGATCCCTCTTCTCCCGTTCGCGAACCCAACCGAGCCATCTCTCCCCATCTTCTTCGGTCGAGCGCAGCTCTAACCGAGCTTCATTCGTTGCGACCGAACTCCTCTTCTGCGCAATGCTTTGGCTCGAGCCACCCCACTGTATCTTTCGGTTTTTTCTCCACTTCCCCTGCTCTGCTCACCACTTCCTTCTGCATTTCCTGTCGCCGCCTTCCCCGTCCTTGTCGCGTTAAGCTCACCTCTCCGGTAAGTGAAGGTAAGCTTCCTCCTCCACTAGCTATAAAAACCCCACTTAGGGAGGCTCTTCTGGTTGTTGAAATTCTGCCAAGAGGGAGAGGGGGAGGTGTTGCTGATTTTCTTGGGTTTGTTCTTGAGGATTCCCTGGGTTTGCATCAAGAGGTAACCACGTTTCCTTCCTTAAGCATTCAATACTTTGGTTGGTTTTTTCGGTTCTTTGCTTGGTTGTCGAGCCCTTGGATCTGAGATTTGCATAAAAATTTAAGAGGCATGAAAGTTCTTTGAAAAAAAAAAAAAAAAGAGAAAGGGAGGATATGGAAGCTTAAATGCGGTAATACTCTTTCGTTTTTTTTTTACTACTTGTTTGCTTGGCCTTATTGCCTGACTTTTAGTTTTTGGCTTGCCCATTTAGTTTCCTTACCTGGTTGAGCGGTTTTTATTGCCCAACTGTTTGGATTTTGTCTCCTGCTGCCCTTACCTGAGAAATATCTTCCTGCTTCGTTGCTCGGTAGTCTTGCTTGGTTATTTATATAAGGGTGTTGTTGTGAAATTTAGTTCAAATATTGTGCATTTGTGCAGTGATTCTTACAGTTTCATTTTGGCGGTTTAGAACAGGCATTCTTGAGAAGTGTCTGTACATGAATGTGTTATTCTCATTCCGTTAAATCTTAATACGCGGTTCTACGCATGCCAAAAAAAAAAAGAATTTTATGCTGTTCAACTTAATGTTGTAGGTTGACTCAACTTGTTACCAAGCAAAAGAGCATGATAGGGTAGAAAAATTAAAATTTGGCATTTTTTTTTATGACGCCAAGGTTTTAAGTGTTTGTATGAGTAAATGTCATTTTATGCATTAGAGAGTCCAACTATGCTGCAAATTCTTAACCCGGTCTCACTTGGAGCTCAAATAGGATCATTGTTGGCATTGTTACGTTAAAACCGTTGGATATCATAATTTATTAAGTGGAATTACAGGCAAACTAGAGAAGAAATGGGGTTTCGAATTTTGCAGAATTTAAAGTTATCATTTTACATGTTCATAAGAGGTCAAATCTTATATGAATGTTTCACAAATTTTGATGCCTTTTTTTATAGTGCCTGGATTTTGAAACATTGAAGTGCCTCTTCGGGGGTTGCTTTATTCGCTATTTGTTTTAATAAAGTTTAAACGTTATTTGGGGATTTCAAGTGTTGTTATTTGAGCTGAATATTTGCTGATTTGGAAAGGTTTTAAGATGTATCTCGTAAGCCTAAAATGCTAATTGTTGGGGCCTACAAATGTTGTTCTTGTGATTGGTTTTGGAGGCTTTTGTGACTTGTTATAGTTACGGTTTTGAGATCTCTTTGGAATGTTTTCGCTACATGTATCGCAGCAGTTTTTAGGCCTATTTGTAACTTGTTTGAGTTGCAGTTTTGGCCTGTTTTGGTGATGTTTGGGCTGCAGTTTGTGGTTTGTTTTGGGTGGTTTCTGGGATGCGGTTTTGGCCTGTTTTGGTGATGTTTAGGCTGCAGGTTGTGGCATGTTTCTGTTTTGGTGATGTTCTGGGCTGCG
The DNA here is from genome assembly GCA_022702705.1 of Papilionanthe hookeriana x Papilionanthe teres. Lineage (NCBI taxonomy): Eukaryota > Viridiplantae > Streptophyta > Magnoliopsida > Asparagales > Orchidaceae > Papilionanthe > Papilionanthe hookeriana x Papilionanthe teres. The sequence goes on from CM040436.1 coordinate 15,601,225, forward strand.
GTTTTAGCATATTCTGATGATGTTTGTGCTGCATATTTTGGCTTGTTTTGGTGATGTTTGGGCTTCAGATTTTGGTTTAGGAAATCACCGAGATTCTCCTCAGGATCTGTGACATCTTCTATTATTTTTCATTTGATTCCAGAAATAAATATTCCCATTTGGTCCATTTCCCACTTGACTTTTCTATATCCAATCTTGAGAACCCTAAAACTTTGAATTCATGAAGATAAATACTTCTGATAATCATCAAAAGTTCTCTTAATATTAAACCTTATCTAATTTTTAATATTATGTAGGGAACTTGTCAATCAAAATAAAAGATTCGCAGGCCAAAACATATGTCATAATTTTTTTTAGTTTATTTAATCGAGCATTATCATCAAGTAGTGTGTCTATTCCACGGGATATATGCATTGATTGCGACATTGTGCCCATTTATTTAAACTACTAAATAGATGAGATCGATTTGGTCTCATTTGTTTTCAAAAATTAAAAAATTATTTCTACAATCAAAATTATATATACATACATATATCTATTAAATTAAATCAGAAGAGGATATCATAAATTTTTATCGACCGATAATAGGATCAAAGTCTAAGAGAAGATAAAAAGAACACTGATGAGTACTTCATGCATTCATAGATTATCGTGCTTTAAATCACTCAACTATGAAAGGAGACTACTCGACATAGCTTATCAATCGTTCAATCAACAATCATAAATAACACCATTCATAATTCTTCTCACAATTTTAAACCAGGAAAAGAAAACTATAATTTATAACCTCTATGATTTAAAAGAAGTATAATTTATAATCCGTAACATTATAAAAAAAATAATAATAAAAAATAAAAACGAGGAAGCCCAATCATACACAAGCAAAACTACTCAACTAGACTAGCAATCCTATCTTATTTTTGGCCCATAATTATCATTATCTAGCATACAAAGACTCCTAAGCATATTAATTAAAATCATATCAATATAAGAAGTTCCATCATAAGAAATATGGTATACTATGCAAATGACCCGTCCTAAAGTAGGAAAAAATTTCTATAGTCATGCATACTAAGTCATGTTAAAAATATGTGTTAGTGCGTAGGTGTTTTGATTACTCATAAACTCAATTACATATCTTATCAGAGGGGTTTAAAGATTTTTCCTTTTATTTTTGGTAGATCCAAATGAATATTTGATTCTAAATAACCTTGAGGTGATTAACTTCCTGAATGAAGCAGTGAGGAAGAAGTCCTCACAACAAACGGTAAGAGCCAAGGACTAGAAAGTCTAGGTGTTGTAATGTTGAGTAGTAGGCAGGCACTATTAGCCGCTCATCCAAGGCAACTTCTTCCTTATCACTAATAAAAAAAGTCTCGAAAGTGAGTCGCCTTTCCCCCCAGCGACATTTCAGGCTGCTCCTTTTAAAGATGTCTCAACAGAGGTGACTCCAATGCACCTTTAGCTTGGGATGTTATCATCCTAGCCATCACTATCCTCTATTTCACTTGCAATAGACCTGTGTGGATTACTCGCACATCAATACTCATCATCTTCATTTTGACTTCCAAATATTAGTTAATATTAAATTGCTTCTAATTACTTGAACTTTTACAAATCATGTACATATTTCAATAATTTTGCAATTAGGCCAGCCTAAGTGACCTTTTTCCCTCCAAGGGTTTTATAAGAAAATAAAACTCACAACAAGTATTTAGTTTTCGAAAGCAAAGTCCCTCGCCCTCCAGATTTATGGCTTCCAACATGCAACAACAATCACACCAGTGGCTTGTCAAAGATTCAAAACATAAGCAAATGATATCCCTTTAAATAAAGGAGAAATAAATCATGAAATTAGAGCCACTGAAATGTTATATTTATAATAAAACGTCGTGTGTGTGTGTGTCTCAACACCAATCACACCAGTGGCTTGTCAAAGATTCAAAACATGAGAACAAGATATTCCTTAAAGGAGAAAAAAATCATGAAATTAGAGCCATTGAAATTTTATGTTTATAAGAAAATGTCATGTGTATATATATGCATTTATATATGATATGAATCCAACATGTCCACAAGTATTCGGAAAAGCACTGTACATTCTAATCTATTGGACAAAAGAGTTATAGTTCATTTAGTTTTAAGACCTTGTCGGCCGCTTTAAGGAGGTTTGGAAAGCGTTCTTTTGGAAATTTAATTTAATTTATAATATACGCATTGATTTTTGAAAATAAAATTTTAAATTTTAAAATATGAGAATTTGAAAGGACGTGATCCCATTCGTTAAGTTTGTTTGAATGAACGAGCGAAAAAAATCTGCGAGTAACACATCTATCCCGAAGAATAGACGTCCTACTTCGACAATATCGCTCAATCAAATGAACCACGAAATTCACGATATCCGTCTCGTCCGCGAACCTTTTATGCGGACCGACAAATTCCCTATTTAATACAAAAGCATCAAATAGTGTTTATATTATCTCGGTGTCTTTAAAACTCCCTATGCATGTAGTCCCTATAGTTAATTACCCCTCAAACGACCGAAGTCACCCGAGAAACTCTCGATTCGAATCTCGGTTTCTATCTTCACGAAGTCAAAGGGTAGAGGTTTTCCAACGAAATTCGAGAAAGAGGAATCCAATAGAAGTGAAAGCGCAAAGAGGAATCGAGTTATTTCGGAGTCAAAGAAAAGAATGGCAGGGTGATGTCGCAGATTTGAGGAGGACCTCGAGGACATCCTGCACTATCCTAAAGTCTGGTTTTAAATTTTGGAAAAGAGATTTTATTTCGATTTCAATCTCGCAAATTAATTATAGTGATTACGCTCGCATAATATCCGGCTACGCAAACTACCTAAAAGACAAGGAGGGTTTACGTCGTATAAGCGCGACAACCTCTGAAACCTAGCGTGATTAGGGCTTATATCGCATGTAGCAGGCCGTGCAAAGTGCCTAAAAGAAACAGTGAGGGTTTATGTTGCAAGACGGGCCACACTCGAAACCTAAGGCTCATTGTTCGAACTAAGGAAGCGGTTTTATTGAAGGAGATACGAAGCTTGCCGAAGAAGACGGCCGTGCTCGCCCACCGTGTCTCACGCTCCACGTCATAGCAAAGATCGCGATTTAGGCTTAAGTTCTAATTAAAGCCGATATGCGAATTATTTTTATTTTCAGCCGAGTGTGCGTGATCGTGACAGAGAGTAGAAAGAAACAAGAACACGAGCATCGCCGAACAGTGAGTATACCGAGCTATGCGAGAGATGCTAAACGAGTATAACCGAAAGCAAGCGAATCTCGACTAACAGTGAGTAACATGTCGTAAAAGATGAAACGTGCTAAGCAGTAAGAAATACAAAAATGTAAAACATGCCAAGCGGTATGATATACTTGAAAGAAATCAACCTGTACTAAATGAGAGTAAATGCTGCAAAAGTAAAGAAGTGCAAGAGTAAAAGCAAGAGTAGACCGTATCGTAGAGAGTACCATACGTCCCGCTTATCCTCGATGCTGCGTCGCTCTTATTATTATTTTATATGTTTTCTTTTTTTTAATTTCCTGTGTAAGATTTATTAACATTTAAAAGAAGCAGGAGTAGGAGTAGAAGTAGTAGGTAAAAAAACAACCTACGCTAAACAGAGTGCTACTACGGTGTGCAGAAGAAGACAAAGTACGTAAACCCGATAGTAAAAGTGAAAGAAAGACGGCAGGAAAACGTCGAGAAAACGAAGAAAATCGTAAAGAAAACTAGGAAATCGAGAAAGCAAGAAAAGAACGTCCGTAGAAAACTCCGAGAAAAGTAACGCACGAAAACAAAGCAAAACCGTAGGAAAACACGGAAAACACTAGAAGAAACCTACAAATGACCCGTAAGCACGGTGGTGTTTCGGACTCGAGCTCGTGCTAATATCCGGACTTCGAGTGCCGACTACTATCCCAACTTTCTGTGCAGGCGAGTCCTAATCCGACTCGAATCGCCAACCGTGATCTTTGTAAATTTTTCACACATTTCATTTTTGTGTTTTCATGCAAGCCAAAACTATAGGTAGTAGTCGCAGTAAGAGTGGAGGTAATTTTGTATTTTTCAAACACATGTATTTTTTTTGTTTTAAAACATTTCACCACAGGCCGACTACCTCACAGCACTATGACTACGAACTTGAGATCGTTCAGCAGCAGGAACCCCAAGCGACGGCCGAATGGTTCCGTGACTCTCGCTCTACTCTCTACGTAGTCTCCGAGACAAGTGCGGCCCCATTCTATGGCTCTCGTAATTTTTCTCGTTTTGCAACCGCATCAATCGTCCCCACCGCACTTATGCACTTGACTGATGGCCCATATATAACCCAAGGAGGTTATATATGCACACCTACATGTCCCCCGTATGTGTGTGGGTTAAGCAAGCAAGCGCGAAAACTAGGGACGAGGGGTCAAGGAAAAGGAGAGAAAAGACAAGTAAATCACCCCGGACTCCCGACCGACCTTACATGTCCTATAAAAAGGACTAAAGGCACCTCGACACTCTCGGAGAATGTGAGGACTAGACCCCTAAGAACACACTCCCTGTTTTCCCAAATAGCGGTAAAATCATAAATGAAGATAAAATGAAATAAAATAAAGAAAAGAAGCGCTGCTGCCCGGATGCTGGATCCCGGGTCACTAAACTAGGGGTACTACCACAAAGCACCAAGGCCTAACCCCTCACTTCCCTCTCTTTCTTCCTTCTTCCTTTTTTTCAATTTTCATAAAATTCAAGGCCTTAAACAAGTGTGAAACAAGGCCCGTCAATTCCAACACTCGATTCATCATATGATTGCCACAATTCAAGCCTTGCATAATTTCCTTCATCAATTTCAACATTTAACCATCAAATATTGATCGAGGCAAGTAAGAAATGTGTCTTCCTCCATCCAAATCATCTCACAAGTAAGTGTAGCAAGAAATAAGAAGGAAATAAGTATCACCACACATATTAAGGTTCTCGGCCAAGACAAGTATAAAAAAAAGGAGGCAAGCCTAAGACCCCCAACAAGCTTCAACTATCCTCACGAAGCTCACGGTCAAGGCCAACAAAAAGACAATAAGATAAGGCTTCCCACAATTCATCACACCACAAATGAAGTTCACGGCTAAGGCCCCCAACAAGCCACTCACACACTTCCATCTCAAGACAAAGCCAAAACCCGAGCCCCTTAAGGGTCGAACTCAGCCCCATACCATGCCAAAACAGATTCCTAAACTTTGCTAAAACACTTTCAAAAATTTAAGCTCAAACCCTTCTTGAATCAAGCTCACCGCGAGCCACAATGGCCTCCTCCGCACCCGCTGGAAAACCCTCAAAATCAAGCCCGAGCATATAGTCCAAACAAGCCTCAACAAACACCTGCAGCTGGACTCACACCCGAGCCCCACTACAAGTCAGTAGGAACAACTGCCAGCAAGCAACAAATAAAATAACAAAAGTGCCCCAAACCAAGTGCTAGAAGGACAAAATCAAGAAAACGAAACAAGAAAAAAGGGGAAAGATCTCACCCCAAATCCAAATCCAAATGCCGTGAAAGAGGGCGGCTGCAAGAGCAGCAGTGACAAAAAAAAAAAATAAAATAAAAAAATAAAAAAAATAAAGCAGTCCCCGAACATGCAGCTAAAGCTAGAAGAAGCTAAAAGAGCCAACCCGAGCCATAATCAAATTAGGGGAACAAATCCAGCCTTGGATCAAACAGAAAAAGAAAACCAAACAACAAAACCAACAAGGAGCCGAGCCATATAAGGCTAAAGCCAAATCTTAAATCGAGCATAAAATCGAGAGTATAAGAAAGTTTCGACCACAACCGAACCAAAATGGGCTCAAAGCGAATTTAAAATCCGAAAACCGCAAAATAAAGCAAATCAGCCCATCCACGAGGACAAACCGAGGAACAACAAGGAGTCAAAGCCGAGAAACAAAACCCCCAAAACAACCCTCCCCAAAGCTTCCTTTTAATATGAAATAAAATTTACTTTCAATCAAAGCTCACCATGAGCCAAAATAAGACTTAGAATATAGCTAAGCATGAAGCTTAAACAAGCATTTCCATTCATCCAACATATCAAAGATAAGCCTTCAACATATTTCAAACGAAAGTAGGCATAAGGGTTCTCTAAATCAAGTTAAAGTCTCCCTAACATGCTTTCTTTTCCTTTTTTTTTTTAAACAAAGAAGAAGTAGGCGGAGCAAAAGAGCAAGCTCCACATGCATATACTTTAAATAAACCACTCCATATTTTCACATCAAGCCCTCATGAATAAAGAAGAGAAAAGAGCAAGAGCATGTCATTTTTACCATGAAAACCATGTCCACCCTAAGGAGAGCAGCACATAAGTAATCTCAAATATAAGAGCTAAAATCAAAGGAGCCCATACCTCACTGAGAACTCAAGCAAACCCACACCACGGCTCAACAACAGAAACAAGCGGCGCAACCTGCACTCAAAACCGAGCAGCCCAACTCGGGGAGTACCGCAGTAGCAGAGAAAAAGGAGAGGGAGGAGGAGAGGAAAGTAATAGCAGCCTCACTCAAAACTATCCAACCTAAACAACTTCACCAAAATCGCCGACCCCTAGCACCCTCTCAAAATGAGGTTTTTATAGCCGGCCTCGAGGAGAAGAGGAAGAAGAAGCCGTTCCACTTACCCAGGCGTCTCGGCAGGAGAAAGAGGAGAGGGAGAGAGTGGCGACAAAGTCGCCGAAGGGCGACAATAGAGGCAGTGGAAGGCCGAAAGGGGCTCGCTGTGAGCAGGTCGCCGTGGGAAGTGGCGAGAAGGTACAGGGACCAAGGTCGGAGCTCGCGCAGGAGCCAGAGAAGCGGGATCGGGACCGGGAGAAAAGAAAAAGGCCAGCCCGGATGAGAGAGTAGGGTTAGGGTTTAAAAATGGGATTTTTTTTTTAAATAGGAAAAATAAGGATTTATTTAATAAAAATTGGTAAAATTTCGCGTCGCGGGTCCGCGCTCCAAGCACGACATGTTATACGTCTTTTCCTAGCAAATTCGACGTCCCGGACGCAATGGCGCAGTCCGTTTCGCGATCCGAGGTCGTTCGGAGAACCTCGTCACCGGTCGAGTCGAAAGTGCGTCCAATCTGATTTCGTCGAAATTCCGACCTTGATGGCGCTCGTTCGGCATTCCGACTTCGATCTCGATCCGTCGCGGAGAATTTGAAGACGTCGAGGCCGGGGCTCGAGGAATTTGTGCTCGGTGCGTGCAGAAGTGTGCACAAGGCTACCCTAAGGTCCAGTGGTCCTATAGAACTCGACTTGGAGTCCTAACGCTAATTCCAACCTACCAACTCGTGAGCAAGAGGTCGGAATTCCGTCCGGATTCCAAAAGAGTGTCGAAGTGGTTTCAAGCATTCTAAGACGAGGTGGGTCCAGTGATAGGAATCTAAGATCGTCGGGGAAGCTCCTAAAGCTAGAACCCTAGATCCTAGGAGGAAAACTAAACCTCGACAAAAACGAGGTCAACCGACCTCACAAGACCATGAAAGATATTAATGTCCAATGTGCAACTATTATGCTGCCAAGCAAGAAAAACAAATGAACGAGAAAAATATCCTCAATAAGTTTCAAGGTCAAAATGATCTTCCTAAAGCTGCCAATGCATTTTCTAACGATCACTAACATATTGGTTGAATGAATCTTTCCAAGCCTTTGATTGATCTTTATAGCAGCTTTCTATGTCTACTAGTGTTAGTGAAAAATGGTTTTTTAGTAAGAAAAGTCCCCCCAAATCTTCCTTTAAACCTTCTAAGCCTTACATTGTCATAACCATTTCCATAAATTTGCTTCAACTACTGTCTATTCCCACAGTTATATACCCTTCATATCACTAGTAATAAAATATGGTTCAAACATTCTCATTTTTTATGCATTAACTTTATTGTTTAATGCTTTTTAAATGAGTAACGTATCCAAGTAATTGCCTAACTATTTACATGAGGTTATTTTAGTTCCAGAGTCTATACAAATGTCTAATTAGTTCCTAGACTGTTTAATATGGGGTTAAAATAGGCCACAAGGAAGATTATCTTAGCCCCCATTAAAAGAGTATGAGCACTAAATTAACACTTTTATAGACATTGCAACTAAAATGACTACATAAAAAAAATCAGGAGACTATTTTGACACTTTCCAACTTTTTAAATGCTAGCATTCATAACCATAACAAATAAAGTTAAAAGTAATTAAGAAGCAACCACACCATAGCATCTTGGACTGTTATTTCATCTCTCAACTCTAAGCGCGCACGAGCTTCTGCCAGCCTCACTAAGCTTTCTAACTGCCTTGCAGTGATAGGGGTACCATCGGCTGAGGTATTATGGTCTCTTAATCGCAGGTAAAATTTTTGCAATATGTCAGCAGCTGGCCTCGACATCCTACCACACAAAATAATAATAATAATAATAATAATGATAATTGACTAAAAAGAATTTCTTGATTAATCATGTTTAAAGGAACTTAGAGGTCTGTTTAGCATCACTTTTCTTTTCTGCTTTTGTTTTTGTTTTTAGTTTTCATTTTTAAAAACATGTTTGGATAATATCATTTTTATATGTTTTTATTTTTTTATTTTTAAAACAAATCACCTTATTTTTAAAAACATTCAAAGTGTCTAAAAAATATTTCAAGTGCTTTTTAAAACCGCTACCATAGCTAAACATGTTTTATATCAAATCAAAACATCAACCAAAACAAAAATGTAAAAGATAAAAAATTAAAAAATAAAAGTCATCCCAAACTAGATCTTTAACTTTTTTTTTTTTTCATTTTTTCTTTTATTTTAACTTGTTTATTGTGTGTTCTTTACGTGTTTAAATTTTTTGTTTTAAAAACAAATTAACATATTTTTTAGAACACTCAAAATAATTTTTAGATGTTTTAAGTATTTTAAAAAATAACTGTATCTTAATCAAACATAACAAACATATTTTGGTTCAAATATAAACATAAATAAAGTAAAATAAAATTAAATTAAAATATAAAAAAAGTATCCCAAACAGCCTCTTAATAAATCAAGCACCTGGGAAAAATGAATGTCCTTGCATAAGCAATGTACTTGCGAAGAAGAGGACCAGGCAATGGAACAAAATCTTTATCTTTCTCAAGATCGAGTCTGAGACGTGAAATCAGGGATCCACTTGCACCAAATACAATGTCTCCACAAGATCCCAACACTGTATGATTCAAAATTCAAGCATAAGATAATCGAGGGGTTTACATAAATAGCACACAATTCTAATATATTGACATCTCCCGCCTAAACTTATATATTTGCACACATAGCACTCAAATATTTAACATTACAAATAAAAATAACACTATTATCATTTTTTAAAAGTGAAAAACACATTTTCATGGATAGGTTTAAAGCATGAAAAGTGCAGTGTAAATATGAAAATTTAGGTGTGAGATATGTAAATACATAATGGAGTACTACGCATTTAAATTTCACAAAATATTATTAAAATTACGTTCTTGAATCATGTTAGGCAATAGTTGAAGGAAATAAGGCAACCTCTGCTTAGCTTCTTTGCGGGCAACAAATGTTCCCCATTTCCCGTGTGAAGCTGCATGATGAAAAAATATGAAGATGTATCAACTAGTACAAAAGGCTACTGTGTTTCAATATGTGACAGAGCATATAGAAAACTGAGGAAACTGCACTAATAATTAAGACTTGGAATTTTGATTAAGAGCCTAAGCACTTAGGAAACACAATACCACTATAATTCGCGAGTCTAATAATATCCACATAAACACCATTGTTCTTATCCCTCGAAATTAACTTCTTCCATACCAAAGTCCCGTAGTATTCCGTGCAACTACACGTTTTTCTTTGGTGTATTACTAGAACGATTTACACACATACCACTCAATTCTTATTTGTTTACATATCTAACACCTAAACTTCAATTATACAAAATGCCACCATACGTATGCATGAAAAGGTGTATTTCATTTTTTAAAAGAAAAAATGGAGGAATTTTTTTATCTGATCTGAAAGATTTGGGTGGTATAATGTAAAATGTAAGTTTACGTGTTAGATATATAAAAACAAAAGAATTGGGTGGTATGACTGTAAATGCCGCTCCTTACAATCATATAGTTGTAATAAAAAAGTCTTTTTTTCTGAATTGTCAAGGAAAAATCTTACCTACACTCGTATCCCCAAGTTCAAACTGCTTCATTTTCATTATAAATCAGTTCTAGATTCATTATAAATTTTATCTTTTTTCTTTGGCCACATTGAGGACTTATAAAGTGATAAAGAATGATAAAACCATAGTAGGACAATAGCTGGCATTTTCTAAGTTGGATCATTGGCAATCATGCAATAGAAATAAATTAAAGTCCTTTTGTCTAAAACCTCACAATATCAGGAGAATTAAGCTTTTGAGGGGGTAGCAAGCAACTTGTGTGGTATTAAGATTGGGAAATTTACGCGTGTAGCACACAATTCTTATGTATTTACTTATCTCACACTTACACTTTCAAATTTACTAACAGAGCGCTTTGGTGCTTTAAACTTATGCATGAAAAGGTGTATTTCATTTTTAAAAACTGGTAGTAGTGCCATTTTTTATAAGATATTTTAGATTTGAGTGCAATGTGCATACATATGAAAGTTTAGGCGTGAAATATGTAAATACATATGAATTGGTTGCTATGTATGTAAAAACCCCATTAAAGATTTGGACGAAAAAAAAGGGCAGAATGAGGCCAACCTTCTTCCAATCTCATACAAATTTACTATTTATATAAAGTACATGGATAGCATGGTAATGTACATGTTAATATATCCCTCTTGCTAAGATTAGGCCAAAGTAACAAAACTTACAGCCATAATATGCTCAGAAACTCGTTTATCAAGCACTTCATCAGGTTTATCGAGTAAAATAAACACCAAATCAAATCTCGACAGAAGAGCAGCACTCATTTTCAGGTTCTCATTCACAGTTTTTGCACGGCTGCGGCAAAAAAAATAAGTTACAATGGGAAAAATGAAAGATTTACATAAATGCCACTCAATTCTTATCTTTTTACATATCGAAACTTCAATTTTTAAGTATATGCCACCTTACACATTCATGAAAAGATGTATTTCACTTATTAAATGTTAAAATAGTGGTATATTAGGTGTGATATGAAAGATTTAGTTGGTATAGATGTAAAAAAATAAAAGTTTTGGTGTAGTTATGTAACCTCCAGAAAAAAATAAAAGTAAAATGAGCTTGAACAAACTTATGCTAGGTGCAGTTTGTGAACTTGCACTTTTAGGGCTGCAAATGAACCGAGTTGAGTCAGGCAAGTGGTTGTTCAAGCGCAAACCCGTTTACTAAAAGCTTAAAACTCGGCTCAAGTTCGATACTAGATATTCTAATTGTATTCATGCTCAAGCACAATTACATAAAGCTTGTTCACTATTCTGATTAATAAAATTTAAACGACTAGTTCACTTGAAAAATGAGCGTTATCAAGATAAGTTTGTTAGGCTTAGCAAACGAGGACTTAATTGAGCAAACTTAGAAAACAATCCTTATTTTGCCAAGAAGAGCCTATTCACACACCACTTCTCCCGTGAAGGCCTTCTCAAGTCTTGTTGAGCTTAAATAGTACTTAATAAAGACTCTTAATGAGTTTTAAATGATTTTGTTTATGATCATAAATGAACCAAGCTTGTTCATTTAACAACCGAATAATTATAAAATTATTCAAGCATGTTTGATTAGTTAATCAAATGATCATGAACAAACTTTAATTTGAGTCAAAGTACGAGTATTCATAGAACACTCAACGTATTGGCAGCCCTATGCATTCTACTGGCATTCTGGCATACATAAGTGGTGGTGTTGTCAAATTCAAAACTTGTTTTATATTTATGTTGTCGTCCAGAAACAATCCAATAACAACAAAGTATTTAGAGTATTAATTAATCAGCTCATACCTTTACATGTTTTAATTATAGATAGAGCTAGCTAGGACAAGTTCCCTTGCTTTCAAAAAAGGGTTTATGTTAGATTTATTTCTTATAGATTTAATCATTGTACTTACAGCCAACCATCAAAATTCTACGGGACAAAAAATTTGCTAGATGCTTATGATATAGATTTGAGATGTCGTTTAAGGGCTATTTGGTCGCCAACAAAAGGAGGACACTGCAATATTTTCGCAGAAGTTCTAAAAATTCATATGTTTGGTCAGAAGAAAGAAAAATACAATGTAATTGAAATTTCTTCTCTAGTTCAATGTCAATGTATTTGATATTTATTGGATTTGGGCGAATGCTCCAATGCACTGTTTTGTGTGTGTCATACGCCGCCGCCACAAAACCCACCACCCAAGCCAGCTATTTGCAAATCTCTGTCTCTAGCCACTGCTGCAATGCCAATTGATGCCATGGCTGCCCACCCACCGCAGCCGAAAATTTGTCGGCTGCCAGCCAACCACCCCCTCTATTGTCGGCCAACACCACCCTTTGCAACAGCCACCGCTACCACTGACAAGTGTATTTCACAGTGATTCATTTTCTTCAAACCAAAGAAGAAATATAAAATCCTGCGTTTGTTTTATACTAAACCAAACAATCCTAAAATGTTCTAAACACAATACATTATATTTACACTTCATTCCTTTTTCAGCAAACCAAACAATCCCTTAGTAAAATTAGAATAACCAATATACTTCTTCACACTAAATTAGCATGTAAAATGATATGACAAAAAAGAATTGTCAATTAACTTTTGGATAACTTGCCCCTTTGTTCTTTTTTTAACAAGCTTTTTACTGTCATTATGCTATTCTAGGTCCACTTCTCAAAGTTCAAAACCTTAGATTTATTTTCATGACCCCCTAACCCACACCACACCACACCACACCACACCACACCACAGCATCAAGGTAGTCGAATGAAAATGAAGTTGCCTTGCTCATTCAGAGTCATCATCTTAGAATATGTTTCACACAAAAGCATTCCAACAAAAAATATACTGCTTAAATATCAAATGATAGAAATCTATACCAGACAATTATACTATATAAAAATAAGGTGTAAGATCTTTATTAGGCTCTTTAACTCCAGACAATAAGATTTCTAAAGGAAACAAATAGGTTAACCAGAGGTCTCTACCGTGAAAAACAAGCTTTAAAAATAAATAAATAAATAAAATACACCCCGCATGATTTGGATGGTTAAAAATGAGCATCCTACAGCATTGTAATTCTTAGTAATATCTGCCAGGCTTTATATTAAGAGATGCAAGAAGGTTTTGTATATACACCCCTTGACTTTCAGCCTTAATCAGTTCAATTGTGATTTAAATTGCAAACAGTCATTACACTCAACATCCCACTCTTTGATGTGTGCTCCTGCCCTTCAATTAGCGTCCAACTTTACCTATGCATTTACATATATAGCACCTAATTCCTATGTATTTACATATCTAACACCTAAACCTCAATTTTTACATACATGCTGCTTTACCTATATATGAAAAGGTGTATTTCATCTTTTAAGAGAAAAATGGTGGTACTATTGATGTGATATGAAAAATTTGAGTGCTATAGATGTAGAGAAGTAAAGTTTAGGTATTAGATATGTAAATACATAGAAATTGGGTGGTAGGTATGTACATGCCTGTCGGCCGCATTTTCATTGATTTTGAAAGATATAAAATTTAGTGATTTAATTTAATATAAAAAATATATAATTTTTTAAAGTAGTTTTGAAAGTAGTTTTGAAAGTAGTGTATTTTAATTTTAAAAAAATGAGACCGTATGGATCTCATTTATCCAATAATTTGCATAATCGTGCCTGATGTCACAAATGATACACCTTCTCGAAAGAGTAATGTATCTCGTGACATCTGTTTGATCTACGAACCTTTATGTGCGACCGACAAGTTCCCGTACCTAATAGAAAGACTAGAAAGGGTTTATTTTACCTGGGTTTCAAGTTCCCTATGAAGCGAGCTCTCATAGTTAATTACATCACAAATGACTGGTGTCACTTGAGAAAACTCTCGATAACGATCGGTAGTTCTCGTCTTCGAGAATTGCGGGTTTAGGTTTTCACGTAGGACGTAGAAAAGCAAGTGGAGTGGCTCGAATCGGAATGCAGTTATTTTCGCGAGTCCAAAGAAAAGAAAAGGTAGGGGATGTCACGGATCTAAGGCAAGCCCCAGTGACTTCCCAACTATCCTACTGTGTGGCTGCGTTTTGGAGACGATTTTAATTAAATGTTTAATCCTGCCAATTTTATTATTTGGGACTTACGCTTGCATAATACCCGATTATGCAAATAGCCCGCAGAAATATGAAGGTTTACGTCATACCGTACGACAACCTCGGAACCTAAAGCGGGTTAGGACTTACGCTGTGCAACACGGTTGCACAAACGCCTAAAGAGGAGAGTGAAGGTTTACGCCGCGCGGGGCGAACTACTTCTAAATCCTATATGTTGTTATTTAAACTAGAAAGCAGCTTGTTGCAAGAATATCCTCTCGTCGCTCGATCCAAGCTCCTCGTCATGCCGTGTTGCGAACGTCGACCACCTCCGCTCGTGGTTTGCTCCATGCTCCTTGTCGTGCCGCCCATGGAGTCGGCTCCAAGCTTCTTGTCAAGTAATGTTCCTAATGTCTGCAGGTTCAAACAGCTTTGTCAAATGTGTTTCAACGTTTCGAGTTTTATTGTTGTTTTTCGGCTTTGCATGACGAGAAAAGAAAGAAATCATTGGAAAATAAAAGTGCTGGAAGGTAAAGTACAGTAAAGTAAACAAGGAAAATTGCAGTACTTAAAATGTAAATGCGTACCTGAGCATCTACTACTGCCGCCAGATTTGTATTGCAAGTGTGGTATCATTTGTAGGAAATTTAAATAGGCTTGCAGGCAAATTAAGTAAAAAAAAAAAAGAGAGAAAACCCAACACAAATGTCAACAAAAAAAAGAGTCGTAGAAATCGCAAATAAAACTTATAGTCACGTATGAAAAACCGAAACTAGGTGTGAGACGTCAGTAAAGGCAGGGGCTCAGAGCTGGACTGTGTGCAATCCGACCTTAGACAAGAGTTACCGACCCGACGATCTATGGAGGGCAATCCTTAACCTCAATCCAAGTGACTAACCATGGACCTTTATAGGTTTTAAAAGAAGAATTCTTTGATTTTTTCATGCAAAAAATTATTTTTTAAGATTTTATGTAGAGTTCTTTCTAACAAGTAAAAGAGATTTTTTTTTGTTTTATTTTTGTAAATATTTGTAAAGCAGTATAGTCTACAGGCTAGTCACTCTAATCGTGCTAGGACTATTGACGACCTAAGATCGTCGGGGAAAACAATTTAACTAAGAGTCGGTGAATAGCATCACCTGCTATTTCCTCTCCCCTCATGGAGGTCCTCGAAGTAGAGATACTATTCTAATTATCCCTCGTATCCCTCGTATAGCACACATAAACATTATTATCATCGCCCTCGCCACCTAGACCTCAGACTCACACTAGTCCGATGATCCATATGTGGCAAAACAGATGTCTCCAATTGCCAGGAGGGTTTAGTGTAATGTTCAAACTCAAATCCCGATGCATTGGGTTTCATTATCGGTTAAGTCATTTTAGGGAATTCCATAGTTGATTTAATTAAGGAAGTGTGAATCACGTCTCGGTGCGTCCCCGTGTCCGTGTCTTAATCGCCTGTGAATTAGTGGTCGTGTGCCTGAGCTTCATTATGCATTCAAAGGTTAGGTGGAAGGGCTCTCACCTAAGGTGTGCTTCTAAGGTCTATGAAACCTATGCTGTGAATTAGTTTGGTGACACTCACCTAGGGTGTGCTCCTAAGATATAGGAAGTCTATGCTGTGAATTAGGTTGGTGACTCACCTGTGGTGTGCTCCTAAGATATGTGAAGCTCTATCGCCGTGAATTGAGCGGGACTCCTCACCTGGCGTGTGCTCCTGAGCGTCTGGGAAGCCTCTATATCGTGGGTTAGGTTGACGGGTTCTTACCTAAGGTGTCTACCTAAGACCCAGGGAGCCTACACTGTGGGTTAGGTAAATGGGGTTCACCTAAGGTGTATGCCGAAGACTCAGGGAGCCTACACTCTAACTTGTGCTTGAAGTGACTAAGAGTGATTTACCCATCCCCAAGTTAAATAAGAAATTCCCCCCCTTTTTTTATGACTTAAACGTTTTAAAAGAAAGATAAAACAAGAGACCAAAAGAGACCGACCCACTTCCAAAAAAACTAGTAAAGCCAAAAAAAGACGGAAAAGCGGGTGAGTCGGGCTAAAAAAAAATGTTCAAATGGTGCATCAAAGTATTGTCGGGCAGCAGCTAGCAAGCCTATGCGATGACCCTATAAGCTCCTACGGCTCCGAGCAGCAACAATAAGCACCCCACAACACTCCTATGGCCTTTAAATACTTCAAACAACAATTCTAGCATCAAAGAGCGCTCATGCAGCAATGGACAACCTCTCCACAGCGATTAATAGCTTCCAAACAGCCACTTATAACGAAAAACAACTTCCAAACAACTCTCACAACAATTCTAATCCTCAAATAGCACTTCTACAGCGATTTGCAACTCCAAACAACAGTTTCGATGCTTCCTACGGTATCCTACAATGATTTGCAACTCCAAACAGCACTTCCGAGCATTAGACAACACTTATAAGATTCCGAACAACAATTATAAGGCTCTAAGCAGCAGTTATGAAGTGCACCCAGCTCCAAACAGTAATTACAAGGTTCAAATAACACTTATAAGACTCCGAACGGTGATTATGAGGCTCCAAACAACAATTACAAGGTCCAAACAACAATTATATTCTTCCAAACATCAATTTTACTCTTCCAATCAGCACTTAATAGCAATTATAAACCTCTCATAGCACTTAATAGCTTTCTATAGCACTTATACTCTTCCAAACAGCACTTTTGCTCTTCCAAACAGAACTTAACAGCAATTATAAACCTCTCACAGCACTCCAAACAGCACTTACAGCGTCTCACAGCAGCAAACAGTAATCTGAACCACTAACAGCACTCCAACAGCTTTCCAACAGCGATAGGCAGCACTTCTATGCCTCAAGCAACATTTAAATGATGTGAAATTGATATCCGGGAGAGCATAAAATAATACTAGGAAAGGTTCATATACATACTACTTAATCCCATGCGTTTACATTTTTAACACCTAAACATTTCACATCATATCAAAAATATCATAATTTAAGCTCTTAAAAACTGGAATCTACTTCTTCATGTGTAAATTGGTGACAAGCATGTAGAGATTAATGTTTAAGTGTTAAATGATAAATAGGAGAGAATTAAGTGGCATGTATGTAAACCTTCCTTCTGAATCTCAAGAGAGTTGCAACTAATTTCAAATCCGTGATGATTTAAAAAAGTTTGGAGATGTAAAAAAAAGAAAACAAAAATCAGAGAAAACATAAGTAAATTTTATTTGCAGCGTACTTTCTTTGAAATGAATAATTTTCTCTCAAGTTGTATAATATTTCTTTTCTTACTTCCACAAACTTGGGAGCATGCATAGTAATTACCTCTCAAGCAATGCCACAACACCCATTGAACAAGCAAAAATAGAAGAAGTAATTCTCAGCTATTTAAACAAGATGCTTTGAACCTAAATATCACACCTCACATTAAAACGACATGTGATTGTTAAAACCTGCATCTGTCTTAACAAACATAAAGGATGCACATAAGAACGGAGAAAATAAATCCATGAGAATAAGCTGCGATTAATCTCTTGAAAAGACGACAAATTCAAGTAGCAACAGGCTGAAACAGGAAATCACACAAAATTAAAAGCAAAGAAATAATAATAATAATGATAACAGAGGATCACAAGAGGATATTTTCAGAAGCAGCATAGTTCAGATTAGCAGGCTCGGAAGGCATAATGGTTTTAGGACTTGAAGGAAGTACCTGGAGCAGAAGACAGAGCTGAAGCCTCAACGAGCTTTGCTAATTCGCGTACTATTGACGTCAGGCGGAGTAGAGGAGGAAGACCAAACTGAGGAGCGTGCAGGAGAGAGCGGAGCAGGTGAGACGTGATGCAGAGAGAAGTCGAACGGGCTCGGCACAGAGAGGTGGCGAGCAAGTGAATGCTCAGGCGCAGGGGACAGTGAAGCAGGTGAGAGCGCTCGGTGCAGAGATGAGCGGGTGAGGCGAGGTGTTTCGGTCGCGCGAGAGAGAAGGCGAGGCGAGCAGGCGTCGAGCGTGAGGAGCGGGGAGCAGGCCAGCGGGAGGAACCAGGGAGCAGGCTAAGGTTTCGATTCGTAGGGGAGATGAGCCGAGCGAGGGATTGGTGTGAGTGTTTGGGGGAGGCGAGCGGCGCTTCTGCGCGAGTTCGAGCGAGAGCGTCGAGCCGGTCTTAAGGGAGGAGCGGGGCTCGGATCAGGGGAGACCGAGCGTGAGGAAGATGGCCGCGAGAGAGGACGAGCGGGATTCAGAGGAGCAGGGAAGGATTCGGTCTCGAGGAGCTAACGTCGAATAAGGAGAAGAGCGATCCCGCCTATCCTATAGCCGCCTTCGTCCGTTAAGGTGATTGGGCGCCAAAATTAAATGATTTCCATATGCAGAGACGTTTATTTGGAAAATATTAACACCTGATTATATGAAATTAAATTACAGATTTGAATTTGAAATTTGAAATTCAAAAATCAGGTGGGCTGAAGTGTGTAGCCCAGGTTCAGTCCGAATCGAACCTAAATTGAATTTGCCCGGACTCGTGCCCTGCTAATTAAAAAAAAAATGCGCATCAATTTTTGTGTCGTTCGCGCGCGGGTGGAACCATAGCAATATGGGTATCATTTCTAGCTAAAGTCGACGTTCCAAACGCATCCGTGTGGTCCGTTTCGTCATCTGGGGTCGTCCGGACAAGTTCGCCGATGGTCGGGCCAAAAAAAGCGTCGAATTGCAGTGCGTGCGAATTTGAATCATGAAGGGTTCACCTAAGGCCGTTCGATCCTAAGGGAACTCATTTTCAGGCCCTTTACATGTTAGTCCTTAGCCCTTGCAACAAAGAGTCGAGTGCTTGGGACTACTCATGCGAGGTCTCACAAAAATGAGTCAAGAAGCGGATCGAAGTTCTATGGGAGGTGGGCTCCATTACTAGGCTACTGGGATGGTCAATAAGGAAATCCTAAAGCTAGATCCTAGGGTCTAAGAGAAAGAAGTCAAACCTCACTAAAAATGAGGTCAACAATGCCCTATATTATATTACTTTTCTTCATAGATGCATCATTAAAGTGTACAAGAGCTGACATAGATGAACAAAGATATATACAAAGAGAAATTCATGAGTAAACAATCAATAAGAATGAGAAAAGTGTCAAAATAATCCCCAGACTCTTTGTAAGGAGTCATTTTAGTCCAAAGGTCTAAAAAAATGTCAATTTAATTCTCAGACTCTTTTAATATAGGCTAAAATAGTCTCCATGGATGACTATTTTAGCCTAAATTTAAAAAACATGGGGACTAATTTGACACTATTATAAGATCTAAGACTAAAATTGTCTCCATGTAAACAGTCAGGGGACTAATTTGACAATTTACTCCAATAGGAACAGAGGAACAAAAGGACTGACTTATAATGACCACCAACAGGATTAGCTGCTGCCAGAACAGAAGCACGTGCAGAAAGACTTGCTACCAATCCAGCCTTTGCAATAGAGACACACTGTTGCTCCATGGCTTCTAGAAGAGCCTATTAGAAGTGCATATAAAAACCTAATTAATTCAGGTAAAATACATTTTGATCAACAAACAAAAGTTAACAACAGTTACCTGATACTCTGCAGACATTTTATCAAATTCATCAATACAGCATAAACCACGGTCAGCAAGAACCATCGCACCTGTTGATAAAATAAGGGAAATTTATATGTAGCTCACGATTGTTATGTATGTATATGTCTCACATGTAAACTTTCATATTTTCATACATAACATTTTGGTGCTTAAAAGTATGGTATTTCACTTTTAAAGATTGGTAATTGTTATTTTTTATTTACTAATAAGTGTGTGAGTGCAATGTATGTAAATATGAGACTTTAGGTGTGAAATATGTAAATACATAAGAATTGAATGCTATGTATGTAAATGCCCCAATAAAAAATATTATGATCATGAACACTAGCCTTACCCCAATTTTTTGAAGTTGGCTTTCCGAAATCCTACTCACTTTTCTTTTTTTAAACCTTCAATAAATTTTACATTGCTCATTTTTCTTTCTAATTCTTTTACATTGAATTCACTTATTCACCATATCAGTGCATCCTCAACATTCCATTATAAATTTCCAAAACAGGCGTCTACTTCATACAAATTTCCTTCAGTTAGTGCTACAATGTAGAATGTTCTCGGATCTAAGGCTTCAAATGTACACTGACATGCAAATTAGAGTTATATGCATTCGGATATTGCAAAAAATACGCAATTTTCATGGGAAAACAAACTATGAATCTTAAAGTATTTAGTACTTCAGATAAAAATAAAATATGCTAAAAGTTCAATTCTGGCAAAAAGATTTGACTCTGCTAAAAAAAATTAATAACTAGAAATTAAAGATTAAAAAATGTCGTACAAAAAATTAAATTATGTTTGAGAAAAGAGAACAAATTATAACACTTCTAACAAAAAACAATCGCTAAAAACTAAAAACAAATAAGGTGAAGAAGAAGAATATGAAAAGGGAAAGAGGAATAAATAATTGATAGGCAGGCATCATGCTTAAACAAGGACACTCACATGTAGAAAGGCAGACTAACAAATAAAATAACATTAAGCAAGTAAATGTATATTTCAGTCGATTTAACTGGCTACAATCAACATTTAAAATAAAGCATAAAAGAAATATAATCAAATTCAAAATTTAAAAAGATAATTAAATTTTAAAAATTATTAACATAAAAAGATTATGCATTAATGAAAACTGGAGACTTTAAGAATTGGACCAAGTATGCTCAACTTTAAAAAAATACTAAACAAAATCTTGTGATTGATATTCTTCCAACCATTGAGGCATAATTGTTAATTTTTTTGTGAAGCTATCCACAAATCTTCAAATAAAAAATAACCTCCAACATAACAGAATAATAACAAACATAAGGATAAGATAACAACAACCTTATGAATAGGATGACAACATTATAAGCAGTTAAATAGAGACTCAAGTTGACCTGACTAATTGACTACAATCACAATTCCAAACACAATTTTCAAAATTAAAAATGTAATACGACTGTGGTAATGCAAACATTTTCTGTTTGCAAAAATCACATACGTTGAGGTTAATCACAATCATACTATCCTCTCAATATAATTATTTCTTGCTACAATCCATCTTTGAAATTGTATTTCTAGCATACTAGACTTGTCCATCAACAAATTTTTTAAGCAAAATACTTAGATCTATGTTATTTCTAATTGCATTGAAGTACAAAAAATGAAAGTTAACTATGAACATTGTTTGTCGAAAAGGAAAGTAACAAATTGATACTGGAGACCCAAACCACAATAAATATAAATATTATTATCAAATTGAAAAAGGATTACAATGACGGCTCTTCAAACAGGAAATAAGTTCATACAAGGACTAAATTGATAATTTTGTAAACTCTAGGAGTAAAAGAACCCCATGAAAATAGTCTTTTGACCTTTAGATCATTTTCCTTTCCTAAACCTTTATATTCTTGTAACTTTCATGGCCACAAGAAAGTATGGTTTAAGTCATAAAGGTAGAGTTATGGTTTTACGTAAATCTATTTCCAAAGGAAAATAGTTTAGGAGGCCTTCTATAATGTAACGCTGCAATAATACAATTATGACAAAATGGAACTTCAAAATTAACAAGCTGTATGGTTGAACAAAAGGAAATTCTAACCGAATTTATACCTGCCTCAAAGGCATAATCACTTGTCATATGATCCTTGACAACAGCAACAGTTAAACCGGCATTTGTTGTGGCATTTCCACAAACATATATGCCCCGTGGAGAAACTGCAGCAGCGGCTTGTAGAAGTTGGCTCTTGCCCAGTCCAGGATCGCCTACCAAAACATTATTCAGGTTGAAATTCCAATTTTAAATTATTCATGATGAAAAATGGTAAATTCATATAAACTTTAGCAACAAAGTAAAACATGGGTACCAACAATAATGACATGAATATCCCCTCGAACCGGGACCTTGTTCTCATCCATTGAGTACTTCTGCACTCCTCCGAATAACGCAAGTGTGATCCCAGCTGTATATTGAAAGAATAAAAAAGAACATCTTGAATAGATCAGTTGTGATTAGATGAACAGATGAAATAATTAGCGGAAGGTGAGGGTACTTCTATGAATAAAATTCACATATTGATATTTTTTCCTTTCTTTATGAGGAGTATTTTAAAAAGTGAAGACACCAGCTGTTAATAGGTAGTTTGTGTATAAATACCCAAGAATTATATTAAGAGATGGATTTTCGTTGAGTTCATTTTCAAGTTATTCTGAATTTCGGAAAGGATTTCCCTGTTTTCCCCAAAATTGGAAGGAGGGAGGGTGGGGAGAAAGGTGTTAATAGTGAAATTTGGAACTAGAGCGCTGTCAAGATTTGTATATAATTTAAGGCCCTATTTGAAAATAGAAAAAGTCTAGGGATTTATATGTAAAATACTGTAAGGCTCTTTATAAGCCCAAGTCATTAAAGAAATGAGCCAAGTTTTTTTAAACAATAACCTCTTTTTTGTATCAGAGCTAAACCCTAGCCGAATGGTGTGAGAGATGTGCCTCGGTGAGCTCCGGTCATTGGGAAAAATTGCAGTGAGGCTTATTTCCCTTCATTGCATGATATACCGTGCTCGATGCAGTGCGTCACTGCTCTGAATGGGTAGGTGATCACCAACGCAGCAAATCGAGTATAGAAGATGGTGTTTGTGGCAGTGCATGCAAGGTTCAAGAGGAGAAGCTCTACGCTTAGGTCGTGCAGGTGAAGCAATTTGATCCTGTGAAGGGGAGGATGAAGGTGGTGAACCCACGAAGCAGTCGCGACTAGAGCTAATTGGGACAATCGAAGTCGGCGTACAGAGACCCGAAACTCCCAAGTTTCTCTTCCTTCTGCTTAGTCCTCGCGAAGCAGCTGTGACTAGAGCTACCTGGGATGCTAAAGGTGGGATAGCGACATACCAAGACCAGATAGCTTATAGACGCGAAGGATCAAATTTGTGTGCGATCTAGACTTAGATCTTGTGTTTGAGGATATTAGGAGATGGAGATAGTGTAGGAGGTAAAGGATCAGAGCTTCTGAGGAAGATAGATCATGAAGTTTTGAGGTATTGGTCGATCTCACACAGGGAGCTAGCATTTCGACGGGAGCCATTACCTCAGCACGTGCTCCGACGCAGGTGAAACTAGATCTCCCTCCTAAGGATTTAAAATTTGATGCACCAACCACGTATCTGAGATGGTCGCGTCGGATTGAGGTTGCTATAGTGAGAATTTGAGTAAAGGAATATCTAACGTGGATTGAGCCAAAAAGTGACAGTGCTGAAGGAGTGAGTGGAGACACATGACTTGCTTTACACCTAGCTACTCAACTCGATGGTTCCATCGATTGTCTTAACTGTAGATAGCATTCGAAAGGTGAGAGACATCTGGGTGAAGCTAAAAAGGATCTATGCTAGGGCTGAGAACCACATGAGGGTGTTCCAGATTCAGCGTGAGATAGAGGCAATGGTACATGGTAATAGATCGATTCAGGAGTACTCTATAGATATGGAGCGGCTGTGTGCAAATCATGATCACTTCTCACTGATGTTTAGCTGTGGCGATCTAGGGTGCAAGAATGGGGAGATTTTTGCATAGATGAGAAATATGCAGCTTTTGACTCATCTAAACTCGAACTTTGATTGGAAGAGATCGATCCTCTTAGCCCGGAAAATGATCCCTTCAGTGGATGAAGCCATCACTATGATGATACAGAAGGAGAGCCGCATGGGGCTACACTTTGAGCCAAGTGGACCTCTAAGTAGGCGATCGGCTTTGACTACCTCGAGCTTGGGTATGACAGATGTTCAGGGGGAGACTCGCAAGTGCTGCAACTGAGGTGAAATAGGCCATCAGAGCAAGGTCTATCCTAGGCCACCTAAAGAGAGAGAGAGATATGTATGTGGACATGGATAGTTTGGTGGTCGTGGTCGTGGTCGTGTTTTTGGTGGTCAAAGAGGTAAAAGAAGGGACTACCGAGTAAATTTGATGATAGCAGAGGGCGAGGGAGAGACAGGTCTGATCTTTATCGATGAGAATCATTAGTTTCTAGAGATGACGAAGAGGAAGCAAAAAGCAGCATGTGATGGGGCTAAGAATGCTTCCACCTCGTTGTCATCAAGTGGTAGCATTGTTACTTATGCTCACTATGACAAAGATACTCGTGATACACATGCTCTTGTCATTATTTCCACCATAAGATCATCAGAATATATATTAGATTCTGGTGCATCTCAACATGTGATAAATATTGTTAGAAAGTTTTTTTCCTATACTCATCTAACAGTTCCAAAGAGCACCAAGACTATTGATGATACAACACAGCCTGTAGTTAGTAAGAGTACAATGAAATGTACCGATTCTATGACTTTGTCCTAGGTTTTGTATACTCCTTTTCCAGTAAATTTTTTATCCATTAATGTCATTATTCTCCAATTAAAATATATTATTTCATATTCTCCAATTAAAATATATTATTTCATTTGATATTCCTAAAATGATCTTTCAAAAGAAATGGACAGGTTGGAAATTTGGTACTGAAAACGTGACATAGTGAACTTTAACACTCGTATAGAGAGGGGATGGACTCGGGTTTGATATTCATGATAGAGAGTGTTGAAGCAGAGGATCTGAGAGAAGTGTAGAGAATGTGCTAGTGCAACATCACAGACGCATGAGACACACTTGTTTTAGTTTACTGAGTCGTTTGAATCTCTATGTATGAAAAGACGAATAAATAAAAACTTATATGTGATGCTTGTGAGTTTTGCAAGCTTACCATGAGCTCTTATATCAGCTCTAGGAATACAAATTCTTGTATTTTTTATTTTATACATTCTGATGTTTGGGATTTTCTTCTACCAGTTCAATGAATGGTTATTAATATTTTATGACTTCTATTGATTATTTTTCTCATGTTACTTGATGTATCTAATAAAAAAATAAGGGAGATGTGTTTGCTTGCTTTAAAGATTTCCACAAAGCAATCCAAAACGAATATGATGCAGTAGTGAAAGTATTGAGGTCCGATAATGCGACAAAGTATACCAACAAGGCGTTTGAAAAATACTTGTCAGCTCAAGGGAAAAATCAAATCACATTTCCATACACACTGGCACAAAACAGAATAGCAGAATGGAAAAATACACCTTCTAGAGGTAGTCTGAAGCATGATTATCACGATGGATATTTCAAAGCACTTGCAAGGAGAATAAGTTTTGACAGCTGCTCAAATAATCAACAGAATGCCCTCGAGAGTATTTGATTTGAAGTCTCCTTGTTAGATATTGAAAGGAGATAATTGTGAGATCGTCCCAATGAAGGTATTTAGTTGTGCATATTTTGTGAAGGACAACGAAACATCAGTAGGGAACCGAAATCCGAGAGCTGTGAAATGTGTTTTCATAGATTATTCTGCTACACAGAATGAGTATGTTTGTTGGAACCCGATAGATAAGAAACTTTTTGTAAGCATAAATGTATCTTTTAGAGAATGTGAGTTGTACTATACCTTGAAGGTAACATCATCCTTTAGTGAATCGCCAGATACTAAAGATATAAGGCAAGAGATGGTGAGCAGTGATGGTGAGAGATTGGTTCATGTGAAAGTGACGTCGTATCCTATGATATGGTATGAATTGGTTGAGGAGCCGGAAAATGAGGAGATAGAGCCCAGAGGTGGCGGGATTCAAGTTGAAGGAAAGCTAAGGGTGTACACAAAAAGGAGGAAGCAGAATGAAGGAATAGAGTCTGCAGTACCACTCATGCCAGCAGTCCTTTGTCCTGATCTACTCTGATGCTTAAGACACCTACTCCATCCACCTCAAACTCAAAATATATAGTAATATGATTCCTATTCCTTCTATTTCCAACCCCATGATTTTCAGGAGGACCTCTCGCAGCAATGCAAGACATTCTCCTAATCGTTTTGGGTGGAAACATGACACTGCTCAGTTGATTTCATACATTAACATATAACTTGTACATTGAGCATTCATTGAATCTTTGAACACTCTCTAAACCAAAGTATTGGCAGATAGCTAAGGAGGATTCCAAGTGGAAAGCAGTCATGCATGAAGGAAAAAAAAAATAGTTAGGTGCAAGTGAATCTTCACAAAAAATCAAAATTAATAAGGGAAAGTAGAGTGTTATAAGACACAATTGGTGGCAAAAGGGTGCGATAAGATAAGACGTATGCATTGACTCTGACAAGACCTTTGCACCAGTAACAAAGATGAGCATAGTGAGAACACTGATTTCTCTAGCAGTGAATGGTGGGTGGATGTTACAACAGCTCGATGTGAAGTATGTCTTTCTTCATGGTGAGTTACTAGAGGAGGTGCATATAGAGATACCACCAGGATTTGGTACAAGTCGGATAGCGGACAATGTGTGCAGGGTCAAGAAGTCACTTTATGGCTTGAAGCAGTCTCCTCAAGTCTGGTTTGATAAATATAGAAAAACTATGGTGGGGACAAGATATCAGCAGATCAATGTCGATCATACGATATTTTTTCGTCACAATAGAGGTCACACCACTATAATCGATGTGTTTGTTGATGACATGATTATCTTGGGGATGATGAGACAGAGATTGCTCAGCTAAAGATAAGATTATGCAAAAAATTTGAGGTGAATGACCTTGGACAGCTCAGATACTTCCTTAGGATTGAGGTGGTGACTCACGGACCAGATGATATGTACTTGAACTCTTCAAAGAAACATGCATGCTGGGATGCAAGTCTGCAGTCTTTCCAATTGATCAGAAGGCCAAGCTGATCGCAGAGGCAAAAAAGTCAGTTGACCGTGAGAGGTACCAGAGATTGATGGAATGTCTGATCTATCTGAGTCACACTCGTCCCGACATCTCATTTGCAGTGAGCGTGATGAGCCGCTACATACATGATACAAGGAAGGGTCAATTGGATGCAATGTATCAAGTTCTGAGGTATCTGAAGAGTGCTCTAGAGAAGAGGTTGATCTTTAGAAAGAATGGGTATGTAGGCATTGAGGGTTTTTTTGTAACCCTGACTAGGCAAGTTGTGCAGATAATAGGAGGTCCACATCAGGATATTGCATGTTCGTAGGGGGCAACTTGGTCTCAAGAAAAGGTAAGAACATTCAGTAGTAGCGAGGTCAACATCAGAGGCAGAGTACAGAGCAATGGCCTTAGGAGTTGCCGAGATGATGTGGCTGAGGGCCTTGTTGGTAGAGCTCAAGGTGGACGAAGGAATTCAAATGAAGTTGTAGTGCGACAACAAGTCAAAAATCAACATTTTCAACAATCCAATGCAACACGATAGAACCAAACATGTGGAGATTGATAGGTTCTTTATCAAGGAAAAGCTGAATAATGACTACTGAAGCTAAGTCATGTAGCTACTAGAGAATAATGGCTAACTACCTCAGCGAAGGACTTAGCTCATTAGATTTATCTATGTTGAATGACAAGATAGACTTAGTGAATATCTTTTGCCCATCATGAGGGAGAGTGTTGGGATTTGTATGTAGTTTAGGGTTTTATTTGTAAATAAGAAATATAGAAGAAGTTTAGGAGTTTATTAAGCCCAAGTCATTAATGAGTAGAACAAGTTGTTAGAGCAATTTTTTTCTTTTAAATATCTTTATTTTGATTTTTACTCCCAACACTCATGTCAAGTAATAATTTATTTATACAAATTAAATCCCAAAATAGTCCACCGACTATTCCAATGTGGCCAATTTAAGCCCAAAGATTTATAGCGTTCCAATTTATTCCCAAGCTTAAAAATGATCCCTATCTAGTGTCTCAGTTATATAACATTGATCTCAACGTATGAGGGGCAAATTGGGATCAATTTCCAATAGTGGGGCGTTAAAGTGGAGCATTTTCAAACTAAATTAGCCACATACCAACAGTCAATATATCCCTTTGGGATTTACCCCTCGTTTAGCCTTATCAAAACTATTTGATGTCAGCTACATGAATCATTTTCCATATAATTTGTGGTTGGTTTAATGAATTCACATTTTCAAATTATTCATGCTACGTGATGTTTGGGGCATTAAACAAATTATTCATAAATCATATTGAACAATTTTTATCCATGTTACCACGTGTCTATCTTCAACAATAACTTTATCTACCCATCTAATGGATGCACTTTCTAACCTTAGTTGTATTTGTCCAAACAATCTAACGGAATTTTGGTTCAAAGTTTTCTCTGACATAATGCTATGTTATTTATAATAAGAGGCATTTGATGTTATCTCTCATATTAAGAAAATCCGCATAAAAATTAGTGGTCAAGATTGAGATAAACTAAATAGCAGCCAAATTTAATGTTATAAAGATTACATCAATCTTGATAGTTTAAAAGAAATGAACCAAAAAAAAAAGGTTTGAATCACTACCAACTACTCTAAATAGAATTACATTCTTCAAGTAAAATTTCATTAAACCGAACACATTACAGTTGAAACATAACATTGCTATTCAAATAGCATTTCCTTTTACATAAAAATATTATACAAAAAAAATTGAACAAAACATACCCTTAAGTCTATATTTAATTGCCTTACGTTCAATGCGTGGGACTCCAACCATTCACCAAATATAATAATTCTTTTATTCACGTGCGTATGAAAAAGTGGCTTTAAAAATACTTTAACTAGAATAAATAAAAAAGAAGGAGATATAGCTCTAACTATTAAAATCTAGATAAAGCAAATAATGATGATCTCTTATCCCTATCATTAATTAATCAATAAATCAGTGGAAGCTTGAGAGATGATTGATATGTATAAACAAGACTTGTAAAGAGTCCAAAAAACTACACTCAAATTTTTTTTTGGGAAAGTTACATTCATACCAAAATATTCCTTTGTATTTACATATCTAAAACCTATAGTTTGATATTTACATTTATAACACTTTGGTGTCATGAAACTATGCATGAAAAGATGTGTTTCAATTTTAGAAGGAAAATAGTTGTGATAGTTTTTATTTGATATCAAAGATCAGAATGTTATGTATGTAAATATGAAAGTTTAGATGTTATACATGAAAATATATAAGAATTGTGTGGTATTTAAGTAAATGTTCCTTTTTTTCAAAAATATATAATTACAATACTCAGCATGCAATGTGATAGGAAACAATGTAGTCACCATGAAGTGTGAAAAAGAAATACTAAATGAAAGCTACTCTAGCAACTAAAATGCAACGCTTAAAAACAACAAACTAAAAAGAAAAAAAAAAAACAAACTTTACCTTTTACAAATTCATGCCCATAAATGGACGGACAAAAAGATTGAACTATCTGGCGAAATATATCTGGCCCATACTCACCCGAGAATTTGACAATAAACTCCAAATCCCTTTGTGAAAAAGTATGCAGATCGTATAACATATTACTTTTAGTCTCAGAATTACTGGGATGATATTCTTCAGAAACAGAATGTGACTTTGAGTTTCTAACCGAAACTGCCTCCAAGTACAGATAGTAAAGCCCCTGATTCTTGGCTTTTGACTTCCCTAGAAAATTACTCAAATGAATAAAATTGTTATTCTTTCCCTCATAAATTTACCATCGCAGAAGGCATGCTATTTTCTGCAAACAGCGAAGTAATTGAAGCACAGAGATAAGACGGTATCACATTTTTTATTTTGAATTTATACAAAGTAAATATAACAATTAACTAATTGAAGAAAAACTATAAGTATCAGAAAAATAATTTAACTTGTGGCAAAACCTGTGTTCTAATTATTTCATTCACATATCTCCACAACATAGCTACTTACAGAACAGTTGTTAATAACATATTTTGTGTTTCTTACTTCTAAAACAGATAATCGTAACAAACCTGATTTTTTTTACATGCAAGTACAGCTAAATATTTACATTCAGAAATATAAGAAGTCCATTGAATTTCAAATAAAGAACATAAAGTCTTACAGAAAACAATATGAAATGAAAACAGTTACCTTGATAAAAAAAAGTGTAATAACTGAAGCCAACATATTATTTTTTACACATCAACTCCAAGAGGCACCGCCCACCCGCCCGCCCCACAAGAGCCCGAATCTTTCATAAAAAAATCTTAGCAAGCGAACAATGATACCCTAAGAAGAAAGAATTTGTCTAAAATGTGCAAATATACCCTTCCACTAAAATTTATGACTGTCAAAAAACAAAAGCAAATAAAAAAAAACTAAGTATTTTAAACTTTGATAGCGGTCAAACTTTATGTCTTAAATAAGATGGAGTTGTTTAAGATGTAGTTACTACATAACAAAATCATCCTTCAAAAGAATGGTAATAGAATAGGATCAGAGAACATTTTTTTCAAAAAGAGACTCAATTATTCATTTATTACTATAGTTATTCGCAAACAGTAGGCTAGGCACAAGTATGGTAATTTCAAAAATAAAACATTCAAAGAGCAATGATTAAATAGTTATATGATAATTTTTTGGACAATCTGCTCTTACATAAGAATGCTAAGGGCTTGTTTGGGATCAATTTTATTTTCTCTTTTATTTTTAACAACATGATTGTTTAATGTATTTTTTACAATTTTTTTTAAAAGCAAATTAACATGTTATTGAAAACAGAAAAAATAAATTTTAAATGTTTTGAATATTTTTTAAAATAATTATACTTTAATCAAATAAACAAACATTTTTGTATTAAATCATACATAAACAAAAAAATATTTTTTTAAAAAAAAAAGTGATCCCAAATAGCCCCTAAGTTTATGCACCTTGAATGTTACACAGATTATGTATATAGATGAAGGGATAACTTAAAATTGTAAGACTAAAATGGAAAAGTGAATACCACAAGATGAGAGATATAATAAAGACTTCAAATAGATTTAACAAAATTATAAATATGATGAAGGAATAACTTAAATTGTGCGACTAAAATGGAGTGAATACCACAAGCTAAGAGATATAATAACGACTTGAAATAGATTTAACAAAATTATGAATTATTTTATTATGCTATCTAGTTATGTTTGGGCCACAAGAAGTCCCTAACAACTAAGTTGAGTGTTGCAAAATGTCGGATGGAGCATATTAGAAAGGCAATGGTATTACCAAATATTGAAGACTAGATAATGAAAAAATGACGTGGGACTGTTCTCTCCGTGAGTCTTGCCCGCGACATTATCCCGACCATCGACCGGGCGTAGCTTTTAAACCGGTTCAGCCTTCCTGCTGGAACAACAC
Organism: Papilionanthe hookeriana x Papilionanthe teres; assembly: GCA_022702705.1. Taxonomy (NCBI): domain Eukaryota; kingdom Viridiplantae; phylum Streptophyta; class Magnoliopsida; order Asparagales; family Orchidaceae; genus Papilionanthe; species Papilionanthe hookeriana x Papilionanthe teres. The sequence goes on from CM040436.1 coordinate 15,632,734, forward strand.
TAGTCCATTTCCTCTTAAGATTAGCAATCCTGCTCAACTCTGCTTCTGGGATCTATGCCTTCCAGTGTCCTAATCTTCCGCCTTCCCATAGTCGTTGCAGCGCCCCATCTTCCTCCTAGTTGTTGTAAAAACCAACACCCCCCCCCCCTCCCTTAAAGTTTATTCAACTTGAATGTTACAAAAATTATGTATGAAGATGAAGGAATAACTTAAAATTGTGCGACTAAAATGGAAAAGTGAATACAATAAGATAAGAGATATAATAAAGATTTAAAATAGATTTAACAAAAATTATAGATATGTTAATTATGCTATCTAGTTATGTTTGGGCCACAAGAAGTCCCTAACAACTAAGTTGAGTGTTGCAAAATGTCGAATGGAGCATATTAGAAAGGTAATGGTATTACCAAATATTGAAGACTAGATAACAAAAAGATGACGCGGGACCGCTCTCCCCGCGGATCTCGCCAAAGGCATTATCACACCCGTCGACCGAGCATAGCTTTTGAACCGGTCCAGCCTCTCTATTGGACCGAAACCAATCCATTTCCTCTTAATATTCATGATCCTGCTCTGCTTCGCTTCCGCGATCTATGCCTTCCCATGTCCTAATCTTCCGCCTTCACGTAGTCGTTGCAGTGCCCTTTCTACCTCCTAGCAATTATAACCCACCCCCCCCCCCCCAAAAAAAAAACCCCACCTCCTCCTCCTCATGCTCTTCATTTCCTACCATTTCTCCCCTTCCTTTCTCAAATGTTACCATTGGTAGGTACACCCTTCTCTCTATCTATGTGTTTTTGCTTAAGCTCTAACTGGTGATTTTGATTTTTTTATTTCAGTTTTTGCTCATGGTGTTTCCTCATTCGAGGGTTGTATCCTTCAACGGCATGGTGCTATGGCTATATCCCACTAAGGTGATGTGCATCTCCACTCTATTTCCTCCTCTCAATGTCCTCCATCCTCCCCTACCGCACCTCCACTGCTCTTCCAAGCTTTACCTCCCATTTTTACAGTCTATCACAGCACCTCCAGGTTCCATTCAGCCATCTCTAGTCGTAGCCATCCTCCCTCTGCCACATCCAGCAGGCCGCAGATCCCTCAAGTCCCCTTCCATCCCACTATGCAGCCTCTTCAAGCTCCCCACAGCAGCATCCCGCCACTGCCTTCCTCCCTGGTGCTGCTTATTGTAGACCGCCGACCATTCCAGGCCCTCCAGCACTACTCCGGTTACCGCAGGCCACCACGACGATCGTCCAACCACTGCTGACTCCTTACCTGCCACCCCGGTGACGTCTCAGCCGCCCTCCAATGCAGTCCAGGATTGTTCGTGCCCCTCTAGTTCTTATTTTATTATTTGTTGAGTAGTTATTTCCTATATTATTGTCCACTTTTTGTTTACGAGTCGATGGTGTAATTCCTTCAAAGTCAGCAACAAAATTGTATCATTCGAGTCGCGGTTTAGGTTAACTCCGGCACCAGAGCTAGTCGTACCCAAGTCCTACCCTACGGTTCCCTAGCATCCGCCCCACCCAACCCACCAAATTTTTTTCTTATTTTTCTTTTTCCCCTTTCCTTTTGTTCTTTTTCTTCTTGTCTTCTCCTCCTTCCATCTCTTGTCTCTTTCCGAAACACTTTCAATCATCCATATGCGCCACATCCGAAATGAGAGATTTGTCTCTCACAACAACGATTGACGGAGATAGACGACAAGACTCAAGGTGACATTGCTCGTCCCTGACATCGAGAGTCAAAGAGGAGATCGCAAAGACGACCTAAATCCATTTCACTGACATGACATCGACGATGATGAATATCGCCCACGCCACTTCGGCATTCACTATCACAGGAGACCGAGAGAGGAGCCCACCAGGATTTCGACATCAAAATAGACCTACCAGGACGGAAGCATGAACCCCGAAGACTTCATCAATTGGTTGCAAGCGATCGAACGCATCTCTGATTACAAGGAAGAGCCCGAGGACAAATGGGTTAAGCTTGTCGCTATCAAACTAAAGAAAAACGTGTTATGGTGGGACAACTTGCAATGAAAACGACATCGCAACAGGTATGACAAGATCATTAAATGGGCCTAAATGAAGAAGGCAATACAAAAGAAATACCTTTCGCCTCGAGTATCGCCACGACATGTTCCTCTGGCTCCATAACCTATAATAGTGTGAACTAACGGTCGAGGAATTTGTCGAGGAATTCACGACACAATTCAATCATCTAACAGGAGGAGCACACAATAGCCTGCTATCTCAGGGGTTTAAAACCTGCCATTAGCAACATTGTACAACTCCAACCAATTAGAGGCTAAACGATGTTCAGACTCTCGTATTAAAAGTAGAACGATAAAATTAGTAAGCCAAGTCACAAAACTATTTCCGACAGCAGTTGACATTCAAACCATCACCTCAACCACATATACCCCCAAGACCACGTCGGAAGCGGCAAGTCACTACCAGGAAGTACGAAAACGACCCCGAGCAAACCCGAATGAGGAAGTTCCTCTGGGATAGTTTCTACATGAAAATGCTTCCGGTGCCACTGGTACGGCAACATCATCGCCAATTGTCCACCAACCGCGTTTTCTCCTTTACTGAAGAAAGCGTCGTCAAACAAGTCGAGAAAATCGAAGAAGCTCAGTCCGAGGATGATTCAAAAGAAGCACTACCCTCCCTAGCGACGAAGATGAACTATTGGTCATACGAAGTGTCCTCCAGTCAGAACCCGAAAGAGACTCTCAAGGCTACGCACATCTTTCATACTACATGCACGGTCCAAGGAAAAATCTGCAATTTAATCATCGATGGCGGTAGTTGCCAAAATGTCATTATCCACCTTAAAGGCCAAGAAGTTAGGCTTAGCCACAAACAAAACATTAGCGATCCTACTCTCTCATTGGCTCAAAATAGGGAACGAGATTTGCATCAATCAACAATGCTTAGTCGAATTCTTCATCGACAATCAACTACAAGAGCAAGTTTGGAGTGATGACATCTCAATGGACGCATTTCACATCCTTCTAAAGAGACCATGGCAATTTGACTGAAAAACACAGCACGATGGCGAAAACACCTATACATTCAAGAAAGATGGAAAACATATCATATTATTACACATCATATTATTCCCTGTAAAAGATATGTGGGTTGCGATCGACACCAAAAACGTATTAATCTCACAGGCCACCTTCCTGGAATTAGCTCGCGATGCACCGATCGCACTAGCTCTAGTTTTAGAAGGTATCGGCCAAAAAAATGAGATGCTCACACAGCTTAAACCGCTCCTACATGATTTCCAAGACATCATGACCGACGATCTCCCAGAAAGATTGCCTCCTGATAACAGAATTAGTAAGCGAAATAGTGGAAACACAAAAAGTAAACCTTCATAATATTAAAATAGGGTTACAACATGACTCAAATGGAAATAACAAAAACACAAAACGACACAAGCAAACAATCCTATATGAATTCCAATGAGTGGTGGAGATCGGTGAGGTGTGTCAGAATGGCTGGCAGGGGTTATGACAGCAGTAGAGTGCTGGTAGTAGCGAGGGGGAGATGTGAAACTATAGGCGCGACAAGTAGAAAGGGTTGTAGGTGGTCGACAGCAATAGTTTGGGAGAAGCTCACCATCTCGGAGGGGATACAGTTGAAACACCACCACCTCATCGAATATAGCCCACAAAGGAGAAAGAGACTTCACACCCTAAAACTAAACACTCTTAGAACTGACTCCTCACACACCTAGGGCAGCAATTTATAGGCTTAGGAGAAACTTCTACACAAAAAGGATATGGGAAGCCAATAGGAATCGAAAAATTACTCCTAGAAAGGATCTAAGGCGAATAGCCCAGTTGGATCGCGAGAATTCGTGATTTCCCTCCCTAACGCGGGTTCTCCAGCACCCCAGAGTTCGCATGCGAAGCTTCACCCAGTTTCGTGTGGTTTCACGAGGAGCTTCGGCCCAACTTCAAGCATTGTTCAACGCTTGACTTCAGGCGTAGTTCAACACTTGACTTCAGGCGTTATTCAGCGCTTGACTTCAGGCGTTATTCAACGCCCGCGTTAGTCTCCTAGGTTTGGAGGAGCTTTGACTTTATTTGTCGAAGCTTCCGTTTCGTTTTTAGCCACCCTGGATCTCACTGGCGATACTTGAGGATCTTCCCTATCTTGTGAGTAAATGTCCATATCGATCTATTCTTTTGAGGTCGTGCACCACGCTTATACCGATGAATCTTCCCAAAGTATCCTACGATCGGCTCAATTGCGCGTATAGTGAGAGTATTCAAACCCTTATCGCATGACATTGGTGTTGCTGGTACAATGTCATCCTGACATAACCATGGTCGTATCTTTCCTGTATTAGGGGCGGGTGTCTTTTTCCTCCCACCTAGTGTTATCACTAACTCCTGCCTAGTGTTATCACTAAAACTGGTTTCACTGACGTCGTTTTGTTGAAAAGAGATCATATGACCTCAGATTCCATCGAAGGAAGGAGGGTGATATGTTTTCTGTCCTTGGTGAAGAAATATGTGTTTTTATATCCATCGTGTTGAGTCCTTCGACCATATTGCCAAGATCGTCCCAACAAAAGGTGACAGACATTCATAAGGACCACGTCACACCACACTTGGTCTTGCAGCTGGTCTTCGATCGAAAATTCTACCAAGCATCTTCAGTCAATGTCGATCCGATTCTCATTTAGCTACCTCAATGAATATGGCTGTGAATGCCTCTGAGTTGCCAATCATAATTTCTCAATTATCTGCGTCAATGCCACATTCTTGTTGCTCCCGCCGTCGATGATTAAACCGCGTACTTTTCCCTTCACTGTGCAACGGGTCTATGTTGTGTGAAGCCATTGCGAATCCTTAGTGTCTTCAGCTTGCAAGATTCATCGAATCACAAGCACCTCACATTCATCTTGGGGAAACTGATACTCCTCACCCTGTTCCCCGGCCTTTTCTTCATCGTTTATTTCCTCTACAGCGCCTTAAGTTGTGAGTGTGACTACCATGTTCGTAGGGTAGCTAGAGGCAACGTTGTCATAGACGTGGCATCAATAGTACTTCCTAGCCGGCACCATATTGGAGGAGTTGCCCTTTTCCCGTTTCTTCCCGCTTTGATCTGCATCATTCCCTTGTCCGGGCCTGTGTCTCCCGAGATATCCCAGTCGATTGTCGTAATTGTAGGTGACAGCCTGCCCGAAGGTTGCTGCTTGAAAGATGATTGTTGACAGCTCTGCTTCTGTTGCATTTCCACCTTCAAGGCCAATGTCTGGACATACCCTAACATCTAGAATGGCTGCAACTTTACCACATTGTTGACGTCGGGTTTCAGACTTCTGAGATATCTGGTTATGGTATGTTCAGTTGGCTCAGTTAGCTTGCATTTCATCTGCAAGTGGTCGAATTGGGCAGTGAACTCTTCAACTGAAAGATCCCTCTGCTGTAAGTTGTGGAGTTTTCGAAACATAATATGGCAATAGTAGGATGGGAGGTTGTTGACCTCACTTTTCGTCGAGGTTTAGTATTCCTCCTAGGTTTAGGATTCTAGCCTCAGGACTTTCCCCGACGATCTTAGTTTCCTAGTGAAGGTCCCACCTCGTTTTAGAGTGTCTGGAAGCCACTTCGTTACTCTTTGAAATCCTGTACGAGATTCTGCACCGCTAGTCTATAGCCGGTCGAAATTGATGTCAGGAGTTCAAATTGAGTCCCTATAGGACCCTAGACATTAGGACAGCCTCGCGCACATCTTACACACGCACCATTCTGATTGATCGAGCTCGAGTCGAATTTTGCGACGATACCAAATTTCGATATGATTTTGACTCGACCGTCGTCGAGGTTGCCCAGACTACCTCGGATGACGAAACGGACTGCGCCGATGCGTCCGGAACGTCGATTTTACCTAAAATTGACGTTAAATTTGCGACGATAGCTCTGTCGGGGCGAAATTGGTGAATTAGGGTTTAATTTTATAATAATAATAATATATATATTTATACACTTATAAATTAGAAACCTAAGCCCTAATTCCCTCTCACGCGTGATTCGGCCCGTCTCCCTCTCCCGCTCGCGATCGAACATCCGAGCCAGCGTCTCCTTCTCCCGCGCTCGAGCCGCATGCCTCTCGCCCCATCTCCTGTGGTCTCCTCCTCGAGCCGCGGATACCCATCCCTTATCCCCCGGCTGCGCTATCTTCACCCGGCCGGCTTTTCCCGCGTGCGCGAGTGGCTCGAGCTTTGCGGCATTTCCCTCCACCTGTCGTACCTTCTCCGAGCCGACTCAACTCCACAGGTAGGGAGCGGTCGTCCTTCTCCTCCTCTGCCTATATAAACCCCATTTGAGGTGATAAGGGGGGCTGGCCGAATTTTTAGAGGAGGGGAGGTGCTGCTGGATTGAGCCTTGAACTCCTTATTCTCCTTGTTCTCTGCACTAGCTGGTAACCCCTCTCTTTTCTTTGTTCCTTCTCGATCTTGCTTGAGGCGGCTACGGTTTGTATCGTGGGCTTGTTTTTCTTCCTGCTTAGTGTCTCGGCTGAGCATTCATGTGACATGGAATATTTCACTTACTTGCTTAAATGACTGTTTTCCTCTTTTCACCCCCTAGTGGCATGCTAGTATGTTGTTACATTAAGGTTTAAGGGGGTGTTTCATTACTCAAAACATGTGAAATATGGAAATGTAAGCATATGAAAATTTTGGTTTCAATGACATGTTACTATCTCCCTATGTTCTTTATGTTTATAGCAAGTTCAAAATATTGGAAATGTGACTTTAGGACCATGCTAACTCCTCTTGCAAGTATATTGGGATGTGTATTATAAGGCTTTTCATTCACTCTTACCTAGCATGAAATATTGGAAAGCTTAGTTCTTAATCATTTCAATTTTCTTTGGCTCAAAAAAAGTGCATGCTAGAAGTGATGGAGAAGAGATTCTATGTTGTTCTTACTTAAAGCATATGCTAGTCTTTTCTTTTTGATACATTAAAGGCATGGTTTTGAGGCAAAGAATAATCTCTTTTGCAAGCATGTTGAGAGGGATATTATAATAGTTTCTTTGCTCACTTTTGCTTGGCATGAATCATGGAAGGATTTATTTGGCTTTTTCAATATACATGTGGGGGGGGGCTTGTTTCTTGCTCTTTATACCTTTCCCTCACAAAGATTGCATGCTAAGAAGAGGCTTATTTTAGTTTGAGAAGTTTCACACTTTTCCTTACATGGAACATATGGTGGTTCTACATTTTGAATATATGGAAGCTTGGTTCTTGGGTTCCTTGTACCTTATCCCTTTATAAAAGCATGTTAAATGAATGTGAAAAGTCTTTATGCTTATCCTTGCTTGCAAGCATGTTTAGGTGGAAATTTGGAAGTCTCTTGCATATTTTAACTTGATGTGAAGAATGGAAAGTTTTATTCAGCTTTATATATTTATGGAGCTTGTTTCTTTGCTCCTCCTATTTCTCATCTGTTAGAGAACATGCTAGGGGAGTGTTAAGCTCAATTTGGAAGTATTTAAACTTTTCCCATGCAAGGTATTTTATGGCTTCAAAGCTTTGAATGCTTGGGGGGGTTAGTTATCGGGCTTCTTGCATTTTTGCCCCTTTATGGAAGTATGGAAAGTTTTATTTGAAGGCTACATACATGTGGAATTTTATTCCTTACTTCTATCTCTTCTTTATCAAACAAAAATACATGTAAGAGATAGTGAGGAAGGATTCTATGTGAAGTTCTTATTTGAAGCAAGTACAAAGCATGTTAACATAGGCATTGAGATATCCCTTGCTCACTTTAGCTTGATATGAAGCATGGAAGGATTTATTTAATTTTATATGCATGTGAAGCTCATTTCCTACTCCTTTCATTTCTTTATCAAAGAGCATGCTAGGGTGGAGTTTTAATTTAATTTGAAAGAGCCCCATGCTCACTCTCATGATAAATAGGTAGTGGCTCTATATTTTGATATGTTGAGTATGTGGAGGTATTTGTTTTGGCCTCATGCTAGGTTTGGTTCCAACTTTATTGTGGCTCGTCATAGCCTCACCTGGAGGCTCGGTTGGCTTATCCTAACCCTCACCCGAGAGGCTATTTCGATGTATATTTGCTGCTCTTATTTCAATGCTTTGAGAAATTTATTTTGGCTTTGTTTGGGAGCTTGGCTGATTTGATTTGTTCCTTATTTGAGGGCTTACTTTGGTATTCTGGATTTATTCTTATATCGGGCTTTGTTGAGACTTTGCTATACTCTTTGTTTTAAGCTTGATCCTAGCCGGATTTTAGCCTCATGTGGCTCGGTTTTGACTCTTTTGGCATTTGACTTTGAGTCATGATTGCTGTAATCCGATTTTATGCTTGTCCCCAGCCTTGCCATGGTTCGGGTTGGGCCGGCAGTGTCTTGGTTTTACTCTTATGATATTCATCTTTGCCTTGGCTTTGTTGTGAGTGGGTTCTAGTTGAGTATTGGCTCGGTTTCACTCTTGTAGTGATCTCATACTTAAGCTTTGTGCTCGGTTTGTCTTAATCTCCACTTAAGAGCTTATTTTGATATGTACAAATGCTGCCCCTGTTTTAATGTTTCAAAAGACCTATTTTGGCCTTTAGGTGGGGCTCGGCTTGCTCACTTTGGCCCTTACCCGAGAGCCTGCTTTGATAAGTTGTTGGTTCTCATTTTAATTTCTTAAAAGACGTATTCATGGCTTGATTTTGGGACTCATGTTGGCTCGGTTTCAAGCTCTATGCTTAGCTCGGTTTCACCTCATTTGATGGCTTAATTTGATTATGGAGAGGAGTGATTAAGCATTGTATTTGGGGCAGCCCCCTTTCTTCCTTATCCTGAACTTGCACTTTGGCCGTGAGCCTCCTCTCATGCTTGTGCTTTAGCTCGTGAGTGTTGGTGGAGAAATTAAGGTTATGATAGTATTTGTCATCATTGCCTATGGAAATTGATTGAAATGATTTGGAGACACCTCTTAATTTGTTTGTGAGAAGAAATTTAATATCATGCTTGGGATGTTCTATTTGGTAGAATTGGAATTGACTTGGAAGATTTAGAAGAGCTTGTCCATTCACTTTCTTATATGTTGGAAGCTTTGCTTTGGAGTGGTTTCCCTTGCTTTGTTACCTTACCCGTGAGCCTCCTTCTCCCCTGTTTTGATTTGGCCGTGAACCTCTACTTGCTTTTATTTGAGGAATTTACATTCATAATGTATGCGGGAGTGGTGAATTTAATTGGGAGTTGGATAATTTCATTACTTGAGGTTTGGAAGTGTTAGCAACCAGTTTTTGCCCGAGTCATTTTCCTTTTGCTTGATTTTAAAAGATTTTGAACGATTTTCTCCGGATTTTGCTTTTAAATTCTCTTTTGATATAATCATACCCAAGCGAGAAAATGACACTCTCGGGGTCGATTCAAGGAGCTTGGACTTTGCTTCTAATGTTTTATTATTACATGTTTTGGGGGAATTTTAAATTAACTCACCCGCCGTCCTGACCCTCCAAATTCGGGGATGAGTTAATCTTCTCTTCCCCTCCTTGTTGCTTTACATGTTTTCCCCGCTTCACTCGGAGTTGGTTTTGTTTTGTTTTTGGTTTTGGGGCGATGATGCAAAAGGCACGCCAGTGATAGAGTAGAATGATATCTCATCCTACGACATCAGGACTCGCTCCAGGGCCCCGGTGAACCGTAGGATGACGGTATCATTTACCGCTACAAGGCAAGCGGGGCACCCGTACCTTCTTAGGATTGTTAGCGATCCCTTACCCGACGAAATAATCAACTCGTGGACAATCATAATTTTCAAAATCTGATAAGAATATGATACTACATTTCGCAATAAAAAAATATGTCCCTACCACAATCAAAATATATAAACTCTCTTTTGCATGTCTGAAACTCATGTGCATGTCAAAAATATAAATTTCAAAACTACATTATAAAATTTAATTGTCCACTTGTTGATTATCAGTCTTGGGTGGGGGAACACTCTCCTGAGTCAGGTTTAGTTGGACACCCTTCTTGCTGAGTGACGGGCTTTATACACTCGTGTGACCGAGTAGCCTTCGACGACCCTTCGAGCAGTACTACACAGTTCTGAGCCTAGCCCCGACCCGAGTGCTTGCGGTTTTCTTCGGTTTTCATTTGATTTTTGATAGAGCACTCGTGGTCTTTTTTTTAGGATTTTCTCGGAGTTTTGGTGACTTTTACTACTTTTCTCGAGTTTTCCCGTTGTGGGTCAGTCACTTTGTTTTCTTGAGTTTTTCGACGACCTTTTATTTTGCTTGCTCGGCTTTCATGTGGCACACTTCTGCTGGCTAGACGAAAGAAAATAACGGGCCTCCCAGGTATACAGGTTTGTTTACATTTGCAGCGTGTTACCTTCTTTGTACCTGCTACTGCATGCTATACTGTTTAGCTGTCACTTTTGTACCATACCTGCTACTGCATGTTGTTCCTGTTTAGCACGTTACATTATATCATTGTCGCATGTCTTTATCGCTTACTCTCGTGCTATATACATATCCCGCTTGTAAATCGTACAACACTTAAACATACTTGCATAGGATGTTTAGGAGAACTCGACCATAGGGCCACCTGATTGAACATTTTGACTTGCCACCTTAGAAAACTCAACCTCTTCACGGCAAGGAGCTTGGAGCTAGCGGTGGGCAGCATGGCCATCTTCAACAGCAAAACACGTCTACAACAACTAAACCATTCCTTAGTTAAATAACAATCCATAGGATTTCGAGGTCGTTCGCCTAGTGCGACATAAATCCTCAACCTTTCTTGGGCCTTTGTATAGCTATGCTGTACAATATAAGCCCCGACTCGTTTTAGGATTCCGAGGTTGTCGTTCGTTACGACCTAAATCCTCACATCTTCTAGGCTGTTCGTGTGATCGTTTCACACAAATGTAAGCCCTAATTAAATAAAATGGGCAGGATGAAACCTCTAAATAATATCTCCTAAATCAAAGCCAAATCATAGGATAGCTTGGGAAGTCACCGAGGTTCGCCTCCGGATCTTCGACATCCCCTAGTTCTTCCTCATTTGGATTCTATAATAAAATGTTCCAAATTTGAGCAAATCCCCTTTCACACATTTTTGTCCGATTACGTTGAAAAGTCCTATCCTTTTGACCTCCTCGAAGATAATATTTCCGATTTTTATCGAGAGTTTTCTTAAGCTGATTTCGGTCATTTAAGATGTAATTAACTATAGAGTGTCGCCTTATATGAAACATTTCCAAACTCGAACTTAAAATAAACCCTATTTAATTCTTCTTATTAAATAGGGAATTTGTCAGCAAATATAATGGTTTCGCAGATCAAACGGACGTCATATATTTCAGTTTATTTGATCGAGCTCACCTCAAGTCTTGTGTTTGTTCTTCGGGATAAATGCATGACTTGAGGTAGTAGGCTTCTTCATTCAAACTATGAAAAATATGAGTCGGTTGACTTCCTTCTTTTCGTTGAAGGATCCTTCCGAAGCGGGCGACGGGATTCTGATTCCGACGACCGACAGCTTCTTACGGGCACTTCACCGGCACAAAACAACGCCGACAGAGGTACTTTTTCTGCATTACATTATTCATCTTCTCCCACCTACTGATCTTCTCGTTGCCTTTACTCTGCTTCTGCAAATTTTCCCACCATAGGGAAGCACTTTTTTTTAGCTTAATAGTGGCTAGCTTAACCCGTTTGTCTGCTGGTGCATCTTTATATTCAAAAAACCTTTCAACGAATTGCAACCAATAGATAAATTCGTTGGGGTCCATACTCGCTTCAAATTTTGGAAGGTTTATCTTGATGCCAAACTCCTGCTGACCTTCCATGAGAAGCATCTTCTCTCGGCCTCTTTTGATATTAGATACCAAAACATCATGGCTGATATTCCTCATCACTGTGATTTTCCCCGCGAAACAGATTCATCTCCTTGTCACTTTCTTTTCTTTAATTTTCTCGATCACGAACGAAGGTAAACTCCTCTTGGTTTCTATCATCCAACTCTACTAGTCGCCGTTGTAGACGACAGATTTCTCGCAGAATCTCTTCCCGAGTCGAGTCTGGTGTACCTCTTCGCGGTGGCATGGCTATGGTTGGGAATCAGAAGAAAAATTTGGGTGGAGATGAATAGGGTAGAGGCGGATGTTAGAAAAACCTAGGATAAGAACTAGTTCTGATACCAAATGATACCGAAACTAGTATAGAAAATAGTAGAAACACAAAAAGTAAAGTTTCATTAATATTAAAATAGGGTTACAACATGTCTTGAACAGAAATAACAACAAAAGCAAACACTCCTAAATGTATTCTGATGGGTGGTGGAGATCAGCGAGGCGAGTCAGAATGGTTGGCGGGGGTGGTGACAGCAACAGAGTGCTAGTAGTGGCAAGAGGAAGAAGTGAAACTGTAGGGGCAGCAAGTGGGAAGGGTTGTAGATGGTCAAGAGCAGTAGTATGGTAGTTTGGCAGAAGTTTGTAGTGGCTGACAACTAATGGGAGTGAAGGGGACTGATTGAGGATGATAAAAGAGGAAGATATAATCACAACCTCATAGGGGATATAAACGGAGAATCACCACCTCCTCGAATACAGCCCACAAAGGGGAAATAGATTCCGCACAGGAGGTATGAAACTAAACACACTCATAACTAACACATCACACACCTAGAACAACAATTTATAGGTTTAGAAGAAACTTCTAAACAAAAAGGGATAGGTGGGAAGCCAAGAGAATTCATAAATTACTTGCCTTAAAAAATATAATGTGAATAGCCTGGTTGGATTGCAATAATATGTGATTTCCCTCTTAGTCGCAGGTTCTCCCGCACCGCGAGTTCACGAGTTTCCAGCGTCGCACGAAGCTTCGAGAGGTTTCGCGCGGTTTAGTAACGTTTCACGCGAGCTTCGACTCCGCTGGAGCACTCCGCTTCGGACGCTGCTCAGCGCCCGACTTCAGGCGTTGTTCTATGCTCACCTCCACTACGAGACATCCAACATGCCATCGATCTCATACTAGGGTTACCAAAGAAACCCGTCTACCGATTGCGACCGGCAAAGTACAAGGAACTCCAACATTACGTGCAAAATCTTGTTAAGAGGATTGGTATACGAAAGCGCACGTCCATGTGTTATCCTCGCCCTCATCATACCCAAGAAAGAGAGACTCCTTGCAAATGTGCATTGACAGTCGTGCCATCAACAAAATTAAAATCAAACATTGACTTCCCATACAATGACTCGACGATCTCTTAGATCAATTGTACATCATCACCGCCTTCTCAAAATTGACCTACGGAGTGGTTATCATCAAATCAGAATGCGACCGGGAGACGAGTGGAAGACCGCCTTCAAGACACGAGATGACATTTATGAATGGGCAGTCATGCATTCCAGTCTGTCCAACGCCCCAACACCTTCATGCGACTAACGGATCAAGTATTTTGAGCTCAACAGCAAAGCCTTTGTCCCACTACGTGGGGTTGACTACATGAATCTTTTTTCTCCATTGAGTCCTATTTATTGTCATATTTTTATTTAGTTTTAATAAATTAAAATCATTTTTTATACAATAAGCCCAAGTCTTCCTAGGTCTACCTTTGTTTTTCTTAACAAAAGTCGAATATAAAACATCTACACTCCTAATCGGATCATCAGATGGTCGACCTTTAATATGACCAAACCATCTAAGACGACTCTCTCTAATTTTGTCCTATCACGGATATATTCATGTCGCATATTGTCTCCAAGTGTAAAGTCACTCATTCACCTAATCATTCTCATCTCAGCAACACTGAACTTAGTATTATGCTCATCTTTTAAAGGCTAACATTGAACGCCATAGAGCACTGTATATCTCACTACCATCTTATAAAAGTTTCCTTTCAATTTAAGCAGTACTTTTCTATCACACAAAAGGCCCGAAACACTCCTCCACTTCAACCATCCAGCTTGAATTTCACTATTAACATCCCCATCTATATCACCATCTCTTTGAACAACAGATCTGAGATATCTTAATTGATCACACCTTTTAATAATTTGATCACCCAAATTTACACTTTTGTAACTAGTGCTACTACCACTAAAATTACATTCCATGTATTCAGTTTTAATTTTACTCAAATGAAGACTTTTAGACTCCAGTGTAGACCTCCATAAATCAAGTTTTTCCTGGGCTTTTTTCCCTAGTAAAGATATCATCAACAAAAAGCATACACTAAGGTACACCCTCCTGTAAATGTCCAGTAAGGCCATCCACAACTAAAGCAAAAAAGATATGGGCTTAAAGCTGAACCCTAATGTAATCCAACAGAAATAAGAAAATATTTGATCAATCCTCCGTCGGTTTGAACACAAGTAATAGCTCTAGTATACATATCTTTAATGACTTGAATAAAAGTCATATCAACACATTTCTTCTCGATAACTCTTCAAAGGATATCTCTTGAAACCTTATGGTAAGCTTTTTCTAAATTAATAAAAATCAAATGTTGATTCTCCTTATTATCTCTGAACTTCTTCATCAAACCTCTCAATAAATGTATAGCTTTCATAGTAGACCTGTCAGACATAATCCAAATTGATTATGAAAAATCTTTGTAATACGTCTTAACCTATGTTCAAATACCCTCCCATAATTTTAAAGTATGACACATCAATTTAATACATCTATAATTAGGACACTCTTGTGCATCACCTTTATTCTTAAAAATGGGGACCGAAATACACTTCCTCCACTAAATAATATTAAAGAGTTTAGTAAGCCAAGAAACTCCCAAATCTCCTAAATATTTTCACACTTCAATTAGGATATCATCAGGTCCTACAGACTTTCCACCATTGTTTAAAGCATCATCAACTTCTTTTTTACTAATACGACGGTAAAAATGAAACGTTTTATTATTAATAACAATATTAAGATCACTAAGGTTGATCGTACTTTCAAAAACTTCATTAAAATTTTTATCAAAATAACTCAACCACATCTATTGAATATCTTTTTTTAAGAAAAATACTATTTCATTTTCATCTTTAATACACTTTATTTGAGTTAAATCTTTATTTTTATTTTCTCTTTATTTGGCTAGTTTATACATATATTTTTCACCCTCATTAGTATCTAACATATTATAAAGATCACTAAAAGTATAATTTTTAGTGTCATATATTGATCATTTAGACTCTCTGCGAGTCGTTTGATATTTTTTCCAATTCTTTAAGTTTTTACATTTAAACCAATTTTTATAACATAATTTCTTATATTTTATCTTTTCTTGTAGATTATTATTTCACCACCAACTGTTTTATTTATAGAAATTTTATCTTTTGATTCTCCAAATACATCTTTTACTACATGTTTAATAGTGTTTGTTACTTTATCACAAATAACATTTGCTTCTTCATGAACATCCCAAATTTTGGAATCTTGAATTTTACTCATAAAAATAATTTTATTTGTCTTTTAGTTTCCCCCATCTAATTCTACGATGACAAGTCATAGTATTCTTTATTTTGCAAGTCTTCATCTTAAAATCTAGAACTAATAATCGATATTGGGTACTTAAAAACTCACTTGGAATGACCTTACAATATTTACAATCTCGACGATCTATTATTCTCATAAGAAAATAATCAATATATGTTTTATTAAATTCATTCTTATAAGTGATAAGATGCTCATTTCTTTTCTTGAATAATGTATTAGTAATAACAAAATCATAAGCTAAAGAAAAATCTAAAATGACTCTACCTTCTTCATTGATCACTCCAAAACCGTAGCCACCATGACTGTTTCTAAAATCTTCAACCATCTTACTGACATGTCCATTTAAATCTTCTCCAATAAAAATTCTTTCTTCAAGATGTATCATTTGTATTAAGTCTTCTAAGTCATTACATAATTTATCTTTAGACCCTATATCTAAACCTACTTGAGGAGCATAAACATTTATAATATTAAAAATAATGGTATCAATAATAATCTTAAGGGCTATAATTATATCTTCAACTCTATTAATTTTTACAACATTATCTTTCAAACCCATATCTATAATTACACCTACACCATTTCTAGTGCAACTCTTACAAGAATACCAAAGTTTGAAACCTGAGTTATCAATCTCCTTAGCCTTTTCTCCAACACATTTAGTTTCTTGAATACATAAGATATTAATATTTCTATGAATCATACTATCAATTAATTTCATTAATTTACCATTGAGAGTACATATATTCCAAGATCCTATCATAATATTAGTTTCACGAACTAAGTTCTTTACCCGCATTTGTCCGTAATGTGAGAAATCTTGCTTATTTGACATTACACTCGAGCGCTACGTCAGTAGCGGCCGCACACTTCGTATTGTATTCAAGTCATACAACGCGTCGCTTCCAGGGTACGCCCTAGCACTTACACAATGATCAAAAGGATTTAAGTATTTCGAGCTCATATTCAGAAATTCGTGGTAGTCTATTTTGATGATATATTGGTTTATAGTAAATCATAAAAAAAAACCAATTGCAACACCTACGGACGGTATTTGAGGTCTCACGATCCAAACAACTATATGCCCACCGCAAAAAGTGTTACTTCCTCACGACCATAATTTATTTTTTGCGCTACATTGTGTCTAGCATGTGGATACAAATGGACCCAACAGAAATTGAGGCAATCGTAAGCTGAACAGTGCCACAATCTTTTACCAAACTTCGACAATTTTTGGAGCTAGCCTCCTGCCGAAAATTTGTTCGCAACTTCAGCACTATCACTGCCTCCCTCACCGAGCTGTTGAACAAAATAAATTCACATGGACGGTAACAGCCCATACCAACTTCAACATACTGAAAGAAGAGGTCACTGAAGCCCTAGTTCTTGCCTCACATTATTTCAACCAACCTTTCGAGGTGGAGTGTAACGCTTCCGGCGTAGGCATTGACGTTGTACGAAGTCAAGGCAGTCACCCCATAGCCTACTTCAGTGAAAAACTAAATGAAACTCGACGAAAATATTCCACATACGACAAAGAATTTTATAACATTGTTATAGAGCTAGAACACTAGAGTCATTACCTACTCACAACCGAGTTCACCCTCTTCATGGATCAAAAAGCCCTAAAATTCTTAAACAGTCGGAATAAACTCAAAGGGCGCCACTCTACCTAGGTAGAATTCCCAACGTCCTTCCAGTTTGTACTCAAACACAAAGCCGAAAACTAGAATTGCGTCGCAAACGCTCTAAGCCGCCATCACCTCCTGATCACATCCTTGCAGACACATGTTGTAGATTTTGAAGTTATCAAAGAGTTATATGGGACTGATGAAGACTTTCAGCAAATCTGGGAACAGCGTCGGAAGAAACCTCACGGGTAGTTCTAAAAAACGAACAGCTACTTGTTCCGCCACGACAAATTGTGCATATTCTCCAATGCTCTCTACGTGAAGCTATCATCCAGCAGAACCACAGTAGCGGATTGACAGACCATTTTGGCAGAGATAAAACTCTCATACTTCTGAAAAAATATTTATTTTGGCTTCGACTAACACAAGATGTAGAGCGACACGTTCGACAATACAAGATTTGTCATATCGCCAAAACACGCCGCCAAAATACAGGACTATACACATCTTTACCAGTCCCTAAAAGCACATTGGGTCGATGTCAGCATGGATTTTGCCATCGAACTACCACACACACAAAGAAATAAGGTCTCTATCATGGTCATAGTTGACCGTTTCTCCAAGATGGCGCATTTTGTCGCCTACTGCCAGACGTTAGATACATATCATATTGCTGATTTATACTTCCACGAGATCGTTCGCTTCACGATACTCCCATGAACACTACTTCCGATCGGGATATTAAATTTCTAAGCCACTTCTGGCGTACAATCTAGAGCAAATTAAACACTAAACTCCAATTTAGTTCTGCAGCACATCCTCAAACGGATGGGTAGACCAAAGTTGTTAATAGAAGAAGCCTTAGGATCTGCTTCGAATCTTCTTTGAGAAAAATATCAAACAATGAGATCTCATTATCACTCAAGCAGAATTTTCCAGTAATAGATCAACAAGTCAGACTATAGGACACACGCCATTCAAAATTTTGTACGGTCGCAACTCGATCACACCCCTCGAGTTGGTCCCACTGCTACCCCCGTAGAGATCAGTGAGGATGTTATAGAACGTGTTTCCCAAATTCAGCAACTCTACGAGGACATTGGGTAAGCAAAATCACAAATACCAATCACAAGCAAACAAGTCCACGAAAAAGATTACATTTCAAGAAGGTGACCTTGTGTGGAAACGACTTAAGAAAGAATGATTTCTCGTAGGAGCTTACTGCAACCTTAAGTATAGAGCCGATGGACCTTTCCACATTCAAAAAAGACTAAACGACAATACATACAAAATTGACTTGTAAGAAGACTCCAAAATGTCAGCAACATTCAATGTCACAGATCTCACTCCATACTACGAGGAACCGAAAGTTTCGACAATTGATGTCAAAGCTCCCCAAACCAGGGGGATTGATGCAGAACAGTTCTCCCCTACAGGTCTTGCCCGCAGCATTATCACGCTCATCGACCGGGCGTAGCTTTTACCATTGCTATCTACTAGTCTTCTCTCTATTTACATGTCTTTTTGCTTAAGCCTGAACCAGTGATTTTGGTTTTCCAATTTCAGGTTTTCCTCTTGGTGTTTCCCTCTTTCGAGAACTGCATCCTTCGACAGAGTGGTGCTACGGTTGTATCCCACCAAGGTGCTGTATATCTCCACTCTGTTTCCATGCATTACCTCCCATTTTCGTAGTCTGCCACAAAACCTACATGCATCATTAAGCCACCTCTAGTCGCAACCCTCCTCCCTACACCACCTCCAGCAGGCTGCAAATCCCTCAGGTCCCTTTCCAACCCACTTCACAGCCACATCCAGCTCCCCACAACAGCCATCCTGCTACTGCCTTCCTCCCTGGCACTGCTTACTGAAGACCACCGACCACTCCATGCCCTCAAGCACCGCTCCGGTCACCGCAAACCACCCCGACGATCGTCTAACCGCTGCTGACTCCTTCCCCGCCGCCCCGGTGACGTCTCAGCCGCCCTCCGACGTTGTCCACGACTGATCCTGCCACTTTACTTCTTATTTTATTACCTGCCAAATATTTATTTCCAATATTATTGTCCACTTGTTTGTGTTATTTTCCGTTTATGAGTCGATGTTGTAATTTCTTCAAAGTCGGCAATAAAATTGTGTAATTTGAGTCATGGTTTGGGTTAAGTCCGGTATCAAAAGAAGAGAGATAATTTTTTGCAAGTTTAATAGATAGATAAAAATGGTAGAATAAAACAACTAGATGGAATTAACATGAAATGACTCCGAAAAAATGAACCGGCAAAGATAAGGGTGTTATGCAAAATGACTAGAGAAAAATACAGGTCAAAATCATATATATATATATATATATAGGCAAGCATGAAAATGCACATGCATGAGCTATCTCACGTAACAAAATTAATGAATTAATCACAAACTAACACTATCAGGCTCTATATCATGAATTTTTTAAAACAGATCATTTTTTCAAAAATTTATTTGATTTCTAGATTTTACCGACTAATAAGCTCAAATTTTAGAGATATCCCGCATACCAGTAATAAATACCATAAACCAAAAAAACCATCTCCTCCTTAAAGGTAATTTTAGTTAAAACAGGTAACAATCTCAAAATCGAGATCTGAGAATACAAATAGAGGAAGATAGTGTTATTTTAGTTAAAAAGGTAGGAAACAAGCCCAAAATTATATTTTAATTAAAACTGGGAAACAACAAAGGAAAACCATAAAATCATATACTATACAAAAAAAAATAAATAAACTTGCACTAATTGCTACACAAAACTTCGTCAGATATAAGTGAGGAATTTGTCTCATACCTCCGCCTATATCCATGTAATTATTAATTACTTTTATGATTCCAGTAACTGTCACAACATCACCTGGAATGCAAGAATCAACAAGATCTAAAGTCAATTCACACTCCACTGTGCGAGGTACCCGTCCCTCTTCGTAAATACCAGATTCAAGTATTTCCTGAAGCCTGAATAAAGAAGAAAATAAGAATTTTAGGGCATTTACATACATAGCACACAATTCTTATGTACATACTCATATCAGAATTAACCCAAAAATTAATAAGCAAACAAATATTATTACTAGAAAAGTCAATAAGAAGTTACAACAAACACATAAAAATGGTAAATAACAACACATATAATATACAAACTCACACTAGAATGGATCTCAGGGTGGTGGTGGTGATCGTCGAGGGTTTGGAAAATGACAGGATAGTGGACGTGGGGGTGGGCAAGCAAAAAACAGTAAGACAGCAGTTTCCCAGGTTCCGAATAACAAATATCCAGCAGATATCGACGTGACACTGCTATCCGAGATGAGGACAGCGGCTGGAACAGTGATGACAGCGGGTAAGGAGGGCTGGAACAGCAATAGGAGATGTGGTGGACCGCTGGACAGCCAAAGGAGGGCTGTCCTGGGAGGCAGCAGTGAGGAAAATGGCTGGACAACAAGGAAACTACAGGAAAATAGCAGAAGGAGGTTGTTTCGGTCGGTTGCAACAGGGAAGGGGCGATCGGGAGTGATGCAGAAGGGGATACAGAAGATAATCACCTCCTCAGAAATGAGATGCAATCAAAGTACCTCTCGGACCCTTAGATACAGTGCTAGAAGGGAAAATAAGGATGTCGTCGGTTGGTCCGACAAAAAACACAGCAAAACTGAAGATCGAAATCCTAATTCAGCACATATATAGGAAGAATGATAAAAGGAAACTCTCTAAAAAAATAGAAAGAAAATAAGATAATGTCGCCATGTTCGGTCTTCCAGCGATCACGGGAACCGCCGCGTAGTGTGCCACATCATTTACATCTCATACCTAAACTTTCATATTTACACACAAAGCACTCAAATCATTAATATCACGGAAAATAACACTATTATCGCTTTTAAAAAATTAAATACACCTTTTCATGCAAAGGTTTAAACCACCAAAGTGCTATCTAAGTAAATATCAAAGTGGAGGTGTGAGATATGTAAATATATAAGAAACGTATACTAGGCATATAAATTTCCCAAGAATTTTTCAACTATAACTAAGCTTCCTGAGCAAAGATAGGAATTTCATGCCTTATTTTTTGAAAATCTATGGCTTTAGCAGAAGATCTGACTGGAGTAAAACTCTTGCTTCTGCATCCATGAATACTGCAACCTATTGGTGGTGAAAATCTTCCATCTGGAAAAGCTCTTGTAATAATGGTTCCGCATTTCACACATGTAAAATCCATTTGCATGATTAAAGGCCTCACAGTACTAACTTTAATGACATTGCCCCGTACAGAAACAAGCTTACCTGCGCCAATAGAAGTTGAAATCAATAACTTTTTTCGTAACCAATGAAATAGGAAAAAAAACTATGATGCATGGAAACAGACACAGGAGCAATGACACTACACGAATATGTGACACTTCTATTTTTAAAAATATAGAACATGGATACGTGTTGGACATAACATTATAATATACATGGCATTTATATACATACCACCCAATTCTTATGTATTTACAAATCTAATACCCAAACTTTGTTTTTAACATTTATACCACCCAAATCTTTCATATTATATCGAAATGCTTTCATTTCTGGAGCCTTTTTATTTTTGAAATTGTTTTTAAACTTTTTAAATGTCATTTACATTCAAAGTAGTCATTTGAATGGTTAAAACTATTTGTAACCTCAAACTTTCAGAAGAAGATTAGAAACACAACTAGGTTAAAGCATAAAAGTTTAGTGGAATCAGAATATTGAAACTAGGTTCATACAAACTTAGTAGGAGATGTGGATGCTTAAGAATTCTTGCAGGATTAGAAAAACCTAACTATAATGTGGGATTCCAACACCTTCCCATGCATAGGTAAGGTGCACAAATGTAAAAATTGAAGTTTAGAAGTTAGATATGTAAATATATAAGAATTGATTGGTATATATTTAAATCTTCCTAACATAAATTAATAAAAATAGATAAAAAATTAACTAAATAGGATTATAAGAACAATAAAGAAGAGATAATAAAAAATTTAATAATATTAATTATCGAATGCTAAGGGATTCAAAAATATAATTTAATTTAAGATATAAAGAAATAAGCACTAATCATCTTAAGTTTAATTTTTAAATAAAAAATAAATATTTCTTTAAATTTTAATCTTAAAAATATATGTTTAAAAATACTTTTAAATTTTTTAATTTATTAATTTAAGACACGTGTATATGTTTTTTTCTTAAATATTATTTAAATTAAACACTTCTATATTATGCCCGCTACGTGTAGGAGCCATATGGGAGGCATTTCTACATTCAATACTGCATTGCTCTTTAATTGGAAGTGTTCATGCATTATATAAAAAGGATAAGTAGGTAACAAATGAACCCAAAAAGAAAGCATATGACCAACCAATGTAAGCAGCTTTCAAACTTTTTAGTGTGATCAATGAATCGGGATGATTATAAAGCCTAATATTAATCTTCTCAGCCTCCGAAATGTGATGATCATTTCCCTTCAACAACAGAGCCTGAATACAAATTTTAAGGAGAGATTTGTGTTAGAAATTTTCAAACCCAAAGGATAGTCAAAGAAATGGGGCATTTACATAGATAGCACACAATTGTTATGTATTTACATATCTCACACCTAAACTTACATATTTACACACATTGCACTAAAATCTTTAATACCACATCAAAAATAGTGCTATTATCATTTTTTAAGAGTGAAATGCACCTTTTCATGCATAGATTTAAAGCAGCAAAGTATTATGCGTATTAATATAAATGCTTAGGTGTGAGATATGTAAATGCATAAGCATTGTGTGCTAGGTTTGTAAATCTCCCAAGAAACATATACATAAAGTACCATATGAGCTGCGGCTCCCATGCATAAGAGTGCCTCTTTGGGCACATCCCTTAAGTTTGCATAAAACCCCTCTACTAAACATACTTTTTGAAGCTGCTGGAAGTCAACCGGCAGAAAGACACAACTATCATACTGAACCTGTATATGAATTTATATTAAACTAAATCATGATGCAGCTAGTAGTGGATGATAACAAATTCACAGTTCCATTAAAAGTGCAAAGGGGCATTTACATACATACCAAAAATTCTTATGCATTTACATGTTAAACACCAAAAGTTTGTTTTTCTACAGTTATAACAGCCAAATCTTTCATATCACATCAAAAATACCACCATATTAACTTTTAAAAAATCAAGTACACTTTTTCATGCGTAGGTAAGATAATATGTATGATTTAGATGTAGATAAGCAAATACATTAGAATTGAGTGGTATATACGTAAGTCTTCCAAGTGTAAATTGAGAGAAATCAACCATCACTTTTCAGAAAAGAATGGAGTTCTTATTATCATTTTAATATTTTTCAGATTAAACCATCAGCATTTATTGATGAAAACATATCACACCATATAAAATTAAGTAGCAAAATTCAGGCTTTTTAGGATCTCTCTTGTAATATTTTTGAGACTAAACAAGTTGTTCTTCTAGTTTCTTTTATGATAATTATTATTGTTTACCACCTATTGAATTATTATTAAGAATCAAATAATAAAATAAATTATTAATATTATTATTATTCGCTTATTCTTAGTGCATATAATCATTTGTATAAGTACTTTTTTTATTGTGAATCAGAAAGAGATTTAAACTACTCACTTTTGAGTTTGTCTAAGGAGTTAAAATTAATCATTTAATCAAGTTCCATGTCGTCAGGAGTAACAAGTTTCACATCTTAGATGTGACAACTAAGTGTTAGGATGAGAAAGTGATTTTCCTAATGATACAATATAAATGTTCACTGAGACATAATCAATGTAAGAACCAAAATTTTGTTCTTTTTTTTTCCCACTACTGAGTCGAGCCACTTTTCCTTCTCCTTCCTTCCGGCAATTGTTGCATCTGTCATTTGGCTCACATGATGCGCGGGATCTCTTAATCTTGTTGTCAAACAGCCTTCTTGATTCAGAGATCCGCGCAATGCCCCACAAGATCCCCTTTCCTTTGTTCCCTCCTATAAGTTTCCTCTTCAGTGGTTGCCTTCCCTAATTGCTCAACCACACGGCCTCTATAAGTCCTCCTTCCCTTTTCTTTATTTCTTTTTTTCTATTATAATGCAAAATTACACACACACACATCTAATAATAATAATAATAATTTTATAGCTAAATGTATTTTGGGTATAGAACTTTTGAGCACACTTCTCTGTGACGTCATAGGGTGAAACTTAAAAAATCAGAAGTTTCATTTTTATCACCTCAAAGTAATTAATTTTTTCTTTATTATTATGGGATAAATGTACATTTCCTAGTTATAGGTTTTATTCTTATTGTTTGTATTGCATTCATAGTTACTTGTAGGATTGTCAGTCCGGCCTTTGGTATTTCATTTACTTTTTTTTACAATTATTATAGCTTCATTTATTGCTCATAACAAAGTAATTAGCTGTCTTACTCTATTATTGCACAACTCTCTGCATATATGAATAAACCTTGCAATTATAATATTTCTTTTCTTGTCAGCTACTTATATGAATTGCATGTAAATTTCTATCATGTCACAAATCCATGTGAAGTAGCATTTTGCTTATGTATTTTCCTATTAAAAAAATTTCATATGTTTTTATGTCATAATATGTTGGTCGGTGGAACATTTTTGGATATTGACTAATTGGGCCACCCACAGAGTGATGACTCTATAAAAAATTGTCAGGCTTTCTAGGGTTGATGCATAACTTTCCAGTTTCACGGTCTCAAATAATATCGATTATATAAACTCAAATAATGAACGGTTGTTAAGCCATACACTAGTAATTATTAGTGATTGCATATTTCATTAAACAGATTGAACAAATGCATATTATATTGATTTCGATTTATCCAACTTATTTTTGTCCGTTAAAATTATAATTGTTTGTATAGTAAATTCGTTATTTTTTATAGTTCATACTACATGTCTCAGTTCATTGTCATTTATAAATTTGATTTGTTAAATTCACTAGTAATATTTTTGTATAACAGGTTCTCTTAAACAACTTACAGGATCATCCCCACAGAGGCAAACATTCCAGTTCTAAATTTAATTTTGTTATTTCAATGTTTGCTTTAGTTATTCTATTTCTCTTTTAAGTATTAGGTTGTTGTTTCCCCTATTATTATTTCAGTTTTGTTTCAGTCGAATTTTTCTTTTTATTTTAGTTGTACGAGTTGGACTTCTATTTATGAAATAAAATAATTTTTTTTAATTATTTTTGTTAATACATACATATAATCTTTTATTTTGATGATACAAAATATGTGTAATTCATTTCATTATATTTGTCAGTGTGTACCGTCTTCCATGCTCGGGTTGTGAAATCAAAAGATTGAACGTGTATCCTTGGAAAAATGAAATGCAAATAATAACAATCAGAAACCCTAATTTGATCACTAAACTTAAAACCCTAGCCTCTGCGCTAATAGAGACAGAGATAAAATGCGAAGAGAGCGAAAGAGCCCTTACGTTAGAAAGGATGGAATCCGCTTGCGGCGATGAGAAGAAGTCCGCTAGCTCGACCAGAAGCTTGTACTTCCTGTCATCTATAGCAAAATCCGCCTCCGGGAAATAAAACGGCCAGATATCTGCCGCAGTGTCGGCGTACACGTTGCGGTCCACCGCGCGTCCCTCCTCCGCGGCGTACATCAATCAAGAGCTCGGTAATGGCGGGAGTGTCTGACAAGAAAAAGTCCGGTAGAAGGGTGAACAATGGCTGGGCGATGATTGGAACGAAGGAGACGAAAGCAGCTGGGCTCCCAAAATGGGCTTCGAAGAGAGAGACGTATGCTTTCGCGCCCCGCGAAAAAATCTTACTGAATCAAATTTGCAGACTCCACGTGTCCACTTCTTAAATACAATTTTTTTTATTTAATGCATCCTTGCCCTAGCGTATTTTTAATAAAATACTGATACAATTTTGCATCATGACTCTTCTGACCCTGGGCTCGCTCCAGCGGTCTAACAAGTGACCAGTTTGTGCAATTAGAATTTAATTTTAAAATAATTAGAAATTATATGAACAATTCGATAAATTCTTTTGATGTATTCGGACTAAAATGATCACATATAAATAATTGAAAATTATTTTTGTCATATGGCCACCACTATTTAATTTTGTTTCTTTTTTAATTTATAATTTTTATTGGAAGATTTACATGTGTATCACTTACTTTAAATGTATTTACTTATCTAAGATGTAAATTTAAAAATATTATCTATGCATGAAAATGTGTATTTCACTTTTCAGGATAAAAATATTGATATCTATGATGTGATATGAAAAGTCTCACTGATATTGTACATAAAAAATGTTATCGAAAAGACATCTCGTGGATGGCAAAGGAGGTGACATGGTCTCTTGGGACATAACAAAGTCGACCTAGGACCACAGCCTCAGCGACTAGGCTTACATATCGGAAAGACTGTACGCCTTAGACAAAGAAGGAGTGGATCACTCTCGATGAATCAATCTAACCATACCCCACTCATAAGTTTGTCGCTTTCCAACCCGGATAGACCGAGAAAGAGAAACTAATAATCTAGTTTTAGAATGGTTGGTGTAAACCCTCAGCGATGCGTCACCCGACCTCACAGCCACTCGGTCTCATAGCTACCCAGCCTGACGGCCGCCCGATCTCGTAGACACCTGACCTGATTGTTGCCTGACCTGATGGTCACACATATCAACAACCACCGGTCTGAGCGACCATCTCCAACCTAATTGTACCTTGGCCATATCAGCGACCACCGGTTTGAACGAATGTCCCGCAGTATCTACATACTTTAGGGGTACAACATGTCATTTTACATTAACTCATCTCTATAAAAGTAGGTCAATTTTATGAATAAAAGTTTCATTAAATTACTGTTCATTATTGTTTTATTGCTCTCCCTCTCTCTATCTCCCATCCTTTGAAGCTCTATTCCTTAGACAAGCCTCCCGAACACATTTGGATTCAATAGGTATAATTTTTTTTAAAAAAAAGTTTGGGTGTTATATAAGTGAATACATGTATAATAGGTGCCATTTTAACAAACACATCTAAGTTTTTTACTCTCTTCAACATTTTAAATATTTGCTTTCATAGAAATTGCACCAATCAGTGTTGAATCAGTGTTGAATCCTTTCATGACGTTAGATCATGTACCGTTGGTAGGCTCATACAACTCAAGTAAGACTTGTGATGGAAGTTATGGAAGAGGATGGATTTATGATCTAGAAGTTCTCCACTTCAATCTCAAAGAAGAATAAGACCAATGGGAGATAAAAGAGTATGGGTCCCTGTAGAAGGCGGAAGAGCCTTTATTTATCATAACTCCAAATGGCTTCTCCCTCCACTCTCACAACAATGAAAGGCAACAACGATGCGGATGTCAGATGACACATATATGAACATTAATGTATGTCTCCTCATTACTAATGACCAAAACCTTGGGGATTGATGACCCCCCATAGAATGTTACGTGAAGAGAATGGCAAATGAGCATAATTGGCCGACCTACCAGCTGGACATGACAGTTGACACTTCGATAGGCCAACCCAGCGGGTCAATCTGGAGGATGAGACTTGATAGTTGGCACTTTGGCAAATGAGATCAACTGGTGAAGATCGTCATCTCCAAATTTTGAGGAAAATGAGCTTGTTAGGCTCAAAAAGACTTATTAATGTTAGCACCAACTCATGAAAGTCATTTATTGGTGCCCTAATTCTCTCATCCCTTTGATAGATGACTGCAAGAAGAACAGAAGAATGAAGATTCTAGTAGCTTTCAGCATTTGATCACTATTATTTATGAATTATCCCGTGGGTTGCCCTCTAAGAAGGTCTAAACCCTTCGAGAAGTAGTAGGTAACATGTGAAGATCAACATCTCCATTTCTTGAGGAAAAATGAGCTTGTTATGCTCAAAAAAACATATGAATGTTAGCACCAACTCATGAAAGTCATTAATTGGTGCTTTAGTCCTCTCATCCCTTTGATAGACGACTGCAAGAAGAACAGAAGAATGAAGATTCTAGTTGCTTTCACATTTGATCACTATTATTTATAAATGATCCTGTGTGTTGCCCACTAAGAAGGTGCAAACCCTTTGGGAAGTAGTAGGTAACAAGTGAAGATCGACATCTCCATTTTTATTTTAGGAAAATGAGCTTGTTAGGCTCAAACTAACTTATTAATGTTAGCACCAACTCATGAAAGTGATTTATTGGTGCCCTAATTCTCTTATCCCTTTGATAGACGACTGCAAGAAGAACAGAATAATGAAGACTCTAGTAGATTTCAACATTTGATCAATATTATTTATCAATTATCCCGTTGGTTGCCCTCTAAGAAGGTCCAAGTCCTTCGGGAAGTAGTGTGTAACAGGCGAAGATCGACTCCATTTTTTTTGAGAAAAATGAGCTCCTTAGGGTCAAACTGACTTATTAATGTTAGCACAAACTCATGAAAAGTCATTTATTGGTGCCCTAATTCTCCAATTCATTTGACAGACGACAACAAGAAGAACAAAAGAATGAATATTCTAGTAGCTTTGAACATTTGAATCAACGTTATTAAATGCACATGTAATACATGACACATGATACATACTACTTTCCGAAGAGTTTAGACCTTGTTATAGGGCAACCCACGGGATAATTCATAAAAATAGTGACCAAACAAGATTTGCCTTATCTTCGATGACTGCAAAACCATATGCTTGTTATGCTCCAGAGGACTGCAAGGTGCACATGAAATCACTTTTATCAAGTTTGGATTGTTCTTCTCCTAGGAGTCGTAACTCTCCTCCAAGGAGTAGTTGCTTACACTTATTGTTGAGTTCAGATTCTCCTTCACTTGGGAGAAATGGATGTCATTCACGAAGTAATCTCTTGAACCTTTGAGTATGTACTTTAAGTAATTTTCCTCACCTAAGTACCTTGGCTCATTTATAGAAAGCAATCATTCAAGCTTAATGTTGAATTCATGAATTAAGAGTTAGAGGCCTTCTACGACTGAATTGGGAGGCCAATTCTCTTTTCTCAGGCGGCCGAACTATTTACAACAAGGGCAAAGACTTCAAGAAAAATAAAATTCAATAAGGAGCAACTCATAGTTGAAAAAGATGTTGCATATTGTGACGAATAAATAATATATTAAAAATAAATTTTAAGACTTCTCTGTGTTAGTATTGCAACTATGTTATACATATATTATAACTTTTTTTTTCATTGAGGAATGACTGTCACATGATTTAAAATAGGGTACAAAGTTCCTCCAACTTAATATTATACAAAATAAATTACAAATAATGTTTGTTATTATAAAAACATAACTTAATATTATAATTATAATTCAAAACTATTTAATTTACCGCAAACACCCTAAACCACATGTCTCGTACCTCGATTGGAGTTTTCTTTAAAGATAAATATGAAGCATCCTATCTACTATTGATTATCAATATCCTAATGACTATTAAAGATGAAGAGGTCTTCAAGTGCAAGGTTGTTAAAAAATCCAAATGGCAGAGACCAATCAAAATATTGTTATTTCTACCAAGTGAAAGAACATTCAACAGAAGACTGTTTTCAATTAGAAAAAGAAATTGAATGTCTGATACGCCAAAATCACCTGGGTTGCTACGTATAAGAATGAGGTGAGTGGAACCAAAAGAAATTGTCGAGGTTATCAAATGAGAAGTACAACTCCAAATTATCTTATTTGAGTGAAATGTTGGCCTATAAAATCTTAATTTTATTCTAGAAAAATTTTCATGTTACTTTAAACTATCATAATTTTCTTATTTTCTCATAAAAGATTTTTGTGTAGAAAGTCTCCTTCAAGACAAGCATCATACAAGATCTCCACTATGTCCCTACAAGTCGAGCCCAAGAGACAAGACACAATGGGAAGATATAGTACCTCTGGAAGTCGACCTTAAGAGACAAAACTAGATAGGAAGCTAAGATGTCCCTGGAAGTCGAACCCAAGAGGCAAGACTTGATAATATGATACATTACCCTAGAAGTCGAGAACAAGAGACAACACTCCATGAGAATCTACCATGCCTCTAGAAGTCAAGCCCAAGAGGCAAGATTAAATGGAAAGATGCGATAATTCTGGAAGTCGAGCTCAGGAGGTAAAACTTGATGGAAAGATACCATACTCTTTAAAGTCGAGCTTAAGAGGCAAGACTCGATTGGAAGATTAGGTAACCCTAGAAGTTGAACCTAGGAGGTAAGACTCGATAGGTAGCTACCATGCTCTTGGACGACGAGCCCATAAGAGAAGTCTCGATGAGAAGTTAGTAGTGGACATGATCCTCACTAGAAGGCCTCCAAGAGAGTAATTGATTGACAGAGTCTCCACTCATAGATCTCAAAAGACTAAAAGCATGAGAAGACACATGTACAATAAAAACCTCAGACTCAGAAGACACAAATATATCAAAAAACTCAAAAGGCTATAAGCCTCAGGAGACACATGTACATTAATGACCTAAAAAGGCTATAAGCCTCAAGAGCCACATATACATCAAAGATCTTAGAAGTTTATGGACTTCAGAAGTCAATGATGCATTTCAAGCTCCTAGAAACCATATGTCTAAGATGGCATAAGCCTCAATAGATACACTCCCAAGAGGATACAAATCCCAAAATGCATGGGTCTAAAAAAAGTGTGATTCTTTTATATAAAGTGCACGTGTTAAATTTAGTTATAGACTTCCACATGATTGAGACAACATATCAACCTCAGAAGCAACGTCAAAGACATAAAAATAAATACATTATCATCTCTACAAATGTCACATTAGAGGATTAAAAAATCATAAAGACCAACAAAGAGAAATACAAAGGCTACAAGAGATCTGCACATCATCTGAAAAGTGAGTAGGAAGTTGTGATTTCACTCACATGAAACACTCAACACCATTCAATAACTCATCAACAATTCCTGCTTTATTAGACGTAATCTATTATACATATGACCTTAAATTTCAAATAATCATTGACACCTTATATATTCAAGGACAAACACATTTAATACATTAGTTATATAGACATTAACTTACATAGGCATATATGTAATGATTAAATTTGACATCGTAAATAGGTAAATACATAAGTCACACCCAACCCTCTCATAACAAATGAATATTATCACCATTTTTGTTTATAAAAAGTGAAATAAACCTTCTCATGCTTAGCAAATTAAGGTGTCATGCATTAAAAAATTGAAGTTTACACGTAAATGAACCAAGTTGACTCATGACCCAGCTCCTGTTTGACTTGATAAGTGGCTCATAAGCTTTTGAGTTAACAAGTTAAGCTCAAGCCAGACTCCACTCATTTGCCCGTGATTCAACTTGTCTATTTGCCATTTTATTAGAACAATAGCTTGGGTTAATATTATTTGGCCTTGAACCAGTAGAATTAAACTCGAGCTAAAGCTCAAGCTCTATTAATTAATTAAGCACAGGCTTGAGACGACAGTGACTCGAGCTCAACTCCTTTAATTCCAACCTTAATTTCAATTTTCATATAATGAAAATAAATTAAATATAAGTAAACCTAAACTACATAACAATAATGTTCGTTCCTTGCCACATCCTATTTTCACCACTTTCAAAACTTCCGCCATCCACTTTCCCACCTACTCGCTGAAAATAATTTCGTACGGTCAACCGCCGGAAGTCACATAGCCTGCCACTGATGTGGCGTTCGATGATTGGTCGTCCGGACGTGCGGTGTCAGTTAGATCCATTGACGATTGATAACAAAATGATGAACAATGTAAATATAGAAATTTAGATATTGACTATATAAATAGTAATATTTTGAGTGTTATGTATGTAAAATTGCCTTCTTTTTGTCATCCGACTCAGAGCTTCTCGTCTTCCTCCGTCCGACTATCCGCGCGGCGTCGTCGAGCCTGTTAGCTCTCTGGTACACATTCGCCGCCGCAACACACAGCTCCTTCTCATCAACATCCCCACAAGACCTAAGCTTTTCCACCAATTCGTCCACCCTCTTGAAATCCCTCTTCGTCCCCAACAAGCTCAGCATCTGAAAATGCACCTTATCGGCCAACACAGATCCCTCCTCCTCCATTTCACTGTATAAAGCTTCCGCCTTTTCGAACTCCTGAAGCTTACCATAAGCATTCAGGGCCATGGCGATCATGTCAGAGTCGGGTAGGTGCCCTCCTGCTCTCATCCGATCCAACACCTCCACGACATTGCCGTGCTTCCTGTTCCTCGCGAACAGAACCATCATGGATCGGAAGGCCGCAATGTCTTTCACCTCAGAGCGGCGGAACAGCCACGCCGCCTCCTCGAGACGGCCGGCGCCGGCGAGAATGGTCACCGCATCGTCTTTGCTGATTTTGTTTACCGGCTGTTTGAGGTCCTGCGACAAACACCTCGCGTGCGCGACGAGTCCGGCTCGCTCGTATACGACGATCATGGTTTGGTATAGGACGGGGTCGATCTCGACGCCGGATTGACGGATTTTTTGAAAGAGCTTGGCGGCGCGGTGTATTTTTCCGGCGCGAGACCAGATGGAGATGATGGTGGAGTAAGTAATGGCGTTGGGTTCCACGCCTCGTTGCCGCATTTCAACGAACAGATTGCCGGCTTTCTCGTGTTCGAGAGATAATCCGTAGATCTTGATCATGGTGTTGTAGGTGACGACGTTCTGATCCATGTTCTGGCGCTGCATGAGGCGGAAGAGATGGACGGCTTCACCGAAGAGATCGGCTTCGCCATACACGCGGAGCATGGTGTTGCAGGTGACGGTGGAGGGGGGAATGCCGAGGCGGCGCATGCTCCAGAAGAGCCGATCGGCTTCGCGAACCATCTCGAGATGGCCGTAGGTGTCGAGGATCATGTTGCAGGTGGTGACGTCGAGGGGTAATCGGCGGCGGGGGGAGCGCATTTCGTGAAACAGGGAGAGGGCTTCGAGGTGGCGGCCGCGAGCGATGAGGGAGGCGATGATGGTGGAGAAGGATACGGTGTCGGGTGGAACTCCGGCGGCATCCATGTCGGAGAGGAGGATTCGGCGAGCTTCACGGAGTTGGCCGGCGCGGGAGAGAGCGGAGAGGAGGGAGTTGTAGGCGATGATGTCAGGGGTAAACCCTGCGGAGCGGAGGCGGGTGAAGAGGGTCAGGGCTTTGGAGGGATCGCCGAGGCGGAGGGAGAGGGAGATGAGGGTGGAGAAGAGGATGAGGTCGGGGGAGATAGAGTCGGAATCCATGAGGGGGAGAAGAGAGAGAGCGGCGTCGAGGAGATTGGAGCGGGAGAGGGAGGAGAGAAGGATGGAGTATGTGAACCGATCGGGGGAAACGGAACTGCGCATTTCGTGAAGAAGACCGGCGGCGAGGGGGAAGTCCCCGGCGCGAGCGGCGTTGCGGAGGACGAGGTTGTAGGCGACGGCTGAGGGGGGGTAGTGGGCGGCGTGGAGCATCCAGTCGAGGAGGGCGAGGGAGCGGCGGTGGTCGGTTTCGCGGGAGAGGAGGGAGATCATGAAGCGATGGGAGAGGGGAGTTGGAGAGGAGGGAGAAGGGAGGTAGGGGGACATGAGGGCGTGGAGCTCGGAGGCGGTGGTGGTGGAAGAGAGGGAGGTGAGGAGGGATGCCATGTCGACGCGGAGGTTGGAAGGTTGATGGGGAACATGGCGGGACTGTTGGGGTTTTCGATTGGGATTGAACCAGATGTGGTTGCCGGAGGAGATGGAGTTGACAGATGGGCGCCGGCGACGGGAGGCGGCGCCGACGGGGGAAGGGAGAATGGTAGAAGAGGGAGAGAGATGAAGCGCCATGACATTGGATAGTCTGTTCGGTGCTTCCTCTCAGATTTTCTCGGATCCGTATATTGTTTTATTTTATTTTATTTTTTCTTGGAGGTTAACCATAAAATAAAGTACATTGAGTTCAATCCAAATAAGATGAACTCAAAGGAATAAGATAAAAATATTAGCTCCGGATGAAAATTACGTCCGGACAACAACTGCGATGCACTAGTAGCAGAGGAGAAAAAAAAATGATCTCCGATCGCAACTGTCGTCTTACGTCTGGACTCCAGACGTAATATATTTGTCAGATTATAGACCTCATTTAAAATACTATCGTATCATCACTTCAACAAATCCTCACAATTAGTATTTAGTAGAATTACTACAAGTCTTAAAAGCCTAACAATTTTACGTCGTTGGTGTAACTTTTTGAAGTGGTCACTCATCTCAGAAGTAATCTAGTGCTAAGTTCTTGAATTATCAATAAAATTTCGAATAATACACCCAAAAGTACTTCGATGTTTAAGAGTTCAACTTCATTTTACTTTCTGAGGGTCTCACATTTAAGTAATTGAAGTTCTCGTCAGTACTCTTAATCAGAATCATCCATCAGACATATATGATTCTAGAAGTGCCCCCTATATATTTAATACATGACTCTTGTTGTGCAACATTTTGTCTGACAAACTCTCACCCATCTTGAGAGTGCTAGCACATGAGCACACTTGAATTTTGAGTTACTGATGAAATTTGATCCGCTGCACCAAAAGACATCTCGATGTTTAAGAGCTCACCTTCGTTCTCTTTGAGGGGTTTCATAATTTACATATCACAGTAAATGAAGCTCATAAACACAGATGGACTATAATACTTCAGAATACTGGGACTGTTAGACATAAATGCTCAGTTTTGTTCTATCTGCATGTTGGCAATTTTTATGGAAGAAGAAGTATAAACTGAAAATCTCAAATCAGTAAATAAAAAATTTCTGGGGACAATTACATACATAGCACCCAAAACATTGATATTTACAAATCTATCATTCTCTTTCACCCACTTTTCAAATTCTCACTCAAATAGCAAAATTCGTGATAAAAACCAAGCCCATATTTTTCATTTTTATCAAATTCTCAATTTTTTGATCGTGACTTATAAATATATGATTCGGTACTTCAAAACTAACACATGAGGAGGAGGGGTGGGGGCTCATTTATATATGACAAAATATTACATCCGGACTACGCACGTAGATGTACGTGCGGAGCCTAATCCATGGGAGACACGTGGAATCCCCCAATAACACGCAATAACACGGGAATAACACGGAGGAATATTCGCAGTGTTCTTTCGCAGGTCATGATATTCAGGCGGAATAAATCGGAGAATAATGCGGAATAACACGGGAATATTACTTCATGCTTATTCTGTGTTATTCGCGTTATTATGGTGGTATTGTAACGCGCACGATAACACATCAATACTACGCGGAATAACACGAGAATAATGCGGAGTAACACGGGGGAATATTCCCGGTGTTACAATACTACCGCAATAACACATGAATAACGCGGAATAACACGGAGGAATATTCCCATTGTTATTTCGCTCTAAACACCGCTAACCGCGGAGTAACACGAGGAATATTCCTTCGTGTTATTCTCTTGTTATTGCGTGTTATTGCGGGATTCCACGTGTCTCCCGTGGATTGTGCTTCGCACGTACCTCTACGTGCGTGGTCCGGATGTAATATTTTCCCTTTATATATACATGTAAAAATTGAATTTAAAGTGTTAGATACGCAAATACATAAGAATAAAGAGTTATGTAAGCAAATCTTTCTAAAAAAAATTAAAAAAGGTCGAGCAACTTCAATCTTGTAAATGTTGCAAACATTACAAAAATAACAACTACAACAAAAGATTTTTCATGCAACCCCAGCATCGAATAGAAAGAAAGAACAGGTTAAATAAGAAAGCACAGAAACTCACGTCCAACTTGACATAAGCGGCACCAAAAGGATAGGGGTGTCATTTATACACAGGTTAGTACAAGGAATACAAGCAGGAGATTTCTATAGAGAAACAAGACTTCTGAGATGATAGCCATACAATAGATAATGAAAAAAAGAGGGTTTTTTACTTACCAATCATCCAAAATATCAAATATAACATTTTCACTATCTAAACTTAAAATTTACATTTCAACCACAAGTGTTCAATCCATTATATTTAAAGTTTTGAGTGGTTTTTGGGTGGCTAAAATGTAAAATTTCAAATTTGGGTGGTCAAGCCATTATATTTAAAGTTTTGGTGGTTGGTATGTAAAAAAAAATAATAATAATAATTAAAAAAAAGGCTAACATGAGACTGTATAATAAAAAGAAAAAAAAAAAAAGTTCCACTTAGAGAATAGGTCAGTCATAAAGAGAAGAATAAGAAAAAGAAAGAGTGAAAATTGGAGAATTCAATATGGCTATTGGTGTTAAGATAACCCTTTCCTAGAAGATACAGAAAATAACCTGAATATGGAATCCATCCTCTCTCAAAATGGCGATTTCCCGGCCTATAAATGTACAGAATAATCTCTTCTTCTTCCAGCTGCTAAGTTTCGTTCCTACGGCAAAAATGTCGAAGCAGGGTTCGTATTTTCTAGAGTACAGATGATGCATATGTATTCCATTTGCAGCTTATTTACCTTTTACTTTTTTTAATTCTCTCTTTTCTGTAGGATTTCCTAGTAAGAATCAAAGGCTGTAGCAGAGGACTCATTATTCATTCTTCCTCATTGGCTAGGGAGGAGAATGAAAATGGATTAAATTTATAGCCATCACCATGGTAGAACTTGTTCATAAATTCGACCCAGTGAAGACGAAGAGCATGAAGGAATGCGCTCAATGATTCCATCATGAGCAATATAAATGCTGTTGCAAATGCGAAAACAGTAAGTCCGATGAGACGAATTATGATGCTGTTGTACCTGTTAAAATAGATTAGTGAATCCAAGGCTGCTACAGAGAAGAAATCAAAGCAACAATTGTCTAACCATAGTGAAAAGCAATTCCGAATGAGATGATCAAATAATTATAGAATGATGTAGAATTTGAATAACTGAAGAATTTCAATGTTATGAATTTGTTAGTCAATTTGATTTTGATTAAAGAATACTGACATGACAGTTTAGTAGGAATCTGCTATGTCATTTTGGCTAAACGCTAAAGCAATAAATTTTGATTCCATGTTTCTAGCTCTGATACCACCTATGATAGATAGACACTCTTAGTTAAGAAGTAGTGCAATGTTGGATATGTATCGGATACATATATGGCTCCAACACATGTCGGACATGGTATAGAAATGTCCAATTTAAATAATATTAAAAAAAAGGACAAGCGTGTTCTAAATCAATGAATTAAAAAAATTCTAAAAAAATATTTTTAAGATTAAAAATTTAAAGACCTTTTTTTAATTTCGAGTTAAACTAATGTTCATGTAATGTAAGATATTTAGTACTTAATTTTTTAGATCAACAACTAAATAATATCTATGGATTCCTTAGCTTTTAAAAGTTAGTATTATTAAATTTCTTATTCTCTTCTTTATGTTCTTAATGTTCTGTTTATTTAGATTTTATTTATGTTTTATAATTTATATCAGGAAGATTTACATATACAATTCTCAACTCATTAGTATTTATATAGTTATATACGGATGCCACCATATCTATAAATGAAAATATGTATTTTACTTTTAGAAGTTAAAATAGTAGTATTTTAGATGTGATATGAAACATCTGGGTAGTATAAATGTAAAATAAAGCTTGGCTGTTAGATATGTAAATACATCAGAATTGGTTGGTATGTATGCAATCGTTTCTTTATATTATAATACCATGTATGATGAATATCCGCATCCTATATTTTCAATAATCAAAGTGTCATGTGTTCGTGCCGTGTTATGTCTGTATCTTTCATATCACATCTACAATACCACTGATTTAACTTCTAAAAGTGAAATGCACATTTTCTTGAGTGGCTGTAACCTTTCCTTTATATTATAACACCATGTCCTATGCATATCCACATCCTATATTTTTAACAATTAAAGTGTCACGTATCCGTGTCGTGTCGTGTCTGTATCAGTGCATCATAGAATGATTTTAACTAGCTTAAGATGGTTTTCCAGACTGTTTTTGAGCTTCCTCAAGAGAAGAAGTATAAAAACATGAACAAGCATGCTTGGATCATGAAATGTAATATCTCGAGAGTTTTCCAGCAGTTCATGATTATTTTAGTAGATTCTATAGTTCAAATTTTTTATCTTTTCTTGATCCATATTTTTTGACAGATCCGTTTGAAATTTCTTTTGAGTTGAAAACAGTGGAAGCCTGAAAACTTTGATTTTAGACAATATGCTAAAAAGAAAAAAAGGAGATGAGATGTACCATCATCTAAATTAATGACTTGCATGATGAAGCATTCAGGAACAGAATCATTGATGTAAATAGAGAAACAAGGCATTTTTGAGCTGCACTGCTCCACTTAATTCCTATGTATTTGCATATCTAACACCTAAACTTTAACGTTTACATATACTCCACTTAATCTATGTCTGAAAATGTGTATTTCAGCTTTAAAAAGTTAAAACAGTGTTTTTTTTTTATGAAATATGAAAATTGGGTAGAATAAATCTAAAAGGTGAAGTTTAGGCGTTAGATATGTAAATAAATACGAATTGGGTGGCATGTATTTAAATGCCCCAAGAGAAACTTCTTTCAGTTATCCTAAATTTTTAATTCAAGGAGTACAAATTAATTTATAACTAGAGAAATGCCCTTTTAAATGAAGCAGTAAATAAAGCACAGAATTTTCCTTTTTAAATCCCTCAAATTAAAAATGGAACAAAAATAGCAAGGCCAAGGTGAGTCTTCTCTATTATGAGTCCTAAATTGTGAATACAACAACAGCAACAACAATCAGCCTTTAATCCATTAAGTGGGGTCTGCTACATAAATCCTTTTTCTCCATTTTGTCCAGTTGAGTGCCATATTTATTTAATACTAATAAATTAAGATCATTTTTTAAACATGTCCAACTCTTTTTAGATCTACCCCTACCTTTTTTAACATAAGCCAAATCTAAAACATCTACTCTCCTAACTGGGTCATCAATTGATCGACATTTAATGTGACCAAACCATCTACAATGACTCTCTCTAATCTTCTCTGCCACAGGAGCTACCCCAACCATTTCACGAATATTTTCATTTCACATCTTGTCTCTAAGTGTAAAGCCACTCATCCACTTGAGCATTCTCACCTCAACAACACTTAATTTTATGCTTTTCTTTTTACAGGTCAAGATTTTGTGCCATATAGCATTGCAGATCTCACCACCATCTTATAAAATTTTCCTTGTAAGTCTAAGCGGGACTTTTCTATCATGCAACAGGTTCGATGCATTCTTTCGCTTCAACTATCCAACTTGAATTCTACTAATAATATTATCATCTATACTTGGAATAATTGACCAAAAATATCTAAAAGATTCACTCCTTTTAAGGACTTGATTACCCATAGTAACAACGACACCACTAGATCTACTACCACTTAAATTAAATTCAATGTATTCAATTCTAGACCTACACAAACGAAAGCCTTTAGACTCTAAAGTTGACTTTCATAATTTAAATTTTTCTTAAACTCTCTCTCTCTGATCATGTCCACAAGAAGTATATCATCAGCGCAACACATATATTAAGGTACATCCTCCTCTAAATGTGCAATAAAAACATGTATAATTAAAGCAAAAAGATATGGGCTTGAAGCCGATCCTTGATGTAATCCAACTGAAACAGGAAAATATTGGTCAATACTTCTTGTGTTTGAACACAAGTAAAAGCTCTAGTATGCATATTTTTAATAATTTGAATATAAGCAATATCAATAACTTTCTTTTCTAAAACTCTCTGAAGTACTTATCTTGGTATATTATCATAAGCTTTTTCTAAATCAACAAAAATCATAAGTCGAACCTCCTTACTATATTGTAATTCTCCATCAAACCTCTCAATAAATGTATAACTTCCATAATAAACTTGTCCGACAAGAATCCAAACCGATTTTGAGAAATTATTGCACCACGTCATAACCGATGTTTAATTGTAACTTTAATGTATAACGTATTAATTTAATGTGTCTATAATTTATACTCTAGTGCATCCCATTTATTCTTAAAATTATGAACTAACATACTCTTTCTCCACTTATTAGGTTTTTTTTTTAATTTTTAAAATAATATTAAAAAATTAGCAATAAAAAATTGACTATATCTCCTAAATATTTCTACACTTCTATTAGAATACCATCAAATCATATTACTTTTACACACTTCATTTTCTTTAAAGCCCCTCTCAACTTTTGTTTTACTAACGTGATAGTAGAAATAAAAAGAACTAGTATAATTTATGATATTAAAATAACTAAAGTCGATTATATTTTCACAACATTCATTAAAAAAATTATCAAAATATCTCACCTAGCTATCTTGAATACCCTCATTTAAGAAAATCAACTTTTTATTGTTATCCTTAATACATTTTACTTGAACTAAATTTTTATATTTTTTCTCAATTTGCTTGACTACTTTATATAAAAGCAGAATTATTATTATCACATATTATTCTCTTAAAACTCCATACAAGCCACCTTATATTTTTTACAATTCTCCAAGTTTTTATATCTAAACGAATGTTTATGACAATTTTTTATTTTTTATCGTTTCTTGTAAATTATGATTTCACAACAAACTATTTTTATTC
Source organism: Papilionanthe hookeriana x Papilionanthe teres (assembly GCA_022702705.1). Taxonomy (NCBI): domain Eukaryota; kingdom Viridiplantae; phylum Streptophyta; class Magnoliopsida; order Asparagales; family Orchidaceae; genus Papilionanthe; species Papilionanthe hookeriana x Papilionanthe teres. Next base: position 15,673,523 of record CM040436.1, read on the forward strand.
ATAAGAATTTTTTCTTTTGATTTTCCAGCAATTTTTTTTTTAATTTAGTTAATAGTACTCGTTATTTTATCCTACATAATATTAACTTTTTCATGAACATCTCACCTCTTAAAATCTTATAGTTTGCTCATAAAAATAATTTTATTTGTCTTTTAAATGTCATCATCAAATTATATGACAATATTTCATTATATTTTTCATCTTTTAACATTTCAACTTAAAATCCAAAACTAATACTCGATGTTGAATACTTAAATTCTTTTAAGTGATAATATGCTTTTTTTTTTAATAAAGAACAAATAGTAGCAACATTAAAAGCTAAAGCAAAATCAAATATGTCGTACTTTCTTCATTAGCCACTCTAAATCACAACAAATATGAATGTTTTTAAAACCTTCTACCACTCTACCGACATGTCATTTTAAATCTTTTCCAATAAAAATTTTCTTCAAGAGATATCATTTATATTAATTCTTCCAAGTCATTTGAATCCAAAATTGCAAATAAAGGTAAGAAAAGCAAAACATTTCAGTGAAACATGGCGACAAATGCCCTAATTTCATTCATGCTCTAGTTTGCACCTGCATAATTGCTTAAGGATTGAAAGAATTGAACAATAAAATTACATGGAAAATCTCCTCATTTAAAATGCAATAATAGAGTCCCAAAAAGAGATGTATAGATTTTTCGTATACTACATGTTGGATACAGTTGTCTCAGTGTGAAATTTCTTTATATGTTTATATAGAAGCATTACTGTGCCCACTTACTACATAAGTTGGCACAGTATGTAGTTACATATCTAACACAACATATATGCCATCTTACTTATGCAATAAAAGGTGTATTTCACTTCTTAAAAGTTAAAATAGTGATATTTTTTATGCTGATGCCGAAGTTAACCCAAATGATAACAGAAATGCAATTTTTATTTCGAAATGCAATTTTTATTACTGAGATCAAATAGGGATTATAACCAAAGACACTTGAATCTAGGAAATAACATAAGATGTTACACAAACTCAAATAAGCTTAAGTCGAGGGTGATGGTACTGCGCTTTAAGGAGGAAAGGCATACATGGATGTAGGCGAATGGTCAGAAAGCAACAAGGGAAGGCTGCAATTGGCTGTCAGATGGCATAAAGGTGGGCAACGACCGAGCATGGTGAGATTGCTGTAACAGAGGGGCGGTGGCAAGGTGTTGGAAGGGTAGGGTAGGCTCACAACAGCAAGGAGAGGAATTTTGGGGATGCAACAACATCGTCGGATAGTTGGAGAACGATAGGACGGCAAGAGAAGGGCCTTCTGGGGCTACGACGGTGATGTTAGATGATGACAGAGGTAGAACAACAAAGTGAAGGAGTGGCGGGGTAGAGGCAGCGGAGGCGGGGTGCAGGACAATGAAAGTAGCGAACTAGGTGGCCGGGAGCAGCGACATTAGCGAGGAGGAGAGAAGAGAAGGATGGAGTTGGCAGTTGGATGGGGGAAACATGATAAATATCTCCGCAAGAGCGAGCTACAACCGGAGCACTACTCATCCCTTGGGAGACGGTCACCGTCTCAAACGAGTTACAATCACAACACCTTCTCGCCTTTGGATACATTACTAGAACGGGAAAATTTGAATGCCGACGGCTGTCCTGATAGAAAACAATAAAAAAACTGACTTCCAAACCCTAATACAACACATATATAGGAACGTACTAACAAGGAATGAAGGATAATTGGAAAGAAAGCAGGACTGTTTCGACGGCCCGCCGATATATCTTTCTCCGGCACTGTAGCAGATACTGCGAGAAAACTATGGGCAAGCTCCCACATCAGATGTGAGATGAAAAATTTCGATCGTATAGTAAAAAAAAAGGTTATGGTGTTAGATTTGTAAATACATAAAGTGGTTAGAAAATGTATCTGGTTAAAAGCAGTGACAAAGCCTTTGGAACTTTGATACTTTTTCATAGTTAGATTAAATAAATGCATGCATTACACAATATTACAAAAGGCGTAGCCACGTAAAATAATTAGACCAACTCAAATACATAAAATTTAAAGCTTACCCCCAAGCAAGAAGAAGTATTTTCTCAAAGAAAACAGTTGATAGCTCTGAGTGTGCCAAGCTGGAAAAAAAAAAAAAATGCAAACATGACAGAAAAATAAAAAAATAATAATAACCACTGGAAAAGAGAACAAAAAATGCAGGAGAAATACCTTAGAGCCCAAAGTCTAAGATAAGATGCCGTATTTGAGACCGCTCCCAAAACAAATTCAATTGAATGAATCATCTGATGCACAAATATTTCACTGAAATTGAAATCATTGTGATGGTCTTGTGCGGAGTCAAGTTCAACGTCAAGATCGGCATCCGAGGTTCGAAGGATGCCATAAGTGCGACCTTGGAATCTCTATGTGAGCATTTGTAAAATTAATTTAGTTCGACTGAGTTTAAAGACAGTTATAAAATAATCAAAACAGAGAAAAGTGTTAAAAAGGCCTGCTAACTTTTTGCAATGGGTTATTTTAGTCCTAGAGTCTATACAAATATCAATTTAATCCCGAGACTCTTTTAACGAGGGGGGCTAACATAGCTCCCCAAGGATACTATTTCAACCCATATGAAAAGAGTGTGGGCACTAATTTGACACTTCTATAGACTCTGAAATGGTCCATATAAATATTCGAAGGACTATACTCACAATTTACTCCATCAATATTTATATAAAAGAAGCTAAAAAACAAGAAAGTCAACAATGTTACAATTCAACTGATGGTTGCCAAAACAATTGAGGTAAGATAATATATGAAGAAAAATAAATGCCATCATCTTTTGGGGGTTATTCTGTTCCATTCACTTTTAATAAATGCATATGTAGCACGGTCAAATCAAATTTTTTTCCAAGCATATTTAGCCCAACATTTTCTTTTTCTTTTTCTGGCAAAAGAGTACGTTTCTTTCTCACTCGATAACCTCAATTTTCTCTCCTTGTCTTATTGGTGAATCTGCAAACCTCTACCCAAATCACCTAAAAACCATGTTACACTCATTTTCAAACAATGCTGCTAAACATTTTTCACTGGTGTATATAAGGTCACAGACATATAGGGTATGACAAAATTATAAAAGTTTGGACACAATACTCCGATGTTCTTGTTTATAAATAATTAATATAAAAGGCGCAATTAAAACACGGATCGCCCAATAAAGTATATTATTAAATGTATCACCTAACAAGCTAGAGAACAAATAAAATAAAAATTAGCATCAAGTTAATTAAAATTATATTTCAACATTTCATCAAGTGCAGTAAATTATCAACACACAACAATCTTAGCATTAGTAATTAAGCATGAATTTTTTAATATCAATATTATATTTTCGATAGATAACTAATTAAAATACTAAAATGACAAAGAAATGCAACATTGAGATTAAACACGCGAGTATTTCTCAAAAAATAATTGCCCTTATTTCAAATATGATGCTGCACAAATGCAAACCCATGCAACGCGGAAGATGAAGTGACGTGGGTGCGTGGTGTTTCTTGCACAGATGCGAGAAACCAAGTCAGCCGGTTGAACTAGCTGGCATAAGGACCGGTCCAAGGAGCCGGTCCAGACATCCAGGCGGGCGAGCGGCTTCGTGCGTTTGGGGCGGCCTTTCCTTTCACATCTCCCACATGGATCGAGCAAAATTTGGGGAGAGGCGGCATTGCCAACCGGCCATTCACCTCCTTCCTTTCTCGTCCTTCTCCTTTTTTGTTGCCCACTAGCTAGGTCTATTTATATGCTTGTTTTTCTGAGTTTAGGGTAGCTCTTGCTGTGTTTACTTTCATATTTTCTAGGTGAATTCCTTCTCCCTTTCGTAGGGCTGTATCCGAGGATGTGGTGGTGTACTACTGTATCCTACTCTGAGGTGGTGATTGTATCTCTCATTTTATCTTCCATAAATCTTCCCTTCCGTCACCCCTTAGCCGTCGGCCATTGCGATCCTTCCCCAACCGCCTCCAGCCCACCTTCCAGCCGACCAACCTGTTGTCCACCCACTGTTATGCAGTCAAACCTGATGCCTAACACTCCATTCTTGCTACCGCCGCCGCCCCAGGACAACAAAACTCAGCTGTTCTTACCAAGTCTGGCCCAATTTCCTGTTGTCGTTGCACATAACAGCCAGGCTCCTAGCAGTTCCTGCAATTTCTCACCGCACCTTTGCTGCTGCCACCGTCGCTAGCCATCCCGGTCTGCCTAGCCGAACTCCACTACCCTACGAATACACTTGAGAGGTGTTTGCTTTTGTCAAATGTGTTTGTATTGTCATTTCCTGTTTTGTTGTGTTTTAACCCTCTCTACATTAATAAAAGTTTGCTTTGTGTCTTTCCGCTGTTTTAACCCTCTCTACATTAATAAGCCAGGCTTCAAGTTCATTAATGATCTATGCAAATAAAATAAAAAATGATAATTATTTAATCTAATCAATTACTACTGTGAATACAGAGAACTAACGAAGTTAATGATGGACACTTAGAAAGAATTGTTACTAATGTAAAAAGATATCTATCCTTATGATTATAAAGAGATAGTAATAAGTTAGACGAGGAACTAGTTGTAGGAGGGTTAAAAATTGCAAGGTAGGGTAGACAGGGCGTAAGTTGGAGTCGACCACCATGAACACTTAGCCATGATCATCATGTAGATTTTATCCCCTCCTCAGAAATCCTCCAAGGGTTTGCACTAAAAAGAAGTCAGATTTCATTATCATGTCAATAAAAATATGGAACTAGGAGTTAGGGTAGGGTTCCAACATAATCAATAAATACCAAAAATTTATTTGGTTAATTAATATTTTAGTAAGCTAAATATAATTAACAAGTCAAAATAAATAATAATTAATATTTCATTATAACAAATTTCAATATATTTATTAATTAAGGTCCTAATTATTCATAGCAATTACTGATCATTAAGATTAATTAAATGATCAAATGATTATCCTTTGGTCGATTACGATAATTTAATATGAATATTAATTAACCAAAGTAAACAGTTAAATATTGCTTTCTCTAATAAATTATTAGATTATTAACTATTCTAGTATTAACCATCATAATTAATATTAATAGTAAACTTAAAACCATAATTACTGATTGAGAAAATGTTAGAGATGAGGAAATGTAGTGCTGCAAGACTACTTCTAAAATTAAGAGCCGCTTGGGATCACTTTTATTTTATATTTTATACTTTTGTTTTTATTTTAAATAGGTTCCAGTGTTTACAGATATTTCGAAAAAAAACCCACAGAAAATATGAAGTACACTAGCGATACATATCTACAACAATAAACTAGAAGAATGTTAGAGATGAGGTAATGTAGCGATGCAAGAGTGCTTCCTAAATTAAGGGGCTGTTCGGATCACTTATATTTTTTATTTTATTCTATTTATTTTATTTATTTATTTATTTATTTGATTTTTAAAAATATATATTTAACTATTTGAATAAAGTATGATTATTTTCAAAAAGTCTCAATTCATTTAAAAGTTGTTCGGAGGGTTTTTATAAACATGTAATTTATTTTAGAAACAAAAAAATTAAAATATATTTAAAAAAAGAAAATGACAAAATTGACCACAAACAAACTAAAAAAAACACGTCCAGGATTAGTATTACATAAATGCATGAATGTTCTCGCCACATGTCCGCTGCTAACAAAAGGCCGTGGCAATGAATTATTAAGAGAAGATCCTAGTCAGTCAAAATTCATTTTTAAATTTCATTCCATAAATCTATCCATTCAATAAAAAAGTAAAAAATAAAAACCGTTAGCATACATGCAAAATATTGACCATCCAATTTTAAGATGCATCATATGGTTCATTAACTTACATAAAAAAGGCACAATTATTTAAAATATATTGTATCATATAAAACAATAAATATACTTCTATTAACTACACTTCATATTTTATGTTAGCTGAAATATAACATGGAAAAATTGAACTATTTTTAGTCGAATCATACATTTTTAAAGTGATTTTTCAACATGATAATAAAATTGCAACTAGTGTCAAAATGATCCTCTTAACATTTTATAAGGGGCTATTTTAGTCCCAGAATCTATAAAAATGTCTATTTAGTATCCGTACTTTCTTAATATAGAATGAAATTGCCGGAGCTAACCTAAACAACCACAAAAAAACTAAATATTAATCCACATTCAAAATAGGGAAATACAATCATATAAGTGAAAATAGAAAGAACAACATATATGACAGAAAAACTAATGTTGTATCCCAAAGCAGTGGTGATCAGCTATGCAGAAAGGAGGGGCGTCAAATGGTTGTGGTTGTATGACGGGATGGTAGGAGTTGGCTGCAGCGGGATGGCAACAGGATGGGAAGAAGGCCACGATAGGGAGATAAGAAGGTTGATGGTTGCAGGAAACAACAAAAGAGGAGATGTAACAATGATGGCAGAAAAGAGGAAGGGTTGGAACAACATCTTCTATGAAGATGAAAGGCCCAGACAATGATGGTAGCGAAGAGGAGGGGAAGGAGATTGTGGTTGCGGAAAAACAATCGGAACTACTATTTTGAGCAGCTGCAACAATGATGAGTGACAGAGAGCAATGTGGGAAGGATGCAAAGGTTGGAAGAGAAATAATCACCACCTTGTGATCGAGATATAGCTGGAGCACCACTCGACCTTTGGATACAACCTTGGCAAAACCCGAAAATCCCGAGACACCGGCGGTTGTCCCAAATAAAACTCACAAACAAATATGAGAATATAACTCTAGTACAACACATATATAGGAAAAACCTACAAAGAAAGGATAAAAATGTGTCAGAAATTGGAAAGAAAATAAAAAAAAATGTTGTTCGGTTCAGTTCTACTCCAATCGGATAAATTAGTTGCCAAGCCTGCGCGGACACAGGATAGCGTGATCCCTCCCGCTCCCGTGCCACTAATGCTCCGGAGCCATTCATGCTCTCACATCAATTTCTTGGGACTGGATGAGATTTGACCTCATCTGTCAAAGCTTTTGTCTCCTCATAGTCTGGCGTGAGGTTGACCATGTTGAATATGGTGAAGATACTGTAATTACCTGACAAGTCAAACTTATAGGCATGTCCACTTCAAAGTACATCATGATAGAATAAGTATGCATACTCTTTTAGCACAATTTGTCATAGAGTTGCACATAGTTGTGGATTTTTGCAAAGTAAATCACAAACCATTAAATCAATAATTTGCATCTTCCACTCTCGTATTTGGCTTTGCGCATCCAATAAACAAATTCATCGAAAAGAACCAACTCTGGAATAAAAGTTGTGGCATGCTGAACAACTCTCAAAAGCAATTACTCAGAAGAAGCACATTCTTTTTTTCTCAAAGGACCTAGATTCCATCGTAGAATGTTTTTTCTCACAAATCTCCTAAGGTGATCTCCAATGTTGTGGTTCATCCCCTTTGTCTGATCACCTGTCAGTGGAAACACTACTAAACTAAATTTAATACCCAAATGATTCATATGGTCTTCCAGAAGCAGCTCAAAAGCTTAAAATCTGTGTGACATAATGGGTCTCCCTTAGTAGGAGCAACTAAAGAGGTAGGCAATATATCTGAAAATTTTATAAATTCTCTTATTTGGTGTTGTCATGTGTCTGGTATCAGTTTCTCAAACTCATGACCCTCTTTGACAACCAATGTTACTCTTATTGGAGTCCCTCTCATGGGCTCATCTTGAATGAGTTCCAATAGGTCCTCATTTCTTTAGTGTGTATTGTATCATCGTCCATTTCATCAACTTCTCCTTGCTCAGTGAAATCGATCGTACTCTTGTTTGGGCAATCTGATTCAATGTGCCAAAAATAATTACACTTGATGCACTTTCTGACTTGGACTGATTTGGGAATACCGGTTGGCTCCACCTGTTCTCCACTTTGAATTAGTTTCTTCTTAGGCGGGTTTAGCTTGAATGCTCGATTAGGTGTACCCATGATATTGGATCCTAGAATTCAACTCTGTTTGTAAGATACGGTGATCACACAGTGATATTGCCTCAAGAGCATGCCTAATTCATAAGGAGCTGATATGTACTTGCATTGTATCTCTCGTTTCATTTTGGATTATGCAGTGATTTTATTTTTCTCTTCCCGTTGTCGAAGAAGCTTCAGCTTCTACCATTAAATGCATTCTTCTTTAACTTAGTGACAACTAGTTTTACCATTCTATCTGGTGGGACGTCCTGATACTCAAAGACAAGTTTCACTATCTAGAGCCACCCGATGAAGTCTTCTAGATCCCTACGACCATCAAAATCTGGTAAATCAACCAATATTTGAAGATACCGGTTTCTTTGATATTTCATGCCAAATCTTCGGGGTAGTGGTACTTCATCCCTGGAATCTGCTTGATGTTATAGATTCACTTCATTCATTCGATCTTGCGAGTCGCTGTTATGACTACGGGTGACCCTTCCAGATTGTTTCCTCTCGAAGATGACAAGCCACTGTTTCAATTGGAAGATTTTCCCATTGTATATTTTCCATAGAAAGTTCATGGACATCTCTTTTCATATTTCTCATAAGCATATTATTGCATTTCCTCCCGATTAGGCTTGCGACATTACTGCTTTTCATAACTATTTTATTAGGTCTAGAAGGTGAGAGGCGGTGTTTTGATTTTGGGTGGGGGAAAGAAAAATTTTGGTGGCTGATTTTAACATTCAACAACGGGGTGGGGTTTCTGGGTGGATATTGGGTTAGGTATTGATGGATTTTGGTAATTCTGTGATGGGACTATGATTAGGCTAACTCTGATATCGAATATAACCCAAACAACCAAAGAAAAACCAAATAATATTGTTGAATTCAAAATAAGGAAATACAAAAACAAATGAAAATAGAAATAATAACGGACACGACACAAACACAATAAGGATTGTATCCAAAAAGAGTAGTGATCAGCTGTGCAGGATGGAGGGGTGTTAGATGGTTGTGGTTGGATAGTGGGATAGTGGAAGTTGACTGCGGTGGGATGGAAACAAGATGGGAGGAAGGCAGTGACAAAGAGCCTGGAAGGTTGATGAATGTAGGAAACAACACAGGGGCTGGACTAGCAATGGCTGCAAGAAGCAAAGGGTTAGAACAATAGCAACTGCGAAGATGGAGGTTTGGGACAACAATGACAGCAGAGAGAAGGGAGGGGAAGGCAACGACGGTGGATGAAATTGTAGAAAAGCAATCGGGAACGGTAATTTGGGACGGCCGTAAAAATGACGGGTGATGGAGAGCGACGTGGGAAGAATACAGAGGGATAGAGGAAGTATAATCACCACCTCGTGAGCGAGATGACCCTTGGATACAGCCCTAAAAGGGAGGACCTGAGATGCTGGCGGTTGTGCCGAACAAAACTCATGATAGAAAATGACAAGAAAGGAAATGACAAGACAAGAAAGGAAGGAAGAATAAAATAAAATGGGCTTGAACTTGGAAGAAAATAGAAGGAACGTCGTTCAGGTCAGTTCGGTTCTACTCCGATCGTAGGAATCGACCGCCCAACCTGCGCGGACATAGGATCGTGTGACCTCTCCCGTTCTCGCATCATTATGCTCCCGTGTCAAAAATAGTCTCCTTAGTCCATACTCTTTAAAAGGAGGACTATTTCAACCCTGTTTAAAAAAAATTAGGGACAACTTTGGCAATATTATATACTAATAGTTAGAATTATTTTCACACTTTGCTCATAATATTATAATTATTTTGATTATTCATTTGAATGACATAAATTACGTTAAAGCATTCAAGTTACGTGTATATGGTGCAAGTGCACTATATATATATATATATATATATCTTGAGAGAGAGAGAGAGAGAGAGAGAGAGAGAGAGAGAGAGAGAGCTACCTCCATATGGAGCTTTCTTAAGATAAAAGGCTTGGGAAATAACATCCAAGGAACCGCAACAATAGCCATAAGCAATAGCAAGATCTGAACAATGAATACATCACATAACATGGAGACGAAAAAACAAGATCATGTCAATGTACACAACAGTGAGAGAGATCCAAAGATTAGAACCTGCAAAGTTTTCTGACCCCAAAACAACTGATTATCACCAAGATTTTCAGTGGGGCTCAAGAACATATAAATCATCACATGATAAAGATCAGCTTTCGATCCAGTGCACCACTTGACAACAATGAGGAGCGCCAAATAACCAAAGAGACAATTGAGAAAGATCATCTGTGGCACAAACTGGTACCTAACAAAAGAAACAGGCTCTGCAACATGCTTTATCATTCTATAGATAAAAGGGGCATTTACATACATAGCACACAATTCTTATGTATTTACATATCTCACAGCTAAACTTTTATATTTCCATACATACCACTCAAATCTTTAATATCAGATCAAAAATAACACTATTACCACTTTTTAAAAGTGAAATACACCCTTCAATGCATAGATTTAGAGCACCAAAGTGTTGTGTATATAAATATAAAAATTTAGGTATGAGATATGTAAATATATCAGAATTCTGTGCTACATCCATAGATTAAAAGAGTGAAAAGAACAAGTTTAAAGTAATGGCGAAATCACACCTTATATCCAGGGAGTTGCCATGATACTTAGCATCGAAGTAACTTAAGATAATCCCCAAATTCATCTGAGTAACCCCGAACAAAATAGACATCTTCATTTTTAGAGAATTTAGAAATGGAAGCTCAGAGCGACTGCCACGCCAACTAGGGTCGACCCCAAACTTGTATGGTTGTCGATATTTTATAAGACCAGCAGTGTGTGCATCACTGATAAAGCGCATGATATCAGCTCAAGGCATAAAATTTGATTTCTATTTAAACCTAAATATTGATTATTATGGAAATCAACACTTAGTTAGGTTTACAAGGTAATGTCTATTCCTTTAAGTTCTAAAACCAAGTTACTCACAAAGAGCATTAAAAATGAAATTGGGGAAGGAGAATAAATGAAAATGAAATTTAAAAATGAAGAAGAATAGGAAAAAAGAATAATGAACATAAAAGTGGAACATCAGAAACTCAACTGATTATTACTGCTTAAAAAACACAACGAAAAGCACAAAATGATTTACATGTCTTTTTTCCAGAGGATTATTATGCCATTAAATAATCCAGAATAACTCTTCAGAAAGATAAATATAAGGAAGATTTATATACATACCACTCAATTCATATATTTACATGTCTAGCAACTAAACTTCAATTTTTACATACATACCACCTTACCTATGCATGAAAAGCTGTATTTCACTTCTTTTAAAGTTGAAATGATTGTATTTTTTATGTGATATGAAAGATTTGGGTGGCAGAAATGTAAAAGGCAAAATTTAGATGTTAGGCATGTAAACTCATAAGAATTGAGCGGTAAGTATGTAAATGCGCCTAAATGTAAACCTATAGTACAGAAACTCTAAAGATATGGCCTTCTAATCAGCAATATCACCCAAGAATCATAACACTAACAATCAAGATCAAAAGGTTTAATAGCAGAAAAATGTTTGCAGAAGCCAAGCGATACATACACAGAGCTCAGGTTTAGGATTAAAGCTTCAATAACGGTTAGATTAGGGTGCTGTATGGTAACGATTTTAGCAGCTTTAGCAAATCCTATAAATCTAAATTTACTAAATTTTGCAACAATATGATTTAATAAATCCGAGATTTTAGGCAAAATTGAGAAGCAATAGAGAAAGAACTTGATTTAGTAAATCTTGGACTTAGAAGTGTCACTTTTTATGTCTGGTACTAGGGTCAAAGGGGCAATATTATCAAGTAAATTTAACAGAAAAATGTCACAACCAGTGCACCAGAGAAAAAATGTCATTTAACTTACCTACAACTTAGATCTCGACATTTATAAGCAGATGGACCAAATATATGGTATGGAACAGAGAAGAATTCATTGTAGATCAATCCGCAGTAGATGGAAAATAAAGCCATTAGAAGTATTACATAACGCCCACCAAATGCCATCTCCATGAAGCTGCCTAGTTTCTGAAGAAAAATGCACGTGTCACGAGAAAAAAGTTTAAAAATAAAAAAACCAATCTTGAGAAATTAATCAAGTAAAAAAGCAACTCATTTAAGTGAGCCACGAAAAATCATCAGTACATGCAGTTGAAAGAATACTTAAAAATCCAAGCTCAAAATAGCATAATAATCCCATGTCAACGTGAAGTCTCCTTCTACATGCGTATCTCTCAATTTTTATGTATTTACATATCTAACACCTAAACTTCAATTTTTACATACATAAGCTCCTTACCTATGAATGCAAAGGTGCATTTAAAAGTTAAAATAGAGATATTTTTGAGTGATATCAAAGTTTTGGGTGTTATAAATGTAAAAAATAAAGTTTTGGTGTTAGATATGTAAATAAATAGGAATTGGGAGGTAAGTCTGTAATAATCCACATTTCTTTTCCTTTTTTTGCGTTCTTCTTTTTTCACCATAACAAGAAATGATGATCTACATGTAAATGAACGTAAGGGCATTTACATGCATACCACCTTTTCATGCATAGTTAAGGTGGATTATATGCAGAAAATGAAGTTTATGTGTTAGATATGTAAATACATAGAAATTGAGTGGTATGTACGTAAATCTTCCATGAAAGCAAGGCTGAAGGATATGAGAAAACATATGTTTAGTTGCTACACAAGCAAACATAAACTTACAACGGATTTATATAGAGCAAAATTTATGCAAGCATGAGCGGCCTATAATGACCCTAACTAAGTGCTTAAGCATCATTCAGCTCATTGAAAGTATTTACTCTTCTTGGTAAATTTGCAAATCATGACACGGTATTCTGGCATTTGACAAGATACTTTCTCATTTCTTGACCAGGAATGATATCATTCAGCAAATTATTTCAGATGGCTTGCATTCTAGATTCTAAGAGCAGTATCAGATCCCAAATTTAAACACATGCCACACAATTCTCATTTGTTTACATATCTAACACCCAAAGTTTGATATTTACACTTATAACACCTTGATGTCATAAACTTATGCATGAAAATGTATAGTTCACTTTTTAAAAAGTTAGTGATGATGGTATTATTGATGTGATATTAAATTTGAGTGATGCATGCAAATATGACTGTTTAGGTGTTAGATATGTAAATACATAAGAATTGTATAAGAAGAAATTAGAAGATTCTTCTATTTATTAGAAGATATTAAAAGATTTTTCTAGTTATTGTGTTGTCTTTCCTATTATTTCTTTTTATATGCATTTCCTAGCTTATGTTTTTCCTTTTTATCTTTTGGGTGTTATAAGAAGAGATTTGGGTATTATATTTTTTCTTTCCTATAACTCTTGTATAATGTATTTATACATCTTTTACTGCTCAATAAGATTATTCCGCTCTATTCTCAAATCTAACATGGTATCAAAGCCAATGATCTAACCCTAGCTGTCGGCACTTCTTGCAGGATTTCTAGCAATTTTTTGCCCTGCTATTGGTTCCTTTCTCCCACCTGCAGGCTTTCTCCCTTGGAGAACTGTCGTTTCCTTCTTCCACCTGCAGGCTTTCTAGCCTTTTCCCAGTAGTTGGTTTTCTCCCAGCCGCACCCATGGAAAGCTACCCCGTGAGGTCTTTTCTCCCATGGAAAACTATCCAGCATTATTTTCCCCAATTGGCCGTCTCCCGTGGGTCTATTCCCAAGACAATTGCCTCTCCCTTAAAGATCTATTGCAGATTTGCCTGTCGCCGGTTCCCATCTTCCCTGCGGTCTTTCCAGCTGGAATCGTTCTGTCTCAGCATCCAAACCTAACCCTTAGCTCTGTTGGAATCATGGTGGATCACTACACTTGTGATTACTATCACAAACGCAATCATACCCATGATAAGAAACCAGCGAATAAATCTTCAACCAAATCCTTCACTGCTAGGTGTCTCGCTACAGCCTTAGAAGCAACAACAGTACAGCCGACTCCTACTCATATATCCAGAATCACCAGACCCCATTAATAGTCAAATGAAGCACTTGATCAAACTAATAGGATCTAGTCAGTCCTCTTCCAGCCCGTCAACCCCCATATTTGTCAAGGTAACGTTCCGATGACACTCACTATTTTATTTCAAGTCCGTGAATTATTTATTGATTTTAAATTGCTGATGACTCTCGTAGTTTCATTAAGGGTAAAGGGTATATTGTTTTAACAATAGACCTGACTTTAGAATCTGATTTATACGTGTCTTCGTTAACGTGTAACCTCTTCTCAGTCAGTAAGTTGACATATAATATTGATTGTGTTACTCATTTTTCTCCTGAGGTTTGTGACTTTCAAGATCGTCGTTTGGGGAGGATGATTAGAACTACTAAGCGAATAGCCATAATCTATTTTTTCCAAGGGAAAAATAGTGTTGACAGGGCCACTTTATCCAATAGTCGTGGTCTTTCTCAGTCCACTGAATATCCTATTATACTTTTACACTGTCATTCGGGTCACCCCAGTTTTGAATATATAAAACAATTGTATCATTTGATGTTTTCTAATAAAAATCTATAAAATTTTAAATGAGAGATTTGTCAATTAGTTGAACATCATAAAGTTTCACATCCACCACACTCTTACACTCCTGCACCCTTTTCACTATTTCATAATGACTTGTGGGTTTTGACCCTCAAATATATTTCACAAGATAAATTGATAGCACATAAGGTAAACTAGTGAATCTGAAACATCAAAATTAACGAGGAAGAGTCTTTTATGATCGAAGGGAGCGAGTATGATGAAAATGATAGGCTGATGGTTCGACATGCATAATTCGGGCTTAAAACATCTCAATCATCGACGAAGTCACCAAAACATCCTCTGATCACAAAATAGACAGCACGTGCAAATCTGAAATACCAAAATTGCTTAAGGATGAGTCTTCAACAATTGAAAGGAGCAGACACGCTAAAATTGACAGTCAATCGAAGGGATGTGCATAATTTGAGCCTGAATTGCTTAGATCATCGTTGAAGTCGCCGAAATGATCTCTATTTGCAAAACAGACTATGCGAGCACGTCCGGAACATTAAATTTGTTTAGGGACGACACACCCACATTGCATGGCTCCTACACCCGAGCTAATGACACCTGATTCAAGACTCAAATTTAAAATAAATAATATATAGAGATATATGCACTAAACCTAATCTTCCTTCCGACTAAAGCCCACGGCTCAGATTACACGTGCTTTTGCCTCAAGCTTTGGGCAATAACGTTTGGCCACTTGAAAAATAATATACATAAAATAATTATAAAAAAATTAGTAAATCTGAACACCCATATCCTCCAAATCTTCTTTTTTTCTTTTGTTACCCTCACACACGAAAGCCTTCAGACCCGCTTCCATTTTCCTGCTCTGGTAACCGAGAGTTCCCTCTTCCCCCATCTCTTTATAGAAAACCATCACATCCTTTTCTGGCGACGCCAAACTGAGAGACCAAGCTCCCCTCTAGCACCTCCCTTGAGCAGTCGTGTCCGCACCTCGAGCCGTCGGCCAACCCATGAATCTTTCATTCCAGCATCATCGATGAGAAGCCCCGAAACCTCTAAGCTCGCCGATCACCGCTTTAACCTACTCACCAGAATCCTCCCTCTCTGCACCTACCCGAAACTACTTGCTATAAGTGAACTTCACGCGTCAGCACCAAGCCTTCCTACATATCTCACTATTCTCGCTACTCTCTCACTGGAACGAAGCCACAATACTTCCTTCTTCACTGTTAAACCGTAGCAACTCCATCTCTCCCCTGTTCACGCAAAGCCCCTGGCCAACGACGCACTCCTACTCCCATCAACTTTGTCGCCTACCTACCGCTCAAGTGAGCTTACACCACCTTTCCCAAAGCCGCTGCTCAGCCCATCGCCGATAAAGTCCGACCCAAGCCGGCGAGCTTCCTTTCCCCAAGGTACCACACACGAACCCGAGAAAACCCTTTGCCGCAGCTCACCACTACCTCTCCTATCCTCCATTACAGTGGGTAACATCAATAGTGATTAAGAGTAGATGGAGAAACCAAGTTCTGGATTCTATGGAAGAATCAGAATCGCTACCCTTGCAGGATTTTGATTTGTTACCATATTGATTGAATGTTGGCTTTGGCTAAATTTAAGTATTTTGATTTCAAAAAAAATATAAGTACCCGTCATGCCTGTGGAAAAATTCTGTGTTATAATTCAATTTCAGAACTAAGTCTGATATACGCTTTTTTAAGCGTAGTGGGTTAAAAAACCGTCTGCGTTATATCGATGTGGCGGGAATGGCTCCACGTGTGTATGCATTGTTAATTTTTTTATGCAAGTACATGACGCCCCAGACATGTTTTTTAAATTGGTTGGTTATGAAGTCCTCGGGCCCCTATGCATGCTTTTTTAAGCATGGTAGGAGGGTCCCAGCTTTCCGATGCAGGCCCCAATGGGGATGACGCCTGGACGCTGCAAAAATGCTATCGGATATTTGTCTGGATGACGGCCATAAAAGAGCAGCTAACTTGAACTCACTTGGAGCAAAATGCAATCAACATGAAAGCTGCTAAGCTACATATAAAAAGTTGAAATGATTACATACATCATTTTAAAGACGAAATTAAAAATAAATAAAACCCGCACAACTAACAGGGGACTCGACAACTCGTCAATGAGCTTGAATGAAACATGTGAATGGTCCACCTAAACACTCAAATGGGAGTTAAGCGTGAGAGAGAAACTTGCATAAGACCTACAAGAGACTTGACAACTCGTCAACGAGCTCGAATGAAACCAGTTGTGAACCCCCAAACTCACATATAAAATGCAAATGAGGTGTTCAATCCACTAATCAAAGATATTAGTATCATGCATTATAATTACAGGGGGGTCCACCTGAGCACTTAAATGGGAGCTAAGCATGAGAGAAAACCAAAATTCCAAACATACAATCGAAATCTATATTCACCTTAATCGCCATTGGATCCACAACAAGCATCTAAAAGCGGACATAAGGCCAATATTGAGGCGCTCGAAGTGAAGTTTTGCATATATTCGTCACCAGATCCGCAACCCAAAATACACAAAAGGACATGAGACGATACTAAAAACTTAGATGAAAATATTTGCATGCATCTTCATGATAATATTCCCGTGCAAACAATCACAAAGTCTCCTTAAAATTTAATTTAAGCTAACAAGCTTAAACAACGGCATGTGCTCCGACCAATGTGTTAGATGCTCAATCACAGGTCCGAGAATGATGCGCTGAGTAAACAAATGTTTAAACTCAAATCAAATCTGCCCTAAAATATGTGCAAGCTATTTATAAAAATCAACTCAATGCAAACAATATGAAAATGCCCGCATGTACTCTGACCAACGTGCTAAATGCTTGATCTCAAGGTTTGAGAATGTTGAGCGGGTTAAAATGTGTACTTAAGCTCAAAACCAAATGTCTCAAAACACATGTAAATTATTTAAAATCAATTTCCTAAAATTAAAAGGCATGCATGTGCTCCAACGTGCCTCTAAATATTCAAACTTATACATCTGAGAATGTTATGCGAGCAACGCCTATAGGGCTAGTTCGCAAGTCCCTTACTTTGGCCAATGCGTCCTCCCCCTTACATGGACCAGAGTTGACAAGATTGAACCCCCGCTGAGCCAATTTGATCCTCCTCACGAGGACTAGATTTGACATGACTAATGTTCTTAATGATATATAAATTTCAATCATTCCTCGATGATGGTCATGTTGATCGAAGATTTCGCTGCATGAGCTTCGAAGTCTATTTTGAATTTAATTATTTCAATTAGTGAACTCGATCCTCTGAAAGTGGGATAGAGATGACAACATTGTCCAAAAATAAATAATTATCCGATGATAGTCGTGTTGACCGAAGATTTCAACTGGAATGGTCTATTTTAAAATTTTTCTTTGCAGTCTATTTTGAATTCAATTACTAAATGTGATCCTCTATAAGCAGAACAACATCGACAGGGTTTAAAGATATAAATTCCCCCGTGTTGATAGAAAATCTCAACCGAAACTATTCATTTATAAAATTAAAATATTTTAAATCATAAATAATAACATTTAAATAAAAATTTACCACCTAATGCTTAAAGCAAAAATCCATCCACCCTTCGTAACCGTTTGTCAAGGTGGAGAAATCTAATACTGATTAGAGCTCACAAAGAGTCAATGTCATATCAAAATATACTAATAAATTTATGTTCAAAACAAATCTTATGCAAGTAAGGACGTGGCCTGAGTAATCTGTCCGTCTGATTCTTGCCGCAAAATGGCACCACAAAGAAGCGGTTAAGACTAGGATCCTCTAATCGGGTGGTTTGCCACCGAATGACATCATTATATTAGAGTCACGGTTGTAACTCGTATGATCCCCAATTGTGGTCTGTCCTTTTGAGTATTGAACCATTGGGTATGTTTGATAAGGTAAAAAACACTCTGTAAGCTAAGGTCGACTTAGATTAGTCTTCTTAGACAAACATTCACCTTAGCTCTATAAAGTCCCCTTGGACGAAGCAACCCAGGGCTACCGACAATGATCATTTTGTAAGATTGGGTCGACTAACTCCGCTGACTAAGTAGTTCAGGGTTCATGACGACCCATAACAACATCACCATGGGAACTTAATTAGGTTTGTCATCGTTTCCCCCACCATCCACTCTAAGCTCATGGTGATGACAATTTTTATAATTTTAAATTTTAAAATTTGTTGCTACTATTTGTTTAATTCTAAATACTTAGCACCTAATGACTAGTCTTAATCAAATGTGCTCTCCCGTTATCGAGAAGAGTAGTTAAACATAGGAGCTTACACCTACAGGAAACCTTGAACCTCATATCTTAAAGTCCTCGCAAAAATGAGGGCGAAGTCTCTGGGTAGTGTTTTATCTACTATCTCATTTGTCTTCTGAAAATTCGAACTGGAATGTACGTGTTAAGCTTTCGGCGAGAGTCTAGGGTGCTTGTCAAATTTTCAGAGCCCACATTGGGGACACAATCGAACGCCTAGATACAACAATAAACGGTGGTTCCTTATTTTTTATTTATGATCACACGCGAATGACGTGATTATATATCTTAAAAAATAAATCTGAAGTTGTTACCTTCAAACAATTTCATTCATTCATTTTGACCTAATAAAAAACCAATTCAAGTCATTCAAACTGACAACAGTGGTGAATTTTTTAATTCTATATTAGAAGATTTTTTGTAAGGGCATTCTCCATCAAAGCTCTTGTGCGGATACTCCTCAACAAAAAGAGATAGTCGGGCAAAAAAACCGTGACATTCTCAAAGTTTTCGTTACATTATGTTTCAATCGGATGTTCTGAAAAAGTTTTGGAATGATGTCATACTTACCACCACAGGACTCATCAATTGAGTTCCCATAAAAATTCACAAATTGAAGACCCCGTTAGCAGTCTGAGATCATGTTTTCCTATCAATTGGTTCTTCTTCACTTTAGACCCAAAAATATTTGGGTTCACAGCATTATTTTGAAACACTGCTCCAACTCACAGTAAACATGATACCTGATCAATCAAGTGCATCTTCCTCGGATATTATGTTACTCAAAAGGGCTATCATCGTCTCGATCCTATCACAAATAAACTTTATGTGAGTGCTGATGTCTCATTCTTTAAAAGTGTTCCTTACTTCTCAAACACTGCTAGAATTTTTGGACACTACTCCTTTACCTACTCTGTTGGATATGACACATTCTCATCTTGCCACTGTTCCCGAGGAACAGTCTGTCCCACTCTATCCACCATCTACAAGACCAACATCTCATCCACCCACTATACAAGTCCATACTCGACGCATCAAAGCCTCAGTTGAAACCCATCTCAATACCCTTACTCTTGAGCCTGCTGCCTCTCTGCAAGACTTGGAATCCGCCTCGGCCGACATTCCCGACACTACAATAGCGGAGATTACTCCTGCTCCGAATAAGGAGGTGAGTTCTACCATTGAGGTATGCAATTATGCATGCTCTCTTTATTCCATGACAAAATGTCTCATTCCACAACTTGTCGCCAACCTATAAAGCATTTGCCACTTCTTTGACGGATCATCGTCTTACATCTACTATTACAGATGCATCGGCAAACCCTTCCTGAAAAGCTGCACTAATGGATGAGATGAATGCCCTTTGGCGAAATCATACGTAGGATGTTATTGACCTTCCTCGGGGAAATAAAGTTGTTGGTTGCCGGTGGATCATCAACACTAAATTTAACTTCGATGGAACCTTTGAATGCAATAAAACATGGTTGGTCACCAAATGCTACCCACAAACCTATGGAGTTGACTATGAGGAAATGTTTGCTATAGTTGTGAAATTGAACACCATTTTGGTCCTGTTATCCCTTGTTGTGAATTTGGATTGGTCCTTACTCCAACCGGATGTCAAGAGTGTTGTCCTAAACGACAATCTCACTGAAGTGGTGTACATATCTTTACCTCTATGCTTTGACTCTACTCCTTCTCCGGGACAAGTGTATTGACCGCGGAAGTCCCTTTACGGACTGAAGCAATACCCTCGAGCTTGGTTCAACAAGTTCATGTAGGTGTTAGTGGGTCATGGGTTCTCTCAGACCCAATCAGATCATACTCTCTTCATTCGACATTCCTATAGTAGCCAAATTGTCCTCCTTATCGTCTATGTGAACGATAATGTGCTCACATGTAATGATATGCCAGCCTTAGAATGTTTTAAAGGCATCCTCTCAAAATCCTTTGAAATAAAGAACTTAGGGTCTCTTTGCTTCATAGGCATGGAAGGTGTCTGGTCCTCTCGAGGCATTTGACTTTACTAGCACAAATATGTGATGGACCTATTGACAGAGACCAACATTCAACTTTACAAACCAGTGTCTGTTCCAATGAACCTCAATGAGAAATTGGCTAATGTTTCCAATGTTGTTCCAGTGAACAAGACACACTACTAAAAACTTGTGAGAAAACTAATTTATCTCGCCTATAAGCGCCCCGATATTTGTCATGCGGTAAGTATTGTAATTCAGTTCATGCATGACCCTTATAAGCACCATCTTGCAGTTGTCCACCAGATCCTCTACTTCTTAAAAGACACACCGGGCTTTGTTATTCTCGGGCCACGCCACTCGTTCTATTGCAGTTTATACTGATGTTAATTGGTTCGGATTTGTCCATGATTGGCGAAGTAAGGTATCGCTCATTCATGTGAAGAAACCTTGTCACCTTAAAAAGCAAGAAACAATCGTTGGTAGTCTGAAGCAGTGTAGAAGCCGAGCTTCGTTTCATGTCCTTGGGAATCAGTGAGATGTTTTGGTTACGCATCATGCTCTACGAATTACATATGTCAGTCTCTGCTCCTCTATAACTGTTATGTGATAATAAAGCTGCAATTAACATTGCTCATAATCCAGTTCAGCTTGACCGCACCAAGCATGTAGAGATTGATTGTCATCTCATCAAGGAGAAACTAGCTTTCGGGGGTGATTTGTGTTCCATTTATCCCATCCAGTGCTCAACTCACACATCCTCACCAAAAACCTTCTTCCTCAGCTGTTATTTAACAACTTCAAATCTAAGTAGAACATGATAGACATCTATGCTTCAACTTGAAGGACAGTATTAGAAGCTCTTAGAAGATTCTTTTATTTATCAGAAGATATTAGAAGGTTCTTCTATTTATTGCGTTGTCTTTCCGACTATTCTTTTTATATGTATTTCCTAGTTTATGCCTTTCCTTTTTTATCTTTTAGGTGTTATTAGGAAAGATTTGTACATTTTACCTTTACTTTCCTATACCTCTTGCATCATGTATTTATACCATTTTTGTTGCTCAATAAGATTATTCTCCTCTATTCTCAAATCTAACCAATTTTGTCATACGTATACAAATGCCCCAATACAAAAATAAAGGCAGTACAGAGCATAACAAATAAACTTTATCTTTCTAAATGCATACCTGAGATCCAAGTTTCCGTTCACGGAGTATAAGGAACAGTGCTGCAAGTAACAAGCATATTCCATGGCCCCAATCACCAAACATTACCGCAAAAAGGAAAGGAAACGTTACAACTGAATAAACAGAAGGATTTGCCTCCTGATATCTCGCAACACTGCAAGAGTAGGCTATTAATCAATAATGGAAGTTCCATTAGTTTAAATTGATTTGTAACTACTTGTATATCTAAAAAGTATACTCTATATCAAAATAGATAAAGGTGTCAAACTAGTCCCCTAACTCCTTGCAGGTGATCCTTCTAGTCCAAGAGTTTATACAAGTGGCCATCCAGTCCTCAGCCTCTTTAAAAATTGGCTGAAATAGTTCCAACAAAGGTCCATTTCAGCTCCATTTTAAAGAGTCTGGCGACTAATTTAGCGTTTTTATAGACTCTAGGACTAAAATGACCTCATGTAGACAATCAGAGAACTATTTTGGCACTTTACTCTCCAAATACAAAGCATGGACTATTTGCAAGAAAATGGATAGAGACGCACCCATATGCATCGACTATTTCCTGAAAAGCATGAGTAAATCGATTGGTTCTAAAATATGTTGGAGGTGATTCCGTCGCTTCCATCACATGAAATATTATCCCCAACTGTGAGTTGCTGTCAATTGTTGCACGCTGTAGCGCATCTTTGATCTATGACGAGATAGCAAATGGGGTAAAATTAGCATCACCATTACTTCATCTGATTAGACATAATAATTAGAAAATTTCAAACAGTACTGACATTTTCTGAAAGAAAAAATAATAATAAACCTATAGGGAAATTTACATGTGTAGCACACAATTCTTATGTATTTGCATATCTCGCACCTAAAATTATATATTTACATGCATGAAACTTTAGTGCTCAGGTCCCATGAATGAAAAGGCATATTTGACTTTTTAAAAGTGGTAATTGTGCTATTTTGATGTGATATTAAAGATTTGATTGCTAGTTGAGTAAATATGAAAGTTTAGGTATGAGATATGTAATTACATAAGAATTATGTGCGAGATAGCAAACCTGAGGTTTAGCAAATGCAGGACACCATCCTTCACCAACAAGGCATTTTTTGGTAACATCAAAATTGAGCTTGTTTAAAGTGTCGTAAACAGATTTCTCCTTCTTAACCTGGGAAAATAAAATAGAAATCTCTACTAAAGGATGAATATCTATATTAAATAGTTAATAAACAATCAGGTTGCCTGTCTTCCAAATTTCAAACTCAACAAGAACCAATTAATCTGTTACAAACCCTAAAAATTACCATCATTGTCCACATCCAAAGTTGGCAACCAATTGAGCTCAATGCCTGGTTTCTATGATGTATACCAGCATTCAAAGTGGTCTCAAGTTCTGAGAGACGTGATAAAACCTGAAATGGAACAAGGCAAAATGAAAAGGTGCTGTTTAGAAAGTAGGAATTAGAATTGGCCATTGTTCAGCATTCATACTTCTCTAAGTAAGTACCTTATTCAGTTTTTTTATGCAGTACTTCTATGATTCCTGAGCACGTAAATATTATTTGAAAGCATATTTTATAGCTTGTTGTAAAATTCTTTAGAGTTCATTGGCCGAAACAGCTTGCAATACCTAAACTTATCGAATGCACAGTATATATTGAGTTCACAAAGTATACATTTATATATATAAACAAACTGATGAAATGAACGAGTTATTGATGTATCCACATATGAAGACAGTATGGTTGAGTTTATATAGATAATTTTATATGAACTTTGTTATATGATAAGCATTATTGCCTGATTACTATGTTTAAAAATACGTTCTGTAACTATCATGACATGATACTCATTTTTGCTTCTATTTTTTTCTTTGTTCATATTTATGAACTATGTATTGTGGTCTATACATTGCTCAATAGAATTTCACCTAGTGAGTATATTTCTTACAAAACCAAGCCCATCCTTTGAAGATTTGTATATTATTAGTTATGCATCATTTAGTGGAGAGCTTCTAGGCTCACATTTCAGGTATCTTTAAAGGGTTGTTAAGGTTAAATTATTTAGTTAAATTTATCAGTAATTTATTCCTTAGGTGAATAGTAAGTTATTGCACTAATTATGTTTCAATAGCTTTGATAAAAATTAGTAGATTTTATTGGATGTACATGCTCCAACAATCTTACTGGAGTTAATACAAAAACAATACTTCTAGTAATTGGATTTTTTTTTCAATTTCAGCTTGCACCCTCCCGTTGGATTTTTGCGATTTCCTTTTTCAGAGTCGATATGTGGGGGTGTAAGCGAACCAGTGCACTCAATGAACAATTTGAACTTAACTCGATTCATACTTGATCAAGTTTGTTTAAATTATTAAGGAAATAAGTAAATCTTTTTTAAAAACTCAAAAGTTAAATGAACCAAACTTGAACAAAATCCAACTTGTTAATTTATGTTTATGATAAGCATATTTTGATTCAACAAACAGCATGTTAAATGCTTGATAGTAAGCTCAATGATAGATAGCTCATATTATATATGATATACTATTTAAATATATATGATTAACTAAAATTTATTTAATTATATATTTAATAATAATATATATTCTAAGTTAAGATTAATTATTAAATATATATTTATTGGTCCATATGATAGCGATATACTTCAACCTCAAACTAAAAGTTCAACAATTCGACATAGTCTCTCCCAATATCTTAAATCAATTCATGCAAAATGAAATACGCCAATAAGTGCAAGGTGGCATTCACATCAACTATAAAACGATCCATCGACTCTACATCCCTCGAGGATCAAATTTTGCAAAAACATCATGTTGCATTCATATATATACCTATGCAAACAACAACTAAAGAGCGTTGACAACACACCCAAGAATAGAAGAAAAATACAAACCACATGCATGTGCACAAATAACTCATACAAATTATTATTCTCATTATTTCATAGAAGCACGTGATAGCTTCTTTAAGAAATGTATCAATATACTAAGTGTCGAAACTAATATTAAAATGCATGTTAAGCACAAAGACATATTTTTAAGGAAATGGAGGACTCTTATGGATAGCCCAAGCAACCTTAAACGATACACAATATATGGTCATTTGTGTAAAGTGTCGTTTCAGTTACCCGGGGAAGAAGAAACGAACAGTCAGAAGAGGAAATGAGGAAGCCGAAAAAGTGGAAGTAAGGAGTCAACTGAAGGAGAAGGAATCGAACAGTTGGGAAGCCGAAGAGGGGGGATGTGAAGTGAGAGGGTCAGGAAGCCAAATTGATGCTTTCGTGTATAATTCTCACATAGAAGGGGTGACAGAGGTGAGAGTTACCTGTCGGAGAGTCGAAGGACACAAGTTAGGGTTTCCTTATAGTCGAAAGCAATAGATGAGAACTTTGTCGAGCAGCGAAGGAGGAAGGAGCGGCGGAAGAGAGCCCGTGCCCTAGCCTACCAACAAAAATGAAGAGGAGAGGAAAAAGCATCCAGAGGAGTAAGGGTTGAGTTTGTGCGTTCATGTGGGAGATAAAGCCGAAGCAAGGCTTTCTAGCCGAATCTCTCGCATGTAGAGGCGATCGAGTCGAAGAAGAAAGGGAGGACTCGCGTGCAGGGAAAGGTAGTCTTTTTAGACAAAGAATAAGATTAAAAAGGATTTAATTAATTAAGTTATTAAATAAATATTATATATATATATAAGTTTATTATTAAAATGTCGAGCTTAAAAACATTTAATTCAAGTGTTAAAGAATGGTTAGGATTTTAATTTTAAATGTATTTTTGTATGACTTAATAATATTTAATATTTTTTAATCAAACTTAAAGTTTAAAGAAAGAATAATTGATAATTAAATTAAAATATAATAATTGAATATTTTATATTTTATAAGTGCTGACTTGATAGAAGTAATACAAGTTAAGTGCAAACAGATCTTCCATTATCGAGGTGAGTGCTCAAGTTTTTATATTATGATAATAGTTTGTTTCTTCTCGACCACATGCATTTACTGTTACTGTTATAGTATTGCATGCCAATGATTTAGGGTTTTAGTGAAATTTGTTCATACTTTAAGAATGACATGTGTGCCCAGTTTGTGATATTGAACCTTGTATAAGAATATTGATTCTTATGCAAAATGAGAATGAATATTTATTATTAGAAAGTGTTATTGTATGCATGTATATGCAAGATTGACTATGATGGAGTCACCCCTTTATGGAACTAATGGGAGAACACTAAGGTACTCGTGCATGTATAAAGAAAAGATTATTGATAATGAAATATTTTAAGTTATATAAATTTTGGAGGGTGCTCCTGTAATGGTTGTATAAATATATAATGATATTAATATGTTATTGATATTGTCAGATTTATTGATAGCGTCTCAAATGTTAATATTAATTTACTAAAAGTTTAACTAGAATGCATTTTGCTTTCTTTTTCATGTATTACTGTAATTTAAGAATATGAGTATTCACTGATATTTTTAGTTCACTGTTATTTTTAAATTAAATTTTCAGGTTAATTTAATCGATTAAAAATGAGCGATAGAAGAGATAATTTATAGAAAATGGAGAAAAACCATATCGAGGTAAATTTAAATAAACTACTTTAATTTAATTTGATTAGTGACTTTTTCATTTGTTAATAGTTAATCATAGAAAATAAATATGAAAAATTTTAATTCTCACTCTCCATCTTCTGTTCCCGTCTTAATTAATTCCAAATTTCGGGTCGAGTCGTGACAATTTGTGTCAGTACACAAAAGCATGACAATTTACTAAAAAGTGAATCAATCCATCAATAAGGATGTCATAATACTAAATTCTAGCACACCAAAAAATTATTCAATGTATCGAAAAGCATATGATGTGCTTAAGGCATCTAAAAGGTCTTAAATGCAACCAAAAGGGTCCATAGATGTCGGGGTAAACCAAGATGGATATTATGTCATACTAAGGTTACAAAATATCTCTCTAGGGATGAATGATAAAAAATGGCCTTTCAAAAATCAAATTACAATAATGTTTTGAAGGCTTTTATTTAAATACAGATAGTGCAACCTAGTCAATTAAGCAGATCAAAAAAAGGCTTGAGTTTAAGGTTCTTAATTCCTAATTAATCAAGATTCCAATCGAATCAACACCAACGCATTTGTTTTAATGTACATAATACTATGAAACTAAGCTAAAATGGTCGGCTATTATCTGTATTCAAAGTTTTGAGTCTCAATTGTGTTGTCCTCACCCTTGAGGTTAAAAGTCCCAATATGGATCTTCCTCATCCTCGATGTTATAATCCTCATATTTTCGATCTTCCCCAAGATGAAAGCTTTAAGAGAATTGATAGTGTTGATATAAAAGCTAATAAGCCCATCCAATTAAGCTCAACACTTAGCTATTTTCATAGATGTAAGATCTAAGCCTAATTGAGTTAACAACAAAGGCGCTAACTTGAGTAACTGATGCACCTTTCCAAAGATCTAAGCCACAGCCTAATCAACAAAGCCAAGGCAAAATCGCAAGTCTAAGAAGTCACCAATTTAACTAGAGTAGTATAAAACAAGAAAACTTATAAAACAAACCTCCAATTAAAGGGTTTTATCAAGAATGTAAGACTAGATCCTTCGTCGAGTTTATAATAACTTAAGACCACCAAATATCATTTTAGCGTTATCAATTCACCAATCAAAACCCTGAGCCAGCCATAACTTGCTCACGAAGCCCTTACAAAACCAAATAAACATTCATGTGTCTTAGATTTCTTTCTTCGAGTCAACCAAAAACACATCAATAACAAATGTCATATCTAATAACCCTGAATCATAAGTGGCCTTAAGGCACAACTCTAAACCACTCAGTCAAGCTGTTATAGCAAGTTATCCAATAATAAATGAGTCAAAACCAATCTTGAAAGTAAGTTTTTGACACACTTTCATAGACATTACAACTCTGTCATTTGCGACATTGACAAATCAGGTCAACTGGTTGCCCCAGAATAATTCAACTAAGAGATATTAATGTATTTTAGTCCCGCCCCCCAAACATTCCCCATTTAATCAAATACAAATCTTAAAAGCAAATTTAAGCCTATAAGTAAGCTTAAGAGAAATTTTTGATTAAGAATGCTCTCCATGTTTTGGAGTGTTAGTTAACTCGGAGACATGCTGACACGGGGCTGCTTTTCCCGTCGAGTCGAGCTCCTCATTTTGTCGGTCCAGCCTTCACACTGGACCGACCGGTCCATTCCCCCCGACCCTCCCCCACTCATCCAGTCCTCGATTGTCGTGACTCCTCTCTCCCGTGCCCTAGTTCCCCGCCGCTCCTAGCCATTGGAGCTAGCCGTTTCTCCCTTCCATTTCTTTCACCTCCTTCCTTCAGATGATCTTGCCTATACTGATCCCACTTCCCCTCTTATTTATGCATGTTTTTTTTTCCTAGTTCTAATCTGCTTTGTGTGATTTATGGTTTCAAGTTTTCCACTACGGCGCTCCCCTCCAGAGGAGCTGAATCCGACAGCGAGAAGTCCTTCTGTTGTACCTTGCCTGAGATGGTGATTACCCCAATCTACCATCGCTGCCACCCACTCCTACGGCCCCTCTAGTAGACCGCAGGTCCCTCCCTTCCTGCCCAGCTCCTCTTTGGATGCTGCTAACCCTCTATGTGCCTTCCCCAGTCAGTCGCAGAACTTCCATGTTCCACCCAGCCTGCTTCTAGTTGTTTTCTTTCGATTGTGCGCCCTCCCTATCTGTTGCCGCACCTTCAGACCATCCCTCCTGGCGCCCATTCCAACAGCTGTTGTATATGCAGCCCGCCCCTGACACCACTCCAGCACTGACGCTCACTCTAATATCCTCCTAGCCGAGACCCGCACTTCCCCGACCATCCCGACGGAGTTTCAGATACCTATTGCCGTTGTCTAGGATTGTTCCTGCCCTCCTTAGTACCTAATTTTATTTGTTGTTGAGTAATCGCTTCCTATTTTATGGTCACATGTTTGTGTTGTTTCTCGTCCAAAAGTCTATGTTGTACTTTCTTCAAAATCAACAATAAAATTATGTAGTTTGAGTCGCGATTTGAGTTAACTCCAGTATCATTTGGTATCAAAGCTAGCTCAACCCTAGTACCATCCTAGGATTAATCCAATCCACCATTTTTTTTCTTCTTCTCCTTTCCCTCTTCACTTTTTTGCCTTCTATTATTAACTTTTCATCATTCCTTCTCTCATCTCTTTCCAAAAACACTTGCAATCATGCCACCACGTTGATACGCACCGAACCCAACCCGGGAAGAAATTCAACAAGAGATTCATCACTTACAACAACGATTCATCGAGATGGACGACGAGACTCAAGCGATGTCACTCTCGACCATGACATCGAGAGTCAAAGAGGAGATCGTGACGATGACCCAAATTCATCTCAGTGTGATGACGTCAACGATGACGAATATCTGCCACGCCGCTTTGGCATTCACTATCAAAGGAGACCATGCGAGGAGCCCACGTATAGCACCCATCGAGAATTTGGCATCAAACGGACCCGTCGGAATTCGATGGAAGTATGGACCTTGATGACTTCATCGACAGATTGCAAGCGATCGAGCAGATCTTTAATTACAATGAGGTTCCCGGGAATAAACGAGTTAAGATTGCCGCTATCAAACTAAAGTAAAGTGCATTGCTATGGTGGGATAACTTGCAACGGCAACAACAATGACAACGTGACGGGGATGAAAAGAACAGTAAGTGGGCCAAAATGAAGAAAGAAATACAAAAGAATATCTTCCACCCCACTACCGTTAGGATTTTTTCCTCCGATTCTACAACCTACAACAGTGTGATCTATTGATCGAAGAATTCACGACACAATTTGATCATCAACCTAGTCGAACAAGAGGAGCATACAATAGTCCACTATTTCAGGAGTTTAAACCCACCATTAAAAACATTGTGCAACTCCATCCATACTGGACACTAAACAATGTTGAGAGTCTTGCATTAAAAGTAGAACAACAACGAAAGCAAGCCAAATATCAAAACTCTTTCCGCCAGCAGTCAACATATAAACCATCTCCTCAAATCACACCTACCAACAAAATCATGGCTTAAGCTGGCAAACCACTAGCACGAGTCACGAAAACCGCCCCGAGCGGCAAAAACCAAAAAGAGGAAGGACAATTCCTGCACGAAAATGTTTTAGGCGCCACGAATACGACCACATCGATGCTAATTGCCCCACCAGCCGTGTCGTCTAATTTGTTGAAGAAGGCGTCGTCGAGAAAGTCGAACAAGTCGAGGAAGCCCAATCTGAAGATGGTTCAGAAGAAGCGTTGCCCCTTCTCGAAGATGAAGGCGAACTATTGGTCATACAGAGGGTCCTCCAGTCTGAACCCGAAAGAGACCTTTCATGGCTACGACACAACATCTTTCGTACTACATGCACCGTCAAAAGGAAAATCTATAGTTCAATCATCAATGGCGGTAGTTGCGAAAACGTTGCCTCTACCCTAATGGTTAATAAGCTAGGTTTAGCCACACAAAAACATCTGCGATCCTACTCTCTCACCTGGCTCAAAAGGGAGAACGAGATTCATGTTGATCAATAATGCTTAGATGAATTCTCCAACCAACTACAAGAACAAGTGTGGTGTGATGTAGTTCCAAATGGCGCATGTCACATTCTTCTAGAGAGACCATGGCAATTCGACTGAAAAGCACAACATGATGCTTCAAAACACCTACACATTGAAGAAGGATGGAAGCACATCGTGCAATTAACTGTAAAAGATGCGCGGGCCACAATCGCCACCGAAGATGCATTAATCTCACAGGAAACCTTCCTACAATCAGCCCGCACTTCACCAATAGCACTAGCCCTAGTCCTCGTAGAAAGTACCAACCAGGAAAATGAAATACCCACACAACTTAAATCACTCCGACACAATTTCCAAGATGTCATGATCGATGATCTCCCTAACGGATTAAGCGGGACATCCAGCAAGCCATCAACCTCATATCAAGATCAATTCTACCCAATAGACCCGCTTATCGATTAAGACCCACAGAGTATGAGAAACTCCAACGCCAAGTGCGGGATCTTATTAAGAGACGATTGGTTCGCGAAAGCACCGACCTATGTGTCGTCCCCGCCCTCATTGTACCCAATAAGGATGGTCCTAACAGATGTGCATTAACAATCATGCCATAAACATAATTACAATCAAATATCGCTTTCCAATACCGTGACTTGACGATCTTTTAGATCGGTTGTATGGTACCACCGCCTTCTCAAAAATTGATCCACGAGGTGGTTATCACAAGATTAGAATGCGACTAAGAGAACAGTGGAAAACAACCTTCAAAACACGAGATGGTTTTTTTTACTGGATAGTCATCCCTTTCGGCCTTTCCAACACGCTCAACACCTTCATGCGTCTAATGAATCAAGTCTTTCGAGTTTATATTGGGAAATTTGTAGTGGTCTACTTCAACGATACTTGGTTTATAGTAAATCCGAAGAGAACCACCTACAACACCTACAAGAAATATTTGAGATCCTACGATTCAAACAACTGCACACCCATCCCAAAAAATGTCACTTCCACACAAATCAAATTTGTTTTTTGGGCTACATTGTGTCTAACACAGGGATAGAAATGGGCCCCACAAAAGTCGAGGCAATCATGAGTTGGACCACACCGTAATCTTTTACCAAGCTTCCACAATTTTTGGGACTAGCCTCCTCCTACCGAAGATTTGTCCGCAACTTTAGCAGAATCACCGCTCACTCACAAAATTGTTGAAACAAAAAGAATTTACTTGGATGGTCACAGCCTAGACCAGCTGTCGTCTCTCAATAATTGATCTACGAGGTCGAGTGTGAAGTGTCTGACATAGTCATCGGCGTTGTACTAAATTAAGGTGGTCACCCTATTGCCTATTTCTGTGAAAAACTCAATGAGACTCGATGCAAATATTGCACCTACGATAAAGAACTTTGTCATTTTTAGAGCTCTAGAACATTTGAGTCATTAGCTACTCACCACGGAATTCTCCCTTTTCACGGATCATGAAGCTTTAAAATTTCTCAAAAGTCAAAATAAACTCAAAGGGAGCCACGCTGCCTGGGTAGAATTTCTAGCATCATTCCAATTTGTACTCAAGCTCAAAGCCGGAAATCAGAACCGCGTCGCCGACGATCTGAATCATCGACACCTTCTGATCACATCCTTACAGACACGCTTCGTAGGCTTTGACGTTATAAATAACTTATATGAGACCGATGAAGACTTCTAGAAAATCTGGGCACAGTGTCGGGAGAAAGCTCACAGGCAGTTCTACCAAACGAATGGTTACTTGTTCCACCATAACAAATTATGCAACAAATTATGCATTTCCAGATGCTCATTACATGAAGCTATCGTCCAAGAGAACAATAGTGGTGGATTAGCCGACCATTTCGGTAGAGATAAAACTCGCACTCGTTAAAGAACTTTTTTTCCTCAACACAAGATGTTGGACGGCACGTCCGACGATGTAAGATTTGTCATATCGTCAAAAATCACAGCCAAAATACAAGATTATACACATCTCTACCAATCCCTGAAGCACCTTCGGTCGATGTCAGCATGAATTTTGTCATAAGACTACCACACAAACAAAATGAATAAGAATTCTATCATAAGAGTAGTTAGCCGTTTTTCCAAGATGGCACACTACATCACCTGCCACCAGACATTCCATGCATCTCATATTATCGGTTTGTATTTCCATGACACGGTATTCCTGTGACCATTACGTATGATCGGGAAGTTAAATTCTTGAGCCCACTTTTGGCGGACCCTCTAAAACAAATTAGGCACTAAACTCTAATTTAGCTCTGCAGCACATCCTCAAACAGATAGCAGACCGAAGTCGTTAATAGAGGCCTGAGGAATCTTCTTCGTTGTTTCATTGGAAAAAATATCAAACAATGGGATTTCTTTCTCACTCGAGTTGAATTTTCCTGCAATAGATCAACAAACCAAACCACAGGACACGCCATTTGAAATTGTGTATGGCGGTAACTCGATGTGCCCCTAGAATTGGTCCCACTTATTCCCTCAGCAGATATCAAAGTGGATGCTACAGAACGTGGTTACCGAATTCAACAACTCCGCAAGAAAGTTGGGGAAAAATATCTAAACAAAACCATAAATATCAAGCACAAGCTAAACGATCAAGAAAAAAAAGTAACTTTAAAGGAGACCTCGTGTGGATCTGCCCTAAGAAAGAACGATTTCCTATGTGAACTTACAGTAAACTCAAATCATGAGCCGACGGACCTTTCCGCTGTTGACCTCACTTTTGTCGAGGTTTAGTTTTCCTCCTAAGATTTAGGTTTCTAGCTTTAGAAGCTTCCCCGACAATCTTAGATTTCTAGCAATGGGCCCACCTCGTTTTAGAATGTTCGAAGCCACCTCTTTACTCTTTTGAAGTCCCGCACGAGATTCCGTGCCTCTAGCTTATAGCAAGTTGGAATCGACGTCAGGAATTCAAATTGAGCTCACATAGGACCACCGGACCTTAGGACAGCCTCGTGCACGTTTCTTGCACCACCACGCACAAATTCCTCGATTCGCGGCCTCGATGCTTTCAGTTCTCCTCAACGGATCAAGACCGAAGTCAGGATGCCAGGACGATCGACATCAAAGTCAGAATTTCAACGGGATTGGATTTGACGCGCTTTCGACTCGACCGACGATGAGAATCTTCGAACGACCTCAGATCGCGAAACAGACTGCGTCGATGCGTCCGGAACGTCGAATTTGCTAGGGAGGGACATAATTCGCTATGTTTCCGAGCGCGAGCCGGCTACGCAAATTAAATACTTTCCTTTTTTTAAAAAAATATAATAAAATATATATATTTAAACCTATTTTAAAATCTAAAAAAAATCTCTAAGTCGTGGCCCGATCTTTTGCTCCCCCGCGGCTCGTCTCTCTTCCCTTCGACCAGGGTGAAGCCCTGGGAGGCGAGCTCATCCCTCTCACGCCTCGTTCGACTCCTTCCCTGCGAGTCATTCTCCCGTGTAGGATGGAGAGTTGACCTACCTGTGCCATGTACCGTATGCTGTACGATTTCTTTGGCTTCCAGAAGCCGTGCCAGGTTGACTGGTTTCCCTTTCGAGCTCCCCTCTCTGCCGCTCTGCTCCTCTTGGCACGAATGGGGGAATTTTCTCCACTTCCCCGTGCTTCTCGTTCCTTCTCGCGCCTTTGTTTGGCAGAACGGGTAAGGGATTTGTTTTGTTTCGTCTCTGGTGCGTCGAGCAGAGAGGGAGCTGAGGTTGTTTTTCTTTTGGGGTTCTTCTGGATTCCTGGCTCTATCCTGGGATCCTCTTCTCTGGGAATACATTTTTCCTCTATTCTTTTCTCTACTCCCTACTTCTCCCTTATTTTCTCTGCCGTGAGCCAACTCGGTGAAGGCTCGTGAGAGCAACACCTCAGTTGACCGTTGCTGTGAGCCTTTCGAGCCCTGATGCTGCTGCCTACAAAGGCGAACTTTGGCCTCTTGCTTGTTCTTTTCTCGGTTTCCTGGGCTTGTTTGGCTGTTGGAACCCTAAGGTATGTTTTTTTTATATAGGCTTTCTTGCCTCATGACACAATGCATTAATGTGTTTTGGGAATCTTTATGGGGTGGTTTACACCTCTTTTACCTATCACTATGCTTGTGTGACTTTGGAATTAAATGAGGGGGTGAAGCCCTAAATGGCATTTTAGGTCTTTTACTTATGCTTCTCTAGCTTTGGAATGCTTTATTTAGGGAAGTTTGACATGCCTTACTTCATGTTTAATATGCTTTACTTGGAGGCTTTTGGGCTTTACTTCTTTGAGAGGTGTATGCATATGCAAGTGGCCTTTCTTTATTAATTCTCACTCTCTTTAACGCATGGCTTGATGTATGATGGAGTGTGGTGTGTTGTTTGGTCCATGGTATGAACCGGGATCATCTTGCTTTCAAAAAAAAAAAAAGAGAAAAAAAAAGAAAGAGATAAAAGGGTGAAGAAGTTTCACACTAGCATCATACTTAAACACTTTTAAAACTTCATGGCCACCTAATCATGCTTAATTCTTATCATTTCAAGTTGGGATGTGTATCAAGCAGGTGCAAGGATCTTTAAAACTTTCATGTGGAGGTTCCTTTACTTTCATGTTTGCTCTTTCTACTATCTCAACTTACTTCTTAGCTATTTCATTATCTTGCTATTACACACGTGGGAAGTTTATGTTATTTGGGAAGCATGCAAGGTGAGGAGAATTTGGCATGTTATTTTAGTGCTCCCTTTTGCACTTGATATGGGGGCTCGGTTTTGTTATTTATCTTTGCCTTGGGGGCTCGGTTTTGTTATTTCTGCTGCTTTGCAGCTCGCCCCATTGCACCTGGGGGCTCAATTTTTCTGTTCTTTGCTGCCTTGCAGCCCGCCCTATTGCACTTGGGGGCTCGTTTTTCTGTTTGCTGCTGCTTGCGCTCGCCCATTGCACCTTGGAGCTCGTTTTCGTTCTTTGGCCTTGTAGCCTATGCATTGAGCTCGTTTTCTGTTTGCCTTGCAATTCGCCCCATTGCACTTGGGGGCTCAGTTTTTCTGTTTTCTGCTGCCTTGCAGCCGCCCCGTTGCACTTGGGGGCTCGGTGTTCTGTTTTCTGCTGCCTTGCAGCTAGCCCATTGCACTTGAGGGGGCTCGGTTTGTGTTTTTGCTGCTCCTGCAGCTGCCCCTTGGCAATCTCTATATGATTCGGGTTCACCTATGCTGGATATACGTTTCAGTTAATTTTTGGGACTTGAATGTTGGAGCTTGATTAAAATTTCGTATAAGTTGTGGTATTCCTTTAAGATGTTATTGATGTCTTCGGCTCAGATTTCATTTTTTGTTTGGGCTCTTTACTGTGACATTTAGTGGAGCCGGGTTATGACGTTTATTGGATTATGTTCTAAAGTAATTATGTACTCCACCGTATGTCAAATTTATGAGTTTTAAGTCTAGTTTCTTTTAGTAGGTCTTTTGAGTCCAGTTTAGGGGTCTTCCCCACAGCTTTGTTTTATTTTTCTCTTTTCTTTGTCGTTACTTAAGTGTCATGGGAATGGGTTTCTGCACTGCTTAGGTGTCTAGTTCACTTCACGAGCGTGACGGCACTGTTAGGTCTTTCCCTTTAGGACGAGTGAGGATTGTCGGGAGTCCGGGATGATTGACTTGTGTTGATTGATTTTGAGAACCAATCTACCTCGTTTTACGATTCTGTGTTAGGTGGATTATCTTCTCTTCCTGTCTTTCATAAATCCCCCGTCCCTTGATTTTTCTCCTTGCTTCTTGGTTCAATGTCCGCACCTATAGAGGACGTGTAGGTGTGCACATATAGCCCATTTAGGCTATATGTGGAGCCATCAAGCAAAGCTGTAAGTAGGGTGGTTAGGGTCGGACGGTGACGATAGTGCTTATGTAAGCTTAAAAAAGAGGGATTTAGAATAGTATCCCCTTGCCTTTGAGTAAAAAAATCTCCACTGAAGACGAGGCTTGGGATCGACGATACTATTCGTCAATTCTTGGTGAGACTGTTGCTACCAATACCCATAAGCTATTAATAGTCCTAGTTCGATTAGAGTGGTTAGCCTGTGGATTGTACTACTTAATTAATTAATACTTTTGAAGCAAAATCTCTTCTACAACAAAATTACTTCTTACTTATAAAAATTTCATATGCATGCAAGCTAAAGTGAATGAAAATTAGTAAAGGTCAACGGCTAATTACTCGATTCGAGGTTAGGATTACCCTCTGTAGGGTGTTGGTCCGATAGCTCTTGTCCAAGATTGGGACGCACACAGCCAATTCCGAGTTCTTCCCGTCACCATGCTTACTGATCCTTTTCGAGTCCTGCATGACTTTCTTACGGTCCTCCGTGACTTTAACGGGACATCTGCGAGTTTCTTCTTTTAGTGTTTTTGTGGTTTTTGCCACGACCTTTTCGTGTTTGTTCGTGATTTTCTTCGAGTTTTTCGACGGGATTTCTTTGCCTTCTTTCTCGATTTTCTTTGTTTTCTTTCGTCTTTCTTTTGAGTTTTCCCTCCTTTCGCTTTTCTTTTGGGGTTTACTCCGGGATTTCACACTTCGCCTTTCCTGCACATACAGTAGCACCTTTACCTAGGTTCCCCTTATTACGTATACTCTGGTTCTTTTGTGCTAATCCCTCTTTTGCAAGAAATAAAAATGAAAATAATAAACAGGTAGTAATGCATTGCGGGTAATCAGCGCCTACGGTACACTTGTAGCACTGTTACTTATTTCATTTCTCTACCGCGTTACATGCTCTACTTTTTCAGCGTATATACCTGCTAGCGTAGCATATTTTACTTTCTTTAGTACCTGCTCCTGTTAACATAGCATGTTTTACTTCCTGTAACATGTACTCCTGCTTAGCGTAACCTGCTTGTGACTTGCCTCCTGTTATTTACTATAGCACTTCCTGCTTGCCTCCTACTGCTTTCTTTTATTACTCCCGTTACTGTAGTATAAACTCACGTTTGCAATAAAACAATAATCAAAAGTGAAATAATAAAATGAAATAAAGCACCGATCAAACAATTTGCATATCCATTTTTAAACTTTAAACCCAAGCTACAACACTGCTACGATGTGGAGTACGGAGCACGACTTCGAGGGCAGCACGGCCATCTTCAACAGCAAAACTTATGTCTACATCAACAAAACCCTTTCCTTAGTCTAAATAATAAGCCATAGGACTTCGAGGTAGTCCGCTAGTGCGACATAAATCTTCATCTGTTCTTTTAGGCCTTTGCACAGCCTTGTTGTGCAATATAAGCCACAACTCGCTTAGGATTCCGAAGTCGTCGTCTGATACGGCGTAAATTCTCTCATCTTTCAGGATATTTGCATAATCAGGTGATTATGTAAATGTAATCCTTATAATTAATTGGCAAGGCTGAAACTCAAATAAATTCATTTTTAAAATTTAAAGCCCAACATTAGGATAATCTGGGAAGTCATCGAGGTTCTCTTCGAGATCCGTGACATCCCTACTTCTCTTTCTTTGACTCCGGAAATAAGCGTTCGCGTTGCGCCTTTCGCCTATTGGATTTCCTACTACTACAGCTACGTTGAAAATCCTCTTTTGAATTCATGAAGATAAAACCACGATCTAAATCGAGAGTTCTCTCGAGTGACGTCGGTCATTTGAGGGTAATTGACTATGAGAACTGCCTGCTATAAGGAGCTTTAAAGACGCAGGGTAATATAAACTCTATTTAATCCTTTTAAATAGGAGAATTTGTCGGTCCACATAAAGATTCGCAGACCAGAACGGATATCATGAATTTTGTAGTTTATTTGATCGAGCGATATCGTCAAGCAGAGTGTCTATTCCTCGGGATAGATGCACCGCTTGCGATATTACACTCGTCTATTTAAACTGTTAAACGAATGAGATCCGTCCATTCTCATATTTTAAAATTTAAAGTTTTACTTTCAAAACTAATATATATTAAATTAAATCTTAAACCCAAAACACCAACAAAAAAAATTTTCGAAATCTAAAGTCTCAAAGACGCATTCAGCGGACGACATCCGCATACTTAAAAGCTCAATGGCAATGCCTACAAAATTGACCTACCAAGTGACTCCAAAATTTCAGCTACATTCAATATCATGAATCTCAATCCCAACTACGAGGAACCACAAGCTTCAACAAATGATGTCAAAGCTCCCCCAACACCAGGGGACTAACGCGAGGCTGCTTTTCCCATCAAACCGAGCACCCATTTTGTCAGTCCAGCCTTCACACTAGACTGGCCAGTTCATTCCCCCCTTTTATCACAATCATCACGCTCGGCTCTCCCCTACTCATCCCGTCCTTGAGTCACACGACTGCTCTCTCTCGTGCCCTATTTCCCGGCGCTCCTAGTCGTTGGTGCTAGCCGTTTCTCCCTTCCATTTCTTTCATCTCCTTCCTTCCTAGGATCTTGCCTTTACTGATCCCACTTCCTCTCCTATTTATGCATGTTTTGTTTTTCTAGGTCTAATCAACTTTGTGTAATTTCTAATTTCAGGTTTGCCACAACAGTGTTGCCCTCCCGAGGGGCTGTATCCGACGACGAGAGGTGCTTCGACTGTACCCCGCCTAAGATGGTGATTACCCTACTCTACCATCACTGCCACCCACTCCTACGCCCCCTCCAGCAGACCACGGGTCCCTCCCTGCCCAGCTCCTCTTCGGACACTGCCGGCCTTCTCTGCACCTTCCCTAGTCAGTCGCAGCACCACCATGTTCCACCCACCCTGCTTCTAGTTGATGCCTTTCATTCCGGCGCCCTCCCCATCCGCCTCTGCACCTCCAGACCTTCCATACACCCGCCACGATCCCTCCCAGTGCCCATTCCAGCAGGCTCTTGTATCTGCAGCCCGTCCCCGGCACCACTCTAGCAACGACGATCACTCTGATATCCTCCTAACCGCCACCCGCACTTCCCTGACCCTCATGGAGGAGTCTCAGCTACCCATTGGCACTGTCCATGAGTGTTCCTACCCTCTTTAGTACCTATTTTTATTCGTTGTTCAGTAGTTTCTTCTTATTTTATTGTCAAATGTTTGCGTTGTTTCTTGTCCAAGAGTCCGTGTTGTATTTTCTTCAAAATCAACAATAAATTTGTCTTTTGAGTCGTTGCTTGGGTTAACTTGGGTATCACTTGAACCTATAGGAAAGCTTGGCCCATATCTAAATGAATCTAGCTTAGCATTTGGGAAAAAACATGGTTAAATCAATTTGCATCCAGATATTGCAGCTCTTTCATGAACTCATTTGTGCCTATTCCTAGAGTTAGAAGAGCATGGTTTTTCTATAAAAAGATTAATCTATTTCAAACTATTGTGAAAGCAATGTTTAACAAGAAAAAAAAATTTCAAGCAGCATACAAAATCCAATCAATTAAAGA
This sequence comes from Papilionanthe hookeriana x Papilionanthe teres, assembly GCA_022702705.1. Classification (NCBI taxonomy): domain Eukaryota; kingdom Viridiplantae; phylum Streptophyta; class Magnoliopsida; order Asparagales; family Orchidaceae; genus Papilionanthe; species Papilionanthe hookeriana x Papilionanthe teres. The sequence continues at coordinate 15,713,512 of CM040436.1, forward strand.
TCGAGCTGCAGAAAAACATTCCTAAAACTCAACTTCTTCAATCTAAGAGCTAGATCAAAATTATTCAAGTATTTCATAAAATGTTCTTGCAGGTACAAAACCCAACTAAAGAAACGGAAAAAAAAACAAAGAAAATACAATGACTTGCAGATATATAACCCGTCACAATAAGCAATTGAATAATTTTGCATGCAGATCAGTTTTGAGATGTATACCTCCCTTGTAATTTGCCTTTGTTTATTTATATCCTCTGGAACAGGATAACAATTTGCCCCAAACGAATCACAGATCTTAAGAATTTTGGCTTTTGCTTGCTCCCCTGAAAAGAATATTACAAAGACAGTCTTTTCTACCTGCATTAAAAAAATTAGCGAATAAAATTAAAGATAAATTTGGACAAAAATCATGCCTATTTTAGAATTTCAGGTACGTTGTCCAAAATAGAAATAAGCATATTGCCCCAAAATTGTCATTAAATAACATTTCCAGACAACATACAAACATTATGTTAAATAAAAATCCATGCATATTTTCCAGAGTAAAAAGGTATAGAGAAAACAATAAAGTACAACAGAATAAAAGTTTGCAGAACAATTAAAGAAAGAAGCATCAGACCATTTCACCAGATACTGGATCCAAGACGGGTTCCCCAGCCGGTGCATGATGAAAAAACATGTTGCCCCTTGTAGCTCGGAAGAGCATTCTCTCAAATCTTAAAGCTTTGGATTTACAAATTATTCCACTAATGAATCTCAAGCCAGATTTTTTAGAGAGTTCTGGCTGAATTTCCTTCAAAAAGAACTTTTAGCTTATATAATCGTAATTGAATTTCAAATTTTAATGAATGAGTTACGGATATCACCTGTTCCAATAAAGATAGGATTCCCTCATCCACTTCAGCAGTATACACATTTTCATCCATCTCTCTCTCAGATGGAGCTGCATGATTTTGTGCTGAAACAAGAAAGCCACCTGCCTGATATGAAGAAAGTATGAGAAGTAGAGGTAGTACGAACATGGACATTGACACAAGACACAAACATGACACGATATAAGAACAAGACAAAACCGCAGAAGGAAGGGGACGACAGATTTTTTCTTCTATGATTTATTAATGCAAATGGTATAATTAAAACAAGCAAAATCAATATATTTATAAAAAATATCACACCATAAAATAATATCATCTAAATCATATAAAAAGTTTAAGGATAAAAAAAAACATTGGTTTAATTATAATTATACTTTTAAAATTTTAACTAATGCACTAAATTGTTAACAGCACATCAACATTAGCATTAACCATGAGCCATGATTTAATAAACATAAACATTATAATGTACACATAAGATTCCAACATATAAAGTATTAGTCTTCAAAATGATCGCACAATATATGAATGCAGTTATGCATCACTAATTAACCAAACACACTCAGCACCACGGTCATTTTCACCACAAGAACAAATGTCATCTTCGATAATGCCTTCACCAACATTAATATAAAAAATATAGTTTGCAAAGTTGGCTGATAAGGAAGACAAAACATCATAATTATAGCTTTTTCATAGTCATGTCGCATGTCCAACTCTAATTTTGGAAAAAGAAAAACATCATTATAATTTTCAGCATGTCAGGGCATCCCGTCTTCCTGGACATGAAAGGGTGTTTTGAAGAGCATATGATTCATGGCTGTGATATCAATAAAAGGCCATATTAAATATAAAGAGAAAAAAAGTACGAGAGGTTATCATATGTTATGCAAAATTTGGTAGCTAAAAAAAATTTGTAAAGCAATTAAAACCCTAAAAGAAGGACCATAACAATTTGAATGACCACCCACACCGCCAAGTCAACTTTCTTGATTTTTTAGACTTCATCATAATTTTTGGATTGATTATTCTGCTCCTTTTGTTAGAAAAAATGCCATTTGAGATATCTATCTTCTTTACAACTAAATAAGGAAGGAAGGTGTTTTTAATTTATTTTAATTTACATAGATGTGTGTTTTGAATTGATTAGGTTAATATGAGGATAGACCATGTCTAAGGTTTATCACTATAATTATATATCACAACTATAATATAAAAATGTTTTTCTCTTCATTAACATATAAGTTTTCTGGTTAATGCTTGCTTGGTGTTATTTATTCAAAGCCTGAGAAGTATGCTTTTGAATATTACAATTAGAGTTAGGTAACTTTTAGTTATGGGAGGGTGAATGTTCTCCTATTTGTTAAGGGTGTTTCTTTGATACTTATCATAGGTTCCTTAGAAATTTTGTAGATTATCAGCCATCGCGTTTCACATTCAATAACAGAATTTTTTTTTAATAATTTTAATGTTAATCCTCAAATGTCATTTGATGTATAGATAGCTTATTAATGATTAAGAACTGCATAATTATTTAATTTTAAAATGATCCATAGATAGTATAACTTGTTCCTCAAACACATTATAAGTTGTTGTAAGAAAAATCATCTTCATGAAAATCATATCATATTAATATGTAAAAAGCTTTCATCATTATAACACTTGTTTAAGACATTATGTATACTTGGGTGCGGTGGATGTAATTTTAGTAGAACTGTTTTGTGATAGGGTTAGTTACCAATTCCACGAAGTGAAAACTCTTTATGAGCTATTAGACTCCATACTGACGAAAACCTTCATTTTATATTGGGTATTTAACGCTCGGTTTCAATTACCTGGAAGAAGAAACAAAAAATCAAAGGATAAGAAACAAGGAGTTGAGCAACCGAAGGTGATGAGAAAAGAAAATGAGAGGTCGGAAAGCCAAAGGATACTTTCGCCCTATAAAGAGATGTGCTCGAGGGATTATCACCGTCGAGCTTCAAGAGGTTCGGTGAGAAAAAGGAGCGGCGGAGGAGAGCCTGTGCCCTAGCCTACCAACAAAGAAGAAGAGGAGAGGAAGAAGCTCTGATACCTAATGATACCGGAACTAGTAGGGAAAATAGTGGAAACTCGAAAACTAATCTTTCATTAATATTAAAATAAGATTACAAAATGACTCAAACATAAATAACAACACTCCTAAATGTAACCCAATGGTTGGGTGATGGAGGTCGGCTAGAGGAATAAAAATGACTAGGAGGGATGTCGGTAGTTACGGAAAGCGTCTGGTAGCAAAGGGAAGGTGCGGAACTAGAGGAACAACAAGTGGAACGGTTGTAGGTGGTCAGCAGTGGTAGTGTGGTAGTTAGGAAGGGTTAGGTAGGCGAAGCAACAGTAATGATTTACAAGAAGAGGAAAGAGTTGGATGTTGGGATGACAGTGGGTGAGTTCGACGATAGAGGATTGGAGAGGAAAAGGTCTGGAAAGGGTGGAAAGGAGGGGATACAACCACCACCTCGGAGAGGAAACACTTGGAGCACCGCTACCTCCTCGAATAAAGCCCCACAAAGCGACAAGGGACTCCACACAGTAGATTTAAAGCTAAACTCAAACAAAACTCAAATGACTCCCACATACACAAAGACAACTATTTATAGGCTCAGGTGAAACATCTACACAAAAGGGATAGGTGAAAAGCCAAGAGGAATCAATAAATTAATTCCCAGAAAAGATCTAGTGTGAATATTATGGTTGTTGGATCGCGAGTCGCGAGGTTTTGCGGGGCTTCGACACCGAGGTTTCGAGCGCCCCACTTCGGGGCGTTGTTCCGCGCCCATATCCGGACGCTGTTCAGACGCCCTGTGTCATTCACGCTTACCACAACTTTCATGATTTGAATCCTTTTAAAGCGTGGGTCACGTATTGTCCATGAGCTCATACAACTCAATGACAGACCTATTTTTTCATAAAAGTATGTAAGAAGAAAATAATCGAATGAAAGTTCTCCCCTCTCATGAATCTCGAATCTTAAAGTGAGAGAAATAGAGATAATTGAATAGATTGGTCGGCTCCCTGTTTTCCCTCCCCTCCAAAGCGCACGGGGGGCGTGCGCTTTAATTTATCTCTATTCCCCTGTTTTCTTTCTTCCACCCTTCCCCCTGACAGGAAGGAAAAAAGAGAAAAACAAAATGTAGGCCATACGGAATAAAGCTCGTTCATATTGTCATTTCTAGAGATGGGGACGCGGATGTCAGATGGCTCTTAATTATATGTGGACACATGTTTGTCCTTCAATGATATCACGCATGTCGATGGTTTGCAAATCTTTGGGAGTAATTTCAGAGGGCTAGGCAGGTCACTTCAGTAAGTGAGCTCGGGATGCCAGTTTGAAAAGTAAGCTCAGCAGACCAGTTCAACTAGTGAGCTCGGCAGAAGATATCCGAGTGTTTTGCACCGGGCACGTGAAATCTGCTAGCGTATGCTTTGGCCCGTGGAAGCTGCTTATGAGCATACAAATACAAAATTGTAAATCATCATGGAGCAATTAGTAATTTTGGTCATTCATGCCATGCAATATTTTACTAATCTAATATTATAATGATATTTGTTCTATTGATATTCCATTGTTAATTGTGTCACTTTTATTGCTCATATTGCACGTTTTGTATCTTATCTTTTACGCTTGAATAAAGAAGAAATATTTATTAAATTTACATGAAAAGTGCCTTTAGGTTCACATTTCTCATAGCATATGCCATTGAGTTGATTGGTGAGCTGAGACTATAGGAGTAGATCTTTCACCAATCACTAATTTATTGATTTAATATTTATATCAAATTTGTCATTGGGTTTTGGGATACTATAGATACAGTTCCTTGTTTTATTTTCCATCCACTAGTTGTTTCTTTCTTCCTTTGACGAAATACCAGCAAGGGAATATGATGATACAATAAGATTGCATATCTTATATTTATGATTATACATTTTTGCTTACATATTTTTATGCATGTGCCTTTTCTTATTGAATACAAAACAACTATATTTAGTCTTGACTCTTAAGGTTTATATTATAAATAGAGATTAAATTCATTCATCATATCATGCTTCTAGGGTATTATACCAACTTTGGAATGACAATAACTCTTATTAAGTTGGTTCAGAAGTCGGAACACTTAGTAGTGACAAACCTTTTTATGTAATTGCTTAATCTCAGTACGAGAAATATCCTATCTTAAAAAATGCTGAAAGTATAATGGTTCTGGATTAGCTTTGTAAACCTAAAATACAAAAGAGATTAACAATCTGCAGGGAAAATTGTACTTAAGAAATCAAGTATAGAAAAAGTCAACCCAGTGAAAATATTTTAGGGGCATTACATACATACCATACAATTCTAATGCATTTGCATATCTAAAACTAAACATTTATACCACTCAAATCTTTAACATCACATCAAAAATACCACCATCACTATATTTTTTGAAGTAAAAGACACATTTTCATGCATATGTTTATGACACCAAAGTGTTACAAGTGTAAATATAAAACTTTAAGTGTTAGACATGTAACTAAATAGGAACCATGTGGTATGTATGTAAATTTCCCAACATTTTAAGGAGAAATCATCACAGACAAATTATGATCCAGATTTAAGCACCTTCTGCAAAACCAACTTAAACTCAAGAAGTTCATTATATGTCTGTTGCAGTTTTTCACTGTTTGTATTCATTTCAAGAAGTTCAGCCTCATGTTCACCCAGTCGAACCTGAAGCCAAGAGAATATAGATCTTTTATAGGCCTTCTGAATGTACAATACAGCATAAATTGATAAAGTAGAAGGGACATTTATATACATATCACCCGAGATATTTGCATATCTAACCCCTAAACTTTGATCTTTACATTTATACCACCCAAATCTTTCATATCACATAAAAAATATCACTATTTTAATTTTTTAAAAGTGAAATAAACCTTTTCTTGAATAGGTAAGGTGGCATATATGTAAAATTTGAAGTTTAGGTGCTAGATATGTAACTATATAAGAATTGAGTGGTATGCATGTAAATCTTCCAATGTAAAATTTGAACTTCAGCAATAACCTCTAGTTCCTCTAAGTGAACATCTGGTTGCAAAGCCGGACGAGCCAAAATTGCAAGGTTGGCCTTGTTAATCTGATCACTAAAAAACCTCAACTTCCGTGACATCTCACCACAACGCTTTACCTGTTTGAAGGCCCATTTGAGAAAATAAGTCGGAATAATAAAAAAAAATGAATAACAAGTTGAGTGATAACAAATAATTATTGAAACATCAATCCAAGCTCCGAAGTTTGTTATTTTTGTGAGATTAGAGAATAAAGCAGTATAATTTTATTGATAGGAAATGAGGGTATAAATACATATTACAAGTCCCAAATAAAAGAAAAGGTATAAATTCATAAATAAACAAACAAGGAAATACATAAATATGAAAACAGAAAATAAATAAAGCAAATAAAAGCTAATAATAGCTCCAGTAGTAATTAGTCTAATAATTAGGCTAATAAATCTAATACTATCCCTCATGTTGAAGCACGGATGTCTATTATGTTCAACTTTGTTTTAAACTCGTCAAACAATGGCCGAGGAAGATTCTCGATAAAGATATCTGTTAATTGACCATGGATGGGACAAATGGAATGCAAATCCCTTGCATCGAGTTTCTCTTTAACGAAGTGTCTGTCAATCACCACATGTTTGGTTCGATCATGCTAGACTGGATTATGAGCAATAAAATAATAGATTTATTATCACATAACAACTGGAGAGGAGCAAAGACTGGCATACACAACGAAGCATGATGCGTAACCAAAGGGCATCACAGTTACCCTGAGACATGAAGCAAAATTCGACTTCAGCACTAGCCTGGGACTTTTCCACGTGACAATATTTCCCCACACGAACGAGCAATATCCTGAGGTGGGTCGCCGATTATGGACGGACCCAGTCTAATCTGCATCTGTATAAATAATAACAGAACGAGGTGTGGCTCGAGGAAAAAAAAAACCTGAGCCTGACAAGCCTTTTAAGTCGCAAAGGATCCAGTGGGCAGCTAGAAGAAGATGCTCATAGTGATCATAAATGATTTGGCTCAAAACCTACTGTATGGCAAATATCAGGGCGAGTATGGGCAAGGTAAATGAGTTTCCCCACAAGTCGTTGATAGTGAGTCTTGTTCACCGAAACAGCATTGGGAACATCAACTAATTTCTCATTAGGATCCATTGAGACTGCCACTAGTTTACAACGGAGAAGGTTTTTCTCTGTCAATAGATTAAGCACATATTTGAGCTGAAACAGAAAAATGTCCCGAGATAATCGAGCAAATTTTATGCCTAAGAAGTACCGGAGTGACCTCAAGTCTTTCATTTCAAATGAAGTAGCAAGAATACCTTTCAGAGACTCCAATGCTCATACATCATCACCTGTGAGCACAATATTGTTGAGATAGACGACAAGGATAGCAATTTTGTCACTAGAGGAACGTCGAAAGAAGAGAATATGATCTGATTCGGCCTGAGAAAATCCATGTCTCATTACCACCTTTGTGAACTCGCCAAACTAGGCCCTTGGGGATTGCTTTAGTCCATAAAGTGACTTCCGCGACCAACACACTAATCCACAGGGAACAATAGAGTCAAAGCTTGAAGGAAGGCACATGCACACCTCCTCTATGAGATCCCCATTTAAGAAAGCATTTTTGACATCCAGTTGGAGCAAGGGTCAATCCAAATTCATAGCAAGGAAACAATAAAACGCGAATAGTATTTAATATAGCAACCGGAGCAAATGTCTTCTCATAATCATTTTCGTATGTTTGTGAGTGGTCTTTGGCGACTAATCGTGCCTTGTTGCATTCAAATGATTCATCGTGTTAAATTTGGTGCTAATAATCCAACAGCACCCTACTGTTTTCCTACCTAGAAGAAGATCCACAAAATCCCATTAATGATTTTGTTAAAGGGCACATTTCATCCATTGCTGCAGTTTTACAGGAAGGGTCAGCTAATCCTGCTTCAATAGTGGATAGAAGGTGGTGATTCGTCGGGGGCAGCAGCAAAAGCTTTACAAGTCGGTGATGCACTGTGAAAAGAGATATATTTTTCCATAGAATGAGGAGAGCTTGCCTGATTACATACCTCAACAGGAGAACACACCTCATCATTTGGGTGGTGTCAATTCTGGGATGTAACTCGGAGTGGATTCTAGGTCCTGTAAAGAAGTAGCAGGATCCCGAGTAGGAACATAAGCACGCAAAGTATAGACAAGGAGAATTGAGGAGGTTGTGGTTGTTTGGTAGGTTGGGGATCCAGAGGGAAAGAGGGCTCCTCAGATACAATGATTGAAGAAATATGCATAGGGGTCGAATAAGGAATAGTTTCTAAGAAATAAAGTTCCCCTTCACTTGAGGCAGTGAAATAGAAGTAGGTAGCACTTTCATAGAATGAGACATCAACACTTACATAGAGTTTATTTGTGATAGGATCAAGACACTAATAGCCTTTTTAAGTGGCAGAATATCCGAGAAAGACATTTTATAGACCTGGGATCAAGCTTTCTACGATTAGAATTAGTGTTTCGAACAAAGAATGTGCACCCAAAATTTTGGGTTCAAGAGTGGTGAAGAATCGATTGGTAGGGAAACATGACATCAAGATGATTAATGGAGTTCTAAAGTTATGATTTTTTGTGAGATTTCTATTGATGAGATAGGTGGCAGTAAGCACGACATCATTCCAAAACCTTTTCGAGAGATTCGATTGAAACATAATAGAGCAACCTACTTCTAGAAGTTGATTTTTTCTCTCGGCTACTCCATTTTGTTGACGTGTGTCCACAAATGAGCTATAATGGAGGATGTCCTTACTTACCAAGAACTCACCTAAGATAGAATTAAAAAATTCACGGTCTTTTTCTGTTCGAAGGACTAGAATCAAAGTTTTGAATTGGGTTAAGATGAATGAGTGAAAGTATTTGAAGGTGATAGCAGCTTCAAATTTATCTTTTAAGATATAGACCCACTTCATTCGAGTATGGTCATCAATTAAGATAAGGAATCACCATCTATTAGTATAGTTCAAAGTGCGAGAGAGTTCCCAAAAGTCACTATGAATAAGAGAAAATGACATAAAAGGATGAGAATGATAGATGTTTAGCTAAGTGACGAATCTCACATTTGAAGTTAGCAAGATTTTTATAATGAAACATCGATGGAAACAATTATTTTAAATATTGAAAACTGGGATGACCCAAACGATAATAAAACAATATTATAAGACATTCGGTGAATCGAGAAAAAATGTAACAACTAGAAGAAGTGTCATCGTTCTTTGTGTTTTTCTCTTGGAATAAGTAGAGCCTAGTTACTCTTTTATTAGTTCCAACCATCCTCCCCGAACGATGATCCTGAAAGACATGAATATCAGGAAAAAAATTAGCAACGCAATCCATGTCATAAGTCAACTTACTAATAGATAATATGTAACACTTCAACAAAGGGATATGTAACACATATTACAAAGTTACACCGGTTGTTAACACAACAGATCATTTACCAGCATTATAGTTACAAGAGCCATCAGCAATTTTAATTTTATCTTTCCCAGAATATGGATAATATGTTGAGAAAACTTGAAAGCATCTAGTCCTCTGGTCTGTCACATCTGAATCAATGATCCAAGAACTAGAAAAAGAAGTGAGTCATTCGAGTGATACCTTGACTGACGTGAGAGGTTAGTCGGAAATGAACTAATTGGATCCAAACTGTTTGATTAATTTCTTCATTTGACTCTTAAGAGAGTCGGGTGATTCTGAAGTATTCCTAGTAGAAGCTAGTTATACCCTAGTAGATTCAGATGTTGTAGTGAGACACTTGACAGAGAAAATATTGGCTAAGGTTTGTATGCCGATTTCCGATGAAGTTTCCAACACTTTTCTCGAGTATGGTTGAGTTTGTGACAGTAATCACAAGTGGACCCAATGGCTCGAGGAGGGTTTGACGAGTTTTCAATACTATTAGTGGTCAAGGCAAATGATTCTATTGAGGAGGAAGTGACGAACATGGCAATTCTTCGGAACTCTTCACGTTAGATTTATGTGAAAGAAACATGAGCGGGAAGGAATGGGATCCCAGACAAGGATACGACCACGGATTTCATCAAACTCTTTGTTAAGGCCTGCAACATATTGAAGCATGCAATCTTTTTCTATAATTTTCTGAAAGGGGGAAAGGTCTCTCGGTGATTCTCACATGTTGTCATAATACAAATCACATTCCATCCATAAGGCCACTAAATCATTATAGTACTAGACCACTATACTCGATATTTGTGTCGCCTCACAGTTCTTGGAAACCTCATGGAGCTCTACATCTGAGTAGGTGTCTCGAACTACAGTCCATAGGACACTAGTAGAAGGAAAAAACATAGATGAACGGCCAAGCACAGTCTCCATGGAGTTAATCAGCCACGGCATGACCATAGAATTCTCCAATTCTCATTGTTCATACATCAGGTCAACTTTAGGCGGTTCACGAATCATTCTTGTAAGATAGTCGAATTTCCTACGTCCCTTGACGAACAAAGGCACGCTTTGGGACCATTGGAGAAAATTAAATCCATTCAGTTTATCGGTGGTAATTAGAAAGTTCATCTGGTTTTCCTGTCCTCCGATCTGCAGAGGGCTTGAGGTCGGTGTCGATCCTTCGATAGATTCAAGTACACAATCAGGAGGAGGCTCGATGGTGGAGTCCACCATGATTCCAACGGAGCCAAAGGTGATGTTGAGTTGTCGAGACATAGAAAGATTCCAGAAGCAGAAAGAAAATCACGGCAGAACTCTGCAGGAAGGTATTTTTTGCAGTTGATGTTGGGAAAACTCTCATGGGAGAGCTCACGCTAGATAATTAATTCACGGGATACATCTCATGGGATATTCTTATGGGAGACTTTTCCACGGAAGCGACTGGGAGAAGAAACCGGCAATAATGCGATAATGGTATTATCATAGGAAAAAGAACCGGCAATAGGGAAAAATGCAGGGAAAGCCGGCGGCTAGGGTTAGATCCTTGACTCTGATACCATGTGAGATTTAAAAATAGAGTGGGATAATTTTATTGATAGAAAATGAGAATATAAATACATACTACAAGTCCCAAATAAAAGAAAATGAATAAGTTCAGAAATAAACCAACAAGGAAATACATGTATGGAAACGAAAAACAAAGGAATCAAATAAAAGCTAATAATAGTTGTAGCAGTAATTAGCCTAATAATTAGGTTAATAAAACTAATAGTTTTCATATATTCTACCGCTTCATCTCATTTATTTGTTAAGTTTGCTTACTTCTATTACCAACATCTTTGACAATAATCTTCTGAAAACAAAAATGAAAGGTTGTTTAAATTGCACTGGTAACATTGAAAAGGAAACTGAAAAAATCAAGGGAACAAAATTATTTTAACAAGAAAATAGCCTTTTTTATATAGAGGCATTTACATATATACAACCCAATTCTTCTGTATTTACATATCTAAAACCAAAACTTTGATTTATACATTTATACCACCCAAATCTTTCGTATCACGTCAAAAATGTCACTATTTCATCTTTTAAAAAGTGAAATGCAGTTTTTTATGCATAGGTAAGGTGGAATATATGTAAAAAAATTAAAGTATATTCTATATATGTAAATATATAAGAATTGAGTGGTATGCTTGTAAATCTTCCTTTTATGTAACAGTGTTTACAACATTGAATCTTAAAAAATTCATGTAATAATAGTAATATCTGCATAAACTGACCGCTAAAACTGTTCATACAAGCCGATAGATAAAATGATAGTAAGGAATTATGAGCAAAAAGACATCCAATAGTTGTCATAAGAATACTGACATTCAATACTAACCATCTTGTCAGTTGTCTTCTCTATTGAATCAAAAAACATAGGGTAAGAAAATCAATTGATACTTTCAGATCCTTTTTTAACAGATTAGATTTTGGGGGGAAAAAAAGAGGCACTTTTTGCAAACGTGACTTTAACAATTTTAGTGCCCACAAAATGGAAAAAGAATTCTTTAGAGTTACAAGAGGTAAATTGATGAAGGCCATAAAATACAAAATCATGTTTGACGCCAACGGCAAAACTAATTAAATATTCTACTCATTTATTTAACATTTTGTATTTTAAAAATAGTTGAAATTTGTTTTATTAGGCTTATTTTCTATCTTGCTATTTCCATTATGATTATTTTTTGGTGCAAATGAGTCATTGCATTATTTTCTTTTAACCAAAGGACTCGTTCACTACAAACTAGGACCTTACAGACTAGGTTAAGATAGTGATTCAATCTTGAATAAAATTTTGAAATTTTTATTCTCTAAGCCGCCAATTATTCTTCTGCACCCCCCATTCTCAACTCTCTTTTTATTTATCACTCTAACATCTACCTCTCCCTCATTCTCATTAATTACCATTATGTTAAGTAGTACGATAGAGTGTGGCACCAACATCGCATGTCGATCCTTATTAACCTGCCTCCATATCCTCCGATACCAAGTTATTGATCCTAGTCAACCAAGTCTTTGTTTTCATCAGTTGCAATCAACTTGCTCCACTAACTGCATGCTCAATTATTTGGTTCCCACCAACACCTTCATTTTTGAGCCACCGCACTCATGCACTCCACCTTGGCCCAGCAAACACTAAACATATCTTTACACTAGGTTGCACCCACTCCGTTTAAAACTGCTCCCACATCTCCTCTCACCTGATATATGCCAAGCAATTTGCTCATGCGTGATCAAACACCTCTCCACTTTTTCGCACACTTTAAATGCAAAAGTTGTCGGACACCATATGATGCAACATAGCTCACACTGTTCGCAAGTCCACCTCCCTATTACTCACATGTCACTGACTACATTTGCCCATTTCCATTATATTTGTATAGAAGCACTCGCATGTTCCCCGTCCTCAAATACTCTGATTGCTTGTTACCCACCACAACAAAAGTCCTACCATGACTATCTTCCTTGAGCCACCCCTGAACCATTCAAAAAGAACTAAAAATGAATCAAATGCTTAACAAACTACTTATGGCTCAGCTTCATAAGAGCATGTTCACGAATGTTTGATTAAATATTTGACTAAGCTTAACCACCTTTTTAAATTTTGTTTATTAATTGAATAGGCTTAAATAATTTATTGCTTGATATTATGATCAAGAACAGAATTATTAAAGGCTTGCAAATAACCTCATTTAGAAGTTTGATTGAGGCTTGATAGAATATCTGATATACAGTACGACATGTAATTAATTTAAAAACCAATGCAAATTTATAACTAAAAGTATAATTTAATTTAAATAAAATTTTAAATATTATTAGCAAAATACATCTTTATCTATAATTAAATAAAAAACAAAAATATAAAATAATTTAAATACTAATTATATACATATATAAATGTTTGCTTTCTATTTAATCTAAAAAATTCACTTCACTTCACATGAACAAACTTTTATGTTCACGGTCATTGTTCTATTTAATTTATATTATTTCTAAAGCTGCTCCATGCCTAACCCACCATTGCTCGAAAAATAAGGGAATTGTGTAACCTTTTATTCTCTTATTTATAAACAAAGGGGGTGTAATAGGTGAACTTACACTATGCCCCTACTTGAGCAGGGATTGAACAGGTTATTCTAAGTATTTCACTGTTGTTGGCTCGGGGTCTTACTGTTCTCGGGCTTAGCTAACTGGGATTGATTGGACTTCGTCGAGCATTGCTGATCGGCTAGGTCTGGCAGGCGCTGCAAGTTGGTTGTCCCATCAAAGTTTTGGCAAGTGTACATTTGGGGAGCAAGCGACTCGATTTATGCTATCAAAAGGCTAGATACGTAGATGCTATTGTTTGGCTTGTCTTCACCCAGTCAGGAGTCAAAAGAACAGATCGAGCAAGTCCGACGATCATCATGTATAATGACCATTGGCCCTTGATTCTCATCAAAGAACTCCTGTCGGCATAATGAAGCTAGGATGTCGAACAGAGGGTGAATCACCGTAAGCTGGCAGATAGTCTTCCCTTAGACGAAGACATCTTAAAGGAAAGTTGTTGGTCGTCCCTTGTATGGTCATAAGATCTGAGGAATTGTTCACTTCTCTGGTCTTGATTGAATTGAGGTTTTAGATTTGGGTGATCTAGGTGAGCCGCTCGGCTCGTGCCACATACTCATACTCGTAACAGTTAGTTTTGAGTCTGATTCATCTAATCGAGCATTCGGTTCCCCAGATCTTCTACTAGTGGGTTCACCCTTCGATATTTCTTTTCTCCTAGAGCATTGGATCTCCTTAAGATTTGTGCCGGCATAATTTATGTGTACACATACATTGTTTCCATTTAAACTCAACAATTCCCAAAGCTACTTAGTTCCTAATGCATGGCTCCTATATACATTGAGTCTCAGATTTTTTAGAGGCTTAACATAGAAAAATTTAAATAAGAAAAAGGAAGAGCTCAATTGTGTGTGCTGTTTCCAACGATGGCGAGATCCCGTGGGCGGAAGTTGTTTGACAGGACTTAACGAGCTAGTTCAGAATATTGCTAAAATAAACTTATATTTTGTTTATGTTCAATAAAGCTGAATATGCTCAGCTTGATAAGGGCATATTCATATTTCTGGACATGCTACTCATAATATATGTGTACCCATACATTGTTTCCATTTAATCTAAACACTTACCAAAGCTACTCTACTCCTAACGCCATAGCTCCTATATACATTGAGTCTCAGATTGTTTAGAGGCTTAAAATAGAAAATTTTAAATGAGAAAAAGGAAGAGCTCAAATGTGTGCGATGTTTCCAATAATGGTTAGATCTTGTGGGTGGAAGTTGTTGGACAGAACTTAACGAGCTAGTTCATAATATTGCTAGATTAAAATTATATTATTTTTATGTTCAATAAGGCTGAATATGCGCAGCTTGATAAGCGCATATTCATATTTCTAGACATGCCACTCATTTAAAGCTTGACAATCACAAAATGAACAAAACTCAAGCCAAGCTACCACCCAGCTTGAACAAGCATGAACTTAAATGAAACAAGCTATTTCACTATCAAAAAAACTCAATTTGAGCTTGGACTGAGCTCGAACAAACTCTTGATAAATGAGCTCAAACAGTCTAAGGTTCAGCTCTATTCGTTTGCAGCCCTATGTTTAACGGCATCCCCAATCCCTTATGTAAGGGGTGGAAACTAGATATATGACAGTATTTTTTTGTTATGTGCAGTAGACTCAACATCCATTCATCTTTCAAAAATGTAAAAAACTTTAAGGACTGAAGAACTTCATTTATTCAAACCTATGGATTCATAGAGCTCAATTATTCCCTTCATATTTATAAATTCCTCAATTATTAGTTATACTTCCATTCTTCTTTTACTCGCAAATCTATAAAGTAAAAGCCGAGTGCCAGCCTACTGCTTGCTTGCTAATGTTGACCTCACTTTTGTCGAGGTTTAGTTTTCCTCCTATGATTTAGGGTTCTAGCTTTAGGAGCTTCCCCGACGATCTTAGATTCCTAGCAATGGGCCCACCTCGTTTTAGAAAGTTCGGAGCCACCTCTTTACTCTTTTGGAATCCCGGACGAAATTTCGTACCTCTAGCTCATAGCAGGTTGGAATTGACGTTAGGAGTCCAAATTGAGTTCTCATAGGACCACCGGACCTTAGGACAGCCTTGTGCACGTTTCTTGCACCACCGAGCACGAATTCCTCGATCCACGGCCACGACGCTTTCAATCACCTCGCAACGGATCAAGATTAAGGTCAGAATGTCATGACGGTCAACGTCAAAGTCAGAATTTCAAAAGGATCAGAATTGACTAACTTTCGGCCTGACCGACGACGAAGTTGTCCGAAAGACCTCGGATCGCGAAACGGACTGCATCGATGTGTCCGGTAAAGTCGATTTTAGCCGGGAAGGACACTAATTTGATACGGTTTCGTGCGAGGTTGATTTATGTCCGAATCGGCGAATTTTAAGTAAAATTTCAAATAAAATATTATAAAAAAGGGAAAATGTTTTAAATACCTAAATCCCTAACTCCCCTCACGCCTCACTCACGCACCCGTCTCCCATTCTATTTTCCGCGTGAAGCGCCGAGCCCGAGCTCTCCCTCTCGGTCGCTGCTCTCTCGCCTGGTCTCCCTGCGCAGCCCGCCTCCGTCTCTCCTCGCGAAGCTTCGGCTTCGGTCCCCCCTCTTCGTACGCCTCTGGTAAAGCTTCCACCTACTCCCTGCACTTTCTGCTCGCCTCTCCCACGACTGTGCGATTCTTGTCGCCACTCTCGCCCGTCTCATTTGGCTCGACTCACCGCCCAGGTAAGTCGACAACACACTCCTCCTCTCCTCTGGCTATATAAACCTCATTTGGGAGGTGGTCTAGGGTTGGTCGATTTTCTCTTTGAGTGGGGAGGTGCTGCCTCTTGCTCTTTTGCTTACGCTTCTCTGTGTGGGTGTGTTTGAGACGTGGGAGAGCTTCTCCTCCCCTGCTGGCCGAAAATTTCTGTGTAGGGGAAGTCCTGCCAGTTTGTTTTGTGGTTTTCTTGTTCTTTTGATTTTGAGCTGGACGAATTTCTGTTGGCAAGGAGGTGCTGCTATTTTCTTTTCTCCCCCTCTTTTCTCTCCTCTTCCTCTCTTCTGCTCACGATTTTTGAGTTTGTGTGTGTGTGTGACGTGGGGAAGTGCTGTTAGCTCTTTCCCCTGAGCTTTTCCGGAGCCTTGCTGGCCTTGCTGCTCGGTTTTGAGCTTGGACCGTGCTACTTCCTTACTGCCTGTTGGGTTGTGGTGTTGGGTTGTTTAATCCTCCATTGAGGTATGAGCTTACTTAGTCCTAGCATTTATCATGCTTTACTTTGAGGTATTTTTGGTGGAATTTATGGCTTAGCTAGCTCCTTGTTCTACTCTCTATTCGCCTATTTCTTGTTACATATTACATGAAGCATGACATTATAATTCCTGTTTTCCCTTGTGAATGGCATGGAATGGATATTCGGCTTTTAGGAGAGACTTTGGTTTTATAATTTGCAAAAAAAATAAATAAATAAATAAATAAAAACATGCTATATCTTGCAATAGGTTGTATCTGTATGCTTGGAGGTGTAAGTTGGCTATGAACTTTTTTTTAACTCTTTCTATTTCAAAAATAAATAAAAAAATGAAAGTGGAAGGAGAGAGGATTGATTCATGTTACACCTTGCAAGTCCTATAGCTCATACTTGTTTTATCTATTTAATGTGATAGCATTGCCCATGTGACATGAAAATGCAATTGTAGGATCGTAGTTTAAAGAGGCATGCTTCTTTATTTGAAAATTTGGAACTCTCATGCCAATGTTTGCTCCTCTCTTTTGCTTGGGTTTTAAATGTTTGAAGTGCGGGAGCCTTTATGTTTTGAGAATCTGAAATTTATGGGGCATCTTAGGCCTCTATTTTGCAAAGATATGAAGTGTCGAGATTTCATTTAAAAGGGCTTGAAGTGAGCGGGGTGTACCCCTCTCCGATTCATGTTAGTTTCATTTTGATAAATTATCTTGGAAGGATTGCGAAGCATGTTTTAAAACTCTACACTTCTTTATACTTATGAAAGTGTGGAATATGATAACTTATTTTCCAATATCATTCATGCTAAATGGAATTTGGAGGCTCAATAGGAGCTTCAGGCATTGGTTATCCCATTTATTGAGATTTTAAGCTTGGAAATCTTGCTCTTATGGTTTCTTGCTTAAGTGGATTTGAATCTAATGGTGGGGATAGGTGAACACATAATTAGGTGGCATGTGTGTAAACCTCCTAAATTAATTCTCATAAGCTTGTGGGAATTTGTCATGAAATGCAAAAATGATTTTTAAAAAAGGTTTTGGGAAAAAGTGAAATTTAATTTTAAGTTAGCCTCTTTTTTTTTATATATATGTGATTCAATTCTTTTTTGCCCTGTTCTTTGAGTTTCAACTGGGTGGTTTTGGCTCTGTTTTGAGTTTGAACAGGCTGGTTTTGCCCCCTTGCTGCTCTCGGTTTTGCCCTTTGAATGGGCTGGTTTTGCCCCTTTTGATGCTCGGTTTTGCTCTTTGAATGGGCTGGCTTTGCCCCTCTTTGATGCTCTCGGTTTTGCTCTTTGGTGGGCTGGTTTTACTCCTTTTGGTGCTCTTGGTTTGGCCCTTTGGTGGGCTCGGGTTCCCTTTACGTTGGGACTGCGCTTTAATTTTTGAGGGACTTGTGTTATAATTTTTGAAGGGTTCAAATTACGATATTTGTTGGGTTTGTATCTGCAGCATTTGTGACCTCAGCTTTAACATTTGCATCAGGATTTGGTGTCAGCTTTATAGGGTTGTTTCTCTGATTGAGTCTAGCTTTCTCTAGCAGTGGTTTAGAGTCCGTGGACTTTGTCGGTGACTTTATGTCCGTTTTTGTTTTTTACTGCCGTTACTTGGGAAAAGGGAGTGTTTCCCTTAGGAGTCTAGTCTTCATCCTCTCCGAGAGTGCCGACGTTTCTTTAGGTCTTTGTAGGTCGTGTAAGGACGGTCGGGAGTCCAGGGTGATTGATTTGTTTTGACTGATGTTGAAAATCAGTTCACCTCTTTTACGAGGATTGTGTTAGGTGGACTGCTTTCTCCTCTCTCCTTTTATTGATCCCTCGTCCCTTGATTTTCTCCTTACTTCTTGGTTCAATGTTCACACCTACAGGGGACGTGTAGTTGTGCACATATAGTCCCTTTAGGCTATATGTGGAGCCAATCAGCAGTCGTAAGTAGGTTGGTTGGAGTTAGGACGATGATAATAATGCTTATGTGTCTTAAAAAAGAGGGTTTAGAATAGTATCCCTTTTGCGATGCGTAAAATCTCCGTTAGAGTCGCGGCTTGGGACCGACGATACTATTCTCCAATTCTTGGCGAGACTGTTGCCACCAACACCCTTAAGTTGTTAGTAGTCCTAGTTCGATTAGGGTGGTTAGCCTGTAAACTGTACTATATAAAATAAAAAAAATACTTTTGCAACAAAACTTTCTCTACGACGACATTACTTCTTATAAAATTTTATATGCATGCAAACTAAAATGAATGAAAATTAGTAAAGGTCCGCGGCTAATTACTCGAGTCGAGGTTAGGACAGTCTCCTGTAGGCTGTCGGTCCGGTAGCTCTTGTTCAAGATTGGGAAGCACACAGTCCAGCTCTGAGTCCTCCCCGTCACCATGCTTACGGTCCTTTTCAGATGCCCCATGGCTTTCTTACGGTTCGCCGTGAGTTTAGCGGGACATCTGTGAGTTTCTTCTTTTGGTGTTTTGTGGTTTTCGCTACGACTTTTCCGTGTTTGTTCGTGATTTTTCTGCGAGGTTTCCTACGGGATTTCTTTTTCTTCTTCCTCGATTCTCTTTGCTTTCTTTCGCCTTTCTTTCGGATTTCTTTTTCTTTCTTTCGCCTTTTTCTTTTGGATTTACCATCGGGATTTGCACTTCGTTTTTCCTGCACGTACGATAGTACCCGCACTTAGTCAGGTTTTCCTTACTACGCTCACTCTTGCTTTGTTTCGGTACTGACGCCTTTCTTGCAGGAAATAAAAGAGATAATAATAAACATGTAACAATATGTCGCGGTAATCAGCGCATACGGTACACTTGTAGCACTGTCATTTCTTTTATCTACTACGTTACATACTGTCGGCCAACATTTTTTTGCTTTTAAAAGAATATAAAAAATTTTAGTGGTTTAGTTTAATATAAAAAGGTATATGATTTTGAAAGTATTTTTGAAAGTAGTGTATTTTTAATTTTGAAAAATGAGACCGCCTGGATCTCATTTGTCCAGTAATTTGCATAATCGTGTCTGATGTCACAAATGATACACTTTCTCGAAAGATTAGTGTATCCTGCGACATGCAGACCCAATCATACGAACTAAAAGACTCGTGACATCCGTTTGATCTGCGAACCTTTTATGTGTGGCCGACAGAGTTCCCTACCTAATAGAAAGATCAGGTAGGGTTTATTTCACACGGTTCCAAGCTCCTATAGAGACGAGCCCCATAGTTAATTACATCCCGAATGATCGGTGTCACTTGAGAAAACTCTCGATAATGATCGGTGGTTTTGTCTTCGAGAATCGAAGGTTTAGGTTTTCACGGTAGGACGTGGAAAAGCGAGTGGGAGTGGCTCGAATGGGAACGAGTTATTTTCGGGAGTCGAAGAAAGAAAGGTAGGGGATATCACGGATCACGAAACCTCAGCGTGACTTCCACAACTATCCTATGGTGCGTGTGCGTTTTGGAGAAGATTTTATTTAATTGTTTAATCATCGTCAATTTTATTATTTGGAACTTACACTCGCATAATACCCAATCGTACGAATAGCCACAGAGATATGAGGGTTTACGTCGTACTCATACGACAACCTCGAACCCAAAAGCGAGTTAGGACTTATCTTTGCCGCAACACGGTTACTGCTGAAACTAGAGAAGAGTGAGGGTTTACGCCGCGAGGAGCGACCTACTCGAAGTCCTATATGTTGTCATTTAAACTAGGTATGGTTATTGCATTGCGGAATGACGACGACCTCCACTTGTGGTTTGCTCCTGCTCCTCATCGTGTCTTTGCTCGCAGTGTATGCCCCAAGTTCTTCTGTGAAGTAATAATCCTAATGTTCCAGGTTCGACGGTTTTGTCGAGTGTGTTCCAATGTCTCGGTGTTAGAGTTTGATTTTTGTTTTGTTCTTTTTGCTTTTGTTTCGGTTTCGGGTTTCGCGTCTAAAATATATAGATTACGCAAGTATGTAAAAGGTACTTGAAAAGTAACTTGCGATAGAAAGTAAATTGTCGTGCAAATAAAAGTCTCTGGAAAGTAAAGTGCGATGAAAGTAGACAAATGAAATGTAACGATCTTAAAATGTAAATGTGTACGCAGGCATCTATGCTACTGTCGTATGATTTGTATTGCGAAGCATATATGATTTGCGAGTGGATTTAAATAAACTTGCGGAGAGAAGTAAGCGAAGCGAAAACCCGACACGAAAGTCGGAAAATAAAGAAAAAAATCGTAGAAATCATGAAAGCAAAACTCGTAGTCACATATGAAAGATCGGAAGCTAGGTATAAGACATCGGTAGAGTGAGGGCTCGGAATTGGATCATGTGCCTTATCCGACCTTGGATGAGAGTTACCAACCCGACGATCTAAGGAGGGTAGTCCTTAACCCAATCCAAGTGATTAGCAATGGGCCTTTACATATTTTATAAGAAAAATTCTCTGATTTTCATGCAAAAGTTGTTGTTTAAGTTTTTTTTTTTTTTAACAACAAAAGAGATTTTTTTTTTTTGTTTTTGTAAATATTTTGTAAAACAGGTATAGTTCACGCGCTAGTCATCTCTAATCGTCTTGGGACTACTAACGACTTAAGATCGTCGGGAAACGATCTCACCAGAGGTCGGCGAATAGTATCATCGGTCCTTTCCTCTCCCTTATTGAAGGTCCTCGAGGTAAGAATACTTATTCTAATCATCCTCGAATCTCTCGTATCCCTCGTATAAGCACACATAAAGCATTATTATCATCGCCTCGCCACCTAGACCTCGGACTTACACCCGTCCGATGATCCATATGTGGCGAACAAATGTCCCCGATTGCGGGAGGATTTGAGCGTAAGGTTCGAGCTCGAATCCGGCGCATCGGGTTTCAATATTGGTTAAGTCATTTTAGGGAATTCAACATTTGATTTAATTAAGGAAGGGTGAACCATGCCTCGGTGCGTCCCCGTGTCTAGTGTCTTGAACGACTTGTGAATTAGGGTCGAGTGCCTGGTTTCCTCTGTGTATTCGAGGATTAGGTTAATGGGTTCTTACTATGGGGAATGCTCCTGAGGTCTAGGAGACCTATGCTTCGTGAATGTAGGTGGATGGGCTCTCACCTGAGGTGTGCTCCTAACTCTGCAGGGCTACGTCTTGAGGATTAGGTGGATGGGTTCTCACCTAAGGGTGTGCTCCTAACTCTAAGAAACCTATGCTGAGGATTAGGTAAAGGAGGTTTCACCTAAGGCGTGCACCTAAGGTTTAGGAAGTTTGCAGTTAAGGTTAGGTGGGTGACTCACCTAAGGGTGTGCTCCTGGGCTCAGGAAACATACACTCTAACTCAGCTTGTCTTGAAGTATCTAAGAGTGACTTATCCTTCCTCGAGTTAAATCGAAATTACTCTTGTGACTTAACCGTTTTAAAAGAAAAATAAAACAAGAGACCAAAAGAAGCCGACCCACATTCAAAAAACTAGTAAAGCCAAAAATGGGAAAAACAAGTGAGTTAGCCTAAAAAAAAAACGGCGGTTAAAATGACTCTAAAACGGTGCATGAAATCGACCCAAATCAATTAACGAAAACAACTCAAAGCAGTGGGCAAAAGGGCTCCTACAACTCGAGCAACGACTAGCTAGCCGATCAAACGAGCAGCTTAAGGCCTCATACTAACACCTCCCGACCATTAGTAAGCTCCAAATAGCCCATTACTAAGCCTCCAAACAGCAATCTTACACTCCCAGAATAACAATCTCACTCCCAAACAACACTTTCTACCCTTTCAATATCATCCTACGAGCTTCCGAAGGCTCCGAACGGCAAATCTAAGCTTCTCCCGATTCTCCTAAGGCCCTCAAATGATCCAAACAGCAATCACAAGCCATAAACAACAAACTACAGCAGCTCTACAAGACTTCCAAACATTAAAAGGCACTCCCACAGCAAATAACGGCAGCTTTTAGATCCAAACAGCAGCTTTTGGAGCCTAACAACCTATTCCATACAATCAAACAAGCACTTCCAAGGGCCAACAGCAGCTTTCTAAACTCCTAACAGCAGATTGCGCACCTAACATGCCATCCCAAACACTAGACAGACACTTAACAAAGCACTTCCAAGCAGCTTCAAACAGCTAAACAGCTCTTTCTAAGGGCTAGACAGCACTCTCTACAGCAATTTCAGGCTTAACAGCACTTAAAGCCTCTCACAGCAGCTCCAAACAGCACTTAACAGCTATCCCAAACATCAAACAGACAGCTTACCACAGCAATTAATAGCTTTTCCAAGCTCCTAACAGCAGTTTTCTGCACTTAACAGCCACCCCAAACACTAGACAGCACTTAACAGCACTTTCAGCAGCTTCTCACAGCAATCGAACGACTAACTACAAGCACTATGCAGCATTTAGGTAGCTCCAAACAATCTCCTACATGGCCCGAACAAGTGCACAAAACTAGCCCTCAAATCGGCATGCAAAAGACTCCAAAAACATTAATTTTAAAACCCCCAGACAATAATATTAAGTCTCAAAAACAGTAAATTCATAGGATTCAAAATAGCACTTAATCCTCCCAAAACCGTGAAATCACGTCGCCTAAAAAAAAGGGCTTAAAACAATATTTTAAACTCTGAGCCAAAAATTTGCATGTAAATCCGTTTCAAAAGCGGTAACATTTTAATTGAAAGAAGATTCACATACATACCACTCAATTCTTATGTATTTACATATTTAACACACAAAGTTTTGATCTTCACACTTATAATCTTTCGGCATTAGGAATCAATGCATGCAAAATTATGTTTCATTTTTTTTTTTTGAGAAGTTGGTGATAATAACATTTTTGTGTAACATCAAAGGTTTAAGTGTTATGTGTGTAAATATGAAAGTTTAAGTGCTAAATATGTGAATACATGAGAATTGTGTGGTACACATGTAAATCCTTCTAAAAAAAAAACAAGTCTCAGTAAAGACTATCGGAATAATAGTAGAGGGAGGACTCAATTAGAAAATGATTCGCATCTAATAATTCATAATTGAAACAAGCAAGCGTATCATTTTAACAGCTAACAAACATTATCCTAAATTTAATGGAGATCAGTTTCATTCCCCATGCTCACAAAAGATCATTTTAACACTAGCATTTAAGATGATTCCTAGATAATGGCAAGCAAACATGGCTAGTTCAATTAAAGGATCGATGAATTGTCAAAGCACACAAGATAATTAAAAAGAGAAACATGTGCCATGGATGATGAGCTACTCGAAACAACCAATCTTAAAACACTCAAAATTAACATAACATACTCTTCAAAAGCTCGGGGAAAGCATGCTTAAAAAATTCTCCAAACATAAAGGAAAGTAAATAAATCAATCCATGCTCACCCTCAATCCGAGCACTCTAATCGATTAAAGGAGCATTAATTAATCGAGTCCGAGCAATATTTAGGTTCCCGACTAGTAAAACTCGACTTCTTTACAACAAGGATTTGTTTTAAAACGTAGGGAAAACGAGACACATGCAGCTTACCTCAATCGATGGTTTCGGGGAGGAACAGATCGAGCGAGGAGGTTCGCAGCAGGCGAGTGGGTTCTCGCAGAGGAGGCGACGGGACTCGGCGTGGGTGGCGAGTGGACTTCTGTCGCGTGTGAGAGGGGAGGTCGAGCGGGCTTCTGTCGAGCAAGGAAGGGGCGAGCGGGAGAGAGCAGAGGCGGTTCGGTGCAGGGAGGAGCAGACGGGATCGAGCAGGCGAGCGGGCTCTGTCGCGCGCAGGAGAGTCGATCGGGAGAGGGGCTGGTTTCGAACAGGAGGAGCGGGATCGAGCGGCGCTTCGGTCTGGCGTCGAGCGTCGATCGGGAGCGAGCGGGCTGGTTTCGAACAGGAGGAGCGGGATCGAGCGGCGCTTCGGTCCGGCGGTCGAGCGTCGATCGGAGCGAGCGGGCTGAGCGAGCGGGGAGGACGAGCGGGTCGAATTTCGTCGAGGAATAAAGCTCCCGCTCGATCCCATAGCCGCGCCCTTCCGTCGTCGAGCGCCAAATTGATTACTTTCCATACTCGAGGAGGTTTATTTAGTAAAGGATTAATTTCAAATCAAGTCCAATTAATGTCAAATTAATTGATTTATTTGAAATTCAAAATTTGAATTTTAAAATCAAATGGCTGAGGTGATTAGCCCGAATTCAACCCTGCTCGAACCCGAATTGAACCTGAGTCGAGCTTGGACCCGTCTCCCGCAAAAAAAAAAAAAAAAATGTGCATCGATTTTCGTGTCGTTCGCGCGAGCATGGAATCACAGCAATATGGGTATCCTTCCTAGCTAAAATCGACGTTCCGGACGCATCCGTGTGGTCCGTTTCGTCATCCGGGATCGTTCGGACAAGTTCGGCGATGGTCGAGCCAAAAAAGTGTCAAGTCGTGGTGCGTCGAGTGCTCGAGCATTAAGAGTTTACCGGCGCCGTCTGCCCTATGGGAACTCATTTTCGAGCCCTCTACATGTAGTCACTTAGCCCTCGCAACGAAGGAGTCGAGTGTTCGGATCTACTCATGCGAAGTGCTTACAAAAAAGGGTTTAGAAGTGGTTCGAAGCTCTATGGGAGGTGGGCTCCATGACTAGTCCGCTAGGATGGTCAGTACGGAACTCTTAAGGCTAGATCCTAGGGTCTAGGAGGAAGAAAGCTAAGACCTCACTAAAATGAGGTCAACACATACTTTACTTTTCAAAGATATATACCGTTAGCAGTAAGCGTGTTTACTTTCCTCAAGATCTTGCTTCAATTAGATAAGACGTGTTTACTTGTTACAAGACATATTCCGTTAGCGTGAAGACGCTTACTTTTTCGTACCTACTCCTCGTTTAGCGTAGTAAACATGTTTTCATGTTCTCTTTACTATCGTTCTCATCATCAGAAGACACATTCACGCTCACAATGAAAATGATAATAATAATAATAAACGCAATAAAGCAAATTGGCATGTTCACTTTAACCTAAAATTTAAATCTAAACTGCGATCTTGCTACGACGTGGAGCTTGGAGCATGGTGGGCAGCACGGTCATCTTCAACAGCAAAACTTGTGTCGACATCAGCAAAACCATTCTTTAGTCTAAATAACAAGCTATAGGACTTCGAGGTAGTCCGCCTAGTGCGACATAAATCCTCACTGTTCTTTTAGCGCTTGCATGATCTTATTGTGCAATATAAGCCCTAACTCGCTTAAGATTCCGAAGTCGTCATCCAATACGGCGTAAATCCTCCTACTTTCCAGGTTATTTGCATAATCAGGTGATCATGTGAATGTAATTCCTATAATTAATCGACATGATTGAAACTAAAATAAATTCATTTCCAAAATTTAAAGCCCAACATTAGGATAGTCTGGGAGGTCATCGAGGTTCTCCTCGAGTGCTCGCGACGTCCTCTACCTCTCTTCTTTCGATTCTCGGAAATAACTGTTCCAGATTGCACCTTTCACCTATTGAATTTTCTACTATTACACTTCGTTGAAAGCCCTACCCTTTGAATTCATGAAGATAGAAACTCCTGATCTAAATCGAGAGTTCTCTCAGGTGACTTCTGTCATTTGAGGGGTAATCGACTATAGGGGTTCACTCATAGGGAGCTTTATGAAACCAGATAATATAAACCCTATTTAATTCTTTTTGTATTAAATAGGAGAATTTGTCGGTCCACATAAAGGTTCGCAGACCAGAACGGATGTCATGAATTTCGTGGTTTATTTGATTGAGCGATATTGTCAAGTAAAGTGTCTATTCTTTGAAATAGATGTGTTACTTGCAATATGACGCTCGTTCATTCAAACTGCTAAACGAATGAGATTCGTTCATTCTCATTCTTAAAATTTAAAGTTCTATTTTCAAAATCAATATATATATACATATACATATTAAATTTTAAGCTTTCAGCGGCCGACAGCTAATTTAACCTTTGTGAATGAGAGTACCATTAAATATTATGTATTTGAGTTCTTAGAAGTAGGACCATATTAAAGTCACTACTAATCACTATAAACTAAAAACTAATCCTCAATATGACTATGAAATAATTAAAGCACAAACTAATAAAAATTGTTGTCAGAGAAATATTTCTGATATTAAAAAAATATGTTACTCATGTTAGCATAGACTATCACAAGGCAAACATGTTGTACTATAATATAGCAGTTTAACACACATAGATGACAGGTAATTACACATAATTTCAAGGAAAATACGTAAAGTCAAGCAAATGTAATTTTGATGAGAAAAAAGAACGAAAGATTGCATCCTTAGCAACCTATAATAATTACAGAATTCGAAATGGAGCTTCATCTTCTAAAGAAACTACATAAATCCTTTGTTTTTGAAGCATCAAACGTTTGTGAGCCCATTAAGAGATAAAAAAAGAGGCACTTACATACATGCCACTCAAATCTATCTAACACCTAAACTTTGTTTTTTACATTTCAACCACCCAAATCTTTCATATCACGTACCACTATTTTAACTTTAAAAAGTGAAACACACATTTTCATACATAGGTAAGAAGGCCTATATGTCAAAATTGAAGTTTAAGTGTTAGATATGTAAAAACATAGGTAATGAGTGGTATCTATGTAAATCTCCCAAAAGAAAGAACAACTGCAAAATAATGGATCAATGCTCTATTGCACTAAACCCCACCCAAATACAGATAGCAACTGCAAAATAATGGATCAATGCACTATTGCACCGAACCACACCCAAACAAAGATAGCAAGTATGTAAAAGGGTGGACGGGATAAGACTAGAATTAAATTACTGTCTGCTTTATGAATACATTTACTAAATCATCGGGCTAACCATTTGAACCAAGGAAAAAAAAAATCGGAAAAAATAGAAAGCAATAGAAAAGGCTATAGACCATGCATACCTGATTAACAAATGTTCGCTGAAACGGACTCTTATCATCGTTTAACTGCCAAAAGAGAGCATGATCACTCAGAGAATCAATCAGAATAAAGGAAATAAGGGAATGGAAAGATTTAGGGGTTATGTATTTACATATCTAACACCTAAATATTCATATTTAAATGCATACCACTCAAATCTTTAACATCATATCAAAATAACAACATTGTCATCTTTTTAAAAGTAAAATACACCCTTTCAACATTAGTTTACGACACCATGGAGTTATAAGTGTAAATATCAAAGTTTGGGTGTTAGATATGTAAATACATAAGAATTTTGTAGCATGCATGTAAATTTCCCAAAGATTTAATAGCAAGAGTCAGGTATTAAAAAGCTCTGCTTTACTTCTATCACGGCTCTTTCTATCATAGCAAACAAATAATATGTTGAAAAGACATCAAGCTAGATAAAATCTCATAATCAGAGCATCAAATCCTGACTTATTTTTAGGTCCACAGTCAAGCATTAAGAGTTCACCATGACATCCATTTAGCGTTGGAAGAGATTTCCACAGTCCATAAGATGCAAGAGTTATATGCCATTCTAGATAAAAAAAATTCCATACAATTATACAGTCAAGAAAGTAGAATTGTACATAGAAAACCAATGCAGCGAACACAAGGTTCGAATTGCAGAGAGAAAAATTTGGCAAAAGGAGGAACTTCACTACAAGATGCCTTTCAGAAAGTTGATATAAATAAAGATGAAGAATAAGACACCTACGTTAGTCTACATGCATTGATAACAAAAACACCAAAATTATGGAACAAAAGAGTCAACAGCGTACTCAGATACCCCAAAAACAGCATTTGTGAACTTCAATCTTGAAAACCATCAAGCTTTTAGATGGAAACGTGAGACATAATCATTATTTTCATATTACATACAATACATATTGCGATTAGACTTATATTCTATCAAGGCCTTGAAAAGCTTGGAAGAAGTATTTTTTCCTTGATAGTTATAAAGTAGGTGTGCCAGATACTTACAGGTGATACTAGCTCTACTCACAGCAATGTAAATTTGATACTCGTATCGGATAAAGACAAGATGCATTGGCTACTCCGCCACATAAGCAGAGAGCTCCCCTCACATGTATCAATTTAATTGAATCCCGGGCAAGGTTGGGTTCACATAAGCATGAATTTATGCTAGTTAAACATTGTTGTGCCCATTGCTCAATTGCTAGATGTACGTAAATGCACTATTTAATTGCCAAGTTTGAATCCTTATATGATCAAAAAAATGATTGAATAATTATGTGCTCATATGCTATATAGTCGAGTAAGCCTTATATCTGTGCATAAGATTGTTATATTCTCAATCTTCATTTTGTATCTTCACCATCATCATTATATATTATGTGGATACTTGCATGTTGCATAGTTTGGAGTTTGATGTGCAAGGTAATCTTATATTTTATGCGTTTGAGTAGATCTATAAACATTATGCTCGCTAGTTTATGCACTCACACATGCCTTTGTCATTGTTTCAACAACATATGTCCCACATTTGGTGTTTGACTGGATGGCTTGCATTCATTCTCACATTATGTGTTATTGAATTGATGAAGTTTGATAAAATCATCACAAGATTGAGAAACTTTTCTCTGTTCAACATCAAAATGACATGACTCATAAAATGGATTGTGTAAAAGAACTACAAACAGCAAATAGACAACAAAAAAAAAAAATTCAAAAGTAAGAAAGCCACACGTGATCAAAGAAAAAGCTTCTAGAAAATGTGTTTGCAGAGAGCAAATGGAGAAAGCACATGGATAAAACTAAGGAAATTGTGTGAACCAGCTTCGCTGATGCAAAATTACAACTGCTGAATCCTAACAACCATTTGCACAACTTATGGGTGACCTTCCGGAAGAAATTTCTCTTGCTAAAGACTTCTCTCCTTACATAATCTTGTCATCAACTCCCAGAATCACCTTTGTTATCAAACATTTTATAAATGATATGCTAAACTTTAACCTTGACACTCCCAAGCAATAAGGTCAAGCCATTCTGTTGACCATAAACCTTCTCGTAAGCCATATGCTAAGGAAAAAATATATTGTACTATTCAAACTACAATTTTTTAAAATTTATTAAAAAATTTAATGTTCTTTAATTAGCATCTTGGTGTCTTCAATCATATATCAAATTCTTCTTGTTAAAAAATAAATAATTCTTTTTAAAAATGGTAATGTGATTCAGGAAGAAAATCTGATTACATAATAGTTTGGGAAGGAAAAAAAGAGGATATATAGAATAGATAAGACAAAACGTCTAAAAGATTTTGATCAAGCTAAATGCATTAAAAGTAAAGAAAAAAAGATCTTGATTAAAACTATAGACAGCAATGAAAAAGAAAAATTCTACTTTATAAAATTACTAAAAGAAGAATTAGCTCTTAAAAAGATTCATAAGGATAAGATCTTAGGTTGCCTTGAGATACCTGTTAAGATGGAAAAGTTACACATGATATTGTGATGATCTAATTTTAAAATATTCTCAATAGAATTGAAAACTTAGAAAATGTGAGATAACTGGAGAAACAGCATTTGGTACCAGCAATTACGAATAAAGATGATGTTCAAGACAATGCAACTATAAAAGAAAGAAAAAAATCAATGGAGGGGAATAATGGAAGTTAGACTTATAAAAATAACATCTATTTTGGAGAACTAATTTTGGAAGAACTATTATGTAAAAATTTTTATAATAAGAGATGTAATGGAATGAATATAATTATTTATCATATAAATATACAAAAAAAAAAGAATGGAATAAGCATAGAGAACAAAGAATAGTTCTTCATATAATTTTTTTATTTATCTTGAGAAGACATATGACTGAATACTACAAAAATTAATTGGCATGCTTTAAGGTTGAATGATGTACTTCAAAGATATAGTGGTATTATTAAAGATAAGGGTGATATGGCATGACTGGCATTCAGTTGTGGAATAACCCAAGAGTTTCAATTAGTGTAGGTTTACATCTACTAACGTCATAGAGTCCAAATCTTCTTTTATTAATAAAATAGATGCTTATAAAGATATTTAAAGTGAAGCATTTGATATTTTATGACAAATGATATAGCTCTAATCAATGAAATATCCACCGAATTAAGCAAAAAATTAAAATAGTTAGAGAAATATTTGAAAGGAGTTCTTAGAATATGTAGAGCATAAATTGAGTACATGAAATTATTTAAAATTCCTTTGAGGCTCTGTCCCCCAGGCACACCTCACTATAAGGAGCCCTGTAAATTCCTTGAGGCTTGTGAGTATCAAGCTAGCACGAGACTTACACCTTTTCCGTTTAAGATGTACACTTCAAGGGACATGAAACAAACACCTCTAATTGTTAATTTATTTAAAAATATGATTTTTATAAATAAGAGAGTTTGCTTTTTAGGTTTAAAGATTAGATCTCTTTGGAGATGGAGGGATTAAGGTTTTATCTTTTTTCCCTCTTTAACGTTATTTAACATTTTTACTGTTTAATTAATTTTAATTTATTATTTAATTTAATTTAATTTTCATTTTACTCAATTTGTTTTTGTTTTCTTTTAAATTCTTTTTAATTTTCTTTTTAGCTAACTTTTTATTTTCGTTTTAGTGACTTTTATTTTTCTTTTTTAGTTTGAGTTTTACTTCTTGTTTTTTTTTTTTTTTCCTTCTACCTTTCTTATATTTAAAAGTAATATTTTCTTTTCATTTTTTTATTGGCTTGTTTACTGTTAAAATCTATGTTTTTTCAAATTTTTTTGGTGATGGCTTTAAAATTTAATCATGATTAGCTTTTTTTTTTTTTTTTTGTATTTTTCTTTTTAATTTTAGTTCGAGGCATATGCCTAACCTTGATAAAATACCTTAATTCCCAATTTTGTCCTTTTAAAACTCAGTATATGATATGTATTTTTAATAGATATGATGTTACTAATTATCCTTCAATATTATGAAAAGACAGTGATATCCAGGTGTGATAGTTTCAACTATCTTAAATTTTTTTATACAAACAAATAAGTTATATATGAAGCTATAGCTTTTCAATTTAAAAATTGATGATTAAAATAAAGAAGTTGATCAGATTTTATGATGAGGATAACAAAAATGTTAAAAACCAAATTTATAAAATTGCAATTAAACCATCGATGTATATGAACTTGAATGTTAGGATATTAATAGTCATTTATATGTATGTTCAATGTGAACGAAAAGAGAATGTAAAAATGTTGTGTGCCAAAATAAGGTAGAATGAATTAAGAAGTGACTGTATCAAATTTAGTATTGAAGATAAAATTATTGAAAATACCCTTTGTTCTTTTTGATATATGCAATGAAAAGTGGATAATGCACCAATAAGACAAGATGAAAATACTATTATTAAGATATTAGAAAGTAAAATGGGTAAACTTTAGATTAGATCAATATAAATTATTCAAAATGATTTTTGATGAATAGGCTCAACATCTCATAAAACACTTGGTAAAAATGAATGAAAATGTGGATTCATAATGATAACCCAAGAAGTTGGCATAAAGACAAACATGGTGGTATACTTCAACCAATTAAACTTTTTCTATAAGCCAACAGCCATCCTAATAGAAGTTATAAAACAACATTACAAGGTTTAGCTTCAAATACAATGACAAAAATACAAGGAGGTGATATAGCTGTATTCCCTTTTTGGATAATAATGGCATTTTAGGCATCTCGCATAAATACATTACTCGTCGTGCTTTCACGCATTATCATCCATTTTGTAACTAATAGATGGCTTGAATAAAGTATCACTCAATACCAAATTCTGCCAAAACCAAGCATTTTTCCTTTAAATTGCAATAACTATCTCCTTCTTCTCTTGAAAGTTGAAAATTAACCAATATAAAGTTTCCGTTCAACCAATCGTCACAACAATTTGAGTCTCCTCATTCAGGAATTAAAGAGGTTAAACTTGATCCTCATTCAGGAATTAAAGAGGTTAAACTTGATCCTAACTGGGACTGCCAATGGAACCAGTCACTTAGGATTCTCAACTAATCAGAAAAGTTTTTAAGGAAATCTTATTGCATGGAATTTGATTTCATTTGTCCTCTGCCAATGAACCTTACATAAGCATCAAATTTCTCTTGGGAGTTGTTATAACACCTATTTATCATCGCTTGATGGCATTTATTGTCCCAAAATCCTAAACAAGGTTAGGACAACAAATCTGGTTCCTGCTATGAAATTATTGTTCTCTAGTCTCCAACTGTTTTCATATACCCAAACAGTAAGTATCATCCCTTTTTGAAGCCAACTCAATGCAATGGGTAACACCAATCTCACCACTACATTCTTACACCAGCCAGATCCAAGCATAATACTAACCTTTTAATTCAAAAGGTCTACCCATGCAAAGACTCAGTAGTTACCACTGGCAAGCATTGATGGCATAAAACATTTAGATGTTGGGTAGAGGCTTTTAATAGGATTTATCACTGGACTTACTAAATCAAACCAAGCAGCAAATGCAGGAGTTCCGTGGATTTACAAATTTTTTGGATTTGGTGGATCCAATTTTCCTAACACTGTCATTCTCGGTCTCAAGCCCGGATGTGAAAAGGGGAGGGTTGCGTTATATAGTCAACAACCAACGTAAAACTCGTCGGAAAAAAAAAATCATGACATGAGACCTTTTGATCATTGTGTAAGTGCTAGGGCGTCCCCTGCAAGCGACGCGCATCGGAAAGTGTGCAAGGGCCGCTACACCGGCGCTCGGGTGTAATGTTGTCAAATAAGCAATGGCTCCCACATTACGGACGGATGCGGATAAAGAAGTTAGTCCATGATACTAGTATTAGCATATGATCTTGAAATATAGGTACTCTCAATGGTAAATTAATGGAATTAGTTGATATTATGATTCATAGAAAAATAAATATCTTATGTATTCAAGAAACTAAATGGGTTGGAGAAAAAGCTAAGGAGATTGATAACTTAGGTTTTAAACTATAGTATTCTGGTAAGAGTCGCACTAGAAATGGTGTAGGTGTAATTATAGATGAGTTTGAAAGATAATGTTGTAAAAATAAATAGAGTTAGAGATAGAATTATAGCACTTAAGATTATTATTGATACTAAAATTTTTAATATTATAAGTGTTTATGCTCCTCAAGTAAGTTTAAATATAAGCTCTAAAGACAAAATTATGGAATGACTTAAAAGACTTAATACACTTGATACATCTTGAAGAAAGAATTTTTGTTGGAGAAGATTTAAATGGACATGTCGGTAGAGTGTTAGAAGATTTCAGAAATATTCATGGTGGCTACAGTTATTGAGCGATTAATGAAGAATGTAGAGTTATATTTAATTTTGCTTTAGCGTATGATTTGATTATTACTAATACTTTATTCAAAAAAAAGAGAATATTATTACCTATAAGAATGGATCTAATAAAATACAAATTGATTATTTTCTTATGAGAGGAAGAGATCGTTGAGATTTTAAATTTTGTAAGGTCATTCCATGTGAGGAATTAAGTTCCCAACTTCGATTATTAGTTCTAGATTTTAAAATGAAGAGTTGCATAATAAAGAATAGTAGGATTCAACATCGTAGAATTATATAGGGGATTCTAAAAGACACAAATAAAATTATTTTTATGAGTAAAATTCAAGATTTAAACATTTGGGATATTCATGAAAAAACAAATGTTACGTGGGAAAAAATAACAAATACTATTAAACAAGTGACAAAAGATGTACTTGGAGAATAAAAAAAAGTTCTTATAAATAAAAATAGTTGGTGAACGAATGATAATGTGCAAGAAAAGATAAAATATAAGAAGTTATGTTATAAAAATTGGTTTAAATGTATATACGTAGAGAACTGCGAAAAATATAAAATGGCCCGCAGGGAATCTAAAAGAATAATATGTGATGCTAAAAATTTTGCTTTTAGTGATCTTTATAACAGATTAGATACTAAGGAGAGTAAAAAATATATGTATAAACTAGCCAAACAAAGAGAAAAAAGGTGAATATTTAACTTAAGTAAAGTGTATTAAAGATGAAAATCAAAATTTGTTTTTCTTAAAAAAATATATTCAACATAGGTGGGTTAATTATTTAGATAAACTTTTTAATGAAGATTTTGAAAATACGATCGAACTTAGTAATCTTAATATCGTTAATAATAACAAAAGTTTCATTTTTATCGTCGCATTAGTAGAAAAGAAGTTGAAGAGGCTTTAAAGAAAACTAATGGTGGAAGTCTGTAGGACCTGATGATATCTCAATTGAAGTGTGGAAATGTTGAGGTGATTTGGGATTTTCTTGGCCTACCAAACTTTTTAATATTATTTTAAAAACTAAAAAGAAGTCTAAGGAGTGGAGGAAGAGTATTTTGGTCCCCATTTTTAAGAATAAAGGGGATGTGCATCAGTGTGCAAATTATAGAGAAATTAATTTGATGTGTTATGCTTTAAAATTATGGGAGAGGGTAATTGAATAGGTTAAGACGTATTACCAAGATTTCTCACAATCAATTTGGATTTATGTCAGGCAGGTCTACTATGGAAGCTATACATTTATTGAGAGGTTTGATGGAGAAGTACAAAGATAATAAGGAGAATCTACATTTGATTTTTATTGATTTAGAAAAAGCTTACGATAAAGTTCCAAGAGATGTTCTTTGGAGAGTCCTTAAGAAGAAAGGTGTTGATATGACTTATATTCAAGTCATTAAAGATATGTATATTGGCGCTGTTACATGTGTTCGAACTTAAGGAGGATTGACCAAATATTTTACTATTTCAGTTGGTTTGCATCAGGGATCGGCTTTAAGCCCATATATTTTTGTTTTATTTATAAATGTTCTTACTGGACATTTAAAAGAGGATGTACCTTGGTGTAAGCTTTTTGTTGATGATATCCTCTTCGTGGATAAGATGAGAGAAACAGCCCAGAAAAAACCTGAATTATGGAGGTCTACATTGGAGTCTAAAGGTCTTTGTTTGAGTAGAATTAAAACTGAATACATGGAATGTACTTTTAGTAATAGTAGCTCTAGTGACAGAAATGTAACTTTTGGTGATCAAGTTATTAAAAGGTGATTTAGATATCTCGAATCTATTGTTCAAAGTGGTGGTGATATAGATGGGGATGTTAAAAGTGGAATTCAGGTTGGTTGGTTGAAGTGAAGGAATGCGTTCGGCTTATTGTGTGATAGAAAAGTACTACTTAGATTGAAAGGAAAATTTTATAAGATGGTAGTGAGACCTGAAATGCTCTATGGTGTTGAATGTTGGCCTTTAATTAATGTTAAGTGTTGTCGAGATGAGAACAATTAGGTGGATGGGTGGCTTTACACTTAGAGATAAAATGCGAAATGAATATATCCATAATAGGGTTGGAGTTACACCAGTGACGGACAAAATTAGAGAGAGTAGCCTTAAGATGGTTTGGTCACATTAAACGTCAACCATCTGACGCTCTGATTAGGAGAGTAGATATTTTAGATTCGACTTATGTAGAAAGGCAGAGGTAGACCTAGGAAGACTTGGGCTTATAACATAAAAAATGATCTTAATTTATTAGAATTAAATGAAAATTTGACACTAAATAGGGCGCAATTGAGAAAAAAGATTCATGTAGCCGACCCTACTTAGTGGGATTAAGGCTTTGTTGTTGTTGTTGTTGTTGTTGTTGTTGTTGCTGTTGTGGTGAATCCAATTTTCCATTTGATTTGGCCTAAATCCGAATTTACTAAATCCAAGGGATGGGTGGATTTATGGATTTAGGGATTTTCTAAATCCTACTTGCAGCCAAACAACCCCTTAGGACAACACAATCAATATTCAAGTTATCTATCCATCTATAAACTAAAATGTAAATTTTATCATGATGTTGTTAAAATTGATTAGCAAAATCAGTCTTATAGCTTAATGAGGAACAGATTTTGAACTAAGTATGAGTTTCATTACATGACTCTCTTCTCCAGCACCACCCATATGTCGGCATTATCCTCCAAGTTGCTTATTATAAAAGTGTGTCGTATGATAAGAAACATCCATATAAATTTTACAATTCCTATGAGAAATCTTCTTGCTTTCATCTAAAACTAGATCTAAATATTGTTTTAATACAATTTAATATAAATATGAATATATGATGCATAGCCCAATCTAACGACATATGTAGACCAGCATATCTGATGAATCTAAATTAAACCCAAAGCCAACCTTAGTACAGAAACTCAATTTCAGTGTGTGACGCGAGGGTGCTAGGGGTGTAAACGGATCGAACACGAACAAACAGAGCTAGTGTTCGTGTTTGAAATGTCCGAACACATCACTGTTCGTGTTTAGTTCGTTTAACAAACCGAACAGAAAAAAATTGTTTATGTTCGTATCGTTTGCTTATCGAACAAATCGAACACGAACTTCCTGGAGAACCGAACACGAACTGTTTGCGAATAACGAGCTTTTTTAATAGCCCAAACTTTGATAACATACTTCCTCAAAATGAAGCAAATTGATCAGGTATTACATACACATCAGGTAATTCATACTTCCTCAAGATGAAGCAATCTGAATGAGGCGTTTAGGGTTTTATTTAGGGTTTTATTTTAATATATAGTATAGTATATTAATTATAATAATATAATATTTATATTAATATAATTAATACAAAAATATTATTATTGCTATTAATAATTTATCATATATTATAATTTATAGTAGTTTAATTATTTAAAATATGATAAATTTTTATAATACTTTTTTTAAATATCATAAATTGTTTATATATAATTATTTTAAATTATTTCATATGTCGAACAATAATGAACCGAGCACGAATGAACACATCAATGTTCGTGTTTGGTTCGTTTAACAAACCGAACGAAAAAATTGTTCGTGTTTGTCTCGTTTTCTTATTGAATGAATCGAACACAAACTTCTTGACGAACCAAACACGAACTGTTTGCGAAGAACGAGCTTTTTTGACAGCCCTAGAGGGTGCCTATGCCCGCATGGACATGGTAAGTGTCGCACGCCGACCGACTAGATCCAGTTGGGAAAAGGATCAAGCGATCCTTCCTTGTACATGGTTCCCTCCCATTTGGACCGGGGCTCCCTCCTCTTTACCAAAGAACTACATGTATGTTATTCGTTGTGTTTTAATTTCAGACGTCGACATCATTTCCCTTGCTAAGTTGATATTCGAGAACAGGTGGTACTCCTGTAGTATCTTGCTCCAAGGTCGTGATTATATCCGCATATTTCCGTCACTATTCTCCTAGTCTGCCTGCCGCCCTCCTTGCACTCCTTCTACTTGCTACCGCCACTTCCTGCACCATCCCTTGCCGCCACCGACCCCCTCCACCTCTTCATTGCTGCTGTCGCCCATTTCTACATCATCTATGTTTTCTGCCACCACCTCCTGCACCGCCCCCAGCCTGCTGCAGCCCTTTCCAAGCCCCTCACTGCTGTTCAGCCGGCTGTCCGGAAGCTGGATAGCCCTCCAACCACTATTCCCCTAGCCACAGCCACCTTCCTCAACCTAGATGGTAGTTGAGTTTGTGTCTTATTTTTCCTAGTTCAAGGTCGTTGATTGTAATCTTGTTATGCTTTGAGTAATAAAATTTACTGACCCTGTTGGGTTTGGGGTTAACTCCTGTAGTAGTGTGCCTCGGTCATTATATTATCTAACAAAACCATGCATTTCACCAAATAATGAACTCTAGTTCCTCCTATAAATTTAACAAGAATTCCACGTACAATAAAATACAGCTAGCTATGCCCATTTCGGTTAATAAAGATACCCAGCGACCTGCATGTCCTGATAATCTTGCCGCTAATTTCTCACAAATCAGTTTACTAGAGAAAATGCACAGGACTTTCCAAATTACAGAGATCTTGTCGAAAATATTAAAAAAAAAATGAAGCCAGAGATTTCGAAAGATATACGAAAATTGAAACCCGTATAAGAAAATTAATCTCAATCCGAAATGCACGCCCAACCGGAACTCTTGTTACTATCTCTCAACAAGAGATCCGGCCGACGGCTTCAGGAAACCAGACGGGATCTGCGTGAACACAACTCCTTACATCTCTGAATTGGATGAGGCCGATTTCGCCAAGGTAGGTGATAGCCCTGTGCGCAGACTCCACTGGGATTATGAGCTGCACGAAACTCATCTTCTCCGAACGGAGGAAATCCATCGGAGGCAACTCGTTGAAGAACCTCATCGCCGATCAGCGAAGGAGGCCGCGATAAAGATATCTCTAAGGAATCGAAAGGTTTCAGATCTTAGATGAGGCCAGCCTGACTGCTGTCGTTGTTGTAGTTCGCCCTTCAACTGCCATTAATCTCCATTGAAAGAAGAAGTTCGGACCTCCTTTGCTCTCTCTCTCTCTCTCTCTCTCTCTCTCTCTCTCTCTCTCCGGTTGTGAGAGCGTAGCGCAAAGAGAGAATGTGGAGGTCAAATAATAAATAATAAATAAATAAATACAAAATGCTAGACTTGATGTGAAAAGTCATGATGCCATGATGTTCAATACTCAAAGTACCACTATTGTCCATAACTATAGTTGATAGTTTCATCAATAATTATTATTATTATTATGTACATCTAAAAATATGCCAAATCTCATAGTGAAAAGATCTAAAGTATAGAAGGAAGAGAGTAATAAATGAGCGCTCACCGAAAGGTGACAGAAAAATAAGGGTCTACTTATCTGACCAGAAGCAATCACCCGAGCCAAAACTAAAAGCTGACCAGATGTAGTCGTATGAGCTAAATTCGGAGGCTGACCGAGTTAGGAGAAGGATGAAAGGATGACTTATTGATCTGAATTTGAACCAATCGACTAAAACAAGAAAGATAAGTATTTGAGTAAACCACTACAAGAAAGTCGACTAAAGGTAGCAGTCAACTTATGGTATATCCAACTTAAGGAAAGACTTGATTCCTCAATAGCACCAGTCATCTCATAGATGCCCTCGAGGCTCCTTATTTTGGATATAGAACTGATAATACAAATGAGTTTTAGAGTCATCCTACAAGCTTTCCTCATTGAGGAACAAGCTACATATGGTTATGATGATTCAGCCTCTGCCTGATAATCTAGTCTCACTCTACCGACAGAAGTTCCTCATTCAGAGATCGGGGTAAAAAATATGCCTAGCATATCGAATCAGTCATGTCGACCTGAATTCAATCAAACTCAGTTGACCGATAAAGTCAGCTCAGGATAGCTGACCAAATCTTTCCAAGCCAAAGCAAAACAAGATAAACAAATCAAGCCACAGAGCAATCAAACAATAGGCTCATACATGTAAATATTTAGAATATCTTATACTTACCCCATTAAATGAGAGATCAAAAAATAATATCAATGTAATGTAATATTTCTCTTATAAATAGGATTATCATTTTACAAAATATAGAAGATAGATAAGAAAGTTTACTATTCATTATTAATCAGTCCCATCATTCTCTCTCTTCTCTTTCTTACGTTCAATTTATTGGAGTGTGATTCACGGACAAATTAGAATTTAACATCCTAAAAAGTGTAATGTGCATGGATCATGCCATAAACAATAAGAGGAGCAACGCACAAACAATAAATTCACAACAGAGACACTGATAATATGGAGAGCATAAGAGATTTCGCGAACCAATATATCAATGAGCTGCAAGGTCAAATGTTGGATGTCATCCGAGAGGCACAAGCTCATGGAATAGAGTCGCGTCCCCAAGATAAAATGTTGGTGGGCCAAAGAGCCACCTTAGTCCTTGAAAGAGAAAGAGACCCATAGTAATTGAACATAATTGGGTCAACGTTGATAGACTGACATTAGTTTGGATGTACTGAAGCACCCCAGACTATCAAAAAATGATTTCTCTTAGCCAATCTCTAATATTGAGCCCTTTGAGAGGTTCAAGATCTCGACATTACAGTCCTATAAGGATATGACCGATCCAACTTACCACATAGCCTCGTTCGAGACAAATGTGTTTCTATTGAGGATCAATGAAGTACTAAAATGTTATCTCTTCTTTATCGCGCTGAGGGAGTTGGCT
This sequence comes from Papilionanthe hookeriana x Papilionanthe teres, assembly GCA_022702705.1. Taxonomy (NCBI): domain Eukaryota; kingdom Viridiplantae; phylum Streptophyta; class Magnoliopsida; order Asparagales; family Orchidaceae; genus Papilionanthe; species Papilionanthe hookeriana x Papilionanthe teres. The sequence goes on from CM040436.1 coordinate 15,754,258, forward strand.
CTCAGATGGTTCGACACATTGATATCAGGAGTGATCGCATAGTTTTTCTATTGTAAGCAAATGTTTGTAGTGCATTTTTCCATCACCCAAAACCCTAGAATAAGCTCACAGACATAATTAAATTCTTCGCTCATTCATCACCCGCTTCCAAAATAAGATATTGAAAGTACGTGATTTGGAGCTTGCAATAGCTCATGCTGCCCTAGTTCAAGGGTTGAAGGAATGACTAATTTGGTATGTTTGTGTCTTGCAGTGATTGAAAAAGATAGTTGAGCTATTGGAACTAGCCAACAGTCATATATCAACATAATAATACAACTCCTCTGCATCATTCAAAACTGAGAAAATTAATTGTCATCCATCAAAGAGAGCTGACAGCTGAGAAAGCTAGGAGTCGAGATACAATCCTTATAGCTTGGCTCTAGCTTTCCTAAAAAATTCTTGAAGAAGCTTAAATAAACAAGCAACCGACAAAACGCAGTGCCAAGGAAGTCAAGCTTAATATATTGACCAGCGTTTAGCTTCAAAACGAGAAAGCATTATCATTGTAAATATCGTATTTTATTATCAAGTTCATAAATGGTTAAGTAAAAAAATTCAAATTATGTGCATCATTCTATGTTTGACCTACATTCGGGAAACTTTAAAAGTTCATACAATAAATTGTTTGAATTCAACTGAGGCTCGGGGAACTCCAATTGACCCACCAACAGTGGTTTCTCCCGAATGGCAAAATTGATAGCAACGCATGACGTCCAATCGATAAAGATTTTAAAAAATCAACAATGATGTCTGGCGTTTGATCAGTAAAGATCTAATATGAATGGAGATAAATATCTTCCAAAACCAACAATGATGTAAGACAGATCGGTAAATATTTTCAAAATTGATAGTGATGAATAAACATAAAAAAAGTAAAAACTATCTAAATTTTACTGAAAATGACGATTAGCATCCAATCGACAAAATGCATAAGAATCAGCCCACAATGCTCGTGTATCATAAAAACATATTTCATAGCTTGAAAGGGGTTAAGCTATAGTCGTGATCCCTTACCCATTAGTGAGAAGATCATAAGTTGATAAGATATGAATCACCCTAATAGAAATCTCAATGGTTACCCTCGTAAAGGCTGCAATAAGATATGCTTAATACGCCTAGCATAAGATAGTGGCCCGTCCAAAGCGACGAACTAACCGAGTGATCATTACATGGGAATTGTAAGACTTAAGCTAGGTAATAACTCAACAAAACCAACTAAAGAAATTCTTTAAAGAATTTAATCCATCAATAATCACAAGCATTTATCATGAGGAAAATAAAATATGTGGTAAATGTAAAATGCAAGAAACGAAGGTGAAAATAGAACGAAAAATTCGTTTTATTTATGATTGAAAACTTACAAAAAAAAAATTATGTATATTTACAAAAAATTTCTTAAGTGTTCCTTTAAAAATATTAAAAAAAAAGAAAAAAAAATATGAGTCATCGGAGAAGTTGGAGACAAGTAAATAATTGAAGAACCTCCATCGTCATCATTGCTTCATCCTCATCCTCGCCCTCCTCAAAGTCCGAGAGTAACACCATTTTTTTTTTAGATTGGCTCACTCAGGTGTGACAACCTTTACATTTATTATCATGTCAAAAACCAAGGACACTCCAACTTTAAGTTACATAGCGAGGAGCTCCACCTACCAAGTGTGGGAAGAAAGTTCAATAAAGAACTCATCTGATGTCTTCATCGTCGCTATCTTTTTCTTTAGTGCTTGGTTCTCTAGTCGAGCAACCGAGAATGAATCAGATAAATTTGAGCATTTCGGCTTCAGCCGCCTTTGCCCAATTTTCTGTTGACTTCACACTATCCTTAGTCTTAGCTAATTTTTTCTCCTCCTCCACTAGAATGGTCGATTGAAAGTGTTTAGCCTCCTAGGTCATCAATTCATATTGTTCAATCATTTGGCTCAGATCAGAGAGACTTTGCTCATAGAGGATCTTCTTGAAAGCTTGAGACCAAATCACGTTGACAATGATGGAAGGGTATAAAGTCGCATAGGGGAATCTATGTATTAGTCCCTCATCAGATCTTTCAAACTAAACCAATTGTATGAGCTAGTGCTCACCTCTACCCTCTTGACCTGCATTGGGACCCATGCAAGTGATTGGAGGGCGGCTTTTAGTTATTTTAAGAGGGAGGAGGAGGTGATACACTTAGATTGGTGGTTGGATCATTCCCCTTTCAGCTACGTATCTCCTTTTTATGGTTGGCTGGCTCAGGCTTATATTTGTTTTCGCCCAGGGCAATAGGCTAAGTCATACCAGCTTCACCCTTCATTGATAGCTCAACAAATGTTAAAGCAGCTGACCAAGGGGTAACAAATTTTTCCACAAATCTTTCTTTTGAAACCCCCTTCGACAATGCTCATTTTCAAGTGGCTAAGCGTCCTTTCATCTTCTAGGTGTTGTGCACCTGAAGGATATGTACCTAATATAGAGTACTTAGTGTGATTGAAGAAATATTTCTCTCGATAAAAATTAACTCATCAGTGGGGATCCTTTGAATAACAAGTGAAGGCTCAAATATAGAGTAAACCATGTTTGTACCTTTAATACTTTCTCTGACACATACCAACACAAGCACTTTTGGCCAGCTAGTGCAACAACTTTGACTCGTGTAGACTTGGAATGGACAACTACTTGGGCTTTTTTCTTAGCATCTCGAGTGGCAGTCATGCCTCCCACTTATCATCTTAGGTGTCTAAGGCCACCTAATCGTCCTCAATCATCTAACCAAACTCCTTCGGTCGCAGCACCTAATTGACAACTGTAAGATTAAGATATTCATGGACTGATATTTATTGACCATCAACCCCCGCCACTCCAACCAGTACCAATTTGGTACCTTCTTATGTTATTTGAATATAGCACCTCTAAATGAAACAATTTGGGTGTTCTAACCCTATGCAGAAGAACTGAAGCAGCAACTTCCATTCATTTTTTTTTTTATTTTCTAGCCCCAATAGAGGGAACTCATCAAGCGAGGTAAATTGTACATGATCCTTCTGACTAAGACTCTGAAATGCATGTTGTGGATCCATTAAAGACTTTAATGTAATGAATAAGTAGTTGTCAGTTGTGATCGACAACTATTGATTGACGGTAGTTGGTGCGCAGCTGCAAGTGTAGGAGATATTCACTGTATTTACATTGCAGAAGCTACTCTAGACTTTTTCTTATTCGTCAGGCTTAGTCTTCTTTTAGCTTCAAGCCTATGTCCCCTCTCAAGTGGGGGTGAGAATCTATTTATAGAGTTCAAGTTGAAAATAAGGAATGAATCTGGACCACTATGATCAGAAGGTTGAAATATGTTAATTTTTTACATGTTTTATGCTTTAATTCTAGCAATTTCTTCTTTTAAATTCATGATTTTATACTTTTAGAAGGTTGGAATTGTATTTTACAGGTTAAAGGAGGATTAATACAAAAATCATAGCAAAATATGGACTTTTGGCAAAAATCAAGCCTGCATAGCCACGCCAAGATCTAGCGTGGCCATGCTAGTTATGCGACCTAGTCACGCCATTTTCGACCGTGTTCAGGTCGTGAACATGATTCGTGAGACATCGTAGCCCAGTATTTTGATGATTTTTGGAAGGAATATGAACTCAAGCTATAAAAATAACATTATTAAATAGTTTTGGGATCTTTTTGGGAGAGAATTCAGAGGAAGGATATGGCTGGAGAGAGTTCTTCCTCTTCTCTTAGTTCTTCTTTGGTTTGTTTTTCTAAGAGAGATTTTGAGAGAAGTTAATTGTTGTTGATTGTGTGAGAGGATTACCAAATGGAATTGTTTTTATTTTAATAAAAATATTTCTTGCAGGTTTGACTTTCATGGGATTTTCATTACTTTTCTCTCAATCTACGAGAAGCTAATTTAATTATTCGTGTCTTTGTGATTTGTGGATGGATTTCCTGGCCTGATTTTTGTTGTCCATTTTTCATATACACCCTTTTGCACTTTTAACTGTTAAACTTTCTTGGTCAATATTTTGGACTTCATTTATTCCTAATATGGCTAGTTATGTTGTTAAAATCAATCGTGATATATGACTTCTACAGAAGCATGGTAGAACAATTAGGTTAACTACAAGATCTGAATAGACCAGGAATAGTTTATTATGGATCTTGCAACAAATAATGGGGATCTAAAAGTTATTGAGGACTCCGTAAAGATAAGTGAAAGTTGTCTTTGTGGAATTGAAATACTTCTTATAACCAAGACATAGACTTAAGAAGAAAATATCATCCCAGATTGGTAACAACCACGTAGGAGAAATTGCATGAAAAGTAAAGCAAGGTGCAACACCTAAATCACAGACACATGATCCTAAAAAATCTTCAAGAAACGCCAAAATAATTTAACGTGTGTTTTCCTCTGTCTTTGTTTTTTGTTGACTCTGATAGATTGAGCGTTTATTTTTTCTATTCACTGAATCATGTTGAACAAGACTGAAATAGTTAGTAAACTATATGTTCACCTTTTTCAAATATGTTTCTTGGCACATTTGCTCGTGGGAACGATATGTGGTACTCTTGTAAACCACTTATTACTTTGACAAGTATACTTGTGTGAAGTGGTGGTCCGCTTTGCAGGTTGTGCAGTTATCAATTTTATGGCGTCGTTGTCGGGGAAATTACATTAAGAATAAGCTCTGAAACATAGGTGAATTGTAGCTGAACAACTAGAAATATAGGTTCAATATTGTTCTAAAATTTTTCTTTCTTGTTTTTTTCATCATTCTTGTATGCACTTGTATTTTTAGTTTTTTTTTTTTGTGCTAAAAATAAAACTTTTAAAAAAATTATTTTAAAAAGCTTAAAAAGCCAAAAAAAAAAATGTTGTTAATTGTCATTTCATTTGCTTGCATTTGTGTGAGTCTGCATGTTAAATATGATTGTGTGTTGAACTGACTCTTGTGTGTGTGTTGCTTGAAGTCAGTTGTAGCGTCTTTTATGTGTTTAGGTTCTTAGGATCATTATGTGTGAGTTTCACATTCACTTGTCCTATAGTGTATGTATAGGAGGGCACGCACTGACTTAGTATCTATCGACCTTGATATTGAGCAAACCTTTAGACATAGTAGGAGAGCACGCTCTGAACCTGAAACACCTATAAAAATGGCTGAACATTTAGACCTAATCATGAGACCTCTTAAGGATTTTGTCAACCCTACAGTTGGGGAGATTCACATAAGTATCAATTACCTTGCTGTAAAATTCAATACCTTTGAACTAAGACTTGCCAAATAGTTTAGCAAAGCCAGTTTTTTTTTGGGTACTGAAGACCCAAATATCTACTTGTCAAACCTAGAATTGTGTGCCACATTCAGGTATAATGGTGTTCCTAGGATCACCGTTAGACTATGATTTTTTCCTTCCTCCATGTGGGATAGAGCTAAGGTTTAGTTGAAGTATTTAGCCCAAGGATCCAACACTTCTGGAATGAATTAGCTCATAAATTCCTGACAAAGTATTTCCCTCCTTCTAAGACTGCCAAGCTTAAGAACAATAACACATTTTCACACAATTTGAGGGAGTGATAATCTATAAGGTCCGGGAGAGGTTTAAAGAGTTGCTTAGGAAGTGTCCACATAATGTCTCACCCAACTGCCTTATTATCCAAACCTTCTATAATGGGCTCATAGATTACGTTGGGTCCTTGATAGATGCTGCTACAACAAGATCACTGGTGTTCAAACCATATGAAGAGGCTTATGACTTGATTGAGGAGATGACCACCAATAACTTTCAATGGTCTGCTGAGAGGGTACAACCCAAAAAGGTAGCTAGTTTGCATGAATCAAATGTCTTGCCTATCCAAAAAATCCAAGTAGCTGTCATATATAAGAAATTGGATAATCTCACAGTGAATGCAATACAAGGTCCAATTTAAATAATAAATAAAATAAATAATTTAATACAATATTAGAAATAAATTTCAGTATCACATGCTCATTTTGTTTACCCAATCACTAAATGATTTGGCAATTGGATAGCTTGCAGTTTATGTATTCTTAAACCTTATACTATATTATTTTATAGTACCGTGTGTTGACACTTATAATACATAGTTTTTAAAATAAATTTATTGTACATGAAGAATTGCACATGATTATTGTGCATACTTATTATATGATTTAGCCTTACCTTGTAACATTAATATTGATCCTCCTTTTAATCATAAAATCATGATTGTGTGTTAGGGGACTTGATACACCTAAAAATGTATTATTTTTCATGCTATATTTTATAATGAAATTGCACTTTAAAGGTGTGTTTCTTGTGTTTTTGTTTGTAGGTACAATAATTTGAAGAGTTTGGAGTGATTTGAGCAAAAGGAACAAAACTGGACCATATCGGAGCAAAGTGGGTCAAACCGAGGCATACCGGAGCTATGGGGGCCCAACTGGACACTTATGTACTTGTGTCGGGCGGCTAAGCACCCAAACATGGCACTTAGGCACCACCAGAGGGCGGCTAAGCGCTCAAAATCTGCGCTTAAGCGTCGGTGACGGTTTTTGACATATCTTCTAGAATATACATTGGATTTAGACGATTTTTGAAGCGGTGCTTTATGTGTCTCTTGGGGAATTCGTTGGAAATGATAAAATGGAATTTCTAGAAGGATTTGGGGCGGTTATAAGGATTTATTATTGAAGAGACACTTGTGACACTCTTTGGAAGATTCATTAAATATGGATACTTTTGAAGATAAACTTAAGCATCTCTTGGGAAATTATAAATAACTCTTTACACTCTTAAAATCTCTCGGGAAGAAGGGGAAGAACTAATTAGAAGAAGAGAAGAAGGCTTGGAGAGAGCCCCAAGGGGGACGGCAAGGTAAGAGAGAAAGAGAGAGAGTGAGAGATTTCTTCTTTTTCTTTCAATTTGTTCTTGGAGATGATTGTAAGGAGATTGTTTTTGCTATACAAAGAGAGTCTGCTTTCCATCAAAGATAAGTATTTTGATTGTATTTTGATTTGAATCTAGTATTTTGTTTGCATGGTTTTAAAGTCTTGTTCAATAAAAAGTTTTTGTTGTTTCTCTGTGTGTAGTGAATAGTTTTCTTTACTCCTTCCTCTAACAATGAATTAGTATGCATGTGTAGGATATATAATTATGTAGAGTGAGAATATATTGTGATGATTTTATTTTGTTCTTAATTTACATGTAAACTTGATCAACTTGCATGTTAAAATCTGTTGTTATAACATATTGAAACCGGTTGTGGTAGAATCACATGAGATTGTATGGATGAGAATGTAATTCATATAATTTAGTGAAAATAAATATGGAGATAAATTTTGAAGGGTGTAGAATTAAGGACTTTAGAGTGACAGGCTAAAGCCCCCTAATTTGGTCTATAGTTTTAGGTTTTGATGCGAGATATTAGCCTCCAGGTGGAGGGATAAGAGGAAACTCTAGAGTGAGAGCTAGTATCTTCTCTGCCTAGCCCGTCTTCAGAACTATTCAAACTTTAGATTAATCAATGTTCTTTATAACATCTCTAGTAAGAGTAAAGAATATAATTGCTTCTATATGTCACAATCTCTCTCGCTACTTGTTTTACTATTACACATGTCACTAATTTCATTGTATGAGGAAGGGTATTTTTAATCTATCAAAACCCACTTTCTGGTTTTCACTAAGTATTCTAGTTTAGGAGTAGAAGCAGTATTATAGTGATAATTGTAGGATATAATCAAAACTAAACCTTTATCGACCTTCCAAGGGTGTGTTATTATTAACTATAATTTCTCTTGAAAGCCGTTCTGATTAACCTCAATCTCCGTGGGATCAATATTCGGGGCTTTAATAAAAAAAACTCTATATTACTTGATAACGATACGTACAATTGTGTAAAATCTCATTTTATAATAATATTAATTAAACTCTCATTTCCATCGACATCAAGTTTTTTGCGTCGTTGTAAAGAAAGAGATATAATTAAAAAGAAAGTATAAAGTATAAACTCATATATAAAACGTAAGCATAAATATCTGAGATCATGACTTACATGCATTTTGTAGTTGCTTATATTATAGGTCAAGATATATTTCCATCTATATTAGTGAATGTTATGAAAATGTAGGGATATTATTGATCTTTAGAAAGTTCCTTTTTGGGGATGACAACCTTTGAGCACAAGGCCTTTCAGTGAGAGAGAAATTGTCAAGCCTCGGGCCACCACCTCATCTACGATCTTTAAAGAGTTAGTGCCTGTACAAGTGAAGTTTATGCATGCTAAAGTGGCATTCCTATTTTTATTATTTTAAAATGTTATAGATTCTTGGATACGATGGAAATATAACTGTCTATTAAATGACCATTTTCATTGGGATGCATTATTGCTCCTTCAACCATTCAAAGAGATTGATTCTACTATTTTTACTCTCTTGGATGAGAATCAAATTTTCTTACAGGGAAATGGTGTAATACTTCTATTTAATTTATTATTACACATTTAGGGGTGGTGGTCGTAAGGAAAGATATAAGAGGGGGTGAAGATGGTTGCTTGTCATGAGATATATGGGTAGATGAGTGAGTTTTCTGGAGTTGGGTTGTTGATTGTTACATGGACGCTGAGAAGTATAGGATATGGGAATTAATTATGAGAGGTACAGCGGAGAAACATATTTTTTTCCTAAGTTTATTTAAGGGTTCATTGCAACCTTTAATTAAGGTTCGTGCTAAAGTTAAAAAAAAGGTTGATTGTTTTTTGAAAAAAATGGGGTTAGGTATATAATTTCTCGAGGAGGTGGTAGCTTGGGTTGAATGAATATAGGGTTCTAAATATATATGGTTATAGGGAGAGTTTGAAAGCTTGAGTGCTTAATGAAGGCTTTTAGGTGTTGGTAGAGGGGCTAATGTGTGTGTGTGTGTATGTGTGTGTGTGTGTGTGTGTGTGTGTGTGTGTGTGTGTGTGAGAGAGAGAGAGAGAGAGAGAGAGAGAGAGAGAGAGAGAGAGAGAGAGAGAGAGAGAGAGAGAGAGAGAGAGAGATCATCAAACATATCCAACAAAAGGAAAGCCCTCAAGCCACCATTATAATTACTTGAAAGCAACATGACAATAATATTTTATTCAATAATCATTCAATATATAAGAGGCATATACATAAAGTTACAAATTAACAAAATATTGAAATAAGCCCAAGCTACTATGCAAAGAACAACCAACCTTAGACAAGAGCTTCTTGATTGGGATCTTCATATTTCTCAAAAAGGGTACCTTACAACATTGGAAGGAAATTTTGAACTTGTGCTTAAAATATGTTGATGACAACAAAAGTGGGGATTCAACCTAGACTTTAAAGGAATGGGAGTGACATCATATTCTAAAATATATTGAATTACATTAAGAGGGAGCGACTATGCATGATTAATATCATATGCTCTGAACTCTATGTTGGGTGGCGATAATGACAATGACAATGTTGACTTTAACTTTTTTTTTTTTTTGTGGAGGGGGGGGGTGACTTTGAGTGAATCGCAAACTCACACAGACAACACACACAATGTCTCAAACATAATACAATACTAACCTTCATACTTCTTTTTCATAAAACCAAGACAAAGTTGACCTTCAAACTTCTTTTTCACAAATCAAAACAATGTTGATCTTCATACTTCTTTTACACGGACTCACAAAGATAGTGCATATGCAAAGGCTCAAACCCAAAGATCTCTTACTGCATTCGCAAATCGTTGAATATGTTGAGATTGTATTGCATCAATAGGCCCTCATAGATCAAACCAAGAAGTGAATTTGAACTATGTTAATGTCAAAATGTAATTAAACCCACATACAAGAAGCTTATTGTTTTAATATCTTAATAATATAAAGTACACCTTACCCTAAACTCTTGAAATTGCCTGAAAGTCCAACTATTATAATAACAATCAAACAAATGATATAAAAAACACAATAACGTGGCAAATGGTGCTATTATATCAAAAACACTCACAAGGAAATCACAGTATTACATCTAGAATACTTCAATGAATTCATTCAAGAAAACTATCATACAAGGAATCAAACAAATACTACATATTTTTCTCAAACTAAAAATGAACTGGCTCTATAATACCAAAAATACTTGGATAAAAATCACAATATAACTCTTGAATATTCATGAAAGAACGCCGCATCCTCCTCCTCTCACATAACGATTCTTCCTCTTTTGAATAGGGCCTCCTCCTCTCACATAACGATTCTTCCTCTTTTGAATAGGGCCTGCACCTGCATGAATATAAATTTTAAAGTTCTAATGTATGGGTGGCATACTAATAATAAAATGAAATTTGTTCTATTAACAAGAAAATAAAATAGAAGAAAAAAACTTAAAAATCAAAACAAGTAAAATAGAAATAAAAAAATAAGATTAAAGAATAAATTTTTAACTTCTGATAAAAACCAAAGAATTCAAAAATTGGGACTCACCTGTTTGGTAGAAAGGCCTATGTTTTCCAAATCTGATAACTGTAATAAATCATCAAGAAATAATTTTTTTATAAGAAAAAAAAAAGGCCTAGGTGAACTTTAAGTTTACTATGAACTCACTGTTTTAAAAGGCATAAGGGAGCTTTTCCTTAACTCAAGTATACTTTCTGCTCTTTTTTGACCAATTCCCTATAATGAAAACAAAGTAATAAAACAGTTAATTTTAAAAAATAATAAGAAGAAAAAAAATTTACTACATGAATTATGAAAATAAAATAAAATAAATAATAATAAATACAAAAAAAATTACCTTTAGTTGCATGAGCTCCTCTCTAAATTGAAGGGTGGAGAGAAAAACAAAATCGAAAACTTATTTATCAGTTAACTCATGTCAGGAAAAAAAAAAATAAATGAAGATAAAATAATAGTGATTTATTTAGTCACAACCTATTATATAAAGAACAATAAATGAAATTAAATTCAATAAATTCATGCCTTAAATGTCAAAGTTTGTGTTGATACACATTATTTTGTATATTTCATTTCTTCTTCACTGTGTTAGTTTGTTAATTCTAAATTTCTAATACTTCCAATTATCCAAACAAATATTTTTCTCCATTTTTCAATGTATTGTATATGCAAAGTTCCCTTTGTGAATTCTAACTTTTTTTATCATTTAAAATATCATAAGAAAAACATTAAAAAAAAATAAAACTTACTTGTCTGCATTATTCAAGAATGACATATATTCCTCCACGAATAATCCCTGCAAAATTGAAAAAGAATCACTGAATCATAGAGTACTTGATTATTAATCAATAAATATAAGGGCCATTCAGAACCATCTTTATTTTTTCCCTTACTTTTCTATTTTTATTTCATTTTGATTATATTTTTATTTGAAATATAATACGCTTAGAGGTATTAGTTAGCTTTAAAAACATTCATAATATCTAAAAATTCTCCTGAATTTTTCTGAAATAAAAAGTAAAAAACATATAAATAATATAATGAATAAATATATTTTAAAAAAGGAAAATAAAATTGATCCCAAATAGGCCCTAAAAGCTTAACCAATACCTTCAATTTTTCAAGTGGAGTTTTTGGAGTTTTTGAATCCAACACAAAAAACAATTTGCTTTTATCATCTGATACTTCATTATTGTTTGGATTTATAGGAGAAAGGACTTTAGAATGGGAATTATGTATTTCTTGCTCCCTTTTATACACTCTTCCTGCACAAAATAGGAACAAAGATAAGACATATATATTTCAAAAACAAGGTAAACATGAGAAAATTTATATTTATATTCTTTACCACTAAAGTTTGTTTCATCTTCATGTTTCTGATCTGCATTTGCAACCTGTAAGAGTGATTTCAAATGAAGAAAGTTACAACTTTGCATCACTTGTGACAATATTACAAATATTCCTAAAACAAATATGCTATATATTGAACTAGTAAATATAAACTAGATTAGGAACAGTAAAACTTGGAATTTTCCAACTGAACCTTTACTTGTTTGCAAAAGAGTTCAATAAGATAAAGAAGATTTTATTAAAGACTAAATAGACTTTGGTGACAGACAACTTATAATCTTTCCAATAGATCCTTTGCTGTTTTACAAAAAAGTTCAATGCAACAAAGAAAATTTCTTGTAAAATTTTATTTTTTCTTAAGACCGAACAGAATTTAGTGAAGAAAAAAGAGAATATATTATAAATAAGTGTTACCTCAATACAAGATGAAACATTTGCCTCAGAATCAAACAATTTTCTGCAAATAATAATAATCAAATCAAACCTTGATAAGTCATGCTTCAATGATTATCATACCACCCATTTCCTTTGTATTTACATATCCACACCTTTTTTTTTTATATTTTTTACATTTATACCACCCAGTTCATTCTTATCACATAAAAAATGCCACTATTTTAAATGCTGAAATGTGAAATACATCTTTTCATGCATTGGCAAGGCAATATTTATATGTAAAAAATGAAGTTTAGACGTTAGATATGTAAATACATAGGAATTGAGTGATATGTATGTAAATCCGAAAAAGATTTACCTCCCCTTACTAGTAACAGAAAGGCCTTCAGCATTCTTTGCTTTTACAGTACTACAATTAGCTCCCAAATTCTTTGAATAGCTAACAGACATTGGAGTTCTGCGCAGAAGAGGAGAACAAAGCCCATTCATTCTTTGTATGCTCTTTACCTTCCCTTTGGATTCAAGCCAAGCTCTTAGCTTTGCTTCCATGTCGACCGATTCGTTCGGGTTTTCTTTCCTTTTGACTGAACCAGAAAGGTTTACGATCTGTCGAGAGCGGGCGGCGAGACTGACTGTGTGGACAGCCTCTTGATATGAACCAGGATTCTGAATCAAAATGAAAATGTAGTAACTATTATTAGGATAACAAGAGAATCATGTTATTAAACAATGCTATTATGTGAGATTCTAGAGCTCTATTAGGATTGGACTTAGGCTGAGAAATTTGGTTTTTTTGTAAGAGGAAGACTTTCATATTTTTTATGTATTTATGTATCTAACACATCCAAACTTTCATTTTTTACATTTGTAACATTTTGGTTGGGTTGGTGTTGCACCAGTGACGGATAAAATTAGAGAGAGCCGCCTTAGATGGTTTGGTCACATTAAACGTCGACCACCTGATGATTCAATTAGGAGAGTTGATGTTTTAGATACAACTTATGTTAAAAAAGGCAGAGGAACCTAGGAAAACTTGGGCTTATTGCATAAAAAATGATATTAATTTATTAGAATTAAACGAAAATTTGACACTAAATAGGACGCAATGGAGAAAAAGAATTCATGTAGCCAATCCCACTTAATGGGATTAAGGCTTTGTTGTTGTTGTTGTTGTTGTTGTTGTAACATTTTGGTTGTGGATGAAAAAAAAGTTATTAAAGTGCTGGTTAAGATAACAAGAGACTCATGTCATTACACAATGCTATGATGTGACATTCTAGAGCTCTATTAGGAGTGGACTTAGGCTGAGTAATTTTGGTTTTTTAAGAGAAAGATTTTCATATTTTTCATGTCTTTATGTATCTAACATCCAAACTATGATTTTTTTACATTTGTAACATTTTGGTTTTGGATGAAAAAAAAAAAGTTATTAAAGTGCTGGTTAAGATAACAAGAGAATCATGTTATTACACATTGTATGATGTAAGATTCTAGAGCTCTGAGCTTTATTAGTAGTGCACTTAGGTTGAGAAATTTTGGTTTTTTAAGAGAAAGATTTCCATATTTTTTATGTATTTATGTATCTACCATCCAAACTTCAATTTTTTACATTTGTAACATTTTGGTTGTAGATGAAAAAAAAAAGTTATCATAGTGCTGGTTTTTGATTTGATAGTATAAACTTGAGTGATATAAATGCAAAAGTTCAATTTTAGAACTCTATTAGAAGTGGACTTAGGCTGAGAAATTTAGTTTGTTAAGAAGATGATTTTCCTTTTTTTTAATGTATTTTTGTATCTAACATCCAAAACTTTGATTTTTACATTTGTAATAGTTTTCTGTGGATGAAAAAAAAAAAGTTGATGATAGTATTGGTATTTTACTTGTTAGTATATATTTGAGTCATATGATTGCAGGAGTTAAATTTTAGAGGTTTGACATATAAATACATGGGATTGTGTTATGTATAGGAGAATATTTTCTCAAAATAAGTTATTCACCCTCAAAGTAGAGGCTGATTTCGCCCTAATAACACCATCAATGAAGTAGTAGTAGAAGAAAATGTTGCCTCTCAAAGGCCATAGATGTCATGCTACTCAATTCCCATGTATTTCCATATCTAACACATGAACTTTGCAAACAATTGAAGTTCATGTGTCAGTTATGTAAACACTTGGGAATTTATTGGCATATATGTAAATCTTCCAAATAAAATAAAATAAGTAGGGCACTTACAAGGCAAGCAATCATGAAGGCATGACTATCTCCTCCAAGTGAATCCTGCAATATTCGTGTCAACTTGCTCTCTCTAAAAGGAATTCTCGTTTCATTGTTGTTCAGAGCATGTATAACATTTGACAAAACAAATAAACTCTGATTTATCTTTCCGCTCTCCTGAATTCTTATCCCTTCATTGCCCGTTCTTCTATTATCTTCATTACCTGGAGAACTCAAAGATTTTGTAAACATTAAGGTGTTGTCTGACAACAGATGAGATTTAAATTACTAGGATTTAGTATATTCCGTAGATTCAGATTTACTAAATCCTCAATGGGTTAAATCCGAAAGACTGTCTGGCAATGGATTTAGTAAATCCAATAAATCCAAAAAATTGTTTGAAACTGGCCTTGAATCCAAAGCCAGGTGCAAAGTTATATCCACTTATTGGTAGGATTTAGTAAATCCGGGATTTATGGCCGAAATCCATGAAATCCGGATTTACAGAATTTCTCCTCTAAATCTGTTTCCAGACAGCCCCTAAATAATATTTTGAACAGGAAAACAAATCAAAATCTTACAAAAAAACAAATTTTGAAATACCTGCTAAGTCAATAAGATTGAGCTTTCCCTTAAGACCTCCATTGCTAACTGCAATGACAAGAACAGCATGGCTGCGACTAGAAACATCATTAAGTCCAGTATGAGCAACCTTTCTTCTCTGCACACCAATGGAGAAAGCTTCATAGAACTCCTCCATGGAGGACATGGGAACCTACGAATTACCAAAGAAAGTCATTAAAACCATAGTTTTTCTGCAACTTTCTCAAGAACAATGGAAGCCTAAAATGTTTACCAGAGAAAGCCCCTTGAGCTGAACTCTGCCATTCTTATCCTCTAGGGGCATTATCTCCTTCGCTTTGGGTTCCAACAGATCGTAGCACCGATCCATATAAACTTCGTAATAGGAAATCTCCACTAAGCTCTGCGTTTTCTTGCTTAAAGACAAGATGGCTGCCATGGATAAGGGAATGAGACCAGGTTCATCCTCTGTACCCTGCTTCATCAACCATTACGTTTCATGGAAACTCAAATTAATGATAATAAAACGCAGATTTTAGTTCATTGAAACCTGCATGGTGTACGTCTTTCCACTTCCAGTTGCTCCATAGGCGAAGACGGTGGCGTTGCGGCCATGAAAGATCTCTGGGATAGCTGAGCTAATCTCCTTACTGAAAATCTTATTAATTGGATCTTCTTGCCCGAAGAAGGAATCAAGTTTGTACCACTCATTTCGGCTGCAGGGTGAAGAAGACTCAAGATCATGCAGAAATTTAAAATCGAGTTTAGGGAGAAGAAAGAAAGAGAGATAGAGACAGATTTCTTACCTTGTTATTTGATCTTTGAGGTGTACAGTGACTTCTTCGCCTGCCTGATTGACAAGTGAGATGCAGGAGATTGGTTTGCTTCCGTCTTTCTCGATCTCTTCGGGCAAGAAGGGGCGAACTCTGAGAAGAACCCTAATGTGGGATGAGGGGAAGGTGGTGGATTGGGTTCTGGTCATGGGAGATTCCATAGAGGAGCTAATGAGAGATGTTGAGAGAGACATGAAAGGAGTGGGGAGGAGAGTTTCGGAACTGGAGAAAATAGAAAGAAGGTGAGGAAGAAGGGGTCTGGTTCGGATTCGACCGTTAGTATGATGTTGCTCAGGGGGAACCAATGATTCGAATTTCAAATCACTTACGGTCTGGTAAACCGCGATTATAGCTTAAATTGGAGAATTCCACGTTTGTGGGCCCCCCCCCCTTTTCGGGAAAAAATATTAGCCCTATTAATTAAATTGAACCCACGGCCTCTCACGTCACCTGTTGATGAGTTGTTTGACGACATGACGGTTGGTGATTGACAGTCCTACAAAATACGGGAAAAAATTGTGTACATAAAATGTACGCAGAACTGCGTATATATTAGGGTACAAAGAGGTTACAAGAGGGGTACATTCAAGTTACAAGGGAGGTTACAAGAGGATTGTAACCTGGATGTACCCCTATTACAACTTCTTTATACTCTAATATGTATGCAGTTCTGCGTATATATTATGTACTCAATTTTTTCTCACAAAATATAGCCGCTGATCAAGATTTTCATATTGCTCAATTTGTTATATTTTTTATAAATTATTTTATGAATATTTACATAAATATCACTCAATTCTTATGTATTTATATATCTAATACATAACTTTAATTCTTATACTCGTACCATCTTATCAATACAATTTGATATGAAAATTTTAAGCTATATAATAAAATCTAAATATTTTAAGTTTGATTGTTAAATATGTAAATACATAAAAATTGGGTGGTATCTATGTAAATATCGCATTATTTTTAATCTTCACTGTAAAAATCACATTAAATTTTATGTGTAGAAATGACGTATTTTATATTAAATAATTTATTTTAGTAATTTTACTATAAAATTTAAATATTAAAATGTTTGATAAGTACATTGAAAAATTTAAATATTAGAAGGGAAAATAAATAAATAATTCAAATTACAGATGCAAATCTCTCTAGTTTTTAACAATAATAAAAGCTAATAGGGATTGAACTGAGAAAAGTTAGGAAGTGGATTGGGATTGAATGGGAGGAGTTTAAGTAAGGGTGCGAGGATTTTTCAAAAATAGAAATGGAGGGAGCCCATAGCAATTTTTGGGTCCGTTTGGGGCAGCTTATAAGTGCGATTGTGTTTTTGAAAACGCAACCTAATCGTTTGGTTCGCGCGTTTTTTGAAAATGATGTCTGCCGCGTTTGGGTTTTTTACAATAAACACAGGTCGCGGGTCGACCCCCGCGGTCGACCTCAGGATAAACTGATGTGCGACCAATGAGTTTCGATGGTTTTTGGACTGAGCTTGAGTAACCTTGAGTTGGTTGGGTTGAGAGTGGATTAGGCTAACGACTAGGAGGTGGTCAATAGAGAGGACCTAAATGGAGGGGGCTCGATCTGGGCTTGGTTTGGCCATAAAAGGTGTGGATTGGAAGGTGTTTGGTTTAGGTTGATTTGGAGCTTGAAATGGGTATGGGTGAGGCTCTAAGGCAAGGGACGAAGGTGGGATTGAACATGACATGGTTAATTTTTGTGGCAGGAGCAACCGATGGTCGAATGACATGTAAAAGCTCAATTAAAGAAGGAATGAGGCTTGAAATGGAGCTAGGCTTAGAGAAGAAAATGAGCTTAGGGGAATGTGTCAATTTAGGATTGGCATGGCTTGAAGCTTGGGATGGGGAAAAAAAAATGGCATCAGGACTCCGTAGGTTAGGAGGCCAATGGCGGGGTGACATGTGACAAGTGGGCCCCGCTACCATGCACTCCAATTTGTCAGTGTATGTGGTGACGGGCCCACTTGTCACGTGGCGCCCCGCCATTGGCCTCCGCATGCATGCGGAGTCCTGATGCAATATTTTTTTCTAAGATTGGAGCTTTGTTAGTTCGGCCATAGAAGACTTTGACATTAATTTCCCTATTTAAGAATTATATTTACATAAAATTTAAATAGAATTTATATGTGATTTGATATGTGTAAGATTGAATTTATATTAAATGTTTGGTTTAAGTTTGAATTGAATTTAGTTTTATGGTTGCTATGTTTAATTTGAATTGAATTAAACTTTAATTTGATGATTTAATTATTCAAATTTTATGTGAATTTTATGTGTTTGATTTATGTTCATATTTTGAGTTGAAATTTATGTTTGATTTTATGAAAGCTTATTTTATTTATGATTTCATTTGTTTATGAATTTTAATATTAAATTTTATATTTAAATTTAAGTTTATTAGGTCCATTTTTATTATTTTATTTGATTTTCAATTATATTCAACAAACTTTATCATATTTAGAAGATAAAGTTGAATTTATATTTAGAAGATGAAGTTGAATTTTAATGGGTTTGATTTTATTTTATTAATTTTGATTTTGGTTTTGATTATTTTTTTTATTCCTTTTATGAAGAATTTAAACATGGTTCAAATTGTACATAGAAAATGAATGTGTTCTTTTTGAATGCAAAGAGTGAATTGAAAAGATTGGCCCAAAGAGATTAGTTCTCAAAGGATCCAAGGGTGCCTAAGTCATGGAACATCGAATCCTATGGGAAGTCATCCTCAATTTCAATGACCTAATTTCAATCAACTTAACAAAAGCATGCTAAAAATTTAAAATTAAGTATTTGAAATTAAATGAGTGAAGATTTAGTTTAAAATTATAGTTTAGGGTTTTAATCACTCATTAATCCTCTAGGAAAGCCTCTAAGGAAAACATAAGATAAGATCCTAAGTTCTAAAGAGAGATGAAAAGAGAGAGAGAGAGAGAGAGAGAGATCTCATTAAAAAAATGAGTTTAATAAATGGACTTCCAGTAGATGCGGTGTACTAAATAAGTCTACTGCACGTATTGACATTGACTGAACCAATCAACCAGATCAAAAAGAATTTAAGTAATAATACTTGAAATGAACTGAAAACTCAATTTGAGTTGATTGAAGTTAAAATTTAAATGTTAATTACGATTTGAAAATTTGAATTTTAGTTTTTGAAAATTGTATTTTTTTTTTTCAATTTTAAACTTTAAATTATGAGTTTTCGGTTATGGGAAAAAACTAACCCTTTGAATCTATTCTGGTTATTTGTTTTTTTAAGTCGTAAATTTTTTTACACCTTTTTTTTATTATTAAAGTCTCTCACTCGAGATTTTAGGCAACAAAAATGTCTAGAGAAGAATTTGATGATTTGGAAAAAATTGGAATATGGGTGAAAAGTTCTAAAAGAAGAATCATCTTAAATCAGTAAGAAAACAAAAAAAGAATTTTAAAGAAAACTTAAAATTCCTCTAAGTTTAAAACCCTAAAAGAAAACATACAAAAAAGATTTAATGTTTCTAGAAGAAACCATCTGAAAAAAAATATAGTGTTTCTTTCAGACAAGAAGATGATTAGCCCAAACTAGAAGGCACAATGACTTGCATCTATTTTGAAAAGTAATCAGAAGATCAAATCTAGGATAAAAAGCATTTTGACTCACGTTTATCCACAAATTTGATTGAAGAGAGAATGCCCATTAGGGGGGCTTACACTGTACCTCAAAAAGAGATCTAAACTCAATGAGATAGAGAAGCATTAGAGATTGACATCTAAAGTGGATAGGCTAACTAGATTAGGAAAGAGTAACAATTAGCGGGCATCTAACCCGAGGCCTAGTCGAGGAAAGGGATGCCCGTTTGGGCACTTACACCTAAACCTCAAAAAGAGATCTAACACAATAGATAGGAAATTATTGAGGACTGGCATCCAACCCTAAAGTGAACAAACTAACTAGATTAAGAAAGAATGCCAGTTCTAGAGCATTTAAACTAAGAGCTAGTCAAGGAAAAAGATGCACGTTAGGGGGCTTACACCTAAACCTTCAGAAAAGGGATTTACCCGAACACCTTAAAATTGGAATTGAGGATTGACATCTAATCTAAAGTGAATAAGCTAACAAGGTAAGGAAAGAATGCTAGTTGACAAGCATCTAATCTAAGAGTTAGTCAAAAAAGCATGCACGTTAAGAGGCTTACACCTAAACATCAAGAGAAAAGATTATTTGAAGACAACTTTGGAAGAAATGTGTAAATGAGTGCAATCTTATAGAATAAAACCAACCAAAACCTCTTTTTCGCGAGATGAAAAACTAAGAGTTTCTATGGAAGGAAACCTCAGTTGAAATGGGACAACACTAGCAGAAATTGAAAAGATTCAACCTAGCTAGGTTTGGAAATCTAAAATGAATTATTACATCCAAAATTCAATTTTGAAAATTTCAGATCTTATTACGTTTGTTTTTTTGAACATTTTCATTCGGGTTTCAATTTCATACTCATTATTTTTTTATTCATGTTTCATATTTTATTCATTTTCTTTTCTTTATTTTAATGTTTGTTGATGTATTTAACAATTTGTTTCATTTTGAATTTATTTTATTTTATTATTTCTTTTATTTAGCTTATTAATTTATTTTGTTCATCCATTCAACAACTCTCTTTTTTATTAGGGGATAAAGGACTAAGTCACATACATCTCTTATCTAGTTTTTAGTATACCAAAACTCTTTTTGGTGAAAATCTTTCTAGTTTATTCAAGTGTTTGTCACAACCTCTTTTATTACATGAATAAAATGACCATCCTATTTGTCTATTTATCTGACATTTCAATCAATCAAGTTATCTTCTATCGAAACAGCTTTCAACCATTGATTATCAGCAAATTTTGTCATAACAATGAAATATTCTTTCTCGATGTTTGAAAAAATATAGATCAATCTAATGTCTGTCATAACATCCAAAAAGAATATTGAATATCTCTATATCAATCTATTTGAAGAAATATATTATCCATATGTATATCGGGCTGTCAAAAAAGCTCGTTGTTCACGAACAGTTCGTGTTCGATTCGTCGCAAGTTCGTGTTCGATTCGTTCGATAAGCAAACGAGACAAACACGAACAATTTTTTTCGTTTGGTTTGTTAAACGAACCAAACACGAACAGCGATGTGTTCGTTCGTGTTCGATTCGTTATTGTTCGAAATATAAAATAATTTAAAATAATTATATATAAAAAATTTATGATATTTTAAAAATAATTATATATTATAAAAAATTATCATATTTTAAATAATTTAACTTCTATAAATTATAATATATGATAAATTATTAATAACAATAATAATATTATAGTATTCATTATATTAATAAAGATATTATAATATTATAATTAATATATTATATTATATATTAAAAGAAAACTCTAAACGCCTTATTCGGTTTGATTCTTTTTGAGGAAGTATGGATTACCTGATATGTACGGAATACCTGATCAATTTGCTTCATTTTGAGGAAGTATGATATCAAAGCTAGGGCTGTAAAAAAAGCTCGTTGTTCGCGAACAGTTCGTGTTCGGTTCACTAGGAAGTTCGTGTTCGATTCGTTCGATAAGCAAACGAGACGAACACGAACAATTTTTTTCGTTCGGTTTGTTAAACGAACCAAACACGAACAGTGACGTGTTCGAATATTTCGAACACGAACACTAGCTCTATTCGTTCGTGTTCGGTTCGTTTACACCCCTATATGTATATCTGTATCAAAATATCAACTACATATCTCCATCTATATATCAACTTTATATATGTCCATCAACTAAGTGAATTAAACACATAAAACTTGTATAGAACATTCAAGCCCCACCAATTATACATAAAAAAGTTATATTTTCGAAGAGTGTCATAGCTCAAGCAGCTGCAATCTTTATAATTATGGATCTGGTTGATACTTGAAGGGTACTTTGTTCTCGTCCATACATCCAAAAGTAATGGAATTCCTTCTATGCACTACTAGAATACAATATTTGGAAACATCTGACCAATTGCCCTTCAGAACAGAGACTAATCCCACAGTTAAAGGGATCTTCATAGGTCCTCTGAACTCGCTTGGACATATTGTATGAAGCTTTGTACTAAACATAATATTGCACTTGTCGATGAAAGAAAAAATGTACAAAAGGCCTAAAAAACTCATGATGATTAATACGAGTCAGAATGCATTCATAGACACGCGATTAGTTCAAAGTTATGTTGATTAGTCGACTTGCACGCGCAATTAGAGATATGTGATTAGTTCAAAATTTCATCTGTTGATCTGCCGCCTTGTTTAGCTAAAATTCAAGCCATCACACACAAGGATGTCAATTTGTTTCCACATATATAATATGTAGAAGATATAATATGTCATGCAGACTTGTGATATGACATATGATTTCATTTAAGTGCATAAAAGAAATGATCATAACGACAAGATTAATTTCAAATATGCAGAAAATTTTGCAGCAATAAATTAAGACAATTAGTGATTATATTTTGAGCAACAATTGAAATCCATAACAAGCACAAAATTGAAGTAACAAGAACATGACTGACAATCCTATAGAATAACTATGAATCTACTACAATTAACAAGGATTAACTCTCCTAACTAAGACAAAATACGTTTATCATTTAATAAAAAACAATTACTTATCTAGAAACAACAAAAACGATACTTCTACGAATTCGAAGATTTGACTATCAAGCCTACACCGATTAGGGAATAAAATAAGTATGAAATTCAAGTTATTTATTTCCTAAATTAGGCAATCAAATCAACCTTTATTATTATTATTATTATTAAAGGTATAAATATTTAATAATAATATATTAATACTCTACCACAACTCCTATTGAGCAATATAACATATTCTCCCAAAACTCCTTTCAAACTACAGAGCCACTTGTCACTTAGCTGCTTTACAGAATACAAAAATACTCTACCACACTTAAAGAGATAATCCAATCTCAGCACAAATGATGCTTCCTGTAATACCAAGATGAACAACATTAAGGACATAAGACAGCACAATGTTATTGCATCCCTGCCTGAAGCTCTAATGGATCCATTTGTAAATCCAATCTCTGTTTTCCTAATTCATAAATTCAGAAAAGTTTAGATGCTAAATGACAATATCTTTCTACAAGGTCAGCTTCAAGATGATAATGTCAACCAGTACAGATAACCACACAGAGTACTGAAAAATTGAAACTTTCATATAAACTTTATCAGCAACATTCTTATAATTCAGTTCCTATCAACATTATGAAGCAGAATCAGAAACAAACAGGAAAAAGAGAACAAAAGCTTAGCTGTATTCTGCAGCGAATATTAGTTGCAGAATTCGCATAAGCTGATTGGTGGTATCGTGGTGATATTGTGACGGTAAGTCTGCACTTATCCTGTCCGCACGGAATAGTTTTTCGTATTCTGCAACAGAAAACTTCTACAGACCGTCTTCCATTGGTTTTTGGTCTTAGTTGGCTGCACACTGAGTCAGTGGATTAACCTCCTTAGAAGTTTCAGATATAAAAAAGACATTTTTTTTTTCTCAAAATTGCCTCAGAAGCAGCATTGATTCCTTTCTCTGAAGCTCATGGAAATCAAATGGATGCTCTTCGTTCTGTAACTCCAAGTTCAGCTTCGATTCTTCGGTAGGAAAACTCGCCTTTTCTCCGCCTGCATTTTCATGCCCGTTAGCAGCAATTTCACCATTAATGGATCCTTCACCTGCCAAAACTATCTTCTTCTTCATCATCATCTTCAAATCAGCAGTTTCAGCATCAGAATTAGAGCTATCATGATCTTCATCATCCTGCTGGCTGTATCCTTCATAATGTGAATTCCACCTCCCAAAATAATCAGAAGAATGCTCAACTCCATCCATGGCGGCCTGCGATGACCATCTCTGATTCAAGCTTCCAAAGCCTTGAATCCCTCTTGTAACCTTTCGGGCTCGTTCTCTCTCTTCTTTCAGCACCTGCCCCTTCTCAAGCAACTTCAACACCCTCTCTGATTTCTTCTTCACAGCAAACCCCCAATTAAACCTACGGAAATACCTCTTAACCTTCCAATTCTAAGAAAGAAAAATAATAAAATAAAAACAAAATTTTTATGTCCCTCACCCTCTCTCATCGATATGCTGCAAATTGCCCAATTGATTTATGACATCTTTATCACACAGGAACTCATCTGCAACACTCTCTGGTCCATGAGTTAGAAGATGCTCAAGAAGCACCAGTGCGTTGTAGGGCTCTCTCCAGTACTTTCTATCAAACTTTGCGAGCCTAATCCGTAAAAGAAAAAATTGAGAAATATCTCGGATTGAATATCAAAGGTGATTGATTCAAAGTCAAATTCGATTCTAAATCAATATAAACAATACAAACATTAAAAAAAATCTTAACTTGAAGACAGATCTAAAGCTGAATCTGCATAAAAAAAAACAAAATTTCATAAAAGAACACCTTTTGTGCAGAATCTGAACGATTCTCCAGAAATCATCAATCTCAAAAGCAGCTCTTGATATGAAGCTCATCGTCTTCGCATCCGGCGCCCATGGATTCCCACTGGTCGCGTCCTCAGTCAGCCTATGAGAATCACCATCACAAATTAGAAGATTCAGAAGAGAACTAAGATAGAAAAAGGTAACTCACAGCTCCACAGGAGTGACATCCGTGAGAGCCAAGCGAGCATGCTTGATCTTTTCTCTGAGGAAGAAGGAAGCCTGCTTCTTGAACTCATGGAAGAAGGGCGTTCCCATTGCTGTGCAATGAGCTCCTCTGTATAGGCATGTGATTAACTGAAGAGCGTTGGGAAGAAGAAGAAAAAGAAGAAGTCAACTGAATCGAGGAAGGTTGATCGATCAATGAAAGCGATGAACGAAAGAGATCTAGCGATGGAATTGAGTTTGGACGGCGGCGGCCACCTGTGGACGGGTAAGGAGCTGATTGGAGCAGAGCGATGGGAGTCAAGATGTTTTTCATATACACCACACCATTCTTTTTATCTACATATCTATAGTCAGAAGATTCATATTGAAATGTTCAACACTCAAATTCTTAACAATACATTAAAAACATCATTATTGAATCATTTTAAGAAATACGTTCTCGTATTATTTATGAGTGCATACAATCAGATAAAGATCTTGTACACAATGAGAAAACGAGAGAGAGAGAAAATCTTAGAGGATGTATTGAGTTGTTATCTCTGGTGAATTGGAAAAGTCGTGCTCGTTAGAGATTCTCTAAGTTACGAGATTTTAAAGAGAGAGCGTTGGGAAATTCTCTAGAAAAAATCATCTCTCGATCTCTTTTTGTTTTTCCTTTTACACACAAGGGAGAAAAGCAATACAATGACACATGATACATTTCGTATTGTATGACTTCCTTCTTTAGTGTCTTGATGAAGAGACTGCGATATGAGTGTCAAGCGGTGCTAGTATGACTCTCACCTCTATTGTCTGGACGAAAAGACTGAACCGTAAATGTCAAGCAAAGCTTTTAATGAAGGATAGACAGTTATCCTTACTGGTCATGATAGTCTAATCTCATAGCTTGCATAAGTGGGCTAGACCCTCATTTCGAGAACATTGGAAACAAGTATTTCAGCAAATGGGCTTGATTAAAAAAATTAAGTAAAAAATTACATATATATATAACCATATTTGTGTATAAACCTCCATAGTTATTTTTAAATAAATAAGGATCATGCGTATGTGTGCACATAATAAAAATATGCTTGCATGAATCTCAAAGCAGATGGGCAACGTAGGAAAGAAGTACGACCAATCAAACATAGCAATGGATGATTATTTCAGATGAGCAATGACGTAGAAAATACCTTATCTGAACAACAAAAGATAACAAAGGGAAGTCCTTCGGAATGATAATCAACCTTCAGAACGATCGATGGGGATCACTCCTTCGGACCATAAATTGATCAAACCAAGCCGAGACGATCGATGAACCTTATCAATCTAATAGGTCGCGGGCTTTATTATATGCAAATAACCTTTTAGATTACCAAAAAATCCACCTGAAATGTTAATAATTAGGGGCCTAATATGTAATTTATTAACTACAACTCTTTATTTATATTAAAAAAACATTAGTGATATTCAAATAAAGACTTAGCTCAGATGAAATTCCTTAAAAGTACCCTTCATAAGAAGCCTTTTCTAATAAATGTAGAGCACAAAATTTACGTGTCTTGTGGATAATGCCTAAAATTACTGTGAAGCAATTGGTCAACAACTTAGGAATATACGTCGATCAAGTATGCAAAATAAGAGTCTGCGTATCAATCCCATAAATAAACTAGTCAAATTTTCTAACATGCTAATTTATAGTTTACTACATCGTTTTGTTCAATTTGAAGGTTCAGATTTACAGGAAGTAAAGTGTTTTAAAATCTTAATGCAAAATCAGAAGATAACACTAAACTCCTCGAGATTTTTTAGATGTGACGAGGCTCATGCATTTGTGACACCGACCTAGTGATTCTCAAAAAATTTCTTATTAGCTTCTCACGTGATAGTTGACAACCAGGAACAAATTCTCCTTAGCCTATTTTTAGACTTCTCGATACTTATCATTCACGTGAGCTTCTTCGACCAAGTTTGTATATGCTCCTCAAGCTTACTCGTACCCAACAAGCTCTTCAACTGAGCTCGTCTGCATCCATCAAGCTACACCATCAAGTTTGTCTTATACTCCTTCACAACACGAGGAAAAAAAGCTCTTTTTCATCACCTTCCACATCTATTTTTTGATCAACGACGTCCACATCTATGATTTTATGAACAAAGAGTATCATCGGGCTCCGTACAATAAAACATCAACATTACATTTGTTTATTGTTTAATAATTTATTAGGACAAGTACATTTTAGAAGATACAAGAAGAAGGAAAATAAAGAGGGATCTCTCTCTCTCTCTCTTCTAAGTTATTGAGTTGCAGAAGAGGTTCATAGATCACCATAACCTATTGGACCTCAATGACAACATATTCAGATGGGTTTGGGTGAGAACTAGTTCATAGAAAGTAAGGATATCCACTATTTTGTTGTACATTAGAAAGAAAAGAACAACCTATAGCTAGTTTTGATAACATCACATCTTATGCTCGTAAATGGTATTTGGTGCCTCATCAACACTGGCTAGCTGAAGGGCATATAAATTTTCAAAAGGTAATCCTTATGTATTGTGGCAAGACCTTCCCCACCTAGCATTGACCTAGTGGGGATATTCACAAAAAGAAACTTCTTGTTGCAGTTCTCCTTCATGATGATCACCTCCATCTCCAAAGTAGAACCTCCAAGGGTCACTATGATTTTAGAAAAAAAATTGACCCAACAAGATTGAGAAGAAATAGCTAGGGCACAAAATGGGGCTTCCTAAAAAGAAATATAGATGAACTAAAAGAGCAAAAGCCCAACCATTGTTTCATACAATTTAAAGGGCAAAAGCAAAAATATAAGGTGAAATGACAAGACATGATAGTTAGAAAATATTCTAATACCTACTCCATAATAATTTTAATTATCAAAGTGTCATCTTAAAGCATGCAAAAATAAAATAAATATATAAAGCATCAGTAAACAATTTAAGAAAAAATAGCACAACAAATGTATCATTACAATTCTTAATAAAAAATCCTAAGATCATAGCATTTTATATCTTTCATACCAATTCTTTTGGATCAAAGAAATTTGCTAAAAACTAATTGTGCTTCAATGAGGAACTAACCTGAGAGAGATGATTTGAGATGTTATCGAATAAGTAGCAACACCGACCTCACCTCTTCAAGGTCCTAATGGCTTTTTTGGATGTCTAGTGTCCATCACGATCATTGTGAACTTATCTTCCAAAGTAGAGATGTGCTCATTGGCTCTCTACGAGTCATCTTTCAGGGACATGACTTGGTCTTGTATTTCAAGCAATATGTTCTTAACATGCATCACACATTCATTTGTCATCAAGAGATTCTCCATAGCTGTTATGAGCTCTTCCTTGATTTTCTATAACTTTTCTTTAGAATCCCTTTCTTGATCAAGAGAATTGAGATCCTGAACATCCGTAGGTGTAGTTACTAGTTTTACCACCAACTATTTGCCTCCAACAGTGACTATTGGTTCACCTTTTGCCGACAATCTTCAAGAGTCAATGAGATCCACTACCATAGTCTTATCCTCCTTTGTATCAAGCTTTGTTGCGACCTGCTCACCTGTGAAAATGAAATGATCATCAAACCTAAAGTCACTTTATTAGATATCAATGGGTAATTTATATCATATTGAGCGAGGAGCTCGCTAATAATTGATCTTGGTTTAATCGTCAAGCATGTGGCAAACTCCTTTATTTTCCCTAATTCATTGATGACGAGATCCATAAGGGGAATTGTGGGATCAAACAATTGGTTAACGAACATTTCTGTAGCAAAACATCAGAAAAAAATACATCAAGTTATCAAAAGCACACTATAAAGCATATAAGATGAATATCTACTTACCATGACTAGGCTCTAGGAGCGTCATTAAATTAGAGCCTTTCCATTTGTTTAAAGGAACGAAGATCTATCCACAGGCAATGGTCTTTGGATCAGCCGCTATTAACTCTCTGGAAGTAGGTTCTGATGTAAGATATACATATATTTTTTTCTTAAGCTGCTTCATTAAGATCAATCTCCAAAGTAAGAATTGGAGTTAAACCACTTCCCAGAGGAAGCCCTGATAATTCTTTTGCCTCAATGAGCTTTGAACTCTCAACCTCTTCACCTTTACCCTTCAAGTCATTGATATCTCTAGAAGAACTTACCCTTTTTCACTTCGACTCAAGGATTGCTCTCAACCGATCCACCTGGATGTCCATTTCTTCCCTTATGATCTTTCCCATCATAGCAAAGACCAGATTAATGGTTAAATCTCTATGAAAGCCAAGGAATCACATAGTTATTATATATTGCAAAGGGATTTAACACAAAAAATCTTTTTAGAACCACTAAAATTAATCATGTCAGAATTCACACTCTAATTTTAATTTTGTAGTAGAGTAATGGTGTATGAATGAGGGATAAGTGTATCCACTTAGTTCTCACCTCCTATGATGTGATAATCATTCTCTGACAAATGAAAAAGATCTAAATCAATCACGTCTTCTATAAAACGTAAGTCTCAAATTCTTTTACGCTTCATCATATCCTCAAAGTACAATCCTCTAGATGATTGTAGCAACTTGCATTCTGCCTCCTCCATTCAAAGGCACATGTTATTAGTTAGGATAACCGGTAAGGAAAAAAAAAGCTCTCTTACACCCCATGTTAGTCATCACATCAGACTACATCACTTCCACTACCTATAAAGTGGGGTCTACTAAACACAAATCAATCCACACCTACTTAAGAACACTTGAACGCCCTCCCTGCATGTGTAGCTAAAGTGTCCCTGGAGGAGGGAAAGTCTGAGCCTAGCGGTGAGCCCTTGTAGCTGTTATTCAGGGCTAAGCCCATAAAAGTTTAATAGTGGTGGAACATCATAGTTTTATTGAATATATTTTCATTTCTTGTTGAGTTCTGACCAACCATGGAACTTACTGTAACTATGTCACACCTCTAATAACTCATAAAGGTGATTAATTTTTCTCTTAGTCTCTCATTCTTCTCGTACCGTCTAGCTGAAGCACTAAGTGAATAAGAGAACTAAGTGTACATCCAAAATTGATCTTCAAACCGATAGGAAAGCTATACATTATATGGTTTTTCTGGGCTTAGTGGATCGAGCCCATTCACCACACATTTGAAGCATTGACCTTAACTAGATCAGCCATACACACTAGCCATACATATGAGGTGATGGCTATAAGATTTGCCTCTCAGATAAACTTGGAGATCTCCTCTATCGAGTTCGTCTATGTGTTAGAGTCTACTGGATCTCCTCTCACAGAACTCGCTGATACTTGTTATTCACGTAAGCTTCTCCGAGACTCCAACCAACTTTGTTCATGCTCCTCAAACACTTATATCGAGCTCTTCCACACTTGACAAGCTCTCCAATTGAGCTTGCTTGTATCCATCAAGCTATGTCATTAAGTTTGTTGAACACTCCTTTACAACATAAGGAATGAAAAATATGTTTCATCACTGTTCACACCCATTTTTGTTAATCGTATGAAGTCCACGCCTATGACTTTATCAACGAAGAGTCTCAGCAGGCTCCATATAGCACAACTGTGAACGTTGAGTCTGTTTATTATTTGTAGCATTATTAGGGCAAATATATTCTTTGAGATATAAATAGGAGGAAAATAAGGGAATCTCTCTCTCTTTCCTTTTCTTCATAACCATCATCAATAATAATATGCACACAAACACTTTTATATCCATTTTACCTACTTCACAATGTCTTCTCTCCAAATTTTAATGAATCTAAGACAATATGAGACACTACGTCCTAAAGTAATTCAAATATTAAGATTAAATTTGCTCAAATATCCAAAAAAAAAATGTAGTAAGCATATTATTACACTTCTAAAATTTTTTTATTATTTTTTATATAAGAAAATGCTGATTAAACACTCCTAATACAAAAATAATAAAATATTTTTTCTTAATATTACACGACAAAAATTAATTTTTTTTGCACAAAATATAAAATTCATACATATTAGAAAATATTTACTTTGTCAAATAAAATAATCGCCACATTTAAACATTTTTAAACATTGACCCAATCAGTGGACTTTAAAAAAACTAATATTACTAACATATGTATACCTATTTTAATTTTTTTTAATTTTATTATTAAAAAAAATGTATTTTTATGTACTTGCCTGTACACCCAACAACTCAACTTTCTATTCAACGGAAGCTATAATACGAGCCCCGATCATTCCTAACGCGCCATCATCACTAGGTTTGAGAGCGGGGCAGTGTGTAATATTCGAGTACCACACCCTAAAACAGAGGGATTCGAACCTGAGACACCGAGTGAACTTACGATCTTCGGAGTGGCTGCTCTACTAACACCAACTGACCACGGAACACGCATATATATATATATATATATATATATATATATATATATATATATATATATATATATATATATAAAAAAAAAACTATTTAAGAATTTTCGCCTTCCCCATCACCAGCCTGGCCGAGGTTTCCGTCTCTCCATATGGCACCTCCTCCTCTTTCCGCCATTATCATCCCACTCACTACCTCCAAACACTAAACTTTCAACCTCCAAATTCTTAATTCCCTCCTCATTACACCCAATCTGAATCAAAACTAACCAGCCATCCCCATTCCCCTCTCCCCACCTCTCTCCCTACTCCATTCACCATGAACCCCCTGCTTCACGCCCCTCCGCCGGAACCCACCGCCGGAGTTCCCCTCTCCGGCCTCCTCCCTCCAGACACACTAATCGAATCTCTCCTCCAATCCTCAGCCGATCTCACCACCTTCGAGTCCCTCCCTCTCCTCCAAACCCGCAACATCACCGCCGCCGTTGCCCGCGCTAGGCTCATCTCCTCCTTCCTCGAAGACCTCCATGACTCCACCAGACGCGGCAGCGGTAGATCTCTCCCTCCCTCCTCCATTCTCTGCCTCACCGAGCTTTACTCAGTCCTCCGCCGAACAAAATCCCTCCTCGATGATCTCTCCTCAGGAAGCGCGTTATGGACTCTGCTCAATGCAGAATTTTTCGCAAAACGCTTCTTTTCCTCCACCAAAGAGCTCATGGCGGCGCTCGATATCCTCCCTCTCAGTCTCCTCCCCATCTCCCAAGAGATCCGCGAACAGATCGAGCTTCTCCACCGTCAGACCAAGCGCGCCGTCGCAGGCGGCGGCGGCGCGTTTGTTGACAGCCGGGAAACCCATCTCCGCGAAGAGCTTCTCTGCATCATGGCGAAAGAGAAGGGCTTTCTCGATTTCAACAAGGTGGAAGAAATCATGAGCAGAGTTGGATTACGAACAGCCGCAGCTTACCAGGAGGAAATCAAGCGGCTTGAATCTGAAATCCTTAAGCAAGCAGGGACTGGCGGTCTCATGGCTGTTTCCAACATAAATAACCTCATCTCCTTCGTCTCCTATGCTAAAAACATCATCTTTCGCTGCAGCCAGACAGACCCCATTCCCAAAGCTCTCAGCCGATCGTCTTCCTGGTCTGTAGCGACATCGCAGCCAATCGCCAACACTATCCCCGACGAGTTCCGGTGCCCTATTACTCTGGATTTAATGAAGGATCCTGTGGTTTTGGTTTCCGGCCATACTTACGATCGGAGCTCGATTTCCCGGTGGTTAAAATCCGGCCATCAAACCTGTCCGAAGAGCGGACAGAAACTGTCTCATATGGCATTAATCCCAAACTACAATCTCAAGAGTCTTGTCGAGCAATGGTGCAAAGAACACAATCTTTCCCCCACTCCGTCGCATCGACCTCCCAATTCAGCGGTCGTCACTACCGATCACATCTCAGAGACCCGCGCGGCCATCGAGGCGGTGAGAATGACGGCGGAGTTTTTAGTCGGAAAACTAGCGATGGGCTCGCCGGAAACACAGAGACAAGCGGCGTACGAACTCCGGCTGCTCGCTAAATCCGGCATGGATAATCGCCGCATAATAGCAGAAGCCGGCGCAATCCCTTTCCTCGTCACTCTACTCGGTTCCCGCGATCCCCGCACACAGGAGAACGCGGTGACCGCTCTGTTAAATCTCTCCATCTTCGAGAACAACAAATCCCTCATAATGGCGGCGGGAGCGATCGAATCGATCGTAAAGGTGCTGCGGGATGGGGAAATGATGGAGGCGAGGGAAAACGCTGCGGCGACAATTTTCAGCCTGTCCATATTGAGCGAATGTAAAGTGCAGATCGGGAAGAGAGCGGAAGCGGTGGTGGGGTTGGTGGAGCTGTTGAAGCAGGGTACGCCGGCGGGGAAGAGAGATGCCGCGACAGCTCTGTTGAATTTAGCGGTTTATGATCCGAATAAGGCGGCGATTGTCGCGGCGGGAGCGGTGCCGGTGCTGATCGAGATGTTGATGGATGATAAAGCGGGGATAACGGACGAGGCGCTGGCAGTTCTCGCCGTGCTCTGCGATTGCAGGGAGGGGATGAGTGTGATAGGGGAGAACAAGGTGGTGGTGGCGATATTGGTGGATTTGATGAGATTCGGGTCAGAGAAAGGGAAGGAGAACGCGATTGCGGTGCTGATGGGATTGTGTAAGGACGGGGGAGCGGAGATGGGGAGAAGGTTGCTGATGAATGCGAGGAGCGTGCCTTCGCTGCAGAGTTTGGCGGCTAGTGGATCCATGAGGGCGAGGAGGAAGGCGAATGCGCTGCTGAGACTGCTTAATCGGTGCTTCTCGCAGTCTAATTCGGCTCCGGTGTGATGAAGATGATGGTGAGTTTTGTCAAAGTTGGCGCCTTTAGTGAATAACCAGAACTGGTTTGGGATTTTTCCTTTCCTTCCCTTTTTTTTGTACATTTTGTATGTTTTTATTTCTTTTTTTTTTAATAAAAAAAAATTTCCCCTTTCACTTGGTCTGCTGTGCTAGTATGACTTGAGCTCTGTGAGATCGATTGGTTAACTAAACTTAAGCGGTGTTATCGATTTTTTGAGCTCGACTAACTTTAAGTTAGCAGGGCAGATTCAGTTTGCTAGAATTTGTCATTCGATTGATATAGAGTGATTATGGACCCTCGAATCCTAGATGTGAAGCTTATATCGATAGGATGAGATTAGGTTATTGAGCAGAGAGTGAATCACTATAATTTGATAGATGACTCATTACTTAATGAGGAAGGCTTTATTGTATTGTTGATTCTTAGTACATGATGAGTAGTCTGGGGGTGTCTGTGGGATGGTTGGTGATGTTGGGTAATGTGGAGATCTGGTCCACCACATGTTAATGAGTTTCCTAATTAAGAGGGCTTACCTACCGCTCACTTACTTTCCCACAAACCACTCACCTACCACATCCTACCTACCGCTCATCTACCTCCCACAAACTACTCTCATTGATTCTATAAATAACCTCTTTTGGCTATTGGATGAAGTGAAACCAAGTGAAGAGCTAAGCTAAGCAAAACAAGGGCCAAGCCAAGTCCTCTAAGAGAGAAAGAGAGGAAGAGACGAAGAGACGAAGGGAGATAAGAAAATAGAGTTTTTCTTGTAAACGTCGAGGCGTTCGACGGTGTAATTCCTCGAAAAAAATAAATCATCTGCAGCTCCGTGGACGTAGGAAAATTTGTCGAACCATATAAATCTGTGTGTCGCTCTAGTGTTTGTTTTTCTGTGTGCAATTTTCTCGTTTCATTTTTACTTTATTGTCATCATTTTTCACAACAGGTGATGGCGAAGAATTGAAGTCTTTCCTGTGAGTTAGATATACCGAATGGTAGGTCAATACATTCGCTCGGCTTTCTTGTACAAGTGAGATTGGATGCTTTTTTGCCTTAATTTATTTCGATTGGTTCAATTCTTGATTCTTTTCTTATTTTGGTTCTGTTGATTTAGTCAGTCTTAGCTTCTGCATTTGATTGAATAAGTCGGTTTATTGCTCTTCTATCAGTATTCTCTCTTTTGTCGTGTTTCCTCTCTTTCAGGCACGTGAATCTTCTCGAGATCCACACTTGCATCTTTTTTATGTAAACTATCACATAAAAAATACCATCATTTTAAGTTTTAAGAAATTAAATATGCAATTTCAAGCAAATGCTATATGACATGTAAGCAAAAAATTAAAATTTAGCTGTTTTGGTCAAATGAAAAGCTTAACACCAACCATATGGAGAGAAATGGTGGAAAATGTTAGGGCTAGTCAATGAACCCATTGGGAGTATAACTATCACATTAAGAGATAATATTGGAGAACGAATGATTTTAGAAATATATATATATATATATATATATATATATATATATATATATATATATATATATATATATATATAAACATATACATATAAACAAATCAAAGCTCAGAGTCGTGTTTTATGTTCATTCTTTAAAAAAATTACAAATTTATGAGTCAAAGTGTTAGCGGTGTTTTAAATTTTATACACGTGACGT
Organism: Papilionanthe hookeriana x Papilionanthe teres; assembly: GCA_022702705.1. Classification (NCBI taxonomy): domain Eukaryota; kingdom Viridiplantae; phylum Streptophyta; class Magnoliopsida; order Asparagales; family Orchidaceae; genus Papilionanthe; species Papilionanthe hookeriana x Papilionanthe teres. The sequence goes on from CM040436.1 coordinate 15,789,220, forward strand.
TATTGTGTTGGAGTCCGAATGTAGAGCTGCATATTGTTGTTTATCTTTTTTAAAAAAAGTATCATTTAAATATATAACGCCAAATTTCTAAGACCAAGAAGTTTTATGTTCGCGTTTATGTGATCCAAAACTTTCATAAAACATCAATTATCGATCTTTTAGCTTCTAAAAGTAAAATACACATTCTATATAAAAAAAAAAAAAAACATATATGTATAATGATGTGCCATTAATTAAATTTTATAGAGCATGATTCTCGATGTATTTTTATAAAGAATCTTTCAGATTTGAATTCAAGATCATTCGAGCCTGATTTCATCAGGTTTATATTCAAATTAATTGTTTAGATAAGGAGAAGCTAACGATATTAAATTGGCTCATTCTGAGTCCAACCAGACCCATATCATGCCATGAGAGCACATTTGAGTATTTGCATCGTCAATTGATAGTAAAAAAAGCTCTGAATTTGACATAAGCCCAAGATTGATAAATTTTGAGGTTATTAAAGCACTCAACACATTAAAAAATTATCTATGATCGATGGGGATCATAAATCGCTTGTTCGGATCGTTAGAGAAGTTATGCACCAAAAAGCAAAAATGTCACTTCTATACAAAACTAAGGATCTATTTGGAACAGCTGCAACTTATTAAAAAAAAAAATTGTGAAGCTACTAAAAAATAATCTGATGTTCAAAAAGCTGCAGTAGTATGACTTTTTGAAAAAGTCATACCACAACTAGAAAGTCGTCGCAACACCTAGTCAGGACTAGTGGGAAAACACAAATTTCAACGACAATATTTTGAAAAAACTACCAAAATGTTGTTTACCCAAGCAGACAAAATTGCGGTGTGTTGTTGCTCCGCCGCTCCAAACAAGCCCAAAGTGTCATGCAAAACAAATTGCTGCAACATGAGAGCAGCCTCTTGAGCCCTTGATGAGACAAAGTGCTATATGTTGGGAGGCATCTCATGAAGTTGTAGGGGTCACTTATAAAATCTCATTTGCCCAGTGGATCACTTATAAAATCTCATCTGCCCGGCGGATAATTTTTAGTATAGAGCACCGATTAAGACATCTATTATTTAAGTGGGGAGATTGCGAAACTCTTCATGTAGATTGAAGCTGAACTCTTAAACACTGAAACACTTTTAGGTGTGATGATGAAATTTCATTTGAAACTCCGAAGTTAAACGTGCTCATCTTAAAACACTCTCAGGGTTTGTGATCTCCTGGAAAGTTACACCAACGAGATAAATCGTGAGGTCAATTGACCAAAACAGACAATGCCTTAATGGGTGAGAGTTTAAGCTGTTACACAACTACTATCTTTGTAGTAACCAACTATGATCTTTATAGCCTACTACTACTAGTACAACTTTGAACTACGATATCAATGGCCAACTATCACTATTGCAATGTCATTGACTATAGTCTATATGATCAACTGCTATCTTTATAACAATCAATTACGACATTTGTGACCAACTATTACTATTATAATTTCCTACTACGCCCTCCATGTCCGATTGCTACTATTATCACCATCACTTAAGCCTTTGTGACCAGCTATCGCTATTATACTAAATAACTACATTTGTTGTAGCTCAATTATGACTATTATAACTACATTACTATTTTATTAATATGATTATCAGTTTTGTAATTTTATCTTCTCTAATCAATGAAAATAGCAGACATACATATTTACAATTATATAGTTGATTATATTGACTGGGTTGGGCCCCATAATTTTTTCTTTAATAGATTGTCCACATAATTTGGGGTTCTTCATGCTATTTTTCCTTTGTGCTTATCTATCCAACACATAAACATTCACATTTACATACACAATACTCAAATCATTAACAACACATCACAACATCATCATCACTGTCTTTTTAAAAATGAGTACTTCTTTTTTTTGCACGAGTTTATGACATCAATGTGACACAAGTATAAATATCAAACTATGTGTGTTAGATATATAAATATATAAGAATTTTGTGTTACATATGTAAATCTCTCAAAAAAGTTGTTTTCTTCTTCTCTTCAACTTTACTTTTCACCTTCATATAACTTTCATAGCTTTCTTTGCTTCCTAGCATTTCCCAAAAGGTGTGATTAACTCTTTAAAGTTAGAGAAGATTGCCAGATTAGCCTTGGCCAAATTTCTTCAAATAGAGGCAAGATAATTAATGCTAACATGATTTCAATGACAATAGTGTCTACATCTAAAGTCATCAGGGCATCCAAATCCTATAACACCCAATTAGTTCATCTAATTATAAATACAAACAACAATTCCCAAAGCTAAAAAAATGATAGATTGAACAAGCTTAAATTATTGTTGGTTACTAGATTATGATAGTCATGAACAATGTATATAATATTAGGTTTTAGACACAAAAACCATTTAATGATAGTTATTATACATTAGATTTTATAAAAAAAATATCTCCAAATAGATGATTATTGCATTCTGATGTTAAAATATAAACATGCATGTCATATATATGTACATCCATCAATGACATATTAATGATATTAATGACATTGACACATTAAGTCGCCCTAAAATGACAAAGGCAAATACATACATATGGAAATATAATGGTTTTCAATCAAAACATCACTTTACAGGCCCGAAACTTTAGCTAACATCCAAAAATGTTCTATACATTATATGATTTCCAAGTATAATGAAGTTTTTAATAAAGATTACATTTCTATTGAAGTCTTTTAGGAGGTTGGGTACCTTTTTATTCGTGGGTTCATACGACCCAGAAAAGACCTATGAAAGAAGTGGTAGAAGATAACGAATGTATGCTAAAAAAATCCTTGCCTTCTATCTCAGAGAAGGATATAAAAAGAATGAGGTAAAAATCAATTTTGAAGACGAGGGAGACCCTATTTATATGACTTTGAATGGCTTCACCATCCTCTATCAGGTTATATAGAAAGAATATTAATCAATTTAATACAAAATGAGGTATGCCCACGAGATAACAATAAAATATGGTGATGATGTGGAGCTGGAAACGAATAACACTTTTGAGAAATGCTCATTGGAGGAGCTTATAAGCGCGTTAGCTTTGCAGATCAACTTAACAACTTGGGACATCACAACTGACGCTTTAGTTGATCAACTCAGTTGTGCAACACAAAAATTGGAGTTCGTTAGCTAGAGCATGACATGCGTGATTTTAAGAAGAAACGGGCATGCTAGGTTTAGGAATGCCCGTCAATGTTGTCCTCAACCTATAAAGGTTGTTTTATTAGTGGACACACTGTTCCTTGAAATATTGTCCTTTTGATAGATGACTTGAAAATAATAATAGAACGAGGATTATGATACTTCTTGGTGTTTACACATCAACATAACTAACCAACTATATGCAAGACATGATGCATGATGTCTCACGAGAGGTTTTGACTTTCATAGAAGGAAACCTTGGGCACAATTCTTAAGGCAAATACTAATCAAGTATGATGCGACTCGTCTTTGATGAGAAATTTGTTCTTTTTATGCTTACAACTCGACCAGAAAGGAAAAGTGTTAAGTTATTTTCGATGAGTTCGGATTTCCCTTTGTCTTGGGGTCGTAAATCTCTTATAGAGAACAATCTCTTAAATTTGCTGCTGAGTTCGGACTAATTTTTGACTGAGAGTCGTAGCTCTTCTATAGGGAGTATTCACTTGACTTCCTAGCAAGCACAAAAATATTATTTTCTGGGGGGTGTTAGCTCGCCTAAGAAAGTATTCACTTGAACTTATTGATTTTTAATTTTATGAAATTTATCTAAATTTTCTTAAAAAAATAAAATAAATTGACATTTTAAAAGTATAATAACAACCTTAGAAAAAAAAAAAACCTTTAAACAATATTTATTTCTTCCCTTTGTGCGTGTTGAAACGGTATACAGAACTTACCCATTCTTACATGGACAAAATTTTCTCAAAGACCTTATAAAAAATACAAATTTTTAATTGAAAAATTTCCATCCATACAGAAATTATTATATAATTACTTAGCTAACGTCTAAAATTTAATTTATATATATATATATATATATATATTAAAAGAATGGGTCGGGATGTGAGGTCCCCACTCCACTTTTGTGGGTTTAACCCCCACTAGATCTGGGGGCGACCCAGTGTGCAAATAATTTGAGTAACACTTGGCTTAAGACGACACTACACCACCAGATGATTCAAACCCGAGATCTGAGAAGACTTAAAACCTTCAAAGAGAGAAAATTATTGCATGCAGACAACGTATGCAGCGCTGCGTATGTTGTCCCGAATAAACTCCCCGTAACCCATAATAACCCTATGAATAACATCGAAATGGAACCGTGGAGGTTATTGGAAAATTATTAGAAAGTTATTTCAGCATTATTTGAGTTAATGCCTCAATAAACTCACAAAACCCCGAATAACACAAAAAATATAATAGTGAGACCGCCGAGGTTATTAAGGCGTTATTAGGGGAAAATTATTTCATACGGAGAACACATGCAACGCTGCGTATAGACAACACAAATAACCATTGAATAACCAACTAATAAACTTTGAGACGGTGTATTCATGATTATCGGGAGCTTATTAGGGCGTTATTACTGTATTATTCCGAATAACCAGTGAATAACCTTATAATAAAGCCTAAATTATCTCCGCGGTTTCATTTTTATATTTTTTTATTTGTTATTCGGGGTATTGTGAGGTTATTGCTCAAATAACGCTGCAATAACTTCCTAATAATCTGTCAATAACTCCGCAGTTTCATTTTAATAATATTCACGAAGTTTTTATGAGTTATTAGATGGTTATTGGGTGGTTATTTGCGCTATCCGTACACAGAGCTGCATACGTTGTCTGTATGGAATAATCTATTATTAGGGGGTGAATGAGAGATTATTGAAATTGATGCCGCAATATCCTCCCAATAAACTTCCAATAATCCCGAAATACACGACCCGCGGAGGTTATTCGCTGGTTATTGCGGGGTACAACGTGAGCAGCGTTGCATACATTGTCTGTATGCAATAATTTTCCTTCGGTGCTCTACCAATAGGCCACGGAACGCGCACATGTAAAATTTAATATATATTTATGATAGTTCTCTTTTTAAAAAATAAAATTTATTTAGATTTATTTACATATAGATATAGATATATATAAGAGGCTTTATATATGTATCACCCATTTGTTAACTATTTACATATGTAAAATCTGAATTTTATTTTTTATATTTATACCACAAAATGGTTCATTATCAAATAAAAAATAATATTATTTTAAAATTAAAAAAACAAAATACACATTTCAGATATATATAATTAAAATTTGAAGTTCAGGTATTAAGTCTGTAAATACATAAGAATTGAAGGGTAATTTTGTAAATCTTTTCAACACCGTCTGTATATTCATCGCTCAAAAGCTGCCTTGAAATACTCCGCTTTCCCATGGCGAGGGCTGTAGTAAATGCTACCTTCTTCCACTCTTCACTCGCCTCGAGTTTACCGTCTGCCGGCGATAGCACTGCTCCGGGAACCGCCTCTGTTTCATCTCTGTGCTGCGATCATCAGCAATGTGGGTAGCGTGATTACTTCTTCGGTCTTTTTTGTGCTTTTTCTTGTGCGGCATCTCTGTAGGCCAGCCATTGTTGTTTCCTGGCATGTTTCCTCTATCGATCGGTTAAATTGCATTCTAATTCAATTTTTTCAAAGATGGCTGTAGTATTGGTTGATTATGGTTTGATTTATTTAATGAGGTGTCGACATCTGTGTGTTTGGGTTGTTTATGGTTGTCAATGTGTGTTTGCATGGAGAGTGATCGGGTCGTTGTATTTGAAATGTGAGAGAATGGGGAATGGAGTTAATCGATGAAGTGTTGTTGGGGTTTTTGGGGTTTGGCAAATGTTTTATAGTCGGTGTTTGATTTTTTAAGTGGCATTCTACTCATGCTGGTTGGTCGGTGCTGTATGTTAGGAAATTTGATTCAGTGATTTTTGGGAGAAAATGAGATTTAAAATATGGGTTTTATTTGTATTTTAAGAATTTGTTACTGATTTTTTGGAAGATCTATTTAAGAGACGATGAACTTTTTTTCAATCGCTTTTACGAACTAAGTCTTTTAAAATTCGATCTGCCATCATCAATGCACCTGTGACTTCACCTCGTACGAAGTGCTGTCTTTAAATTGATGACCTGTGACTTCATCTGCAGTGCTCGCTGAATTTCTGCTTACCGCCATTGTTGGTTCACTACTGCTTGGTTTAGTTGACCCAGGAGTAGGATTGATTTAAACAATTTTTGTTCGTGGGACTCTTTGATCTCCACCCCATGTTACATAAACCGCAAAAATAAACGTAAAAAAAAAAGAATCTCAATAGCCCTCAAACAATATATAAATAAATTGAACGATAACTGAATTAGCCATCCATAAAGCTCTTTCTGGGGTTGAAATTATATGCATTCATTGGCAGGATTTTCTCTATAATTTTGGGCTCTCCAGAACTTCTCTTACTGTGCTGATGCTGATGTGTTGCCATTTGCAATCAATAAACAAAATATTTGTTGCTTTCACTTACTTCAAATGGCTGTATATGATTATTGAAACTCATTGAAGATAATAATGCCACACATTGTGGCAGCTGTCACAATCTCTCATGATCGCTTGCTCTTCTTTCCCTGACAATGATCCATGAAATTGTAGCATTTTGAACTATGATGGATAGTTATTCACATTATAAATGAGATCTCAGATATTTTCTGAATCATGAAATCTTTCTTGTAGGAATATTGTTTTTACACTCCCCAATGCCAGTTTGATGGTCTGTATTTGTATAGTTCTTGTAGTCTTTTTATCACACATTGGATCTGGAAAGTATCTCTTATGTATAATTGCAAGTAAAAACACACTAGCACAGAGATTGGAATTGATAATATTTTATTTCATCATTACAGTCTTTAACAATAGTTCAATTGGTAAATAATAACTAATAGAGAAGGAAATTGAAAAAAAAAAAAAAAACTACAAAGAAAAGAACACTTAAAGCCAATGGGAGTCTAAATATAAAATACAGCATAAACTCAACTGCCAAATGAAATGACTAATATTGAAAAGTCTGCTTCTACAGTGACGACCCAATAAGAAATCTATTTGAACTTGTTATAACAAGTCTTATCAAGAAGATGTTTAACATCAAAATTACTAAATAACTCATATTTATTAAAGTATGAACGAAAATATCTGAGGCTTATTGTATGAACAATAAAAGAGACACATTTCTTAATATAGTAGCAGTATAATGAATGCCATCATATCACCATGTTAAAATTATGTTGCACAACATAAAAGAAAAATGTTGCATATTTTAGGATAACTTAATGCATGATTATTTTCATTATCGTTTGCATTAAAAAATGTATTCAATATATTTCTATGATAATTTAGCTATGTGCAATCAAATTTGGTATATTTGTATTTCTATATCCAAAGATAACTCATAAATCATCCATCATACTTTCTTTATATTTTCATAAATTTTTATGTTCAATTTTACCAAGTCTTTTTGAATCAGAAGGCATGCACTAATTTTTGAAAACCTATTGATTCCGAAAAGAGTCATCACTATATGGACTGATTGGACTGATTGGCTTAACTAGTCAGATCTAAAAAGGCTACATTAACCTACATATCCATTGCAACTAAACATAGACATGTTGTCTTTATATTAATTAAGTATTTAATTGGTATCTTATGATCAATATGATAAATGCCAGCTTCATAACAAAAACATAATTAGAATGAAAAAGATTTATTGTATTCAACTGAGGTATTATGTGAGAACATAAATCTTACTAATATGAATCAGTTTAAAGCTTGAAAATTTATGCAACAATTAATTATGGCAAAGCTATTTACACATGGTAGTTCATTATGAACATAAAAGGCTGCAAGAAATATGTGTAACAATAATTGGATATAAAAACTATCACTGGCAAATTACAATATATCTCAAAATTCATAAGAAATATCAAGAATAACGCCATAATAAAAAAGGGTGCGTTTATCTTTAATAAATAAATATTATTTATCTTGAGCTGCAACACCCAAACAATGCATGTTCGAAATTCAAAATAAATAGCATTGAACGAATACCAATTCAAAGGCCCTATAATAAGAACTCTAAATTAATATTTAAAATTGTAACGAGTAACCAAACACTTGACATCATAAGACTTAATTTAACCGGAATTTAATTGTATTAAGCCTTAAATAAATGTATTAAAACTTTGTAGTCAAATCTAATTCACATAGGTTACCCAATGATAAACCTAGGCTAATTATTATCATTACAAAAGTAAAACCTATTGTATTTAAAGATTCAATTGTAATTTCTTCTTCAATTTTCTAATCCAAATATCAAGATTATGTATCTCAGTAAAACACAATCTAATAGAGTATGACCTAATGAATAGATAAAAATATTTAATCTACTATAAATTTAATAAAATTGAATTCCTCTTAACCAGTTGAACTTAAAATATGTAATAATGAAGCCGTAATGATGCTGAAGAGGACAGGGAAGGCGAGAAGGAGAGAAGGAAGATGATGAGAGCTTTTAGTTGGCAACTATGATGAAGGAATAAATGAGAATGAGAAGGCTTAGGTGGTAATTGTTCAATTGAGGGAGATTTGTTGGCTATAATTGAGAGAATTCGTGATGCCCCAGTGTTATCCTTTTTAAATAACGAATAGTGACAATGAGGGATGAAGGCGGTAGGGATTAAAGATGGGCTGGTCTGATTCAGTGCTATTGTTTCAATTCACTGCACTCTTAACCATGATGAGTTCCACCTCTTCATGGTACTCTTTTTGGCAGAACAAATAGTTGAATTGTTATGAGGATTTTACTTTGAACTTGTACTTTAGGACTGCAATACGATTCAAACGTGCCCCTTTATTGAAAATTGAATAAAAAAAGTAGTATTAGTAGTTAAAATATGGGCTTCTTATAGATTGTTTTGCTGTGTTTATGGTTCATTAAGGAACTTCGTTTTCTTGTGTATTCGCTGTCTACTATCTTGAAGATGTTTATTCATTCTCATCAGTCGGGCTCTTTGATCATGCAGTGATTTAAATGGATTCTGTATTGCTGACTATCAACAAATGGCTTAACAATGGTAAACGACGAAGGATGTTTTATGTGGAAATTAAATTAGGTCCTGGGTTTGTCCGAAAATAATGACATAAATTCTTTTTAGAGAAGTTCAATCTACTTAGGAACATCCTGAATTTGCTAATACATATCTAATGAACATGAAATCTCTTGATTAGAATTAACCTGAACTCTTAAACATCAAGGCGCTTTTTGGTGTAAGGGTTGGAATTTCATCAGAAACACCAAAGTGTGGTTGTGTTGGAGTACTCCTGAGATGGATAGTCTTTCACACCAATGGGATAAAACTATGAGGCTATTAGGCAAACACGGACAATATTTTGATGGTTGAGAGTTTGGGATGTTATAAATGGTATCTGAGCATGACACAAGTATGAAGATAGGAATATCCACTTGGTTGATGATTATGGGTTAGAAGAGTGATGAGAATCCCAATTACTTAAATGGGGCATATGAAACCCCTTTAGTAGAATGAAACTAAACTCTTAAACATCACGACCCTTTTGGTGTGGCAGTGAAATTTCATTAGAAACTATAAAGTTAAGTGTGGTTATGTAGGAGCATTCTTGAGATGTATGATCTCCTAGGAAGTTACACCAATGAGAAAAAAACGTGAGGCCATTGTGTTAAAGCGGATAACCTTTTCTTTATTGCAGCTTTTCATAGTACATGCTCATATTGTCTAAGTCTATTTTTCATTACTTATCTTTACTATGTGTGACTTGTTATTCCTTATTGCCAAAATGCATGCAATTTTGTTTGTTAAAGTTTGCCATTACTGTAAATTTAATAATTATACTAAGTAGTTTCTAATTATACTAAGTGTTCGAACTGAAGGAGGATTGACCAAATATTTTACTATTTCTGTTGTTTTACATCAAGGATCGGCTTTAAGCCCATATCTTTTTGCTTTATTTATGAATGGTCTTACTGGGCATTTACAAGAGGATGTACCTTGGTGTAAGCTTTTTGCTGATGATGTCCTCCTCGTGGATAAGACAAGAGAAAAAGTCCAGGAAAAGCTTGAATTATGGAGGTCTTCATTGGAGTCTAAAGGTCTTCGTTTGAGTAGAACTAAAACTGAATACATGGAATGTAATTTTAGTAATAGTAGGTCTAGTGACAGTAGTGTAAGTTTGGGTGATCAAATTATTAAAAGGTGTGAACGATTTAGATATCTCGGGTCCATTGTTCAAAGCGATGGTGATATAGATGGGGATGTTAATAGTAGAATTCAGGTTGGTTGGTTGAAGTGGAGGAATGCGTCCGACCTATTGTGTGATAGAAAAGTACCGCTTAGACTGAAAGAAAAATTTTATAAGATGGTGGTGAGACCTTCAATGCTCTATGGTGCTGAATGTTGGCCTTTAAAAAAGAAGCATAATGTTAAGTTAAGTGTTGCCGAGATGAGAATGATTAGGTGGATGAGTGGCTTTACACTTAGAGACAAAATGCGAAATGAATATATTCGTAATAGGGTTGGTGTTGCACCAGTGACGGATAAAATTAGAGAGAGTCGCCTTAGATGGTTTGGTCACATTAAACGTCGACCACCTGATGATCCGATTAGGAGAGTAGATGTTTTAAATACAACTTATGTTAAGAAAGGTAGAGGTAGACCTAGGAAAACTTGGGCTTATTGCATAAAAAATGATATTAATTTATTAGAATCAAACGAAAATTTGACACTAAATAGGACGCAATGGAGAAAAAGGATTCATGTAGCCGACCCCACTTAGTGGGATTAAGGCTTTGTTGTTGTTGTTGTACTAAGTAGTTTCTAAATGTCTGTTGTTTTGATATAATATCTATAAATGCCTTCATTTGTCTTCGATGGATGCTAAACTATGCTTTTGTACATTTCAAATTAGTCCATAAGTTTTCTCCAAATATTGCAGAATGGGTGCAGGGAGGAAAACTCAAACCACTCATGTTGATACCAGGATTCCAGCTTCTGAGGGTGGCCACATTTCTTTTAGGAACATGCGCAAGAATGATTTAGGAGGAGTTATCTTTGGTTGCAAGCACACGACAATGCCAGAGTGTCTCTCCAAGCAATTATTTGGTTGGTCGTCACATCTGCTTTTAATCCATAATTTTCAGTCCATGAGTTATTGGTTGTTTTATTTTCTTAGATATCTGGCCTTCTCACTGGTTGATCTTTTTTAACGGGGCATTTAGATAAATACCATCCTATGTATATACATATCTAACATCTAATATATTTTTTTTACATTTATAACACCCAAATCTTTCCTATCATATAAATAATACAACCATTTTAACTTAAAAAAAAAGGTGAAATGCACCTTTTCTTGCGTAGGTAAGGTGTTATATATGTGAAAATTAAATTTTATGTGGTAGATGTGTAATACATAGTAATTGAGTGGTATGTATGTAAATCTTCCTTTTTTAAATTTGTTGGTGATTTTTTTTCATTGATATTAATATATATATATTTTTTGGGGTGGCATTTAGTCATACCAATGAAGTCCGTCTCTTCTCTCATAAAGCAAATACTAGTGTTTGATATTATCCCATTAATTTCATTAAATGAAATTCTTAAAAGGATGTAATCATGGCTTCTCAATTCCTATGTATTTACATATCTAACATCTAACCTTTAATTTTTATGTTTGTGCCACCTAAATCTTTCATATCACATAAAAAATACCACCATTTTAACTTATAAAAGGTGAAATTCACCTTTTAATCCATAGATAAGATGTTATGTATGTAGAAATTTAATTTAGGTGTTAGACATGTATATACGTTGGAATTGAGTGTGATGTATGTAAATCTTCTTTTTTCAAATTTGTTGGTGTTTATTTTTGAATTAATACTAATATTTGTTTTTGGTGGCGTTTAGTTCTACCTCAAAAGTCTGCCTCTTCTCTCATATGGCAAATACTACTGTTCAAACTTGTGCCATTAATTTCATTAAATGAAATTCTTAAAATATGTAATCTTGCCTTCTCAGGTCTACCCGCTGCGCATTTCTCCTATGTGAGAAATATTGGACCAGGTCTACCAATATTTCACTTCAACTACAGTGATCGCAAACTTCATGGAATATATGAGGCTGCAAGTCATGGCCAAATGCACATTGATGCGTATGCATGGAGTGATGGGGGAGCAGAAAGGACTGCTTTTCCTGCTCAGGTCCTGCTTATTGAAAATTTTATGATTTTCTATTTTAGTGCTTTGGTGTAATCAACAACTTAATTATGTGGAAGATTTACAAACATACCGATCAATTCCTATGTGTTTACATATGTACACCTGAACTTCAATCTTTACATAAATAGCACCTTCCCTATCATGCAAATGTGCATTTCACTTTTTACAACTTAAAATGGTGGTTTTTTTGATTTATATGAAGGATTTGGGTGGTACGAATACAAGAAGCGAAGTTTAGGTGTTAGATATGTAAATATGTAGGAATTGTGTGGGATGTATATAAATGCCACTATTTATTATGGACATGCAGTCCACTTGACTTATTAGTTGAGGGCTTTGTCTCCAACTATAAGGTCTTGTGTCCAAGGCCTAATATATACTGATTCATGCCCGAGTTAAAAGAAAAAAGACTTTAGCTTTGATATGTTATTTTTTGTTTGAATGTTTTTTTTTTTAGGTCCGCATCCGGATAAGAGAACAGTGCAAGCCCCTCCCTGAAAATGAATATAAAAATGTAATCCAAGACAACTATTATTCACCACAACATTTTTGGTTTGAGCTTGATCACTCTCAGACTAGATCCTTAATTGCACTTTTCAAACCGCATCCTCCAACTATTGGGCCAGCTCGAAATCCATTTAGCCAAGCTAATCCTTTTCCACTGTTGCCAGTTCCAAAAAGGAAATTGGCAAATGATGTTAAAACTACGAGTTCAGGGTCTGAGAATAAATTTGCAATACTTTCTTTGGATGATAGCAACAATGATTATGGTTACCAAACTAAAGCATCATCTATTGCTTCCGAAGAAATAGATTCTAGAGAGCCAATATCAAACTCGGAAGATTTGTTTGAAAACGGTTTATTAGATGGAACAAGTTCAAGAACTGGTGCTAATTTTGATGAAGCTCCTGAAAGTTTGGATAAACGATCAGTTGACGAAGAAGATTATAGGAATGTATTGCTGAAGTTAGAAAGACTTTCAGCTCATAGCAAGGTGAGTTCAGATTATTCGTCTGAGAAAAATGGAAACGTCGATACAGGCAATCTTCATCAAGGAAGTGTCAAAAAAGATGGTCCTTTAGTAGATGCCTCTGTGAAAGAAGTGCATCCAGTAACAGTAATTTGCTGTGATGGCAACGCTGATAGGGATATTGACAAGGTTTTAAATGAATCATCCTGTTCGGTTGATCAAGCAAAAGATTCGACCTTTGCCAATCATTTTCTTGGAACTGCGGAGGTAACCAAAAAATTACTTATTTTGCCATTTTCTGAACCATATAGACTTCTTTGCTTATTGATTCATATATCTAGTTGTTGGAAGCCATCAGAGAACTGAAGGAGCGCACTGCAATATTGGAGAAACAGCAGGTATCATATACATTTTAACCTTCTATCTCCTGCTTGTTTTTTTTTTTTTGGTGCGCATTATTGCTATGATCTAAAGGTGTGGCTTATTTTTTTTATTTAAAGATTATGTTATAGCAATACTAAGGTGGAAGATTTACCTACATACCAGTTAATTTCTATGTATTACATGAAACCAAAAATTCTCTCTAAGAACTTTGAAATGATAGATATAAGTGAGACATCCATGTGATTGAAATTGAAATATTTTGTGATAGATCACAAAGATTATTAAGACTGTATTAGAAAGCATATAGCGATAAAATTTTTAAGAAATTCAATATGGAAGGGTGTTCTGCAAGTGTTGCTCCAATTCAGAAAGGAGACAAATTCAGTCTTATGCAGTGTCCAATGAATGAATTAGAACGTAAGCAAATAAAAGAAATTTTTGATGCATATATTGTTGGAAGTTTAATGTATGCTCAAACTTGTACCAGACCAAATATTAGCTTTGTTATCGAGATGCTGGGCGGTATCAAAGTAATTCAAGAATAGATCATTGGAAAGCTGCAAAGTAAGTTTTGAGGTACCTGCAAGGAACAAATGACCACATGCTCACTTATAGAAGATCTAATGATCTTGAAGTTTTAGGCTTTTTAGATTCAGATTTTGTTGGATGTGTGATACCAGAGAATCAACATTTAACTATCTGTTCCTTTTGACTGAAGGAGCAATCTCATGGAAAAGTGCAAAGTAGACTATCATTGTTGCATCTACTATGGAAGCTGAATTTGTGGCATTCTTCGAAGCTACAGTTTAGAGCTTATGACTGCAGAATTTTATTTCAGGACTTGAAATTGTTGATAGTATTGCCAAGCCGCTGAAAATTTGCTGTAATAACTTCGCAGCAGTCTTCTTTTCTAAAAACGTCAGATATTTCAAATGTGCTAAACACATGGAATTAAATACCTTGCTGTTAAGGAAGAGTTCAGAAATATAGGGCGTCAAGTAAGCATATTAGCACTAGTCTTATGATTGCGGATCCATTGACGAAACACCGAAGATATTTAACAAAAATGTCGTGAGAATGGGTATCACCGAAACATTTTATTAGTTTATGTTTAGTGCTCTTTATGTTAGACACTTTGAGCTCGGTTTATTGTTGTTTCTGTTATTTATATATATTATTTTATCTTTAGTGTACACTTTATGTTGTGTGATGTTTAACAAGATTTATTTTTTAATAGACATTATGAGATCACGATATTATTTCTTATTATGTTAAATATGTAATTGATATTGTGATACATGGAAGTGACTGTGTCGATAAATTAATATACAACTATAATGATTCATATTAATTTCGTACTTATTGATGATTTATGATTTGACCAATATAAAGAAGAATTTTAACTTACATTTTGTGCAGTGCGCTATTAAAAAAAAAATTACGTGGGCCAAGTGAGAGAATGTTAATTTTTTAATTGTGGCCCACGTTGCTCACAAATCTACTAACATGGATCATTTATTTTAATAGTAATTGCCCACAAACCCACTAATGTGGGTCATTTACTTTAATAATAAATGACAATTAATTAATTAAATTATCTTAAATTCTTTTTGATAAGTAATGCCCCTTATAGATGGTGGTTACTAATGTGTGTCATTTATTTTAATTAATTAATTAAATTGTCTTAAATCTTTTTTCATAAGTAACCCTCTTATGGACGGTAGTTACTAATGTGTGTCATTTATTTTAATTAATTAATTAAATTAACTTAAATCCTTTTTGATAAGTAACACCTTATGGATGGTGGTTACTAACATGTGTCATTTTTTTTAATAATAAATTTAAATTAATTAATTAAATTATCATAAATCTTATTGGTTAGTAATCCACTGATGGATGGTGGTTAAATAACTCGTGAATCCAGAGAAGGGTCATCTCTCTTCCTAACTCACACCGTATTTTTCTCTCTATCAGAAAGTACAGAACGTTTAAGTAGATTAGAGAGAGAACTCTATCTCCTCAGGTCTAATTCTACAATCATGAATACAAGTATGTTCTTCTTATTTATGGATATGTAAAAACTATGAATTTAAAGATCTTGGTCATTATGTGTTTATGAATTTACATAAAAAAAAAAAAGAGAAATGCTAACGTCCCGATCTATACCCTAGTTTTGTGTCTAGTCGATGTTTTCCTATTTTCTAGTCTCTTGTTTTTAACCCCTCATAATTTTAGCAATAAAAGTATAATTCCGTTTGGGTTAACTTTGGTATCAGTAAGGCTACCGGATGCTGACATAAGAGCCTCTAATTTCCAAGGAAAAAATGAAACTGGTTCTAAGTTCTGAATGTAGACCTGATCTAATAAATGAGTTGCCTCCACAATGGTAACGGTTTAGATTTAATCATTTAAATGTGTTCCTTGTGCCTAATAATTTGATTTCTTTTGAATTAGATGAATTGTGAAACATTTAAAGAAATTATGCTGAAAAATTTTGCAGGTGAATAGTTGTGTTAGGTCTTCAAATTCAATCCTTCTCCAGTGCCTACAAGTTGATGAGTTAATTTACATCTCCTTTGGCTGGGAAGTAATGTTGAATTCAACTAAAATAATAATATTATTCACTTTTAAAGCATTGTCAAATATAAATTAAGGGGATATAAAGTGAATTAGTTGAAATAATGAAAGGTTGAGAAAAATCCAAATTAGTGTGATAAATGATTCTTTGAAAGAGTCAAATGAGAAGATCATCTTAGCATACGCATTGACAAACCATTGATATAGGACCATCAAAAGAGAAGTCTAGTGTTGTGTGCTCTTGACTAGTCTAATAATTACACGACACTAATCAATGGATCTAACAGAATGGTCACCAGCCAAACATAAATTTGTTTATAATCTGTAGGGTTGGGGGTCCTAATGAGCATTTTCCAATTTTAGAAAAATAGAGAGACGTAGCATGCTCTGAGATCACTTCAATGAAGTTGAGAGCAACTTTGCCTTAAAATACGTGGATGAATATTTATTAGAGGGTGGTATGGGAGCTTGATTAAAAGATAAAGTAAAATGGTTGTCGGCGAGGAATGAGAGGAATAAAATTTTGAATCGTTCATCCCACCAATAATATTTGCAATGGAACAAGGAGGGTAGGTAGGTAGCTAGAGGTGCAATTTCAAAATGAGAGGAATCGAGAGGACGATCATTTGTGAAAGATCCATGGGGATGGAAGTTGGCGATTTAAAAGGGGCTTAATTTGTAACTCTAGGAGCACTCAATGTTTGAGAAAGAGATGGGATCTGTTGAAAAATTGATGGCAAAGTATACATATAAAAAATTGAACTAATATCAGTGACACCATCCAGAATCATAGTGAATGAGCATGACATTAGACGTGCGAAGAGCATGCATCTATGAATGAAGAGAAAACAACGAAAGAATGCAACATGATGGCCGCCCTTTGTTTAAGAGGGACAAAGAGTAAGAGCCATACCTGAGTGCAACCACATGAGTAGGACACGGACACGTCGTGGCTTTGGCACTAGAGAGCGGGCAAGTGCGCAACACATGCTATCAGAGCCACGCATGAGATCAATGCCAAGATGGTGTGAGCTTGTGCACTTATGTGAGCAAGTAACCAAAGTGTGGGGCCACAATCATGATGAACAAGCATGAGTGTAAAGGGCAATTTTGGCAACAGAGTGAGCGCAAGTCTCATAGCAAATTGTTACGATGCTTGGCAGAAATTAGGGACTAATAAAAGACGAAATTTCTCTTAGGCTAGGCACTGACGCAACACAAATTTAGACATTTATGTAACTTACCTGGCCATTTAGGCTATCAGAATTATGGCTTCCTTTTACATATATAATGCATTAGTCTTTTCATTTATCCAAAAATCAATCTTTTATAGTGTTTATTACTACAAATTGAGGAGCATAAACATTAAGCCATCACTAAGCATATTTTGCTCTACAGCCTTTACGTTCACTGTGAAATGAATATATCCGTGATAGGGTTGGTTTAGCTCGAGTGACGAACAAAATCAGAGAGAGTCGTCTTAGATGACTTGGTCACATTAAACGTCGACCATCTGATGATCCGATTAGGAGAGTAGATGTTTTAGATTCAACTTATGTTAAGAAAGGTAGATGTAGACCTAGGAAGACTTGGGCTTATTGTATAAAAAATGATCTTAACTTATTAGAATTAAATGAAAATATGACACTAAATAGGACGCAATGGAAACAAAGGATTCATGTAGCCGACCCCACTTAGTATGATTAAGGCTTTGTTGTTTTTGTTGTTGTAGCCTTTATGTTTGCTTTGTTAGTCTATTTATTTGTTTTTGGTAGGTTTTCCTACGTTTATTATCTTATATTCTTCTCTGATACCTTTGAAAATCTCCCATTTATTTAAAGCTTTTTACATGTATGCAATATTGTTCTTTGTTATGATTGCGTCTCGACACCATTTGATGTAGCAAATTTAATGCTAACTCTTGGCATAAGTTTAAAGAAAATAATGGACTTGTAAAATCATTATGATTCGCATCGTTGCCCCATCAAAATTTACAATTTCTTTTGGGCATTTCATTTCTTTGTGCTCAAGTTGTTACACAACTAAATGTGATGATCTTGGCATTGAAATTATTGTTGGCTTTGCACGTGCTCCTTGATCTCAGTAAAATTGAATCAGAATTTGCTTCTTGTATTGTTTATTTGGGTTAGGCGGAGTCTAATGCAGAAATTCAGCATCTGAAGAATCTACATAGAAACTCAGGGCAGATAATTCAGCTGCTGACAGCCCGCTTTAATGCTATAGAATCAAAGATAGGCACTTCTATGCTACTTGATAATCATGTAGACAAAGTTGTTGACCGATTTTTGGCTTCAGAAGATTTAATTTACCTTATTGGTGGTTATAATGGTTCTGCGTGGCTATCGGCATTAGATTCCTTCTCTCCATCGCTAGACATTGTTACGCCCTTAAAGCCAATGAGCTGTATTCGTTCTTATGCTTCTGTAGTTGCACTAAATGGAGTCATATATGCTTTGGGTGGTGGAGATGGAACCTCCTGGTATGATTCAGGTACCTATTGCTCATATAATAATTTTGGGGCATTTACATGCATACTACTCAATTCTTATTTATCTTCATGTCTAACACCTAAAATTTACATCTTACCTTTATACCACTCAAATCTTTAATATCACATAAAAAATACCACCATTTTAACTTTTAAGAAGTGAAATATGCCTTCTCATGCATAGGTAAGGTGGCATGTATGTAAAAATTGAAGTTTCGATGTTAGATATGTAAATACATAGGAATTGAGTGGTATTTTATGTAAATCTTCAAATAACTTTATTCCCACTAGTGGTTAGAAAACAATATTCATACTTTGGTGTTTTCCCTTTTGCTATATAGTTGAGTGTTATGACCGAAGACATGATGAATGGACCTCATGCCCTGCGATGATCAATAAGAAAGGAAGTTTAGCAGGTGCAACTTCGAATGGAAAAATTTATGCTTTTGGTGGAGGTGATGGACATAGGAGTTTTTCTGATGTTGAGATGTTTGACCCTGCTTTGGGACGTTGGATATCTTGGCAATCAATGCTTCATAAGGTATTGTTGAATACCTTATCTTCTATGCCAATATGTGTTTCCGACTTCATGTTAATTTTAATGTCCAACTATAAACTACAATAAAATCTACACCAGGGTGGTCCTCTTTTTATTTTTCTCAAATTTTCTTAAATTTTTTTATTTTTATTTTTTGAGTAAATGGGAAGATTATAATGGGAAGACAATAGTTATTCATGTCAAATAAAGGCATGAAAATTACCTTAAATAACTAGATAGGAGAATTGCACTCTAGAATGGAAATAAACAATGATTTTATGCAATGAGCTAGGCATTTTTTTCAGAAAAATTCATTAGTTTCTTTTTGCATTTATTTGTTGGATAGTCTATAGGAAAATTTACATACCTAGCAGACAATTCTTTATGTATTCATATATCTGACGTCAAACTTTCATAGTTACATGCATAGCATTTTGGTGTTTTAAACCGATGCATGAAAAGGTGTATTGCACTTTTAAATGTGATAATAGTATTATCTTTTATGTCATAGTATATATTTGAATGCTATATTTTAAGTGTGAGATATGTAAATACATAAAAATTATGTGCTATGTAAGTAAAGGCCCCTAGTTTATAATGGTCCTTGAGGTGGAATGAATAGTAATACCCGCGGAGTTCTGGGATGTTTTCTAAGCATAAACTTATTGCCTTGGACTTGTGTTTGGAGAAGAATAAAACTGTGCCTGCCTTATTTGGATTCAGGTTCGCTTAATATAACAATTGAGGGCCAATTTATGATGAAATTTGAATCGTGAAGGGAACCTACGTTCGGCTGGTGGTTTGAACAGATCCAATCTACCAGTTGTATAAGATCTGTACCTGCCCTTTTCTATCATTTATTGTTATTATTTTTACTCTGTTTGAAGAAGGGGTTTAGAGTCTTATTGCATATCTTTCATTTATTAGGCTCCTTTTACGTCTGATTTTCGCATCATAGTTAATACCATCCATGCTAGGACCACCAAGGTGCCCAAATATACTTATATTTGATTTGCTGAAAAGTTTATCGTAATTCAATCAGAGATGTTACTACTTTATATACCAGACCCTCGAAATTTCATATTTTGAAGATAGGTCAATTACTATTGTAAATTTATTCCATTATTCTTGAATCAAGGGGTACTTTTAATTGAACTTTGTGCATGGCCTTGACACAATTATAGATCTATTAATCCATCCAACCAAAATTTTCATAATCTACATTGCATCGTCTTGGTGGTTTTGTAATATACTAATTGGTAGGGGTGTTTAGATTGAAAAAAAAAAGAGAAAAAAAGGAACTTAACGTAACCAATCTTATTTGGTTTATTTTGTTTAGAGCATTGGTTTTGGTAATTGGTTATAAATTTATCTTTTTTTTGGCTTATTGGTTTTATTTTGTCATCTATAAAATGGATCAAATATTAAATCAATATTGTTTATGAACAGTTATTAAACTAACCATACAAAGATCTGTATGAATATTGTTTACTCCACATGTTAAAATTACAAACTTTCATAATTTTTATCCATATTATCTTAAGTTTACCTTTATACTTATTAAACCTTGTGCATTAATTTTAATTGCAAGTATAATGGATCCATTTTTTTATCTTTTGTCTTAGATGTCAAACATTCAAAATATATTTTCAATTGTTTATCTTAAATAACCGTTGCACCAATGATGAGTTTTCGCGATCCCTGATATAGTGCCGTGATTTCTGCTACAGCCTTGTGACCGCTCTTGCATCTGGATTGTGTGCAACAAATCTTGGGCGACATGAACCAGTTCATAATGGGATTTTGAGGGCTTACTGTCCTTTCATACTTGGTTTTAGTTCCTTCTAGGGGGCGCACTCCTATTTACCCGAGGCTTATGTATTTACTTTTTCGTGTTTTTGGTTTTAAGTTTTGGATTGTGTTTTGGTTAGGACAACCACTAGCATCTCCTGTTTTCCCTTCTAAGGTTGTATTCAAGGTTGAGTGGTACTCTGGCTGTAACTTGTTCCGAGGTGATGATTGTCTTTCAATAGTCGAGTGGTGCTCCGACTATATCTCATTCATGAAATAATATTTATCCTTCCCTATCTCCTTTGCATCCCTCTCGCTTCACTACCACACATTCCTCCTCACTGTAGCCACCTCGACAGTAGCCTCAAATCACTTCTTTTTAAGGAAGTAAAACTTAAATTATCCATAAATTTTAATGATGCTTTAATATGTTTGAACAAGATGAAACATGTATCTAATAAAACAAGGGTTTGATATAAGATAACTAAACTTCTCCCATCAATTGAAATAGGGTAACATCCCACTTGGAGTAATGTAACATAATAATAACCCGACACATTCTCTGCCAAATATATACACTAAAATGACACTCATATGAGATGTGATAAAACATGAAGTACATCAATCCCTGGTAGAATCAACATCAGTAGTAGTTTCTTCGGGCTTTCTACTAGTAAGAGAATAATCTCGAGGTAGAACCGGCTGTCCCGATTGAACTTGAGTAGGAATTGAAAGTGTTGATTCTATCATTCTCACATGCAGTCTTCTGTGAAGGAACTCCAATCGATTTCTGTTCTTCTGATGTTTTCCAACCAAACGAATGGGCAATATCTAGTTATATTTTCAGGATGGCGATACCAGTAGCATGTATGAGAACCTATCAAACGTTCACCTTTATGTTACTTCCACATTTGACACAAGTGACTAGAGTACTATAAGAACTGCCTCCACTGAATCTACCATAATTGAACTTGGTTTTCTGCACATTAAATCTTTCTGATCGCTCTACATGCTCTCTTTCATCAACACTCTTCGTCTTATTTGTCTCCTTACACTTCTGAATAAGCTGGAAATTAACCTCTACTCCCTGCTCCGCTAATACTGAATAGTCATAAATGCCCAAAGGTACCAGCTGTTGCTTAATCACATCATTTAATCCTGAAAGGAATCTGTTGCACTTCTCTGTTGTAGTAGCTATTAGTTGTGGGGCATATCTTGATAGTACACTGAACTCTGTTTCATACTGCATGACACTCTTTTCTCCCTACGCCAACTTGTTGAGCTTGTCTTGTATTTGTCTTTAAGCGATTGGAGTACAAACCACTCCCTAAAAAGCTCCACCAACTCCTTCCAACTTATCATCATGTTGGGTATGTCCAATAACCTGTCTTGACGCTGCCCATGCCATCACTTTTCGGCTTCTCCATCCAACTCAAATGTAGTAAAGGTACTCTTCTTTTGTCAGAGCACACCATGCTATCTAATATGTTCTCTGTCCTCATTGGCTAGTTCTAAACTTCAATTGTATCTTCAGTTCTCTTAAATAAATGTGGACACAGATCTTGAAATATCTCCAAATACTTATCCATAACAATAATATCACTTCCAATATGCTGCGATATGGAATCCTGAATCAGCTGAGTCATGACCACCACCATCTGAGTCAGAACATTTACATTATCATGAACAAGAGACGGTACTTTTATATTTTCTAACCAACTTCCTTCTTTCATAGTCTCAGATTCATCTATTTGTCTGAATTAAAATAATTATTTAGTTAGTGTTAACTTAAATTCAATTTTTTTTTTATTTATCTTTCTTGTAATTCTCCTAATGGTTCTTTCATGAAGATTACATTAATTATTTCTAAATGTTGCTCTGTTACCTCTTATACTTTGTGGCTTTGCACATAGTTGAGGTTACTTTTGAGAGTTTGCATTTTTAATAATGAATTTTTTTTTCTTAAAGTCGTTGCAAGGTCTTAAACTTCAATTATTTTTTTATAGTGATTATTTTAAATCCATTGCGTGAATATCTGTCAAGGGGCTCAAGTCTCCTCAATTCCAATCTTTGGGATGTTGAGGTTCAGACCTGACATATGAAACTTTAGACCTTGCAAGATGACCCTTAGGGTTTGCATTTTTAAAAAGAATGTTTTTGTAAATGAGCATAGGTGGATGTATATGTGATAGACCTCACAATAATGATATAAATGCGCCTTTTGCCCGTTATGATTAGGTGCATCTGCATCAATAATATGCATGTGATTTTCAGGCCATGTTTGAAACTAAATGCCTAAAAAATATCCATAAAAACTTTGCTGCAATAAATATAGAATGCTTTGCCATCGAGTAGCAGCAACTTGCGGTACTTTATGTCCCACCTTTGGTCTAGAAGATGGTACACCTTGATAACATAGGGCATCATGAAATAATATGAACATATTTTGTATTCACCAAAGAAAAGGTTGTTTACATGAGCAATAACTAAAATGAGCAACAAAAGATATATTTTGTTTTGTCTCATAAATAAGAGTTCAACAACTACTACAGTTGAAGGAAAAATAAGAAGCAACTAAAATTTTTTGAAATGACAATAGAGAAATATCTACCCAAAGCCCAAATGGAGAAATAAAATAACTAATGGAGTTAATTAAAACACAAAAGAAATAAATCTAAAGCTGAGAAGTTTGCTCATTTGGAGACCTTCCTCTAGGTGACTGGATAAAATTTACTATACAAAAATATCAACGAGTGAGTTTAATAAATCAAAGTCAGTAAATAATCACTATTAAAATATAAATGACAAAGATCGAAGCATACAATATATAGGGGTGTAAATGAGTGAAACATGAGGGAGAGCTTGTTCGTGTTCAACTCTTTTCAAATTTTCTTTGTTAGAAATAGCTCGTAAATAATAAAGTTCGTGTTCAGCTCAATTCAAATTTGACTTTGTTCGAATTAGTTCGTGTTTAGCTTTGATTTTGAACTACACTCAAGTTTACATATTATATGCAGTTCATCTCATTTGACTCAAAAATAAATTTTTATTTTAAGATATTCGTTTTATTCCCACTTCATAATAAAGTGCAACTAAATTTTTTGTTTTTGTTTTCACATTTAAATAGGATTCCTGATGAGAATTCTTCCTCATGTAGGAGATTTGGGACAAAAAACTTAGGCGGCAGGATAGGCAGGCCCCAGAACTTAGGCCATTTACATACATACCACCCAATTCTATGTATTTATATATATGACCAAAAAAGACAGTTGGCAAGCGGCAGGCAGATTTTTGGGAAAAAAAGGGCTTTTACATACATTCTTCCCTACTCTTATGTAATGGATATATAAGTATTTTAGGGACATTTACATACACCTAAACCTAAACATTTTAATAATTATACCACCTAAATATTTTTTAAAGTAATAAAATTTTGTTTTTTTAAAAAACGAATAAATATTATTATTTAATTATTTCGAATCAAATAGTCTGAACACGAACAAACATACTTCTGTCTTTGTTCTGCTCATTTATAAATTAAACACAAAAATATTGTTTGTATTTGGCTTGCTTCCTTAACGTACAAATCAAACCCGACCTATTTAATGAGTTGAACACAAGTTGTTCGCGAACAACGTGTTTTTTTGACAGCCCTAGTAGTATGACCAACAGAAATGGACAATAATCTATGTATACTAATAAGATTTGTAATAATAAAAGAATATCAAATGCTTATTATATCATGAATGATTTGAACTCAAGCGCTTTTACGAAAATATTTTTATATCATATAGCAGCTATGCTTATACATATATGAGTTATCAACCCTTTTAACTTTGCCTGATATATATATATATATATATATATATATATATATATATATATATATATATATATATAGTCGGTTTACTACATCGCCGTAAAATAAGATAGACATCAATTCCTTTGAAATTCAATGATTTCTTTGAGGACAGTCGGTTTGGTTAGCAATAACATAAGGATATTTGTTGACCTCATTTTTAGTGAGGTCTTAGGCTATTCCTCTTAGACCCTAGGATCTAGCTTTAGGAGTTCCTTACTGACCATCCTAGCGGACTAGTAATGGAGCCCACCTCCCATAGAATTTCGAACCACTTCTGGACTCGTTTTTGTTAGACCTCGCATGACTAGTCCCAAACACTCGACTCTTTGTTGCGAGGCTAGGGACTAACATGTAGAGGCCCGAAAACGAGTTCCCTAGATCGACGGCGCTCAGTGAACCCTCAACGACTCGAGCACTCGACACACCACAATTCGACACCTTTTGCCCGATCGTCGGCGAACTCGTCCAGAACGACTCCGGATGACGAAACAGACCACACGTATGTGTCCGGACGTCGACTTTAGCTAGGAAGGACACCCATATTGTTATGGTTCCATGTGCGGGCAAGTAACACGAAAATCGATGCACATTTTTTTTAATTAGCGGGGCACGGGTTCGGACTCAGCCCGGGTTCAATTTGAGCACGACATAGGCTGAACACTAGCCTGGGCCATTTTAAATTTCAAATTTTAAAATTCAAATCAGCCACATAATTCTCTCTCAATTAAATTTAATTAAGAATTAATATTTACCTAACCAAGCTGCCCCTACATGGAAAGTATTAATTTTGGCGCCCAATTATCCGTAATCTGGCGGAACGGCTATAGAATTGGGCGGGATGCTTGATTTAAGGTATTCGACATTAGCTCGGCACCGTGATCCTCCCAGCTCCTCAGAATCCCGCTCGTCTGCGACTCTCGACCCCGCCCACGCGAAACCACCGCTTCTCCTTCCCCCGCAAGAAGCCGCTCGCCTCTCTCTGCACAGAACGAAACACTCGCTCCCGCTCGTTCTCGCTCGCCGCACAGAAAGCCCTCGTCTTCCTCCTCCGCACCGCAGCAGTCGACCTCTTTTCCCTGCACCGAAGCCGCCCGCCTGCGACTGTCGACTTCGCCACGTGCACCGAAGCCGCTCTCCCCAGCCTCTACTCGACGCCTCCCTCTGCACCGAACGAAACCCCCGCTCGACGCTCGCCTCCCCCGCACAAGGCAGCCCGTCTCTCCTGCACGAAGTCGTTCAGCTCGCCTCTCTCAGACGCAGGATCGAATCTCTCCGCCTCCTCCTTCCTCGCTCAACTGAACAGTAGTCCGATTCGCCTCCCTCTATTCGATCCCGTTCGCCTCCTGCACCACAGAACCCCTCTCCCGGGCGCGCCTCTTCCCTCTAGCGAACGACGACCCATCACTTGCTCCTCCAGATCGCGTCTCCGTCTTCCTCGCGAGACGAACGGCCGCTCGACGCCGCTTCCCCGTTTCACGTAAGGAATCCTCCTTCCTCTTCATCGCACGAGAATCGGACGTCTCACCGTAGTATCATTGCTTAAGGTATATATATATTTATAAAAAAAAAAAAAATTCGGTTAATGCATTTGGCTGCCACTATGCTATACACTTAATTTTTTTTATGTTGGCATTGGAGACAAATGATGGAAGAATTTTCATGTTGGGCCGTGTTTATATATATATATATATATATATATATATATATATATATATATATACTAAGCTTTAAAGGGTGTTTACTCTTATTTTTAGCCCTTTTTAGTAGCAGGCTTTGAGGTTACTTTATTGCATGAATTCTGAAATAATCACATGAGTATTTACTTGCATATCACCCAATTCACGTGAATTTACATGCCTAACCCCTAAAGTTTACATTTTATTACATACATGCTACACAACTCATATGTATTTACATACTCAACGCCTACCGCTCGATTTTTCTTTTTATTATCTAAACGAAAATGTTTACATGTGTCACTCTATCAATGCGTGAGATAAGTTGCTTGGGCTTTCCGACTAACTGTTTGGTTTTTCTTGACGATTATCTGTCACATGTGTTTTCTCTTTTTTTTTTGAGGATTAAGTCTAATTTTGAACCTTGCGAATTTACTGCTTTTGAGCTTGAGACACATGTTGTCTCGAGTGTTTTCGAAATTGACTTCGAGCCGGATGTATCACCTTTTCGCAGAGGGATTTGGGATTGCTTTTGCTTAATACTTTCATTGTTTTGACAATAATCCGTTCACTAATTATGAAGGTTTTGCCACTATTTTGAGCTAGGTTTCCTAGCTGAGTTTGGGGCTTATTTAAATGATGTTTTATGCATTTAAAATTGTTGTTTTGGGCTTCCATATGTGCTGTCCGGGGTTGTTAACTGCAGAAGTCTGTCGTAGAAGCTGCTTTCGAGCCGCTAAGTGTTGTAGGGGTGCTTGGGTGAGAGCCTGAAAGCTGTTGTTTAGCTGTTTGGAAGCTGTAGGAGGCTTAAAAAGTGATGTCTGGAAGAATATGATTGCTGTTTGGAAGAGTAAAAGTGCTGTTTGGTGTAATTAAGTGCTGCCTAATGCTGTAGAGAGCTGGTGGAAGGGTAGAGTTGTTGTTCGAAGTGTTTGGAAGCTATATGAGTGCTGTTTGGAGCCTCACGAGTTGTTATTTGGAGTCTTATAAGTGTTGTTTGAACCTTAAAATTGCTATTCGGAGTTGGGAGAAGCTTGGAATTACTGTTTGGAATATTTGGAAGCCACATAATTACTCGTCGGAAGCTTAGGAGTGCCTATAGTTGTCAGTCCGGAATCTTCTTATTGTTATTCGAAGCTTTAAACTTGCTGCCCCGAGCCATCGAAAGTCTTAGGACTCGCTGTTTGGAGCGTCTAATCACTACCCCAAGTCATAGGAGATCTTAGAGTCGCCGCATACGCTCGCTAGTTGCAGCCCCGGGTCGTCGGAAGCCTTAAAATTGTGATTTAGGCTCGGCTCACTTGTATTTTCCTCCCTTTTGGCTTTTGCTTGTGTTGGAAGTGAGCCGACCTTCTCCTTTTTCTTCGTTTTTTTTTTATTTTATTTTTTTATTGTTGTTTAAAACGGTTAAGTCACAAAAAGGGGAATTTCTGATTTAACTTGAGGAAGGGTAAATCACTCTTAGTCACTTCAAGCACAAGTTAGAGTGTAAGCTCCTTAGATTTTAGGTGCACATTCTAAGCGAGAATTCATTCACCTAGTCCTCTGTGCATGCCTCCTAAACTTTAGGTGCACACCTTAGGTGAAGCCCCTCTCTAGCACACACCTTAGGTGAAGCTCCTCTCTAGCACACACCTTAGATCACTCTAAGCACAAGTCACAACATAGGCTTCCTAAACCTTAGGAGCATACCCTAGGTGAGATTCACTCATCCTTCACTGCAGACTTCCTAGACTTCAGGATCACACCCTAGGTGAGAGCACATCCACCTAACCTTCGAATGCATAGTGAAACTAGGCACCTGACCTTAATTCACAAGCTGATTAAGACACTAGACACGGGGACGCACCGAGACGTGGTTCACACTTCCCTAATTAAATCAACTGTGAAATTCCCCAAAATGACTTAACCAATAATGAAACCCAATGCACCGGGATTTGAGCTTGAACAATACACTCAAATCCTCCCGCAATCGGGACATTTGTTTTGCCACATATGGATCATCGGACCAGCGCGAGTCCGAGGTCCAGGTGGCGAGGCAATGATAATAATGCTTATGCGTGCTTATACGAGGATACGGTATGGGATAATTAGAATAGTATCTCCTACTCGAGGACCTCCATAAGGGAGAGGAAAGGACCGATGATACTATTCGCCGACTCTTGGTTAGATTGTTTCCCCCGACGCTCTTAGGTCGCCGCATAGTCCTAGCACGATTAGAGTGATTAGCCTGTGGACTATACTACTTTACAAAATATTAAAAAAAATAAATAAAACAAAAAAAAAATCTCTTTTGCTTGTTACAAAAAAAAAATTCTAAATAAAAACTTAAACAACTTTTGCATGAAAATCAAAGAATATTTTTTTTATAAAATATATAAAGGTCCATGGTTAGTCACTTGGATTGGGTTAACGACTACCCTCCATGGATCGTCGGCCCAGTAATCCTTATTCAAGGTCGAATAAGACACGGCCTCGCTCCGAGCCCCCCGCCTCTACCGATGTCTTATACCCGATTCCGATATTTCATATGCGACTACGAGTTTTACGTGCGCTTTCTACGACTCGTTTTTCTTTCCGACTTTCGTGATTCGAGTTTTCTCGCTCTGCTTATTTTCCAAGCAAGTCCATTTAAATCCATCGCAAGTCATGTCATGCTTGCAATACAAATCATACAACGGTAGCAGATGCCCAGGTATGTTTTTACAGTTTATTTCCAGCAAATTACTCAACCGCAATTTATTTTACTGCAAGTTACTTTTCACGTACCTCTTATACACTTGCAATATATCTACTCTGCATGCAAAACCTGAACCGAAACCGAAACCAAAACAAAAATCAAACTTCGACACCAATGCATTGGAACACACTCGACAAAACCACTCGAACTCTAGTACATTGTGATTATTACTTTAGCAAGAAGCTTGGAGCCGACTCGCTGGGCAAAGACAACGAGGAGAGCTTGGATCGAGCAAGTAAGAGGATCTTCTTCAAAGAAAACATTCCTGGGTTTAAATACCAACACATAGGACTTCGAGGTAGTTCGCCCCGCGCGGCGTAAACCCTCACTCTCTTCTTTAGGCTTCTATGCAACCGTGTAGCGCAGCGTAAGTCCTAACACGTTTTAGGTTCCGAGGTTGTCGTACGGTACGACGTAAACCCTAATATCTCTGCGGGCTATTTGCATAATCGGGTATTATGCAAGTGTAAGTCCCAAATAATAAAATTGGCAGGACTTAACAATTAATTAACACCGTCTCCAAAACGCACGCACACCATAGATAGTTGGGAAGTCACCGGCCTCGCCTCGCATCCGCGACATCCCCTACTTTTTCATTCCTTTCGACTTCGAAAATAATCTGCTCCTATTCGAGCCACTCCCACTTGTTTTTCCACGTCCTACCGCGAAAACCTAAACCTCGATTTCGAAGACAAAACCCCCGATCATTATCGAGAGTTTTCTCGAGTGACGTCGATCATTCGGGATGTAATTAACTATAAGCGCTCGCTCTATGTAGAACTTGGAACCCAGGTAAAATAAACCCTACCTAGTTTTTTTTTTATTAGGTAGGGGAACTTGTCGGTCACATATAAAAGTTCGCAGACCAAACGGATGTCACGAGTCACTTAGTTCGTATGATTGGGTCTATCCGTCGCATGATACATTAATCTTTCGAGAAAGTGTATCATTTGCGACACTGAGCACGATTACGCAAATTATCGGACCAATGAGATCCAGATGGTCTCATTTTTCAAAATTAAAATACACTACCTTCAAAACTATTTTCAAAAGTATCATATATACCTTTTTTATATTAAACTAAATCACTAAATTTTATATTCTTTCAAAATCAAAACAAAAAAAAAGCTGGCCGACAATATTTTAATATTGTGCATACTTAATGCATCACAAGCAAATCATAAAAGTATATCTTATAATATGTTCATCATATATATATACATAATTATGTGAGGCAATAATGAATTTTAACACAAATACTATAAAGTAATAATAAATACTAAAAGTACAAGACACAAAGAACTACGCAACAATAAAACAAGACAAATTACTTATGAAAATTATGAACAATAAATAAATTTACGAGCATTTATATTAACATAATTTGAATGGTATGATTGGTAAATCTTCAAATTGCTAAGAAATCAATACAAGTACCAAGGATAATGTCCTTAATGAGAGGATACATTTATCCTTTAATAAATAATTCCTACTTTACTTAAAATGTGCAATACGAAGCTTCTAATCTTTTTTAAGCTTCACCTGACGTCGTCGGCAAAAAAATGTGCTTGAACGTCCTACACCCCAAAATACATTATTTATGATAACACATTAGTCAATTATATATTATTATTATTGTTATTATTATTATTATTAACATGAATACAAAAAAAATAATTAATCTTGTCCAAGTAATAATTTAAATGGATGAACTAGTGCCTAAGAAAACAATAAAGAAGGGGAAAAGGAATGATACTATCATTGGCATCAAAATCTCGATTGATTGAGAAAGTAGGAAGAAAAATAAAACAAAGAAGAGGGTCGGCGACAACCAAAGCGAAGGAGGTTAGGGCAAGGCGTGCGATAGTTGTTACCGTGTAAGGCAAGGAGAGGAAACATGAGAAGCTTGCTCAAGAGAATTTTGTGCTTGTAGAAGGACAGAGAGACAAGTGAATGCCCTAACTCTTCGACTCTATGCATAGGAAGCACAATCAATATGAGGTTGGAGCCGAGCATGGGAAGGACGTTGCAAAGCCTGCTCGATTGGTAATGCAGCAAGGCTATGTGAAGAAAAGGAATGAAATATCGTGGGAGATTGCGTTGGTCTTGAAATTAGGAAGGGGTTGTGAGGTCATTGGGGGATTACGACATGAGATTATCAGAGAAAGTGTTAGTTCTTACACTTTAGACATGCTTCATTTATAAGATAAAGCCAAGAAAATCATAACTATAGAATCCCAAAGTTTCCTTCGAGTCACGCCCAAGAAATAAAGCATTGGTTAGGTAAGAGGAATAAGCGGAGAAAGAAAGAATAAGTCACAATAACATTAATTCTGTAGGAATATATCCATTAGTTCTTTCTGTAGAAATGCCTCTCATATTTATAAGTCATAAAAAGAGTTCAATAAATTGCATGATTGTCTCTCATTTAATAGGAATGTGTCAATTATTTATGAGTCATTTCATCTTTATATATTTGTAACTGAATTAAACATAGTTAAACCTTGAAATCGCAGCTGGCATCATTTCATATATGTCACTGTCCTAGGCACCTTTTTGTATTTGTAACTGTTTGGCTTAGTCATACGGTATTTGCTTGGTCGGCCAAATAGTCATTCGGCCGACTGATTTATCTTAGGTCGCCTTTTTCCGATGGGATCCATTGTAAAAACTCATTGTCCTTTGGAAGGATTATTCTATCAGATAGATGACACATTACCGTTATCTGATAGACAACCTACATTCAGTATGAATCTATATAGGAGTCCTCGCCAGATGACTGTTGTTCTTGCAAATGCGCTTTGTGTTGGTTAAGTCATTATTGGTATTGGTGCATGACACCTCTTGGTTCAGTCAGGCTAAAGCTCGGTTGGCCTAGAATCGGCCAACTAGAATGATACTGGATTGCTTGATCTTTTACTGCTATTTTCGTGCGATCCGTTGGATCTCCTTGAGATTTGTGCAACCACATTTCTGATGTACAATAACCAAAACCTATTTCACTAATCTATATAGTTCTTGTTCTTATCTGTCAATCAAAATGAATTTTTAATGTGTCAAGAGCAAGCTTATTTACTTTTATTATGAAGGGAAATTTACAGAGATAGCACAAAATTTTTGTGCATTTACGTTTCTAACACCTAAACTTTGATCTTTATAATACTTTGATGTCAAAACCTATGTATAAAAATGTGTATTTCACTTAAATGTCAGCAATAGTGGTATCTTTTGTTTAATGTCAAAAATTTGAGCAGTATATATGTAAATATTAAATTTTGGGTTTTAAATATGTAAATATCTAAGAATTGCATGGTATTTATGTAAATGCCCATATTGTCAATTCAAAGCTAAATCGCCCTTTTTGTTTCTTTTCCAGCGGTTTGCTCCTGCTGCAGCTGAACTAAATGGCGTGTTATATGCTGTTGGCGGATATGACGGACAAAATTACTTGAAGTAAAGTGTTTTATTTTTATTATTATTTTTTTTGGCTTACTTCCTGTAAATCTCTTTCGTTTTAATAAGTACTGTTTAATCTGTTTTGAAATTTATCTACACGTGAATTAACATTAGAATGTTCGTCTAATAACTAGTCGGTTAATGTTAGCATGAAAAATAAAAAATTCACTCAAACACAGCACCCGATTAATTATATATATATATATATATGGAAGGAGCATTATTCTGCTCCGCATATATTCATCACAAAAAAGAAGTTACAAAGGGGTGTAGGGGTGGATCCCCACTACTAAAAACAAATAGAATAATAATCATCCATACGGGTTCCACCGTCAATAGTACAACATAACGCAAAAAAGTATCTCCAAAACATACAATTGTATCCAAAAAACGAAAAAAGAAGAGCACCAAACCTGTATCTATACATACCATCAAAAAATCTTAAAATGATTGAAATAAGGAAAAAAGCGCAGGTAGAAAGTGTCAGTAATCTAGTGGCAGCTGTAGAAGTTGTAAAAGGCCTCCCAGAAAGGACAAAAGAAGATAATAACCGCACAACATAAACATACATCTAATGCAGAGAACTTTGAGAGAAAATTGTTAGAACAACCAAAGAGAATCAGCATTTAATAAATGGTTGATCTTGTAAGACACCAGCTAGTAGTACCTTTAACCGATCCACAAGAGTTCTTCCCACAAATATTCCCAAATGCCCCAGACCAACAAGGAAATCTGATGGTTTATTTCCTTCTCTGAAGATATGAGACCACTGTATAAAGAGGCATTTATCAGCTACTAATATCTTAATCATATTCCAAATGTTGAGTACCTCCCATGGGGGTTTAGCAATACTCGGAAAAATGTCAATCATGACCTTCGAGTCAGCCTCTACAACCAATCTAAACCAATTCTGATTAACAACAATTAATAGAGTCAAATAAAGAGTCTGCATTTCAGTCTCTAAAGGAGATTGAGGGGGAAGAAAAGAATCCTACACAAGCACCACATGCATCTCTAAACACCCCCCACAGCCGCCCTCCCATTCTTGACACTCCCATCAATATTAAGCCATCCACGGGGAGGTGGCAACCACTTGAATAAGATAAGTCTATGAATATCAGTGGAGAGAGGAAGGAGAAGAGAGATTACGGCTTTTGTAAGCTTTAGATAAGTATGCCATAATATGAGCCACAATTTTCCTAATAGGAGCAACATCATCAAACTTTGCACAGTTCCTTGCCATCCACACAAACCAAAGAATTATAAAGGGGAGGAGAAAGTAAGAGGCCCATTTTCACGTATGTTTTTCCACAACTTACAACATTTAATCAAAGAAGCCCAACTACTTGGAAACCAACCCCCAATGAGGAAAGCTACGTCTCTCGAAACCTCCAACGTGAAAGAGCAGTGAAATAATAAATGAGCAGTAGACTCCTCTTGCCTTTTACAGAGAAGACATTGGGAAGCTAATTTTAAACCCTTTATTTTTAAAATGTCATCATAAGGTATACGATTGTGTAAGTGCTTCCAAGCAAAGAAGGACATAGACGGCGTAAGCTGCCTTCCCCAAATAGCTCTACCCTAAGCCCATTCACCAAAGTGACGGAGGGCTGGGTATATAGATTTTGCAATAGAGCAGTTCCTTCTATTTTTAATAACCGACACATCTGTTTTAGAGGTATCAAAAGGAATTTTCGACAGAGGATATGCTTCCATACCGACGGCTTCCCTAAGTGAATTTAAGTTTCCAATTTTCATTATCCAAAAAATCAGAAATAATAGCATTAACGTTAGAAGGGTTTGAAAGACAAGGATCATACCAAAGCGAAATATCACATCTACCAAAGTCCCAAAAAATGAATTGTTTCGCCACTTCTCTAGCCTTAAGCAAGGATTTCCAAATTCGAGAATATCCTTCTCTCCATCCAACCCTAGATGCATGAGAGGAAGTACAACATTTATACTGCAAAAAAATGACCCACAACGAATCATTCCTCCGGAATTTAACCCAGAGTTTAATCATATTAATATCAGCAATATGATTAAGCTTTTTGAATCCAAGTCCACCAGCCGTAAGAGGCTGACAAACCTTAGCCCAAGAAGCCCAAATTTTTTTAGATCTCCATCTAGCCCATAAAATCTATTAAAGCATCTTTCCATCGAGAGTTGGGAACTTGTTTTCATTTTCAAAATCTGGAGGCCATAAAGAGGAATGCTACATAGAACACTTTTCAACAGAGTGATTCTACCACCATTTGAGAGAATTGTATTTTTCCAATCTTCAATCTTCTATTTTATTTTTTCCATAAAACTATCCATTTGAGTTTGCTTCCTCCTTCCCCTTAAGATATCCACACCAAGGTATTTAAGGGGAAGGGAAGCCTTGAAGCACTCTAAACAGTTGGCAATAGTTGTAACCAACTCCCTCTTTACAACTTTACCGACATATAAGTGACATTTCGATTTATTAAACTCCAAACTTGAAACAGCAGCGAAAGAGTCAAGAGTATCCCCCACCTTTCGAATGGTAGCCTTTGTAGCTTTCGTGAAAATTATTGCATCGTCAGCATAAGCCAAATGACTCACCAGAATTTTGGATTTGTGAGAGTACTGAGTGTATGAATGCTCCATCTATAATTTATTCAACATACGGGGAAGATAATCAAAAGCAATTATGAAGATAGTGGGAAAGAGAGGGTTCCACTATTTAATGCCCCTTTTAGCAGAAAAAAAACCGTTGGAAGAGCCATTTATATGTATGTTGTAGTGATTGCACATCTTTTGATCAGAAAACAAAATTCCCGATGAAAACTCTTTCATAGAATGTTAAGAATAAAATGACAATCAATGGTATTATAAGTCTTTTTAATATTTAATTTGAGGATCATATTTCTTTCCCGATATTTTCTATCCAAATCCTCCACAAGTTTCTGAGCAAGTAAGATATTATCAGTGATTTCCCTCCCTTTAATGAATGCAGATTGTTGAGGGGATATAATGGAAGCAAGGTGAGACTGAAGCTTAGTCACAATTATTTTACGAAATACTTTAGAGATAACCGATGCAAGAGAAATCGATCTAAACTTACTCCAAGTTGATTTATCATCGCCCATTGGAATCAACACTATAGTAGATGAAGTGAAAAACTTAACTGGATTGTCTCCACGACAAAAGTTTTGGATTTCCTTAACAACCTCATTCTTAACAATTTGTCAGCAAGAAAAATAAAAGAGAGAAGTAAAACCATCAAGCCTTATCGCCTTATGCTTATTGATATTTTTTAAAGTTTCAAAAAAAAATTTTTCCGTAGGAATCGAGCAAAGTGTAATGTTGGAGATGTAATCTCTTTCCTGCCGAAAAAGAGATTCATCAATAGGGGCTACTTGCAGATCAGAATGAAAGAGAGTACAAAAGTAATTCACAACGCTATCTCCAATTAAGCCCGGGTCGGAAATCCAAACACACGAATCATCCTTAATTCTCAATATTGTGTTATTCCCCCTTCTCTGTTTAATAGATGCATGAAAGAACCGGGAGTTCCTATCACCCTCAGCAAAATGAATCTCCCTCACATTTTGACAAAGTAAATCCTCCTCCTGTTTGATAACCTGGAGAAGTTTCTTGTGTGCGTCCGCCAATTCAAATACTAAATTGGGGGAGCAAGCCTGAACTTGTTCAAGCAAATTCACCTTAGCTATAGCATCGATAACTTTCTTATGTACATCTCCAAAAGTGTTCCAATTTCAATAACGAAGAAAAGTAGCTACCCGCTTATGTAATTTCCACAAGACAAACCAGGCATTGCCTCTCCCCTCAAACTTCCCAGCCTCTTTTGACAACAAACGAGAAGGTTTCATGAGAAGCCCAAATATTCAGAAATCTAAAGCGATACTTCCTAGAGGAAGCAATGGGAGCGATAATAAGAACCAAGGGAGCATGATCAAACCCAACAAAATTAAGATGTGTAACTTTGGAGATCGTAGAAGAATTTAACAACCCTTGTTTACCCAAAAAACGATCTAATCTCTGAAAAAGTAAAGGCCTCTTCCAAGTAAAAGGACAGCCAGAAAAACTGAGGTCATGTAAGTCCGCCTCATCTATCTTATCCACAAATTTATTGATGAAAGAAATATTACATCTATCACCCCCTCTCATTTCAACTGTATTCATGATCATATTAAAATCTCCACCCACGATCCAATTATCCTGCGTAGTATTTCCCACCGCAGCGATAGAATTCCATAGCACATATTTCTCCGGTAAAAGGGAACTTGCGTAAACAAAAGTGATGTAGCCCATGAAATCACCGAACTCAAAAAAAGCATGAACATACTGTGCATCATCAATCACGACATTGAAAGTTAGCTAGGCTCTCCAAAAAATCTAAATTTTATTGGATGAATTGTAAAACTGTTGAAGATGCTTGAATTTGTTTAAAATTCTCTCCCTACGAGCCAAAACTAGAGGCTCCAAAACTGCAAAAAGATGAAACTTATGAACCATAGGTAGATGCTTCAATTTACTCGAGGAATGGGAGTCCGCCACTCCTTGAATATTCCATGCCATTATATTAATCATTCTCATTCGACCCCTAGGGCACGATGTTAGCCACTATCAGAAAAATAATCCTCATCAGCGCACAGATTATTAACATCAATAGGAGGGAGTTCTTTAAAGCTCTTTTTTTTGCCTTCTTTCCCCTACTATACTTCTGAACATCCTCAAGACACTTGGGGTTCTCCTCAGCTCTCAGATTTCTCAACAAAGTCCACCCCCTCATCCCCCCTCACAACCTCCCTCCGAGCCATCGAAATCTCCCCAAGGCCTTTCAAAGCCGGAGCTGCATCCCCAGAAAGCTCACCCTCCCTGGGGACCGCCTCAGCTAACCCCAGGTTAGCCCAATCCACCTCTTCAACCACCTTAGGGAACATACTTCTCTCGAAACAGTAATAGCTTTACCAGCAAGAACCGTGTAGATCTCTTTAGCATGTGGTTTACCCACCTTAGGACGCAATTGAGTATGTACATGAAAACAATGCGTAATAGAGTGCCTGAATAGACGACAAGAGTTGCAATAGAGAGGGCGTTTTTCAACCACTACGTGTTGCCAATAATCATTATGAGCAGAACCCACCGAAACATCATCTGGTGCTCCCAAAGTAATATCCCGCTCAACCAACACCTTAGCCTTAGAAGGTCTTGAGTGAAAGACTGTCGGGGAGTCCATTTTCAGCGGCCTCCCGTACATTGAAGCAAGAGAAAATAGAATTTCAGGTTTAAAAAGATGAAATTTCAAACCCGGGAAAGCAAGCCAAACAAAAATAACGGGCGGCTCGGATCTTGGATCAAAGTCAACCGACCACTTGAGAATTTTCATGGTGCGGTTCTCTATACGCAGCATCCTGCGAGGAAAAATGCGCGTATAATCTTTCTCGCTATGTAACTGTATGAGAATATGACGGCCATCCAGTAAACCCACATGCACCATATTCATGCCAGCAAACTCTTTTCGAATAACCTCCATCCAGGGATGTCCGCAGAGAAATTTCACCACCAGCACAAACCGACAGAAAGCAGCTAAATCCATAGTTTCAGCCTCCGAGAGAAACAGTGTGGGCTTCTTGCTCTTTCTTCCAGCCCTTTTGATGAAGGGAAGTTCGCCACCATTGGTTAAAGCATCATGAAACGATTGAGGAAAGAAGACAAAGTTGCTGCTGAGGCCCCCACGCCCTTCGGCGACGACCTCGGCGAAAGATTTAGCCATCGAATCAAAGGGGAGAAGAAGAAGACAAAGGAGTAGAAGTCACACGAGAATCACCAAACCCTAGCAAAACGAACAGCGAAGGCATCGTGATATATATAATCGCCAAACCCTAGCAAAGCGAACAGCGAAGGCATCGTGATATTAGTTTGCAGCATTTGCAATTCGTGATATATATATATATATATATATATATATATATATATATATATATATATATATATATATATATATTGCAGCATTTGCAATTTGTTGAAGTATGTTTAATGCTTAATCGAGGCATATTTGAAACATCAATTGCTGTTATTAGTTTGTTGATGACCACTATGCCACTTTTTTGTCTCAAACAGAGAAGCATTTGTTGGTGACTTCTGAAACGTTCCAGAATAATTTTGCCCTGTGGATGCGTGTAAGTAGAATTTAGAAATGGGTGATGCTTTGTAACATTTTTTTCTTTCATGAATTTTTAAAACCTTATTTATTTGATACTTAGGGTTTTTTTTTTGGGGGGAAGTTTATCAATGCCTTTTCCTTCAAGCCGCTGCCACAGCTCTGTTTAATTACTATAGAATTCTACAATAAATGCTATTTTTAGAATCACATCCGCTAAGTGTGGTAGCCGTTAAAAAGTAGTAGTATAACTATTTTAAAGAAAGAAAAATTTATAGTACTTTCAATAGCTTTGAAAGAAGAAAAAAAAAATTTGTTCTCCCCACAATAGCTTTACATTCAACTTTACAAAATGCTGTAGATGCCCTAAATAGATTTATTAGGATCTAAATTGATCAAATGTTTGCTAAAAAAATTTAGGCTCTCCATGCTTTTAGGTTTATGTCGCCTTGGCTACAATATTAGACTATTAGTGTCTAGCTTAAATGTATTTAAAGCATTGAACCATCTGAGGTTTATGCTTTCTCATAATTTCATTCACCAATTAATGCCACCATGTGTTCCTTTCTTCAATAATGACACCTGAGGTTTATGCTTTCTTCAATAATTGGCTACAGTATTAGTGTGAACATTTACATACATTTCACATATCTATCACTCAACTCTTTAATATCACATCAAAAATGTTACTATCATCATCTTTTTAAAAGTGAAATGCACATTTTCATGCATAGGTTTATGATACTGTGTTAAGTGTAAATATCAAAGTTTGGGTGTTAGATATGTAAATACATAAATATTGTGTGGTATGAATGTAAATTTCTAAAATAGATAGCATCAAGAGCAGGAATCTTCTTTATATGCTGCATTTAAGAAATGTTGAACCATTGGGTGCTATCCTTTCCTCAGTTCAGCTGAAAGAATTGATCCACGGGAGGTCTCATGTACACCAATACCAAACATGATTACCAGAAGGGGATGCCACTCAATGGCAGTTCTAAATGAGAAACTGTGAGTTATACAACTGCTTAGTGTTTCAGAAACCTATTAAGAAAACTAGTATTCTAATTTCTAACCCTCAGTTCTTTTTATCAGGTTTGTCATGGGTGGCTATGATGGCGAAAATATGGTATCTACTGTTGAAATGTATGACCCTCGCGCAAATGCTTGGATGGCTGGTGAGCCGATGAAGTTTGCGAGAGGATACAGTGCTACTGCGCTTCTCGGCGATTCTCTATTCATCATTGGTGGAATAGAAAACGGCAAAAATATGATTGAAACTGTATGTTGCCGCTCATTCTAAATGAAATAATAATTGATTCTTATGATCTTTCACCTAAATATACTTTTTTTTTCATCATTATGGTTGGTGGTCTTTACCAGATTGAATGTTATAAAGATGGGTTTGGTTGGAGCACCACCGGTCTTAAGTCCGTCAGGAAGAGGTGCTTCTTCTCCGCGATATCTTGTTAGGTATATGATTGTTTAGCATGACTTCAATGGCTGCTTTTTGCTTAGGTCAATGATGAGCATATCTCTTGTTTGATCTAAATAATGCTGAATTTAGTTTTAGGAGTCCTGCCTTTAGAAGAAAATTTGGAAGGTTAATTGTTCCTTATTTTTTGGGTGAGATGAGTGGACCTTTTATTTTGAGTTTTAGAATGCTTGTTAACATATAGTGGCTCATATTGCTTAGCTTGTAATTATAGGGATAGTTGATTACTGAAATATGATTCAAGTGGCCAATATTGATTCAAAATCTATCTAATATTGCAGTGTAGTTGTATCAATGCAGGAATGATGCCATTGATGACAATGACATTGATAGGATTTTGTGAATCTAAGGGTTTTCTTGTTACTAGGGTTTTAAGGATTTGCTTATGTGGTTTCATTCATCATAAGTAGTCGCGGTTCAGCCTGAGGGCTTGAAATTTTTATGGCGAGAATAAATAATCGGATGGTGAAAAAAGAAAAAATAGTTATCAATTCTAAATCCAAAAATAGGAGCCAATAATGATAACAAATTATATTGTACAAATAAGAAATCTATCTTTTTGTTTGTTGACTTAAGAGACTGTTTTGAGTAGGGGTGTAAACGAGCCGAACACGAGCGAGCCAAGGCTCAGCTCGTGTTCGGCTCGTTTATATTTCGAGCCTAAAAATTATGTTCGTGTTCGGCTCGTGAACATATTCGGCTCGTTTGCTTAACGAGCCGAACACGAGCTGTTCTGAACAAAGAGTCGTTTTGACAATCCTAATCACGTAACCATAAGATGTTAAGGATTGAGGCAAGATTTAGGAATTATAATTTATTTTAAAACATCATTTGAATCTAATTTAATATTTTTTTTAGTATATTTACTTAATTAATAACTTTAATTGATTATAAATCTTTTAAATTTTTTAAAAATACTACTCATTAATATATATATATATATATATAATTGAGGAATAGTATTTGGAGCCAAAACGAGCCGAACACGAACGAACAAATCTTAGTTCGTGTTTGGCTCGTTAAGACTTGTTAACTTAGCGAACGAGCCAAACACGGGCTTCTTAACGAGCTGAACACGAGCTGTTCATGAACAACGAGTTGTTATGACAACCCTAGTTTGGAGCGGTGGTGTTGTGCCGGTGCGGCATTGCACCACACTTTTGTTTGTTTGGGTAAACTGTGGTTTGACATCTTTTTTAAAAATCTGCCACTGAAATGTGCATTTCAGTTCTAATTAGGTGTGGTGACACTTTTAGCTGTAGTCTTTAAAAAAAAAATTGCAATAGTAACTGTATTTTTTGAACTATCAAATTATTTTTCAGCAGCTTCACAACTGTTTTTAGTAAGCAGCAGCTGCCCCGAAACAGACCCTTAGTCTTCTATACACATTTTCTTTCCCATTACTAATCATTAAACAAAAGATTAATTCTCAGAATGTAAATTTAAAATATGAGCTACAACATCAAATGAATATGTATACCTCTGAATTACAGTGACATAATAAATAATAAAATAATATGTATGTTTGTCAGTTTAAGATTAATCAGCATAAGACATATCAGTTATTAATTAATTGACTATTTAGTAAAATCTTTAAGATGGTTTATAATGTTATTTTAATTATAGTGTATGATCTTTAAGACAAAGTTAAATCTTATCAACAAATATAGTCTATAATGTCATTTTAATTATAGTGTATGATATTTAAGACAAAAGTTAAATCTTATTGACAAATATAGTGTATAATGCTATTTTTTATCTATAATATTTTATGAACACATTTATCACATGAGCATCGTTTAAAATTTATATCATGAAATTGTATCAACATCAAGTGTCATAACTTTCTCGGTGAGTATTATAAGAGGGCAAGTTTTATCATATTCAAAACGTCCATCAATATAATTCTTAATTATGTTATTTAATTTTGGTAGGCCAATCTTAATTTCTTTATATAAATTATGATTAACTATTTTACTATTACTCTTATGTTAACGTCGTACCAATTTTAGTTCATTTAGGGTTCGTGTGGGAGCCACTTTTTTGCGCACAGTGCGGCCCGCAAACTGCGAAGTAGCAATAGAATTTACTGTTTGGATATCACGTTCACAGCTGCCTGCCACTAAAATAGGTAGAACGCGGGCCGCGGGATCAACCCCGCGGGAGCGACTTTTCCTCCTTTGCCCCACCCCACGCTCCCGATCTCTAGCGACAGAGCTTTGCTGCCCCAGCGATCGAGCCTCCGCCATAGCTTCTTCGTTCCTGCAAGAAGACTTCCTAAGCGTCGCCCAAGGACCTCACTGTTGGCTTGTCCTCCACCACCGATCGGTTGCGGAGAAGCTCCACTCCGCCGCCGGCGGGAGCTGCGAATTTAGGCCCGCGTTACGGATCCCCTTATCGCAAAGCCGGCCCATGTCGTAGCTTCTCTCGAAGCCAAAGGAGACGCGTCTCGTCTCGCT
Source organism: Papilionanthe hookeriana x Papilionanthe teres (assembly GCA_022702705.1). Classification (NCBI taxonomy): domain Eukaryota; kingdom Viridiplantae; phylum Streptophyta; class Magnoliopsida; order Asparagales; family Orchidaceae; genus Papilionanthe; species Papilionanthe hookeriana x Papilionanthe teres. Next base: position 15,832,198 of record CM040436.1, read on the forward strand.
TCCCGGACCGTCCGTTGCTCCCGATCATCTCGCAAAGTGCGGCTTCCTTCTTCCACCGTCAAGTGAAGCATCCAGCCTCATCTTCTTTCACCGTCACGAGAAGGTCATCTGCTAGACTCCCCTTCTCCTCCTTCCATAAATGCTTGTCTACGTTCTTATCTCCTCTCTCATTTTCACCCAAAACCATCACCTAGGAGATCGAACCCTCACGATGCAACTCTCCTGCTTCGATGAGTGATTTTAAAAACCTGTAGGATGTGAAGATGTGCGACCCAATTCTTATGTAAGCTGTCCTAATTATTAAGCAAATTTTCTAAAAAAATATATATAGTTTATGTGTTAGATATGTAAATACATAAGAATGTATTGAATTTGTCTAATTATTCCAAACAAATAATTTTTACCACGAGGTGCTTAAATTATACTTTTAAACAATTTTACCAAACAAGGGTAAAATGATCATTATCTCAAAACAATGCTGCCTACATTGTTTTCACACAACCAACCAATTTTAGACAATCAAACTTTCCCCATACCAAGCTTCATCATAAGAACTTACATAGGAACAGTAATACATTGGCATACGACATTGCGCCAAACGGAACCGACGAGAGCAACATCTTGAGAACGGACTAGATTCACCGGCGGAGCGGAAGAGAAGAAAAAAAAGAAAAAATCATAGCTAGGTGTATCGTGATCCTAACCCTGTGTATCGAATCTGTCCAGACGTCGAACACAATATTTTCTCTCACTCGAGAGCAGGAAGCAAGATGTTTCTAATCTAATCTCATTCACTGTAAAAAGGCGATGATTGAAAAGATCAAGGGTACATGTTACCATGAAGATCATGCAAGAAAATCATATTTATATGAGTTACATGTAAAAATAAAAGTTTTTGGAAATTATTACGTCAATGACGTTAATCAGGATCTGTCACATGTACAAACAGACCAACATGAAAGACTTTGATTGAAATCTTGATACAATAATTTTTAATTTCACAAGAGTTGTTAAATGAGGAGAGAAATTATTAAATACGACAATCGGACATAATAAATTTTCCAATTGGGAGACAACCGAAAATAGGAATTCCAAAGGGAGAAAAAGAATATATTTTCAAAGGTCAAAGTGAACGGAATCATCCGACGTGGACCGCGTTCACACCTGCATAATACACATGGACTACTATACCCTCATTAATTCACCGGCTCCATTTATTACAAAATAAATAGTACCACCAAAAGGAGGGTATATGAGTAAAATCCATTTCCATAATACAGTAGGTTAGCCATTCCTTCTCCCACCGCACATCGCCCCCAACTCCTAATCCTACCCGTCCAATCTATGAAGATCATGACCGTCGGTTCTCTGTACGAACGGTCTAAGTTCAATTTCAAAGAATCAATTAGGGCAACCGGCTTTGTGTATATATATATAAGGCAAGTCCTGGAACGGCGGGAGGAGGAGCGTGGTCAGTGCGTGCTGCGGAGCAGGTGGTTGGAGCTAGATTTTCTCCCTGTAAGGTAAGAGTTTTTGGAAGGACCCATGGCCCCTTTGTTTAGCTTTCGAAGCTATCGATCTGATGTTTTTGTCTGCAGTGTTGTTGTTGATCATTTTGATCGAGAATGGCGAGGTCTTATCCCACCGTCAGTGAAGAGTACAAGAAGGCTTTGGAAAAGGCCAGGAGGAAGCTCCGTGGACTCATTGCTGAGAAGAATTGCGCACCGATCATGCTCCGTTTGGCGTAGGATCACTATTTTTTAGTTCACAGATTTTCTGAGTTTTTTATTTTTTTTTAATTTTTGTTTTGGAAATGCTGTGCAGATGGCATTCTGCTGGGACTTACGATGTGGAGACGAAGACTGGAGGTCCATTCGGAACGTTGAGGTACAAGGAGGAGTTGAGTCATGGTGCCAACAGCGGGCTGGATATTGCTGTTAGGTTGTTAGAGCCGATCAAGGAGCAGTTTCCTATTCTCTCATATGCTGACTTTTATCAGGTTTTTCTTTTTTTTGTTTAAGGAAATTGATTTTGTTGATGTGATGTTCCTTTGCTTGGAACTTTGAATTATGATGATCTTTTGGATAAAAGTATTTTGAAGTTTTGATAATGATTTCAGTTGGCTGGTGTTGTTGCTGTTGAGGTTACTGGAGGGCCTGACGTTCCCTTTCACCCTGGCAGAAAGGTGCATGCTGATTCTTGTCCTTTTATTTAATGAAGTTTTTTTATATAGCAAAATCTATCTATTTTTTAGATTTTCTTTTTTAATTGTTGAGCTTTCATGCTACGTGTTACAGTTAATGAAGGTGAGACTCATATCTTCCTCGACACAATATGATAATACTAAAATTTACTGGGATAGTTTTTTTTTGATGTGAAGCGATATTCTGTTTTCGTCACCACATTTGATCTATTTATAAGGAGAAATGCTCTGTATATGGTAAAGAGCATGTTTGAGCGTTTTTCTATTGTTACATCATGACTTTTTATTGCTTTGGTTAAATGGATGACATGTTTACATTTTTTTTTCTTGTCAATCATATTTATTGCATTCTATGTTGAATGGTTTAGGTTCCTATTAGTCCATTATATATGGGATGAAAATTGGATTGAGAGTTATTTGAGTAAAGGAAATGACCAACAATTAAACTTAGACAACTGAAAAGTTGAAGGAAAACTTTTTTTTGTTGTTGTTTTTGAAGAATATTTAGATTGCTAGTGAAAACATGAAAGAAGTCCCTCTGATTATTCTTTATTTGCAATGAGTTCTCAATGTCAAAGCAAAAATTATTGGCAAAGTTCTGAAGGAGCAATGTATTTGTAGGGAACTTGAGATGTTTTGAACTTTCAAACATCATTCGAATATATGTGGCAACCAATTCTATAGTTATAATTTAGCTTTATGCAATTTAACAAGCGACTGATGTTTTTGAACCATAAAATGCTAGCATAAGCAATACATAGAATTATAATTTAGCTATATGGTTGGAGCTGAACTCAAAACATATGAACTTTTCAAACAAAGCTATTCAACCAAACTCAAACTCACATAGATCAATAAAACAACACAATTCAATCATACCTTAGATTCCAAAATAGTTATCTCAATTAGCTACATTTTTTTTTTAAATATCGCAATTCATTAATACTGTATTGATTTTTAATTTAATCGTTACATCTTATTATGATTCACAACATACACCAAAATTAAACTTTAAAACACCGCAAAACTTCAAAATTTGATTCTCATTCAGGCTCAACATTGTTTTTCATATTATCTATTATAAATTACAAAATTATAGTTTGTTTAGCTATGGACTTTAGCAGTAGATGTTTTAGATTCCACTTACGTTAAGAAAGACAGAGGTAGACCTAGGAAGACTTGGGGTTATTGAATAAAAATGATCTTAATTTATTAGAATTAAATGAAAATTTGACACTAAATAGGACGCAATGGAGAAAAAGGATTCATGTAACTGACCCCATTTAGTGGGATTAAGGCTTTGTAGTTGTTGTTGTATAATTTATTATTATCACTGACATATTAACACTCAAATTATATAAAGTGTTGGAGATTTTTTCATCTAAAGGTGCTCATGTTTTCATTCTTAACATGTATAAACAGAGCTAGGGGCATGAGCTAGGATATAAGAAAACTATGTTTTGAAGGAAAATTTTTGAATGTTGTGAACTTTCCGCCGAATTGATTTTGGATGAAGGTTGACTAGCTTCAGAACTTTTTATGTAGCGCTTATTGTAAGGTAAAAGATTATTTTGAGATTATTTTAAATGATTTTAAGTTGGCGAGTTACAAAATTTTATATGATCTAAGAAATTTATTTTTCTTTGATTGTCTATTAAGGATTGAGGCTTCGTGGTGACCATTGCAATGAAACTTATCCTGGTTTTGTTTTGTAGCTGTTATTAGATAGGCAATATCAAGTTCAAGAAGCAATTATGTTTTAGTTACATGCATGCAAATTCTTTTAAGTATTGGTTGTCAATACTTATTATAAGCTAGTTTGTCACTCCTTAGTGATGACCCACAACTCACCTTGGTTGTGGTGAATAGTAAGCAAGGGTTGGTTACGATGCGTCAAATGTTAGCCCTATTATGATGAAAATAAAAAAAATGTTGATCAAGTCTAAATTTAAGATTGAAATTTTCATATTGAATTTTAATATTTAAAATGATTTTTTTTTATATATTTCACACCTAATAAAATTTTTAAAATTGAACAAATGGTTATTGAGGGACAATTCTTCAACTATGCGCTACAATATTTGGTTATTATTATCTATTTACGGATAATTAAATAACAACATATTTTATATAAGAAAAGAAGCCTTTCAATTTTTAATTTGTGAAACTGTCAACTATTACAATCGACTGCTATTATTTTTAAATAAACTAAATATAATAATAATAAAAAAAGAGCCAAATATATGCTAAACAACAGAAAAATTAATGGCATCCTGCCTGAACCACCTGCCGAAATTATATGCTGCCAATCGATGAGTTATGGATTAATTGATTAGAAATTATTTTACTAAATACATAAGAATTGTATGTTATGTATACAAATTTTCTTTACATAATAATTACTATCAAGCATAGCATTAACTGAATTTAACCAATAAAAAATTAAATTTCCAATGGAAACAGTTAGAATGCTCAATTAGATATGATTTTTTTCAGCCTTTTTTTAATTTTTTTAAATAGATAAAATAATTGAAAATTTTATGATGCAACAGCTTTGAGGAAAATTTCCGTTATATGAAGTTTGAAAATCAGTTTTTCAAACAGTAACGTGGGACTTCTAAACGGATTGACTAATTACTTATTTAATTTAAATTTGTTAGTTTCTTAGATTTCTTTTTATAAATTTTAGCTTTTATGTTTTACGAGATTATTAATTGATTTATTTAATTATTAGCAATTAAGAGAAAATATGTTATGATTAAATGAAGTTTGATCAATTATAAATCAACTCATATTAATATTTTTTTTAGAAGTTAGTGGAGGGGTTGAGAGAGTAGTAGCCTTTAAGCATTATGGAGTAGCCATTAAATACACATGATGAGGTTTTTGGGGCGATGAATTTTTTCGGCGAGTTGGTTGTATCCAAGGGAAGCAAGAACATTTGAAGATATAGAAATAAGTGTAGCTAGTTTCAGATTTATGTAGGAGGTAGGGGGTTTTCACTCCAGTGGTTTTAGAGAGCAGTCTGCTTATACTATAGACTGTTCTTCATAAAGCATGGAGCCACAGGGAGTGTGGGAGGTGAGTAGCCAACAAGAATGTGCGAGTGGTATCAAGGAGGTGACGATGCTTGCGTTCAATAATACCATTGTTTTCAGGCATATAGCGGCAACTTGGGTTATCTCTTGTACCATGAGATTGAAGATAGACATTGAATTCATTGGAGGTGTTTTCTACTCTACCTTTGGTTTGTAGAATTTGAATGTTGCTGTGAAATTGAGTGAGACAATCTTCTTGTGAAAATGAATAAAATTGTGTATTGTCTCTGATATATTGGTCATAGGGAAGAGCTAGTTGTATTTGGAATAATCATTAATAAAAAATGACTGTCTATGACCTTTCGAAGTAGTTGGGGTATAGCCTATAAATTGAGTGAACTAAGGCAAATAACTGTTTAGATATATTTCATGAAATGGGAAAAAGTTAATTTATGGCTTTGGAAGCCTTGTAAGAGTTGTAAAAGGAAATAGAATCTGAAATAGTAAGAGATCGAATTCACTTGGAGATAGTTGTGACAATTTTAGAGTTTGGGCGTCCCCATTATTGATGCCATTAAGTTTGATTGGAGCGGTAGTGAAATGTAGAGCTTGAATATACGATATTGAATAAAGGCCACTTCGATTGTGTCCTTTTAGTAGTACTTGGTCTGATTTCTCATCCTTGATTTGAAATTCATCAGAAAAGTGAATTAAGCCATTGTTATCGTGAGTTTGATGTGAACTGAGAGAAGTTTGTGTGAAAGGGAGGGCACATGAGTAATCATGATAGGAGAAGCCTACATCTTGGGGTGGGTCGAATGGCACGACTTGTGAGATGGTAAATGAATTTCCATCACCAGTGGCGATTTTTCATCCTTGATTTGAAATTCATCAGAAAAGTGAATTAAGCCATTGTTATCATGAGTTAGATGTGAACTGTGAGAAGTTTGTGTTAAAAGGAGGACACATGAGTGATCATGATAGGAGAAGCCGACATCTTGGGGTGGGTCGAATGGCACGACTTGTGAGATATGGTAAATGAATTTCCATCACCAGTGGCAATTTTTTCAGGACTCTGATATTCTGTTGGTTGTTGAAGTTTGTGAGTAGTCAGAGGTGAGATGTGAAGTTGAACCTGTGTGAAGCAGCTAATCAGTTATAGTTGGGGAGGAGTGTAATACAAGCTGATTTGTTGTGGGATGCTGCCTGCATGTAGGAGAAATTGGTATGATGGCAACAAATAAGTGCTAAGTGATTGTGTTTGCCACAGATTTGACAAATCATATAGTATTTCTGTCATTTTTGTTCTTCAAAGGGCGATGGGGCTGTGGGACTGTCTGCCACGACCATGGTAGGTTGTCTGCTAGCTGTAACCTCTTTAACATGCCAACATCGTGGGTGGGGATGTCTGCTGTTTGATGGTTTTTGCTTGAAGGTTTATTTCTTCAGTGTAGAGATGTGAGTAGAGATCATTAAGGTGATTTGACTCTTTTATGTTCCTGATTGCAGTTTTGAATGACGGATAAGTAGCTGAAAGATCATCTAGAATGCTGAGAACAATGTCTTCGCTGTCTAGATTGCATCCAGCTGCTGTTAGCTAATCTACAAGAGATTTGATTTGTGTAAGTTATTGGGTCAATGTATTTTTCTTCATGGTGACATGGTGTAGTTCATTTTTGAGTTGTACCACCTTGGAATGGTTCGGTGATTGATGATGTTAGGTCAGCGTATTCCAGATGGAACACTGGAATCTAGAGACAGACCATGAGGTAATAGTGCTGTCGACGGATTTTGTTCTTTGAGTATCCACAAGTATAGGCTGGATTAGGAGTGGAGGGAGCATGAAATTTTGGGTGAATTGGGGAGGACAGGTAGAGGTACCATCTCAAATCCATTGGCTATTAATTGTTTGAGTATTTAGGTGCGCCAGATAGGATAGTTGTCAGCTGTTAGAGCTATGTTTGCTGAATACTTGATATTGGTCATGATAAATTTTGAGAAAGGGATGGAGATGGTGCTGTTTTGTGGAGAAATGATTCTTTACTATGGTATGCTTGAGAAGATGAATTGTCCATGGAATGAGAGAGTGGGAGTAGAGAGGAAGATTTACGGAAAGTGAGATGTTGTTACAATTGTATATATTTTGAATTATAAGTAGAACTTAGTATCAGTAAGGATAGACACCCACAGAGAGAGAGAGAGGGAGAGGGAGAGAGAGAGAGAGAGAGAGAGAGAGAGAGAGAGAGAGAGAGAGAGAGAGAGAGAGAGAGAGAGAGAGAGAGAGAGCGAGCATGCTATAAGTTGGCTGTATTAATAGATCTCAATATTGTATATATAGCTTTTAGTATAGAAGTATATGTTTTATTTTGCAGAGATAGTTGTTTTGGTATAACAACTAAGGACATAAGCATACCGAGCCACCAATGCTTTCCAATTCGGGATGTTATATATTGATATTCTTTCATGACCAATCTAAAAATGACCCATTTTTTTGCAACGTTTTCCCTTTTTTTGTGCCTCAATTTGCTTATTTTCATCATCTGGAACGCATCGAAAATGAGAACACTCTAGCTCCTTGTTATTTTCTTTGTTTTTGTACCATGCATTATAAAGGAGTGCTCTGAAACCAATTTGATCTCAACCTACTTAATTTAGATGATTTAATTTCATAATTAAGAAAATAGTGGTTCAAAAGAGTTCAAGGAATTTTTTCTGTTGGTTCCTAAATGATTCATGTAGCCGACCCCACTTAGTGGGATTAAGGCTTTGTTGTTGTTGTTGTTCCTAAATGATGTTTTTTGTCTATTAATTGAAGGTATCTTGAGGGCTGTTTCACATCCTAGGTGTCTATTTTCTCTTTATTAGTGTGGCCAATATGTATTCTCTGCATTTTTTGAGGTTTCTTCAACCAGATAACTCGTCAAACGTTAATGTTTCTGCGACTTGATAACAATAAAATAATAATTTTATCTTCTCCCTTAGATGTAACTTAGTGAAAGGTAGCAACGACATTAGAAAGGCTTGTTGATAGTTGGTTAATGCAGGAGGTGATGATAGCAAGCAATGCGGAGAAAGTATAGGTAGAGGGGGTGAGGAGGAGGAAGAGATATTTTTTGCAAAAATTTTCATCACATGAAAAAGAAAAAATATCTTATTTATAGACAAATCATGACAGACATGCGTTCAAATTTATCCTTATTCTCGTGAATCCAAAAACTGTCTTATTCAAATAAAAATTCAAATACAATTTAATTTAAACCAAGGGTTGGCTTGCAAGATAAAAGCTTAGGTAACCACCTTATTCCTAGTTGTTTGCTTCGTAACAGCCGTAGCTCTTATAAACCGGATTCCCTCCTCTGATATCCAATTTATGATTTGATCACTCTTGTGAGCTCATAACGATGTATTTTTTTGTTCACAACCAGTGGCGAAACCAAAACTTCAATTGATGGGTAGTGAAATGAAAATATAATGTATTTAACTTCAAAATTTCAGTCTTTAAAATTTATTAGACTGTTATAAATATGATTATTAAATCAAATATAAAATTAATATTAAATTATTATTAAGTATTTAACTTTATGAGGGCAATTTTTTTATTTTATTATATGATAAGGATTTAGTAAATGTAGGAGTGATGCGTGCTTCCCCGAGCCATTTTCTGGTTCCACTATGGTTCTCAACATTATGATGTGAGAATTATGATCGTTGGCAATCAAGAAATTGGATCTTCTATACTTGACCTTGCACTATCTCTTGATGTATTTATGCTCCAGTTGTACAGATATGTTTGATGATTACCCCCAACTGTTAGCTTTTCTTCCTCTAGAATTAATTTCAAGGTACTGAAATAAAATTTATTTTAGGGATAATTACAAACATTACTCCCGAAACCTTGCTATTTACAGAATTTAGCATCCATGTGATATTTTTGATCTACCAAACGGGTGTATTTAAGCCTGCCAAAATCAAACCATTGAAAATTTGATAAAAATGAAAAAATATGGGTTGGGTTTTATCTTGAGTTGAGAATTTGAAAAAAATGGATAAAAGAGGGTGCTAGATTTGTAAATAGCAATATTCGGGTGCTATGTATGTAAACAGCCTTTAATTTATTATTTTCAGATGTGCATAAATTGTTTTCTTCTGATGATTTTTTTTTTTTTTGGCTCAATGTTATGGAAATATTTTAGAAATTGATAAAATAACTGTTGCTTCTGAAATTTAAAAAATTTGAAATCACTAAAATTCGTTTGAGCAAAAATCATTTAACCTCAATTAAAACTCATCTGAACATTTTCTATTTATGATTTTAAAATCTGTAAACAATTTATTAGGATAAGTCCTTACATTGTTTTTGTTATTGCGAGCTTTTATGGTTAAAAAAACCAATAGTAAACAATGAAATTTCCAAAAATATTCAAACAACTGAAAATGTAACTTTCTTGTGACCAACACCAAAACCAAATCGAATGCAAAAACTTAAATAGTGACCAAAACATCAAACCAAATTTGTAAAAAATTTCTGTACTTCAATTTCGGTGATTTGATTTGAAGGCTTTTTACAGATTCGATACATTCTATGTCAAACATTCTATCTTCTTGACGCATTGCATGTAAACACTTTTACAGGACAATCCTCAGATTCCAGTGGAAGGTCGCCTCCCTGATGCTACCAAAGGTTTTCTTTTTTTCTTTTGATTTCTTAGTTTATACTTCTATTATTAAGGTTTTTCATTCTCAGATATTGAATCTGTAAATTTGATTTTTTTTTCAGATGAAAAATTCCAAAAGTATTTATTTAGCGACATTTAAATACATTCCACACAATTCTTATATATTTACATACATAAAACGCTAATCTTTACTATCATATCACATTTTCCCCTATACTACTTACTTTCTAAAAGTGGCGCCAAAGTATTATATAAATGTAAATTATCAAACTTGAGGTGCTAGATATATAAACATGCATGTAATTTCCCATTTATTTATTTGGTTTCATTCCTCATTCTTTATCACCAGGAAATGACCACCTGAGGGATGTTTTTGTCAAACAAATGGGGCTTACTGATCGAGACATTGTTGCTCTTTCTGGTGGCCATACGCTTGTATGCTCTTCATTGCCTAACATCTCATTTACTTCTCTATATAACTATTATAATCTGCTCTATTAATATTTAATTATCATCATGATAGGGAAGGTGCCATAAAGAACGATCAGGATTTGAGGGTCCTTGGACTTCAAATCCTCTCATCTTTGATAATTCCTACTTTAAGTAAGTCCCTAAGTTCATTGTTTTTATATATTTTATTTTCCTTACTAAGGAGCTGTTTAGAATCACTTTTGATTTTTTATTTTGATTTTATTTTTTACTTGAAATAAAATGTTTGATATATTATTTCAAAAAACTTAAAATTCAAATGTTTAGTATTTTTAAAAAGTTAATTTAGTTTTTTTTTTTTTAAATAAAAACTTATGAAGTTGCACTAAATATACTATTATGTTTTAAAACTAAAAACAAAAAAAAGATATAAAATTGATATCATTCAAGTCTTGTAATTTGGATGCCAACAAAAAATAGATTAAAGATTCTTGAACTTGTTTAGCTATAATTACATAGACCACCGAAAACATTGATATTTACAAATTAAGCGCCCGCGTGATTTTTTCTAACCACAGAATCGATGTATTTACGCATGCCACCATCAAACTATTTGAGAATTTGATGGAAATAAAGATATGGGTTGGGCTTTTAACCTGAATTTTGATATTTGAGTGAGGATTTGGAAAATAGATGAAACAGGGTGGTGTTTGATTTTACAAATAGCAAGTTTAGGGTGGTCTGTACGTAATTGCCCCAATCATTTAATATCTTTTTTGCGATTCTTAAAACCATACCGATTGTAGCGGTTGAACCGATCCGATCATGAACGGATCCTAAAACCGGTTTGGTTCAACTAATAAAATGAATTTCTAGGGGAACGGATCAATATCCATTGTAACCAACTCTCTCTCTATATATATATATATATATATATATATTCCTGCACATATAATCACATACTTATAATGATTATGATTTGAAATAATATTTACATAATCTGTTAAACTCTTCTTTGCACCTGTTTTATATCTGATTTCATTTTGTATTCTTCTGCTAGGGAGCTGTTAAGTGGAGAGAAGGAAGGTCTTCTGCAACTTCCATCTGACAAAGCTCTTCTCTCTGATCCTGTATTCCGCCCACTTGTAGAAAAATATGCTGCTGTATGTTTTCCTCTCACTGACTATATTTAATCTTTGTAATTCTGCATTTCTTTCAAGGCATTTACATATATACCCCCATAATTCCTATGTTTTTGCATATCTAACTCCCAAACTTTCATATTTAGATGTCTACTACTATCAACTTTATAACTTAAATGCGCAAATACTAAACTTTTTTCGCGGCCAGGATGAAGATGTATTCTTCGCTGATTACGCCGAAGCTCATCAGAAGCTCTCTGAACTCGGGTATGTATAACCGATGAAAATCGTATTGAATTATTTAGTTTATAAATTTAAATATTTACCTTAACTATTATGTCTTTTTAATGCTATTGGATTCAGATTTGGTGATGCTTAGAAAAACTGGCCGTGGGAATTTGAACTCATTTTGCTCAGTTTGTAATTGTGGAATCTATCTCCTACTTCTGAACTTTGAACCGAATAATACTCTCTTTAGATATATAATAAAATACTTTGTTCAACTGGTCATATCAGTTGATGGGTTGGAAATTTTTTGTTTATTGCTGTTGGAATTAAATTGCATTTGGATCAGCTCTTTGCTATCTTTTTGTATTAACTATTTAAATAACATTATCATCTTTTTGTTACTGTCTGGTTGTTATGTTAAAAGTTTGGAAACTTTACATAGATACCACTCAATTCTTATGTATTTACATCTAAAATGTGCGCGAGTACCTTGTTGGCCAGTTGATAGAGCGGCCTCTCGAAAGGTCCTCGTCGGTTCGAATTCTCCCTGTGTAGGGTTGTAGGGTGCGGTACTCGAATATTTATCACATAGGGATGGCCTTGGCTTGACCAATATCTTTCGGTCATTTCTTGTGTGTGTGTATATAGATAGCACTTCATCTATGCATGAAAAGTTGTATTGCAAGTGATATTTTTGATGTGGTATTAAAAATATAAAAAACTTAAGTTGATTGTTAGATGTATAAATACCCCAAAGATTTTTTGGATAAAATTACTTCCATGGAGCTATGTGTTTAATTTTAGCTTGCATTTTGGCTGATTTTTAGGGTAAAATTTTGAAATATTTACATACATCTAGCTTAATTTTTATATATGTGCCGCGTTACGTATGCATGAAAATTTGTATTTCATTCTTTACAAGTGATTTTTTATGTGATGTGAATTATTTGGGTGATATGATCGAAGACAATCATTTCATAGTTTGTGTGCTAAGATATATAAATCCATAAGAATTGGGTGTTATGTATGTAAATGCTTCTAAAGCTTTGGATAAAATTCTTTTCATAGAGCTATGTGTAGCTTTAATTTTTGCTTGCATTACACTGGCAATGTTTGATTTATTATTGTTGTTGTAAAATTGCGGTCTTACTTTGTATGGCAGTTAAAAATACGACGCAGAGCTGTGTCCGGGCAAATATATATATAGATATATAGAGGATTATATTCTCTTAAAGTTTAATGACACGAAGAACAAGTTAAATTTGGCAATTCTTATGTATTCATGTTCATAGAACAAGCATGAATTGTTCGCAATTAACATAATTTTAGATCAACTTTATAGTATTGATAATAATAAGGTTATCATACCAAATTTAGCATCAAAATCAAAGTATGGTACTAACTAAGCTTACTATTTGTGTTCTTTAAACTCATTAATCAACATTGTTGTAGAAGTAGCTTCAACCATCTTGATATTAATATAATCTCTCATTAAATGTTATCTTGCTCACATTTGAAGACTTCTCATAACATTCACAATAGCAATGATCCTCATATATAATCTATTGAATATGCGTATGTTGGTATTCTAAGCCGTTCAAACATTCATGCTTGCATCTCTAAGGAGAGCTATCAACCTCGTAGGTTGAACTGACCGAGGAGCGGAGCCCTCTTCCAATCCGGTGAGCTATTTAAATCCTCCCGTCATGGGTGGAATTCAAACCCTTGACCCGAGGGACTTACACCAAAGGCCGCAACCAATGAGTCGAGCCAAAACAAGCTGAACACGAACAAACAAGACTTTGTTCGTGTTCGGCTCGCTTAGCGAACGAGCCGAACATGAGCTTCTTAATGAGTCGAACACGAGTTGTTCGCGAACAACGAGCCGTTTTGATAGCTCTAGCTGAAATTGGAGTTCTTAATGACTCTTAATTGAAGTATGAATGTCTCTCGTTCAAAAATTACCTCGAGATTCATGTCAATACCTCAATATTCGTGTCAGACGATGAAAATTTATTGGTGGCGTGTCAATAATAGTTATATCTTTGATATGATATAAAAGATTTAAGTAATAAAATCTAGTAAGCGGTTTTTTCATATCAACCACCCAAAAACATCAAATATCACATTTTAACCATTCCAACTTTAAATATAGCATTTGTAGCCACTCTTTTCATTACAACCAGCATCCTTTACTCACCGTTGAAAGCTTCGAGTAAAAATTTTGGGTGGTTAAAATATTATATTTAAAATTTTAGGTGGTTAAAATGTTATACTTAAAATTTATAATGTTAAAATGCAATATTCAATATTTTGTGTTTTTGATATGTATAATGATTATAACACACATGCACACTGACATAATGCAAAAAAAACATAAAAAAAAGTAAATAATATACACATGGAGGAAAAATCACTTGTTCTTACCTCCTCTCGCAAGGATGTTAGGAAGAGAGAGAGAGAGAGAGAGAGCATGAAGAACCCATAAAACTCAGGATGGATAGCGTAACAGACAGAAGAGAGAGCCTCATTAATCACGAGAAAATATTACGTCCGAACAGCCGACACACATGGACATACAGTCGACAGTTTGGATCGCACGGCTTCATGTGCATAACAGCAAGGTGCGATCCACACCGTCGTCTATACTTTAGACGTAATATTTTTCCGCGTCAATATCATCTCCTCAGTGTAGCGCTATCCCTCCTGAGCTTCAAGGACTCTCCCATACATTGTACTTAACTCTAATAATCAAGCTGTCCGGGCTCCCTACTTATTTATAGTAGAGCTAAGTTACATTCGTCTTCTTTTGTTCACTGAAACAATAAGTAATATTCCTCATGCATGCCACATAATTCCTTATAATTTACTAACTCTAAACTTTCACGTTGACACTTCATAAAACATTGGTCTTATAAAATAATGTATGAAAAGGTTGCATTTTGACTTATAAAAAGTAAGTAATATTGATATTTTTGATATGTTATTAAAGCTTTAAGTGATACGAATGTAAATATGCAAATGTTCAAATTAAATATGCAAAAATGCAAATATAAACTCTCTCAATATGTGTGTGTTTTCGTGGCCTGTTGATGGAGCAGCTGCTTCGTCGGTCACAAGTCCCCTCAGGTCACAGGTTCGAATCCCTGCTGGTGCAGTTGCGCGTCTTAAGGCAGATGATACTCGAGTAATTTGCACACCGCGTCAGCCCTCAGATCTAAGAGGGTTAGCGCTTATTGATAAAAATTTAAATTTGTTTTGTAACGAAGAGAAATTATTCTTCTGAGGTATTTTATGTCATCTTTCATGCTTCAAATTACAAAATTATATATATTTTTGGATATTTTATAAGTGGTTGTTATTCATTGTAAAATTCAATAAATATACTATGATGTCTATGAATGCAACTTTAATTATTATTATTATTATTTTCATAGTCAACGCATATTTTATATATGTATTTGACGGTGCACCTATCTTATATTTATAATTTTCTTAATATGGAGCCCATTATGTAAATAAATTTGAAATAATATTTTTTTTTTACTTTTAAAAATTAGTCAAAATTCCGTGATTCAAGTATGGTCATCGTACTTTGTTGTAAGGGTTGGTGAGCTTCCAACATGAGATATTTACTGTGTCTTATTCGCCGCATGTTTTATACTTTTCGTTCTTTTCTAGGAGAGACACACCTAAGTTCGGTCGGTTTGAATGGGTCAGCTTGCAAATTAGTCAGCCTCAAATTGATTACAACTAAAATTCAAATTCTAAGAAACCAGACCACGCAAAATTTTGATAGACTGGACCGCTGAACTGATGAAGCAAAGCTTGGGGTCTGTTTGGACAGCTTCAGCTGTTTGAAGAAGCAGTTGTGTAGCTGCTGTTTAAAATATTGCGGCATCTATTAGAATTTTATTTTTTTTTAATATCAGATCGTTATTTTTTAGTAGCAAACAAAGGTAGTCTGGTATAGAGGGAAAACACAGTTTTTTTGAGAATGCGCGCAAAACACAATTTCGCCAAACATAAATATCTGCAGCGCAACACCGCACCGCCACCAGACTGCCGCCTCAAATGTACGCTTAATTCGTTTTAAGTGTTTTGGTTAAGGATCAACTGAAATTTATTTATTTGTTGAAGTTTAATTATGAACAAATATTATGAATTACATATCTTAAATATATACTATCACTTTAATTTTATGAATTCCTTATTTAGTTTAATCAAACTTTGTGTATATGATAAATTTTGATTTTTTTTTCATGAAATTAAAATATAAGAAGTCATATACTTCCCCCTTAATTTTTAATTTTTTTTTAAAATATACAATATTAAAAAAAAAGTCAAAATAACTTCTAGTTGTATTGATTTTCTTTTTTTTTTTTTTACAAATAAAATCTCCTAATAAAAATGTCAAACATGCTTTATTTTAACTCAAAAAAAAAATAAAAAAAATCAAAATAATCAAAAAATAAAAAAAACAAAAAATAAATTTACATATATGCCAATGCATTTACATTTATTACATTTTATTATTAAATAAGTAATATTAATATTTTTTAAACATTTGAATGTTTTACATATAAATATATGTATGTAAATGTCAACCCCTCCACCTACCCCAAATATAAAAAAATAAAGAAATAAAAGATCCCAAATGCGCCTAAGTTTTTACCACATATTGGCATTAAACTTAGGACATATTCAAATATGGATCTCTAATAATACTATAGTAGTTGCCGACCTTCATATTATTTAGCTTCTTTTGGGGTTAAAAATGTAATTTTAAAGGGTTATACTAGACCTAAATGCTTAATAGTACCTTATTTTAAATTTAATTAACAATTTGATTAAATAATAATTTCATGAGGCATTTGCTTACATAACAACCAATTCTTATATTAATTTTGTTTTTTTATATTTATACGACAAAGTTTTGGTGAAGTAAACGGCACGAGCATTGTTTCGTTGGTGTCGGTTGAATATATAGGAAGTCAACTTATTGTTGTCGGTTGAATATATAACAAGTCAACTTATTGCATTTATAAGTACTATTTATTTTTTATTTTTTTTAATTTTATGGGAGGTGAGTGATAGATATGTTGACCAATTTTAAATTATAAAATAACCTAAATCCAACAACATTTTCAATATTTTGTGCTTGTTAGCTTTGATTTACCACAACGTTAGAGCTTAAGGCTGTGTTTGGTTCGGCTTTTTAGTGCAGCGGCGCGGCAATCTGCCGCAAATTTTTCGCCGCGGGGTTCGATTCGGGAGGGATTCGCGGTAATTCAACGAGAAGTCGAGCGAAAGTGGGCCGCGGGATAAACCCCGCGACCCTGAATTTCACTCGGCTTTGTACCTTTTGTTGCCCTCGCTCGTCCGCGCTCCCGAGCTCTGAGCTCCCGAACTCTTCTTCCGCCCTAGAACTTCTCGCGAGAACTGGACTGGTTCTCCACTGAGAAATGATCAAATCGAAGGTAACCTACCTCCGATCTAACTGTTATCCTTCTCTCTCGAGGCTCCGTCTCCGTCTCCCTCTCTCTTTCTCGTTCCTTCCTTCACCATCTTTCGTTATTTCTTCGATCTTGAAGAGTTTGAAGCATGAAGTTGGGAAAGATCCGGATCTATGGCAGTTTTATTTCTCTATTGTATGGAATGTGTTTAATATTATTTCTATCAAGCTCATGTAGGGAAGATCTATGACAGTTTTTATTTTTGTTTATATAGGAATTTAGCAGTTTATATCCGGATCTATGGCAGTTTTATTTCTGTATTGTATGAAATGTGTTTGATATTTTTTTCTATGAAGCTCATGTAGGGAAAGCTCATGTAGGAAGATCTATGACAGTTTTTATTAATGCTATAGGGAAATATTATCTCGAAACCTTACACATGTGTGAAACATCTACGGCTACTAACATGTTGCAAAGCGAAATTTCAGTCTGAAACATTACCAATGCACCCCTTTCATAAATGCTAAAACGTAAATTAATGAGCTTTCCCTTTGTTTTATATTTGCAGGAATTGGTTTATGTGTCCTATAAGGATCAAGGTGTATGTCTCAACGTTTCAATTTCATCATTTTGGTTTATGTCTCCTATAAGGATCAAGGTGTATGTCTCAAATAACTGGTGTTGGGCTTGGTTTTAGTTTGGATGTGACTAGGGTTTTGAGTCCTGTTGTCCCCCTTTTTCAGTTTTGTGCTGGGTTTGTTTTTAGCCATGTGATGACTCGTTTTTTTGTTGAGTCCTGCTGTGTTCTATGCTGTAACTTAGTGTTGGGTTTGTTTTTTTAGCCATGTGATGGCTCGGTTTTTGTTGGCCCTGTTGTGTTATCTGATGTAACTTAGTATTGGGCTCGGTTTTAGCCTTATGTTGGTTTGGTTTTTACCCTCTGTTGTATCCCTGTTTTAACTTGGAGCTGGACCTGTTTTTAGCCTTGCTGTGGCTCGGGTTTTGGTCCTATGTGGGCTCAGTTTTGCTCTTATGGTACCTCTTGCTCGGCTTTGTGTTGGGACTCACTGTAGCTTTGAGGTTGGCTTGTTTCCAGCCTTGCTGTGGCTCGGCTTTTGCTCTTGTTTGGGTGGCTGGCTTGAATGCATTGAAGTTTAGAGAATATTTTATCTTTCATTGTATCTTTCATTATAATAACTGCAGTTGTGATTAGAATCATATTCTAATGGAAAGATCTAAAATCCAATAAAATTCCATGAAAGGGATGTGTTTTAGAAGTTTTCAAACTTGGCATAGCAAACTTGCTTGGAGAGAAGCTCTTATATAAGTGCAAGAACTCTTCGTTTGCTAGCAGCTTTGAAAGAAGGTTTTCTTTGTGGCTTATAATTCCATTCTTGATAACAGTGGCATTAATTGCAGAAATACAATTTTATTTGTTAAATTCAATATCAATTGTTGAAGTTAGTTCACTAGCAGAATGACATGGTAGTTGCTGCATTGGGTTCACTAGCAGAATGGCATTGTCACTCACTGAATTCGGTTTATTTGTTTAATTCCATGTCATTTTTTGAAATCAATTTGATTTTAATGAGCATTGTATTTTAGATTCTAAGCAAAAAACATGAATAAAATTACATGCTCATACACTTGCTACACATGTATATTTTTGCCTATGAAATTTGTTAGGCCATCATTCAGATCACTCGGTTAAGGAAGTATTATTTCAGCTGTCAAATTTATACATGCATGTCCACAGTGATTTTCAAAAACATTTCATGCCGCTCTTCCAGTTTGGTTCTACAACTGCATTCATCGTACACATATGTTTTTAAAAGGATTATGTGTTAAGTATGTAATTGTGGCTGTTTTCCAGTAAATATACAGTTGCAGAATTGCAGTTGTTGGTGCTGTTGCGGCTGCAAGAGGAATTAATGAAAATTCTTGTTGTTTTTGAGTAATTGTGGGTGGATTGAGCAGTGTGTGTTGTTTTCCTGTTAAAACGGGGTTGGGCTGTTGACAATCCATATTAATATTTATATGTTTGCATGCATATAAGAAAACAAATTTAAACATACGTATATACATAAATAACTTTAAATATATCAAGTTTCTAAATATATTTAACCAACATAAAGCTTCTAAAAATTTCATTTTATTAATTTGAACAATATATTTAACCACTAATGACGCTTAGATTTTTAAAAATAAAATTTATATTTATTAGTTTGAATATTTAAAACATAAAATTTTAAAAAAAAATTGCATTTGCAAATCCTGTATATCATATAAATAAATCGAAAATTTCAAACAGTTTTAATAAATAGGGGTAGTCTGGTCATTTTTACAGAAAAAGTGCTCTCCATGATAGCTTTCCCACGACTCGTAACCAAACAAACAACAATTTTCCCCGCAGCTGCTTCTTGGGGCAGCGCAGCTGCAACTGCAAAGATGAAAAGCTGCAGCCGTACCAAACAGGCCCTAAAACTTCTTAGATGGTAACATGAGAGAAAAGAATTAGGGTTTTATATAATGTTGTTTTTACTATACTTGGTATTGTGTTTCCAAAATATATTAAAATGATTTAGATCAACGTGGAATCCTTTTAAGAGATGTGTGATTATAGGATTGATATTTAGCAGTGTGGATGAAGTACTAATTTAAATTTAATTAAGATTATATCAGAGATTCTTTCACTCGCTATATCAGATGGTAGAGAGTGTGACTACTGTGATAAAAAAATGTGAGGTGCATTAATATTAAATTAAAATAAGATCAGTATAAAACATCACCCTCAGCATCTCATCTTAACTTAAAATTATTATTCACACTTAGTTCGAGAATTTTTCATCTGAAATAAGAACAAAAATAAATCACGCTGTGAGATTTCCATGCAATTACTTATCATTTCCACACAAAATAAATCTCTACGTAATTGCTTAAATTTAGAGTCACAGGATTATATCACATTCTATTCCTAGCCTTTCTTCATTTAGCTTTGGCATGACTACTTTCTTAGAGATGCTTCTCTAGGTTGAATAATCATACTAATAGGATAACATCCTAAAATAACAATCTCAAGTCTAAATTTAATATTAGCGGTTCAGTGAGACAAACAAAATTATGAGAAATAGATTGAGTCATTCGCTCTTTAATCAACTTAGAAATGGCACATAAATAAAACAAATTGCATGCTATGATAACTATTGCTATGATTCATTCACTCTTTAGAAATAGATTGATTCATTCGCTATGATAATGTATATATTATATAAATATAATTAATGTATATAAAAAAAATTATTAATCAATCAAATCCCACATAAATTATAACTTGTAGGGGTGAAACACATTCTTTGTTATTGGGCTTATTATCAAACAACCAACATACTCATAATAGGAGTATACATTAAGCAAAATCATTTTGCATAATTACATGACAAATGTCTGTGTGTGTGTGTAAGAGAGAGAAAGAGAGAGAGAGAGAGAGCGAGAGAGAGAGAGAGAGAGAGAGAGAGAGAGAGAGACCCTCCTTGTGAGGAAGAATACAAACCTCATCTCATGAGTTTTGATGAAGGTAATGTACACTATGAGCTCAAAAGACAAATATATATTACTTGATAATATTTCCTTGAGATTGTCATCACTTAATGAATGGAAATAAATAAGCTTATATAGTTTTGAGTTATGTTTTATCAAAAGAGCAAACTCTTGTGTTTATATACTTACAAAGGCTATACTCTAATACACCCAATTAGAGTTATGATTAGTGTATTAGATTTCAAACAAAGTTCTATATGAAAATTAATGCATCAATAGGATGCAAACATCAACCTAATTGTATCATGTAACCTATCATACTAGTAGGAAAATCTAAATAGACCCCACCAAAGGGGTTTAAAACCATATATCATCATAGTTTGATATGGAAGGTACTAAATATTACTTTATTTAGATATAAGAAAATATGACTTATAATATTGCCGCTAAAATAGAAAAATAAGATGACTCGAACCATACGAGAATAAAATATATGCATTGGTATACATATATATGCACGTGCATGCATGCGTGTGCACAAAAATATCATTTAAATTAATTTATTGATTAAAGTTATAATTATATTCTTTGGATGTTAAACATAAAAATTCAAAACTTTGTACCTTAGCTTATTGAGCATGCAAGTTTTATATTTTAAACCAAGTTCTTATTATTGCTCTAAGTGTAATTAATTATAATAATACAAAACAAAGGGTGTAGAAGGCTTGAAATACTCTTAAATAAACATTTTTCACTTATTTTCATTTTTTTATTTATAATTTTTAAAATATATTATGATCCTTAAAAATAATTATTTAATTTTAATGAGGAGGAAGACTTTATATGAGGTCCATGTCGTAGAGACCAGAGCTTCGTCATCTCTATGGGACGTTCCGTCGATTGCTATTTGACATCAGTTTCATTTTTAAATACTATAATTTTATATAAAATATATTTAGTATGTTAGAACGGACCATCTTTGTTTTATTTAATATTAAACAACAAAACTTATATGGTGATGACAGTTGTTTGTGATTCAATGATAAGAGTTTATTGCTTCGCCGGTGAGGGTCGAGAATGACGACGATAGTAGTTGTGACGATCACATGTGGTGATCGATATTGATTGACAAATATTGATCTTTACAAGAACGACCGATAATGATGGTAATTATTTTTCAACATATTAAAAATAATTAAAAAATTATTTTAGTATATTTAAAAGATAAATAGATCTATTTACAAAAAAAATTAAAATAAATAAAATATATTAAAAAAACACTTTTTTTCAAATGAAAGTAAAAATAAAAAATAAAATAAACCTAAATATAACCTTAGAGTATTCCCCATTTAGATCATGAGGTTTACATACAATAACCCATAATAATAATAATAATAATAATAATAATAATAATAATAATAATAATGATTAACAACCTATTATGCATCACCACACAAGAGAATATCCATAATGCGGCTCAATCATGGCCGTTGATGTTGGTTCGGCTTGGGTTAAGTTAGGTTCTTAGAAGGTGAGGAGGTGGGCTAAGTGTTTAGTTAATCTTGGTTAGTGTGGTTTAGCATAATTGGGGTTTAGTAGGGTTAGGATTGTGCAAGGTTAGGTTAGGTTAGGTTAGGCTTGGTGTGCTAACTTTGGTTAGGTTATTAGAAGTGGTAGGTGTTAAGTATAGGAGAACCATGGTTTTAATTTGTTTGTAATTAAGTGTGATTTGTTAATTTGTACATTAGATTAAAAAAATCACTTTTCTTAAGGCCCATGGGCCAACCCGACCCATTCAGTAGGTGGGCTTAGCTATAAAATTTAAAATAGAAATCTAGCTTAAGTTAAACCCAAACTCATTTTGACCGATCAAAATCCAAATAAGCTAGATCCGCGCCAAGCTTGGCGCACCCAAGGCTCAAGTCTAGACTTCTAGTTCACAGTAAAATCGGCGAGTTTGTAGTGAATCTACGAAGTTAGGTACGAATCTATTGACAATTATCTTGACATTTAAATTTGAAATTTCTCTATATAAATAATAAATTTTTTTATGTAGTTTAATGAATTTAATAATTTTGAACCATTCCACAATATTTTTGGATATATATATATATATATATATATATATATATATATATATATATATATATATATAAAATAAAAAATTATAGTTTCTATGAAGCATAATAAAATTATAAATTATGAAACTATTTTCATATTATTAAATAACAATTCATTATTAAAAAAAAATTACGATATATTAATTTTCTCAATATGCCTATCTTCCTCCTTGGTCTCCGTTTTCCCCCTCCGGCGATGCTGCCCCCTTCTACCCAATCTCCGGCGAGCTACTCCGCCCCTCTCCCCCCTCTCCACCTTCTCTCCTCCACCGCCAAACCCACTCACCTCCCCCTCCAGCCCTCTCACAAATCCTCCCGCCGCTTTTACCACCAGATCGGAACCCAAAACTCATCATCTCCGGCCATCTCTTCATCCTCCTCCTCCCATTCCCGCGACTCCATCCTCCTCCACCTTCTCCGGCAGGGCAAGACCGAAGAAGCCTATCAGCTCTACTCCCGCTTCACCCACATCCCAGACTCCACATCCCTCAGCCGTCTCCTCTCCCAACTCGCCTACCAGCGCTCCCCCACCTCCCTCTCCCGTGCTCAATCCCTCCTTCGCCGCCTCCGTGACGCCGGTCTTCTCCGCCGCCTCGATGCCAACTCTCTCGGCCTCCTCGCCGTCGCCGCAGCTAAATCCGGCGCCGCCTCCTACTCTCTTTCGATCATACACTCCATGCTCCGCTCCGGCTACCTCCCCCATGTCAAATCATGGTCCGCTGTAATCAGTGCCTTATCATCCACCGGCAATCCCGATTGCTCTTCCGACGCCCTCCGCCTCTTCGACACCGTGCTCCACCGCATCGCCGCTGCTGATCCCTCTCTTGCAGCCAATTCCCTCCCCGACACCGCGGCCTTCAACGCGGCGCTCAACGCAGCCTCCAATTTGGGCGATGCGGAGCTTGTCGATCAGCTGCTCGACAAAATGCCTGTTTACGAAGCAAAACCTGATGTCATCACTTACAATGTCCTCATCAAGCTCTTTGCAAGAGCGGAGAGGGGAGATCTCCTGGTCTTCGTCCTGGAGCGCATAATCCGAAGCAATCTCGTGCCCTGCATAACCACTTTCCATTCCCTCGTCGCCGCTTTCGTAGGACTCGGAGATCTGCGCGCCGCAGAGAAACTCGTCCAATCGCTGCGTGAAGGTAGACTAGACGTTTGCCATCTTCTCCGCGCAGAGATCCCCAACAGAAGTAAGGAGGAAGAAACAAGCTCGATTCTAAACAAGCTCGCAGACATCGCCGGCGATGAAGCACCTCCTCTCCTCCCGAAGACATACCGTCCAGACGCGCGAATCTACACGACGTTAATGAAAGGATACATGAAAGTCGGCCGCGCAGACGATGTGGTCCGCATGGTTTCCGCTATGTGGCGCGAACCAGATCCAGCAAGCCATCCAGATATCGTCACCTACACGACGGCAATAACAGCCCTCGCGAACGCAGGCGCCATGGACCGCGCACGCAGCCTGCTCGATGAAATGTCTCACTACGGCATAAGCGCTAATCGCATCACCTACAACGTCCTCCTCAAGGGCTACTGTGCGCAGCTCCAGCTCGATAAAGCCAAAGCCCTAATCCGCTCCATGGCGGAGGATACGGGTATCGAACCCGATGTTTTCTCCTACAACATTCTCATCGACGGCTGTATTCTGGTGGACGACAGTGCGAGCGCGCTCGCCTTCTTCAACGAGATGAGGGAACGCGGGATTCCTCCATCACAAGTCAGCTACACCACGCTGATGAAAGCGTTCGCGCTGTCCGGCCAACCTGCGCTCGCACACAAGGTGTTCGACGAAATGTGTAAGGACAGGAGAGTGAAAGTGGATCGCGTGGCGTTCAATATGCTGGTGGAAGGGTACTGTAGATTGGGTTTGGTGGAAGAGGCGAAGAGGGTTGTGGGGAAGATGAAGGAGAAAGGGTTCTTACCGGACGTCGCGACATATGGAAGTCTGGCGAATGGGATCGCTATTGCGAGGAAGCCCGGGGAAGCGCTGTTGTTGTGGAATGAAGTGAAGGAGCGGTGCGCCGCCGCAGCCGCCGGAGAAGATGGTTGCGAAGGAGGAGGAGGAGGAAAGAGGGGGTTTAGACCGGATGAAGGGCTGCTGGATGCGCTTGCGGATGTGTGCGTGAGAGCGGCGTTCTTCAGGAAGGCGCTGGAGATAGTGGCGTGCATGGAGGAGAATGGGATAGCGCCGAAGAAGACGAAGTATAAGAGAATATATGTGGAGATGCATTCAAGGATGTTTACGAGCAAGCACGCGTCGCCGGCGAGGAAGGCGAGGCGGAGCGAGAGGAAGAGGGCGGCGGAGGCGTTTAAGTTCTGGTTGGGTCTGCCGAACTCGTATTATGGGAGCGAGTGGAGGTTGGAGCCAATCATGGAGGACGATTAGGGTGAGTAATAGGGGTGTACATAAGCTCAGCTCGTGTTCGGCTCGTTAAAAAATATTATTGTTCATGTTCGAAGTGTTTTTATTTTGAACACAAGAAGTGCGTTCTTGTTCGGCTGATTTGCTTAGCAAGCCAAACACTAGCTGTTCTCAAACAAAAAGTCGTTTTGACAACTATTATTATGATGAGCAATGATACACCAATAATAAATTTTGATCATCTGGTACAAATCTCAAATTATGACACGGATCTCGAAATGATATTTTGAGCAAGAAACGTTTAAATTTTGATAAGCAGTCATCCAGAGCTTCAATTTCAACAAATTTATAGTCAAAATGATCGGCTCGATAAGAAGAACCTAATGATATTAAGCTAGACAATTCGAGTCAAATCAAGCCCTGATCAAGTCATTAAACCGTTTTTTGAAGATTCACAGGCACATTTGGAAAATCAAACTGATGTTAAATCCGACAAGTTCATAGTCAAATCGAGCGTCTCGACAAGACGAATCCAACGAGTCTAAGATTGCTTAATTCGACATCGTTAAGGCACTGAAATGTCCATTAAACGCCATCTAATCAGATGAAGCTCTCCAGACCGTTCGATCAAAATGTTTCATACTCCTGCATTAATTGCACTAAGAAAACTAGAAATAGAGCTCCACCCATCACATGAGGGGGTAAACTTTAAGCTTCAGAGAGAACTTGATGTCCAACACCATCCCTATTCTCGTTGAGCGTCGTCGACCACCTCCGATCACCGTCGACCACCGATTGTAATCGGCCACTGTCAACCACCACTAACCAGACGTTCACTGTCGGTCACCGCCGATCGTCATCAACCCCCGCCGACTGCAATCGACACCCGCCGATCACCGTCTACCACCGCCAGCATCCTTCGGCCTCCGTCGACCACTGCCGGCAGTCGTTGAAACTCGCCGATCGCCGTCGACCACTGTCGATTGTCACCATCGATCACCACCAACCAGATGCTGTCAGTGGACATTGTAACTTGGAAAATACTATTACCATTTCCCGTCTGTGGAAAAAAGAGTTTCTGAAATCATCAACCTATAATGGATTTTTACAACTAGGTCAGGCCCCGTGATTTTTTCCTTTGCGGGTTTTTCCACGAAAAAATTTTGGTATCATTAATAGTTGTTTATCTTTCACCTAAGTGTCTGTCGAATTCTCGTACAATGCTAAGACGATAATTCATTACTCTACCGCCGTGAATTTTCTGGCACGCATCAAGTAGTAATTCAATATATATATATATATATATATATATATATATATATATATATATATATGTGTGTGTGTGTGTGTGCGCGCGCGCGCGCGTTTTTTTAAAATTTTTATAAGAATTAAATTGTGATGTTTTTGTTATATTGTGAATATCTTGGGGTGGTATAAATGTAAAAACAATAAAAATTTAGATCTTAGATATTAAAAGGAGGTAGAGGGAGAGAGAGAGAGAGAGACAAGTTAAAATTATTGTGAAATGATAATTATGCCTCATGATCCTGTTTGTTGAGCTGACTCCCGAACTGTCGGTTTCTATGTCAATTGGCATCTAATTGACAGACATCTGAGGGGTCGCCCTCCTGTCGACCAGGCTTCAGTTAGGCGTTATTGAAGTCGATTGACCTTTGGGTTGTTCGGTCTTTGGCCGACCGGCTTCTCGAGCGTAAAAAATAAGACTAGATAGTCAACTCCATGGGCTATCATAGGAACTACAAAGTGACTTTGAAGGTGGAAAGGTGGGTGTTTGGTCCTAAGGGAATGTTACATTGTGGAGGAAGAGGTTAGAGAGATCTAGAAAAGGTATTCATAGTAATATTAAGCAACTGTTATGGATGGCTCAAGATTATTAAACTATTATAATTTTAACCAATTTCTTAATTATTTCCATATCTAACACCCAAGCTTTTATTTTTTTATATTTATACGAGCCAAATCTTCTACATCATATCGAAAATTTCACACTTTTATCATATAAAAAGCAATACACATTTTTTATACATATGTAAGGCAGCATTAAAGGTGTAAACCAACCAAATATGAATAGAGTTGAGCTTTTATTCGTGTTCCGCTTGTTTTAAATTATTAAAGTTCGTGAAATATATGTTCGTATTTTTTTTTATTCGACTTATTTGAATTTGACTCGAATTGTTCACAACGGAGGTGTAAAGGAACTTCATTTACTTATTATTATTATTTTTAAATTTAGTCATATTTTGATTTGTTTTTATTTGTATTTTTCAAATATAAAATACATGCACCTCGTTGGGGTGCTAAATTTGGGAACATTTACATATATACCATTCAATTCTTATGTATTTACATATCTAACCCCTTCATGTCAAGTGGTGGACGACTTGATGCAATGGAGGGAAGAGAATGTGCGAAAGAGGATTTTATGAGCAATTATAGATAGGGTTGTCAAAAAAAGCTCGTTGTTCGCGAATAGTTGGTGTTCGATTCGCTAGGAAGTTCGCGTTCGATTCGTTCGATAAGGAATCTTGACAAACATGAACAATTTTTTTCATTTGATTTGTTAATTAACCAAACACGAACAGTGATGTGTTCGTTCGTTATTGTTCGAAAGAAAAAATAATTTAAAATAATTATATATAAAAAAAATTTATGATACGTTAAAAATAATTATATATTATAAAAATTTATCATATTTTAAATAATTAAATTTCTATAAATTAAAATATATAATAAATTATTAATAAAAATAATAATATATTAGTATTAATTATATTAATATAAATATTATAATATTATAATTAATATACAATATTATATATTAAAATAAAACCATAAAAGCCCTATTCTCAAAAGCCCTAACTCGCCTCACCGCCACTTCAGCCGCTTCTCCTTTTTCTGAGCTTTCTCCTTCTCTCAAAATCACGAAAAGTTTCTGCCCTATGAGAGTTTAGGGTTTATTTTCTGTGTTCGTTCTCTAATCTCTATTCCTATTTATCTTCGAGCCGGTGTTTGTTTTGCCCTTATTTGCTTGGTTGCTCGATACTATTGCTTGGTTTGTTGTAAAGCTAAGGAACTGTCATCTTTGAGCATATTTTCCTTAATATTTCATATTTATCTTGAAGAAATATGCAAAAAGATCAATTTGAAAAAAATTTAGGTGTTAGATATGTAATACATAAAAAAGTTGTGGCATGTATGTAAAATCCACAATATAGGGACCAAGACTTCAACTTCAATATAGCTGATTGGTTTTATTTCTAAATATATTTCTAAAAAAATTCACGCTTTTGATGTGGTGCGGGAAAGGACTTATGTATATTGATGTTTGGCAGAGAAGTTTTAAGTTTTTTTTAAAATTGTGACTCTAAATTATTTTTGCAAGATTTAGCTTAAATGAGGTAATTAATTCTGCAATTTGCTTAAAATAGTGGATTACGAGTAGGGATTACCTGATGTGTACGGATTACCCGATCAATTTGCTTCATATTGAGAAAGTATGCTATCAAAGCTAGGGCTGTCAAAAAAGTTTGTTGTTCGCGAACAATTCGTGTTCGGTTCGCCAGGAAGTTCGTGTTCGATTCGTTCGAAAAGCAAACAAGACGAACACGAACAATTTTTTTTCGTTCAATTTGTTAAACAAACCAAACACGAACAGTGACGTGTTCGAACATTTCAAACACAAATATTAGCTCTGTTCATTCGTGTTCGGTTTGTATATACCCCTAATTATAGGCATACCAAACAAAATTATATATTTACATATTCAACAAATCTATATATTTACATATTTAACCCATAAGATTATATTTTTATAGTTATATCACTCAAATATTTTAAAAAAAAAATAAAATTTAATATTTTGAAGTATAATATAAAAATTAGCAAAAATAAAAAATTACTATTTAATAATTTAATTATTTCAAGTCAAAACCAGACATAACAAGAACGAACAAGCATTTATTAGTGTCGACTTTTTTATAATTCGAGCTCAAAAAATTTATTCAGATTCAATTCGCTTGCTTAACAAACGAATAGAACATAACCTATTAGCCAATCGAACACGAGTTGTTCGAACATAAGTTATTTGTGAAACACTAACTTTTTTAACAGTCCTATGTTGCAGATATAAAAAAGTATTATTGAGATTCGTTCGTAGAATTTTGATATTTATGTTGGTTGTAAAATATATGTCAGGATATTTGTTTACTAATTTCATCACATGTATTCGTCTCATAATTTTTTTTTCTTTTTTTTGTTTCTTTAAAGATTCATTGACGGACATAACCGCCAACCGATCCCTTGGGCTCGCAATCCTGCTAAGTTTTGGATTGGATCCTATAAGCCTATCAATTCGAGTACCACCTCCATATAACTAACAACTCGTATATAAGAAATTTAAACCCCTGACCTGAGGAAACCAACAGACAGAGACACGGCTCATTCGTCTAATTATACCAGTATTATACGAGCACTTTGTTTGCATTCTTTATGAGCTACTACTCATAAATAATAAATAATAGTCAGACATTTGGTTTAAAATACGAAATAAAATGATATTATCTCATATTTGTAATTCTCGCTTTTTAAAATTACCTTTTTGCACCATACCAACTTCTATCCCACAAAATGCCCAATATCTGATGTAATGCAATCAGAGTTCGATTTATTGTGGCACCTAATAGATCCAGAGGTTTAAAAGAGCGGAACACGAGCGAGCCTCGCTCGTGTTCGGCTTGTTAAAAAATATTACTGTTCATATGCGACTCTTTTATATTTCGAACACGAAAGAATTATTCGTGATCGACTCATTTGCTTAGGGAGCCGAACACAAGTTATTTGCAAATAAAAAATTATTTTAACCCTAATTTTGCATACGGGTGTAAAAAGAGCTGAACTTAAGCGAGTACAATCTTGACTTGTTAAAAAATATTATTAATATTCTGCTCATTTATATACCGAGCTCAAAAAAATTATTTGAATTTGACTCTTTTGTATATCGAGCCAAACACAAGCTAATTTTGACAACCCTAATCACACAGCTGTAGAATGCTGAAAGCTAAAGGTAGGGGTCCTTTATATTAAAATATTCATTTAAATAGTGTTTAATATATTTTTATTCTATTATTAATTAGTAATGTTGATTATAAATCCTTATCTTTGTGGTCAATTAAATATTTAAAAATAATACTTTTTTATTTACACAGACAATATATATATATATATATATATATATATATATATATATATATATATATATATATATATATATATATATATATATATCCCAAAATAAGTCGAACACGAACGAACAAAATTTTATTCGTGTTCAGCTAATTTGATTAGCAAAAGAGTCAAACACAAACAACTTAACGAGCCAAACAAGAGCTGTTCTCGAACAACAAGCTGTTTTGACAGCCCTAAATAGATCCACTAAGATTTGTGATAGATTAATTTCTTTCCAGTCCCAAAATATAAAAAATTACATAATAATTTAGAAAAAAATAAAAATAATATTTCACAAATATATATACCCACCCATAATCAATATGGAGAAAACCGGTATAATTTATATAATATAGTAACAATAAACCATAATTATTTTTATCATTTAGACAATATATAATTTTATATAGATACTTGAACTATAAATATTTTTAATAAAATTTTATGACAAAATATTCTCCATTTTTAATTTAAACATCAGAAATCAAGTATTTACATATCAGACACTTAAATTTTTAATATTTATTTATACATACCGCATAATTAGGAAAATTTACATATATACCGCATAATTCATGTGTATTACATATCAAACACCTAAATTTATGCATTAAAAGGCATAGTTCACTATAAAATAAAATTAATAATAGTGGAGATTTTGATGCAATTACTAAGAAATTGAATGTTATGTATGTAAATATGAAAGTTCAGGAGTTTGATATGTAAATACATAAGATTTGTGTGGTAAGTATGTAAATGCCCCTAACCATTTTAATATACCGTCTTAAAACATCTCACAAAAAACAAGACCTGTGCCATGCAACTAAGGCTCAACACGTGCTCGGCTCGTTAAGGAACTCATGTTTGATTCGTTCGCTATGTTAACGAGCTAAACACGAACAAAGATTTCTTCGTTAGTGTTTAACTCAAGATACTATTCATCAATTATATATATAGTTTTTGATAAGTAGTATCTTTAAAAAATTTAATTCACTAAAAGGCTATAAAAACTTTTGATCAATTAAAACTATTAATTAAAAAATAGAATAAATATATATTAAATTATTTTAAATGATGTTTTAATATAAACAATAAAATTTAAATCCTGCCCCAACTCTTAAAGTTCTACGGCTGCATGATTAGGGTTGTCAAAACGATTCTTTGTTCGCGAGCGAGCTTGTGTTCGGCTAGCTAAGCAAACGAGCCGAACAAGAGCTCACCCCTACATGCAGCAATTAAGCCATTTTTTTCAAAAAAACAAATGAGAACTTCCTGAATGCAAAATTGCAAATTTAATCCAATTTTTTTGCACAAATACCGTATTGGCAATTAAATTAACTTTCGAATAAAAGTAGAAGTTCTATATAGGCGACAAGGGAACTAACTCTAATCTCAAAGAATTGGCAATCTAATGATAAATGCTGATTAATCATAATATATATATATGTATAAAAAAAAATATGAGGAAGAACAGAGGAAGAAGCAGAATAGAATGAAACCTGGAAGTAAGAAATCAGCTGCTCATTTTGTTGCGTTTCTTTGCTTCGCTGTAGAGAATCACTCCAATGACCGTTAGGGTGTAGCCGAGCATGCCTGTGATGGAGACCGGATTCCGGAAAATGAGAATTGAGATCACAACGGCTACGGCGCCTTTGGCATTCCCAAGAACCTGAGATATATGAACCAGTCATGCTGCTTTCACGGATTATTTTGATGCAGATGAAAGACATGGAAGGAATTAAATTTTAAAAAGTAAGCAACCTTTACATACATACCACCCAAATCATTCGTACCATATCAAAAATACCACTATGTTCATTTTTCAAAAATAAAATACATCTTTTCATGCATATATAAGGTGAAATACTTTTTTTTTTCTCTTAAAGAATGGTCGGAGGCTATTATACGAGCCCCCAGCCACCATCATGTGCCAAACTATTCGAGGACTGCCCTCACTACCGGCAAGTGGCCAGAGGGGGATTCAAACCCGTGATCTGAGGGGACTTAACGACCTTCAAAAATGCTACTCTACCAATAGGTCACGGCTAGCGGGGCACAAAGTTGAAGTTTGGGTGTTAAAATATGTAAAGATATAAGAATTGGGTGATAAGTATGGGAATCTTCCAAAAAAATAGTAGGGGCATCTATGCATACATACCGCACAAATTGTTATGTATTTATATAACTAACATCTAAACTTTGAGTTTCTCGTAATACATCAGAACTATACCCATGACTACCGTTTAGAAAGTGAAATATACCATTTCATGCCTAGAAATGTTATCAAATTTTACGTATCAGATATGTAAATACATAAAAATTGTGTGGAATGTATTGTAAATCTTCAAAAATAATAAGCTGGAATTATGTTAAGATGTAATAATGATTATGCCGTAGAACAGAGTGAACATAGTATTGCAGAATTCCATGTGCAAGTGAACACATTATACACAATGCATCTTCCCTTACAGGGGCATTTAATACATACCACCCAATTCCTATGTATTTACATATATATATAACACCTAAATATTACTTCTTTACATTTATAAGACCCAAACCTTTCATATCATAACAAAAATATCACACCTAAAAATGATGTTTGGATGTTCAGATACATAAAACACAGAGAAATTGAGTGGTATGAATGTAAATCCTTCTTTTTAATAATACACAGGAATCTTCAAACTCAGATTACCAATCAGTTTCTCTAAAGAAAGCTAAGCGCGTTCAGAGTATTTAGTAATTATGACAAATGATAGAAGAAACCAAAATGCACTTGTATTAAATCATTGCATTCTAACATCCTTTATCGTGAATTGTTCATCCTGATATCCATTATTTGCTCCTAGATCGAATCACAACCTAAAACAAAGCCCCATTAATCCTTTAACGATGTTCCGCCTTCATGCTCATGAAATCCACCTCCGCTTAAATAACAAATAATGAGGGCTCACACCAATAGTCAACTCTCGTATATGGGTGATACGAAATCGAGTTCAAACAAGTTAAGCTTAATCCAATCTCAAAGTCAAAAAAAAAATATTTATCTCAAAATAAAAATCATTTAAGCCAAATCAGCTTGACTAGAAATGACTTCATTTTGATTCAACGCAAAATTGATTTTTAAATTAAGTAATATGCAAATCATAATGATATATCAAACATTATATATTTCATGTGAAATTTTGAGTGGACTTGAACTAGATTTGAAGTGAGTCAAATCAAATTCAAAATCTAGTCTAAGTCAAATTTTAAGCAATTTTAGAGGCAAGTTTCAAGCTTCTCTAGCAGCCTTGCTCTCACAAAGAATTTGTTTGTCACATTTTGTCTTCTGCACACACACTGAAATTACTTCCAGAAACATAAGCTTTTCAGCTATCATGTGCTCTCATGAGCATCATACACTATAGGATATTGTAGACCTACAAAAACGACAGCAAACCCAATGAGAATTAATTGGCTCCTGTGGTATTGCCCCACCTCACAAACTATGAGAAACTGGCTGTGCGTGGTTAAAAAAGCCAATAAAATGAAAAATAGCACCCATTTGTGACTAAATTAAAAGCTCCACAGTCGGAGCAACAAGTCTGTGAATGACAGGTATTCTACGCTCAATTACCACCAATGGAGGAGCCAGATGGTAATTGGTCTTTTTCTTATATTAGAAGATTAAGAGATCAAATTTCCTCACATATTAATTAATTTGATGTTCTTCTGTCAAGCTGTATATGGACAAAACCTGAATAAATGCATACACACTACTACTATTTGCTATGCTGTGTTTGAATAATTATGCATAAGAAAGCAGCATTAAAATTTCAGGGGTAAAAAAAAAAACCTGAAGAGTCAGAGCACTGGTGTGTTTGGTAACCAGAAAGTTCGTCAGATTCACAAAATATGCCAGGGAGGAGTTAAACAAGAGGTACCAAATAATTTTGATATCTTTTCTAGCAAGCGCAAGTGTAATGCCGACCACATTCTGCTCCATAAAAAGTGTAGCAGGAAGCAAGAAAACAACGGCAATTGGAGCCATATATAGCAGAAGATTCATTGAGTTCAGCTTCTCCCTAATCAAAAAGTACGTATACAAACAGGTCTCAGTAAATTTTAGCCTAATATTACTGGAACTAAATGCAAATGCAAACTTTGAGCGAAATGTGAAAAAAATAAAATTAAAAGTTTATATGATAATCAAGGCAGGATGGCTGAAACTTGGTATAAGAATGCTTAATGGAAATGAAATATTTACCCCTCAGATGATAATAAAATCCCTTGTAACACTGACTTCAGTGCCCTTGCAGCAGTAGCACCAATACACATGATGAATCCAAATAAGTGAAAACTTGGCTCTCCCTGCAGAGGAAAACAGATACGAATCAACAACCACAATATACGTTCTTTTAAAGAACATAAATCAAACTTGAAGCAATAGTTGGGAAAAGAAAATTTTGGCCCACAGCAATACCTTATTATGGTCTAAACAAGCTAAGTCTAAACAAGGTAAAATGTAAGACAAGCCACGTAGAAGGTTCAAAGTATATCCATTGTTCTGGTGGTGACAGCAGTGTTAACCACACTGTATCAACCATACTATAAATACTTTTTTCTTTTGCCACAGCCATTTTTTCTAGCGCATTTCCTAATAAGGCCTATAACTGAAACTAATATAAGATCAACCATCTCTTCTCAAAATGCCAGAGTGAAAATATTCTTAAGTAACAAGCCAGACGATCAAAGTAGTCTATTGAAATGTCAAAACCATAAACTTAACAAAAAACATTTATAGCCTTCTCAACTCTAGAACTATGTAATGCCATAAATCTCAAACCTTCATCAGCTGTGGCATATCGCTTTCATGCCTGAATCAAGCTAGATGGGAAAGAATCTAGCAAAATGATTGCTCAAAGATTAGTTTAAATGGCAAATAGTGCAATTATCCCACTACACCAACCACACAACAAACTGGTTACCAGGCATTACCTACCATCATCAGAAAATTATTGATGGACTTCTTAGGATTCAGTGACTAGGAATTGGGAACTATTTGTTGTGTAACATCTCAAAAGGTATAGAAAAGTTGCAATTTATTTGAAAAGCTCGCTGCTACTGCTTCCTTGAAAAAATAGCCTGATAAAAGTTAGACAACAGACAATTCAAAGAAGAAAAAGAACAGATGATTGCACCTCACTTAACTACATATACAAGATCCTTTTAAACAATTTAATATACGTCAATTAAATAAATCTTCTGACTCCTACATGTAAAAAAAAGGCTATATAGCTTCCTAGAGCAGAACCCCCGCTGTTACAGCAAATAACAGCGCTGCTGAAAAAAAAAATTAAGAGCATTATTTAAGCCTAGGAGACAACAAGAAAATATACCACTTGGCTATGCACTTTCAGCACTCATTGCTAACCTACGGGTGTCAATGGTTAGTATGCCAAGAGCCGGCATATATTTTCAACTTATTTTGGAGAAAAAGAAACCAAGATCAGCTATTCCAGCTTTACCCCACAATGTAACACTTCAAAAATGATTTAGATAATGGTAACAAAATTAGAAAAAGAATTCATGCACCAGATCAATCCTATGGATCAAGAAAGTTCAAACAATACCAACAAACTAAAAATGTATTCTTGCACCAGGAATATTCGCGGTCGCTCATTCAGAAGACTATATTAAAATTTAGAATACCATATCATATTGCCAAGCCTATCAAATTTATTTTTAATAGAAAAAAGGTAATTACGTCTGTACATGGGCACAGGCACCCACAAATGGAAAGTTCGTGTACTAAAAGTCTTGGTCACTTATCTTAAGTTGACTTGGCCTAACCTTTCCAAAATTGAGCATGCTTCAAATGAGAGCCAGCCCATCTAGATCCAATATTATATAATCAGAAGGTAGTTTTAGTAATGTAGGAAAAGCAAAGAGTTCCCTTATCAGATCTCAAACAAAGAAAAAGCAATTTTAGTGATGCAGGACAAACAAAAATGACCACTCACCTGATCACAAACAAGAGGCAATCAAGTGATATAGCGTACCTGTATTTTATGTTATTCAATTGTACTTTATTTTATTCCAAATAATGGGTGGGGGCCAGCCATGTAAGAATTGAAATGAATATCATATCTCAAAATTATTTTTAAAATATTTCAATCACCCCAAAAATTAAGGATTCCTAATTACCAAAAAAAAAAAGATCTTGGTCAAATTTGAAGAAGTTTACTTTGTTTCTAAAATTACATATTATTTTAAGGGGGAAGGGCCACATTTTTTAGCAGGAATTTCTGAGTAAAATTCCATGATATTTTCAATCTTTATTGTCACTCGTGTATTATTTAATGCACACACTCCAATGAGAAAAAGGTTTTTTTATTGGTTGCAAAGGTGTCTTCTATTATGGATGGGTGCAGCTAGCTTTTGGATTTGTTTAAGAACAACCAAGTTACAGTTTAAAAGTCCTGGCATATCCTCCTCTCCCTCATTTTGAAAACACTTCAATCACCCCAAAAATTGAGGATTCCTAATTACAACAACACAAAAAAAAAGACCATGGTCAAATTTCAAGTGGTTTACTTTGTTTCTAAACTTAGAGATTATTTAAAGGGGGTAGGCCACATTTTTTAGCAGGAATTTCTGTGGAGGAAAATTCCAAGATATTGCCAACCTTTATTGCCACTCGTATATTATTTAATGCACACATTTCAATGATAAAAAAAGGTTTTTTGATTGGTTGCAAAGGTGTGTGTTCTATTATGGATCGGTGCAGCTAGCTTTTATTTTCGTTTTAGGATTTGGACATTTATTTTAAAACTACTAGACTCATCTACTCCAGTCCTTTTGAGGAGGAGGATCGGACTAGTGAGGTGGGACTTACACCTTATCCTATAGACAAGGCGGCCAGATTAGCCCGCACGTCGTCCCGGTTTAAGGGGGCTGCATCGAGGCGCCTTCCTGCCTGTCCAGTTGTTATAAGACGCGCTGGTTAATGTCTTGAGACACTGCGACCGATAATAGATCTTCTAATCCAACGATCTATAAGAAACATGTGGGTCTTCACTTTTCCTAGGTTTTCGCTATAAAAGATCTTCTAATCTAGCAGTCTAAAAGACGCATTAGAGTCTTCACTACCTTTCCTTTGCGTGGATTTTGAACCGGAGAAGGATAACGAAGCCGAGGGAAAACAGTAGAGATGGAGGATTATCTGGCTTCGAGAGGAATACAGGGGAAGGGGGATAATCTCTCTCTCCCTCCCTCTGCCATTTTGTTACAACCAAAAAAGGTAGAAATGATGAGGGCCATGGGGCTTTGCTGCGCAAGCTTCTCGAACATAAGGGTAGTTTCTTCTCTCTCGTGCGGTTCTCTCTGTGAAAAGGAAAAATACCAACAGTGAGGAAGCCCTTTTGCGGCTTTGCTTCGATCACCCTCTAGTCTAAGTCGACCGAGGCTTTGTTTGGTGAGTTAAGAGCAAGCGGTGGAGCGGGAACAGTTGCACGAGAATTTAGTATTAATTAAATTTAATTAACCGAATAAATAAATACTAATTAGTTAATTAACCAAATTAATAACATTAATAAACTTTAATGATAATTTCTTTACCGTCAGCACATAGCTCATCCAAAAAAGGTAAAAGACAAAAAAAAAGCATTTTGCCAAACAACCTAAATCCAAATCATAAAACTAGGGAAGAGTTCTGGGTGATGAAAATGAAAATATGAAAAAGGAAAGAAAATTTACCAAACATGTTATCTCATCATAGTAATAAACAAAAATGCAAACAATAACATTACAGAAAGTGCTAATGAGAAAACCCAAAAAAAAAAAAGTTTATCACAATTTTAGTCTAGAATTTGTTAAAACTGATATACCAACAGAGAAAGGGGATTGAACTGAAGTTCAAAAAGCACAATTCAGCCTTCAAAAAGATTGATCCGTTCCTAGACTTTCAATTTAAGTTCTTTTCAAATATCACAAGCCTCAATAATTAGCTTATATATAATACACACAACCTTCACACTATATCTTTCTATTATACATTTCTCACTGAAAAAAAGGAAGAATTTTTTTTCTGATGACTTAATATAACAGTTTATATTACCGCTTCTCCTAGGTTTGATAGCCTAGACAAAAAAATAAAAAAATAAAATAATAATAATAAATAAACAACATTAAGGTTAGCATTCTCATAAGGCCTATGGATGGATTATAACTAAAGTAGAAGAAGAACGGTTTCTTCCAATAAAGTAACATCTTTAGCTAATCTAATGAAGAATAAATAAAAACTAAAACCATGATGGACTCAGTTAACTAGCAATGTTGCCATTACCAGCAAAAGAAGGTAGAATACAACCATCCTGATAGGTTGGTTCTTAATCCCACTCTAAACCACAGTAGAAATTCATTAAATAACCCACATGGAAATCATACCAAATGATCAACCTCTATGGCTTCAAAAGATTAATAATCCAGTTAATTCACGGAAAAAAGCAACAAATACAAAGATCAAGAACACAAACTAAAGGTTAACTGAAACATATCCACCAAGCAATTATAAATATCGAATAGGCAAGCATAAAAGTAAAACAAGATCTCCCAAAATAATAATAAAAAAAAAGTGCATGACGAAATATTCCAAAGTCCACTAAATTATGAAAAATTAAACCGCTGACTCACCCCGCTGGCTATAATAACGCCGGTGACGACGGGGACCAACGTGACGTAGGTAATCCACGCCTCCCGCCGCACCGTCATGATATAGGCGAACACCGCCGTGAAGAAGGGCGTAGTGGCACCGACGGCTTGGTTGAAGGATACCGGGAGAAAACGCAGTGAAATGTTTCCGCTGACGACAGATCCGCAGAATACAAAGCTGAGTGCGGCGATTTTGACGAACTGGAGACGAGATCTCACGGCCTGCATCGGAACGAGCTTCAACCACGCGATGGCGACGTAGCTGAGCAGCGAACATGCCGTCATGTGGCACATAGTCAGGAAGATAGGAAACCTGAAGCCGTAATTGCTCAACAAATACTTGTTCAGAAGAAGCACGCCGATGTTGGACGAGTACCACGAGATCACCAACCCCACCGTGAAAAAGCGGCCGTTGACCACCGGCGCCGGTACGATAACCTTCCCGGTCATCGTTCCAGCTCCTCTCCCACCTCCAGCGAGATACAGCGAGCTGGATCGTTTTCCTACCACCTCCCTCCAAGAAATGTATGGATACTGCAGTTCAACTAGATTTCGCAGCGAAGCGCGGCGGCGGTGGACGGAATTAGGGTTCCGTCGGCGGCGCAAGGAGGATTGGCCGGAGCTGCTACCAGCGGCTCTGATTCCAACTTTTCTTCCTTATTTGAAGGTCCTTATTCTACATCTTATCACGACTCTTAGCTACCGTCCGTTTTTTTAATAAAATAAAGAGACATTTACATAGATAGCACACGATTTTAATCTATTTACATATCTCACCCTTGATCTTTCATATTTACACTTTTTAAGAGTGAAATGTACAATTTGGTATACCGAAAACCTATCGACATGGATTTGATCTCAAATGAATCTCACACACTTAGGGTCCGTTTGGGGCAGTTTATTTGGTGCGATAACATTTTGAAAACGCATCAGACCTGTTTCGGTAAACCGCGTTTTGGCAACTTATGCGTTTTCAAAATCTGAAAACATCATTTTCACACCGCACCTACCTAGGAGTGGTGGGAGCATTCTGTCTACGGTCTGGCTTTTCCAAAAAAATAAAAAATTGTAATAGCTGCCGCACCTAGTTTATCAACAAATTATTTTTAATAAGCTTATTAGCAGATTATTCAATAAGCTAATAAGTTGCAGCTACCCCAAACAGACCCTTAGTAGACGTTGTAGGACAATAAAGAGCCCCCATGAGACACGCAAAGCTTAGATAATAGTCGTCAACCAAAAGCAATTGAATTGATGAGTCAGAGAACCCACTGAGAACTAAATTGGTCGGCAGTTTCTTCACAATCATTAGGGCGAACGACCAAATATGTCCTGCCAATATCATTGTTGCGTTTCGAGCTATAGTCGAGTCATCAGCCGATCAGACGGTCATATTGAAATAGGTCGTCGATAAGTTCAACTGCCTCATCCTTACCGGACAGATCACCTAGTCAAGGATTCTGAGTTATGAATATATTTTAAAATTAGTGAAAATATTTTATTATTAAAATAATTTATTAATTTTAGAAAATGAAGGTTTAGATAGAAACCACTTAATTTTTTAAATTTATTTATTACTAATATATAATATTAATTACTATTTTATTCATTATTTTTTTTCAAATAGCTCACATTCAAAATTAATTTTAAATAGCATACTCATGTTGAATTATCTGAAAAATAGAAACA
This sequence comes from Papilionanthe hookeriana x Papilionanthe teres, assembly GCA_022702705.1. NCBI lineage: Eukaryota > Viridiplantae > Streptophyta > Magnoliopsida > Asparagales > Orchidaceae > Papilionanthe > Papilionanthe hookeriana x Papilionanthe teres. Next base: position 15,873,025 of record CM040436.1, read on the forward strand.
TTTGCAAACATATTATTCGATTCTTATATATTTATTCGTGTTGATTTTCAGAATTTAGCAGAATTATTTTATTGAAATGAAAAGGGATATAAATATTATTTACATGAATGACAGAATAGGAAAGACAAGAAAAAGAAAATAATATGAAAAGAAATGTATAACATATATATCTCCAATTAGTCAGTTCCTAATAATTACTTGGAGATAATATGAAATATAAAAGCATAAAATTAAAAAATAAATAAATACAATCCTCATAAACTTCTCACACATCCCTTCAAGTTGAAACATAGATGTCAATCATGTTTAAATTAGATTTAAAATCATGAAACAAAGGGCAATGAATATCTTTGGTGGATAAAACTTGAAGTCCTCGTCTTATGGTAATCAACCCTAAGAGCATTTAGAGATACATTTAGGTGACTGCGGTTGTCTTTTACCATAATTTCTATAGTGTTTGTAGGTAAACAGAAGACTTCTACAGATAATGTTGCAGGGAAGTAGACACCTATAGGGTATTGTTGCAAGGAAAATGAAGAACACATGTGGGAAAAACTGCAAACTATGGCCTGCAGGTAAAAAAAAAAAGAACATTTGCAGGGAAAACTGCGGTGTATGGTTTACAAGTAAAAAAGAAGAACACCTGCAGGGAATGATGCGGGGCATGGCTTACAGGAAAAAAAAATAAATAACTGTAGAGAAAACTGTAGGGTATGGTCTGCAGGTAAAAAAGAAGAACACTTATAGGGAAAGTTGCAGGGTATGGCCTGTAGAGGAAAAAAAATACTTGCAGAAAAAGCTGTAAGGTGTGGTCCTGTGGATAAAACGAAAGAACACTTGAAGGTAAAAAAGGAAGAACACAAGCAGGGAATGCTGCAGGATATGGCTTGCAGGGAAAAAAGAACACATGCACGGAATACTGCAGGGTATGACCTACAGGTAAAAATGAAGAACATATGTAGAGAAAGTTGCAGGGTATGGCCTATAAAAAATAAATAAAGAACGACTTTTTTGATGGAAGATCAATTCCAAGATTTCCACCTTAAATTATGTGCCATATGTTTCTTGAAGAATTTCATCGAAGTGGGTTAATCCCTCAATGTTTTCAATTTTTACAAAAGTTTTAGTTTGTTGTAGCTCACCCAACTTTGATAGGAATTCATGAGCCTGGAGAACACCCCTGCCCGCCGTGTATAAAACTGCGACTTGAAATCAATTTTATTTCTAACTCTCCAAGCACTGATGACCTTGTCAGCTTCGAAAAGTGTAGGCAAATTAATGTAAACTTTAGAAATGTGCAAAGTGAATGAAGATGTTGTTAGAGTAGTAGAGTTCTTTATTGCGCGAACAAGATCATCATCTTGTGTCTGAATTACCTCCAATCAAATCAAAGTTGTCTCACTTCCCATGAATAATTATTGACAAATAAATAGTCTCCTAATTTAACTGCCTTAGCTAGCCCAGTTAAATTAATTGGCATCCTTGTTTTTTTTCAGAAATAAGAACTATTGTTGCTTCTGCTTCTAGCGAAATAGCATTTCCACTTTTATTGAAAACCTGCAGCTCAGGTCCAATAGTGTCCAGCATTATAGCGCACAGCTTTTTGGTGCTTTTCACAGCCGTCTTGAGGTTTTCTAAAGTTTCCTGGTGATATACATGTTTCCCCAAGAAAAGTAGCGCGCCAAAGACATTTCAAATTTCAGGCAGGCTGATATCACCTCTGTAGATTGCAACTGAGACCCAAGCATCCCAACAATCTTGGTCATTGCTGGGAAAAAAAACTAGGCCTCGATGGCTCCAGGAAAGAAGACATCCTGATAGGTTCTTCGAGAAGTAGGTGTATCGACTGTATCTTCTTAATCAAATTGAACCTCTCTATAACTACACCTTGCCCATAGCTTTCCTCAACGATTCTCTGGAACGACTCAGTCTATGAACTAAAAAGGTTTGAACCCTTGCTTTCCTTTTCTTTTTCTTACGTTTCCTTTTGGGTTAGAGTGTTCGGTAAAAGTTTTAGTTGCTTACATAAATTTCACCACCAAGAGGAAGGAGATTTAGGCCCCGTTTGGGGCGGCGTTTAGGGCGACTGCGCTGTACCGCGCCGTGATTTTTTCGCGAAGCGGAAGGGAGCCTGGTAGGATTCGCGGCAGTATGCCGCGAAGCTACGTGAAAGCCGGCCGCGGGATAAACCCCGCGGCCAGGACTTTCGATCCGCTTCGAAGAATTTCTTTCCTAGGTTTGCCCTCGTTCGCTTGCTGCGCCCCTCCCGAACTCCTTCGTGCCCTACATCTTCTCGCGCCCCTGAACTCCTTTTCTCATCTTCCTCCTCGATTGCGAAAGAATCCAAGGTAACTTCTTCCGATCTATACTCTACCGAGACCCCGTCCCCCTCTCCTTGTCTATTTCTCGTTCGCGGCTAGGGATCCGATGGAAAAATAGCCATTTTCTTCCGATCTTTGCCCTTAATGCGGGGCGAGGAAACGATCTTGTGAGAAATGGAAAATCGAAGTCATTTTGGGTTATTATAGATTTAGGAACTTTGGTTTACTTGGATTTGGAAACTTATGCTCTCCGATTTTCGTTTGATAGCCTTACGATATTGCTATGGATCGATTGAGAAGTTGGTTTTCTGCTATTGCATATATTGCGAGTTTTATGTTTGATCATTCATGACATTTTTTTCTTGTTGTTCCAAATTGATAAGTCTGTTTAGAGAGAATTTATAAAGCTGTGTTGTGCTCTTTTTAAATTTACGCAATGGTTGTATGGAGTGGATTTAGAGCGAGTGCTTCATTTTTTTTTGAAATATATAGCAATAAGCATTTGGTGTAGTGCTTATTGCAAATAGTTTCGATCTTGTGTATGGTCGGTTTTGACACGGTTTTGACATTTAGGAGCACTACTTAGTTAATTTGAAAATATATGCATAGGAATTGGGCTTTCGGTTATTTCGGATATCTTGGAATTTTAGAAGCGGTGCAAATATGTATGTTTACTAGTTAAATTAAGGATAAGTTTTGTTGAGCGCGATCGACTTCTCTAGCTCCTCTTTTGCTTTGGCTTTGAGTTGGGACTACTTGTAGCTTAATTGTAAGTTTGTCCCCAGTCTCACTATGGCTCGGGTTGGACTGCAATGTCCCGGTTTTTGCTCTTGTGATATTTATCCTTGCCTTGGCTCTGTTTTGAGTGGGCTGCAGCTTATTGTTGGCTCGGTTCTTGCTTCATGGTGGTTTGTGTTTAGCTTTATCTTGGAGTCGTTGTAATTTGAAGTTGGGCTAATTTATTTGGTTCGGTTGGGTGCTTATCGATGGCTCGGGTTTGATCCTATCTTGGCTCGGGTTGGGACTTTGGTTCTCTTCGGGTTTGATTTGATGTTGAAGTTTGCTTTAATTTAGAATTGGGCTCGGGTTTGTGCTCTGTTTGGGCTTTATGTGGTGAGCTCTATGTCTATTTAGTGAGGGCTCTCTAGGGTGTTTGTGAAGGATTTGGGTTCGGTTTGGGACTTGGCGTGAGCCTCTTGATGTTGAGTTGTGATTTTGAGGTTGGATGGGGGCATTGAAGTGCATCTCCCCTAGATATCTTGTACTCTGCATCTCCCTTAGCTTCTATATAAGGCTGCATTTCGGTTCAAAATTTGAGGGAATGTCTTTGTTCTAACTTACAACAAACAGAAACTTCCTATTTTAAGTGCATCTCCCCTCGCTCGAATGCTTTGAAGTTCGAAGATTATTTTTTCTTTCAATTTTACCTTTTTCTTCTTGTTTAACATGCATGTTCTTATTTTAACATGCATGTTAAACTTCCTATTTTAACATGCATGTTCTTATTTCGATTTGCATGAGAAGGGCTTAAAAATATACGAGAAAGATGGAGAAGGCATATGTTTTTTTGGCAATTGTTCTTGCTAGCGGCTTCACTATGGATCTTGCTCTTTGATTATAGAGATACAATTGGTCTTGCTAGTCGCTTCCTTGAGGTCGACCCATTGAAAGAAATTCATTTTATGTTGAACACATGTTATATGAAAGTTGGTATATGCGGTTCTTATTGCATTGGAATTGGTATCTCCATAAAGTACGTAACATCACAGTATAATTGGTGTGTAACTTTAGGTAAATTGGAGTTTGAGTGTTTATAGTACTTTGAAATGCTTATGTATTGTTCTCTATTTCAATGATAAAGAAATATCATTTCTTTCCAGTGGATGTAGGTCGGTTAGATCGAACCACGTAAATTATTCTCTTCTTTGTGTTTACTGCATCTTGGTTAGTTAATTACGATTTATAGTCATCAATCTTAATATGAGTAAAGATATAACTAATATTTGTGCTTATTCATAGTATGGTTAATAAGAACGAAAAGTTGCTTACTTTCATATGACTTTGGGAGAAGGATATAAAAATAATTTTCGCGATACATGCGTAGCGGAAGTCGAGAAAGGAATAGGCCAAGTCTTTCTTACGAAGAAGGTTAGCGAAAACGTTATCACGAAATTTTAAGGATGTCGCAGGCGAGAGATTATGACGATGCTGACTAAAAAATAAATGGGACAAACTCGAAAAAGTGGAAAGCTTTGGAAGGACCTAAAACAAGGATCGACGAGCTTAGGTTGGGATCCATCCAACGAACAATTGCGGCATCGGATACATAGTGGAGTGAAAGACTTGCGGTAAGCTATCATTCGATTAATAATTGCGATGTAAATCATTTTTTTGTTTTTAGCCCTCTAATGAAATATAATTTGATGTTACGGATTTTTCACTACGACAAAAAGTTCGAAACAGTTGGGATAGAACCGAATTGGAGGACAAACTAGATAGAATGTTTGGTGGCGTAGTAGCTACGGGGAAATTTTCGAGCTACAGCGAGTCGAATAATGATTGAAACAACCCTCGAAGAGGTTGCGGTAGAATTATCGAAACGATTCGGCGAGAACTCGGGTTTACGAACAAGCCGAAATGCAATCGACAAATCGTACGAAGCGGCCCGGATCGAAAAGAGGAAGAAAAATACTTGTTGCAACTATGAAAGAGCGACTCTCACTGCTGGTGGAATCAACGAATGATGCTCCACACGAGTTCGAAAACCGACGTCCAGGCATGTTGTTAGTCTTCTACGGGAAGACCCGGACATTATAGGGGATCGTGATCTTTTCTTCTTTCTTATCGACCTCCTTCGGGACTCTCTCCATCGAGACTTCTTCACTGCAGATTGACAGAGAGCTACGAGTCGAATACATACGCTATTATTATAATCGTCGCACATTGTGATTTGATTTGGAGCTCGATGATTTTATTTCATCTATCATTAAATCTTGTTAGCGATGTTGTTGTTTGGACAATTTCTATTTGAAATGTGGAATGTTTGAGTTATTTCGTCTCTAAATATAGTTTATTCATTTGCTTCTTTTAGTCGGTTGTTGATTTCTATAGAAAGTAACTTGTTCGATACGAAGGTGCGGTTTACACCGTCATGAATCCGGAGGAAGTCCAGACGGCGTAGGAGAAATGCGACGATAAATATAATCTTCTGATATTATAATACGTACGTCGATCGTGAACGCTTGCTACAGCTTCATCTCGGATTGGAGAAAAATGGATGGGTGAAATGATATCGGGACACCTGACGAGATTTCGTAACATCTTCGCGTATCACGTGATGTTTTCGGAGATCCGCTAAGTAGACTAATAACATCTCGTGGACTTCATGGTCTTCGAGACAACATGCGTGAAGTATTGGGCATCACATCGTACATACTATCACGAAATGAGTCGATGCGGGAGCGATGGAACGATTCCAGGCGTTCGTCGGAAACAATAAGCCGATATTTCTCGGTTGGTTTGAACTTCTCTTACTCGGTCAGCCGAATACATAATAAAACCAACTAATCCAGAGTTTTGCGAGGATCCCGACGAGATTCTTAACGATGACCGAGTATATCGCTGTATTTCGAGGTACGCATGTTTCTTACGCATAATTTATTAATGGATTACATTTTGAAATAATTTTTACGTTTCATAGGATTGCATCGGCGCGATCGATGGAACGCATGTTCATCTTTATAGTACTGGGATAACGAGAAAGTTGCTTTTATCGGTCGTTACGGGAGGACGACTCGAATATAATGGTTGTTTGTGATTTCGACATGTGCTTTACGTTTGCGTTAGGTTGGATGGGAGGGCGGCGCACATGACGATCGACTCTTTAAAATTAGCAATGAAGGCTGGACTATAATTTTCCTCACTCACCGCACGGTAAGGTCATTTGTAATATAAATAGTTGATGTTTGTGGTCACATAAGCTTACTAAATTTTCTATCATTACTGAGCAAGTATTATTTGGTAGATGCTTGGCTACCGATACGGAGGGTATCTTCAACCAGTATCACGATACTGAGATATCATATTCAGGATTTCGAAAGAATGTAGTAATCGAACGAAACGAGAAAGGAGTTGTTTAATAAGAGACATTCATCCTCTGCAGGCGTTATTGAGAGAACATTTGGAGTTGGAAGAAGAAATGGGTCATTCTTCGAGATATGCCACCCTATCCGATTCCCAGAACAAGTGCGGATAGTGTTGGCAGCTATGGCCTGCATAACTATATCAGAGCAGCATCCAACTCGAGCGATGTTGATTTCGACCATGCCGATCAAAATGACGAGGTTCTTCTGATCGAAGGTTTTGAGGACCGCATTGAACCAGTCTCAACTACGAGAACATAACGATAGTGCACCAATCTGTACAAAAGAAGGGAGGGTGCTGAAACGAAATAGCGACCTTCGAGAAGACATTACTCGATTGTTAGTTGGAGAGTGATTTGGTCAGCGATCGATGTATGTCTTTCACACTCTGCGAAGTAGTTCTTAACATTATTCTAATTCGACACTCTAGCTTGATTCTTTTCATTTTGTTTGATTATTTCGTACTACAATTAATTAAACTCGCATGTGTGCTTCAATTTCGAGTAAACATGAGCTCAAAGACGTCGATTACTCTCTCGTAGATTCTTATGTCATGTGTCAGTCTCAGACATCTCTTTTAGCATCACGTCAGTCGCATAGACTTCGTACGAAAGTTTTATGCTCGTCTCGGAACATTCCGGATCGGTGCGGTTTCTTCGATGGGCGGATAGTTCTACAGATTCTCACGAGTCAGATGTCGGGAGTGTACGACCACTACGGAAGACAGAGTGACACGGGAGTTCTGACGTCTCAAAGCTAAAGTGAACGTTATTATATTGTTGGTTGTTGTTGGAATAGTCACTCTGATTTTTTGCTCTCTTATTCTTCTACACGTCTTGAGAGACTATATGTTTCTTTGTAAACTACTATGACTTTTTGAGATATGCGATCGTTATTCTTGATGTGTTTTCGTTTCGAATCCCTGTGTAGACATATGATTTAAAAATAAAAAATTTTTAATGCTTTCTTAATATATATAGATATACGAACAATATGAAGCTAAAAGAGTTCTTTATACGTTAAAAAATTTTAATACTTTTAAAATATGTACATATATTATTTAGTTACATATTTTTTAAAGCTCCTAAATGTTTCATTAATTGGAACAATCTATTTAAAAAATAAAAATTTTCAAATATATATTTTATTAAAAATATGATATAATAAAGCTCGTAAATATTTTATTATTAAATTAAACTAAGATATAATAAAGCTCGTAAATATTTTATTAATATACTTAAATAATTTCATTTATATAGTGAATTATTGCATTAAAGCGATAATTCACTATATAATCTAGATACTGATAAAGCTCGTAAATATATATTTTAAATATAAAAATTTAAAAATATAATTTAAATTTATTAGTTTGTATATTTAAAATATAAAATTTTTTAAAAAAATTTCGTTTACGAAATACTCGTATACTTATATAAATATATCGAAATTTTAAAACGGTTTTAATAAACGAGGGCGATCTAGTCATTTCTCGCTCTACAGTTGTTTTCCACATTACACGAACTAAACAGACAATGACACTCACATGTTTCTTACATATTGCTTCACAAGCAGATAGCATATTCTGCAATCTAAGGAAAAGCTGCGAACCTACCAAACAGGCCCTTAGATGCAGTGGAAAAAATGTAGGAATATGCGTCTCCACTAAAGAAGCTTGTAGGAATTTGTGGCCTGCGGGAAGTTTTCCAGCCGACATACAAGATTTCCAGCTGTCAAGGATCTGTAGGGAGAGCGTTACAGCTGTTAGTTCCTGCATGAAATAGTTCCGACACCTAGGGCCTACAAGGAGAGGAAGTTTTCAGTATCCAGTACCTGCAGGATTTGTTTCAACGGCTAATTCCTATAGGAAGGAGTTTCAACGGCTAGGTTCCATAGGGAGAGGAAGTTTCCAGCGGTAGAAGATCTTCTCCTTCGCCGGAGACTCTAAGATTTGTTTCAAGGCTCTAATACTATATTGATTTTCATAATTTAGCATAATTATTTTATTGATACGAAAAATAGGTATAAATACATCTTACATGAATCCTAGAATAGAAAACATAAAAAAAAAAACATAAAAAATATATATAACACATATATCTCCAATTGATTAATCCTAATAATTATTTAGAGATAAACGAAACAATATAAAATAGGAAAGCATAAAATAGAGAAGAAAATAAATTCAATAGATTTTACCTTAGAATAGGAAAATTTACATACATACTAAATTTTTTTAAGTATTTACATATCTAATACATATATTTTCATATTTACATTTACAATACTTTGATGTTATAAATTTATGCATGAAAAATATACTTCACTTTTAAAATGTAAATAATAGTTATATTTGTGATGTGATATTAATGATTTGAATGATATGCAAGTAAATACGAACATTTAAGTGGTAAATATGTAAATACATAAGAATGGTGTGGTATGTATGTAAATGCCCATTGAGCTATTTCACTTGTGCAAGTGTTGGTTATCTTATAAACTTTTATATCTACAACACCAACACGTACATATATCAATAAAATAAAATACATTATTTCTAATGATGAATATTGTAATAACAGCAGAAAAAGAAAAAGGTCCAAATTAAAAACTATCTCGAAGGTTTCCTCATTAAGAGGAGAAAAAATTGCGTACGTAAGACGTACGCAGAGATGCATACGTAAAAGGGTATAAAGAGATTACACAGGAGTTATATCCAAGTTACAATCCTCTTGTAATCTATTTATAACTCCCTTGTAACCCCATTTAACCTAACAATAAGTCTGCGTTTCTGTTTTCATGCATTGGTAGGTTACATGGGGGTTACAAGGGTTATAAGTAGATTACAGGGGGTATAGGAGGGTTACATAGGGGTTATAAGTAGGTTACAGGAGGATTGTAACCTGGATATAACCCAATGTAACTCCCGTATACCCCGTATTTATGTACGCAGCTCTGCGTACGTCTTACGCACGCAATTTTTTCTCCATTAAGAGACATACGTCTTATTTCATCGAAAAAAAACTTGTGTACGTTGTCTGGACGCAAAGCTGCGTCTGAACAACAATGCGGTTGTGAAAAAAGAAAAAAGAAAAACTGTCGCGATAAGTGCATCGCTGCCGTTATCCGGATGCAGCAACATCCAGACAATGCACGCAAGTTTTTTTCCATTTCATCAGACGAAACAGAGAGAACGGGAGACTGAGAGTTCAAGGGTTGTGTCGAAGCAAAGAGAGGAAGCACATCGATCTCGTGTGCGGTGTCATCCCAGCGTGTAGTATTTTGGGTGGTTGATATGTAAAAATCCCAAAACAATATGTGCACTCCCACCAATTGCTTCATGGGGGCCAAATTTATTGAAGAATTTGATAATAAAGAAGAGGAAGAAGAATGAGGTTGATAAATAACAATTGTCTAGTAAACACCATTTATCCCAACGAATTATCTTGTCGGTTGGAGTCACTAAAGAGTTGACTATCCTTCTATAATGCGGTATAAAAAGTAATTTTGCATGATATAAAATTTAATGACATTCACAAATTTGATCTAGCTCAATGCGGTGGCTACCCGAAGACTGCGGTCTAACTTTCAGAAAATAAAATAAATTTATAATAGCTACAACAGCCTTTTAAACAACGGTTTCACAACTGCTTCTTCTACCAAATGTAGCTAATGGTGTGCACTGTTTGGATAATGCCAAAAAAACAATCCTAATCGTACCGATTTATTGATTTGGTTCGGTACTTGGTTTTAAAATCTGCATACTTTAGTTTATTGGTTATGGTTTAGTTTTTTTGTTATTATTATTATTATTTTTTTTTAACCGATTTAACTGAAAACCGAGTATTAGAAGCGAAGTTGTGGAACTAGAGGAAGATCAAAATGTTATTTCTGGTATTCGATACTTCGGTGGAAGACCGAAATGTATCTTTTACTTAGGGAGAGTTAGGGTTAGCTCTCCATTTCGATTCTTCGAAGCTATCGAGCAGCCTGCGTCCCTCGCCTTGCCCCCAGCTCTAGTTGGTTTGTGCTCTGTGACCTCTGTTGCTGGCTGCCTAGCTCGCCTTGATTAAGAGGTTTGTTTCCTCTTTGGTGTAAGGGTGAAGGTAAGATTCATAAGGCCCGTGCAGAGGTGTGAAGACTCAATTGTGAAAATTGGAAAGGCGGGGAGGCCTAATGAGTCTTCATCCTTTTGGCCTTGGATACCTTGGTTCCCACGAATGAACACCCGTAGTATTTTCAAACACGTGCTTTCTTGTTCTAGTTATTGCCCTATTTTCCTTTACTTTGTCTTCTTCTACAACTCCATCTTCTACAACGAGGTATGCATTTCTTAATCCTAACTAAGTAGTGGGTCATTAGGGTGAACTGCTAAAGAAATTTATGGGTTCATTTTGATATGCTCCATGGTTACACGGTGGATTTACATATATTATTCAGTCTTACTGTTTCATTTACAATCAGCCAAAAAATTCACTAGTGATCAATTTGAACTATATGCTTGAAGATAAAAAGGTTATAAGGAAAGCATATCAAAGCCTTTTGAGAACGGATTTATCTCATTTTTATATGGTGGAAAGCAGATTATGATTTGGTATTCTTTGATTTGATTTCTCATCTTTCTTTTCTTTGGTATGTCGTTATTGCAGATTCAGATTTCTAATGAATAGTCTCTTAAATTTAAAACCTGCATTTGGTATACTTTGATTTAGTTTCTCCTGAATATTCTCATTACATTGATTCGGTTTCTCATAAATTTTAAAACGAGTAGAGAATTTCTGAGAAGAATTAGGAAGTAGAATAGCATTGGGACAATTGTGTTTTGTCTGTCGCGGTTCAACTATGATTTTTGTTGTTAAGTATCGTGTTAGATTTATAAGACAATCTCCTGCTCAACTTCAAAAGTTTAAAGAGTGCATTGAACTAGAAAATATTGAAAGGAAGAGTTTATCAAGCTTAGTTGTTCATACATGATGGAATTCAACATATTTGTTGTTGAATTCAACACTTAAATTTGAGAGAGCCTTCGAGCGCTATGAGATGATCGACCCTTAATTTGAAGCTAAACTTAAGAGGGATCAGAAAGGGAGTCATGGACTAAATGGGGTTCCACGTGATATTGATTGGGAGAACATAAGAAGAATAGTATGTTTCTTTGAGAAGTTCTATGAGCCCACTATATGTATATACGGCTCATTGCATGTCACATCAACACGTTTTTTCATGATATTGTTGAAGTTTTGTGCATGCTTCAAATATTGGAAGTGGATAGAGACCTTGAAATTTGAAACAGTCTAAGAAAATGAAAGAAAATTTTGATAAATATTGAGGTTCTATTGATAAGATAGATTTAACTATATGTTGCAGTTATTCTTGATCCTAAGTTTAAGTTAAGATACATTAAGTTTGCAATCATAGAAATGTATGAAGGCCCCGAGGGAATTGCATTAGCACAATCAATAAGGTCATCTTGTTATGATATATTATATGACAATAAAATGAAGACAGATGGTGAAAATAGAGATGAGAACAACAATGAGATAAAATAAAGTCTAGCAGTTGAGCCTATTGACTTAAAAGATGGAGGGAGAAAATATATGATAATTGAAAAGTTTAGACGACAAAATTGTGGGAGAGAAAGCCGTGACACTAAAGCAGATTTAGAAAAACATTTAGTTAAAGATTCTGAAACTATGCAGGAAGGGTTTGATATTTTGGCTTGGGGGAAGGTTAATGCACCACGATCCTCTCTCAAATGACTAGAGATGTCTCCTAGCAGTTCCAATATCTACAGTGGCATCTGAATCAACATATAGCACAAGTGATTGTTTTCTTGATGCGTTTAGGGGCTTATTAACTCCCAAGATTGGCTAAAAGGAAGATGGACAATTGAGTCTGTGAATGTTGAAGAGAATATTCGTGATGTGGATAAATTTGACGAAGTTAACATGCTAACATGTTTATTTAGGTTATTCTTTTATCAATTTATATTTGAAAATTAATACTAAGTCTATTTTATTATCTATTATAGATTTATCGAAGATTGCAAAAAATTCAACACTTGGGTAAGATATTGATTGTTTGGAAGGCTACAGGATTTTCTTAGACTATTTTGAGCACTGCTGTTTGGTGTTCTTTTTACCATGTTTGCGGAATATTTTGTTCATATATTCAATTCATTGTTGTTTAAAACAAATTTTTGCCTTGTTTGTGGAAGATTTTTGACATGTTTGAGATAGCTTTTGATTCAGCTCTTTGATGATAAGCATTTTTGCTTCAGTTGTGTTGATCACTTCATTTATTGTTGAGGCAGAGTGGCTGACAGTTTTGGCAATATGCATTTGATTATTTGTCAGGTTTAATCATTTGTCACAATATGCATTTGATTATTTAACCAGTGGTGAGGCTGACAGTTTTGGCAAATGCTGACAACTTTGGCAGCATTGTTTGGCAGAAATGAATGCCTACATTAACGAAGTTATAATAGTTCTAAAGCAGTTCATTCATTGCTTGAAGGTTTATTCGTGAAGGTTTCTGGAACGGTGCATTTATTCCTGAAGGTTTCTTGACTAGTGCATTTATTCTGGAGCACGGCAGCAAGCATTTGGTTTGTATGCATGGAACATATTCACCAAAAATGCAGATAGTTGGGCGATTTTCTGGGCGGTTTTGATAGATTTTCTTTTTACTTGGATAAAACTAATGCTATTGCCAATTTATTATTGAATACTTACAGACTCTTGGTTTTCTGCTACTGGTTTTTGGAACAGCATATTGGTATTCTGCTACTGGCCTTTTTATAGGAGGTCCAATTTATTCTATTTAATTGGAATTTGATTGAATCCCTTCATTTTTCATTACTTTGGATACAAAAAACATACTTATAAATATAGGTTGGCGATGCTTCCATGCTTGTAATAAACACTACAGAAGCCTCCCCAAATATTTATCCTTGAAATTCTTGACTGCACTAGTATAGCAATGCATATTATGTACATATTATGAAGTCTCTTTTATATACTTACAGAAGTATGCAAGTATCTGAAGTACTAACCTCGCCAAATCTTTATCCTTGAAATACTTCTGACCAACACTAGTATATAAGCTCTGCAGAAGTATGAAACACAAGTATGTAAGTCTCAACACTATTATATAAGCCTCCCCAAATCCTTATCCTTGAAATACTAGTATGTACGGTGCTTCTGTGCTAGTAATAGCCTATACAGAAATCTCTTTTATAGAAGTGCATATTATCTACATATTATGAAATACTACTGGCATGAGCAACACTGAAATATGTAGATATTACGAGCATCTGTCGATAATGAGTATCATTTATGCATTCTCATTGCAAGCTTTGGAGAAAATGGTGGGATTAGAACATGTGTATTTATTCTTGAAGGTTTCTAGAACAGTGCATTTATTCTTTTTTGAATGGTTTTGATAGTCTTCTTTTCTTACTGGGATAAAATTAAAGTTTTTGGTTTTGATAGTCTTCTTTTTTAAACTTTTTTGTTCCTCGGCTGGCACTTGCAATGGTTTTTGGGCTTCTTATGGACGGCGTTTGGATTTGGAATTTAACTCGACATTTGCAAGTCCAGAATGAAATTTCTAATCTCATTCTTCCTCTTGTCATTTTAGAGGACGGTGATGAGATCCACAACAATATCAATGTGCTCAACCAACATGCCTACACGAACGATGCTCGGATATATTAGTTTAGACAATTATGACTTGGTCATAAGCCTTCAACTTGCCGGTGCTCTATTTATTTCAGAATTCGGTATTGCTTGGATAGCGCATTTCATTGAGATCATTGTATAGACTAAGCTCTCTTTATCCCCCTGGATAGATCTTCTTTTTGGCTTTTACTTTCCTTTGGTGTATTTCGTCTATTTTCATTAAGGTTGTTGTATAGCAAAAATAAACAATGATTGTAAGTTGGTGCCTCAAAAGACCAAGTTGGATGTGATATTGATGAAGCTCAACCAAAAGAGAGAAAGCTCTCGACAATTCTCAAAGAATATTAGTTATAAAATAAAACAAATGTTAGAGTGCTCAAAAATTATGAGTAACTTTCTTGTATTATTAAGAATTTATGCAATTTTCTAAAAGCATTATTATCTTTTTTTTAAAAACTTTATGATTTATTTGTGTTGTACCTCTTATTATATAAGCTATGTTTCTAATCAAATTATTTTTATCAATTGAATATCACTTGTTGTAACTATGTCACTACTTTTGCATGTGTTTTTTTTAGTTTTTATATATCACATACATATATTTCGGTTTATCAAAAACCGAATCGTTCAAACCGAATTAAATTTTGGTTTGGCTGATTCGCTTCAAGTGAAATAATATTTGGTTTGGTAGTTTGGTTTCTGGACTTCAGTTTAGATCGGTTAGCCAAATTTTAAAACTGATCCATCTGAACCGACCGAATACATACCCCCAATTGTAGTCATTCAAGAAAATGCAAATGAATTCATAATGCACACATTTTCTCAAATTATATCACTTAAAAGAATGTCTATTTTTATCATATATGTTATGGATTTACATGAATGAATATGCTAGTAATTGAAGTTCTCCCTAGTCCGAACACTCGTAGAAGCACCCGGCAAGTCTAAAATTCATTGCACTTCGAAGAATAGATAAGGCATATATGAGTTTAATAGAACAAAGAAAAGACAGAGAGGGCATAAGAGCCAAAAGGCGACCAAAAGTTTATAACAAACCATAGGGGCATTTACATACATACCACGCTATTTCTACATATTAAACTTTACTTTTTTACATTTATCCCAACCAAATCTTTCATATTACATCAAAAATATCACCATTTTAACTTTTAAAAAGTGAAATACACATTTTCATGCATACATGTAAAAAATTAAAGTTTAGGTGTTAGACATGTAAATACATAGGAATAGGGTGGTATGCATGTAAATTTTCCCAAACCTTATGGTTCCCACTACAAATTTAATAAACATAGATACCTAAATTGTTTAAGGCTCCATCTTAAACTTCATAGTAGGAATGATAAATGTCAAGAAGAACAATGAACAACAATTGTTGCAAAAGAGGTCATTAAGGATAAAGAGATGCAATTTTGAGACATAAAGATAGCTTTGAAGTTTAATATAAAAAAGCAAGTGCAATTTACAGAAATAAAAAAATTGTCAAGGAAAAAGCAATCAAGCTGCTGGGACCATCTGATTATGTAACCCATTTGGTTAGGAGAAGTACTAAGGAAAAAAAATTATTTATAAGATTCATAATCTTGTTTGTTGGATGAAAATAAAATTCAACTTTGAATTTAGAGTTCACAAATCTCCTTAAAACCCTCTCAAATTCCATGATTGTCATTTTTACCCCCTAAATGAATAACAAAACATTATTTATAAAAACTCAAGACTGTCATTGTTCAGGAAAAGCAATCAAACTGTTACAACAATTAAAAAAAATCAAAAAATAAAAAATAAAAAAATATTCCAAATATCACTGGATTCTGAAACAAAGAAAATCTTCAAAATAAAATGAGCTTGGAACAACTTATTTGTTTAACACCAATTGTTTTACTTACAGTGCATGTTACCAATCAGGTAACCTTCAGACCCCACTCTTTCTATTATTGCCTTCTGCAACAGATAAAAGGAATTTATATATACAAAATGCCAGTTTAAACAGCAAAGAGAGAACTTTTCAAGGAAAGCTTCAGAAAAGAAAGTATTAGAAGTTTATGTAGAAGAATTTATTTTACGTAAAATTAAGCAATAAAATGACCAATTCCACCTAATTCCTATGTATTTACAAATATAGCAACTAATTTTCACTTTTTACATTTGTACAGCCCAAAATTTTATATCACATCATAAACACCACAACTTCAACTTTTAAAAATTGAAATGCATACTTTCATGCATATGTAAGGTGGCATGTATGAAAAAAATTGAAGATTCGGTGCTAGATACATAGTTACATAAGAATTGAGTGGTATGCATGTAAAACTTCCGTAATTCTAAATAATACTTGTGCGTTAGATCTTATACCATTTTTCTTGTACTTCTCCAATTTATGAGTTTGTATCCTAAAAATATGAAATATATTGAATTTAACTTCTTGTCAACCATAAAACTCGCATCATCTATGTATTTCCATGCATCGAGAGTCAAATGCTTCCCTTTTTTGAATAGAATTCTCTTCCTCATAGCTCTTTCCAAATATTCCAGATTTCCTATATTGAAAGCATGAATTGACTCGTCATACCGATAGCATAATGAAAATCAAATTTAACATGTGAAAAACATATTAGCTTTTCCATAATTATTTAATTATTTGAGAAGAGATATTCTCTACTATTACGCTTTTAAAGTATCTCCAAGTTTATGATTGAATTCTGTGAAACTCTAAAAAAGTTTACATCCCAACTTGACTATGATTGTGAAACATTTATTATGTAATTTTGTCGTGAAATAAAACTCCGTGTCGAGCGTATGCGACTTCAATGCTAGAAAATATTTTATCTGGCCTAATTCTGTTGAGATTTGTATCTAATGTAGGATCCTAGTTGTAAATAAAAGAAATCTAGGGATTTAGTTGTAAATGTTGTTGCGGTATTGGTTGCGGCTTGGGAGTGATGAAGGCAGCGGAGCAGGGATTTGATTATGGAGTTGCATTCAATGACAGGCAAAGGATCGAAGCGGTTGTGGTTTTGTGTGCAAGACATAGGGGTTGTGGCTTCGTGGGCTAAGACAAAGCGGATCACACGAACTTGCAGTAAGAAGACCAATAATTAAACCCTTGTGGTTAAAGATGTTAAGAGACGGAGATACTACAGGAGGTAAAGGATTAAAACTTCTGGGGAAGATAGATCTAAAATTCTGAAGTTATTGGTCGAGCTCGTACAGAGAGCTAGCGTCTCGACGGGGTTCAATACCTCAGCACGTGCTCCGACGGAGGTGAAACTAGATCTCCCTCCTATAGATCTGAAGCTCGATGGAAAGGCCATTTAGCTAATTTCATCGGGTCGAGGCTGCTCTAGTAAGGAATAGACTAGAATGATACTTGACGGGGGTCGAGTCAAAGAATGGCGGTGCTGAGGGAGATGAGCGGAAGGCCACACATGCATTGATTTACACCCGACTACTCAACTCGAAGGTTCTATCAATTGCCACATCAGTGGATGGCATTCAAAAGGTGAATGACACCTAGGCAAAATTGAAGAGGACCTATGCTGAGAATAAGAATCACATGAGGGTGTTTCAATTTCAGCGTGACATAGAGGTAATGGTACAGCGTGATAGATCAATCCGGGAGTACTCCAAAGAACTGGAGAGGCTGTGGCAAGATCTTGATCACTTCTCACCTATGTTAAGTTGTAGTGATCCGAGATGCAAGAATGGTGAGATCTTTGCACAGATGAAGTCTACAGTTTCTAGCTCATTTGAACTCGGCTTTTGATCAGAGGAGATAAGTCCTCCTAGCTCAGTCAATGATTCCTTCACTAGATGAGGCCATCGCCGCGATGTTGCAGGAGGAAAGTCGCATGAGGCTACACTCCGAGTCGAGTGGACCTCCAGGTACACGATCAGCTTTGGCTGTCTCAAGCTCAGGTATGACAGTTGTCCAAGGGGCGACCTGCAAGTGCTATAACTGTGGAGAAGTGAGACACCTAAGCAAGACTTATCCAAAGCCACCCAAAGAGAGAGACTGGTGGACATGGACAACCTAGAGTCTGTGGTCATAACATGGGGGCAAAAGAGGTGGAAGAGGAGGCCACCCGATGAATCTGATGGTAGCGGAGAGTGAGGGAGAGACCGGTGGTTTTGAGGATGAGGATTACGAGCTCTTAGAGATGTTGAAAAGGAAGCAGAGAGCGGCAGGTAATGCGACCGAGGAAGCAGAAAGAAATAGGTAATGTGACTGAGGATGCATCCACCTTATCATCATCTAAGGGGAATATTGTTACTTAAGCTCACTCAGCCAAGGATAGTCGTGATACACATGCTCTTGCTTCTATATTCACCACAAGATCACCAGAATAGATAGTAGATTCTAGTGCATCTCAACATAGGACAGGTGTTTCTAGTGAGTTCTCTTAATTACACATCTAGCAGTTTCAGAGAGCAATCAGAACAGTGATGATACAACACTGTTTGTGGTTGGTAAGCGTACAGTGAAGTGTAACTCTAAGACTATGTCCAATGTTTTGCATACTTCTTTTCCAGTAAACATTTTATTCAATAGTGTCATTATACTCCAACTAAAATGTGTTTTATTTGATATTCGTAAAGTGATCTTTCCAGAGATGGGGACTGACTGGAGACTTGGGACTGACACGCGACATAGTGGACTCTTGTACTTGGATAAAGAGGGAATGGACTCAGCCTTGACATCCATGGTAGAGTGTTAGACTAGGAGGATCTAGAAAGAGTGTGAAGGATGTGTTGCTGCTGCATCACAAGCGCATGAGATACTCTTCATTTAGTCTATTGAGTTGTTTGTATCCGTCTTTGTGTGAAAAGACAAATAAACAGAAACTTGTGCGTGATATATGTGAGTTTGGTAAGCACGCTAGGAGCTCTTATGTTAGTTTTGATAATAGGAGTTCTTATATTTTTTATTCGGTGCAATCAGATATATGAGGATTTTATTCTACAACTTCGATGAATGATTACAAATATCTTGTGACTTTATTGATTGTTTCTCTCGTGTTTCTTGGTTATATCTGATAAGGAACAAAAATGATGTGTTTGTTTGTTGTAAAGGGTTTAACAGGGCAATTCAGACTCAATACGGTGCAGTAATGAAGATATTGAGATCTGATAACGAGTCATAATATACCAATAAGACATTTGAGGAGAGTACCTGTCAGCTCAAGAGATACAACATCAAACCACTTGATGATGAAGAATAGTCACCTTCTAGAGGTGGCTAGAAGCATGATGATCTCGATGAATGTCCCAAAGCATTTATGGGGCAAGTTGTTTTGACAACCCCTCAATTATCAACGAAATGACCTTAAAGAGTATTGGAGTGGCGATCTCCTTATGAATTGTTGAAAGGAGATAGTGGCGAGATCCTCCCATTGAAGGAGTTTGGTTATGTATGCTTTGTAATGGATAATAGACCGTCAATAGAGAAGCTGGATCCAAGAGCTGTGAAGTGTATTTTCCTGAGTTATTCTGTCACTTAGAATGTGTATGTTTATTAAAGCCAAATAGAGAAAAGATTGTTTGTGAGAATGGATGTCACCTTAGAGAATTCGAACCATACTACACCTTGAAGGTAACCTCACCCCTTGGTGACTCGTCAAATGTTGGAAATTTGAGGCGATAGGGGGAAAATACTAATGGTGAGAGATTGGTACAAGTGGGAACAATGCCTCATCCCCTTGTGTGGGAACGATCGACTGAGTAAGAGCCAGAAAATGAGGAAAATGAGCCTGAAAATGGTGGGACTCAAGCTCAAGGGGAGCTGAGGGTATATACAAGGAGGAAAGGACAGAATGAGGGAATATTACCTGTCTTGCCACTTGTGCCAATGAGTCCCTTGTTCAGGTGTAACCCCGACTCCTGAGACACCTATGTCATCCACCTCAGAATTCAATCGCATAGGTAATATGATTCCTCCCTCTTCTACTCCTACTCCCATGACTTTAGGGAGGGCCTCTCACAGTAGTGCGGGTCATCCTCCTGATTGTTATTCTTATGATCATTTTGGTTTCTCACATGACATTGCTCAGTTTGTCTCATTCTCTAACATATCACTTTTACATGAAGCATTTATTGCATGTTTTTAGATACTGTCACTATACCTAAGTGTTGGGGGGTACCTAAGGAAGACCCAAAGTGGAAAGTTACAATGTTGGAGGAACCTGGTGCTCTCAATAAGAACAGAACATGGGAGCTCGCATTGCTACCAATAGGGAAAAAAGCAGTCGGGTGCAAATAAGCCTTCATAGTAACGCAGAACCCAAAAGGAAATAATGATCCCTAAAAAAAAACGGTTAATGGGAAAAGGGTATAATCAGACGTATGTCATTAACTATGATGAGACATTTGCCCCAGTGGAAAAGATGAAAACAATCAGGAAACTCGTCTCTCTGGCTATGAATGGTGGATTGAAGTTAAACCAACTGCCAGTGAAGAATGTGTTTCTTCATGAGACTACTAGAGGTGTACATGGAGATACCCCCAGGCATCGACACAAACCAAACGATGGGCAAGGCATGTAGATTGAGAAAGTCACTGTACGGTTTGAAACAGTCTCTTCAAGTTTGATTTGACAAATTCAAGAAAGCAATGTTTAGGCACGGACTATCAACATATCAATGTTGACCACATAGTGTTCTATTTACGACATGGTGGTCACATTACTCTTCTTGATGTGTATGTGGATGATAGGATTGTCACTGGGGATGATGAAGGAGAGATTGCTTAGTTGAAGGCAAATTTCGGCAGAGTCTAAAGTGAATGACCTGGAACAGCTTATATACTTCCTTGGAATAGAGATGGCTCATGAAGCAGAGGGGATTCTTCTATCTTAGATAAAGTATGTGCTAGACTTGCTCACAGAGACAAACATGTTGGGATGCAAGTCTGCAGTTTCACCAATTTATCAGAAGGGAAAGTTGAGTGCGAAGGCAGAAGAGTCAGTTGATCACGAGAGGTACCAGAGATTGCTAGGTCGCCTCATCTATTTGAGTCACACTCGTCTCAACATGTCATTTGCAGCAAGTGTTGTGAATCACTACATGCATGATTCGATGAAGGGTCATATGGATGCAATATATCAAATTCTGAGATACCTAAAGGGTGCACATCTTCAGGAAGAATGAACATATAGAGGGCTATTGTGAATCTGATTGGGCAAGTTGTATGGATGACAAGAGGAACACATCTGGATGTTGTATGTTCGTAGGGGCAACTTGGTCGCTTAGAAAAGCAAGAAACAATCAATTGGGTCAAAAGCAGAAGTAGAGTATATATAAGGTCATGGCCTTAGGAGTTACTGAGATGTTGTGGCTGAGAGCCTTGTTGGTAGAGCTCAGGTAGACCAAAGAGCTCAAATGAAGTCATGGTGTGACAACAAATCAGTGATCAACATTGCTAACAACTCGGAGCAACATAATAAAACCAAGTCATGTAACCACTGGATAGCAAGTGACTAACTGCCTCAACAAAGGACTTGAATCATTAGATTTATCTAGATTACGTCACAAGATGGGCTTAGTGGATATCTATTGTCCATCTTGAGGGAGTGTTAATGTAGGGCACTAGTTGTAAATAGAAGTAGTCTGGAAATTTATTTATAAATATTGTAAGACTATATATAAGCCCAAGCCATTAATAAAATGAGCAAGTTATTCGGACCAATTAAAACTTTAAATTCTTTTTCTTTAAATTATTATAGAGGTCTTTTCTTTAAATTTTTCATTCACTACAAGTCAATATATGTCATGATATTATCATCAACATAAACTACTTATGCAAAGACTCCCCTAGAATCATGTGTTTTACAAAAAATATATATGGTCTCTAGTTAATTTTATTAGTATCCCAAGTTAAGCATTTACCTTGATGAAACTTCTAATAATACTCCTAAAGATTATTTGAATTCAAACAATGAAATTTTTAGCTGACATTTTTTGCTTTTAATATCTGAGCCAAATTTCAGGAGGATCTCCATACATACTTCCTGCCCCAGATTACTACCTAGGAATGCATTCTTCACATTAAATTATAATATTTTTCAATTCCTATTTCCTGCTAATGATAAAAGAATTTAAAAGTATTAATTTTACAAAAGTAAAAGTTTCAAACAAATCAATCCCATATATTTGAGTGTAACTTTTGACCCCTAATAGCTTTATAACTTACTAGAAAATCATCATATTTATATTTTACAATAAAGACTTATCTTAAGGATAACTCTAATAATTCTCATACTTCATTTTTTTGAAAATCTTACATTTCTTCCTTCATTGCGTTATTCCTTCTTAAGGATAGAAAGAGTATGCATGTTAATAAAAGGGTTTAGTTAGTATAAGAAAGTATTTTAATGATTAAAATAATTATAAAGTATATTAAGAGAAGTTATTGTACAGTTGTTGGTAGATTTAATAGTTTTCTAAAGGAATTTAATAACAGGGATTAATTCAATTGATTGCACTTGTGTAGCGAATTGAGATGCATTTCTTATTAAGTAAATCTATAAAGATTGAGATGTCTTCTTATTACTGATTAACTAGAAAGTGGTCCTAATAAGGATTTTAATGACAATGATTGATTCAATTGATTGCCCTTGTATAGTTGATTGAGATGTTTTTCTTATTGAGTAAATCCATAATAATTGAGTAGAGAGTGGCTCTATTTAAGGTCAATTTGGTAAGGGTCACTAATTCACCAATAATTCACGAAAAGAATTGCTTCTTAGATGGGGGTAAAGCAAAACAACCTCGGACGAAGAAATTGTGCGAATTATATTTCTTCCTTAATGTAAATATAAACAAAGTAGTGATTGGTTTAATTGAATGTGATATCAGCAATCATATACACCTTTCTCATGGGACAATCACAATTTAAAACACGTTTAATTGCCCACAAAACAACTTTTCACTATTTTTGGGGAGATATATATATATATAAATATAGGAAATACTTCCAAGTGTGGGAACTAGGTTGTTTGAAATGCTTTAGGAGAGAAGAAATTTGATTAGGAGTTTTAACTCTTCAATCAAATAACCCGTATAAGCATGCAAGCAATATTGGCCTAGTGTTTGACAACTTTGTTTGTCAACCAAGTGGTCATGGGTTCTAGACCTTCCATATGTTAGGTGTGTGCATTTGGGTGTCCATGAAACAAAAAAACAATTGGCTTATAATGTGAGGAACAATTCAGGCAGCTTCTCCTCATTATCCTTATTTAATAAAGAGAGCCCTTATAGGGAAAACTAGGTGGTAATATTTGGGTATGTTTAGATCAAACTCTTCAATTTTAGTACCAAATTGTTTTTAAATCATATCATTAGAAGATACATAAACATAAGTACAGCCACCAAACCTAATAGAAGTTAAGTGTAGAAGAGGATCCCCAGATCTTATGATGAGAGAAAATAGAGTAAAAGTTCTTGTAGCACTTCTTAAAAAATTGGGCATGTTTGTATTTTAATATCTAAGAAACATCAAAATCAAATCCTTTAGTATTGACTTATTTAAACAATAACGAAAAACATAGTTTTGATGACCAATGATGGATAACCAAGATGCATGTATTGATGTCAGATTTTTTATTGGATTAAGTGTTTTTGAAAGGTGTAACATGAATGTTGGATGAAGGCTCTTTGATCACAAAATTTTTTTAGGTGATTGAGATCATCTAGGTCCAATAATCCTCCTTGTGTCTTACTGTTGAAAAACAAAACATGAATGATAAAACACAATATTACACAGAGTATATATAGTTAGTTTTTGGATAGATAACAAGTTAGAAAGTGTTTCGAAGTGTGAAGATTTATTTATTACAATATCTCATTGGTTGGCAACGGTCATCAATGATCCATCATCAAAAATGGTTATTCTTATGTTGCTAGAACAAAAAAGTATATAAAATAAGTTTATGTGATGAGTTGGTCATATAATTTGTAAGTCAAGAACCAATAAACCAAAAGCTAAACAAGTGTATCTTGAGACTTTAAAAGCATGATAAGAGAATGTAATACAAGAGAATATTAAAGAAAAAAGACCTAATATATAAATCTTTTCTAATAATACCAATAAGATTTTCAACTTTCCTATTTCTTCCTTATGGAACTCAATGGGAGATTCTTTGATATTATCTCACATGCATTATATATGCATGCCTATATCGTTTTACCTATCCACCATGTGTTATCCAATTTTTCTTGGTGGTTTGTCATCAGGCATCTAACATTTTTTCTTAGTATGTCAAAATTTTTACAATATATGCACCGTAAAGAATCTTTATTAACCAGCTTTGTTGGGGTTGGTTGCTTGAAGGGGTTTTGAATTAGAGTTCTTGAAGTTAGCAGTCAATATCATAAAGGTCAAACCCTCCATGGAGTATTTAAAATTCAAGACTCCCTTTCTCCCTTTCTTCTGTTCGAATAATGACAGTGACTATTTAGTGATGGTAAATTCTCGATTTTGAGAATCTGCATCCTAAGAGCGTCAAATTCAATGTTTAATCCAAAAAACACACTTGGTCTTTTTCAACAAAAATTTAATGGAGGGCTTTAATGCATTCTATTTGGATGCATTAATAATGATCCATCTCTTATCATACAACTTACAAAAGATTCAAGTATTACGTGATAGCTCATCCTCGTTGTCTGGTGAATGAGATATTGGTTTTGATTTCATCAATTTAGATACCATCAAATAATTTAGAATACTTTTGTTGAATGAAGAAAGATGAATGTATCACTTATCACAAAAACTTTAGAGTTCCATAAATAGGACATCACCATAGAATCACATTCATCCCGAGCATTGAAGTAAATAGCTGAACTTTCCTCCTCCCTTCAAGAACATGTAAATAAAATGCAACCATTTAAAATAATTCTTTTATTCAAATGATATACTAATAAAAATCTTGCAATCCTCCAACTGGATTTGGATTGTTGGCCTCAATATCAATGGAACCTATCACCAAAAACATGGGCATTGTTGTTATACAAGAGTATAGATATTGTGGTAGTAATTGGTTTGCAAAAAAAGAAAAAGACAGAAACAAGATTGTAATAACAAAGACTACATCTATGAGAAAATTAGATGCAAGAAAGAGAATGCAACACTGAAGGTGATAATTATGGGAAGACAAATAAAAGCAAAACCTAAAGCTCTGATACTATTACCAAATTGGGAAAATTTTGTCTGAATGCTTCATTCCGACATTTGTTTATGATTTATGGAATCTTAGGTCTAATACAAAATATACAAATTTAAGAATAAAATTAAATATAAAATAATTACAATAGTCCAACAGATTAGTGAGTAGGAAGTAAGAATCACACGGATCCATGAAGCGGAAACTGGCAATTAAGTGAAAAGAAAGAGGACAGAAGACTGGTGCAGTTGGGTTCCAACAAGCAGAAATCCCGCATATGTTGGTTGATAGTCTTGGCCAAAGGTTGAGGTCAACTTGCTTGTTGACCGAGGTGAAATTTTCGGAGAGACATCTATGGAGTTTCAAAATAACATTATCCATCATATAGGAGTAAATATATATCTTTGTTTTCTTTTAAATATTTAGTTTGCCTTAATGTTTAAGGACATGCTCTTTAATGGTGCCCTCTCCAATTATGAATTATAATAATTGGATCCTTAATCAATTAAATCGATCCAGGTCTTCAACAGAACTGATTGATCCGACTGTGAAAGACTGGGAGCCCTCACTTACACAATAACATTAACTGTGACCTACTACATTTATATTTATATACCTATATTTACATAAGATGCCTTACAAGCAACACAAACGTAAATGAATAAATCCAAGTTTTTGAATTATTTCTCTAAAAAGCATGAAATATTTCTAATGTTTATCCGTTAGAAGAAATATAAGAGATGTTTTTCAATACCTGAATTTGCGATGTGACTGGTCCAACACCCTGTTATGCAAACAGAAGCTGTCTTAGTGTAACAAGTCAAAAATCTGTCCACTCAAACCTAGAATTGAAATGCACACCTCAAACTTCTTTGTCACCCAAGATACTTCATTCCAGCTTCTAAGGTGAAAATCTTTGCAAGTAGGAGCTTGAACCAACTCGACATGTTGTACGAGTCTTAGTCCACCTATGATAAAAGAAAAACAAGTTGAGGAAGTGAACGGCTAGCTCGAGAAGGGGAGGAGCGGAGGTCGGGGTCATATTGAAGAATCACCCCAATCAGTTCAAATTTGAAGGTCATTGTATCATAAGAAAAAGAAACATTAGAACTATTGTAAGAAGTTCAATTAATGATTTTCAAAGTTCCAAGTATTGTTAAAGTAGTTTCTCTATATTCAAATTGTGCATCAAATTTGATATCTGCTTTTAATATGATGAATTATTAGAATTAGTTGACAATTTGTTTAAAGTAAGTGTTTTAAGATTCTAAAATCTCCCTAATGCTCCCCATTAGAGAGATTTTAGACGCAAAAGAAAAAAAATAATCTAAAAATCTAATTTATTTATGATTGGCCACATGATCAAAATTATATGTGCGCCCTATGTACGACTTTCCATTATTTGAGCTAAGAAAATATTATTAATTGAGTGTCAAAGAATTGCCAAGTCTTATTCCATTACACGTGATAAAAGTTTTCATTAATAAATAAAATTAACATAGTGTGATATGTCATGATTTTTTTTAAAATTGTATCTTGGTAGAATATCAAATGTCATTCTAATTTTAGTATATATCAAAATTAAATGAACGACCATGCTTTACTGCGGGCCATGATTTTATTCTAACGTTAAATTATATAATTTTTCTATCAAAATTTTAAATTTTTGAAATAAGAAGAAAATGGCTAAAATTTGAATTTTTATTTAATTCAAAATCATTTTCTTCAACCCATTACATGCCAAGGAATATATAGCAGAAAAATGGATTATAGCATTGCTAATTTCAATTAGTCGTTGATTTATAATACAATTACCTCTTCATCCCTAAATACTACCTCTGATACGAGTTAACCCAAACAACAATAGGAAAACCAAATTTTATTGTCAAATTCAAATAAGGGATTACAACCACACGAACGAAAATAGAAAATAGCAACAGACACGATACATAAACTCAACTAAGGGCCGAGCCGGGTGTGGTGGAGGTCGACAAGGTGGGCTAGAATTGGGGCATGTGGCTGTAATGGGTAGGATGGGTGTGGAGAGTGGCGGCTTCAGCAGGTAAGGTTTCTGAGAGGTGATTGAGGTGTGGTAGTGCTTATGGGCTGCTGGAAACCAGTATGTCATCAAAGTAGACTACGGCGAACTTTCCGATGAGGTTGCAAAATAACTGATCCATTAATCACATAAAGGTGTTGGGTGCATTTGGCAGACCGAAGGGCATGACTGTCCACTCGTATAGTCCATCTCATGTCTTAAAGATAGTCTTCCATTCATTGTCTGGCCTCATTCTTATCTGGTGATATCCGATGCGTAAGTCGATTTTTGAGGACAGAGTGGCTCCGTGTAACTGGTCCAGTAGATCGTCTAGTCGAGGTACAAGAAATCAGTACTTGATTGTGATTTTTTTATGGCTCTAATGTCGATATACATCCTCCATGATCCATCTTTCTTGGGTACTATTAAGGCGGGAACTGTGCACAGACTAGTACTTTATCTAACTAGGCCTCTGGTCACGAGATCTTGCATTTGTCATTGTAGTTCCTCGTATCCCGTCAGTCTGAGCCTGTAGGCAAATCAATTTGGTAAGACTAATCTCGGTATCAGGTCTATTGCATGCTAAATATCCCTTAGTAGTGGTAGTTTCTCTGGCAGACTGTCTGTCATGACATCCTGTAAGTCTTGTAGTAGCGGTTGTAGGTGCGTTGGCATTAAGTTTCTTACTAGGACCCCTCAAGTAGGACTACGGCTAGTGCCGTCGATGCTTCTCGAACTGACTACATGAATGTGGCTCTTAGAACGATTAATTCCTCGGTATCATTTACTCTGGCATCTTTACTTGGTAGTAATATGTTGTTTGCCATCTTTCTTGAATGATTATGTGTTTTTAAACCTGTCATGGTGAGTTTGCGACCGTATTGCTAAGGTCGTCCCAGTAGAATATGGCAGGCGTCCATGGGAACGACGTCAAGCCAAACTTGTTCCTTTAATTGTTGTCTATCGAGAACTCAATAAGGCATTGTTGATCCACGCGGATTTCATTCCCTTTCTTCAATTAAATGAAGGAATAGGATTGGGGAAGTTTTTGTGTGGATAATTCAAACTTTGTCACCATACGACATTTTCACAACTGCCACTGTTGATTATAAAGCTGTAAACTTTCCTTTTAACAATACACTTTGTACGAAAGATGTTATAACGTAGCTATGACTGATCCTGTGCTGGTTTGATTGTAAGACTCGTTGTATGACTAGTAATTCACCTTCATCCTCTGGGAGCTAAAGTGTTTCATCAAAATTTTCTTCTGGTTCTTAATCCTTGCTTTCCTCCATGACACCTTGGTCTGTAAAAGAGACAATTCAGCTTGTAGGACAGCTATAAGCGATGTAGCCAAAACCATGGCATCTAAAATACTTTTTGGCTTGCATTGGCCCTGAAGAGTACTCTTTCAAGTTTCTTGCTGCTGGGATCAATTTTTGCATTCTCGGATGCTAGTTTCCATGTTCCTGGTGTTCCTTTGTCAGAAGGTGTAGTTGTTGGGGTTGGCTTGTATGAGGATTGTTGTCGGAAGGAAGACTGTGATCTAATCTGCTTCTGTTGCCTTTCAACTTTCAGGGCAATGGTTTGGATGTCATTCAACGACCAATAATGTTGTAGTTGAACTACATTGCTAATGGCGGGCTTCAGGCCTCCAAGGTAGCGGGCGATGGTATGTTCCTCTTGATCAACCAAGTCACACTTTATTAGTAATTGATCAAATTTGGCTCTGAATTCCTTTACAAGCATTTCTCGCAGTTGAAGGTTGTGGAGTTTTATGAACATGTCTTGACGGTAGTGTGGGGGCAAGTATTTCCGCAGTAGTGTTTTGTTCATTTTGTCCCACTTCTTGATTTTGTCGTTGTTGTCCCTCATTTGCTGACGTTGTAGGTTGTCCCATCATAACGAGTCGTGCATTTTCAATTTAATAGCTGCTAGATTGACCCGCTTATCTTCAGGTATCTCCTTGTATTCAAAAATTCATTCAACTGCTCGCAGCCAGTCAATAAATTATTCTGGATCCATACCGTCATCAAATTCAGTGAGATCTATTTTAATGTCGACATTGCAGTGGTCTCGGGGTTCTTCTCGTGGTCTCCTCTGGTCTTGGATGCCAAAACGCGTGGACGGTATTCTTCGTCGCTCCTATTTTCCCGGTAGACTGGATTGAGATCGTTGTCCCTGTCTTCATGTCGACTTTCTAGGTCACGATAGAGGATAACCTCGCCTTGGGTTCCTTCATCTAGTTCTGCTAATTGTTGTTGTAGATGGCGGATTTACATTGTTGTGCATCCCGGGTAGGGTCTGGTACATTTCTTTTGGGAGGCATAATTGATGATTTGGGGAAGATATCGAGGAGAGTGGAGGGAAACAAAGAGGGAAAGAAAGGAATGATGAAGAGAAGAGAAAGAGAGAGAGGAAATCAAGAAAAGAAGGAAAAGAAATGAGGGGAAAAAATTTTTTGGTGTGGATAGGGGTGCGGACGCTAGGGAACCCTAGGATAGGACTAGGGTTGGGCTAGCTCCGATACCATATGATATCAGAGTTAACCCAAACTACGACGCTAGACATGAATGTATTAATAACTTAAAAGGATGATTATAATGATAACTTCAAAGAAAAGAAAAGACACGACATAAATCAAAACATAAAATAAAACATTACAAACAAAGACTCAATAAATAAAGACACAATAAGCCCGACGAGGAAGGAGTCCTGAGAGGTAGCTGGAGCGATGGATGTGGTGAAAGCCGTAACAATGTCGGGCGAAAGCAGGGCAGCAAGTCGGTGCTCATTGAGGCGTCAAACCGCAGCCGGAGGAAGCGGAAAATATCGTCGAAGGGTGAAATCTGGAGGTGGCAAGGATGGTTGTCGACGCCGAGGAACAGAGGTAAGAATGACGGTCGAAGCCGAGGAGCGGAGACAATAATGGTGGCCGAAGCTGAGAAGCTGAGGCAGAGGAAGGTCGTGAGCTACAGAAAGGAGGGAGGCAGCGGCTGGAGGCGCAGGGACGACCTGTGGTGAGTGAGGCGGCAGGAGGCGAAAGGGTCAGAGATGTCTACGGCGAAGATGCCTGAAGAGCAGCAGGTGGGCTGTGAACTGCAGGTGGCTGCAGTAGTGGCGTCTGGAAGGGCAACAGGAGGGTTGGAAACAACAGAAGACTGCAACAGTGGCATTTGGAAGGGTAGCAAGAAGGCTGCGAACAGCATGTGGCCGCAACATTGATGCCTGGAAGGGCGGTAGGAGGAATGCAAACAGCAGGAGGCTACAGCAGTGGCGCCTGGAAGGATAGCAAGAGGACTGCAAACAGCAGGTGGTTGCAGCAGAGATGTCTGGAAGGGCACTAGGAGGGCTGCGAACAGCCAACAGTGAGCTGCAGGCAGATTGGCCGACTTGGCAGGGAGGTGACCGACGGTGTTGGAGTGTGGTTGGAACGTCGATGGACAACGGGATAGCGGGTGGTGGTCGGAACAATAAGGATAAACACCATCTCGAACAGGGTTACAGCCGGAGCATCTTCCTCGTCGTCGGATACAGCCCTTCGAGAGGGAAAATATTCAGATAAACTGAAATCAGATTTCGAAAACAAAACCCTTACCCTAGACACAAGAACTCCTATTTATAAAAGGCTTAACACAATTTTAAGAAATATTAAAATAATAAACGAATAACATCATATTTCATAATTTAAGCAAGATTTTTAAAATAGAGAAGGAAATAAAATTACATTTCAGATTTAATGTAAAGATTTTAAAATTAGGAGAAGAATAAAATCAAATTTTGGCTTTTAGAAAAGGTTTAGGAAGGCAAGAAAAAGGAAAGACAAGAAAGGGAGGAAAAAGAAAGAAAAATAAGTAGGGAGGAGGGGAGGAAAATGAAAGGAAAATAAGTAGGAGGAGGCCCCCTCCAGGTGGACCGACTGGTCGAGCTAGGCTAGACCTGCATCTGTCCGCCCCCCCCGCCCCCCGGCCACCCACCCAAGACCCGTGTCAGCAGACTTATTGATACTCCAATTTACCCCAATGAGAAACTGAGATATGAAAATGAAGGCGGTCCAATGAATACAGTTTGGTATCAAAAGTTAGAGAAAAAGTTAACATATTTATCAGATATACGGTAAGATGTTGCCTTTGTTGCAAGTTTGATAAGTCAATTTATTAATTTGCTCCGTGAAAATCAGCTTGAATCAATTAATAGGATTCTAAGATACCAAAAAGTACACTAGATAATGGTTTACTCTTTCAGAAGACTACACAACAAAACATAGAGGCATACACTACTGATGCAGATTGTGTGGGCTCAGTTATTGAGAGAACATCGATGTTCAGATACTATATTTGTGTCCAGGGAAATCCAGATGCACGGCAAAGTAAGAAACAAAATGTAGTTGTAAAGAGCAATGCCAAGGGAGAATTTCCGGTTATAACTAATGGAATATGTGAAATGTTATGATTGACGAGATTACTTGAAGAGTTGCGGATCCCGATAAACATGCCAACGAAGTAGTACTGTGAAAATAAATCCGTCATAAGCATTGCACAAAATTTAATACGACATGATCACACAAAAATGTGGAGATTGATAGGCGTTTCATAAAAGAGGAGATTAATTGTGGAGTTATTTGCATACCCTTTATACCTACTATACAAAAAATAACAAATATCTTCACCAAAGAACCATTTAGGTCAAGTTTTGAGCTCTTTGTAAGTAAGTTTAGCATGATAGATATCTATGCTCTACTCTAAGGAACGTGTCAGAATTTTAAGGCCAAAATTACAATTTTTCTATTTTTATAGTTTTTTATTGTTAGCAACTTCCTATTTTCTATCATGAGGATTTTGTGGCCAATTTTGGCCTTCAAAATTGGTGGTCTTCCTCTACTATTTATCATGTAAACCTCTCTTATGGAATCAAAAGAACATATGTATTTCTTTTCTTCTCACAATATCCTTCAACGATCAATATAAAAGGAAAGAAATACAGAGCTTGAATTCTGAAAATTTTACTGGTAATAAAGGACTCCTCCCAAAGTTGATGGTCAGACCAAGATGGCGCCACTTCCCTTAAAGGAATTCCTAAGCTAGAGCAAACCCTACAGAACAGAAAATTAAGAAGTTCAGTACAAGATGTTATTCTTGCATCATCTAAGTTCAGCAAAACAGTTTCCGGAAACTCAGGTCAAAATATATAGAGATTTAAGGAAAGGGATGATTTACATACATACCACTCAATTCCCGTGTGTTTACATAACACCTAAACTTCAATTTTACATACATGCCACCTTACCTATGCATGAAAAAGGTGTACTTGAAAGTAAAAATGATGGCATTTATATGTGATATGAAAGATTTGGGTGGCATAAATGTAGCAAGTTCAGGTGCTATATATATAAATACATAGGAATTGGTGGTATGTAAGTAAATGCCATGCGATAGAAGTCCTCATCCAAGCCCAAATATATGACAAGATTCCAGACCAAGCCTGCATTCAGATCAAACTAACTATTGATTCATATTTAAGTTTAGTTTCAGTTTCATTTTCTTTATTTTTATTTGTCCAAATTTCAATATCCGACAGCTTAAGCTTGAGAATCCCAGTCAAAATTTTAGCCATTGCTCATGCGAGCTGCAGCAGTTCTCATTTATATTCTCATTGGTACATGTATAGTGTGAGAATTCTTGAATAATCGTCTATTTATTTCATAGATAATTCACCTATAAATAGGTGAGTACAAGTAATACAAAGAGGAAAGAAATTAAGTACTTCCTATAATTACGGAATAACATAAATACCTAAAATTAAAGAATTAAATATCCTGATTACAGCATTACTCAATGACTAAATATAGCAAAGACTAAGTATAGCAAATATTAAAATATAATTATGAGTGTAATTCCACACTCCCCCTCAAGTTGGGTAGTACAGATTGTACATGCCCAACTTGTTGTTTAGCTCATCAAAGTTTGACTTAGGGAGAGCCTTGGTGAGAATATCTGCGGTTTGGTCTCTAGAAGGAGTATAGATCAATTCAATGATTCCATTGTCCACCTTCTCCGAAATGAAGTTCCGATCGATCTCAATGTGTTTCGTTCGGTCATGATGAACAAGATTCTTTGCGATGCGATTCGTTGTTTGATTGTCACGGAAGCGTCACGATAGGATTTTCTCCCATAATCCCAAGCTCGTCGAGAAATCTTTTTATCCACATTCCTTCGCAGATACCAAGAGCCAGTGCTCTGTATTCTGCTTC
Organism: Papilionanthe hookeriana x Papilionanthe teres; assembly: GCA_022702705.1. Lineage (NCBI taxonomy): Eukaryota > Viridiplantae > Streptophyta > Magnoliopsida > Asparagales > Orchidaceae > Papilionanthe > Papilionanthe hookeriana x Papilionanthe teres. The sequence goes on from CM040436.1 coordinate 15,906,625, forward strand.
CGCACTATTCCGAGATACCACTGATTGCTTCTTGCTTCTCCATGTCACTAGATTGCCGCATACATAAGAGCAATACCCAGAGGTTGATCGTCGGGTGGATATATCTCCTGCCAGATCGACATCAGTAAAGACTTCTACCTTTTGACTATCATTCTTTTTGAATAATAATCCTTCTCCTGGAGTCATCTTTAAGTATCTTAAGATTCGGTTAACAGCTCCCATATATTCCTCAGTATGACAGTTCATGAATTAACTCACTATACTTACTGAAAAACTTATGTACGATGCAGTGTGGGATAAGTAAATAAGTCTTCCAACAAGCCGCTGATAGCGTCCTTTGTCGATTGGTATACTATCCTTCTCAGTTCCAATTTTTCTATACGGGTCTATTGGAGTATCTATTGGTTTGCATCCAAGCATATCAGTTTCTTTCAATAGGTCCAATGTTTACTTTCTTTGAGTTACGGCTATCCCCATTTTGGATCTTGCAACATCCATTCCCAAGAAGAACTTCAAGTCTCCGAGGTCCTTGATTTCGAATTCATGGGCTAGAAACTTTTTCAGTTTTGTCAATTCTTCAGTGTGATCACCGGTAAGAATAATATCATCGACATATACGATGAGTACGGCAATTTTATTTCCGGATCTTTTTGTAAACGTTGTTTGATCGACTCGAGCTTTGAGTATAACCTCATTTGATTCTTGAATTGGTGAATCGGGCAAACCGAAGCACGGGGAGATTGTTTGAGACCATATAGAGATTTACGGAGCTTGCATACTTTACTCAGCAGGAAGGATCCTTCAGACACGGGAGGCAAATCCATGTATACATCCTCTTGAAGATCTCCATTAAGGAATGCATTTTTGACATCAAGTTGCATTAGCGGCCGATCTCGGTTCTTTACGATGGAGAGTAGGATTCAATGGAGTTCGGTTCAGCTTCTTGCGGCGAATGTCTCTTGGTAGTCAATTCCGTATAACTGCGTATAACCTTTTGCAACAAGTCGGGCTTTCAACCGATCTATGGTTCCGCCTGCCTTACATTTGATTGTAAATAACCACCTACATCCAACTGGCTTTGTATTCTTGGGCAAATCAGATACAATCCACGTTCCATTCTTTTCTAGTGCAACAACTTCTTCATTCACAGCTTTTCTCCATTCTGGGTGTGAGAGTGCTTCCTGAATAGAATTTGGGATCTCTATGCTGTCAATAGCAGTAACAAATGCATGATAGGGAGGAGATAATTTCCCATATGAAACATATCGAGAGATAGGATGTTGAGTGCAAGGAACATCTGAATCATTTCTCACAGGCGGGGTAAGCTCATAATCACTAGTTATACATAGATTTCGTACACGAGTGAGTTTCGAGAGAGGTTTGGAGCCGGATTAGATTCTTGGACAGCATGAGGAAGCAGTGTTTGGTTCTCTATTCTTCCAGCGGTTCGTTCAGTCTTGTATAGACCCGAAGTTCCTGAGGTGCGGGATGTGTAGACGGGTTTGGAATAGGAGATGGAGGAGTTTGAATAGAAGTTGGAGGAGGTTTGTCAGCCGGAGAAAGACTCGTGTTAGTTGGTAAAGGAACACAGGGTTGAGAAAGACCCGTGTTAGTTGGTAAAGGAACACAGGGCTGTTGTTCACTGCAACTCTCCCCCTGAACGACAGACTCTTGGTAGTATGACTGATGCTAAAAAAGGTGACATCCATAGAATGATAAACCTTTTTTGTTGAAGGACAATAACACTTGTAGTCTTTCTTATTGGTCGAATACGCTATGAAGATGCATTTGGTCGATTTGGGGTCTAATTTACTGTGGTATTGTTTGTGAATATGAACAAAGACGGAGCAACCAAATAGTTTGGTAGGGACAACCGAAGGGAGGAAGCGGGTAGTTGGAAAGGAGCGAAGGAGGACATCAATTGGAATAAGAAAACCCATGATACGAGAGGGCATCCGGTTTATGAGATAGGCAGCAGTCAATGTTGCCTCGTCCCAATAACATTTAGGGACCGATGTGGTGAACATGAGACAGCGGGCTACCTCCAACAAGTGACGATTTTTCCTCTCAGCAACCCCATTTTGTTGGGGAGTATTAACATAAGTGCTAAGGTGAAGGATGTCATGGTGAGTAAGAAAAGTTCCTAGGGAGGTGTTGAAAAAATCTCGTGCATTATCTGTTTTAAGAGCTTGAATTTTTGTGTCAAATTGAGTGAGTATCATTTGATAGAAGGCACGAAATATTGATCCTACCTCGGATTTATCACGCATAAGATAGATCCAAGTCATGCGTGTGTGATCATCAATAAAGGTCACGAACCATTGGGCCCCAGAAATATTTTTTTCACGAGAAGGACCCCAGACATCACTATGGATTAGAGAAAAGAACGAGTGGGTACGTATGATAGACGAGGAAATGAAGTACGAGTGTGTTTGGCAAGTTGACAAAATTCGCAATTAAAAGTGGTAGGACTTTTATTGATAAATAAATGGGGAAACAGTTTTCCAATGTATCTAAAATTGGGATGACCTAAACGATAATGAAGTAACATGATTTCATGATCATTATTAACACTGGTATGAAAGACAGATGTCTTAGAGGATTTAAGCGGGACGGACTCGATGCTTGGAGACACGACCAGTAGGTGAAATAAGACCAACGAGAGGTTTGTTGAGAAGATGAGACCAATGCGCAACTCAAGACTGCCAATCATCCTCCCCGACTTCAAATCCTGAAATTTACAAACATATGGAAAAAATTTAGCAACACAATGACAATCATGAGTGAGCTTACTAATAGAGACCAGATTACAATCCAAAGTAGGAACATGAAGCACAGAGGTGAGGAGTAAATCTGGAGAGATGCGGACAGAACCAAGACCAGCAACTTTGGCGGCCGATCCATCAGCAATCCGAACAGTGAGGGTCGGATTACACGGTCGGTAATCCACTAATAAGGAGATATCACCGGTCATATGATCGGAGGCACCTGAGTCGACAATCCATGGGCGAGAAGAGGTTGAATTCAAAATGAAAGCGGATGGGGAAATATCTTGTTGGTCAACAAGGCCGGTGGCACTCGATGCCATACTAGGAGGATGGATCGGTGACGGTCGACCGAGCATCTTCTGGAGGGCATGAATCTGGTCTTCACTGAACGGGATCGTTCCTGGAGAGGCTTCGGTGGTGATGGTGCTAGCTGCCCGAGAATCATGTTCGGGCTTCCCATTTGTGGGTTTGTCATGAATCCGAAAACAAGTATCCTGAGTATGGCCAGGACGGCGGCAGTGATCACACCAAGGGTGGCTTTGGCATTTAGTCATTGGAGAGGAGGCCAAGAAATGACCAGAGAAAAGGTTACGCCGACCAGGAGCACGGCTGGAACGGCGATTTGGTTGATCGCGGGAGAGCACGGCTTGAAGATAACCTGCTGTCGACGCCCGCACGGGAGAATACGATCGCACGGGAGAAGATGATCGCATAGTAGGATGCAGACGATCGCAGAGGATCCGTATAGTAAGGATGGAGACGATCGCTCAGTACGATACCACCGAGCGGGGAGGAGACGATCGCAGACGAGCGGGGTGAGCGGGAGACGCTTCGCCGGAAGAAGACGATCGAATCGCAGATGATCCGAGCGGGAAGAGTACGATCGCGGACGATCCGAAGCGGTAGACGCTTCGATCGAGCGGGAGAGACTCGATCGAGCGGGAGAGAGGCTCCGCCGGCTTATGGCTCACGATACCATGTGAGAATTCTTGAATAATCGTCTATTGATTTCATAGATAATTCACCTATAAATAGGTGAGTACAAGTAATACAAAGAGGAAAGAAATTAAGTACTTCCTATAATTACGGAATAACATAAATACCTAAAATTAAGGAATTAAATATCTTGATTACACCATTACTCAATGACTAAATATAGCAAAGACTAAATATAGCAAATATTAAAATATAATTATGAGCGTAATTCCACATATAGAAACCTTGTTAATGCTTTAAATATTCTATTCTCAAGAAGCTAGCAAGTCATCAGTAATATAATACTTGTCTCCAAAAGACATTTTAAGTAGTTGAACATAGCCTTGCGTAAATAAGGTTGTAAGGTTCTCAATGAAATACATAAATACTCAAGCCATCTTAATCTCCCCTCCTCTCTCTCTTAACCCGGATTTTTTTAGTCGAGCTAACTTTCAGTCAATTTTTTACATCCCTAATATTCCCAGTCATATTAATGAAGCAAACATCTTCACGGTTCTTGATGTTGCTTTAATCAACAAAATTAAAACAAAAATTTAAGCCACCATTTAAGGCACCCTTCAGTTAAAAAATATAATAATAAGATAAAAACTTTGTGGCTCAAAAACAATCACAGCCAATGTGTTAAAATTAGGTGCAGTAAAACTACTGCTATATTGCATCTTTTATGGAAAAGAAAAAAATTTTGAATTTTAATCAAACAAGTTTTGTATCAAATACTTGAAAATATTCCCTTCCAAACCTAAATGAAGTTTTCCCAACTATTAAACATGAAGAGAGGTGACATAAAAAAACATTACGAGAGGTGAAAAGTTATGCTAGAAACACCGCTTGTGGATGGAAGTTCTACCTTGATTGTTTCCTCTACACTAAGTATAAGCATGACTGAACAATCCAAGCCCAAATCGACCCCACCAAAATCCAATAATTGAGATGGTATATTTTGTAAATGTTGTAAAAAGTAGAATACATCAAAGACAAACAAGAAAGTCCAATGGAAACCGCCATAGCAATCCAAGCATTCTCAAGCCAACACCACTTCTAAAAAGAAAAAAGACAAAACTAATGCATAAATGGAAGGATTGAAACAAAAAGAAATTTAAAAAAAAAAACTCCAAACCTTCTTGAAAATATTGAATAAATCAATGGGTACATGCTTAATGGCACAATCAAATATTTCATTTCTTATTTAGAAGGGGTTTCTGGAAAAATATAAATGATAAATTTTAAAGCAACAAGTCACATGATAAACTCTTTAACTAAATTCTCTTCCAATAAAACTCGCAACTTTTCTTCTATCATTGTCTATTCTCCAAATTCCAAATTCCTAAAAAGACTTGGGCGGATTCATGTAGCTGACCCCACATAGTAGGTTAAAGGCTTGTTATTGTTGTTGTTGTTGTAACATATTATCCATTCAAGAACTAAATTCTGACTTAAGCTGCACTTTTTTCAATCATTTCTTTCAGGACAAAAACAAAGGAGAGATGATTGGAAATGCTAAGGAAGAAGAAAAACTCTACCATCAAGATATGAGTAATAATAATCACATCCCTCAAACTTATCTATCTAAAAATAATGAATACAAAAAGGGTGATAAATTATCTCTATCACATTCAAAAGAACCATCCATCCTTTATAGTATTGCAATCCATATTTATTGTATCATTCAGCAAAATAAAAGTTTTCGAGTTCTCATGTAAAGCATCTCAAATGGCTAAACAGCATAAAGCATCCTATCATTTAAGCCACCCAAAAGCCCCAATATCTTACTCCTTAATGCATATTAATATGTGGGATCCCTTCCGCATTATTAATATTAATGGAATTAGATGTCTTTTTCTTTCATAGAAATCAGAAAAGGTATCTATATATCAACAAGAGGTATCCATCAAAATTTCAACATACCTAACATAATTACTATATCTAATACTTAATAATAGAATCGTGAAATATACGCCACTTTGATCACAAAATCCATTAACCGAACTCCAGGAGAGGGAAACCCTAGAGCTTGTTCTCATTTTTCTTGGTGCAAAATGTAGAGATTACTTGAGAAAAATTGTTTGATTTCTTCATTCACATGTAGGATGTAGGGTGCATATATATAGAGAATCTAATCCCTCCTAATTTACAAATTTATCAAATATATCTAACCTAAATTAGGAAAGAAAATAATTCTGAGATAAAAAATAAAGAAACATAATAGGAAAAGGAATAAGCACAAATCAAGAAGTTTCCAAATCTCCTATGAGATCTTGAATAGCCGGTCCATGAGAGGAAAACCACCTGAAACTTCTCAGGCTTCCACACTCCTCTTCAAGCTGTGTCGTAAATGTTATTGAGACAATTTCTGAGAAGATGCCTAAAGGAAAGGCTTTAGCAAAAACATCAACAAGGTGTGTCGGGGTGTAGCTTAGTTGTATAATTCCCCCTATTAACTTTTTGGAGATAAAGTGTCTATCAACTTCAATATGTTTGGTCCTGTCATGATTCATGTAATCCCTGGCAATATTGATAGATGATTGACTGTCATAAGACACTTATATAGGCCAATTGGCGGCCTATGTAGCACTGACACTTCTGAAAACTTGTTATATCCATGTTGTAAATGTATCGGACACCGACACTTGTACAACACGCCCCGACATTTGTCCAACACTACAAAATTTGTAAATCTTTTTCGGGCCCGAATACGTCCGAGATATGTTTCAACATCGCATTAGACGTTAGCTTGGTATATGGGAAACAATGGGATGTGAGAAGAAAAAAGTTATAAATATACAAAGCCGCCTCCTCTCTCATAATGTAAAAACTCTCTCATCAAAATCGAGCATCAAAAGTGCATCTAATATTCATCGAAGTCAATCCTTAGTAGTTCTCTCTTTGTTTGTCGAAATCAATCGTCAAAGGTTCACCTACATTCATCAAAGCGGAGCATTGTAGTTATCTTCTATTCATTGAAGCCGAAGCTGCACAAGCTAAAGCCGAAAAATTAGCTTCTTTAAGCTAGAGTCAAACATGTTCTTTGAAGCCGATCTAAATATCACGTTAACTCTACGATGCTTTCACTGAAGCTTCTATTCATCGAAGCCAAGTAGTGTCAAAGCCTCCCTAATTTTGTAAGTGATAATTTATAACTTTTTTTTTACTTTTTAATAAGTTAATAGTTATAAATCTATATTTATTCTAATTCTCAAAGTTATTTTTAACTTACTTAATTAAGCAATGTGTGATAGTAGGATATTTTAGGTTTTAGTGGATAAATTGGAGTTCTTTTAAAACATATTATATGTCAAATTTTAAAAATGAATTTTTATGAGTAGGTTTCAAAATACAAGCTAAATTTGTAAAATCAAAATTTTATTCTTGCATACTTTGTATTGTGATGTCTTTAGTAAAGAATAAAAGAAAAATACATATTTTATATTAATAACTAATTAAATATTAAAATGTGTCCACGAGGTATCGTGTACTATTTTTTTTTAAATTGTGTTGTATCCATATATCATGTCGTATCCATATCTATGTATCCGTGTTCGTGCTTCATAGTTGGAGGTACATCTCAGTTATCTTAACAATTTCTAAATTTAGATCCTTTCACATATTCCCAAGTCAAGCATTTAATACTCTGAATCTAAACTATTTCTAGAAACAACAGCTTGCTTAGTTCTCCATGTAACCAGATTTCCCTATATGTATGAGCAATAACCGATGGTGAACCTTCTGTTATTGAGTTCCACGACCTAACTAACATCAGTGTAGACTTCCACATATCAGTGTTTGGTTTTCTCAAAAATTAATTAATGACAAGTTTTCTTGAGAAATCTCAGATCCTATATACTATCTTCAAATGCTCTTCATTTGAGTTATTAATGTGTTCCCTCTCAATAATAGAGCATGCACTATCTGACCTAGTATGCGATTGATAGAAGAGTTTTCTTACCAATGTTTGGTATTCCCTTATCCACGGATACTCTCATCTTTCCTATTAGATCTTTTGTTGAGTTTCATTGGAGTATCAACAGCTTTGCATCCAATTATCTATGTTTCATTTAGTAGATTTATGATATACTTCCTCTATTATATAACTAATGTTATGAAAGCCACACCGGACATCAAACCAGCAGAAGGAACGGTTCAAGATTCATTAGTTCAACCGGATCGAATCGGGAATGAACAAGATGATGCAATAATTAAATAAAATTAGTTAAATATAACCTAAATGATACAATAATAATATAAATATAAAAAGATAAATAAATAAAATATAATCATGCAATAGTATAAAAAATTCTTCGTGAATATATGTATTAATTTTTATAACAAATTTAACTCAATCCAAATTTAAATCATTTTATAAGATGGTGGTGAGACCTACAATGCTCAATGGTGCTGAATGTTGGCCTTTAAAAGGGAAGCATAATGCTAAGTTAAGTGTTGCCGAGATGAAAATGATTAGGTGGATGAGTTAAGCATAATCCCTTATTTGAATAAGTCTCCCTCCCGAATCAAATGAATGACGTAAAGAGGAGGAATCGAATAGCAAAAGGGCATACGACAATAATTAGACAAACAAACCAAAAGAAAATAAATGTAAGGCTTATATACGGGTAGTCCTCGTGTGATGGGTTGAGAGTTTGCATCCAAACAGAATCGGATCAACTACCTCGAGACATGAAATCCACGAAGAAAATCCTTATATAAGGCAACTATAACCAGAGAACCAAAAAGAACATTTTTGTTTAGGGGTCAAAAGTCTCCCAGCTATATGAACGCATCCCTGCTGGTTAATTATATCTTGGGGGATACCCAAGAATACTCTCGACATAAAGGAGTTTCGCTTTATCATCATGAACCTAGGGCATAGATTATCAAAAGCTAATTATATCGTACGTGCTTCACAGCTCATGCTAAGTCATCGGGCAGAGAGTGAATCTCTCACTTCCGAATGGGTAGCGACTACTCAGCACACGGAACCTAGAAATAACCATAAATCACTTCGACGGGGTTGGGGGGGAATCCGATGCGTCATAGCACATACTGAGTCATAAGAGCACGGGACGAATCGTCGTATCTCGAACAAACGGCGAACTATCGACATCCGGCGCGTCGAAGTGATATCAACAAAGTCAAAGGAGCGGAGAGGACTCAACAGGGATAGTCAAAGGTATTGTTCTAAGAGGTAGAGGCAGCCAGGTCTGAGTACCACAGACCCGTCATCCTCAGAGTTTACCTGGTTGTGGATGTAGTCGACCCAACACAACCTGAGATCCTCGGTCAGCAATCTGTGAATTGCGTCATCCACGGGGAACCTCGATAGCCCTAAGGCCAGAGGAATGAAACACTATCATATGATCTGTCTCTTGGAGCTCAAGAGGTGAGGCTTACACCTACCGAAATTGCAAGGATGCTACATAAAAGAAAGAGAAGAGGAGATTCAATTACAAAGTTGTAAACGCTCCAACGAGAGGGCTTACACCCCGTCTGGGTCGAGGAGCCTCCTAACATCCTGAATGCACTAAAGAACCACCTAATCAAAATTATACTGGGTCAGTCGGGTTGAAGAAACATGGGGACTTCTCCTCGTGACAAGCAAGAAATGATGCAGTTGTCTACCATAATCTTAAGCGTGAATGCCACTATTAAATATGATTCGGGTGAGAGTCGTATCATACAAACAATTTAAAATACGGCCGAAAGTCGTACGGGAAATTAAAAACAAGTTTTAAAAATCTTGAATCTTTTAATCATAAATCTTAATTTATCTTGAATTTTTTATTATGATTTTTAAAGGTAGAAAGAATTATCATTTTAAGGTCCTTAGCGAGTCTAAGTTATGTTTTTCGTGAGCTCCCAGATCACAGAAATAAACAATATAAAACGCTCCAAACATGAAAGACATGCAAGAAAAACAGGAAAGCACTCCAAAATAATAAATAAGAGGTGAAATGTTGCTAGACCGGCAACATAATCCAGGAAAAGCAGTAAAAGCAGTCGGACTCCGCATATACGTGCCGGTCCTAATCTATACAAAAATGTAAAATTCGGACATAAGGTACGGGACACGAGTTGCGCTCACGATCCTCGTCACATGGTTCGGTGTGTCATCTGCGCTCAAAGCCGGTGCTCGTACCTTATTTACGATACGGACTTCTGCTAAGGACTCCATCGAATACATCCGAAAAGAAAATAAAGACTCGACCTACATAAAACAAGTGTTAGCGAGCACACCATGCAACGTGAAAATATCAAATCATGTCTTATAATTGGGGAGCTATTAGCACATGCAAGCAAAGGGTTAGAAACTATTACATGCTCCCCTCATAATAGCATATGTGTGAGTGTGTATAAATAAGCACGACACCTGCAGAAGATCGCCCTAACATACTGTCAAACATGACAAACATGCAAGCACACCGAAAAAGACAAAAATGTGGCATTGCTAGCACAAGACAACACAGCACATAACAATAGCTAGAGGTATTGAAAAATACTATCTAGCATCCTAAACCCTAGCCTAGCATACCATCTAACGAGAAGTGCATTAGTCTAGAATCTAAGTGTGGGGCAAGTCTGGTACATTATGACTTTGGTACAGTATGACGATGGTGCATTAGCCTAGTATCCTCAGGCCGTTGTCGTCACGACGTGTCAATCATCTTTGGGCCGCTGTGCCACGCATGCTATCCACCTCGAGCCGCTACCGTCACGGCATGCTCATCCTACTCGGGCAGCAGCCACCACGACATGCCCATCTTTTTTGGATCGTTGCCGCCACGACATGCTCATCCTCTTCAGGTCGTTGTCATCACGGCATGCTCATCTGTCCCCAAGTCATTGTCGTCACGGTATACTCCTTCGTCACCCCTAGTGATTTGATCATTTGCATTCGCATTTGCATGTCCACATGGATAGTGAGTCAGACCTGTTAGGAGAGTGACTCCCGTGTCGGATACTCTCATCTTTCCTATTAGATCTTTTGTTGAGTTTCATTGGAGTATCAACAGGTTTGCATCCAATTATCTATGTTTCCTTTAGTAGATTTATGATCTACTTCCTCTATTATATAAGCGATGTTATGAAAGCCACACGGACATCGAACCGGCGAAGGAACGGTTCGAGATTCATTGGTTCAACCGGATCGAATCGGGAATGAACAAGATGATGCAATAATTAAATAAAATTAGTTAAATATAACCTAAATGATACAATAATAATATAAATATAAAAAGATAAATAAATAAAATATAATCATGCAATAGTATAAAAAATTCTTTGTGAATATATGTATTAATTTTTATAACAAATTTAACTCAATCCAAATTTAAATCATTTTATAAGATGGTGGTGAGACCTACAATGCTCTATGGTGCTGAATGTTGGCCTTTAAAAGAGAAGCATAATGCTAAGTTAAGTGTTGCCGAGATGAGAATGATCAGGTGGATGAGTTAAGCATAATCCCTTATTTGAATAAGTCTCCCTCCCGAATCAAATGAATGACTTAAAGAGGAGAGGAATCGAATAGCAAAATGGCATACGACAATAATTAGACAAACAAACCAAAAGAAAATAAATGTAAGGCTTATATACGGGTAGTCCTCGTGTGATGGGTTGAGAGTTTGCATCCAAACAGAATCGGATCAACTACCTCGAGACATGACATCCACGAAGAAAATCCTTATATAAGCCAACTATAACCAGAGAACCAAAAAGAACATTTTTGTTTAGGGGTCAAAAGTCTCCCAGCCAGATGAACGCATCCCTGCTGGTTAATTATATCTTGGGGGATACCCAAGAATACTCTCGACATAAAGGAGTTTCACTTTATCATCATGAACCTAGGGCATAGATTATCAAAAGGTAATTATATCGTACGTGCTTCACAGCTCATGCTAAGTCATCGGGAAGAGAGTGAATCTCTCACTTCCGAATGGGTAGCGACTACTCAGCACACGGAACCTAGAAATAACCATAAATCACTTCGACGGGGTTGGGGGGGAATCCCGATACGTCATAGCACATACAGGCCATAAGAGCACAGGACAAATCGTCGTATCTCAAACAAACGGCAGCTTATCGACATCTGGCCGTCAAAGTGATATCAACAAAGTCAAAGGAGCGGAGAGGACTCAACAGGGATAGTCAAAGGTATTGTTCTAAGAGGTAGAGGCAGCCAGGTCTGAGTACCACAGACCCGTCATCCCCAGAGTCTACCTGGTTGTGGATGTAGTCGACACAACACAACCTGAGATCCTCGGTCAGCAATCTGTGAATTGCGTCATCCACGGGGAACCTCGATAGCCCTAAGGCCAGAGGAATGAAACTCTATCATATGACTGTCTACTGGAGCTCCAAGAGGTGAGGCTTACACCTACCGAAATTGCAATGATGCTACATAAAAGAAAGAGAAGAGGAGATTCAATTACAAAGTTGTAAACGCTCCAACGAGAGGGCTTACACCTCGTCTGGGTCGAGGAGCCTCCTAACATCCTGAATGCACTAAAGAACCATCTAATCAAAATTATCCTGGGTCAGTCGGGTTGAAGAAGCATGGGGACTTCTCCTCGTGACAAGCAAGAAATGATGCAGTTATCTACCATAATCTTAAGCGTGAATGCCCTATTAAATATGATTTGGGTGAGAGTCATGTCATGCAAACCATTTAAAATCCGGCCCGAAAGTCATGCAGGAAATTAAAAACAAGTTTTAAAAATCTTGAATCTTTTAATCCTAAATCTTAATTTATCTTGAATTTTTTATTATGATTTTTAAAGGTAGAAAGAATTATCATTTTAAAGTCCTTAGCGATTCTAGGTTATGTTTTACGTGAGCTCCCAGATCACAGAAATAAACAATATAAAACGCTCCAAACATGAAAGACATGCAAGAAAAACAGGAAAGCACTCCAAAATAATAAATAAGAGGTGAAATGTTGCTAGACCGGCAGCATAATCCAGGAAAAGCAGTAAAAGCAGTCGAACTCCGCATATACATGCCCGGTCCTAATCTATACAAAAATGTAAAATTCAGACATAAGGTACAGGACACGAGTTGCCGCTCCTGATCCTCGTCACATGGTTCGGTGTGTCATCCGCATTAAAACCCGTGCTTGTACATTATTTCTGATACAGACTCTGCCTAAGGACTCCATCAAATACATCCAGAAAAGAAAATAAAGACTCGACCTACATAAAACAAGTGTTAGCGAGCACACCATGCAACGTGAAAATATCAAATCATGTCTTATAATTGAGGAACTATTAGCACATGCAAGCAAAGGATTAGAAACTATTACATGCTCCCCTCGTAATAGCATATGTGTGAGTGTGTATAAATAGGCACGACACCTGCAGAAGATCGCCCTAACATACTGTCACACATAACAAGCATGCAAGCACACTGAAAAAGACAAAAATGTGGCATTGCTAGCACAAGACAACACAGCACATAACAATAGCTAGAGGTATTGAAAAATACTACCTAGCATCCTAAACCCTAGCCTAGCACACCATCTAACGAGAAGTGCATAAGTCTAGAATCTAAGTGTGGGGTAAGTCTGGTACATTATGACTTTGGTACAGTATGACGATGGTGCATTAGCCTAGTATCCTCAGGCCGCTGTCGTCATGACGTGCCAATCATCTCTGGGCCGCTGCGCCACGACATGATATTCACCTCGAGCCGCTACCGTCACGGCATGCTCATCCTCCTCGGGCTGCAGCCACCACGACATGCCCATCTTTTTCGGATCGTTGCCGCCACGACATGCTCATTCTCTTCAGGTCGTTGTCGTCACGGCATGCTCATCTGTCCCCAAGTCATTATCGTCGCGGTATACTCATTCGTCACCCCTTGTGATTTGATCATTTGCATTCGCATTTGCATGTCCACAAGGATAGTGAGTCAGACCCGTTAGGAGAGTGACTCCCGTGTCGGTCGCGATGCCTTAACGAGCATTGTTTGCCGGGTTGACCCGGTGAGCAACGCGAGTCAAGTCATCGGGATTGACACGAATATGATTGTACTAAGAAGCCAAAAGATCTAATTTATGTCACTCTTGCATGTTACAGGCTCGCATTTAATGGCCCCTACTTCAAATTGCAAAATCCATACACATTTCTGCTTATTACAACCATTATATATATTTTTTAAATTCTACACATTTAGCATACTGGGTCATATGTGAGGCCAACATTTTTAAAATTCATCCCGGGTGACATTTATTAAATTCTTCGGATCCTTAGGGTAGGGTCAGCAGGGCGACGCCACCAAAATCATGCAGTACCCAGACTTACCCCGCTCTTAGATACTAGGCTAATGCACTTCTCGTTACATGGTGTGTTAAGTTGGAGCTTAGGATGCTAGGTAGTATTTTTCGACACCTCTGGCTATTGTTATGTGTTGCGTTGTCTTGTCTTAGCCATGTGTCACATTTTTCCTTTTTCGGTGTGCTTGCATGTTTGTCATGTGTGATAGTATGTTAGGGAGACCTTCTGTATGTATGCCTATTTATACACACACGGGTGCTATTATAGGGAGCATATAATGATTTCTAACTCTTTGCTTGCAGGTGCTAATAGCTCCCCCAATTATAAGGCATGGCTTGATATTTCCACGTTGCATAGTGTGCCCGCTAACACTTGTTTTATGCAGGTCGTGTCTTTATTTTCTTTTTTGAATGTATTTGATAGAGTCCATAGGCAGACTGTATCAGAAACAAGGTACATGCACGGGTTTCGAGGAGGATGGCGCACTGAACCATGTGACGATGACCAGGAGCGGCAGCTTGTGTCCCATACCTTGTCTAAATTTTATATTTTTGTATAGATTTAGGACCGGCCATGTATATGCGAAGTCCGGCCGCTTTTACTGTTTTTCCTGGATTATGTTGCCGGCCCAGCGGCATCTGACCTCTTTTATTTATTCTTTTGAAGTGTTTTCGTGTTTTTCTTGCATGTCTTGCATGTTTGAAGTGTTTTATATTGTTTCTTTCTATAATCTAGGAGCTCACAAAAACATAACATTGGCTCGCTAAGAACCTTAAAATGATAATTATTTCTACATTTAAAAGTTCTAATAAAACATTCAAGATAAATTAAAATTTAGGATTAAAAGATTCAAGATTTTCAAAACCTGCTTTTATTTTCCTACATGGCCTTCGGGCCAGATTTTAAAGGGTTGCATTGCATGGCTCTCACCCAAGTCATACTTAATAAGGCCTCCACGCTTAGGATTGTGGTAGACAACTGCATCATTTCTTGCATGTTCCAAGGAGAAGTCCCTGTGCTTCTTCAACCCGACTGGCCCAACATAATTTTGATTAGGTGGTTGTCTAGTGCGTTCAGGACGTTAGGAACCTCCCCGACCCAGATGAGGTGTAAGCCCCCTCGTTGGAGCAATTACAGCTTTGTTCTTTGAACCTCCTCTCATCTTTCCTTTTTGTGGCATCCTTGCCATTTCGATAAGTGTAAGTCCCACCTCTTGGAGCTCCAGCCGATAGTCGTAGGATAGACTTTGTTCCTCTGACCTTAGGGATACCGAGGTTACCCGTGGATGACGCAATTCATGGATTGCTGACTGGGGATCCCAGGTTGTGTTGGGTCGACTACATCCACGACCAGGTAGACTTAGGATCCTAGTGGCTTGAGATGACGGGTCTGTGGTACCTCGACCTGGCTACCTCTACCTCTTAGGAGTACTTCTCCCTACCTTTGACTATCCCTGTTGAGCCCTCTCTGCTCCTTTGACTTCGTTGATATCGCTTTGACGGCCCGATGCTGATAAGCTGTCTGTTTGGGTTACAACGATTTGTCATCTCCCATTATAGCCCGGATATGTTGTGACGTATCGGGATACCCCCGTCGAAGTGATTTATGTTTATTTTGTAGGTTTTGTGTTCTGAGGAGCCGCTACCCATTTAGACGTGAGAGATTCACCATCTGCCCGATGGCTTAGCATGAACTTTAAAGCATTAGGACTGTCTCATACGAAATAATCACATTTTCATAGTTTATGCCCCAGGTTCATGATGATAAAGAGAAATACCTTTGTATCGAGAGTATTTTGGATATCCCTCAAGATGTAATTAACCAATAGGGATACGTCCCTCTGGGAGACTTTTGACGCCATAACAAAAATGTAATTTTTGGTTCTCTGGTTACGGGTGACTTACATAGGGATTTTCTTTGTGCATATCGTGTCTCAAGGTAGTTAATTCGATTCTGTTTAGACGCATACTCTTGACCTATCACACGAGAACTACCTATATATAAGTATTATATCTATTTTCTTTTAATTTGT
This sequence comes from Papilionanthe hookeriana x Papilionanthe teres, assembly GCA_022702705.1. Taxonomy (NCBI): domain Eukaryota; kingdom Viridiplantae; phylum Streptophyta; class Magnoliopsida; order Asparagales; family Orchidaceae; genus Papilionanthe; species Papilionanthe hookeriana x Papilionanthe teres. The sequence continues at coordinate 15,922,689 of CM040436.1, forward strand.
TTGTCTATTTGTTGTCGTCCGCCCTTTTGCTATTCGATTCCTCTCCTCTTTGAGTCATTCATTTGACTCGGGAGGGAGACTTATTCGAATAGGTGATTTATACGACGGCATATAAATAGACAAGCTGGCGACTCCGATGTCTAAAAAGAACCGAGAAAAACACTACCCTCTGACACGGTGCCGCCTCAGATGTTATACAATAAGGCTTCTTCCTTTTTGTTATCTTCCCTTGCCTTCTCTTTTTCCTCTTTTTCTTTCTTCTTTCTCCTGTTTCTACTCTCTTCGAAAGGGACAAGCCACTCTTAAAGACAAAAAGAAAAGGTGCGCGAAATGAAGTGATGCTTATCCATACGTCTATTCGATTATTAATTTTATTATCATTTATTTTTTATTGGTTATTACAAGGACTTCTGGCATAGCAAAAAGAAGGTCTAGCGGCTAGGGTAAGGTTCTATTGCTCCAATACCATGTAAAAATTAATTGGGAAGAATTTCTTGATTTCTTTATTTACATGTAAGGTACATATAAATAAGAAATCCAATCCCTCTTGTTTTACAAACTTACCAAATATATTTTAACTTAAATTAGAAAGGAAATAATTCTAAAATAAAAAATAAAAAAACATAAATAATAAAGAAATAAACAGAAATCAAGAGGTTTCCAAATTGGTCTCCAATCAAATCTCCCATAAGATCTTGGATAGTCGGCCGGTCAATACATAGGAAAACCACCTAAAACTTATCAAGTTTCTACATAACATATGAATTATCTATGGACCATAGAATACCATAGTACATTAGCTTGGCAGTCTTCAAAAGTTGAAGTAAATGGAAAAAGGTGTCCAATGATATTAATGCACATGTTGAAGTAAGAACTTCTATAGGTAATTAGAAACAACAAAATAAATGCAAGTCAATCAAATGACTTGAATTTGACCATTTATGTCGCACACAAGAAAAAAATGATAGATACCAAATTTAAACAATCTAAATTAAACTATAGTCATTCTCAAATCATTTCATATCTATTATATCAAATTTTGCAAAATTTATCAACAGAGATTCATTGCATATCACATTAGTGGTAAGACAAAAGGAGAATACTTACTTGATTACAAGTTGTCGTATTACTCCGGGGAGAACTCCATCACTTACTGGTGCTGTTTGCACGACGAAAGAAGATGCTTTTTTGAGATCATATGTAGAATCATTTACCTTGTCGCAGTCCACCTGCACTTATAAAACATTTAATTTTGAAACAAGTTTTGTCATTACATTTTAATATTTGTGGCATGTACCTTGATGACTAAAACCAAGATCAAACATCAAGGATATCCAAAATTTACTATCCTGATCGTTGTATTTAAATGTGTCATGAGATCAATTTGAAAAGTAAATAAAACAGAATTAAAATTACCTATCGTTAAAAATATCAACCAGGAATCAATTTGAAATGGTTTATATTATAATAGGCAATGTACGCCCGGATATCATGAAAATTCAACAGCAAAAGCTCACCCAACTTGATATGGGCGCACTCATGCTAATCCAAATAGTTGTGTACTTAAATCAGCCTACTAGCCAAGCAAGTGGTAACTCGCAAAGCTCATGGTGACTCGTCCAGCTTCAGATCAACTTCTCGAGTCAAACAAGTTCAAACATAACAGGCCAACCTCAAAAGCTCCTCATCGGAGTGGACTGATGACTTCCCATCAAGTTGACTACAACTCCAAGTATAAAATCAGGCTATATATCTCTTGTATTTTACAGTAAATAACTGGTAGAACTTGATCGCTATTTTTTCTTATTCATGTGACTTAGCACATAGCTTTTCCTATGATGCTCAAACCACAACTCAAAACTACAAAAAAGAAGTCGTGAGAAAGCCAGGGGGTTATGTAATATAGCATAAATTTTTGTACTTAACCTTTCTAAAGAGATTCCCTATTACTTTAGATTAACTCTTTTCTCACTCCTCCTTTTAGGCTAAGAAATTTCTAATATAATTCCGGAATAATTTGAAATTCAAAAAAATATCAATATATAACCATATATCCCACAAAATAAAAGACTAATAGGAATCTTACACAAAAACGTAAAACTAAATGCTTTAGTTAAAATAAAAAATAAATAAATAACTTGCACTAATCATTGCCTTATAAAACTTCATGTGGTCATTCAAGAAAAGCTATCTCAAACCTTGAGCCTCAACAATGTGTATGATAAAACTTGGGGGTAGCTTTCCCTAAGATGGATCAAGCCAAGCTTTGTTTTCATTGGATTTATCTGATGTTAGAACAAGATTTATTTAGGCCTATAATTGAGACTTTCAATGGGAGCAATACCCCGTAGCTAATTACTCCTCCGAATTTTTAGAAGATAACCTCCTTGAATGAAATTGCTTAAGATGAATTTTAAATTTACACTTAGTAGATTAATAAAAAATTAATTGAGTAGAGAATGGTCAAAGGAGGTGAAAGTTTTGACAGGCCAAAGATCCCATGATTTCATCATCTTGAGTATACCAACAGATCTAGTCTCCTATTAGCCTAGAGCTTTGAGCCATAACATCGAAGAAGTCTAATAAGCAACCATGGGTTAATTCTTCTTAAGTATCCTAAGCAAATTAAGGTAAAGCTGTCTCAAATAACTGTTTTTGAAGTTTACATCAACTCATTTAGTAGCAGAGGGTTGGTCATACTAGTATCGCTGAAATATTTCAATAACATGCAGGATGGTCATCTGATATTTAGAAGCATTACAAAAGACCAACAAGAACTTAGAAACATGGAATGACCGTCACTTGACCACGAGTTTCGACTAGACTAGAAGAAGCATATCTGCCTCACCTTGTGTTGGCAGGCTTATTGGCTTTGTATTGACCTCATTAATAGGGTTATGTTATGGCTAACATGCCCCAAAAGGCACAAATGTGTGAGTTACAACCTCTAGAGTAAGGAAAGCCCAAAAATGAGAGTTGATTTCCCTTATCCGTTTTAATTTTGATTGGAGTATTGGCCCTAATAACTCTACTTTTAGAGAGATGACTAATGAATCGAGACTTATAACCCAAGCTTCACAACAAGTTCAACGTAGATCCAATAATTTGAAGTTGGAGGATGATCTTCTGTTCATGTCTTATAGACAATGAGTTCTTTCAATCTCACCTCTTATAAATAAGGCGAAACGGGTCTTACAACCTCGTCCTATAAGAAAAATTAATCCACTTAAATACATTGGTTTCATTTTGATTTCAATGCAACACATATTGTAAACCACATATTAAAGCGATGCGATGCATAGTTTGTCATGCATATTAACTCAACAAAATGCATATATTTATTCTTATTTATAATTTATTTTGTAAGATTAAAAAGAGTCTTTTTTCCCATAAAAGCACAAACCTAGTTTAGTGCCTAGTTTATGAACACTGCAAGGACAAACTAAAACTTCTTCAAATTTGCCTAAGTAGTTCAAAAACAGCATTCTCCCTGTATACTCGCACATTCTATCCCTGATGACTGTTTCCAAGAGAACCCCAGTTATATGATTTCTGAAAAAAATTAAGAATGTGATCAAACTATCTTTCAAAACTCACCTTGCAGACAACAAAAAAATTGGTCACACTTCCTTCAAGTATTCTATCTCCATCATTAGACAGCAGGAGCTCCGTCGCCATAGGAGGCCTCATTCTCTCCATATCCTTTCTGATCCTAAAGAATAGTAATAAAGTCCAAAATCCAACTCACCTTCCTGCAGCGGATCAACTACAAACCTGCTCAGTGAAACCACTCACCGTGCCCACATCGAATACTTCGCCTCCGCGACGTCCCTCCCCCGGCCGGCAAGTGCCAGGCGAGCACCCGCAGCGCCAAAAACCGGCGGAACATAAAACCCTATATGAAGATACACATCGATAATCGCCATACTTCCGCTTACTCCGCCACCACAGATCAGCGCGGTAACAGCTAGCTCCGTAACCTCATCCACCGCTCCAGTTCTCCGGCCCCTCTCATCTAGCGCAAGCCCTAGCCCCACCTGCAAAGACTCATCAACAAGTGACTTGATGGCAGAAAGCCCAACCGGCGCCACGAAAATGTCAGGGCGGTGGTCGGCGAGGATGTGCGCTGAGTTAGAGAGGCGGCGGAGGTGGCGATCCCAAAAGAGGAGGAGGTAAGCGTTTCCGTGTGTTCGAGTGGTGGTGTAAGCCCCTAGAGCAGAGGAGAAGTAGCGTTGCTTGAATCACTTTCAGTTTGATTTGTATCTATTGAGAGAGAGAGGTAGGTGATGAGCTTACCGGGGAGGGATTCGAGAAGCGTGGAGACCGGAGGAACATCGCCGGGGGTAGAGACGCCATTGACGACGAGGAAGCGGGTGGCAGCGCTGAAACTAGTCGCCATGGAAGAAGATCTGAAGTGAATAATATTAATTATAATGTAAATTTTGGATATTCATGTAATTATTAATTTTTTAAATTTTAATATCTAAAATATGATTAATGTTGAATTTTAAGGTAAAATATATTTTTATATACATGCATTTTATTGAGATTTTATTATGGTCTGTTTGTAACAACGCTGCGATCGTATTTTGACAGCTTTTTTAAAAAAATTATTACTTAAATTAATATTTTCTCATTCATCCTGACTAGATGCAGTGGTAACTTTCTAACTGTGGAGATTATTCTACAACAGTTTCACAGTTTCTTCTTAATAAGTTGCAGTTATCCCAAACATACCTAAATATTATATTTATAGTTATGTCAAAAAAATTATAATATGAATGTAAATCTTAATTCTAATTATGGGTTAAGATTATAAAGATAGCACTATATAAACAACTCAAATTTAACGTGATTAATAATTAATTATGTTTGTTCAAATTAATAAATAAATAATTTTAAATATTTTTTAAAAATTAAATTTAAAATAAATCATATTTGTATATAGTCTCACTCATTTAATAATGTTTAAGAATAAGTTTGTTTGTTGTTCAACAAGTAACTTGTTAAATGTTCTATACATGTTATGGCTAAAATTTATTTATTAATATATTTAAATTTAACATATTATAATTTAATATCAATATGCACATAACTTTAATGTAATTTTGTTTATTTCAATAAACCTTTTTGCTAATTGTTATTTATGTTATTTGATTGCAATTAAGTTTTGTTTACTTAATATAAACTAGTTAGATGCTGATTTGAAATCTACTTAATTAATTTTCATTATATTCGTAAAATCATTTATAAATAATTTTATGATCATGCTTAGAGCATCCATGCGCTCCTACGAGCAAAATAATTCAGTAAAGTAACCCTCATCTTTCTCCTCCTTTCTCCCAACCACCTTCCCCCACAGCTTCTCTAAGGCTTCGTTTGGAGCGGTTTTTTTCACGCGACGCGGCCACAAACTGTGATATTTCGTCGTTTGGCTCCCCGCTTCGCGGCCGAAGGAAGCGAAAGCGGGCAGAAAGCTAGTCGCGGGATCGACCCCGCGGCCTCAGCTTTGCCTCGCTAAATATTCCAAAATGCCCATATTTTTGGCGCAAAGAAACAGACCTTTGTATTTATTGATCGAGCATGGAGAAAAATGTGGGCTGCGGTGGTGCTAGATCCATGGCAAATCTCCGCTTCTTCTTCATTCTCGCTCTGACGCGTCTCTCCTCTGGAAGCAAGGGTCCCATCCTCTATCCACCGGAAACGGAAACTGCAACTCTAGCACTAAATGCAACCCCACTCTCACTCATCTTCGTCCCAGATTCTCCGGAAAGCTAAGAAAAGGTCGAAAGCATCAACGTCAAAGGAAGAAGGCGGTTGTATCGGAGAAGGAATGGCCATGCGATCCTGATCCGGATCCGAACCAAGCTGTCGCCACAGGCTGGCCAGAGCCACGGCCAAAGCCTGACCCTCGCCCTCCCTCCGCCGAGGATCTCGCCGCGGCTCTGGTTGCTCGTGCACAGAAGAATGGCGTGGATGCGTGTAGGAGATTCTTTTCTAAGAAGATCATGGATAATGATTCCGATGAAGGCGATATCCATGATCTTGTAAGTGTTATGAAGATCAGCCATTAATTCAATTTATTCCAGGAAGGCTGGAGTTTACATGCATACCACATAATTCCTATTTATTTACATTTCAAACACCTAAAATTTGATATTTTCATGCAGACCACTTTATGGCCATATACCAAGTCTTGAAAAGATGTAGCTAACTTTTATAAAGTCATTAATAGTGGCATTTTTTTATGTGTTATTAAAGATTTCATATTTATCTATGTGAATATGAAGGTCGAGGTGTTAGATGGGTAAACACATAAGAATTGCGTGGTATGTATGAAAATGTTCTAAAAGTAAGATAGGACTAGTTGAATCAACATTTGTAGCAGGTGTAGCATTTAACTTTTTGTGTGGAGTTTCTTGTTGACATTTTTGTTTTTCTTTGGCACCATTCATAGTAGGATGAAATTGTTTGTGGAAAACATTGCTTTAGAATGTATTGCTTTAAATTGGGTTTAGATGTGGATGATGTCGTTGTTCATCATCAATCTGCTATGGGATTCCTTTTTGCATGTATAATTTATAATTCTTTTTTTAAACAGTTTTACTTAATAGGGGTAAATTGATTATTTTCTCGAAGCAATTACTTGCATGATTGTTTTCGCATGATTCTGTAAACAGAACAATACGAACTTTCCATGATGAACTTTACGAAGCAGTAGCATTACAGTTGAAAAGCGAAAGCTAGCAACTGCGCCAAACAGAGCCTTAAATCTCGTAGATATGTCTTTTAAAGGGATTGACTAAATACCGAATTTAAGGCAAAACTTAGGAAAAAGATGAGATTTAAGAACCTGCATGATTCAAAGATGTCTTTTTCTTTTAATAGGTATAGGTGTTACTCATGTAAATCCCCCAAAATTTTATTCAACGATTTTAATTACTTACCTATCAAAAAAAGAAAAAATATATATGATTTTAATTGTGTTTGTTAAAGTTAATTCTAAATAGGCCCATACTTCTTTATCTTTAAAGTATCATAATTGATTTGTCTTTAGAAGATTCGTGGTGATAGAGTAAAAAGTTATCGTAGCGTGGTACAAATATTCAATATAAACTAAAAAGAGAGATGCTCAACTTCCACGGACTTGGTAGCTTGGCATTGAGTTTTGTTTTTTGGGCTCAACTTCCAAGGATACTGCATCTTCCCATCAAGTCTTGCGTCTTGGCCTCGACTTCATGGGTAATGTTTCTTCCCATATAGTATTGTCTATTGGGCTCAACTTTTAAGAGCATGGTAGTTTTTCATTGAATCATGCCTCTTGGGCTTGACTTCCAGGAGTACAGTGCTTTCCCATCGAGTATCATCTCTTGGACTCTATTTCTAGAGGCATGGTTAGAGACAATGTATGCCACTGCGAATGTTTGACTTTTTCCTGAATAGTTAGTCGAAGCACGTCTGAATGTAGCCTGTGTTGGGGCATAGGTGAGAGGAGAATCCATTAAGGATGTATGACATGTTCTGGGTTACATAGTAGGAGATACTCAATGACATTAAATTGAACTAACAAAGTATATGCAATCTACTAAGGAGGATGAACGGAGATGATCTGTATTTTTTGAGATTGAGGCATAGGTTGCAATGAATATTATGTTTTCTTGAAAATATGGTTACAGTCATTATCAAGAATAATATTTGACAGCTCATTAGTTACTCCTTTTGAATCTTTTGCACCACCCCCCTCCCCCAACACAGGCATTTTCCACACTAACTTGCAAACGAGCATATGTATCGAGTCTTCTAGAGATCGGCTTGCTGACCTGATTGAAAAAAAAAAACTCCAATATTGCGTTGAGAAAGTATTATTTTTGATGAAGAATTCCTCAAATTTGGGAGCAGTTTTCAAAGACTTATTATCTGAACGAAATGTGGGGTGATTACCCTACCACAATCGTGCCTAAGACGTTAACGTGAACAGCATTTTGAGAAAGCAGTGAATGTTGCTCCCTAGCCTGAAAAAAGTTGTGAAAGACTTTGTGTCTAAATATGATGCGAAAAGACAACCTTATCACAATCATACCCGAGACGTTCACGTGAACGATCTTTCAAAATTATAGTGAATGTTGCCACTCACATCGAAGAATAATCTAGAGATGATCTTCAATATGCAAATAAGGCTCCTTTGTTAATTAGATAATGTACATCATTAAGAAATGAAGTAGGGGTTCGGTGTCGAAGAGTTGAAGTTAGTGTCGAATGAGACTTTATTTCCCACAAATGATGTCAAACTGATGCATGCTAGAAGATTCACGGCGGTAGGATAATAAATTATCGTCTTAGCATAGTATAAGGATTCAACACGCATTCATAAAGGGAGAAAACAATGAGTAGTGACACCATCATTTTTTCCATGGAAAACCTGTAAAATGATAAACCACGGGCCAGCTAAAGAGTTATTCTATAAAATGATGATTACAATCAAAACCACTTATCCCACATATGGGAAAGGGATACAAGTTCTCCTAAGATACAACATCGATGTGCAATAGAACTTGTCAAAAGATATTGAGGGCTATTGATGGCGATCAATGGCGACCAGCAAGTGGTGGTTATGACAAGAGTGATGTTAGACTTTAGAGCTTTAAGCTCTTCCTAGGGCCTCAAGGTCTCCTCCCCTTTTTCAAGAGTGGAGTAGGGCTCTATATATAGAGTTTTAGGTACAATTAATACATAAATACGAATCACTTTGATCAGACAGCCCAAAGGGTTTCATTTTATTAGACATCATTTGATGGACATTTGAGTGACTTAACAATGTCAGAATTGAGTGATCTTAGGCTCGTTGGATTCGTTTTGTCGACACGCTTGATTCAGTAATAATCTCACCAAATTCAACATTTGTTTGACCTTCAAATATGCCCGAGAAACTTCTAAAAGTGGTTTAATGACTTTGACCAGAGCTTGATTTGACTCAGATTAGAGCAATTTTCACATTTGAGTTTTCTCGTTGAGTCGAATAATTTAACTATAAGTTTGTTGAAATCAGACTTCTTGATGATTATTAATCAAAATTTGAATATTTGTTGCTTAAAAGATTATCTTGACATCTGTGTCATGTCTCGAGATTCATGCTAGATGTTAGAAATTTATTAATGTGTATCAATAATAATATTTTAATATAATAATAATAAATAATTTGCACCGAATTTAATGAATACAAAAAATTAATTGCATAATCATTTCTATTTTATTTTCTATATGTTGTAGGATCGTGATTTTCATCTCAATGTAAGTCACAACATTTTATTAGAGGATAAATGTATCATTCATAATTAGAGGTTTTAATCATTATTATTAGTAGTATATTCATAGCTAATTAATAGGATCGACGGTCATGCTCTTGTCACTTTAGTTGTAATTATGCACTGGTTATAGGATTCAATTATTGCTCGTGAGGGAAGCACTCACTGTCTTAATTTATTACTACAAAATTTTTTGCATATTTGAGCAATCATAATTATAATGTTTTATTTTTCTTGCACTTTACTTTTATGAAATTGCATGTGAACTAACATCATATCATAATTTTATGTGAAATGACATATTTTTTATATATTATCTTTATGAACAATTTGATATACTTGTGTGTCGATGTGTAGGTGGCTCACAGTGTGACGACTCTACAGGAAACCGTGTGATTTTTTTTTTTAATTTACTTTCTTGGTTTCATGGCGCCTATTAAAAAAGACTATAGAAAAATAAATGAGAAACTGAATAATAAAAAATTTGATTCAAAATAATTATATGTTTTATTATGATAAATAAACATATTTGATTATTAACACTCTTATTTTATTATGATGTTATATATTAGCAAGTATTAATCGTCCATACTTATGCCTCATATTGCGTGCCTCATTTCCCTTATAGTTTATACTTTAATATATAGTTGTTATTTTCTGAATTTGTTTTTCAAATTCACTCATTAATATTTTGCATGATAAGTTTTATTCAGCCGCTAGTAAGACCATCTCTACAAGAGCAAGTTTTCAGTTTTGAATTTTCTTTCTTCTTATTTTTCTCGATTTTTTAAAGCTATTATATTTTCCTTTTTTCGGTATGTGTAGTAGTTTCTTGTTAATATTTCAGTTTTAATTCAGGCGAAACCAACCTCTTTTTTGAGGGGAGGTGCTGTGGGAGGAGTTTTAGTAATAAAAGGCAAAGAGATATTTCAGTAGGGGCAAATCTGATATTCTAGGAGGGATAAAAGACCTAATTAAACTTTCATACAAGTAAAAATTTGGAGCAATTGTCCTTTTGAACCCCACCTGGGTCCGCTCCTAGTTATATCAACGACCATTCACTAGCAATAAGATTATATTTTCTTATTTATTTGTGTACATAACATGTTCAATTAATTTATATGTCCTGCGTTGTAAGGGTGTACTGCCTTCCGAACTCTAAGGTGTGACATAATGAATCTTGAGAAAATTTAACGGCATGTCCAACACATGAATTTATTAGAGAATTCAAGTCGATTATTAGGATTGATATCGGGATGGAGAAGAATCTCGTATTATTGAATCCATACGAGCATATTCGGTTATTATTTCTCTCCCTCGAGCGCCAAACGACCTTAACAATCACACCTATTGCAAGCAAGTCATAGTTTCAAATCATTGCTTGTGAAATTTTCTTCAAACTTTACATTCAAACCACACGATATTTTCGTATTTATAGATCTAACACTTAAACTTCAATATTTACAATCATATCATCATTGTATCGTAAACTTATGGTCAATCGTAATATTTTTGTTATAAATGTAAATATGAAAGTTTCTATGTTACTTATATAATAAATACATATTATAATTATGTCATATACTGATATCTATGTAAATGTCTTAGGATACGTTTAGAGCAGTTGCGAACTTATTGAATAATCTGTCGATAAGTCGATTAAAAATAATATCGTTGATAAATGCAGCACGGTAGTTATTACAAATTTTTATTTTTTGGAAAAGCCAGCTATGACAGAAGACTCACTCACCTAGATAGGTGCGGTATGAAAACGTTATTTTCGGCGTTTTGAAAACGCATAAGCTGCCAAAACGCGGTTTAACCAAACAGGCCAGATGCGTTTTCAAAATGCTACCGCACCAAATAAGCTGTCCCAAACATACCATTAGACATATGCGGTCAGAGAGGAGTTTTAAAATAAACCACATTGAGTCAATTGGGGGGTAAGAATATAATTAAAGAAATAATTTTATAATTGTTTAGGGGACCACGGTGCAATTCAATATTCAAAGTCACATTAGTCAATGTCGTCTAGAAGAGTTGAACTTTGATAAGTCTTTGACGGCCCGAAAGGCTGACTCTCTTCTGATATTTTTTTTTTATATTAATTTAGACACCTCTTATTATATATTTTTTAATTTCATGCTGAAAAATTTATTTCAATCATATTATATTTGTAATAAGAGATGACGTGGAGTTCCGGACGTCCACAAAAAAAAATTAATTATATCTTCATAAAATAAAAACTATTATATATAAAATAAGTTGTAGGTCAGTTGGTAGAGCATCCGCTTCGGCGGTATAAGTCTCGTATACTCAGGGGATTGAATCCCCTTCAAACGAGTTATCCTCTATATGAATGTGACACTCAAACGAGTTTGTTCATGAGGTCCAGGCTCGCGCAATCTAGTGATACTTCAGCAGCCCAAATAGATTGATTAGCGGTTCTGCCCGTCAACTAATCTTTTGTGCCACGTTTCTGATCTGTTGTGGCGGGGTCACTGTAAGTCCCCTCAGATCAGAAGTTCGATCCCACTGTGGAGCGGGAAGCAGTCTATTTGGGCACATGACGCGGGCCCTTATCATGGGCGAATTATTTCATCTGGAGTACGTACGCAGCGTTGGGTGCAGATTTTTTTGGGTACTGATGGGTACTGGATGGGTATAGATGGGTATGGGTGGATATGAATGTGTATGGATGTGTATTGGATGTTGGGTATTGGCTATTAGGTGAGTATTGGTGGGTATTGGAGGGTACTGGATGGGTATTAGGAGGATATGCGTGCAGATGCGTGCGTTCTCCGTATGGAATAAGCGTTCCTTATCATGGGGCCCAAGCACATGAAAAACTCATATTTGGTGGCCAAATATCAGTTTCCTTTCAATATATATATATATATATATATATATATATATATATATATATATATATATATATATATATTCGATAGGAAACTAGAAGTTTTCTCAGCATTCCCCTCCAATCCACTAATCTTATTCTTGCTTTCTTCATCTTTCTTCTGGAAGAGAGAGAGAGGGAGAGGCCTTCTTTCTTCATCTTTGTTCTGGTGGGCAGAGAGAGAGAAAGATATACCTTTCTTCATCCTTGTTCTGGTGGGCACAGAGAGAGAGAGAGAGAGAGAGAGAGAGAGAGAGAGAGAGAGAGAGAGAGAGAGAGAGAGGCCTTTCTTCATCTTTGTTCTGGTGGGCAGAGAGAGAGGGAGAGGTCATCCATGGCGCCATCGTTGCAGTCAATCATATCAACACCATCCTCACCAATGGGGCGAGTAGAGAAGGCAACAAGCTCTATTCTCATGGCTCCAAATTGGCTGATCAATGTGGAAATAACCCACACAATAAACACCAATCCATGGTCAGTTTCTTCACCTCCACCATCCCATCTTCAATTCTCAAACCCATCTCCCATCATGATTTTACATATCTACCATCTAAAATTTTCCTTTTTTACATATATACCCCCCATATCTAGGAAGGCAAAAGCTTTTGTCAAAGCTGTGAAGAAGCGCTTACGGAATAAGAACTCCAGGGTTCAGTTTCTGGCTCTGATGGTATGGATGTAATATTTAATTTAATTTGTGCAAAATTATATTTGCATGTTTTTGTAATTGTTTGTGTGAAATATTTGCAGCTTTTGGAGGTGATGATGAAGGATTGTGGTGATTTTGTGCACTTTCAAGTTGTGGAAGTTGGAGTCCTGCAGGAGATGGTTAAGATTGTAAGAAATACTGTAAGTTCTGTGCTCTTTTCTCAATTCTTTTTTTTTTAAGGGGGGTTTTTGAAAATACCACAATTTTTAAGTATTTACATATTGAACATTTACATAATTATTGTATTTACTTATGTAACAGTTTTGTGTCACAAACATTTTAAAATTATGCATGAGAATGTGTTGCATGAATATTTTAAAGCTTAGATGATGGATTTAAAATATAAAAAAATTAAGTTGTGTGTCTAAGAGTGAGTTTGGAGCGGCGGCACAACAGCTGTTTGGTGTCTGCAGTTTATTCTTTTATGACAAAACTGTATTTTACCTGTGTTCTCAAAAAAACTACTACTAAAATTTACGTTCTTCCACCCGACTTAGTTACCTATGATGACTGCCAGAAAATTCTTATCTAACTTAAAAATAAAAAATAAAAAATAATAAAAAATAATAAAAAATTTGCAATAACCACCACAACTTTTTGAGACAATCAGGTGTGCAACTGCCCCAAACAGATTTTTTTTTTTATTATTTTAAATAAGGAAATATTTAAGAATTCTTTTAATAACAGTTTCATGATTCACAAGGAATTGTAAAAAATGTGATGTTAAAGATTTGAAATATTAAAGTTTGGATGTTAGATCTGTAAATATTAAAAATATATAAAAAAATTAATTTTTTTTAGATATTTCTAGGAGATGACATTGTAACTTTAAAGAAATATATTTATATGCTATAACTTAATTTTTATAAAAATAGTTAAAAATTAGAATATTTTTAAAAACAAATTAATTTATTTTAAAAAGAAAAAATAAAATCATAAAATAAGTACACTTAGAAAATATTTTTTAAATAAATTAAAATTAATCTCAAGCAGAGAAAATATTTACGTACGTAAAGCATACGTATCGCTGTGTACGTCATCCAATAGGAGGATGCCACGTACGTATAACCTCTATGTAACATATTTTTAACATGAAAAAATAAAGAGATTACAGAGAAGTTACAGACAGGTTACAAAAAAATTATAAGGGTAAAACACGAAAATACCCCTCATATAACTTACAGTATAGCACTAGCTAGACATACGCATAGCTATGCGTACGGCTTTACGTACGCAAATTTTTCCCCCCAAGCAAACCCTCAATTACACATCCAATGTAATATTTTACAAAGAATATTTTAAAAATTTTATTATACTTTTTTAATTGTCCCAAGTTTTTTTCTTTATAAAAAGAATGATGCATCATCTTATATATCTAAACAATCACAGTTATAATTCTTATAAATCAATAATTAAAGCTACAGCAATAGCAATAGAGAATAGTCCTCAATGTGAATTTTTCCGCTGGGGTTGTCAAAAAAAGCTCATTCACGAACAATCGAATATCATGTGTTCTACTCATTTAAATAGCTTGTTTTTGAATTGTTCATTAAGCGAGCCAAGCACACAACACTTTTTGTTCGCTCAAATTATAAGCGAGCCGAACACAACGTCATTTGTTCGCTCATATTCTGCTCGTTTAACTAGAAATAAAAAATAATATTATATCATTTATATATTAATGTATTATATATATTTATATCTAAATTTAAATCATTATAATTCTTGTGATCATGTTAAGTATTTTTTCTAATTAATTTAAAATAATCAATTTCGAGCCCAAAATGACTCGAACACAAACACGCCATTCAAGAGCAATTTCGAACAAGCGCTAATTCCGAACATAATTAATTCCGAAAGAGCTATACACAGAACCAAGCATGCTGATTTACCCTTTACTACCAACATTCATTCTCATCATTAGAAATATTTAGGAATATTTACATACATACCAATCGATTCCTATGTATTTACATATCTAACACCATACCTATGCATGAATATGTGTATTCCACTTTTTAGAAGGTTATAAATGTAAAAAAAAAGGTAAAGTTTAGGTGTAGATATGTAAATAAATAAATGTTTGTTTATATTGCATTTATTTATGACTTCTTTCCCTGTATTTAGTGCATCTCACCTTATGTTATTTCTCAGAGAAATATGCAAGTGAGAGAGAAAATATTAGTACTGCTGGAATATTGGCAAGAGGAATTTGGTGGGCCCAATGGAAAGTATCCACAATACTACTACACGTACGCTGACCTTAAGGTATGCATTTACATACCACTCAACTCTGGCAAAATATTACATCTGAATTCCGCACCTAGAGTTACGTGCAGAATCCAATCCATAAGAGACGTGAAATCTCACAATAATGCGGAATAACACGGGAATAAAAAGAAGGAATATTCCTCATGTTAGTCTGCGGTTAGCGGTATTTTGGGCGGAATAATACGGGAGAATAATGCGGAATAACACGGGGAATATTCCTTCGCGTTATTCCACGTTATTCAAGTGCTATTGTTGTGTTATTGTAACATCACCACAATAACACATCCATACTATACGTAATAACACATGAATAACGCGAAATAACAATGGGGAATATTCCCGGTGTTACAATACTAGCACAATAACACATGAATAATGCAGAATAACACGGAGGAATATTCCCGCGTTATTCCGCCCAAAACACCGCAAACCGCGAAGTAACACGAGGAATATTTCTTCGTGTTGTTCCGCATTATTGCGGAATTCCACATGTCTTCCATGAATTGGGCTCCGCACGTAACTCTGCATCTGGAGTCCGGATGTAATATTTTGACCTCAATTCTTAAGTATTTACATATCTAACACCTAAACTTTACTTTGTACATATATAACCCCCAGTTTTGTCATGCCACATAAAACTAGCCACTATTCTAACTTTAATGCATGGGTAAGGTGGCTTATATGTAAATTGAAGTTTAAGCGTTATATATGTAAATACATAGAAATTGAGTGGTATGTATGTAAAACATCCAAAATAAAATCATTATGTTTGAAGGGTTGTAGCAATGTATTCAACCAAACGAATGCTATCTAGTGCCATGATGTTCCCAAAGAAAAAAAAGCGAAAAAAAAGGGGCATTTACATGCATACCATCCAATTCCTATATATTAACATATCCGACACCCGAACTTTACTTTTTACATTTATACCACGCAAATCTTTCGTATCACATCAAAAAATCTCACTATTTCAACTTCTAAAAAGTGAATAAAAGCATTTATACATAGATAATGCAACATATATGTAAAAATTGAAGTTTAGGTATTAGGAATGTAAATGCAATAACAATTGAGTGGTATTTATGTAAATGGTCCAAAAAGAAGGAATAGATATATAATATTCTGCTAAATAGATTAGGGCTCTATTTAGGCCATTTGAAACATTATGGGAATGTTTGTGTACCTTTTTCATTGATTTGATACCCACTTGCTCATAAGCCAACGGTGGCCTCCTCAGCCTGCATAATCAATAGAAATTTATGAGCACAAATCCTTCTCCAATTCATTGTGTAGAAGTTATTGAGCATATAAACCCACAGATATTGCAAGATTTACATATATACCACTCAATTCATATGTATTTACATATTTACATACATGCTTTTCTCTTTCTAAAGTTAAAATGGTGGTATTTTTGATGAGAAACAAAAGATTTGGGTGTTATAAATGTAAAAGGCAAAGTTTAGTTTGTAAATGCCCCCAGTAAAATTCTACCTGCACAAATTTACTGCAATAAGATTTAGAACAGTAAAGTATAAGAAGTAAATGATATGTAAATAATATTTAGAAAAACTATTACAAATTCGTCTTTTCTGACGATCGAGCGTCTCCTGTACAGAGGTCCGGCATACGGTTCGTACAGAGCCAAATGGAAGGTGATCTGCCAATAACAAATCAAACTCAAGTAGTCCATGGAATGCCCAGCAGTGCTATTGAAAGATTTGATGAAGTAATGGCATCTGAAAGGTATCATTTCAGGTTATTTAACCACAGTGCTTTCAGTATGATTCATTTCTGGAATTTATATATCTAACACTAAAACCTTGATTTATACATTTGTAGAAATATAAATATAAGAACCAAAGTTATGGACTTACAAACTGTTCTTATTTGTTCATTTATTATTGCATCTTCAGTTTCTCAGATTTGGTAAATATAAAAGATGTTATGGACTTATTCAACAATATGCTGCAGGCTATCAACCCAGAAGATAATGAAGTATAGTCTTATTTCCACACTTTATTTTTTTCATTTGATTTTCTTTTCAGCTTCTGAAGCACTAAAAGCATATTTTATTGAATGTCAGGCAATCAAAGATGAAGTTATCACAGATCTTGCCAATCAGTGTCGTATTAACCAGAAGAAGCTCATGCAGCTGATTGACACAACCGAGTAAGTTTAATTTGATGATAATGTGTTTTTTTAACATTAAAATTAAATTTTGGATAAATCACATAGAAACTATTGAACTCAACGGATAGAAACTAGTCGGTTGGTGGGGCTTCTTGCCCACATAATAATAATCCCCCAAGATGCACGCCTTTTGGGTGGAAAAATTATTCCATACGGATAACATATGCAGCGCTGCGTACGGAATCCTCTAATAACCACCGAATAACCAGCGAATAACTCATAATAACTCTGTGAATAACATTAAAATGGAACTGCGGGGGTTATTGACAGGTTATTAGAAAGTTATTATCGCGTTATTTGAGCAAAAACCTCACAATACCTCAATAACAAATAAAATATATAAAAGTGAAACAACGGAGGTTATTGGGGCGTTATTAGGAGGTTATTCGCTGGTTATTCGGAATAATACCGCAATAACCTCCTAATAACCTCCCGATAATCCTGAAATACACGATCTCGGAGGTTATTCACTGGTTATTTGGTGGTGATTAGTGGATTCTGTACGAAGCGCTGCGTAAGTTGTCCGTATGGAATAATTTTCCTTTTGGGTGGGGAAAAAAGGGGCATTTAGAAACTGTTGAGAGTTATGTGTAATAAGAGAGTTTTGTCGGGTTTATTTGTAAAACATTGAAATCCCTATTTAAGTGAAATACCCCATGAGGACACTTTAAAGGTCACATGTAAATAGCTAGGGGTAGAAAAAAACCCCATGAGGACTACTTTAGCCCACATTAAAATAGATTTGGGACCAATTTAGCAATTTTATAAATTCTAGGATTAAAATAACCCCACGTAAATAGCTAGGGGAGGCTATCTTGACACTTTACTCTTTCTTTTGAAGAACTTGTAACTAAAGTTCATTCAATTTGTTAAATATTGCCAGGAATGATGGCTTCCTGCGTGAAGCACTTGCAATGAATGACAACTTACAAAATGCACTTTCAAAATATGACGCACTTATTAGACCAAGTATCCCTCCTCCCCTTGCTCCTGCAATGGCTGAACAATCTGACAACAAAGAGGAAGAAGAAGATGGTTTTTCAGACTTAGCAAATAGGTCAGTGCGCCTACTCTTAGACAACTTCTACTCACCAGTAAGACCTCAATTCTATATTAGAATGATGAAAAACCTGCTTCTATGTCTACAGGAATTCTATAATTAAAACAAGTGGAGATCAAGAGCTATCAGCAAACAAGAATGGTGTAGAAAAAAGTGATGCACTAATCGTATTTGATCCCCCAGCCCCAGCTGATTCTTCCAAGAATGAAGGAGATATGATTGATCTCCTGAGTCTCACATTATCTCCTCAAACAGATACGCCGCCGCCGCCGCCGCCGCCGCCGCCTACAGCTAACCAGAATCAAAATCCATTCTCCAATTCTCCCGATTGGGAAGAGTATCATAACTATTCTCAGCCGCTTATGCCAAATGAAGGATATGCTTCCTATAACAGTTACATCACACCTTGGTCTCAAGCTCATGTTGTTGAACAATTCCCACAGTATACAAACAACTATCTAGCTACAGCATGGATCTCTCCTGAAGCAAGCTTGAACCCCTTTGTATCAGCAACATCCACTCAGACCCAATACCCAGAATCTCAGTCTAGTGTGGCTATAGGTTCCTCTGCTTCAACTGGAATAGCAGAGAATTCCAAAGCTGTACAGAATTTTCGCTCATTTGGGTCAAAAGAAAACCAGATAAATGCCAACCTAATAAAACTGAGAGACCCTTCTAGTGCTCCAAAGCCATACATGCCAGACAATCTATTTGACGATCTGATAAAGTTGAGGAATTCAGATGGGAGTCTGAAAACAAAAAATGTATCAAGTCTTTGGGGATCAGGGCAAGGCATGGCAAGTGTTAAGTGATAAGGTCATAATGGCTATGCTGCGTTACTAATAGCCATGAAAAGTGGTCTCCATGGTGTGTGAATATCATATGAAGTGATGGCTTCTTTCCCTTTTTTCTCTGCAATGATTGATTATATTATATTATACTGTTTATGAGACTTAGATTTTATTAACTTGATGTAAGAGTTTGTTTGGATCTTGCAACCCTTTTTGCATATATTGTAAAGTATTTTATTTTGAGAATTGTTCTTTTATTTTGAATGGATCGCCTGATTCAAAGGAAAGTCATGGATCTAGGATCAGGGTGGGCAAATACTTACCTTAAAATGTATGCTTTAATGCACATCATAGCTAATTTTACGCACCCCTCCCCCTCAATAATTCATTTTACCTAATAATTCATAAAAAAAATTTAAAATACTGAAAAAGAAATGTTTAATTTAATTCCCAATAAATAGCTTACTTTTTGTATTTTTAATATTAATTTATTTACATAATAGTTTTCCACCCTTATAAAAGAGTTTAGTTTCACCCCTAACGACCGATAATAGATACTTAATCAACTTTGCCTATTAAATGCCACCTAAATAACCTTATTATACAATATCCTTAAGAAAATCTTGTTTAGAGAAATCTTTTATAAAAGAAAGATCATTATTTCAATTGATTGTTTTTTGTTTCCTTTGCTTCATTTAACTTCCTTTATTTTACCAAAAATCATTTATAAATTGAGATTCCTTGTAAGATGAAAAACACACTCAGAAGAATTCTAAGAACAAGAAACACCTTATAGTGAGCTGATTAAGGGCCATTGAAGCTCAAGGATTGAATTAATGAAGAACGAAAGTTTGAGGCTTCAGAAAAAGAATTGAGCACAGCAGAATTTCTTAAGACATTCCAATGGCAGCACTTCCATATACATTGATGTTCAAGAAGAAGAATTCAACACCTTAGGCTTCTTATAAGATTTAAAAATGTCAGTCAGCACTTTCATTACATATTTTGTGTCATGATGCATGGAGTCACAATTTGTGACACGCTAATTTAACACATTAAGATTATTTTATTGTGATCATAACATGTAATAAAATAACTTTATAGTATCTTTAAGTATAAAAAAAGAATATATTTATGGTAATTTTATGTGTTCATGTCTTTTTGAGCTAAGCAGCCTATTTTTCTTAAATTAAGGCACAAATAAATAAGGAAGATTTACATAATACCACCCAATTCTTATGTATTTACATATCTACCACCTAAACTTCAATTTTTACAGACAAGCCACCTTACCTATGCATGAAAAGGTGTATTCTACATTTTAAAGGTTAAAATAGTGGTAGTATTGATGTGATATGAAAGATTTGAGTGGCATAAATGTAAAAGGTAAAGCTTAGGTGTCAGAAATGTAAACACAGGAATTAGGTAGTATGTATGTAAATGCCCCATAAAATAAATAACCTAGACGAGTTATTGAAGCTTGAAACCTTTGTGCTTACGTTCCACATAGCTGTAGAGCTAAATTATAGTCCTGCAAGTCTCGAATGTCTCTTAGAGCCCATCTTGATGCATGGTTGTGCCACACTTAAATAAAACCATGAAAAAGCTTATTGAAATGAGGTTTTTTTTTTCACTGAAATTCGTAGTCCAAATTAGACTCATGGAACCAAAAATGTAAGCTTTAATATGCACCATATCGTTCTTATGCAACAAATTATAACTTCCAGGGATGTGATGATACTAGAAAATCCACTTCTAGTTTTATTTTCATGTTTGATGGAATTAAAATATTAAAATATCTTCAAAAATAAAAAATAAGTGTGTGGCAAAATCTAAAATTAAGGCTAAATAAGTGATTTTAATTTATCTGCTTCTAGTTAAGTGTTGCTGACGTGAGAATGCTAAGGTGGATGAGTGGTTTTACACTTAGAGACAATGTGAAATGAATATATCCGTAATAGGGTTGGTGTAGCTCCAGCGGCAGACAAAATTAGAGAAAATCGTCTTAGATGTTTTGGTCACATTAGATATCGACCATCTGATGATCTGATTAAGAGAGTAGATGTTTAGATTCAACTTATGTTAAGAAAAACAGAGTTAGACCTAGAAAGACTAGGGCATATCGTATAAAAAATGATATTAATTATTAGAATTAAATGAAAATATGACACTCAATAGAACGCAATGGAAAAGAAAGATTCATGTAGCCGACACCACTTAGTGGGTTAAGGCTTGTTGTTGTTGTTGTTGTCGTTGTTGCTTCTAATTTTATTTTCAGGCACGGTCTCTTGGAATTGAAAAAAAATATCGCTCAATCTACATTAGAAGATGAATATGTGACTATTTAATTTAGCTACAAAAGTTCAAATTTCAGAGCCTTCAGATGGAGTTGAGTAGTAACAATTACCAATTACTTTGATTATAAATTACAAGTCTCATTCTAAAGTAGATCGTACTAAAGATAGAACTACATTAGAATTATCAAGCATAATTTAGCAGATTCATCCACCAAGTGCTCAACATCATGTTCAAAACATGGGATAAAAACGTAAAGATTGAATCCAAAATTGTTCAGGCCAATGAAATTTATGGCACATCTTCTTAGTGGCTAATATTTATACAGAAATGAAACGTAACTCAAATTTCAAGTTTCTGGCCATGAAATAAACGAAGCCTATTATGGGCTATTTGCTTTGCCGAAAAATTGATGCAGTGTAGAAGGAATTCGGTGGTATTAAAATATAGTGTATTTTAGGAGATAACTGCATCATTCTGTATGTCCCAAGAAAAAGTCTCCGTGTTTCTCTAACCCGACTAGCCCAATATAAATTTCTACTTAGGTTTTTGTCTAGTGAGTTTAGGATATTAGTGGCTTCTCCGACCTTGTGGAATGTTTTTGGCATTGTAGCTGGACATATCTTTTCTTTTCACTCTAGCGAAATCGTCGCCACATTGGCAGGCATAAGTACACTTCTACTCTTCATATCTACACAGGGTCATAGGATTAGAGTTTCCTTACTTTGGCTTTAGAGCTACCGAGGTCCCATTGGACAACACAATACACGAATTGCCGACGAAGGTATCATTGTTCGTGTTGGGTCGACTACCTCTACGACCGAGTAAACTTGTGGTTCTAATAGCTCAGGATAACGGATCTGTGGTATCCCAACCCGACTTTCTCTACACGATTAAAATCACTATACCCTTCCTTTGCTGCCCCTTTAAGCCTTGTTGCTCAATTTGACGCTTTGTTGATGTCGTTTCGTAGTCCCCGATTGCTGATAGGTCATCGCCCATCTGAGATATAGTAATTTACCCTCTACCCTTATAGCCCGATTAGGCTTTGAAAGCATAGTGTGGACGCTATAGGACGACTGGTTATTTCATAGGCCTCGATTGTCGATGAGCCACTATTCATTTGAAATGTGAGAGACTCACTCTCTGCCATGTGGCCTAGCGAGAGCTTTAAAAATTTCGAGATGTTACTATGGAGTAGTCATCCATCGTGACATCTTCTACTAGTCTTCACCTTAATGTAAGCAGGACTCTTCTAATCGAGAGTATTCTTAGGCACTCCCCAAAAATGTAATTAACCAAGAAGATGCGTTCCCTTGAGAGTTAGTCTTGACCCCAGAACAAAATGTTATTTTGGTTCTCTGGTTACTAGCTTATGTAGGTATTCTTTCATGGACATTTGGTTCAATGTGTCTCCACCCGATCCTGTTTGGACGTACATCCTTAACCTATTGCACGAGGTTTACCTCCCATAAGCTCTCCAGATTCTTTTTAATTTCTCTATCTAATCTCCGTCTTAAATCCTTCTTATCCGACCCCTTCTCTACTCTGAACTGTTCATACGATTCAAATAAAAGGATCCATTGGAAAAGTAATCCTAAGACAATGACTAGACAGGCTGACGACTCCGATTTACAAAAAAAACTGAAGACAAGGTACATAAACATGCCTTATGGAGTTCTAACTTTTAGAATTCTTAAGCATTATTTATTATTTTAATAAAAAAGAGTTAACTCCTTCAAAACAAAGATGCCCTCAGCCATGCTTTTTTGTCTTATATTTCCCTAAAGGTTTAACAAGTGAGAAATGTTAGTTTAGCTAAGAAAAAGCGAGCACAAGGGAAATATTATTTGGGTATAAATATATTATTCTTACCATAGAATTTGACCTACAATAGATACTTTAGGGCAAGTATCCTCTTAGCTTGTCATTTATATAGCCTAATTGAAATGTTTTCAGAAAGTGAAACTCATACAATTATGAAAGACCATAGACTTCCCTCGTTGCAGCTGCTCCCTTCCATAACATGTACAAGTTAATAAAGCTCCTCCAATTTCACGCCTCTCTTCTCCGTTTTCCTTTTGTAGAGCCAAGCACAAAGCAGGAAGTACACAAAGTTGAGCAAGCAACAACCCGCCAGAGTTAAGTAGACCTTATCCAATCTCGACTCATTAACATCATCTCGAAGCCATATAGTGCTACGGCGTATCACTGCGATAATCGCCGAACTCACATAAAAACCAGTCCCAGAAACCACGGCAAATGTTCCCGTCGCAGTGCTCTTCAGAGAAGCAGGAAAATCCTGGTAATAAAATGAAACACTAGCAGGGAAATGAAAAGCTTCTCCAAATCCTACGAGTACTAGAGGTGGAACCAGCCAAAGAACAGAGAAAGTCTTCGTGGCTGAAACAGCAAGCCTTTTTGATTCAGTCAAGGCCATTGCTGCCATGGCAAGCAAATTGAGAACATGTCCGATGGCGATTCGGCCAAGTGGGGAAAGTCTGCACTGGATGCAATCAAGTCCGGTGATGGATGCTGCAGCAGTAGCAAGCACAAAGACATTCATAGATCCAGCAGGAATCTGGAGACCGCAGCTTAAGTGACGGTCCATTGCCAGAGCCTGCAGAACTGTCAAGCTTGTCTGTACTGAAATTGTAGCACTGAGCAGTATCCCGCTAGAGATTATTGGAAGAAATCTAAGGAGAAGCTTTCCCTCTTTACAGAGGCTTAACAACTGGTTTTTATTGACATTGGGCTTGGAGTGGAGGTAGTAGGGCCTTCCAAAGTGGTAGATAAGGAAGGCAATGGCGGTAATGGCAGTGCAAACAGCGAAGCCCCAGTGCCAGCCGGCAGAGTCCTGAATGTAGACAAGGATGGTGGTGCCGGCGATGGACGAGAGGTAGAGGGCAACAAAGCACCAATTGAAGAAGGTGGTGCGGTCTGAATCAGTAGAGAACTGGCTGGCGCCCATTGTCATGCCATTGTAGCGAGTTCCGGCGATGCCGGTGGCAAGAAGGGCTATAGCGGTAAAGAGGACAGCAAGCTGGGAAGACATTGGGGGCTGGTCGCAAGGGGTCGCAGGAGCGCAAGGTGGTGGGTGCAAGGAGGGCAGAATAGCTGTTAATGTGAAGAGAAGCATGCCCTGCATGAAAATGCTTAATTGTTATTAGGAAACTACTTAAAAGAAGAAAATGAATTCATACATCAAAATCTTACTTAGCTTACATCAAGTGCTTCTTTGAACAAATCGAGTTAAATTTTAGAGGCAGTTACATGCATACCGCTCAATTCTAATGTATTTACATATCTAACACAAAATTTTTTTATGTTTATATCACCCAAATCTTTTATAACACATCAAAAATACCAACATTTTAACATTTAAAAGTAAAATACACTTTTTCATGCATGGGTAAGGAAGTATGTGTGGAAAAATTAAAGTTTCGGTGCTAGATATGTAAATACATAAGAATTGAGTGGTATGAATGTAATTCTTCCAAAATTTTTTTGAAGATGGCTCGTAGAGCAAAGGTAATGATGTATATATGTTGCATATTGAGAACCATGATGAAACAATAAAAACTGCTTATCAATCAGAATAATAACTCACGAAGATAGATTATTCGCTTGTAGGATTGCTGAAAATTTACAGCAAATTGAATCTCTCAAAACAATATCATTCCACTTTTCAAACCACGTTCACTAGTTGCTATTCAATATTTTAATTGCTACGGATCTTCAACGTGTCTAAAAATTAATAAGTGCACTAAATATGACAAATTAACTTGGCTAAAAACATCACCACTAAAATCATAAACAAGATGGGTTCCTAAATTCCAGAAAGATGGGCAGTCTGTACTTAACGAATTGGACTTTTACACCTAATTTGAATCTTTAGTTTTATTACACAAAACCTAATATATAGAAATCCACATATCCTTTTATGTTAACTTAGCTTGGATTCTGAATAAAGACTCGGCATTTTAAGATTTGACCCAAGGAATCCTAAATCACAAAGCTCGTTTTGTTCTAGTGCCCCAAATAATGACCCCAACATAGTAACTCAATGGTACAAAATTCTTAGTTCAAATTCCTTCTCTTAGCCTTGACACGTTCAAGAAACACAGTAACACACAATGTTTATATTCATCAATTTATAGATTAATCCCTCATTGTTTACATACCCAAACAAACAAATCACATGGAACCTTGTTGATCAAGAATTTTCTACAATTTTTTTCATTATTCATAGTAAGCCCTAAAAGCTCAGAAAGAACTTTAGCTAACAATATACCCAATAAATTCGGATTTGGAATTTTTACAACTAAACAATTATCTACAGACTTGGGGGATTTGCCATTGCAATTATGGCATTGCAAACTCTTCTCATATACCTCACATTTACACAGTTATATCATTTTTTAAGAATGCAACAATTATTGGAAAGCCTCAAGAAAGTAGGTAAATGGGAGTTCAATAGTTCAGCATCTCTTTTTAAACATCTTTTGATTAGCCATTACAATTCAATGGACTATTTTTTGCAATAAAAATACCACTAGACATCATTATTCATTTACAAATTGCAACAATTATTGGAAAGCCTCAAGAATACATTAGTTTTTCTTATTCATTAAATGATTCATACAACTTCTGGAAGGTCAAAAGATGTCTAAAAATAAGACTCCCGCTTTGAGACCAAGATTTGTATTAAGTAGAATCTATTATAACTAGCAACATTATATAATTACCCCGTGAAAACTAAAATATGTGAAATCTTGGGCTCATCAGAGATGAGAAATTAAAAACCAGGGACATATAAAAAAAAAAAAAGAAGTATAAGCCTTTACTGATTAAAAAACATATTGAACTCATTAAACTCTCTATCTCTACAAAAAATTCAAAATCAAATGAGCATCAAGAGATGATCATAATTTGAAATCTATAGTTCTAAGTTTACATATTTTCATTTCATTTCCAGAGGATAAAAAAGAAGTGTGGGATATCTCTGTCATTCAATATGAGAAAATGTAAGATACAAAATGTACCTAATGACGAGACGAGTGTTCGTTGTCTTCATCATCAGCCCTTTTCTCGAACTTCAAGGACGTGACAGCAATTTCACAAAACAGGCTCAGATTATGCCATACGTAATTCATTAAAATCTAGTTCATGAAAACATAAGATGGAACATGATGCCTTGTGGAATTTACTCATCACATCTTCCCAGTACTTAACAAAATAAATGAATTGGCTAATTCAGGTTGCTAAGAAGTGCTTAGTCCGATTCCAACTTCAACAACACCTTGGCAATTTAAAGTTGTATCAAATATAAAGATTGGGTGAACTTTGCTCGAGAAGATTTTGATTAAGGAGGAGAAGACTTTAAAAAGTGAACTCTATTCGGTAACTCAGTGGCCCCATGTTGAAAGGAAGATTTGATATCCGTCATCACATCATAAGTAATTTTTTTATATTTTTTCAAGTCCTCGCAAAATTTCCTTAAAACTTTCTGAAATTTGCTCTTGTGATACAATTTTTTTCAAAGTTTGATTCTTTCATGCCAAATTGATCAAACTCGAAAATAAGTTTCTCATTCTTCTCTATCAAGTACTCTGCCATCTCAACAGTAATTGTCGCATGACCAAAATATGCAACTCGGAAGGCAACATTGTTCACAAATGACCGTGGAGATATTTTGAGAA
Organism: Papilionanthe hookeriana x Papilionanthe teres; assembly: GCA_022702705.1. Classification (NCBI taxonomy): domain Eukaryota; kingdom Viridiplantae; phylum Streptophyta; class Magnoliopsida; order Asparagales; family Orchidaceae; genus Papilionanthe; species Papilionanthe hookeriana x Papilionanthe teres. The sequence goes on from CM040436.1 coordinate 15,949,911, forward strand.
TATGAAGTTCAAATGAAATTTTAACAAAGCGTATTTCTTGTCAATAATGTTGAGAATATGGAGCCCGGTCCACTTCCCATCTTTTCCGATTTATAGAAATCATCATATGAATGTAATTGCTTCCTAATCTAAACCTTCCTTTATTCGCAACTTTTCTTTTCCAGCAACCCGCCCAAATTAGATCCCGCCATACTTGATGTTTCGCAAAATTAAAAAGCCCATCGACTCCGGTGACCGAAGGGATATAGCAATCAAGTCGCAAGCAAGTCGAACGGCTGCATTGAGGAGGAAGAAGTGCTTCGACGTCGGCAGCAGTAATAAACAGCTGAGAATTGCTGGTGGTGGAAATAAGTGAAGAATGTATTGCGGCCTCCTTCAAATGGGTTTGAAACGGGAGGTCGAGTTCTTGTAATCTCAGTGATTGGCTCTGTAATTTTTCAAAAAATAAAATCTTCTGCAACTTCGTTGATGTAAGCAATTTGTAGAATCACATAAATTTATGTGTTCTTGTTTTGTTGCGATTTTCTCATTCCAATTTTTCGTTGTATTGCCGTCATTTTTCTCAACAATTGGTAACAGAGCCGTGGTTCAGATCTAAGAAAAAACGATATGGAGATGAAGTGGAGGTATCGGAGATCGAGAAGTTTGATGATACAGATTTTAGTTACTGGATAATGCAAATAGAGAACTACCTCTATGGGAAGAAACTTCATCTTCCAATATAGGAAAGAAACTATAAAAGATAGATAAGGCAAAATCGAATATATTGGATAGACAAGTTCTCAGGGTTATTCGATTAACTCTATTGAGATTCGTTACAGACAACGTCATCAAGAAAATGATAACTAAATATCTCATGACAGTTTTGTCAGGTTTGTATGAAAAGCCGTCGGGAAATAACAAAATGCATCTGATGAAAAAATTATTCAACTTAAAGATGACGGATGGTACATCAGTTGCACAACAGCTGAATAATTTTAATACTATTACAAATCAATTGTCGTCCAGAGCCACACCAAGCAAGACCGAGTAAAAAAGAAGGGGAAAATAAGGTTACCAGCTAGTGTAGAGCACACAAGAAGAGCAAGGGATCCAAGATTCAATCCAGCAGCATCTCCCCTCCTTTCAGAAATTTCGGCCAGCACCCAACCCTACCCCAAATGGGGGTTCTTATAGGCCAGAGGGAGGAAGAGGTGTGTGTTCCTTACCTGCAGGGTCGGCTGGAATGGAGGGAGGCACGGGAAAAGGCGACAAAGTGCCGCAGGGAGGAGCAGCTAGACTCGGCGACGGGACTGAGGGCAGAGGGACAAGAGTTGAGCAGGGGATGGGAGCGTGTGTGCGGCTCAAGGAGGAGGCCGCAGGGGATATGATCGAGCATGGGAGTGAAAGATCCGGTCGGGTGGCCTGCTCGAGCACGGGAGAGGACGAACGGTCGGTCGATCATGCGAATGGGAGAGGAGTGCCGATAGAACCGTGGGGAAGATTTAGGGCTTAGGATATATTAGGGAAGGGAAATATGTATATGTATATGTATGTATGTATATATATATATATATATATATATATATATATATATATATATAAAATAACAATAATAATAATAGTATTATTATTATTATTATTATCCTCATTTTGCAAATTTTCTCCCCGGCAGACTATCGTCGTGAAATGAACGTCGATCTTAGGAAAAATCGACGTTCCGGACGCATCGGTGCAGTCCGTTTCGTCATCCAGGATCGTCTGGGCAACCTCGTCGATGATAGAGTCAAAATCACGTCGAAATTCAATTTTCGTCAAAATTTTGGTTCGGGCTCAACTAATCAGGACAATGTAGATAGTTGTCATGAGGGGTTTAGAAAAGGCTCAAAGTGATTTTGAGTTAGTTTGGGAGTGAAAGTGAGTGACAGTGAATGCAAGTGAGTGAACTAGCTCCAGAACAACACCCAGGGTTAATCCTAAGGTCAAGCAGTCATATGGGTACTCTACTCGAGCTCCCATAAATTGACCCCACCTACTAAGTGCTAGAGGTCTGGATCGGTATATGGAACTTCAAGTTGAGCAAAGAAGAGTTTAGAATTCCTAATGGTGAGAGTTCCTTTTCTAGTCTTCTAGGAATAGTCAACGGGAAAGTCCTATGGCTAGACCCTAGGCTATCAAAGAGGAAGAACTAAACCTCAAACAAAAGTGAGGTCAACACACATGGATGACATGCTTATTGCAGAAGTCATAATTGATGAAATCAATAATCTGAAGAAACAGATGTTAGAGCAATTTGCAATAAAGGATTTGAGAGCGAAAAACAAATCTTTAGCATGAGGATTGTTAGAGACAGAGACAGAGACAGAGGCAAAGGTATTTTGAGATTCTCACAGGCAGAATATGTGGAAAAAGTACTTAGCTGATTCAATATAGATAAGACCAAACAGGTTGGCACACCTTTGGGCTGTCACTTCAGACTCAGCAAGAATCAGTCACCCAAGTCGGAGGAGGAACGAGACCACATGAATAAGGTTCCTTACGTTTCAATTATTGGTTCACTTATGTATGATATGGTTTGCATAATACCAGATATTGCTCATGCAATGAGAGTTGTGAGCAGATACATGAGTAACCCAGGAAAGTAATATTGAGAAGCTGTAAAGTGGATTTTGAGGTACGTAAAGGGCTCTTTAATAACCTACTTGTGTTTCTCAGGAAAGAGTTTAGAGGTACTGGGCTATGTTAATGTTGATCTAGCTTGAGACATTGATAGCAGAAAAAGGTGTAGGTTTACTCTTTGTGGCACTGCAATGCATGGAACATTAATTTACAGAAAACAGTTTCTTTGTCTACTACAGAGACTGAGTATATTACAGTGTCAGAAGCTGCAAATGAGATTATTTGACTACAAGGCTTCTTAGAGGAATTGAGTCAGAAGAATCAAAAGGACACTCTCTACAGTGGCAGTCAGACTGTCATATTCCTTGTCAAGAATCCAACATTTCAATCTACGACCAAGCATATTCAGATCAGGTATCGCTTCATTCGATCATTGGAAGATGACGGACAATTGCGACTTGAGAAAATTTGTGGAAGCAGAAACTCTGCTGATATATTGACTATGGGTATTACACTTGAGAAACTGAAGTTGTGTGCAACTTCAGTTGGCCCTCTAGCATGAAGACATGGGTTTTGAGTTGTAGAAATTGAGGATATAACGTTTGATGAAAGGGACAATGCAGCTAGTGTTTCAGCTCCAATTGGAATATTTGTTGAGAATATGGAGCCTGGTCCACTTCCCATCTTTTATAATTTCTTACTTATGAAAATCATTCATATGATTGTATTTTCTTCCTGATGTGAATTTTCCTTTATTCGCGCCTTTTTTTCCTGTAACCCGCCAATTTGTATCCCGCCAGGCGATGTTTCGCAAAATTAAAAGGCCCATCGTCTCTGGTGACTGAAGGGATATAGCAAGCAAGTCGAGCGACTGCATTGAGGAAGAAGTTATGAGCGATTGCACACAGGAAGAAGAAGAAGGGCTTCGACGGCGACTGCAGTAATCGACGGCTGGAGAATTGCTGGCGGCGGAAATAAGTGAAGGAGTTGTGGCGTGTGTCGGCGTTGTTTTGGGTGTGGAGTGCCCGTAAGAAGCTGTCAGTTGCCGGAATCGAGATCCCGTCGCCCGCTTCAGAAGGACGCTTCACTATAATTTTAAAAAAGAAATATGAAATCAAATTGACCCCATATTTTTCATAGTTTAAATGAAAAAGCGTTACACCTCAAGTCGTACATTTACCTCGAAAGATAAACACAGGACTTGAGGGTGAGGCTCGATCAAATAAACTAAGAAATATATAACGTCCGTTTGGTCATGAAACCATTTTATTTCTTGAATAAGTTTCACTATTTAATATGAAGGATTAAATAGGGTTTATTTTAAGTCGAGTTCGGAAATGCTTACTATAAAGACAAGCCACTATAGTTAATTACATCTTAAATGACCGAAATCGCTTAGAAGACTCTCGATAAAAATCGGGAAATATTATCTTCGATGAGGTTAAAAGGATAGGACTTTTCAACTAAATCGGACGAATAGGTGTGAAAGGGATTGGCTCGAATTTGGAACATTTTATTGTAGAATCCAAGGAAGAAGAAGCTAGGGGATGTCGGCGATCCGGAGGCGAACTCGATGACTTCCGAGTATCACATGGTTTGCAATCGATTTATGGGAGATATTATTTAAATGTTTCAATGCTCGCCAATTTTATTAAATCGAGAGCTTACATTTGTGTGAAACGATCGCACGAATAGCTCAGAAGATGTGAGGATTTAATCGTGACGAACGACAACCTCGGAATCCTAAAATGAGTCGGGGCTTATATTATACAAGTAAGCTATACAGCATCTAACAAGAGGTTGAGGATTTATGTTAGATGTAGCGAACAACCTCGAAATCCTATGGATTGTTGTTTAATCAGCTAGGAATGGTTTAGGTCGATATAGCACATGTCTTCTTTGTTGAAGATGAGCCGTCTTTGCTCGACACGTTAGCTCCAAGCTCATTCTTAGTGAAGAGATTGAGTTTCTAAGTTGGCGAGTCACAATATCAAATCAGTGGCTACTATGGTTGAGTTCTCATAAACATCCTATGCGAGTATGTTTAAATGTTGTACGATGTATAGCGAGGTATGTAGCACGGGAAAACGATAAAACATGCGACAGTATGGTACGACATGTTAAACAAGTACACTAGCGATTACTGCAAAAGTAATATCTGTAAATGTAAACAAAGCTTATATCACAGGAGATTCGTTATTTTCTTGAATGCGATGAGTATGGAGTGCATCATGCGAGTGAAAGCGAGCGAGAAAGAAATATCGTCCAGAAAACTCGAAAAAGGACGACGAATGACTCACTATAGAAAACTCGGAGAAAATAAACAAAAATCAAAATTAAATCATCAAAACCTCGGGAAAGTCCCGAAAAAAGGACCACGAGTGCCTCATCAAAAATCATCTGAAAATCCGAAGAAAACCGCAAGCACTCGGGTCGGGCTAGGCTCGAACCGCAGTAATCATCGCTCGAAGCGGTCGTCGAAGGCTACTCGGTCACCCGAGTGTATAGAGCCGCCACTCGGTTAGAAGGGTATCCTCTTAAACCCGACTCGGGAGTGTGTTCCTTAACCCAAGCCGATAATCGACAAGTGAACAACCAAGTTTTATAAAATGGTTTTATATTTTATATTTTTAGCATGAACGTGGATTTCAGGCATACAAAAGAGAGTTTTATATTAATTTTTTATTGTGGTAGAAACATGTTTTTATTGCAGAATGTAGTATCATATTCTTATCAGGTTTTGAAAATTGGGATTGTTCACGAGTCGATTATTTCGTCGGGTGTAGGATCACAAACAATCCTAAGAAGGTATGGGTGCCCCGCTAGCCTTATAGCGGTGAATGATACGAGTCATCTTACGGTTCACCGAGAGCCTCAGAGCGGGTCACGATGTCGCGAGGATGGGATATCATTCTACTCTATCACTGGGGTGTTTTTAGCATCATCGCCGTCACTGCCCCAAAACAAAACAAAACCAAACTCCGAGTGGAGCGGGGAAGACGTGTCAAGCAACAAGGAGGGGAAAAGAAGACTAAACCAACTTCGAATTTGAAGGGTTAAAACGGCAGATGGGTTAATCTAAAACTCCCCTAAGACATGTGATAATAAAGCATTGAAAGCAAAGCCCAAACTCCTTGAATCGACCTGGGAGTGTCATTTTCTCGCTTGGGTGCAATTAGATCAAAAAGAGTTTAAAGCAAATTCCGAGAAAATCGTTCAAAGCCTTTAAAATCAAACAAAGAGGACTGGCTTGGGGAGAACTGGTTGCTAACCTTTCTAAACCCATGCTAAAGTTAAACCTTCCTAAACTTTAAAGACATCAACAAATTCTTGAGATCTTTCCTCACTAGCAAGCTAAAGAAAACCCCATATCACCATAATAAATTTCATAGATAAGGGTGACTAAAAGTAAAACCACCATCTGGCTCGGGATCAAGTCAACAACAACAAGAAGATCCCTAAACTCTCAATGAAAGGACAAGCTTCCAAATTTATAAGAGAGTGAATAGACAAGCTTTTCAAAAAAAAAATTCAAATCAATTCCAATTCCATCACATAAAACCTCCCAAGTGTGGCATTACATTTCCTCTCACAAATGAATCAAAGGGTATTTCCAAATTATTTTAATTAACTCCATAGGCAATGATAGCAAAAAGCCAGAACACCATCACCTCAATTACTCCACTAAAGACTCACGGCTAAAACAAAAACAGGGGAGGAGGCTCACGGCCAAGACAGCAAAGGGCCACACTAGCACTTCCAACTCAAGCCAACATTAAGATTTCCAAACTTCCAATTTATAACTTGATATATCACAAAAGTGTAAAAGCCCCCAATGAATCCAAACAGAGATTCTCAACTAAGGTATAAAAAGGATAAATAACCTTGTATAAGGCTTACAAAAGGATTCGTCACAAAGCTGCAACCACAGCCTAACACAAAGTCGCAACAGGAAACTATTACAGGAGTGATGCCGAGCTAGCACAAGGTTCAAACCTAAGCCAACAAAATGCCCAACACAAGGCTACAATTAAACCATCATAAAAGCTGAGATCAAACCAAGCACAAGACCAAGAATTGAGCCCTCACAAGACTGAAAATCGAGCCAAGCACAGGGCTTAAACCCGAGCCAACATAAAACCCAAAATCAAGCCATGAATACGTCTTTTAAAGCATTAAAATGAGAACCAGCATAACTTATCAAAGCAGGCTCTCGAGTAGGGGCTAGGAACAAGCCAACCAAGCCTCCAAGTAAAGCCAAAACAAATCTCTTAAAGCATTGAAACAAGAGCAGCAAATATACATTGAAATAGCCTTTCAGGTAAGGGCTAAGCTAAGCCAACCGAGCTTCCAAATAAGCTATAATAAAGTTAAAACCACACCTAGCATGAGGCTAAAACAAACATTTCCATATGCTCAACATATTAAAATACAGAGCCTCTATATATTTATCATGAAAGTGAACATGGGGCTCCTTCAAGTTGAATTAAAACTTCACCTTAACATGCAACTTTTGTAAAGGAAAGCTACAAAGAGCAAGAAATGAGCTCCACATGTATGTAAAATTAAGTAAATACTTCCATGCCTCATGTCAAGCTAAAGTGAGCAAGGAACATCTCAATACCCATCTCATCATGCTTGCAAACAAGATTAACCCTTGCCTTGAACACATGCCTTTAATACATCAAAATTAAAAGACTAGCACTTGCTTTAAACAAGGATGAACATAGAACTCTTTCTCCATCACTTCTAGCATGCATACACACATGTATATTCTTGGAACAAATAAAGTTTAAAATTTTAAAACCAAATCTTCCATACACTTGCAAGGGGAAGCTAAGCTTGCCTTAAAATCGTATTTGCATGCTTGTGGATTGCTCTAAATAATAAGAGATATAGAAGAGAGCCCATCTCATAATATATAAGCATATAACAATTTTGAACAAGTGCTCAAATATATCCCTAAAACATGCTTAAATCTTTCTCCTCATGCTTTAAGCAATAAAACACTCCAACACTTGTACGAAATCATGTTAGCATACTAGTAGAGTAGGAAAGCTAGGAATTATCATTTTCAAACAAATAAGCAAAGCATTCCCTAGCTCATGAACACCCAGCCGAAATAATAAACAGGGAGAACCGCACCAACAGCAAGGTTGCGGGTGCCTGGGGCCAAACCGAAGAGGAGAAAGGGGTAGGGAGAGTTACCAGCTCGTGTAAAATACACAGGAAGCAAGAAAAAAGCTCGGAAACAATCCAACAAGCCCTCCCCCTTCTTCACAAGAAATTCGGACCAACCTTAAACCATCCCAAAATGGGATTCTTATAGGCGAAGGGGGAAGAGGAGTGCCGCTCCATACCTGTGGAGTCGAGTAGGCTCGGGTAAGGTACGAGATAATGGGGGGAAATGCCGCAAGGAGATGCGGCAGAGGATCGGGTCACGCGGGAAATGCCGCAGGGATAACGCACGCGCCGAAAAATGCATCCAGGAGCCACTTGCTCTAGCAGGGATAAGAGAGGAGAGATCGAGTGCGGCTCGAGGAGGGGATCGCAGGAGATGGGCCGCCTGCTGCTGCGAAGATGAGGGAAAGAGAGGAAGGGCTCGACCTGGCGTGCGAGCAGAAGAACGGGACCGAGCGGGAGAATGGGGAGCCGGCTGAGTCGAGCGTGAGGGGGATTAGGGCTTAGGAAATGTATTATATTTAAACATATATATTAATAATAATAATATAAATATTATTATTATTAATATAATAATTGTAATCATTTCGTAAGTTTCGTCCCCGACGTGCTATCGTCGCAAATTGAATGTCAATTTTAGGTAAAATCGACGTTCCGGAGGCATCGGCGCAGTTTGTTTCGTCATCCGAGGTCGTCTGGGCAAACTCGTCGACGGTCAAGTCAAAATTGCGTCGAAATTTGGTATCGTCACAAATTTTGACTCGAGTTCGATCGATCAGAATGGTGCAAGTGTGTAAGACGTGCACGAGGCTGTCCTAATGTCCGGAGGTCCTATAGGGACTCGATTTGAACTTCTGACGTCAATTTCGGCCAGGCTATAGACTAGCGGTACGGAATCTCATACAGGATTTCAAAGAGTAACGAAGTGGCTTCCAGACACTCTAAAACGAGATGGGTCCCATCACTAGGAATCTAGGATCGTCGGGGAAGCTCCTGAGGCTAGAATCCTAAATCTAGGAGGAATATGAAACCTCGACAAAAAGTGAGGTCAACAGCGTGCTTCAAATTCGTGGTAGAGGAGAGTTTGAAACGTAAAGTTAAGTTCTTGTAATCGCAGTGATTAACTCTGTAATTCCTCAAAAAATAAAATCTCCTGCAATTTCGTTGACGTAAGCATTTTATCGGACCATGTAAATCTGTGAGTTCTTGTTTTGTTGTGATTTTCTAGTTTCAATTTTTCATTGTATTGCCTTCATTTTTAACAACAAATAATTGATCAAACCTCACACAATTAACCTCACTTTGTAATCCCAACAAGCTACTGGTCGGTTCACAGCCATCCCTACAGCTCAACTTAAGCCTTATGAGCATATGAGTGCAAGCTACCTTCTTTTTCCCCTTTCCAACCCGCTCAGTCTCGGTGTCTGAACTTAAGCTAGTTTCTCGCTCAAAGGAATTGATGTGATCATTGTTGATAAAGTTGAGGCCTCATCTGGAGCTTCTTGACATAGGCTGGGTTTGGTCTCAGTTAAATCTTCCTCATCCCCTCTTATGACTACTCATTGCTTTTTCTTAGTGATGATGACTTGGCAACATTCTCGGATATACCCTCTAAATAATGACCTAAGTCAACATTCTCGATACAAAAATCGAGAATGTCGCCCAAAAAAATTAAAAACTAAAATCACACACAATGGATAAGTCTATGAGATAAATCGCCATTGTATGAAGGTGAAAATAACAATTTAAATTGTACTTACCAAATGACTTGCTCTTGACAATCGGTCGACTAAGAGTGTCATCTTGATCAATGCATAGAGACTTATAGTCAACGCAGACCAACTATTTCTCTTATAAGTTGACATAGAACTAGGTGCCCTTCTCAGACAATTGCGGAGGAGCTCACTTGAATGATGGTATCTTGCTTTGCCTAATGTTATAAGTGTCAAAATATTTGATTGAAAAAGTTGGATCAATTTTCTTTATTGATGTACAACTATATAAAGATCTTCCCTAGGAACGAAAAGCGTAACTAATCTCCCTAATTAGAAGAAATTAATTGGCTACAATATAGAAGAAAATAAATAACGATTCCTAAGATTGCTAATACGATTAATAAACTTCTAAAACAAAATAAATAACAAATATGGTACATAATCACACGAATCTTTCAATACTCCCTCAGTTCGGCATGAAGATGTCGCTCACTAGCTAGTTCTCGCTAACTGCATTCTCGTGTCGCACTTTGGGAACGCCTTTTGTTAAGTATATCCATTGTCTCGGCTACAGCGATGGGTATGTAGGACATACATATCACACCACTATCTATCTTCTCCTTGATGAAATGTTTGTCAACTTCTACATGTTTTGTTCTATCATGTAGAACTGGGTTATGAGCTATAGAGATTGCAGCCTTGTTGTCGCAGTAAACTTTAATAGGTGCTGGTATAGGAATCTTCAACTCTTCCAGGAGTCTTTTTATCCATAACACTTCACAGAATCCATGTGCCACAGAGCGGAATTCTGCTTCAGCACTACTTGCCACCACACTTTGTTTTTTACTTTTCCAAGTAACCAGGTTTCCACCTACAAAGGTACAATAACCTGAGGTGGATCTTCTATCATTTACATCTCCTGCCCAATCTGCATCTGTGTAGGCCTCTAGCAGAAGATGTTCTCCCTTTTTGAACAACAATCCTTTTCCAGGAGTTCTTTTGAGATATCTCAAAATTCTGAATACCGCTTCAAAGTGAGCCGGTCCAGGTGAATGCATGAATTGACTCACAACACTCACTGCAAAAGCTATGTCGGGTCGAGTGTGAGCCAAATAAATTAGTCGTCCTACCAATCTTTGATAGCGTGCTTTGTCCATCACCTCATTAGTTGCTGCCGTTTTTAACTTTACATTAGGTTCAATTGGCGTATCTGCTGCTTTGCAACCTGTCATCCCTGTTTCTTCGAGTAAATCAAGTACATACTTGCGTTGATTGACAAAAATTCCCTCCTTGGATCTTGCAAACTCCATTCCGAGGAAATATTTTAGCTTTCCCAAGTCTTTAATATCAAATTTGGCTTCAAGTTTCCTCTTCAAGTTGCTAATCTCAAGAGAATCATCTCCTGTTATGATTATGTCATCTACATACACAATCACAATGGCTACTTTACCTTTAATGGAATGTTTGAAGAAGAGAGTGTGATCAGCTTGGCTTTGAGAGAATCCATGTCTCTTAATAACATCACCAAAACGCTCAAACCACGCTCTAGGAGACTGCTTTAACCCATACAGAGATTTTTTTAATTTGCACACTTTTCCTTTTCCAAATTTTTCTTCAAATCCGGGTGGCAGGTCCATATATACTTCTTCTCGTAATTCTCCATTTAAAAACGCATTCTTTACATCAAATTGATGAAGTTGTCAGTTGAATTTAACTGCAAGAGAAAGAAGTACTCTAATAAAGTTAATTTTAAGAACGAGAGCAAAGTCTCTTGGTAATCAATACCATGAGTTTGAGTAAATCCTTTTGCTACTAGTCTTGCTTTGTATCTCTCCACACTTCCATCAGCTTTAACTTTCACCGTGAACACCCATTTGCACCCTACCGTCTTTTTTCCTTTAGGTAGATCCATGACTGTCCAAGTGTTATTTCTTTTAAGAGCATTAATTTCTTCCATCACAGCTAATCTCCAACCCGGTTCATCTAAAGCTTCCTGAACAGTTCTTGGAACAAACATATTAGAAATCCTAGATACAAATGCTCTATGATTTTTTGATAATTTTTCATATGACAAGTATTGTGTGATAGGATGTTTAGTGCTTGTTCGGATTCCTTTTCTGAAAGCAATTGGAAGATCAATATCAGATGGAGTGGAAGTAGGGGGAATGCTACTCTGAGTTGTAGGACCATTATTCGGGAAAGTTGTTTGACCATCTGCTGAGGGAATAACTGGGATTGTAGTAACTTTGTGGAATTTCTTCCTAGTATAAACCTGTAGCTCATGTTGAGGATTATGATCCGTTGGAAGTACTTCTCCCCCTGTCTCTGATAAAGTAACATCTGGCAAAATAGGATTAGTAGTGTTGATCCTAGTTTCCATATCCGAATTAGTTAAAGAAATGGGTAAAGTTTCCCAGAAGTTTTCTTCAACTAAGTTCTCCTCCTGAAGATAATTATTTTGAAAAAAAGGTTGATCTTCGAAAAACTTGACATCCATGCTTTCAAAAAAAATTTTTGTGATTGGATTAAAACATTTGTACCCACGTTTATTGGAAGCATAACCAACAAAGACACATTTTTCAGCTTTGGGATCCAGTTTTGAGCGAAACACATTTGGGACATGCACATAGCAAACACATCCAAAAACTTTTAAAGGGAGATCAACTGTTATCTTAGATGTGGGAAAATAATTTTTCAAGACTTGTAACGGTGTTTTAAATTTCAGAACTCGAGATGGCATTCTGTTTATTAAATAACAGGAGGTAAGGAGTGCATTACCCCAAAGATATTTAGGGATATTCATGGAAAACATAAGTGCCCGAGTAACTTCAAGTAAATGCCTATTTTTTCTTTCAGCAATACCATTTTGTTGTGGTGTGTCACGACAAGTGGATTGGTGCAGAATACCCTTTTCCAAAATGAATGTTCTCAAATATTTGTTGAAATATTCAGTCCCGTTATCTGTTCTTAGAATGTCAATTTTTGTTTGAAATTGATTTTCAATCATGTGGAAAAAATCCTTAAATCGTTGTTCAACTTCAGATTTCTTTTCCAATAAATAAACCCAGCAAACTCGTGTGTGATCATCAATAAATGTTACAAACCATTTTTTACCAGAAAGTGTGTTAACTTTAGATGGGCCCCAAACATCACTATGCAACAAGTAAAAAGGTTTTGACGTAGAATATGATTTTATTGGAAACGAAACACGATGACTTTTAGTTAAATTACAAGCTTCACTATGAAGTTTTGAACAATCAATATTTTTAAATAGTTTAGGAAATAAATATTTGAGATATGGAAAGCTAGGATGCCCTAATCTTTTATGCCATAACATAACTTGATCATTGTCAAAGCTTGAACTTGTACTAACTAATCCATGAGCTGTTTTATTCGCAGAGTCAATTCCATCATAGTAGTACAACCCATTTATTTCTCTAGCAGTTTCAATCATCTTCCCCGAGTTCCGGTACTGAAAAATACAATTGGAAGGAAAAAAAAAAAGAAAATGGAATAATCAGAATCTTTAGACAATTTGCTAACGAAAAGAAGATTACATGTAAATTTCGGAACATGTAAGACAGATTTCAAAGAAATTTTTTCTAAAATTTTAATATTTCTTTTTCCTACAATAGGTGAAAAGGTGTCATCAGCTATTCTGATTTTTTCGAAACCGAACATGGATAATATGAATCAAATAATCGAGAGCGAACTGTCATATGATCGAAGCTCTTGAATCAATGATCCAAGGAGTGGTATTTCCTAGAACAGATAAAGCCAAAGGATTACTACCTGTTTGTGCTATAGAACCGATAGGAGCATTAGATGATGAGCAAGATTTCAGCAGTTTAAGAAGATGACTTAATTGCTCTTTACTAAGTGGAGATGACTCAGCCTCATTTGCTGTAGGTGTGCTATGTTCACCAAATTTTTTTCCCTTACCATTAGATGGTTTACCATGCAACTTCCAAAGATTTTTCACGAGTATGACGTGGTTTTCCGCATGAGTCACATTGCAGGTTGTTTTTGTCTTCTACACGCTGGTTGTGAGGAGTTTTCCTGCTAACTTGAGCTTCGGGAATAGCCAGCGCTGATCCTTCCACGAACACGGTTGAACTTGCAATCTTCTTTCCCAACATCACATGTCTCCGACTCTCTTCTCTCCTCACCTCCGCAAAAACTTCACCAATTGGGGGAAGGGGATTTCTTCCAATTATTCGGCCACGAACCTCGTCATATTCAACATTTAGACCTGCAAGAAATTTGAAGATTCGACCAGTATCCACTATCTCCTTGTACTGGTTGCAGTCCTCGTTTGATTTCCACTCATGATCATTGAATAAGTCCAAGTCCTGCCAAATCCGTTTAAGATGATTGAAATATTTTGTCACATAATCCTCACCTTGGCAAATTTCCCCAAGTCGTAGGGTCAACTCGTAAACTTGGGATTGATTTCCAAGATCGAAGTACATTTCGAAACATCGTCCCATAATTCCTGTCAGTAGAAGAACACGTATAATTCTGCACTTATCTCTTCGATCATGGAATTGACCAACCAATGTCATTACTGATCGAGCTTTTCTGCATCCCAAATGGCATAAGTTTTGTCATTCACGTCAGGCTGCATAGTATCACCTGTGATATAGCCAATCTTTCCTCTTCCTCGGAGATACATGCGAACTGATTGTGACCATCGAAGAAAATTATCACCATTAAGTCGGATTGTAGTGATCTGAATCGGATGATTTTCAGATGTATTTCTCTGAGGTTCGGACTGAGATGGCTGAAGAGGCTGATTTGTCTCGGACGCGACTTCGGACATTTTTCTCGATCGAGTGTTCTCTTTGCCCTCAAAATACGAAGCGAAGCAAGCGACGAACAATAAGGGTCGAGCGACCCAACCGTCCGAGAGGAAGACGTCGATCGCGATGCAGCGAGCGAGCCGAAAGATCGAAGCCGACCGAACGAAGCTGAACGAGCAATGGGCGAGTGGTCAGCGAGCGAGCGAGCGTAGCAATGAAGCCGAACGGTCTAAGCCGACCGAACGAAGCCGAACAGGCGAGCAAGCAGGAGAGCCGGCGACGAGCAGGCGAGCGACGGAAGCGAACGGTCGAAGCCGATCGAACGAAGGCGAGCAGGCGAGTAAGGCGAGCAGGCGAGCAGGCGAGCAGCAGGCGAGGAAGCCGTATACGCCGTCAAGCAAATTTGCCGTCGAATAGGTCGATAACCGATTCCGACCTTTGAAGAAGATAAAGATTCGGACCTCAAATATTCGCTCTGATACCATGTCAAAATATTTGATTGAAAAAGTTGAATCAATTTTCTTTATTGATGTACAACTATATAAAGATCTTTCCTAGGAACAAGAAAAGGTAACTAATCTCCCTAATTAAGGAGAAATTAATTGGCCTAATATAGAAGAAAATAAATAACGATTCCTAAGATTGTTAATACAATTAATAAACTTCTAAAACAAAATAAATAACAAATATGGTACATAATCACACAGATCTTTCAATAATAAGACTATCCAATGACCGCCTCAACAAAAAAAATAATAATAATAATAATTAAGATAAAAATAAAAATAATGAACACCCACTTTTCAACCATATTTATTCGGTCTTTATATTTTTTTGTGTTTTGAGAAGATAAAATTGTTCGCATTAAAGATTTCATAATAAACATGAAAAAAAAAAAGATTAAAATTGGCCATTCCTCACTGTTCTAGCAGATAAATAGAAAATGTGGTTATGCTCTTCGCAAAGTTTGGAATTAGTTTGTGCAAGTATCAGTTTGTAGTAGTGACTGGTGGCTCCAACCTCGAGGAAGAAAATAAATCACAACCTGAGTTTTCACTGATCTTTCTAAATGCGCAGCTTTTCTGTGCTTAAGGTGACAGGGAACTCGGTCGCCAAAGGAACTTGCACGGTAAATATATGTTGCCCTCACACTCCCATGCAGCAACTTTACATTATAGCCCAAGATTAGTGAATTGATACTTCAAAATGTCATTAGGAAGTTCTTGACAAGTGAATGAAATGCATGTCACTTCTTAAGAAGTGTTTGAGAAAAATAATCAACATTTGATCTTGGCTCGGGTTAGAAATCCTCGTAAAAGAAGAGAGAGAATGAAAAAGTTCAAATAAATTAAACCACAAATAATTTATAAGGAAAAACGATGAAACTCCAAGCATCATGCAATCGCTTCGTGCAAGCCACATCACTGGACTGTCACCGATTACATGAAATTTCAAAAAGGACATTAGTCAAATTATCAAAATAATAATTAAAGATTTAAAATATAATTTTATTATAAGTCTACAATACCTTAAACATGGCAAGTACCATTAAACATGGCAAGTACTAATCTCCTTTGCATTCTCAAACTCAGCTACAGGAAAGGAAGTTGCTCCACCTAACGAAACATTTACTAATAAATCTGATCACCTCAATATAATTAGACAGTTTATTTGTTCTCTTGATTTTTTGTAGTTAGCTTTTAAAAATACAAGAAAATAAAAAAAAATAAATATATATACCAGAAATATTGCAAGTACTTGTTGCAAGTTATATAGAAATTGGTTCAAAACAACCCATACATCCTAGAAAAGTGGAAGGGAATTTGCGATACTTCACATAAACGCTCTCAGAGTTGCATGCCAAGAAGACAAATATTTGTTTGGATCATCAAGAACTAATCTTAATCAAATAATAGCTCGCCAAAAAACATTATGAACTCGTCAAAAATCATTATAACTCACCCAAGCGTGCAAGATCACTCGCTCAACCTACAGAGTCATCACTCAATCCATGGGATCAATCTCAAGATCACTAACCCTTACAACTTAGAGCTATTTGCCCTAATCCATTCACAGTGGACAACTCCCTGTAAAAGTTGATGACTCAACAACCCCAAGTATCAAGGTATAGACATCGGCCCAAAAATGGCCATATTTCAATTATCCATGTGTATCTCTCTATTTCCATGGCAGGACATCCTTTGGCTACAAGACTCGAATAATTAGGAATGTATTCTTATTTCTTTATACAAATTTACTATAGCATCCAAAACAGTATAAAAACAGGGCTAGTAAGCCATTTTTAATACTCAAATTTATTATAGTAAAACTAAAGGACCTTGGCATTGTTTTCCATTTTTCTCTTCCCATTTTCTGCTCTGCTTGAACCTCAAGTGCCTTACAAGTAGTCTAACATTGCCAAGCACAGATTCACCGACGAAGTATAGATCACGAATACAACAATCAAATAAATTCTATTTTAATTAAAGAATAGCTCCATATTATCCTACCCCTCTAATGAATTTCTTCATGATATTCCATGCCAACCAAGACCAAAAGGGCCATGAATGTGAAAATGGAAAAATCGAATCATTGGTGCCTGAGACCACGTAAAAAAACCAGATTCTAGAAAAAGAAAGAAGATAAATGGCAAATAATTTTGTTACCAAGAAGCAGGCTACCACACCAGCGACAAAAACGGCCGAGCAGCCGAGGAAAGCGTCGGCGATGAACCCGCCAACAACGGGAGCGAGGCTGATGCAGCCGCTAGCAATGCCATAGATCTGCGTTGCATCGATCTGTCCGACATTGAACCCCCTGATCAAATACACCTCTAGGTTCGACGACACCCCGTACACCACCATCGCCACGCCCATGATAGCCCCTGCTTCATCACCGTACTCTTAGAGATAGAGAGAGAGAGACAGATATAACGGGAGAAAGAGAAGAAGAACCGAACCTATTATAAAGGGGCAGGTCCTCCATCCGCCCCGTTCTCCATCAGCGTGAGGTAACAGTACATCGTCCATCAAATGAAGACGGAGGAGGTATTGGATCTGTGGGAGAAGGTGGGGAGGATGAGAGGGAGGTGACGTTTACCTCTTCAGCGTCCATTGTTTCTCTCTGCACGCTCCGGACCCGACATTTTTGGCAGTATTGGAGCTCTGCGATGTACAGCTTGGCGCTTAGCGAGGAATATCTAGTGACTGTTTGTCCCATCTTTCTTACTTTAGCGGCATTTATATAGAGGGGGCCAAAAAGTTCGTAACGGTGATTTCCCAACTCTTTAAATTAGCTGTTACACTCCAAAAAATCCTCATCACACGCTCACTTAAAAAATAATAAAAATATATTGTTAGAGATGGCTCATATATCACAAAAAGGGATTGATATTGGAGCGAAACGGAGTGAGTCAGTGGAGCGGAGCACGCGTAGTGGAGCTCATGAGCGAAGTTGAGTGAAAATATCTATCCAATCGGGAGAATTTCGTTACGTGAGTCAGGGGTATAGGGACACGCCCCGCGCAGGGGTAATTATATAATTATATATTGTATTCTAGGGTTATATATATGTATGTTTGTAACTCTATGACTTATTTTATATCTTGTACTCTTTTCTGAAATTGAAAGGAAAATTGTTGCTTTGCTCTCGAGAATATAGGCATCTTTTCCAAACCTCGTTAATTTTTTTTTTCTTCTGGATTTTTGTCGATTTGCATTTTTTTTACCCTAAATTATCAACAAGTGGTGTCAAAGTCTGATTCTAGGGCACAAAATATAATTTCAACACAAGAAGAACGAAATAAATTTGGCGAATGAGATCAACGAAAAGGCGGATAGGGCTTCAGGCAGTTCGACAACGATCGAAAAAAAAGTCGGTGGCTTTGATCGCTGCAGATGAGGCGAATCACGTCATAGGAGATGTTCGGCGCAGATTCTTATGCTACAGACTATCACGACGAAGAAAAGTTCGCGAGTTATTATCGCGGCCACGTGAAGTTCGCGACTAGGCGGCACTTTGAATTTCGGGCTTTTCTTCACGCGACGGCAGAAGGGATTTGAACCTCTTTATTGTGTGATTGGCTGCAATAGTCGTGACGAAGTTTTGTACGACGACATATCTCAGTGTTGATCTAACAGTAGACGCAGTTCGGGAGGATGTGTTTGCGAAGGGGCTTCGATTTCGCGAGTAGTTCCCTCGATTAGACCCTTGGTGACGAGAGCGCTTGCGACGGGGTTGCAAGCAATTCAGCGACGCAAAGTTCAGCGAAGCAGATCGTTTGAGAGACCATCGGGTGAAGCAAATCGTTCGCGATTGGGTGCAACTTATAAGAGGAATTCGGCAAGAGAAGTTCAGAAATTTGCATAAAGAAAAAATTTCACGGCAAGAAAATTTTACTCCATGATTAATTTAAATGATAATTTCTGGTACAAAGTTCAAAGTTGTCAAGTTTGATGAAACTAGTAACTTCAAATTCTGGCAAACAATGGTGAAAGATTTGTTGTCACTACATGGAATCTTAAAGACTTTGCGTGCATCAAAACCATAAACCATGGAGGATGAAAATTGTAAAAAATTACAACAACTAGTGGCAGCAATCATACACTTATGTCTGACAGATGAAGTTATGTATAACGTGATGAATCTAAAATCTCCATGAGAGATATGAAAAAATTTGAAAAATCAATTTCTGTCCAAATTTCAGACAAATAAATTGTATATAAAACAAAAGTTGTGGGCTAAAGATGTAAGAATGTTCTGATCAGACGCAACATGTGAATGGCTTCAATAAAAAAATCATAGATTTATCACTGCTTGATGTGAGTATTGAGGATGAAGACCGAGCAATGATTTTGTCGTGTTAATTACCTTTTCTTATGAACCGCTGGTGACTACTCTGACATATGGGAAAAAAACTATCGAAGTTGATGAGATTACTGCAGCATTATTGGCTCACAACCAGCGGAAGCAAAATGCAAGGGAAAGTTCTCGTGGTGACATTTTATATGTTACGATTGATCAGGATCTGAATGGAAGAAAGAGAAGGAGAGTTATATAAGGCAAAATTTCATATCAAAGTCAAAAGGCAAAAAGATGATTTATTGCTACAAGTGCAACTAGTCAGGTCATACGAAGAGAGATTGTCCAAAGCTAAATAAGCAAACTGAAGAAAAACGTAATGCATCATCCAAGTCTGTAAAAGTGGTGCAGAGTGATAATGAAGATGACAGTGATGGTGATATGTTTTTAGTTTCATCAACTCATTTCATGGATGCATGAATTCTTGATTTAGGATGTTCTTATCACATAATACCTAACAAAAAGTGGTTTAATTCAAGCAAGTCAAATAATTATGACTCGGTCTATTTAGGTGATGATAGATGTTGCAATATTATTGGTATTGGTGATGTCAAGATTAAGACGTATGATGACACTATTAGAGCATTATGTGATGTCAGACATATTTCATACTTGAAGAAGAATTTGATTTCCTTTGACACTCTACATCGAAATGACTTTATTTTATTATTATTTTTATTAGATGACAGAAAGCAGTTTCAATATATATATATATATATATATATATATATATATATATATATATATATATATATATATTATTTAATGATTCAAATTAATTTCATGTCATGAATGCAGAACTTGAAATGTCAAAGAAGAAGGAATATGTAATGTATTTTTTTAAAATAATGTGTATTTAATTATTGCATTCCTTTTTTAAGTATATTTAATAACGAGTATTTAATGATTGGATACCTTTTTGAGGGTAGAGTTGCCGCGGCGAAGTGTCGCCACGGCGCAGCGTCGCTGCGATGTGTTGTGGTGAATCGTCGCATTGCAGCTGTGCTTCACGGTAACGCGTTGCAGCGGAGTGTCACGGTGGCGCGCAACTACGAAACGTTGAATTTTTCATGGTGACGCATTGCAACGAGGTGTCGGGGCGACGCGTTGCGATAAAGCATCGCGGTGGGGCATCAGAGCGACGTGTTGCGCTGGGGCGTCGTGGCAACGCGCTGTTGAGGAGAAATTCATTATGGCGACGCGTTGCAGCGGGGAGTCGCAGCGACACGACGCGTTGCAGAAGTGTGTCGTGGCAACGCATTGCCACAGCGCGTTACGGTGCAGAGTTTGCATCACATAATTGCGGTGCAAAGTTGCAGCGCCAAGTTGCGACGTTGACTTGTGATGCAGAGTTGCATTGCCGATTTACGGCGCCGAATTGTGTTGCAGAGAAACGTTGTTGTGAAGCGTTACGATGACAGGTTGCGGCATGACGTCGTGTCGCAGCGACGAGTTGCTGCAGTGCATCGCTGATCGTGTACTCGATGTCGCGTATTCCAAAAGGAATTTCGGTGTCACTCTTGCACGTTCTGAATATGATGAAAATATGTTATAGTTTTCTTGCCGTGTCATGAGAGGGGGCGATTTTCATGCTTATATGGTGGCGATGTCTGAAGACCTCCTGACAATCATCAGAAGTATTATAATTTTATGAAGGTGATGCCGACTCCAATTAAAAATGAACTAATTTATTACAGCCATTGTACAAGTATATATTGGCATTTGTAACTTTTTTTAATCATCTTCTATGACAATTGTAGATGATAACGATGCATTTATTTGTTGATTTCATGATTGTTGTGGCTTCTTAATTGTGCAAAATTCTTCCGAGACCGTAGCTTTTTGCGGCTTGTAGTCTTTTGAGGTATTTGATGTACATGTGTCTTATGAAGCTTATATTATAAGGAGGTTTTTGTTGTATCTGTGTCTTCTGAGAGTTGTAGCCTTCTGAGGTCTTTGAGTGTACCCGTGCCTTCTGAGGCTTGTAGTTTTCTGAGGTCTTTTGAGTTGAGACATTGTCAACCACTTGCTCTCATAGAGTCTTTCTAGTGAGGACCCTGTCCATTTCTAGTTTCACATCAAGACTTTCCTCTTGGGCTCGTCTTCTAAGAGCATGGTAGCTTCTCATTGAGTCTTGCATCTTGGGTTTGACTTTCAAGAGTATCATATTTTCCAGTCGAGTCTTACCTCTCAGGCTCGACTTCCAGTGGCATGACACCTCTTTTCATAAAAAAAGACTTTCTGCACAAAATTCTTTCATGAGAAAATAAGAAAATTTAAATGAGATTACATTTTAAAGCAACATGAAAATTTTTCTAAAGTAAAATTAAAAGTTTTTACGCCAATCTTTTACTCAGATAAAATGAGTTGGAGTTATACTTCTCATTTAATAACTCCAACGATTTTCTTTTGGTTTCCCTCAAATTGTTCTTATTAGTAGCGACCTAGGTGACCTTGCCATATCAGACGTTCAATTTTTTATCTTTAATTGAAAACATCTTTATGTTGAATGTCAATTTGCACAGTGGAAATGACATTAATGAGATTGGTCTCCACCATTTGGGATTCTTAATGTCTTTAGCCACTTGACAAACTCTTTATCCTTGATGTTCATTAAGATGTTAACACGTGACGTGTTTAGTGTCGTGTGTTCTTTTTCTGATCGTTGCTCATGATTCCCTTGTGGAATAAAACTTTTTTTCGCTGTGAGATTTGATTGATATCCCTAGCATTATTCCTGCGCTTGCCCTCAATTGCTCAAATAGTTCCTTGTGAGCAATGATGACCTCATATGCAGAGATTTGTGTCTCAACACGGTGTACAAGGTCAACATAAGAACAAACTATCTCTCACATCAATGATGAGTAGAAGGGTCTTGGGCGGAGCCCCCCAAGGAAGACCCCTCTAGTAACTTCGTATCTACTCTCGGAATCTGTTGGGCTTCAGTAGAAAACCTGCAGTAGCCCTTAAGCGATTCTCCTTCACTTTGACGGATTCCTGACAGATGGGATGAATAATTGATGATTAGTCGATTTGCTATGAACTACTCCACAAATAATTTTGTCAGCACGTTAAAGGTGTTTATAGTGCCCCCTTGCAGAGAGTAGAATAAGGTTTGAGCTTGTCCGTTTAGAGTGGTAGGAAACACCCGACACAATGACGTTAGAGGCACGTTGAATGTGCATGATA
Source organism: Papilionanthe hookeriana x Papilionanthe teres (assembly GCA_022702705.1). Classification (NCBI taxonomy): domain Eukaryota; kingdom Viridiplantae; phylum Streptophyta; class Magnoliopsida; order Asparagales; family Orchidaceae; genus Papilionanthe; species Papilionanthe hookeriana x Papilionanthe teres. The sequence continues at coordinate 15,972,256 of CM040436.1, forward strand.
GTTCGATAATAATTAATATATTCACAGGAGACAGTTATCCCTTCATATGCGTCAATGTTTGACAGCTTGAAGCTAGTTGAGATGGGGTGTTGGAGGACCGCATTCACAATGAGATATGATTCATTGATGTTATGGTGAGTGTGGAAGCGATCATTTTTCTTTAGAGGGAACTCTTACCTGACGAGGCGACATAATTTGTAACATATGACATCATTTGAAACGGCAACAAGATTTGGCGGTGTCAGATGAACTACATGAGATGAATGAGTGAAACTTGCAGTGTCTAGGAGTTCAACATCATGACCTAACACGGGAAGTGTTCCTTCTTGGGGAGGGAAGCCGGTACGAGTTCCTCCGAGCATGTCAATCGTATGTTGCGGATTTATTGGTAAACGAGTTTTGTTCCTCAGTGATTGTTGGGTCCCACGTAGTGGTTGCATGATATGCAATTGAGACTCTTTCATTGTTTGCATGTATTCTTCCACATAAGGACCCCAAACCCCCTCGTTGGTAGGATAACGTGTTTCAGGACGGGAAGATGAAGAAACATGCCGCCCTTGACTTCATGACTGCTCATTGGAATGATAGGTGTTAGAGTGAGGTGCTCCGTTGTCCCAAATATTTTGTTTGTTTGCCATGTAGGAAATTGAGCAAGTATTTCAGTGATGAGATTGAGAGCTTCCCACATACGACACTAAACTGATGCATGCTATAAAATTCGCGCCGGTAGAATAATTGATTATCGTCTTAGCGTTGTACGGAAATTCAACACACACACAAATGAAAAAAAGAAATAAGCGGTGACGACTTCAGAAGTTTTTATGTGGAAAACCCGTAAAGAGAAAACTACGGGGCCTGACCCAGTTTCGAAAATCTACTATTGATTGTTGATTATAAAAATCATTTGTCCCACAGACGATAAATGATAATTATATTATTCAGATTATAACGTTGATTGACAGCGTCTAGTTGGTGGTCATTGACGATGGTGGTGAGAGGTGGTCGACGACTGTTGGCGGAGGTTAACAGAGGTCGGTGAGGGTCGACGATAAAGATTGATTGAGGTTGATGACAGTAGGTGATGGTAGACGGCAGTCAGCGGTGGTCGACGGTGGTCGGCGGATGTGCTAAGCTGCAGCTTCTCCTAAAGGCTTCAGTCTCTCTCTAAGCTTTCGTCCCCCTTCATGTGATTGTTAGGGGTCTATTTATAGTGTTTTGGGTGCAATTAATATGACCATTTTGATCGGATGATCCCGAATGCTTCCCATGATCGGACGACATTTAAGGGTCATTTGATGTCCTTAATGATATTGGAATTGAGTGACATTGAGCTATTTGGATTCGTCTTGTCGAGATGCTCAATTTGAATATAGGCTTGCTAGTGTTGGCATTTGTTTGACCTTCCAAATGTGTCTAAAAATCTTATAAGAATAATTTAATGACTTGATATGAGCTTTATTTGATTTGAATTAGACTAGTTTTTATATCATTAGGTTCATCTCATCGAACTGATCAATTTGACTATAAATTTGTTGAAATCGTAGCTCTGGATGACTTTTTATCAAGATTTAAACGATTTTTCTCAAAAGATTGCATCGAGATTCGTGTCATGACTCGAGATCTGTGACAGATGATGAAAATTTGTTGGCGGCGCATCACGAACAATGATATTTTTTAACAAGTCAAGCACGAGCTGAACCCTAACTCGTTCATATTTGACTAGTTTATAGTCCTACCTATAAACCACAATTTATGCTAAAAATATAAGAATGGAGTAGTATGTGGGTAAAAATAATAATTTAGATGGTTAATACGTTAATAAATAGAAATTCAGACAGTACATACATAAATGCCCAAAAATAAAATATGAAAAAAAAAATTGCAATTAACTTTAAATTAAGTAGTTGGAACCTCCCATTTCTTCCACATTTTGTAGAGTTCTTTAGTTTTTCTTTTCTCTCCCTTCAAAAGCAGAGCTTTGATTTGCTGTGGAGCTTTGAAGGATCTTGCTTGTTCATCGATATGCTCTGCTAAGGTAATGAACCTGAAACCCTAGTTTGTCTTCTAACATTTCCTGCAAATTTGCTTGGAATTATTCGGTATGATTGCGAATGATAGATCTCCCCTTTTTGTATTATTTTGTTAGTTTTTATCTGAACGAGCCGGCAGTTTCGGCCATGTACATGTTTGATAATTCCGGACGTTTGACGAAGATCAATATCGTTTTTGTTGATTTTGTTAGCGATTCAGTGTTGTTCTTTGACCTCGTTTGGTAGTATAACCCGCAAATCTTAATACGCAGAGGCGATCAGATACCTGAGCGAACGGTTTGCAGTGCAATTTCAGACGGAATTAATAAAATTGAACTAGTTTGTTGCCACAATTTTTACCTTTTTTTGGATGAGTTACATATATGTCAGTCAATTCCTACGTATTTACATATCTGGCATCTAAACTTCAATTTTATCATACATATTTGCATGAGAAGGTTTATTTGACTTTTTAAAAGCTAAAATGATGGATATGAAAGATTTGAGTTGTATAAATGTACAACGTAAAATTTAGGTGTTAGATGTGTAAATACATTGTCATTAGTTGGTATGTATGTAAATGCCCCTTTTTTGTTATATACAACTTGAATAGTTTAATTGACGGCCTTAGGCACAACTCAATGGGGCTGTTAAGTCAAAAATACGATCGAGAGAACGAGACTAGCGAGAGAATTAGCCTTACTACGACAACAACAAACCTTTCTCCCACTAAGTGGGGTCAGCTACATGAATCATTTTTATCCATTGCGTCCTATTGAGTGTTATATTTTCATTTAATTATAATAAATTAAGATCATTTTTTATACAATATGCCCAAATCTTTCTAGGTATACCTCTCCTTTATTAACACAAGTCGAATATGAAACGTCTACTCTCCTAATCGGATCATCAAATGGTCGACGTTTAATGTGGCCAAACCATCTAAGACGACTCTCTCTAATTCTTTACGCCAGTGTAGCTACACCAACCCTATCACGGATATATTCATTGCACATTTTGTCTCTAAGTGTAAAGCCACCTATCTACCTAAGCATTCTCATCTCGACAACACTTAACTTAGTTTTATGCTTCTCTTTAAAAGGCCAACATTCAGCGCCATAGAGCATTGCAAGTCTCACAACCATCTTATAAATTTTTTTTTTCAGTCTAAGCTGTACTTTTCTATCACACAATAGGCCAAAACACTCCTCTACTTCAGCCTACCAACTTGAATTTTACTAATAACATCTCCATATATATCACCATCACTTTGAATAATTGAACTGAGATGTCTAAAGCATTCACACCTTTTAATAATTTGATCACCCATAGTTGCAACTCTGTCACTAGAGCTACTATTACTAATATTACATTCCACATATTCAGTTTTAGTTGTAGCGATGAAATAAATCAAGAGAAAGAGATGTACACAGTGGGTTCAAGGGCATATAATAGATCAGATAAGAATGATTACAAATTTTAATTGAGTGGCGAGTGTTCTGTTCAACAACTTTTGGTGGATTTTATATTCATGCTTTGATAGATGAATGAGTCAATACTTTAACATTCACTCCAATCCATTACTACATATGAAGGGTCACACAATTCCTTGAATAAGGTATCATTTTTTGAAGAGCCGTACAATTTGACATTGTGTTGTGTGAGAAGTGTACTTTGAGTATTGGACATGCAATTTTTTTCACTGGAGTTGGGAGGAATTTTGAAGAGTATGAGCACTGCAGGCTAGTTAATCTAATGAGGGTGGAGCCATTCACGAGTTTTGATAGGTGTGTTGAGTTATGAAGAAAGATAAGTTGAGTCGCTCATTCTAAACGGACTTCAAGTACATCTTTTTGTTTTTTTTTGAGTTTATTTGGTCAATTGTTGAGCTTTGACATTTGCTATAGTTGCTAAGCATTTGATTGTAAAGGAACCATCAAACTCAGTGAAGCAATCGTTGAACAACTCAAACTCGTCTCGATTAATACTTGGTCATGTTTGTTCATATTAATAAATAAATTAGTTAAAATAATTCTCTTAAAACATGATAGTAAAATAGTAAAGAAATAATTTAACCAAACCAAAATATGATTCAACTATAATATTTATGTTCACGAAAAAACATGTTTGTTGTTTTACATGTAACATGCTAAATGCTCTATATTTATGTGACGTATTATTTAAATAAAATATAATTAGCTAGAATAAATTAGTTAGAACATTTTCTTAAGACATGATAGTAAAATAGTAAAAGAAATAATTGAACCAAACCAAAATATGATTCAACTATAATATTTATGTTCACGAAAACTTGTTTGTTATTTTACATGTAACATGCTAAATGCTCTATATTTATGTGACGTATTATTTAAATAGCTAGAATTTATTTAACTCTACCTTTGTATTAATTGTATAATTTAATATGAATATGAATATAAATTTAATGCAATTTTTTTTTTATTTTTTTTATTTCAATGAACTAATTTATATGTACTTATTTATGTTATGTGATTGTAATAAAACTTAATTGCAATTTATATATTATCTTGTTTACTTGATGTAAATTAGTTAGATATTAATTTGACATTTATTCAACGGTGTATTTGTTTAGATTTGTAATTATTTATTAATAATTTTTTATTAAAAATTAAGTACTCATTCAAAATATTAGTTTATTTACTAACTCGTTGAAGCTTTTGTTCAATTAATAGAAATAAGTAAAGTATGAGTCAGGCATGATTGCTAAATAATTTAAGCTAACCAAATATAAACATATATATAAAAGCTCAACTGAAGCTCCAATTGAACATAAACAACTTATAATACAATGAAGCCAATTCCAATCCATTACTTGCTCAGTTTGACCCTGCTCGATTACAACCTTAACTAAGCATTTCGAAGGTTGGCCATATTTGATACGAATGTGAAACACTTGAGCATGGCTTAGTTTTGATTGGATGAACTGATATAGGGTTTTTTTGAGGATTTTCATCAATTCTTTCCATTTTCAATCCAAACTTTGAAATAGACTTAAGAACATCAATTGAATCTCTAAATTGCTACATTCATTATTTGCAACCTAGAGTTGTCTTCTGTTTTGGTAGTGTCTTGCCAATCTTTTTTGGATGGATGCGTTAAATTTCAAAATAAGCCTAAGAATATCAATTGAATATCCAACTTGCCACATTCTTCTTCGAATCATAGAGCTATCTTCTATTTTGATTGCATCTTCCTAATCCTGTTTGGTTGGTGATACTATTTGTGTGATGATAAAATTGAATGTGGATTTGCAAGTGCTAGTCACCATTATGACCATCATGTTGTTAACCTCTGTGATTCTTATGCCGGTTGCCCTCATTAAGAAATTTTCTGGCATGAAACATAAGTTTATAGAGATCTTTTATGTACCAATAATGGCGGGAGTCATTTTCATTGATTCCTTCTTCCGAGAGTGTTTTATGTCAATCTTGTTTTGTTATATACTTCTTTTGCCAATCTCTTGCAAGCTAAAGGCGATGGATACAATTGTTAAGATAGTTGTAGCAATTTATAACCCATCCATGCTAATTCAGCCCTCCAATTTTGCCGTCGACCCCATCCCTTAATAGAGTCTAATATTTATGTCATATAAAATTATGACGACGAGTTACAATATTCTATAAACAATAAGGAGCATGGCTCCTTTGGTGAGCATCTAGATTTTGGTGTTCTTTTTTGAAGGAAGATGAAGATTGTAAGTTCTACCCATGAAGGCAATTAAGGCGTGAGTACATATATTGTCAGGGTGTCGTCGCATAGGGGATTTCTGCAGCCAATGCAATAACCTGTTATTTTGAGTTGAGTGAAGACATTGTTGTGTTTTTGAGGAGGAAGATCAAGGAACCTAAAGTCTTATTATAAGAAAAACAATAAAAAAGACATTGCCCAAGAGAATTATCTTACTTTTTGGAAAGCAAAGTTCCAAACAAAATAGCCCCAAACATACCATAAATTACAATTCAGTTGATTATTCTGCTTAGCTTCTCTGTTGTACAAGCCGATGCAGCAGTTTGAGTAGAACCTTCTACAAATAATAAGAGTCATGCGATAACTGCCTTGTTGCCCAGGGTCTTATTCATGACTTTATTCTTCAATGCTTGGATCCATATAACACAACCATATTTTTTATAATTTTATAAAATTTACTTTCAATTTTTTTAATATTCTCTTATGACATAGATTTCAATGCACTTTTTAATTTTAATTGCTATGTTTTATCTCTAATATTTACGTTCTAATTGCTATCGGCATTCTTGTATAGAATAGATCCCACTCATTAGATTAATGCATGTAACTTTTTCTTCTAGTATAGCAAAACCTTTAAAATTATATATCATAAATATATTTTTGTTTTACTATTTTAAGCCCTTTATTTACTATTTCATTTTTTCTATTGTTGTAACTTTTTTTACTTAATTTAAGTAGGTTCTTACTAATTGGAGCCTTGCAACTACAAAAACCATCCATGAACTTGTTGCTTAGAACATCTTTGGAAGCATATCTTTAACTAATAAAAGAAGGCATGTACTTAATGTTGATTTTTATTGTTAATCTGTCATGATTGAGTTCTTTTTTTTTTTTTTTTTTTTGGAAAAAAACACTTGATTTTTAATGATTTTTAATGCATATCTATCATTATTGAGAACTCTTTGGACACTTTGTTAGGACGGCGCCCAGAGACAATTTAGTATTTATTAGCGTAAGGGAAATTTAGTCTTTATAAGCCTAAGAAAAATTTAGTCATTTTTCCATTCATAATTGTTTAGCATACATATGATTCTTATGTTTAGGGTTAGGATTATGTATGAGATTTAGCCTTGAGTCTTAGTGTTAGGATTTGGGAGAGATCGTCTACCTCTCAAATTGTAGGTGCTTATCTTTATGTATTTCAATTATTTACTCGTGTTATTGAAGAGCAAGATTTGCTTGGGCCTAATTTCTATGGCCTTTCTTATTAAATGATATTAGAGCATCAATTATGAGAAGAAAAGATGGGATCGCGTCGTTTCCACAAAATTGATAGGATTCTTCACAGAAATTAGGGCAAAGAAATACTTTCAAGAACAACAGATAGCTCATCATCATGAATACATAAAGATAAACACCTAGAGTGGTAGGCGATCTCTCTCAATTCTTACAATTTGAGAGGTAGAAAATCTCTTCAAAATTCTAACCGTAAGCCTGAAGACCCCATCTCATGCATACCTAAACTTAAACCTATTAGGATCTATGTATAATAAATAATAACAAATAATAAACGACTTAATTTCTTTTAGGCTAATAAAAGATTAAATTGTCGATTGGGCTAGACACCGACTTAACAATACTCCCATTAAAAAAAAACTTTATCCGTATATAAGTCACGGTGTCCCTCTTCCTCCACCACAACCTTTTCTATTTCTGTATTTCTCATCTCTCGCCACACACTGTGAGAATATGTAATGTCCGATCCTTGCACTAGTATATAAGTCACGGTGTCCCTCTTCCTCCACCACAGCTTTTTCTATTTCTGTATTTCTCATCTCTCGCCACACACTGTGAGAATATGTAATGTCCGATCCTTGCCCTAGTATCTTTGGGAAACTTCTCATCGCTTCAAAACTATAACCCATTGGCCCATTTCTCTTGAATCTCTATCTCTGTAAGACCTTTGAGTATCTCCCTTGGTCGCGACCCCTTATTTCTGTCCTGTGTACTCTCCTTTTAAACTTCCATTGATTGAGCCTTTGGTTTCATCATGGTTGTAACATTGCAGTGCGGTGCTCCACTTGTGCTACCTCTATTAGCTCTTTCCATTGCATTTTATCAACTACCCACTGTGTAATTCTATAGTTCCCAATCCTCGCTATCTTAGCAGACGAAGTGATTCTCATAATTCTGCTTTAACCTTTTCATGAATTCGCCTTCCAACATTTCATCCGGCATCCTTTTCGAACGACTAGATAACATTCTCAAAATTCTCCTTATATTTTATGACAATCCCTTTCGATTAATGCAAAAAACTGCTCCTATAGTTTTCTTTCTCGAGTGAAACGATCCAACAATCGATCCTTGAATTCTTCCTAGGTTCTTATTAGTCGACTTGTTCTCTCCATTGATACCACACTAAAGTCTTCCTTTCCAAGCACACCACCATCAATTTCCTTTCACCATAAAATACCCATTCCCTCCCCCCTAATGCGATAAATCCAACAATAGGCATGCTTTCCTTTAAAGATCGACAACTTTTGTTTCTTTATGCGCGAGTTTCCTCCCCAATCCCTCGCATGAAGTTCATTCACCCATGACGCAAGGGTGGGTTTCCCTTCCTCAACCCATATTGTTTTCCTTCTTCCATAAGTCTAGTGCGCCCCATAATTAGCTCGCCCGTTCCCATAAAACTGATAATTGGCTTCTGCTCGGAAGGTTGCTGCAGCAAAAGACATTAGTGTTAATGGATGTAGTTCAATGCCTGGGTACAACCCATCATGGTTCCTTGTTTTGGGTTAAAAATTATTGAATCGATCACCTCCTGCTGTGAATCACTTGCCCTCCCATTCTGCCTGTTGCCTCCCGTTCCAGTAGCTCGGATGTCATGCCATTCCTTTAAAGTGTCGTTGGTCGAGTTCGCTTCCCATTTCTTCATCCGATCTCTCAGCTCCAGATCCACCTGAGATTGCGATTTTGCCCTGATATCACACAAATTCTTTTGATTGCTACCTCTCGCGTTCGTTTCAGACGCCGTCGCTCGATCTAGTTGTAACCGGCTGAGGGTTTGTGTGGGACTTAACAATCTTCTTTATGATATCTTCTAGGGCCGTGAAGATCCCTTACATGTTTGAAAAATACTCATCTATTCCAGATCTGATTTGACTGTTCTATTCTAATTTTTCCTTCAAATCATCCATTTTTTGGTTGTCATCACTCATGGAAGGTATTAAACTCCTTTACACTGAGATTAAGAGATTCCAAATTTCTCAACGCGTGTTAGGCATAAGTAGAACTTTGGACGCAGCGTTTCTAAAATTTTTATACACGGTTCAATGGAACTATTGGAAGCCTAGCAGAACTCCAGAAGCCACAATCCGAATTCTACGATCCCAATCGCCAGTCTTAATCAAGAGCGGTGCTATACTTCTATACGTCGCGATCCTTCGATTTCTTGCAGTCTATATCCTGCAATTCCGTCTACTCGTGGCCCTGGACGCCGCGATCCCGTCGTTTCTTTCCATCTAGCTCCAATCGCGGTTGTATCGCAATATTAGGTCACACCGCAACCCTTATGTGCTTCCTCAAATCACGATTGTTTCACACAGTTCAATCAAAAACACCGGTGATTGTAAGGCGCATTTATGTTATCGCAGTTGTGTTGACGAAGACCTCAATTATATATCGAAATCCTGTCATTCGTTCCCAACTAGCTCCATTCGTGACTGTATTGCGAGGCTTCTGTCACGCACCCCTGTACACAAAGATTTCGATGCTCCTTCTTGTAAATCACATTGCTTCCAACTATGGCTTATCACGACAGGGAATCTCTCTCAAACTCTTAACCCGAAGATTCTAAGACAACAATTCTCATGCATATCTTAACCTTAAACTTATTAGGTTTATTTATTCTAAACAATGATAAATATTAAATGACTCGATTGCCCTTAGGCTAATAAAATATTAAATTGCCCCTTAAGCTAGCACCAGCATAACAGTTTCAGATAAAATTTCAGAATTATGACTTGAACAGCATTATTAAATTATGGGTTACGATAACTTCGATTGTTTTATGTTGTATTTTTTATTTGCTCCTTCCAGTTTTTTTGTTTCTTGCTGGTTTGATAACCTATGTGTACTTATAGTGAAAAAAAATCATTCATCAAGAAGCCCTGATTGTGAGAAGATGCAGAAAAGTAGCATAGCCGCTGCTTTCCGAGAAGCTAATCCTCGGATGACATTGAAGCACATAGTACCTACAAAGACTCTTAGACTGAGGCCGAATCATTCAGGAGAAATATTGTCTTTTGTAATAAAAGTTGCAGCTCTGGAGGCAGTAAGGAGGTTCTCAAAAGCAAGATGTCCTATTTTATGGCGGTCTGTTCAAGCATTTCAAGTTCTCAGTTATCCGCCGCTTAAATGGCTGCAGAAGTGGGGCCCACTAAGGCTAATAATCAGAGGCGCACAGGTAGTTTAAAGCATACGAGCTTCATTAAAAAATGGAATTGCACAATTTATGTATTTAGCGTTGCATATTCTGTTATAAAATGGTTACTATACTTTTATTTTGGTTAATTTACTTGGTTTATGTATGCTGCAGTACATGTTTTGTCCATGTGAAATACTCGGTTTCTATTTTTTATTTTGTGGGAACGCTTAGGAGAATTATATTTCTGTATATTTTTCTCGGTTTGGATATATTTTGGTTTGCATCCTTACTTTGTGAAGAATTTTGGATAATAGAAAATTTCAGGTATAATTAGGATAGTTGCATATCTTGAAAGGACATCCTTCCTTGTTTTATCTTACCACCTTTTGAATCTTTCAATTATGTAGGGGCATTTACATAGATACCACCCAATTCCTATGTTTTTACATATCTAACATCTAAACTTTGTTTTTTTTTATGTTTGTACCACCCAAAATTTATAGCACATTAAAAACATCATCAATTTAACTTTTCAAATGTGAAATCTACCTTGTCCTGCACAGGCAATGTGGTATGTATGTCAAAATTGAGGTTTAGGTATTATATAAATAAATATATAAGGATTGAGTGGCATGTATGTAAATCTTCCTTTATTTTATTATTTAAAAGTTTATTTCTTTAAAGTTTTGTTCAGGTGATTTAATTTTCTTTACTATAGTATCTGAAGCTATGTCAATGAGTTTACAGCAGAATCATTTTGAGTGAAGCGTCTAAATAATCCCTTGACTATTTATATGGACTTAATTTTGTTCCATAGTCTATAAAAGTGTCAAATTTGTCCATGGACTCTTTTTAATATGGTCAGAGATGATCCTCAGGGATGACTATTTTAACCCCCATTAAAAGACTCTAGGCATTAGGACTAAAATGGACATTTGCAAAAAGTCAAGGGATAATTTTGACAATTTTCCGAATCATTTTGTTCACTCCCTTGACCAAATAGTACGGACGCTTCATTCACTTTGGGTCCCAAAAGGGCAGCTTATTTGGTGCGGTGACGTTTTGAAAATGCACCTAGCCTGTTTGTGTAAACTGCGTTTTGACAGCTTATGCGTTTTCAAAACATAGAAAATAGTTTTTTCACACCGCACCTATCTAGGTGCAGTGACAGCTTTCTGGCAGCGGTCTGACTTCTTCAAAAAAATAAAATTTTGTAATAGCCACCGCACCTAGCTTATCAACAGATTATTCAATAAGCTGCAGCTGCCCCAAACAGACCCTTTATCTATTGCTTTCTCTACTAAATCAATCTTGCCTTATATAAGAAAGAAAGCATACTGTTTAAAAATGAACACTTGAGATGATAGGTAGGTGGAGGGTGCAGGGGAACGTAGTGTGGGGGATGCTTCTCCTATTGTGTTTCAAATATCTTTTTTAACCTTTGAAAATATTGATTGCGCGCCTCTACATGTATTCTTACTCCATGTAATAATTCGGGCCATTTACACACATATCATCCAGTTCCTATGAATTTACATATTTAATACCTAAACTTTTGTTTTTTTACATTTATACCACCCAGATCTTTCATGTTACAGAAAAAATACCACCATTTTAACTTCTAAAAGGTGCAATACACTTTTTCATTCATAGGCAAGGTGGTATGTACGTAAAAATTGAAGTTGAGGTGTTAGATATGTAAATACATAAGAATTGAGTGGTATGCTTGTAAATCTTCCCTTTTTTGTAATTCTTTCAATTACTGATAGCACTCAATTGGCAGAACATTTCAAGGCCGCTGCTGCTTCTTTCAATTGCAACAGCTTTCTCCGATGGCTCAGAAAATTGTAGGGTAACCGGTGACGGGGTTGATGAATCACAGCCATTGCCTGAACCACTTTGCAGTTCTTCAACTTCTGCTAGCTTGTACGTGATTTTAGTATTTTAGTGTAATTTTCAGATTATTTATTTTGTTGAACAACTAAATTTAGCTAGAAATTTTATATCAATATGCACATAAACCAAATCTTTCATATCACATAAAAATGCCACTATTTTAACTATTAAAAGTAAAATAAATCTTTCTTGCGTATAGAAAAGGTGGCATATTTGTTAAAATTGAAGCTTAGGTGTTAGATATGTAAATACATAGGAGTTGAGTAATGTATGTAAATCTTCCTTTCTTTTAGTCATAAGCTAATTTATTGGGATTGATCCCTTGATGATGGTGATTGTATTTGCTTTTCAGGCAATCTGAAGAATCCTCTAAGGATATTGTTCCTGACAATTGGCTACTACAGCTTTTTGCAGAGCTGGAAAAGCAAGGAATTTCTTTACCTGAAAGGTGATTCATAGTATATTTATTTTTTTATCAACTGTTAACTTATATGCTTGGAATACTGTTCCTAAGTTTAGCTTTCATAAAATGATGGTGAGGAACTACTAACGAAAGTTCAGAAATGTAATTTCTTCATTAATGGTACAGAACTTTCTCTTCAGTAATTTGATTGGATAATTTTTTGGGGTATTGACATACATACCACCCAATTCTTGTGCATTTACATATCTAGCACCTAAAATTTTCTTTTTACATTTAGACCACGCAAATCTTTCATATCACGTAAAAACGCGACTGTTTTAACTTTTAAAAAGTGAAATACACCTTTTTATGCATGGGTAAGGTGGAATAAATGTAAAATTTAAAATTCAGGTGTTAGATATGCTAGCACATAAGTTTGTATGTAAATCTTCCTAACCTTTTGCAAGCCTGATTTCTTTTCCCATAAATGATGCAGACTCCTAAACTTAAGTACCATTGTAATTTTTTGTGATGAGCAACGGAGAATGTTTGCGGTGACAAAATTAGGATGAACTAAACTAGCATTGAAATGCTAGTGGAAGTTGCTGGAGAAGAATTAGGTAAATCAATATATGAAAAGAAAAAATAATTTATAAAATTCAAGTTCAATAGTCTGTTATGACATGCAAATATTTTAGTGTCATGAGTCAACCATAGAGCTTTTAAGTATCAAAAAAGAAAAGAATGACAATAATTGAGAGAAAAAAGGGGGTGTGACGCCAAAAATGTGTATAGCTATGATTAATTGAAATCATCAATACAGTCAGTAAACCTTCAAAGTTTACTCAGGATATGAGTTTTATACTCCAAACCAAAAGGAGGAAAAAATAAAAAAAAAAACCAAAAACATTAACATTACATAAATTAATCAAACATTTCAATCACCCTCTACTTTCTAATTTTATTTCTAACAGGCTATGATTTACTGGAAAATAAAGAGAACTTTCAAAGTAATTTTTTGCACAAATAGACCTATTCAACTTTTTTACTGTTGACCTCACTTTTGTCGAGGTTTAGTTTTCCTCCTAGGATTTAGGGTTCTAGCTTTAGGAGCTTCCCCAACGATCTTAGATTCTTAGCAATGGACCTACCTCGTTTTAGTTTGCTCGAAGCCACCTCGTCACTCTTTTGGAATCTCGGACGCAATTCCGTACCTCTAGCTCATAGCAGGTTGGAATTGACGTTAGGAGTCCAAATCGAGTTCCTATAGGACCACCGGACCTTAGGGCAGCCTTGTGCACGTTTCTTGCACCACTGCGCACAAATTCCTCGAGCCACGGCCTCGACGCTTTCAACCACCTCGCAACGGATCAAGATCGAGCTCGAACGCCGGGACGATCAACGTTGAGTCAGAATTTCAGAAAACGCCGGATTTGACGCACTTTCGACGCGACCGTCGACGAGGTTGTCCAAACGACATCAGATGACAAAATGGACTGCGCCGTTGCGTCCGGAACGTCATTTCTGCCTAAAATTAATATTTAATTTGCGACGATCGCCTGCCGGAGTGAAAATTGTAATTTTTGGGCTTGATTTTAATAAAATTAATAATATATATATATATTTTTTAAAACCTATTTCAAACCTACCCAGCCCTAATCCCTCGCCTCGCCTCTCGGTTACGCTCGCCCGTCCCGCACGAGGGGGAGAGAGCTCCCGCCTTCTCCCGCGCTCGAGCGTGACTTCCCCTCATGGCCGTTACCCTCTCGAGCCCCGCGTGGTTCTCCCCATACCTGCTCGAGTGTTATCCTGCGCGAGGGTCACCTCGCGTGATCTCCTGCTCGACTCCTGCTCCTGCTGCCGAGCTTCGGCCCCCTAGCTGCGACACTTTGTCGCCATCTTCCTGCCCCTTCCCCACTTGTGCCCGGCTCTACAGGTAAGGAGCGGCCCTCTTCTCCCTCCTCTGCCTATAAAAGCCCCGTTTTTGGATGAATGTAGGGTTGGTTGGCCGATTCCTCTCGAGAAGTTGGTGTCGGATTGGAGCCTCATTTTCTTTTGCTCTTCCTGCGTGCTCTACGCTAGCTGGTACTCTCTTCCTCCCTTTCTCTCCTTCTCGGTTTGGCCCAGGGTGTTCGTGGACTTGCTTTTGGTTTGGCTTTACCTGTTACAGTTATGGCTGGGTGTTTATGTGTTATGAAATGACTTGCTTGATTGCTTAAAATGGTGTTTTCTTGCTTCTTTTACATAGTGGCATGCTAGAGGGAAGTTATAATTTAATTTTGAGGAGCCTCATGTATATCCTCATCTTAAACGTGTGACGGCTCTATGTGTTGATGTATTGAGCGTTTGGAGGTGTTTTGGCTTTAGCTTCGTGCTTAACTTGATGGCCTGGATTTATTTTTACATCAGGGTGGATTTTGGGGTTTTGTGAAATCTCATTTGGCTCATTTTAGCTCTACCCGAGAGCCCCTTCTCGATGTATAATTGTTGCCCCTTGTTTTAAGGCTTTAAAGGATTCATTTCGGCTTCATTCGAGGGGCTCGGTTTTGCTTGTTTAGCCCTTACCCGAGAGCTTGTTTTTGATGTATTATGGATGTCCCCTTTAGCACTTGAAATGGGGACTGTTTTATTTCGTTTATTGCTTTGCCTAGCAGCTGCCCCTAGCGCTTTGGGGCTCGGCTTCCAATTCTTTTTATCGGCTTGATGTCGGGCTTGATCCTAGTCATATAGTGGCTCGAGTCGGGGCTCTAATCGCTCGGTTTTGTGTTCTTGCTCGCTCCCGGTACTGTCCCTTTGGCATTTGAATTCGGGGACTCGCTTTTGTCTTTGTGTTTTTGCTATTCTCCGGCAGCTGCTACCCTCTATAGCACTTGAATTGGGGACCCTTTTGTTGTTTTGTCTTCGTCGTCGCCTAGCAGCTGTCCCCACGGCATGTTGGGGTTCGGTCTTGGTTCTGCCTATTCTGCAGCCTCCCCGGTGCGACCTTTCGAACCGCTCGAGTATGGGTCTCACTCTGGGCTCGGGCTTGTGCTTTGTTTAAGTCTATAGGTGGCTGAACTACTTGGTTCCCCGGTGGATTTATTCTTATGCACTCGTGATGAGTTGAGTTTAATGTGGAAGGTTTGTTGGGGGCTTGGCCGTGAGCCTCATTGTGGTGATTCAGATTGTGGGGTTTCTTGCCTCTTGCTATCCCTTTGTTGTAGCTTGGTCGTGAGCCTTCTCTCTTGTTTGTGGCCTTGGTCGAGAGCCTTGGTGGGGTGATTGATGTGGTGATGGTCTTGCTCCTCGCTTATTCTCGCATATGAGGTTGATTGAAATGATTTGAGGATACCTCTTAATTCACTTGTGAGAAGAAATTTAATACCATGTTTGGGATGTTTCATTTGATAGAATTGGAATTGATTAGATGGTTCGTGGCATTGTCCATTCACTTTCTTATGTATCGGAAGTTTTCCGATGTTCATATTGTCATAGCTGAGTCCCGAGCCCGTAGGTGAGCCTACCTGGGGAGTCTGTATTTCGGGAATTGAAAATTAATGCGAGTACTTGGAGTTTGGAGAAATCCCGAGCAGATGGTCTGGAGTCCAGGGCTCGGTCAATATCTTTACGTACGTTTTCATGCTTTTATAACTGTCGTTTGGGGAAAGGGGTGTGTTCTCTAGGGGTCTAGTCCTCATCCTCCCCGAGAGCGCCGATGTGCCTTTAGGTCCTTTTATAAGTTGTGTAAGGACGGTCGGGAGTTCAGGATGACTTACTTGTTTTGACTATTGGAAATAGGTTCACTTCTTTTTTTTTTTTTTTAAATTGTGTTAGGTGGACCGCTTTTCCTCTTTCTTTTCTTGTTCCCTCGTCCCTTGTTTTTCTTCTTGTTTCTTGGCTCAATGTCCGCACCTACAGGGGACGTGTAGGTGTGCACATATAACCCTTCTGGGTTATATGCGTAGCACTGTCAGCTGCGCTGTAAGTGCGGTGGGACATCGATAATACTTGCATAGGGAAGGTTACGAGAGAATCATGGAACGGTGCCGCCGACTCGGAGACTGCTGAGAGGCCAGAGCGGGAACTCACGACACTATTCGCCCGTCCTCGGGGTTTCTACTGCCGACGTGTCTAAAGATGTTAGCGATCATAGTCAGATTAGTAGAAATTAACCTATGGACTGAAAATATTTTAAAACAAAATACATACATTTGAAAAATACAAAATTACCTTCACCACGACACAACCTACTTACCTACGAACTTTTACTTCGTATGCAAACCTAAAATGAAATGTGTGAAAATTTACAAAGTGCCACTGGTCGATTACTCAGTCGGGTTAGGGCTGCCTTCCTAGAAAGCTTGGCTGCAGTAGTCGGCGCTCTAGGTGGGACATATAAGCACGGCCTTCGAGTCTCTTAACTACCACAGCGCTTACGGGTCATTTTTCAGATGCCCCATGACTTTCTTACGGTTCGCCGTGAGTTTAGCGGGATATCTGCGAGTTTCTCCTTTTAGTCTTTCGCAGTTTTGCTACGACCGTTTTCGTGTTTTTTACGATGTTTCTACAGGATTCCTTCTCTTTTCTCGATTTTCTTTGCTTTCTTTCCCTTTTCGGGTTTCTTTTTCATTCTTTCGCCTTTTTCTTTTGGATTTATTCCCGGATTTGATATTTTTGCTTTTCCTGCACGTACGGTAGCACCCCTACTTACTCAGGTCTTTCCTACTACGTTTACTCGCTTCTTTCTTGCACTAACGTCTTCTCGCGCGGAAAACAATAAGCTGGTGTAACGATACACCGCGGTAATCATCGCCTACGTACACTCGCAAGCGATTTTTCTACTTCTTTCCTTATCGCAGTAGACGTTTTACTTTTCTAATACTCGCTCCCGTAAGTATAGAGATGTTTTACTTTTTCAACAGATATATCACGTAGTAGATGCTTTACTTTTCTTCGTGCCTACTCTCGTTTAAGATAAGACGTACACTATATAGACATTCCCTGCTTACTCGTTTCATCGTTTTCTTTTATCACTACTTCACATCATTGTACACACTCACTCTTGCAATAAAAGTGATAATAAAAATGAAATAAAACAATTTGCATGTCCACTTTAACCTAAACTTAAATTTAAACTGCGATCTCTCCACGATGTGGAGTTTGGAGCTTGGAGCACGGTGGGCAGCACGACCATTTTCTTCAGCAAAACATGTGTCGACATCAGCAAAACCATTCTTTAGTCTAAATAACAAGCCATAGGACTTTAAGGTAGTTCGCCTAGTGCGACATAAATCCTTACCCGTTCCTTGTAGCTTTGCACCGCCCTGTCGTGCAATATAAGCCCTAACTCGCTTAGGACTCCGAGGTTGTCGTCCGATACGACGTAAACCCTCCTATTCTTCAGGTTGTTTGCATAATCAGATAATTATGTAAATGTAATCCCTATAATTAATTGGCATGATTGAAACTTAAATAAATTCATTTCCAAAATTTAAAACCCAACCATAGGATAGTCTGAGACGTTATCGAGGTTCTCCTCGAGATCCGTGACGTCCTCTACCTCTCTTTCCTTTGACTCTGGAAATGACTGTTCCACATTGCAGCTTTCACCTATCGGATTTCCTACTATCACACTTCGTCGAAAACCCTACTCTTCGATTTCACTGAAGACAGAAACCCTCGATCTAAATCGAGACTTCTCTCACGTGACTTCGGTCATTCGAGGGTAATCGACTATAGTGGCTCGCTCTATAGGAGCTTTAAAGACTCCAGATAATATAAACCATATTTAATTCTTTTCGTATTAAATGAGTGAATTTGTCGGTCCACATAAAGCGTTCGCAGACCAGAACGAATGTCATGAATTTTGTAGTTTATTTGATCGAGCGATATCGTTAAGTAGGTTGTTCTTCGGAATAAATGCATTACTTGTGATATTACGCTCGTTCATTCAAACTGCTAAACGAATGAGATTCGTCCACTCTCATTCTCATATTTTAAAATTTAAAAATCTTATTTTCAAAACTAATATATATATACATTAAATTTAACTCCAAAGCGCATCGCATCGTTTTTTAAGCGGCCGACATATACACATTGAATCTTTACTGGCGGGAGTCTGTTAAACCGACACATATGGTGTTTTCTGTCACATCAAGCCCGACATATAAATTGAAGACTTATTTTTGGTGCAAAGATAAATGTATAATTTATTCTTTTGTTAGTTATTATTGTTTTGTGTAAATAGGCCTTAATATAATTAGGGTTAAAGTATGCAATTGTTGTTTTGAATCTCAGGTTTAGAATTTGGGAGAGAATTGCCTACCTCTCGAATTGTAGACTTTTCTTTCATGTATTTGGATTGTGTTGTTATGTGCCGACGAAGTAGGATATTTTATTTTGCGTTAATCTCTATTGAAACTTTTCTTGTTCCTATCAAATTGGTATCATAACCATACCTGAGAGTAATGGTGGCCAAGAAAGTGGATGTCTTGGAGGAGAAATTAGGGGGAGAGATTAGCCAAATCAAATCAGGAATAGAGCATTTATCTTCCATAGAGAGGCGGTTCTCATCCCTAGAGGAGAGATTCACCGCCTTTAAAGAAATGAAGAAAATATTATAGTGTCACAAAAATCTGTTGTCGTCTTCTGTGGGATCGAGCGAGGACTTTTAGAGTGAACACGAGCGGCGGTAAGTGAAAGGATTTGCACAACATCAGGGCAGTGTTGCTGCTTTAGGCGGATCTGGAGCTATGGGATCGAGTGAACAAATTAGGAGTGTACTCAAGTAACAACACTTGGAATGACACGACATTCAAATAACTGGAACAAATAGAAGTAGGCGGGATCGTGCGAAGGAGCCGTGAACGGCTTCGAGTGGCAAAACCTCGAGGGAATCACACAATATATTGAGCTTTGAAACGAGCGGCGGCAGGTGGAACGAGACGACGTGCTATTTGGGGCTGGAGAAGATGAATTTGAAGGATTTCGGCCTGGAGCAGGGAATCATGGTGGGTGGAACCCTTGCTGAGGGCCGCATCAAACTGCGCTAGTGCCTTTATGAAAGCATTCCTATGTATATATATATATATATATATATATATATATATACACACACACACACATTAAATCAATTTGCATGCAAACTGTGATTGACACGTGTAGTTGATGCTAACATGGAAACAATACACATGCTATTCATAAAAATATGAAGGATCATTTTCTTTAAGAGGAGAGAAAATCATTGTTAGAGTCTTTACAATAGCAGTCTTTGAGCAATAACATTATTTCATGCTTTGAATGGATTAGGAAACATAAACATATTCATTAAAATCCATTAGGTTTAGCGGAAATGTATATTACTTCAATTTAGAAATGAGTTCTCCAATTTTTGCCTTGGAAGATTTAGTTCACCAATTCAGTCCTCAGATCCTTCGTACTTTAGTATTTATCACCATATGAAATCATTTATTAAATATTGATATTGATCAACTCATTGATTTTTGTATTCTTCATAGGTTGCCCACTTAACCTTTTTCCTAAAAAATACCCCCTCCATGTTTTAGCCCTTGGACTCTCGTGTTGCTTAGTTTTCTTTCACACAATTCTATATGTTTTCTATGCGACATAATCTAGTTACATTTTATTTAGTTGGTTGACCTAGTTCTAATCGACTTGGTTAACCCCCTTTGAAGGTTTTGATCTACCCGCATAAATCTATATTTTCTTCATTTTTGAAGTGGTTTAGCTTAATCTTTATTTGGTTCTTTCTTTGTGGACTCGCTTGGTTCACCTATGGACTCAGGCTAACTGATTTTGCTTATGTTAATTTGTAGTCTAAATGAGGGGAATCCCTTTCTTTAACCTGTTCCCGTTTAAGCGTTGCCTGGATCTTCTTTGGTCTTCATAGTATTTTGCTTGCCAAAAATGGTTAGTATGATAATTTTTTGGGTGTATCTCTACTTGAGAGGACTTTTGGCTTTTGTTGGAATTGGATGCTTTTCTTCAGAATTTGTCTATGTTGGCAAGAATTGCTTCTCCTGGTTTTCCTTAGCTTGGCAAGATTATTACCTATATTATTGATAGTTTCTTTTGGTCTCATTCTTTTTCTTCTTCTTGAATGATGAAGGTATCTATGCATGTGGCAGTCAGCAACTTCTCTTCTGGATTTCTATACACACACATGGTTTTACATAACCTACATGCATAAATTTAATCTTCAGTACATTGGTGTACTTGTTGTTGGAAAATACAACGAAGTTTTTTTTTGGTTTACTGTCTCTCATTGGCATCTATATAGCCATCACCGAATACATTCCACCACTTATTACATATTGGAAGCTTTAGTGCCATATCCACTTTGAATTAAAATATATGAAGTCAAAGGCCTCTTGGTAAATTTTCTTCCCGCATTTTTTTAGATGGTATGTTACAACATCCTCTTTCTCTTCTTTTAAGATGCATTGCCTTTTAGAAATGATTTGTATTATTGCTAGTATCAATGTTTATCAAGACTTGATGATGGACGATCACCTTCTCTTTTTAGAGATACATTGCTTCTCGATTGAAGTGGCAACATTAACAAATACCTTTTCTTGGCCTTTGGATGCTAGTGATGATATATTTTATTTTAAGCTTTTAAATAGTTACACAAAATTATAGCTAGATATTGACATTCATATTTGCTCCAAAATTTGTTCACTTTAAGCATGACAAAACAAAATTGTTAAATCGCCGCTTGTTTTGTAGAGTTGGCTATATTGGCACATCCCCTCGCATGACTTTGCCCGTGTTGCTCTCTCTCGCTCTCATCTCTCCCATCACCTTGCGGCCCCTTCTCACACGCTCCATGAAACTGGGATAGAAATTTGTTGTAGAAGATCGACCTGGGCAATTGTAAAGGATGATAGAGGATGAAAGGAGCATGTAAAGCATGTGGGTTTAAGCTAAATCGTTCTGAAGCCGCTTCTCTCTCTCTCTAATTGTAATAACCGGTTAAAATAATAATAATAAATACAAACATAAGTATCATTTAGACGAGACAAACTCCATCGTTAGAAACAAATCACATGCTTCTTCTTCTCTTCCCCTCATTCGAACCATTGAATGAGTGAGAATGAGAGACAACAAGAAGAAAAAAAGAAGAAGCCGTCGTGCCCTAATTTGAAAGAAGCAGAAGGGCGAAGGAAACCTTAGCAACCGAAGAAGTCGAAAGAGGAGGAAGGATTGTGCAGTTTTTCCCTGCCATGCGAAGCTTAGCGCACTCGATCGCCCATGAGCAGTAGAAGAGGTAGGAGAGCAACTCGCAGAGGATGAACTTGAAGGAAAAAAGAAGAGGTGTACGACTTTATCGGGTGGAGAAATAGATAAGTGCTCGAAGGAAGAGGAGGAAGAATCAGCTTGTGGGTGCGGTTTTGTTGAGAGGAGGCATTGACCAAGCTTTAGTTTAGGTAAGTTAATATTTTAATTAATTTATTTGATAGACTTACACAAGCATGCGAGTGTGTGTTTATTTAATTAATGTTAGTAGCAAGTTTAATTGTATTAGGACTCAAGGTATTAAATTTCAGCTTAGAGGGGAGTAGTGAAGTGTACGAGCTAAAGGAAGAGAGAGATTGATCCGAACAAATTTCGGTAAGGTAAGTTTGGATTTATATTATAATTTAGTTAATGAATTTATATATATTTAAGTTATTCTTTAAGTGTTTATACATTGTATTTGAAATCAAGACGTACTTGAAGTTAGATACAGTTTCAAGATCGATGGGTTAATCACTTTGAAAGATAATATTATTTCAACTAAAGTTAAAGTTTAATTTATTTAATTTAGAAATAAAATTTTAATAAAAAATTACTTTATAACGACAACTATGGTATAAGAACTTTTGAACCTATAAGATTTGGAGATAAGAAGATAGTGAGACTAGCAAACAATGTTACAATGAGTAATTACTTTTTATATGTATTAAATTGATGTTTTATTAAATAAAGATTTTCATTATTGCTTAATATATCTGCTTTTATAATTATTTCATTGTTGGAAGTTAAAAGAATTATTGAATTGAATGAAATAAAATAAAATAAAAGGAACTCATGTTCATTGTCTTTAAAAAGAAGTAATTTAAATGTAATGAAATGTAAAGGCTTAAGTCATTTAGGATTACCCTCAGATGGTACTTGCAGAGGATGCGATGTGCACGTGCACGAAAAAAAAATATAAATATAATGTGTTGTTTTGCGTGTAAAATTTATAGGGTACCTACAATCATATTTTTTTAGGATACTTTCAGATATGATGGTAATTCTGATATAACTTTTTGAAGATGTTAAAAAGGATAAATTGTTATATTGAAATAGTAATTGTTGAATTTAAAATAAAAACTTACAGTTTAATTAAATAATAAATTACATTTCTTTTGGTCATTCACACATAGCATTTGCATATTAATTTAATACATTATCAGATTTAAATTGCTCACTAAGTGGTGAAATTTTACTGTTGAATTTAATTGTTTCTTTCAGTAAAAAATGTAGATTGATATGTCAAGGAGGAATTTTGTTTACAGGAGAAGAACTATAGTTGATAGATATTATGCTGTGTGTTGTGATTGTAGTTTTTTGTACTATTTTCTTCTGGGTAGTGATATACCGTTATATGTTGAATGAGAGGTTGCTGCAAACTATATTGTTGTTTTTGGATGATTTAATTTTTCATTCAGTGTATTTTGTGTTTTCTTAGTTGTTTTTTTTATAAATTGGTAGTTATTAAATTTTGTGGAAAGTAAGTGAAAGGCTAATTTTGTTCAACCGTAGTTCCTGACTTGGTTAATTCTAAGCTATCAGGTCGGGTCGTAACAAATGTCACATCGGAGAAATTTTGTTGGATCGTGATCAAGAGAGCTATTATGTTGATTAAACTGCCTTATTTTTCATGTTAAATCATCAGGTTATTAGTTTTTCGTCACCGAAGATGAAGGGATTCACTTTCTTCTCTCGATTTGGAAGAAATATTCCGTCCGGACGTCCGCGCGTCCAGACAACCAACTACCAACCGCCACGGCGCCGACTGATGAGGTGTATGGTGATGTCGCAGCCGGTGGTTGGCCGTCCGGACGTGCGGTATCTGGACGCAAAAGTTTCTCCTCGATCTAATGTGTCTTTGTTGTGGCTATGAGTGACCTCACTAGCTTGCCTCCTCTCAAAAATAGCATGTCTTTGTTTTTGTTGAAGGATTTTTCGCTGCATATCCTCCATAATAAGTCTATACACCTCTTTGCAGATTTCTGTTTGGCAGTATTATGCCATTTTCTCTTCATCAAGGTTTCAACGGGTGTTGGATTGTGGATAAAAGGTTGGTTGAAGTTGTAGGGTTTTGGCAGTAGATGTCAAGGCGGATTTTTGTTGTTGGTAGAAATGTTGGATTTTGAAAATTTTGGTTTGCTTCTAGGAATTGCAATAAGAATCGTTAGAATATGGTGGGTCGAAGCTTTTATGTATTTATTTTAATTTTTTTTTTTGTGATACCGGAGTTAATCCAAACCATAATAGGAAAAACATATATCATTACTGAAAACAAATAAGCGGTTACAATCAACTCTTTGGAAAGAGAAAATACAACAATATGACACCCGAATATTTGAAATAGCAACAGACACGACACAAATAATCAAACTATGGTGGGATCTTGGGGTAGTGGTGGTGATCGATGGGGGTTTGAAAAGGCGGAGGCAAGGTAGAGGAGGGACTGGACGGTGGGGATACAATGACAAAACATTGGCTGCATGCTGTCCTTGGCGGCAACATGCAAGATAGAGTGGAAACAACGAGAGGACAACAATACAAGCGGCAACACCTTGTTGTTTGGGTGGCAGCAGCAAGGTAGGCGGGTGGACAACAAGGAACAACAGGTCAAACAACAACAATTTGTTGTTTAGGGGTGGCAGCAATAAGGTAGAGGGCTTTTGGGGTGACTGCAAGGGTTGGAAACTGGTAGGAATGCCTGGGACAGTAGGGTAACGACAATTGCAAGTGGTAGGGATGTTTGGGGGTGCTGGAAGGAGTAAGGAAAGCAACTACTCGCTGACCGGAATGGTGGCAACAAGCCGAAATGCGGATGGGAGCGGCTGGAAGATAGGAAAACTGCGAGGAAGCAACAACAGGTGGTTGTTCGGGGACGGTTGTAGCAATGGAGGGTGGTCAGAAGTGACGCGGGGAAGATGCGGAAGGGAATCCAAAAGATATTTAACACCTCTAGAGAGAGAGATAGCCGAAACACCACCCAATCCCTTGGATACAACTCTCAAAGATAGGGGAACATCAGCAGGTGGCTGTTTGGGGACGACCGCAACAATGGAGGGCGATCGGAAGCGATGCAGGGAGGATGCAGAAGAGAATCACCACCTCTTGAGAGAGATACAACTGGAGCACCACCCAATCCCTTGGATACCCTCGAAAGGAGAAGAATATATGTCAACACCTGTTCTAAATAAAACACATGCAAAACTGACTTCGAAATCACAATACATATATATGAAATGACTAAAATAGAATGAAGGATAATAAGAAATAAAGCATAAAAAAGGAAAACGAGAGTATTTTGGCTCGTCTCCCATGATAGATTTTTAGGATAATAAGAAGGACTGTAGCAGCTATAGTACCGCGATATTTTTTTACGGTAAGCTTTCGTGTCAGTTTGAGAGCAAGTAAGACAAATCTCTAAATTTTTAGGATTTGTCAGGCTCTGGTGCAATATAACACCTCATCTTTGTAAGTGTATTTAGAGGGGTGGTAGTTGTAAAATAGTGAGGGAACAAAAATATGCGAGGTCAACGGCGTTTGGATGGGGATAGGCGCCTTTGAGCGGCTGAAAACAACGAAGGAAACTCCAAATCGACGATGATTGAACGGCAAGGAGTTTCCACGACCCATTCCTAAGCAAGATTATAGACTCATCTTGCGAAAGAAAAATGTTATAACACTCCAAAGAGCAGAAATCACTCTGAAGAGAAGAAATTAGATAAAAGTCTCTCAAATTCATAAAATCAACAAAACTGAAATCCAAATAGCCTACAACAACATACATAAAAGTCCTCTAATTGAAAATACTTAATGAGAAATGAAATAATAAGAAGAAAACCATGAGGAAAAAAAAGTGTTGGAATAGTTAATGATTTCCGGCACACCATCCTTCCCACGATTGCAATATTCCCTATTCTCCTGTTCGGGAATACGGGATTGCCTTTGATTCCACGAGGTCACTGAAATGGAAGGCTTTGCATCAAATGTACCACGCAAATGGCCAAGTGATTATAATTCGTATACTAAGCTAGTCAAGACCAACCTGGCTCAATCGATATATCAACAGAGAACCCTACGTGATATTATGTTGACTTTTCTATTCTTATTGTATCATTGAAAAAAAAAAAGTAAACAGAAATAAAATGAGCTCTGCATAAGCCTCATGAAAATTTTTGAACTCCACCAAAATTGAGTTAGTATTTTCTCTTTCCAGGTTCAATGTAGATGAACTTCGTAGGTTCTATACTGCTGCAAATGGCGACCTCGCATGCTTGGTATCGTCGCTCAAGAAAACCATTCGATGGAGGGAGTCGTACAATATACTCTCATCACAAGAACTCGACGTTTGGTCACATTTGACGTTTTGGCACGGATTTGATGTGATGCTACGACCCTGCCTGGTCGTTCGTCTTGGACTTGCATGCTCCACTTTGGCTCCTCATGATAGGCCACGCTTTGTTCAAGCTGTTGGTATGAATCTTTTTTAGCTTTTCCTTGCATCTATCAGTTGTTTGGCTTTGATAGTATCTCGTATATTAGTGCATTGCTTTTTTGGGCATTTACGTACATACCACCCAATTCCTATGTATTTCCATATCTAGCACCTAAACTTTACCTTTACATTAATACCTCTCAAATCTTTCTTATCTATTAAAAAATAACACCATCTTAACTTTTAAATGCTCCTTTTTAAGTATAGGTAGGCTAGCATGTTTGTAACATTTTAATTGAAGTTTAGTTGTTAGTTATGTAAATACATAGGAATTGAGTGGTATGTTTGTAAATCCTCCTATTTTTTTCACTTTTAAACCAGGAATTGTATTTTTAATCTCGATGCAATTTTAAACTTGTGCGTAAGGCTGCCATTTATGTACAATTTACTAGTCTCGCAGACTTGTACTTTACTTTATGTGGATTTTTAAGAGTTTTAAATGCCTGGCCGCTGGTGAACTATATTAATGAGTACTTCTATCCACTATAAATTAGGATATGTCAATCATCATGTGCCAAGACAAACTATGTTTATTGTATTAAATGTGGGTGAGAGTTGAATTAGCTTTAATAACTTGTAAGCAACATATATCTGGAATATCCAATATCAAGATTGCTTAGGAAAATTCAATCCGGTTACCTTTTAGGCTCTTCAATGTGTAGGCGAGATAACTAGAGATTATTTTACATGAGTTAGGTTAGGTTTACTTTTACTAAAATTTCTTTAATTTTGTGTCAGGATTTATTTAATTTGTGTTTGATATTTCCCACCGATGGAAACTCTCATGCTTATTTACTCCCCCTGCAAGAAAGTACCATTAATTAAGAAGGCTTCTTAGGCTCAATTTTAGGTTCAGATTTGATTTTAGAAATGAATTTAATTATGTGTGGATTGATTGGGGTGATTGAGTTAGACTCATTTAAAATACTATGGTTCAATCATCTTGGGTGATTGTGGACTTAGTATGCTGATTTTAGAAGGCTTTTGAATTGAGAGTTCAAAGAACTTAGACTGCATTTGGGGTGGCGTTGCGGTGGCGGTGTGGTGCCGCACCACAGTTTTTTTTATGTGGCAAAACTGCATTTTGTCTTCAATCTAAAAAAAATGCTGCTGAAAACTGTGTTTTTCTATCAGACATGGCTACTTGCGGTGGTTGCTAGAAAGTTGCTCTCTTACTAAAAAAAAAAAAATAGTGATAGCCACAACTTTTTGAACAATAACTTCTTTTTCAGCAGTTTCACTGCTGCTTCTTAAAATAGCTGCAGCTAACAGAAAGTTAATTAGTGATCATGGGTTGTTATTTGTTAGATATTTTGAGTGAAAATGTGGGCTTGTCAGAGATGCGATTTCAAAAAAAATATATATACATGTTAATAATATCTTTTCCAGTTAGTGATACTAGTACAACAAAGAAAATTATTAGAAATCGCAGGGAGGAAAAAATACAATTGAATAGAAAGGGATGAAAAGCACATGAAGGATGAAGCATCCTATTGATTATAAAAAAAAATATATAACTATTTATCTGGATCATCTAGGTTAAAGCCTAGTGGATTTTCTTTTGATTCCTAGCCTTTCAAGTATCAAGAATATGAAATCTCTTGTTTACCAGAGAAATAAGAGTTTGAACACCTAATCTGAATTAGGTAACTGTTGAGATATGTTATAGTTATTATGTTCACAAATAAGATGAAGCTATGTTGACAAATTGAGGATTGTCTATGGTGATATCATCAGATGATGATTGACCAACACGAAGGGGCAAGTAGGCGCTGGAACATCAGCCTTTATCTCCAATAGAGTTTCAAAATCCAGCTTTAGGTTTTGAGAATAGATTTAAGCTCTGTTTGGCTTGGCTACCGAACTTTTCAGATTTCATCTGCGAAGCTAGTCTGTCTGTTTAGTTGCGAATTGTAGGAAAAATGATGCTGAGCGTAAAATGATCAGATCGCCCTATTATTAAAACTCGTTTGAAAATTTTCATTTATTAATATAATATAAAGGATTTTCAAATGAAATTTTTTAAAAAATTTATATTTTAAATATACAAATTAATAAATATAAATTTGTTTGTTAAAAACTTAAGCGTCATTTGTTGTTAAATATATTGTTAAGATTAATAAAATTAAATATTTATAAGCTTTTGAAAATAAAATACATCTTTCATTTGTTCGTATGCTCACAAAACAGAAAAATGAGGAAGTTCAGAATGAAATATATGAATATGGTGCCAGAAACCGAGCCTTTCAAACTCCAAAATTTTATATTAACCGAGCAGAATGAAATATTTTTCCAAGTAAAACCGAGCCTTTCAAACCACGCCAATACAGGATTACTCTTTTCTAACTCCCAACAATGTCAATATGAGGCTATGGAACACAGGAAACATTTGAAACACTTCCAATCACAAACATTTCTAGAAGTTCGTATGCTCACAAAAAAGAAAAATTAGGAAGTTCAGGTAAGAAAGTTGTTCAGAATTTGATTAGAACCAACCTGAATTCAGAATTTGATATATTAACTTGAATTCAGCCCACTGAATTCAGCCAACTGAATTCCCAGCAATGCCCAACATATATTAACTGAATTCAGCCCACTGAATTCAGAATTTGATATAGAAACAACACATAATAACTGAATTCATAGATTAATAACTGAATTCAGCCCACTGAATTCACAGATAAACTGAAAAAATAGAATTAAACTCAAACCTAAAGTCTATCTGTTGAATTCAGCCCAACATCAATTGAAATGCTATAAAGACATTCAAGCCTTACTGATACCAATGCTAATGGCTTAAGCATCGCTGTAGCTACAGAGCAAATCTTACCCACATAAGAGAGGAAAAAAGATACATAAATTTCAATCTATCTAACAGGATATGCAGTAGTTATAAAGGACCCGAAACCAAAGAAAATACTAAACAATACTGGCATTGATCTCATAAGCTTTCCAACAGAAAATCCAAAACGATCAACAATACAAAATTCCAACATAACTACAGAAAATAAAGCAGAAAAAGGATCACTGCCACCTCCAAAGAAAAAGGCTCACTCCCGTTAACAAATTCATAAATCTAGGGAGAGTTAAGCAAATTGTTTGCAAATCCACCTCCAACCAAAATCGGCAGAGAAGTTTGCCTATTAGCAAAATCATAAATCCAGGCAGAGAAGTTTTCAACGCTTTCTGAGTACGAGATCGACAAATTACACAGGAAAAATTTGCTAGCAGATCGAAAATTTTCATAGCTTTATGAGTACGACATTGCAGATCCAGATCCAAAAACAGATCGAGTAAAAATTGCTACCAGATGGAAGGAACGAGAAAGAGAGAAGGAGAGGGGGACGGGACCCTGGCAGAGTAGTTAGATCGAAGTTATGATACCTTGGATTCGATCGAAAATCGATCACGGAGGAAGAATGTCGAGATCGACAGAACGAGTTCGGGAGCGGATGCGGGCGAGGGCAGCGGCAGGAAAAATAACCTCACAGCCGAGTGAAAGTCGAGGCCGCGGGCGGGGTTTATCCCGCGGTCGGCTTTCACGCGACTTCGCGGCAGACAGCCACGAATCCGGAGGCGCTTCCGCCCCGCTTCGCCAAAATTTTGCGGCGCGTCAAAGCGCCACAGCTCCTAACGCTGAACCAAACGGGCCCTTAAACCCATGAGGAAGAATCTTCCATTAATTTGGTAGGAAATTGAATATGAGCTTTTGGTAGAAGGTTGTGGACTTGATATTTAAAATTTATGTTCTAATATATGGCAGGAGGAGTATTATTAGGGATGTCAATTCTAGTCAACGGTTCGGGTTTGGATCCGACCTGAATCGGGTCAACTTGAACCCGATCCAAATAATAAATATTCCAAATACTCAATCCGAACCCAACTCGACCCAGACATGGTTAACTCGAACCTGACCCGTTTAACCTGCCAACTCAATTTTTTTTTTTTATTATACCTTTAACATTTACAAAGTAATAATAGGCAAATTAAAAAAAAAGAAAGTTTTGTTTATATGTGACAAGCAATGATATAAAGGTTAAGTGTATAACCAATTTTTTCGTGTTTATTTGGGTTATGTTCGGTTTTTCGGGTTAAGCCTGAACCCGACACAAATTTTTAAATAGCCAATACCCAAACGATGGGGACCTATCTACTACCAAAATTTGTATTTATCATCTTTTGCCAATACCTAAACGGTGGGTGAGAGAATTACATAAAATTCTTATGGTTTATGTATGTACCACCCAAATTTTGATATATATACTTATAACGCCTTGGTTTCATAAACCTATGCATGAAAATGTGTGTTAGGCGGTGATCGTTGTATTTTTTATTTGATGTTAAAGATTTGAGCGATATGCATGTAAATATGAATGTTTAGGTGTTAAATATGTAAATACATAAGAATTGTGTGGTATATATGCAAATGCCCCTATTCAATTATAAGTTCTTGAATTGGCCAATCAAAATAGTAGACACACTTTCTTCCAAATTTCTTTCTTAGTTACTGACCAATTCTTATTGCTTTCTTACTTCCTTGAAACTGTTTGTGCCCAACCACACTGGCCTATCTTACAGTTAATGGGCATTTTATGTGATATCTGTTTTTTAAACTATTTTCTCTGATGTAAATATAAATTACACTTGCCTAATATAATTTATCTATGATGCAGTGTCTCAGATTGACCATGGTGTACTGAATTTGACTGATGAAAAAAATTCACAAATTACAGTTTTGATGGATTGTGATGGTCTATCTCCATTTAGATTTCCCATGAATATGATGAGATCATGCGCTATTCTTGTACAAGATCATTATCCTAATCGATTAGGAACATTATTCATATTAAGACTACCTCCTGTTGTCCAAGTTCTCGCTCAGACTTTTCTTCAGGTAAGATGACACTCCTTTTCTTAAATAATTCTTGCTCTTTTTATGAATATACAATTTTATTTTGTGGCATTTGCATACATACCACCCAATTCCTTTGTATTACATATCTAACATCTAAACTTTCACTTTTTACATGCATAGCGCCTTACCTATGCATGAAAAGATGTATTTCACTTTTTAAAATATAAAATGGTGGTAATTTTGATGTGAAAGGAATGATTTGGTTGGTATAGATGTTAAAAGCAAAATATAGGTGTTAGATATGTAAATACATGAGAATAGAGTGGTATTTATGTGAACTATGAAGTTGATATTTTGCATGTGTAAATGTTCTATCTGGATTGCGTCCAAATTGACCACCTTTTGAACTATAGATGACGTAAATAATCTATACCATATTGTTATCTATATCAAACTTTAGGTGTTTATAAATATATAAATCAAAGTTTAGGTGTTAGATATTCAAATTCACAAGAATTGTGTGCTACCCTATCTCTAACTTAATTTACTATACAACAACAAGAAGCTTTTATCCCAATTATTGGGGTCGGCTACATGAATCATTTTTCTCCATTTCGCCCTATTGAATGTCATATTTTAATTTACAACAACAACAAACATTTATCTGACTAAGTGGTCGGCTACATGAATACTTTGTCTCCATTGCGTCATATTTAGTGTCATATTTTCATTTAATTCTAATAAATTAAAGTCTTTTTTTATGCAATATGCCCAAGTCTTCCTAGGTCTACCTCTGCCTTTCTTAATATAAATCAAATCTAAAACATCTACTCTCTTAATCGGATCGTCAGAGGGTCGACGCACAGTTTTTACTCTACCTTAATTTGCAATACATAACAAAAATCATTGCTAATGCATCCATGCACAGTTTCTGTAGGGTTTTTAAATCTTACAATTTCTGACCATCCATAATTCTGCCCCCATAGTGCTTCCTAAGTTATCCCTTTTAGCTTTGTTGTCACCATTTACAAATAAGAAATCCATCCCAACACCATTTTCTCTCTTATTCATCAGATCCTTCGTCCGACTACGCGCGAAAAAGTTCGAATTCTCGGCAACAAAAACCACAAAATTCTCTCTGAATTGCTCAAAACATTGCCAGCATTCCTCGGAACCGATTGCGACTGCTCGAGCTGCAAACATCTATCAACAAACAACCCCTCTAATCTCGTTCGGGAGATCGGTGAAGGTGAGTCCAGTGGAAGCATGGATGATGATAATTTAGATGCAAATGATTTCATTTCCTCTGAACTTCCATTGCTCAGAAGTTGTGATCATGTTCTAAGAACTGCCATTATAGCCATACTCATGATGTGGCTTCTCATCGCCTTTTTCTCTGCAATCCATGACACAGATACTCTTTCCTCATTCTTATTATAGTTAACAGAGATTTATTATTGTTATATTGAAGGAATTAGCTTCATTAATAAATAGTAATTGTGTAATTATGGTTTGTGGCACTGTTGATCTTGGAGAAATTTTGTCTTGTTAAATCTGTTACTGTTAAATTATTTTCATGGAGTAAAGAATGTTATGTTAACTTGGTGGAGATTTCTTTTATTTTTTTACTTTTTGGTATATTCATTTTACATATAAGAGAAATTATTGCATCAAGAGTCCTAGATGAAGTTTTGTATCAGGACTCCAATTTGGGTCTGCTATGTGTACATGTAGACCCACAATTTAATACATGGGTGAGTCTGTTTGTACACGTGGCAGACCATGATTGGAATCCTGATGCAGTTTGCATAAGAACTTCTGATGCAATAATTTTTCTTACAGATAATTACATACATAGCATCTGAAATGTTGCTATTTATAAAATATAGCATCCAGGTGATATTTTTTAACTATCGAATCGATGTGTTTACACATGCCATGATCAAACCATTGAGAATTTGATAAAAATTGAAAAATATATGTTG
The DNA here is from genome assembly GCA_022702705.1 of Papilionanthe hookeriana x Papilionanthe teres. Classification (NCBI taxonomy): domain Eukaryota; kingdom Viridiplantae; phylum Streptophyta; class Magnoliopsida; order Asparagales; family Orchidaceae; genus Papilionanthe; species Papilionanthe hookeriana x Papilionanthe teres. The sequence continues at coordinate 16,005,348 of CM040436.1, forward strand.
CGGTTTTATCATGAACTTTGATATTTTAGTGAGAAGTGGCGTTAGATTTGTAAATAGTAATGTTTCAGGTGTTATGTATGTAAATAACCCTTGATTTTATGCTAGATTGCTGCAGCATAAGGTAGTAATGAATGCCTGTATTTGATAAGCATAAGTGATTTGTTATGCTCTTGAAATTATATTCATTGAAAAAAAGTCATAATATATGATTATGAACTTTTTGCTTAGTTTTATGGAGCATTTACATACAAACCATCGAATTTTTATGTATTTACATATCTAATACCGAAATTTTATTTTTTACATTTCTATCCATATATATTTTTATGCATATGTAAGATGGGCATATATGTAAAAATTGTAGTGGAGATCTTTGAGATGTAAATGCATAGGAATTAAGAGGAATGGTGCGCTATGAAGCTCTTTTGAAATACCCTAGTAAGAGTATGCACAACAATTGCAAATGGAAATTAATAAATATTATAATAAAAATACTAATTTAAATAATAAGGGTCTGTTTCGAGCAGCTGCAACTTATTGAATAATTTGCTGATAAGTTACTTAAAAATAATCTGCTGATAAGCTAGGTGCGGTGGATATTACAAATTTTTATTTTTTTAGAAAAACCAGACCGCAAATAGGTAGGTGTGGTGTGAAAACATTGTTGTCAGCGTTTTTAAAACGCATAAGCTGCCAAAACACGGTTTACCCAAACAGGCCAGATATGTTTTCAAAACGCTAGCGCACTAAATAAGCTGCCCCAAACGGACATTAAGTAAATGAACTAAATAAGTGTAATTGCAAAGTAGGTAAAACTATAATATAAAACATTTTGGCGCTCGAGTGGCTTATGTCAATGTCATGTCCCATCCTCAAGCTAGGATTTCATTGTCCCAGGCATTCAATTTGGGGGCAGTTATAGCTTATTAAAAAAAAAATAGTGAAGTTTTTGAAAAATAATCTGATGTTCAAAAAGTTGTGGTGGCTATTATAATTTTTTTTTTTAAGTCTAAAAAGATGTCACTGCACCTAGTCAGAACCGGTGGAAAAAATACAGATTTCAACGACAATTTTTTGAAGAAGTTTTTTGAACGTAGTTTACTCAAATAAATAAAACTGCGGTGCGGTACCGTCCCAAACGAATCATAACTCATTAATTTATATATTAAAAGTGCAATATCTAGAGATGAGTTTACCATAAAAAAATGTAAATATTAAAGAGTTGGGGGTTGTTTTGATAAACAAATATTATTTTATTGAATGACCCATAATGATGTTATAAACAAATCTCTCAACTTTACGTTAAAAAAAAATTATATATTTTTTATTTTATTTAAAGACTTTGGTTAAGTATTTCTAGTATCAAATCTCTGTAATTAATATATTGAAATATTTTAGAAAATTCCATAAAAGTTCCCCACAAACCATATTCGAGGGGCTAGTGCAAATAAATAAATAAATAAATAAATAATAAAAAATAAAACCATTTTGTAGATTGCTAATAGTATCATATATCGAAGGCCACCATATTTTACGAGTAAAGTGCCAAAATAATTCTTAACTATTTACAACGTCATTTTAGTCCCCGAGTTTACATAAGTGCCAAAGCAGCCACGGACTATTTTAAAATTGAGTTATGATAGTTCTCCATAAAGACTATTACAACTTCAGTTTAAAGAGTCTGTGGACTACTTTTGATAATTCTATAAACTTTATGACTAAAACTATCCCATTCAAATAGTTGGGGACTATTTTGGCACTTTGTTCAATATTTTTCCACCGCTTGCTTATTTTTTATATCTCTGATATTTTATTTTACATAGCTCTCACACACTATTAACTCAACAAATTTTTTAAGTTGTATCAAATAATCTCCCAAAAAATTAACCTCTTGGTGTAGGAATATGAGTGTGTTGGTAATATGTGCACCAACAAATTTCAATAAATAATAAAAATATTAAGGTTATTAAGAATTTTATAATTTATAAGTTAATTATCCTTATTTGGTACAATAGAAATCTAAAAGTTCTTAAGGATATGTCCTCGAGCTGACTATAATATCATACTGCTCAAGCAACAATGAAGTATGTGGCTATAAAGCTGAAGATGTCCAAAGACAAGACGTTCTCATATAGAGCCGACTCCAATGTTATATGACTGAAGCAACATCGAAGAATATGACTATAAAGCTAGAGGCGCCCTCGCAGAAGAACTTACAGAGAAGCTGTATAGTTTGAGAGGCTTCAAGGTCAAATGGCTACAAAATCCGACGCACCTCGAAATAAAGTGCTACCATCAAGGGTCGGCCAAGTGAGAATGATAGTTCTATTGATTGGAACATCAGATAGTCAGAAAGATATGTATCCCGATCAAATAGTTTAGAATGTATGTATCATGAAAATACATAAAACAGTACAAGAGATGTGTATATGAACATAACAAATGACACGAGTTATATACATGTCAAACATTCAATGAGATATGTATTCTGCTCATGCATCAAATGAGAAACCAGAAAAAATATTACATCAAGACTTCGTACGTAGAGTTACATGTTGAGTCCAATGAAATTACGCCACGCGACGCGTGACAGAAAAAAAAATCATCCGGTAACATAGGAAATATTCTCCTTATGTTATTCCGCGTTATTTAGATGTTATTGTGTGTTATTCATGTGTTATTGATGTGTTATTGTGTTATTATAACACACGAAATATTCACAGAATAAAATAACACCTGAATAACAAACAATGACATCTGAATAATGCGTAATAACACGGGGGAATATTTTCTGTGTTACCGGGTTTTTTTTTTTGTCGTGCATCACGTGGTGTGATTTCATTGGACTCCACACGTAACTCTTTCTCGAGAAACAACCAAACGATGAAATAGGACGCATAAACCATCCGGCATGGAGAAATCCTTTTCCAAAAACTTAAGAATTCAATGCCCGGAATTTCAGAATCTTCTTTAAGACAGTTTTCTCCAGTAAACTTGGATAAATCCGAACCGCCGCCGCTAATCCATTTTTTACAGAAAGCAAATCATGCAAGCGCGACACGTATCCCACAACACAGCCCACGCATCCCATTCTCCCCGTAAATCCCTACTAAGTTCCAATCCACCTCTCCGACGCATGCACGGAGACTTCGTTCCACTGTTATCAACCCAAAGTTTGCCGTTTTCCTCGACTCTACAAAGCTTTGTTGAATGAGGGGAAGTCATCTCCTTCTAATCTCTATCCACTGTGTTAAAAGATCTCTTTTTTCTTCTTTTCGCGGCACTTCATCTCACTTTTCCAGGTGTTTCAGTTTGGATAACTGTTAAGGGGGTGGAACACTAGGGTTAGGGCTTTCGGCTAGATGCAATTTCGTACTGGGGAATGCAGAAGGCAACGGCGCATCAGAGGTCAGTGTATCTCACCGCGCTATCTCAGGAGATCGAGAGGAAACTCCAAAAGGTGCGCTTTCTTGTTTCCGATCAAACTTTCTGCAACTACAACCGTTTTTTGGGATTTGGATTTGGTTTTTGGGAATGAAGGTCGCGTGAATTGGATTCGGAAACCTAAATACTTAAATGGATTTGTTGGGCTCGGATTTGGCTGTCTCTAGTTTTCATTTTGTTGGTGGAAGATATCCTGAGCTGATGGATTTGTTGATACTGTGTTTGCAGGCGCTGAACTCTCCGTCCCAAAGGCTTCAACTGTTGCAGCAACTGTTTGCCGATATAGCGCTAGAGATTGATGACCGAGCAAGAGGTATGTCTTTCTTTTATGAAATAAAAACAATGAATTAAGGTTTTCTGATCTGAATCTGCCGAGTTGTATGGATAGATGAGTTCATTTCAAGTTTAGAAGTTGCATGCATACCACTCAATTCTTATGTATTTACATATCTAGCAACTAAACTTTAATTTCTTACATGCATGCCACCTTATCTATGCATGAAAAGTCTGTATTTCACTTTTAAAAACTTAAAATCGTTGCATGTTTGATGTGATATGAAGATTTTGGGTGATAAAAATGCAAAAACTAAAGTTTAGTTGTTAGAAGTGTATTTACATTAGAATTGGGTAGTATGAATGTAACTGCCCCAAGTTTTGTTACTTGCATGGCATCAAACTAAGTAAGAATCAAGATGTTTTCTTTCGAACTTTCATTGTGTGCCATACAAATATGTTAATCATGATTTCAATTCCATCTTTGTGTAATGTATGCACTTAAAAGTTTCAGGAAATAATTGTTTGTTCCAAACCAACCTTTTTAATTTATTGCTGAATATTGATACTTGTGAATGTCTAATTATTTTTACTTGGTTGAAAACAGAAATAATTCTTAGCAAGGATGAAGATAAAGTCACTGATGCTGATGAAATTACTGAAAGCCGCTTATGCTTTTATGATGTTATGGCAAATCATTTTGTCATCAAGCCTGAAAATGGGCAGCGCATTCTTAATTTGATCGTTCTATTATGGAGCCAATCTTTTGCTTCTCATATATTTTCTCTTCTTTTCCATAAATGGGTATGTATTTATAATCTAGTTATCATTTTAAAATTACATATTTGCTCTGCATTTAACTTTAGGGGCATATACACCCTTAGCACACAATTCTTATGGATTTACATATCTCACACTAAAACTTCCATATTTACACGCATAACACTCGATTATTCCACATCACCAAAAAAAAATAACACTAATTATCACATTTTAATAGTCAAATCCATATTTTCATGCATAGGTAAAGTGCTATGCCTGTCAATATAAAAATTTAGGTGCGAGATACGTAAATTCATAAGAATTGCATGCTGTTTATGTAAATTTTCCTTTAACTTTATCAATTAAACCAATGTTGTTGGTACAAGGATTTGCTAATGATGATGATTTGCTATTTTTGTTCACCCCGATGAAATTTCTTTTTTTGTTTCTCTCTTTTCAAGCATGCCCAACAAATCTTTTGAGTTTTTAGTTCTATATTATTTTATGGGATTTTTACATGCATAACGCTTAAAAATTTCTTAGTTATACATCTCACACACAAAATATTATATTTTTACACAAAATAAGCATCTAAAGCCTCCAGTAATCCACAAAATTAGCACTTCTTTCGTCTTGCTTCATCAAAGTTCCCAACTTGAGTGTAAAAGCTGCTGACATGGATTTAGAGAAACCAAAACAAGATGGAAGTAATCTTGGAGGAAGATTTACATACATACCACCGAATTCTTATGTATTTACATATCTAAGACCTAAACTTTAATTTTTAAGTACATACCACCTGACCTATGCATGAAAAGGTGTATTTTACTTTTTAAAAGTTAAAATAGTGTTATTTTTTGTGTGGCATGAAAGATTTTTTTGGTTAAATGTAGAAAGCAAACTGGAGGTTTTAGATATGTAAATACATAATAATTGAGTGATATATATGTGTAAATGCCCCTCAAGGTAATGGAGCAACAATAAATGAAAAAGGATATCTTGAGTTGCAGCAGGAGCATCAAGCTTGCCAGAGAGAAGGCCACGGCCGCCCCCTTTGCAAATCTCAATCACACTATCCAATCCGCAAGGGATATTTGGTTCAATAAGGTTTCATCTTCTTATCTCCTCTGTGAATCCATTTTTTCTCTTGTAAACGCTTTCCTTTTCTTATCTTTTCTCTTCTCCAATTCAGTCTCAAGGGCTGGCACGAGTGGTTTGCTGCCCATCATGAAATCAGAGCTACTTTGAAGCCCATATCACAGTTGCTAAACCTTCTTCTGATTTGTTTGCTGGTTTTTCTATGGCATAGGTGAAGGAGGAACTTTCCACTATGCCATCATTCAAGGCTTTGCCTCTTTATCGATCTTTCTAGGAGAATAAGTTTGTGTGTGGGCTTCATAGATGAGTTCAATTTTTGCGGAGCCGATTGCTGGCTAATGGATGTGGTGTGAGAAGCAAGAAGAATTGAAGTGATTTTTTTTGTCTCTTCCTTTATCTCTCTCTACGTTTTCGCCCAACTACGACTTTGTTATTAGAACAACAAGAATGACTTCGGCATATTTCATGGAAAAAGTTAAATGAGTGCTAATTTTGTGAGTTATTGCAGATTTTAGGTGTTATGCATGTAATATAACATTTTATGCGTGAAATATGTAAATAGGAAAGTTTTAAGTACGATGTGGTCCTCCTTAATTATTGCCCTAGCTATAACCCACAATAATAACTAATAAAGATTAATTTTACCTTAGGCGCCGACGTAATAATTAAACCCTCCCAAAAATACACCTTGTCCGCATGGTGAGAAAAAAAAGAAATTGCTGCTGGACACATCGTATGGTTCCCACACGACGTCATCATCCGACAACCCTTTCCATTTAATCAGAAATTCATAGTGACTCTCATGAGTTCAAAATTCATTTCTATGCTCATCTTTCAACCGCATTCGAGCTTGTTGGTATCTTGTCTTTCAAGTCAATCTTGGAGAAGATGCTGCTCCAAAAAGCTCATCAGTCACTAGAATAGAAACATTTTCCAACATTCTATCCTTGTTTAGAATCTTGTTAGTCGACACAAAATCTCCGGTTTCGACCCTTCACCTATAATACTGTACTAGAAAATGGGCTTACACTGGGCCTGATAATTCTTGCCTCGAGCATCTCCCTGATTAATCTCTTCATCTCATCATTCTGTATCTAGAGATATCGATATGGTCTGACATTGATAGGAGGATTCCTCTCAATGTAATAGCATGCTCTTGCTACCTTGGTGGCGGTAACCTGCTAGGTTGTTGAAAGATGTCAAAAAAATGTTGCATAAGCTGATGAACACATTCGGGGAAATCTACCGACTTTGGATCCCAGATGTCCTCTGTACTCTGCAACTCTACTAAATAGACCAATTTTGCTCCCCACATCGTCTTAACCATGGTTTTGAGTGAGATCATGGTTCTGTACAAGCAAGTAGGGGTATCAAAGTTGACTCGACATGTCAACGCGATTCGAACTCGACTTGGAAAATTCAGGTTAGGGTTGACCCGAATATTTTTAAAGTCGGGTTCGGGTTAGAGAATTCAAACCGTTTATTATTCGGGTCGGGTTTTATGATTGAACCCGAAATCCAAACATGACCCGAATAAGCACAAAATTCGGGTCGGGTTTGGGTTAGCGTGTCAAGCTCGGGTTCGTGTCTTAGTTTTTGACCAATTTATTATTTGGATAGGATTCGGGTTCAGGTTAACCCTATTTGGGTTGGGTCATATTCGGGTCGGACTCGAACCGACCCACTGACCTGAATTGACACCCCTACAAGCAAGCATCCCTTCTCAGCATCACCATCCTCTCCTCCACCCTATTCTTCGTGGTTAGGGATTTCCAATCCACCCTCGTTTCTCCGATTATTTGCAACCACTTGATCCCCATGAGTAGTACTTCCCATATCCAAGGGAATAAAGCTCTTCATCACTTCTATGCCTTGTAGTGTCAACACTAATCTCATGTAAATTCATCGGCATGTCTCCACCTTCTTTGCCATATCATAACCTCAAAACTTCCCATATTTGCTAACTTCAACCCCATTTGGTCCACGACCTAATTTGAGATAAAGTTGTGAGTGGCCCACTATCCACCAACACCGTTACAGGCTGCTCCCCGATTTGTCTCCTCACATTCATTTGTGATTTCAAGTAAATCTCTTCATTGTGAGGAGGGACACATCCGCTACATCAAGTCGTAAGTGCTCATCTCCCTCCACCGCTTCTTTCTCCAACTTCTTACTACTGCCTCCTCCCCATCACAAATTGTAAGGACCTATTGCACAAGAGGCCTGGTACATACTTCTCATCACATCAGAAATACAATCCCTATGCTCTTTTGTCTAACACCTCTGTCTCAGTGAGATGCTTGAAATTGATCTCTGGATGGGCCCCACCGACATCGTTTGAGTCCTCGATGTCAGGGTTGTCGAGGTACTCTTATGAAATCTTCTCTTGGTGTTGTTTTTGATGGTTTTCTCCATCTGTTTCTTGTCTTCTACGGTCTGTACTAGCTGCATCATCCCTCCTAGTCCCAACTGTCTCAACACTCAAAGGACTGCAAGTCTGTCAGGCTTTAGACCCTTCGTAAAATTCTCCTCCAATAATGCTTCATAAATCCCTCTTAATCGTATACATAATAACTTGAATCTTTCCTTTTACTCCATGACAATATTTTTCTGAGTTAATATAAAGAATTGCTTGTGCAGGACTTTTTTCTGAATGTCTCAAAAAATATTCTAACAAGCAATTCTTAAATTCTTCACACTAGTGAATCGAGTATCTTGTGTCCTACTGAAACTATGCTAGGAATTTCCCTTCCAAACATGACCCTATTGTCATGAGCCTCTCCTTCCCATTTAGCCCGTTTACCATGAAATATCGCTCCACCGATGCACCCACTCCTGTGCGTCTTCCCCCTCGAAGCTCGTCATCTTTAACTTTCTAACCCTAGCATCACCACACCAACTTTCTCTCCTTCCAGTCTTTTCCCCAATATTTCTAGGGTAAAACTTCTCCTTCGGTCATAGCTATATTCCATTCCGACTTCTCTCTTTCTTTCTTTGTGCTACTTCATACCCCTTGCACAACCCTTCTCCTTGTTTAGGCTCAAATTCTCAATTAAAAATCTCTAATCCACCCCCATCGAGCCCTATAGGGGGTTTCTTGATGGTGGATGCTTTCCTCACATTTCTCTGTTTGATCTCTTTTCCTTTTGATTTTGCCAATGATTCTCCGGTCAACTCTTAGTTAGGGTTTGCAAATTAATCCATCAGAGGTTCTTGGATTGCGTCTCAATAAGCTTTCTCTTCATCTTCTCCAAGCTCTTGTACTGGTTTTAATGGAGGAGAATCTTTAATCTATGGTTGAGAGCATTCTCTCTATCCTTGATTTAAGTTTTCCTACTTCTAATCTATCTTTCAAATCATCTAATTTTCTTGCTGCCATCCTGAAATCTAAAATCCTTTCGTTGTTGTCCAATTAGCTCGATTCACAATTGTATCGGAGGTTGTAAGCGGCGATCCCATCCTTGACTTCACCGATTGCTAGAATAAGAAAACTCATGTACGCGATCTCGTCATCAGTTTCCCAGTTAGCTCATATTAGGCTGTATTGCGAGGTTTGGTCACTGCGATCTCATCTATATACGACCTTGTACTACTACATTGCGATGTTAGGTCACACAGGCGACCCGATGCTTCCCAGTACTCGTCGCGATCTGCATCAAGGCTGTCCTGACAAAGGAAGGAGACATGATCTTGTCAGCTTCCCACATAAACCGTGATCCCGTTTTTGGCTCTCTAGAGAAATTGTGGTGAAGGATCAATTCTTTGAAATCAATTTGATACGAACTGAGACGAATTTTCACAAAAATTAGGATAAATACAATTCTTTACTTCACAAGTACAAAACAACATAATTCAAATACATAAAGATAAACACATATAATTTGAGAGGCAATCGACCTCTCCCAACACGTACAATTTGAGGGGTAAGCGATCTCTCCCAAACCCAAATATTAAAATTCAAGACACAAATCTAACGGCATAAAGCACAATAAGCCTTATTTATGCCCCAAACTAATAAAATACTCAATTGCCTTTAGGCGCAGGCGTAACTGTTACATATGCCAATGTGATAAAAGTGGTAAAATACTGAATTTTTTAAAATCAGTTTTCTGTAAATGTTTGTTGGAGATTATGCTTTATTGGGTATTGTGTTGCCCCAATTCACAACTGAATCTTTTTCTACAAGGCTGCCCAAGTGTAGTTTTTTAGGAGAAAGCCTGGTTTTACACTCTCATAGTTATGCGGTAACATTAGAGTGGCGTTCTAATGTGCTTGAATTGGTCGATAAAGGGGAGGACATATTAGATATTTTAAATTGGCATTTGCATACATATCACACAATTCTTATGTGTTTGCATATCTCAGACCTAAGCTTTCATATTTACACACATGACACTCAAATTTTTAACAGCACATCAAAAATAGGACTATTACAACTCTTTAGATGTGAAGTACATTTTGGCATGCATTGGTTAGAAACGACAAAGTGCTGTGTATGTAAATATGGAAGTTTAGGTGTGAGTTATGTAAATACATGATAATTGTGTGCTACGTATGTAAATTTTCCTATTTTATTTATGTACATTCTATATACTCAAGTTATTGAAAGTTTTCATGGATAAATACACAAATAGTTCATCAAATTGCTGTTGTGTTGGTTTCAATTACTTTCAAAATCCATTTTCTTATCAGTGGAACAATAACACCTTTTATTGTACAAATATATGTGTTCTCTTTTTCTTCCTTTTTTGAGATTATCTAACCCTGTAATTGCATTGTGTTTGACTTATATATTACTACGATATTACAAATCAACAAATGTCGGGAAAAAACACCTATTTATTTGAAACAGTTAAAATAGTTATCGAATTTTACAGTTTTTTCCCCTTTTTCAATAATTTCTTACAAACAAGCTTTGCTCAAATTTGCAGTTATTTGAAATTCCTATTGAAAATCCTGAAGCTCTCTTGCGATATGGTTCTGCTCTTGTTCAAGGTGCTACTAATGTCTTCTGGTATGCAATTTTATTTTATATTTTCTTTTTTCAGCATGTATAGCAGGTTTTCGGTATGCCTTGTATTGGGAAACAATGTTTTTGAGCCCTAGATTGTCATTCATGAGCCTCAACTAGTGGCCCTTGCCCTCCTTGATGAATAATTATGAACATTTAATTACATCAAACTGGTTAAGTTATAGGTGCCATTGCAGACATACCACCCAATTGTTACCTATTTAGATTTCCAACACCTAAAATTTTCCTTTTACATTAATACCCACCCATATTTTCCATATCACATCAAAATTACCATCATTTTAACTTTCAATAAGAGAAAGACACCTTTCATGTATAGGTATGGTGGGATGTATATAAAAATTAAAGTTTAGATCTTACATATGTATATATTTAGATGTTATGCAAATACATAGGAATTGAATGTCATGTATGTAAATCTTCCTATGTTATATCTATGTTATATGAACTATTAATTACTTGAAATACATGCTCTCACCACAACGATGGGATATGTGTTTTAGTTGTTGGCTTTATAGTGTGTGTTTAAGCGTTGGTTAGTTTTATAGTTATACGTTGCCTTTTGTGTTGGAGACCTTCAGGATATTGGATGCACATGCATGATGTTTTACATGAGTTTACTTTTATTAATATTTATAGTCATTGATTTTTAAATAATAATTTTAGGGATCTATTATGATTTGTATTTTCAATGAAGAAAGACTTTCAAATTTGCATCATTCTACCATTTTTGACAAAATTGGGCTTGACATCAAACATTTTATAGTTGTCTTGCAAATTTGGTGTAAATTGTTGTGATTTGAACCAGCAAATTGACAAATCATCACAGATAACTCTTCATCACAAATTATGTTATCTTTTAAGGGTATTTACATACATATCACTCAATTCCTATGAATTTTCATATTTAATTCCTAAATTTTGCTTTTTTACATTTATTCCATCTAAATCTTTGATATCATATAAAAAATATCACCATTTTAACTTTAAAAAAGTGAATGAAACCTTCTCAATATTCCTAGATGATAGGATGATAAAAAAATTGAAAACTGACAAACTACACAATCTCAATATTTCTACATGGACAAGTATACTTTTTCAATGAATAATAACTCGAATGCTTTAAATATTAGTGTGTTAATTTGTACTTTTAGATTTGTACAGATGGATGCAATTTTACAGTTTAAGTATCTTTTAACACGCTACTAGTAAATGAACTCATTTAATTAATGTAATTTCACTTTCTCATCAAAATTTTGTTTATCACTTTGTAAGTCTAGGAATCAAGAATACAAAAATTAAAATCAACTTTAGTTTTATTTTTAGAAATAACTTTGTTGGAATTTTCATTGGTATTTAATTCAACTTGTTCATTTAATTTGTTAACTTCAATAGGCATAGACTACAATATGCATGATTTGTTCAACTTAACATTTAATTAACATAAAACCTTCTATTCATAAACAAGTTTAGATTCCTGTTTTACTTGCGGTATAATTCAATTTTGATTTTAATTCCAATTTTAGTTGAGGTTCAGATTCTGAATGTATCCCACAACCAAAATCAATTTTCAGACCCAAATTCTAGTTATTGTTCAATTTTCAGCGGTAGACTTAATTTGCCATAGAGGTTCAACTGTGGATATTACGTTTAGGTTAATGCCATACTCATATTCAATTTCTAACTCAAATTGCAACTTTTATTTAAGTTTGAGTTTAGGCAAATAACTGTGTTCAAACACAGTATATATTTTGATTCAACACAATGAAATATAACCTTGTCATGAATATTATTCCACATCTACTTCATTAAAAGAAAGGGGCATTTACATGTATGGCACACAATTCTTATGTATTTACATATCTAGCACCTAAGCTTTTATATTTACACCCATAGCACTTAAATTTTTAATATCACATAAAAAATAGTACTGTTGCCACTTTTTAAAAGTGACTACACCTTTTCATGCATAGATTTAAAGCACAAAAGTGTTCTGTATGTAAATATGAAACTTTAGGTGTGAGATATGTTAATACAAAAGAATTGTGCACTAGGTTTGTAAACTCCACTAGATGAAATTTTAAACTAGTTTCCCTGATAAGGTTTTATTTGGATATGCATGAGTCTCTATTTTGTGTAGAATGATTTGTTTGATGGGAGAAGTCATTGATTTCCCTTTAGGGGCTTTAGTTATAGGTGTGGTAGTCCTATTAAATTATATTACATCTTCAAAATAAAAGATTTTGATAGCCTCAGATTAGATTTTTGGTGCATTGTAGATTAAATTACTCCAAATCTCTAGCATAATACCGGTAATAATACAATTAATGATAACAAATTTCTATCAAAGTTTTTTTTTGTTTTTTTTTAAGTACAAATCCCAGAAATTTATCATCAGATCCATATACACTATATTCATTCTGCTTATGATATTTGGAAGTGCTCATGTAATTGATTTATATACTCTAAGGATAAACATTACTAATACCATTTGCATGACGTATTTGATGGGAGAAGTTAATGATTTTCCTTAAGGGACTTTAGTTATAGGCGTGGTAGGCCTAACAAATTATTTTACGTCTTCACATTAAAAGATCTTGATAAAGTCTCAGATAATATTTTTGGTGCATTATAGATTAAATTATTCCAAATCTCTAGCTTAATACCTTTAATAATACAATCAATGATAACAAATTAATACCAAATAAATTTTTTTTTAGTTGCAAAACTTATAAATTTATCATCAGATCCATTTACACCATATTCATCTTGCTTGTGATATTTGGAAGTGCTCATGTAATTGATTTATATACTCATTGAGGATAAACATTACTAATACCATTTGCATGTTGTATTTGATGGGAGAAGTTAGTGATTTCCTTCTAGGGGCTTTAGTTATAGGTGTGGTAGTCCTAACAAATTATATTACATCTTCACATTAGAAGATCTTGATAAAGTCTCATATGGTATTTTTGGTGCATTGTAGATTAAATTATTCCAAATCTCTAGCCTAATACTTTTAATAATACAATTAATGATTACAAATTAATATCAATATATATATATATATATATATATATATATATAGAAGTTGTAGAACTCATAAATTTATCATCAAATCCATATACACCTTATTAATCGTGTTAATGATACTTAGAAGTGCTTATGCCATTGATTTATGTACTCATTAAGGATAAACATTACTAATACCTTTGTAGGGCTCCTTTAAGGTGTTTGGAGGCTGATCTAGCAAGGAGGTAGTTTTTGAAGGGTACGAAAGAGAAGGGGGGCGGTCGATAACTTTTGGAAGGGGATAGGCTGTGAATTCTACTGTTGGACAATAGATCTGGTGTGTTCAGTGGGTGTCCTGGCTGATCGGCTCGAATGAGGAAACTATGAGATACGGGTGGCGAGGACGATCAACCACATGTTCTGAGCAAGATACATACTCAACACCTGCAAAAGAAAGATTATATAATACTTCTTAAGGTCAAAACAAAATTTACAATACTCAAAATCAAACCAAAAAGTGTCGGGTGCCCAAACCCAGGAAATAACAACATATAAATATTCCCTCTAGTAAAAACCCTACTTAGAAATAAGAAAAATATGAAATAGAGGAATATGAAATAAATCAAAAAGTAAGGAAATATGATGAAAATAGGAAAATTCGGTTGGATGTCCTGTAGTCGAATTGCGATTGCCTGGCTCGCAGAATCCATATGCTGTGAAATACACAAAGACGAGATCCCTTCTTAACACCCCTCGTACTCTTTTAAGATGGGCTGAAAGTCTTCTTTGGAGACTATTTTAGCACATATTAAAAGAGTACGGGGACTAAATTGCCCCCTAAAAAGAAATCAGGAGATCATTTTGTCACTTTAGTCATTAATATACCTTATTTTTAATTGATCTGATGATGTGATTGTATGCTTAGATCCCAATATGATGTGGGACGATTGTTTAAGGGTTCATGAATGCAAATTTAGGATAAATGCATAAAGAAACACGAAAATCACATTTTGTAGTTTCCTACCTTTTATTAAGCGAAGAGTAATATCTTCGATATAAAATCAGAAAATGTGATTCATTTATTTCAAATGACACGGTAACAATCAAAAGAAATTTGGAACGCTAAGAAATTTGTGATCCGACATAGAAATTAGATGATTGAAAAAGTGCATGCCATAAAAAGAAGGAAACTGTAAAAATAAAGGAATGGAGAAAAACCCTTTTAAGAATTAAAAAAAAAACAAAATATAAATCAATGGAGAAAAACTATCATCAATTTTTATTGCTCGTTCTCTGTACAAGGGGAGATAGATATTATATATACATCTCCAAGAGATATCACAGAATAGGGATAAATCGAAAAGAGGTAGTATGGGAAATAAGAAGGGGTCGATGGCCCTATAAGATAGGACACCAATTGCAATTTAGGGGTCATAGAGAATTTGTTCCATTGATACAAGGCGTTAATCCATATGTCTTGAGCTCTCTATTATGATTTGAGAGTGAACGAACACTCATAAATTCAACAAAAATGGACTTGTATCAAGCTTGACGAAGTCGAAATCATTAACAAATAGCATTCACTTAACAATTTAAAAGAAGGAATGATGGAAGAAATCACCCATTGAAGTAGCTTGGCCTATGTTTATATAAAGAAAGTCATCTCCCGAAAATCATCATCATGATTTGAGCGCACTTCATGAATCCAAATCAATCATAAGACAAATATATTGAAAAACATAGGAATTTAATTCATCCATTCCATCATTTAAGGTTGTTTACATGACTCGGGTTATTGATAACATATTTATGTGCTATTGATTACATTTGTTCTTCTTTTCACACTTTAGAATTTATGAATATTTTCTCTTGCTTATTATTCTAAACATTTTATTATTTTCCAACCTTCTTCTTGTTCCTTGAACATTCTACTCCCTTTATTATTTACATTTATATCTTTTAATTTTATTTCTTTACCCTCAGTTACAATTTTAATTTGATTTAGATCAATTTGTTTGCTCTTTCTTTGGCAGGATTGACATCCAAACAAATACAATACGCTTTTTATCGTTATTTCGTGTGAGAACTTTTCTAACATTAGCAGCTCTATCCCCTATATGGATATATGGTATTCCTTGTCTGATAGCTTTGCCTGCTTTGATAACAGTATCTTCTTGAAGATGTAGCTCTAGTCCCTTCTCGCCTCGAGAAAATATCTTTGCAGGTACTATTATTTTATGTAGAAATTTACATATCTAGTACACAGTTCATATGCTTTTACATATCTCACTCCCGGACTTCCATATTTACACGTGTAGCACTAAAATCTTTATCATCACATCAAATATTGCTCTATTATCACTTTTTAAAAGTGAAAGACACCTTCTCATGCATAGGTTTAAAGCACCAAAGTGCTATGTATGTAAATAGAAAAGTTTAGGTGTGAGATATGTAAATATATAAGAATTGTGTGCTATGCATGTAAAATTTTCTATTTTTTTATCATGTTAACTTCTTACGAAAGTTATAACTTCCTTCCTTCTATCGCTTCTGTAGGCTCGTCGAGATCTGTTTAATCTTCTTTCAAGATTTTTATTCTTTTACAACTTCGGTATGTTTCATGGGTTTTCCAACATGCTCATCTTTTGTTTGTTGTGTTTAATGTTATCAACATTCTCTTAGTATCCTTTTCGAGCATTTACATACATATCACTCAATTCAAATGTATTTACATGTCTAACACCTAAACTCTTCCTTTTACATTTATACCACTCAAAACCATTCTTAGCACATAAAAAATACTATCATTTTAACTTTAAAAAAGTGAAATAAACTTTGCCGTGCATAGGTAAGGTGGTATGTTTGTAAATATTGAAGTTTAGGTGTTGGATATGTATATGCATAGGAATTGAGTGGAATGTGTGTAAATCTTCCTATCCTTTAATGCTGCAGATCACTTGCTTGAAAGATTCTTGAAACATTTTCCGATCTGTACGAATGCATTTCTGATTGGTGGTCCTGTAGATGTTTTTGTGATCGAGCTTACTGATCAGGTATCATCTATATGGACGCGATAACGAGTTTTTTTTACCTTTTCGACTTTTTCGACATGGATAATGTTCCTTCCCCTATTATATTCTTTCCAGATTCAGAAGTTGAAGGTTGAGCCAGTACTTCTGCACTACCTCTCCAGGTTGAGAGCCCTCCAAGGTAACTATAATAGCTATACTTATTACTGTACTAGAATGTGCTTAAACCTAATTTAATTTTGTAAAATATATATTTTTTAGGTATTGAATTGAGAATGACTACGAGTACGAGACTGAAGGCCTGTCTGTACAGTTTTACGTCTCCTGGAGGACCTATGTATCCTACACGAGCTGTTCGACATGCAGCCTGGGATTCGTTGGATCTTTTATTTCCCGTGAGTGCGATCTTTCTTCTTCTTTCATCATATTCTTTTAGGAAGATTTACATACATACCACTCAATTCCTAACGCCTAAACTTTAATTTTTATATACATGCCATTCTTTCTAGGCATCAAAAGGTGCATTTTTTACTTTCTGAAAGTTAAATTGGTGCTATTTTTAATGTGATATGAAAGATTTGGGTAGTATAAATGTAAAAAATAAAGTATAGCTGTTAGATATGTAAATATATAGGACTTGGGTGGTATGTGAATGGTCATGCTCTCATTCCGGTTTGTTGTTTTGTATTGTTTCGGACATGTTATTTATGGTATTTAGGGATGTGTACTTGAGAGAGTTGATTATGGGAACGCTGTTAGTGTTATGTATAATTGTTCAAATCTTGTACTCATCCTAGTAAAAAATTGTTGATATGTTTAAACTATGTATTTACCAAGGACTAAAGGGCAAAAGTTACATCATCTCCTCGTGTCTTATTATAGATTGGATATCTACAAAATATTTCAGCTTTTTAAACATGAATTTAATGAATCTTCATGATAAGGTAAGCTTGATAACAAAACCTAGTCTTAAGGCAAAGTAAGGCACCTTCTACCTAGAATCGAGCAAAATGTCGGCATCCTAAGACACAGTGTTTGATAGCATGCTATTAACATGATTTAGCCATGGATTTAACTTTAAATCCAACAAAATACCAAAAAAATTGAAAAAGAAATCCAACCCTCCTGCAAATCAATTTTTTTGTGTGTTCCTTCTTTATTTTCTCGTGTTCCGTCTCTTTTATGACGTAAATCTGAATTAAATTCAATTGCGAGGTGGATTTATTCCATCGTCGCTTGCGTTGTCGCGCTCTGAAGTTGATAAATCCGGATTTATAAATTTAGTGGATTTGATAAATCCTATCTAACGTACATGTTGGTTGCAACCAAACACCTCCCAAAGAAGTCTTCGAGTTACAAGGCCTATTCGATGAAATTAGGCAATCAAATTTAAAATCACGTCTGAGAAGTCTATTGTGTCAAATATCTGGTCGTAAGGAAACCTCAGGTACCCTTGATAACTCTGGTTAACAAAAACAACATGAGCAAAATTTAGATTTGTTAGAGAACTCTAGGTAATGGAGACCTAGTCTCTGAGAAAATAATTCGGCTCCCCAAAGAACTTTGAATAACAAAAATCTGGTTTTGAGGGAGATTCATCAACTCTAGAGCTGTTTGGATTACAAAAACCTAATCCTAATGAAAATGGTATTCAAATTCAATCCCAAATTATCACAAATTCTTAGTCTTGAGCAAAAATTTAGGCATTCTAGAGAAGTTTGGGTGATATAGTTGTGGAGATTTAGTCCTCGTAAGTTTTTGTCAATCAAGTTCACAGTTATCTCGAGAGGAGATTTGGGTTACAAAAATCCTTTCCAAAGTAGCCTGATTTACAAATAGCTAATTGTGAATAATTGAGTGAACCAAATCTATCCTTGTAGAAGCCTACGTTATGAATTCCTCCCGATAAGGATTCGAGATATCCAAACCCTTGTTATGGCGTAGGACATCAAAACTTTGTCTGTTAGGCTCAAAGGTTGAGGACGCTGGGCTCGTCAAATCTACAAACTTTAAAAATAGGGACATTTGCATACATACCACCCAATTCCTATGTATTTACATGTCTAACATCTAAACTTCAATCTTTATCACATCAAAAATACCACCATTTTAACTTTTAAAAAATGAAATACTACTTTCCATGCATTGGTAAGGTGTTATGTATGTAAATATTGAAGTTTAAATGTTAAATATGTAAATACATAGGAATCGAGTACTATATATGTAAATCTTCCTTAAAAATATCATAGCTTATATGCTGGAAATTTTATACTTCTTAAGTGGTTAACACTCTCAACTATGATGAAAAGGCTAGAGCCACATGCAAACTACAATGTATATAGAAATATTCTTCTTCATTCGAAGGTCCAAGCATTTAAACTTCATGTGAAGTCCCTAGTAAAATATATTAACTCTAGTACGATAACTTCGTCCAAGATGGCCTAATGTTTTCTTTTTAAAGACAATATTGAGTCTTGCAATGCTTTATGGCGCAGAATGTTGGCCTTTAAAAGAGAAGCATCAAAGTAAGTTAAGTTTTGCTGGGATGAGAATGTTTAGGTGGATGAGTAGCTTGACACTTAAAAACAAAATACAAAATGAATCTATCCTGAAAGGGTTGGTGTAGCGCAAATGGCAGACAAGATTAGAGAGAGTCGTCTTAGATGGTTTGGTCACATAAACGTCGGCCATCTAATGATCCGATTAGACGAGTTGATGGTTTAGATTCGACTTATGTTAAGAAAGGCAGAGACAAACCTAAAAAGACTTGGGCATATTGTATAAAAATGATCTTAATTTATTATAATTAAATGAAAAGATAACACTTAATTAGTCACAATGGAGAGTATGATTCATTTACCGATTCCACTTAGCAGGATAAAGATTTGTTGTTGTTGTTGTATGGTCTAGTATTTTTTTTAATATGGTTCAAGGTCTAAGTTGTTCTAAATAATTTGAAAAGACCCTCCTAGTTATGTGGAATCAAAGATGACCTCCATTTGTCGGGCGAATTATTCCATTCGGAGCACGTACGCAGCGTTGGGTGCGGATTTTTTGGGTACTGGATGGGTACTGGATGGGTATAGATGGGTATGAATGGGTATGGATGGGTATAGATGTGTATTGGATGTTGGGTATTGGCTATTAGGTGAGTATTGGTGGGTATTGGAGGGTATTGGATGGGTATTAGGAGGAGATGCCTGCGTTCTCCGTATGGAATAATGGCTACATAATTTGGACTTGTATATCATATCTAAATTGAATCCATTAGAGACTTAGAAATTGATATACAAGTCTAAATTGAATCAACTCCATAATGTTTGAGTGGATTTGCAAGTTGACAAATCGAGTCCATCTTTGATTTGACATTGCTTGTAGAAGCTAAGCGAAACCCAGAAAACGGGGCTAGGAAATTTAGCACTGTATATCAATCTCATAGGTTGTAAATATGAAAATCTAGGATTTAGATTTGTAAAAACGTAAGAACTATGTGTTATGTATGTAAATGCCATTGTACTATAAAGCTGAAAGACCATAAAAATATGGTTGTAGTAATGATAACCCTTTCATCACAAATTGTTCTTACAAACCTAAAGGAGGATTTCTTGCATCCTCGCGAAGGGGTTGGGAGTTTGTCCTGCTAGGCCCGAAGCAGGACTTTCCTGCCCCGGGATTGTGTTGCTTGGCCTATAAACCATTCTTATTTTATTATTTGAAGCAAATTTACGATTTATTTCCTATTTCTATATTTTTTTATTAGGATTTTCTATGAGGGAACTTATATATGTTGTAATAAGGTATTGAAAATTTAGTTTTGGCGTATGTTTTTTGTCGGGACAGCCATCGACGTCCCCTTTCTCCCTTCTGGGGTTATATCCAAAGGTGGGTGGCGCTCCGACTGTAGCTATATTGGGGTGGTGATTTCCTTACAAGGAATCGAGTGGCATTCCAACTGTAGGTCGTTCTCGCAGAGGTATTTAGTTCCTTCTTTTTCATCATCTGCATTCCTCATCACTGTCATTTGCATTCCCCCACTAAGACCGACCTCTCCGCAACTTTATCAATGTCCCTGCCTTTCTCAGCCTCGCAGGCTACTACTCCTTTCCTTCCCGCTTTCAACAAGGACGGCGACGGCGACGGCGAAGGGAGGGTTGCGGAGAAAGGTGGAGGCCAGGATAAATACCACCTCGGAACAGAGATACAGTCGGAGAACCTCTCCACATTTGGAAGATAACCACAACATTGGAAGAAGATACAACACTAGAAGGGAAAATAGGGGATGCCGGCGGCTATCCTGATAAAAACAAAATAAAAAATTAAACATAAAACACAAAAAAATGTAAATATATAATACTAGGATAACTAAGAGTGGGCTCCTCAGCTTGAAAGTGCTGTACTCCCTTTGGAGGAGTTGGCTGGCTCTCACAAAGCCTGGTCCTATTTAACTTAACTGGTCGTGATAAAGGAATGGCTGTCTATGTTAAGTATTAAATCCTTCGCCGCTAGTTAACTAAAGATGCAAAATTTCTATGTTTCATTAATTCTTCATCTGTATTGGATATTTATATACACAGCACCCAAACTTCTTCATATTTATAAAACTAGCTACATGTCATTTCTTTTGCTCCCTTTTTTTTTTATTAATTTCTTTGCAAATTTATTTATTGCATGTATAATTTGTATGATTCCTCTGTACTGACACAGGTTGGGCAGTATCCAAGGCATGTTATTAGCCTCTTCTTCAGGCTGCTTTATCCCTGGTATTGGCCTTCCTCTTGCTGGAACTTCATCAAAGTGTGTATAACAACCATCCTCCACTCTCTACTTAGACTGCTTTTCTCAAGTTGGGAAAGAATGACCAAATCAATGAATGATTAAACCCCAAAATGTATTCATCCCTATGCTCTATTTTCATGTGAATTAGGATGATAAAGTTATGAATTCGACGCTGAAGTGCGTACGTGTGTGCGTGTCTATGCGTGTCTGTGTGTAATGTTGTTTTTGAATTAGTACATATTTGATAATTGGGATCTTGAATTATGCTTGTTCTTCTGGAGGTTGCGAACTATGGGAATACATGTAATGGTTAGATTAGGGTTTATATGAAGCACGAACAAAGATACCAGCATCGCACGAGCATGAAACACTTGTTTTGCTTATTCTTTTGGAGGTTGTGAACTATGCGAATAAATGAAATGGTTAGATTAGGGTTTATATGAAGCACAGATAAAGATACATGCATGAAACACTTATCATGGACTATGGGAATAAGATGTAAATGGTTAGATTAGGGTTTATGAAGCACGAACAAAGATACTAGCATCACACGGGGCATGAAACACTTGTTATGCTTGTTCTTTCGGAGGTTGCGAACTAAGGCAACAATTGTAATGGTTAGATTATGGTTTATGAAGCATGAACACAAACACACATACGAGCACTACATGAGCATGAAAAAAAGTTGCACGAGACTTGATCCAACACCTGTGTCATAGGAGCGTGTATTCTGTCCAGACTCCAGATGTAAGAGTCAAATAAAATTACGCCCCGTAGAATGAAAGAAAAAAAAAATCAGCAAGTAATACAGAATATTCTCGTTGTGTTATTTTGTATTATTCAGGTGTTATTTTAGCGATATTGATGTGTTATTGTGTTATTATAACACCGCAGATATTTTCATAACACAATAACACATCAATACCTCAACAATAACACTTAAATAACGTGAAGTAACACGGAAGGAATATTCCACTATTACACATCGCAAGAATTTTTTTATTGTTCTGTCACAAGCGCGTGGAGTGGTTTTATTGGACTCCAGACGTATTTCTACGTCTGGAGTCCGGACATAATAATTTTCTGTGTGATGGGGTCGCTGAAGGCTATTCAGAAATGTTCGTGCTTTATAGGACGAGTCTATTAGTTATTTTGGATCTTTGATAGTTATTATTTTGAGGTTAATTTTAGGTGTTTTAAAAAGTCATTATAGACTAGTTTATAATGTTTACACTCGGATTATTTAAAATGAATAAATTATTTGTCGCACCATTGCTATTAATGATTATTCGGAGACGCTCTTATGAAAAAATATTCTGCGCGGATAACCGCACATCCGAACGGCCAATTATCGAGCATCATGTCGCTTACCGAGGAGACCTATAGCGACGTGGAGCCCGGTAATTAGCTATCTTGACGTGCGGTGTTTGGATAGTTTATTTTCTCGTCTTTAACAGGCATTTATTAAGATGTTATATAGTAACATAAATGATTTCTTAATTATTCATTAATATGTAATTAATTATATGAAATTAAATAACATAAAATTAATTTTTCTGAGCTTCTAATTATAAACAATGCTCCTGACAGTCGATCGTAACGGTGACTTAATTAAACACTAATATTCGATAATGACAAATATGCTAATTACATAATTAATTCACGTTATTTAATGTATTTTTTATTAATTAATATTAATTTTAAATTGATGAAATAATTAAACGGAGAATTTACACGCATACCACCCAGTTGCCCAATTTTCAGTTATTTACATTTATAACACCTAAATTGACCTCTTATGTAAGACTAATATTCATGTTCTCGGCCATGAAGTTTTGGTTTTCTCTTAAAAAATAGAAAATGTTAGCCATATTCACAAGACTGATTGAATTTGGAAGCGGTCGATACCCATTATCCTATGATAGACGAAAAATATTGGGTACGGATGTCACACTTACAGACATCGGTAATGATTGAGCGGAGGAGAATAAAAAGACGTAATTGCTGGTGGATCGCAGCTGTTGTTCGTAGGTGCGGCATCCGCATCCAATATTTTCTCATGATAGATAAATGTCTTATATTGAAAATGTGTTAATTACAATCATCGAAAAAATCGAATTTGGAGATAACCATAGCATGCAGTCTTACAATGAGGAAATTGACTTCTCTTGAAATATGTTGACTGCCCTCATCGAACATATTGAATTTATCGGTGATCAAGGCTCGTAGCCTTGTGCGATAAGGTAGTTGTCTTTTCTTAAAGGAGGTGTTGACTTCCATCATTAAATAGATTGGATTCAGAGACAATCAATGCCCATTATCTTACGCTGAAAGAATGACTGACTAAACTCAGACAAACCAGATTTAAAGTGGATCAAGTCCCGTAGCCCTACGACAAGGCATCTATCTTTCCTTGAAAGAGACATTGATTGCCCTCATATGACAGACCAAGTTTGAAGACAATAAAAGCCCATAGTCCTAAGATAAGGTAACTATTTTTCCTTGAAAGATGTATTGATTACCCTCATGGAAAAGAGCATCTGTTGAGGTGATCACGGTCTATAGTTCGACATTGATGCATATGTTTTCCGGTGAAAGAGGTGTTGATTGTGCTCATTGGACATAATAGATTCATTGGCAATCAAAGCATATAGTCCTACGACGAGGCAATTATTTTCTCTTGAAAGAGGTGATGAATTGCCTTCATCCCTTAATTTGAAAAAAAAAATGATTGTTGCATATTCTAAATCAAAGGTAAATCTGATATGTATTTGGACCATTATTGTCCCCTTTGAGGTCATGGTTATGTCCTCGTATAGGGAGTAGAAGTCTAGCTAAAGACTTTTTGCAGAGCTCAAAATATTTTGCTAGAATTATTTGTAATTATGAGAAGACTAGAGAGAAATAGTTGCTAATAATATTACCTGAGGTGGCGTAGATAAATTGTTTACTTATAATCATTTTTAAGATGTTAGTACGAGTGACATTTCAAGATTACTGTGAAGGTTGTATCCAACCCATAATTCGTTCTCGTAGAATTGATTTCTAAATGCAAAGTAGAATGATAACTCAATCATAACTCTGCCCAAGACATTGATATGAATGACCTGATGATGTGACAAAAATAGTTACCTTATAACAACCATGCACAAGACATTGAAGCGATCGGTATTTTGAAATTGTAATAAGTGTTACCCTCCAACCTACACTAAATTGACACAATATTGAGATCCTTGGTTTCAATTCCTTGAGATATTCTTATAATTTTACATGGGTTACCTTATTTACTTCTTATGACCACCAATAACTTATATCTATAGTATTGTATGCTTTTGTGGGATGAATAAGGTTAATGTAGGAATATACCCACTTTAATGATGAGTAAAAGTACTCGAGGTCAAGCCCTCTAAGAAAGATTCCCTTAGTAACTCAGGATCCATCACTGGATTAACTCATTAAGAGACAATACTAGAGGACCATCCTTATTGAGAGTGAAGACCCCTAAAGATTACAAAAAGTAGTGAAATGATTCTTATCCTTCAAGGGAAAATTTTCTCGAATCAGACATCGTAGCTTGTAGATTAAATTATCCGGAGCATTAATAAGATGAGGTTAGGCCACATTTCTGTTGATCTCATTTTTGATGAGGTCTTCTCTTCTTCTCTTTAAGTACTTAGGATCTAGCTTCGAGCTTTTCCTTTCGACTATCTTAGAGACTAGAATCGGGATCCACCATCTAGAATTTTAAACCACTTCTTAACTCCCCGCAAACTCCACAAACTCTGACCGTAGACCCCTAATCACCTAGAGGGTTGAAATCAAGTGTGGAAGTTTAAAGGATGAGTTCCTATAGGACTTCTTTGGCCTCAGGACCGCCCTGCGCGGCTCGGTCCGATGAAGTGGCCGACTTACACACACACTACACTCATACACTACACTTCCATACACCTCCTAAAACACACCCATACCCAATTTGACCTCCCGACTCATGCAGGAGATTCACATGGATGGTCCTCAACCCCGAAGCCCTTGCTAAGAGGTTAGGAACAACATAGATGAATGCCTCAAATGAGTCCCTTCATAGCTCATGTGGGCTTGATATGGCTTCATGGCTCAACCAAAATGATTTTATTCCACTTACATTCACCTAATCTTCCATTTTCCAAATTTTCAATTTTTGACCCCGGACCCTACACCCGCCAACCTACCCAAAGCCTCGAATAGCCCAAATTTCTCAAAAATTTCCAAATCACCCAAAATTCTCCAAAATCATTCCCAAACATTTCCACATCACTCAAACTGATCATCCATAACCAAAAATACCAAAAATTCCAAAATACCTCCCAATACCCTCCAAATACCCAAAATACCCTCTTAGCCAAAAAATCCAAAAATTTAGAAAATTCCCAGAAAATTCCAGAAAATCCCAAATATTCCCAATTTCATTTTGTTCAACTACACCATGGGCCAATTTTGTCAATTTACCCCACTTTTATCAAAACCCCCAATTTGACCCATTTTAACCCAAAGTAAACCCAATGTCAAACCTAACCTACCCAATCGACCTAAATTCTAGTCCAATTCAATTCTAAACTTCAATTCAACATCCCCAACACCAATCTAGACCAAATCCAAGCTCAATTTGATTGACATTTGGATCCAATTTCACTTTTGGCCTTAAAGCCCAATTTGGACCTATGACCCAAACCTAACCCAAACTCACCCAATTCAACCCCAATTAACCCCAAATCTTTTCTAAATCTTCCTTAACATTCCCAAAAACAAAACACTAACATGATTTGCCCAAAATTTAGACCCAAACCCCACTCAAATTCAACCCAAAATCAAAAAGCCCAATTTTGACCTAAACCTAAACCT
Source organism: Papilionanthe hookeriana x Papilionanthe teres (assembly GCA_022702705.1). Taxonomy (NCBI): domain Eukaryota; kingdom Viridiplantae; phylum Streptophyta; class Magnoliopsida; order Asparagales; family Orchidaceae; genus Papilionanthe; species Papilionanthe hookeriana x Papilionanthe teres. The sequence continues at coordinate 16,031,652 of CM040436.1, forward strand.
AGCCCAAATGAGCCCAAATCCCAAAATCAAAACCTAACCAAAGCCAAAACCTCTTTGAAACACTCCCATAAACATTTCCTAACATTAATTTTACATCAATTTCAACTCTAGCCCAACTTTGGCCCATTCTAGCCCATTTTGGCCCACCTTAGCCTCTTTACCAAAAAGGCCCATATCCAACCCAATTCAAACCCAAATCACCTCAAATTTGTTTCAAACCACTCATGAAGCATCCCTAAACCAAAACCAACAATTATTTGGCCCAAAATTTTACAAAAAATTCTCATCTATGAACACATTCTTAAACTTAAAAGCCCACTTCCCTTAAACCTTCCTAAAAGCCCATTTCCTTCAAAATTCAAAAGCCCAAATCATCCTAAAGCCCACATGACACTTCCCCTCATCATCCATTTGATCAAAATCACCCCTAAGTTTCAAAATCATCAATTAAACCATTCCAAATCAAGCCACATGTCAAATTACCCCCTAAATGTCAAATATTTCTAAAACCCTTTTCATGAAACAAGTCAACCTTTTCCCAAGCCAAATGGAGCCATGAACAAGCCATTCTCAAGCCACATGAAGCCATGAGGGCTTTGACTTGTCATTAGTCCATTTATGGCAAGAAGAGGGGTCCTTTCCTAATCCTTCTTAAACCCTTTTTACCTTAAGCATGTCACACACTAAACCATGCATAGCCACCTCACCATGGATGGAGACTTCACCACTCCATGGCAGTCGACCCAAGTGACTCTTTTCAGCCCAAAACCGGACCTTGGGTGGTGCACCTAGCCCAAAAGGATGGGTTGACCCAAACCTAGCCAAAATGGCCTCTTCCCCATTCCATTCCAAGCCATCTCCTTTACACATGGCAAGGCCCACTGATCGCACCAAACCCTGCCACCGACCCACTCGAACAAGATGGTGACCAATGCTCGGCCGGCCAGCCACTGTGTCGCCGGAAAACTCCATGGCCGAGAGCTCACATGTGAGCCCAAGCTTGGAATTCTCACCTGCCGAGCCGCCCCATCCCCGGTGGCCATTGTAGTCGTTCTTCCCTCGACCTAAGCAGTCGATCCCAACCATTAAACCCCCAGGAGAGCCTCCAACCATGCCTATTTAAACCCCTCACCCTCTCGGCCAAAGGAGGTGCTGAACCAAACCTTAAGGAAACTCGCCAAAATCATTCCGCATCACTCTCTACACATAGAGCATTTGATCCCCACCGAATTCCAACCTAATTCCTTCCAATCGAGCTCAATTTCGAGCTCAAACTTTAGCCTAAAAACCAGGACACTTCTCCACGGTGAGCCAATCCCCAAATCGATTGGTTCTACACCTTCACTGCACCACGGGAAGGTGTCCACCAGCAAAAGCCCCATCTCCGTGCCACCCAGCTTGCTCCGGCCTCCAAGCTTTGTGATCGTGCGTGGTCGAAGTCCAACCTGGACAATTCACTGGACCGAGAGACTTCATCCGGAGCTTGCTTAGGATCCAATCGAAGGTGCAACAACTCTCGGATCGAAGCTTCACTTCTCCGAGCAAAGGTATGAACTCATTCTTCTTCCCGAGCTTACAGAGATTCTCCATTTCATTTGAATAAATTTCAATGCATGTTTACCAGTATGGATGTGTTCGTCTCTTCGAGACGAATCCATAGAGCATAAGAACACGAAAATCCGTTGAGAATCGAGTGAGAAATTAGGGTTAGAAGGTTGACAGTCACGGGTGCACACCAGTCGTAGACGATGACCAGGAGCCATCGGATCGCGCGTGTATCGAGCGGACGGTTCAGATCGCGCCGGATGAGGAGACGGAACGATACAGCGGGCCCCGGACGGGCCGACTCGATGGCGGCGCCCAATCACAAGCACGACACGTACCCCTTCGGAGCCGCCGATGTTTCGCGGCGCCGCGTGGATAAGTAGATAAATAGGGTATTTAATGTATTTATTAAATATCGAAACTTTAAAAATTCATAACTTTGTGTAGGAAAATCAGAAAAATAAAATAAAAATACCCTCTTGCTCAGTGAACGAGAGGAGAATAATGTGGAAAAGAAATCATTTAATTTCATCAAGTATTTTATTTTTTATAATTTATTTACTCTCTGCATACATTTAATTCTCCATGCATGTATACAATTCACCATGGCATGAGACCATAGTGGCTTTGAAGCCTCCGAACTTGGGAACATTCCCTGAATTTTCCAAAGTCGAGATCATCCCTATGAAGAGTTATTGATTTTTCAAATTCATGTCACTGTTTTGAGTATTTTAATTCCAATAAATAGCATGTTGTGAAATAAATTCTAGGAAAATTTGGTGATGTTCCTTATGACTGGAGAACCCTAGGAAAAATAGGTTTTGAGTTAGTTCATTTTAGACAACCATAATCGGCTTAAACACTCAAAATAGGTCTCTAATTAATTAGAGCTAACCATACATCAAATTGACTTCAAATCAATTCTCCATTGACCTTTAGGGTCAGAAGAACCCACCATAAAAATTTGAGGTCAATTGGACTTGGTTAGCTCTATTAATTGGGTTGATTAAGCCATTTAGTCATTTTAAACTTTAAAAATTCATAACTTTCAAAATATCTTTCAAAAATTCACCAAATTGGTTTTGGAGTCTCTCTGATATCAGGGAATTTAAGAAAATTAAAATTTCAATTTTCTAAAAAAGTTGATTTTTAATATTATTTTAATATTTTTAATAATTAAAAAATAATAAAAATCACAAAAATAATAAAATTCACCAAAATGTCACATTTTGAATTTTAATCACTTAGGAACAAACCCCATATTTTTCTTAGGCCTATTTGGTGAGATATTAATTTTTAAAGCCCTAGGGTAATTTTTAAAATTAAAAAATGTATTTTCTAGCATTTTCACTAAAATAATTGTAATAAATCATAGAAAAATCAGAAAATTGCAAAATTTGCTTCTCTGATTTCCTTGATATCAGAGAGATTTTTGAAAAACATAAAATTCATTTTTCAACATTTATTTTATTTTTAAATTAATTAACACTCCAGAACTTAAAATATTTATAATAAAAATAATATAATTCAAAAAATCACCAAAATTGGTCCAAGTGGTCCCCTGGTCATTAGGAATGTCCCCTAATTTTTTTAAGGACAGAAACTTTCCCTTGGTCATGTTATTAAATTTTCCTTGGAAATCTCTATTTTCTACCAAAAATAATCATATAAATAAATTAAATACAGAAAAATCACATTTTCTCCTCTCATGTCTTTATTGACATATGAGTGAAGTCACATAAAAATTTCAAGTTCATTTGAGTTCAATTTAGTGAGTTATGAAATTATTAAGCTTAAACGGTAAAGTGGTAATTAAATTTTTTTTTATCCTTAATTAAAACTTTAGGTTTAATAAAAAATTAACAAGTAAAATATTTGATCCTAATCTGATTTGGATGATTGAAATTTAATAATTGAAGGGTAGAAACCCATTAAGCAATTTAAAATGATTAAACTTTAATTAAATAATTGATTAAATTTGGAAGAATAATAAAATTGGAATTATTAAAATAGGGATATTATTAGTGAAGAGATTTATTCTTTAATTTAAAAAATCCCTAAATTAATCATTTCATTAGTGTTTAATTCCTAATTAAAATGATAATTCAAATTTAAAATATTAAAAGACTTAATCATTAAACTAAAATTAAATTATTGAACTCTTTTAAAATTTTAATTAAAATTAAAATGAATAAAATTAAATTAAATTAAAAATTAAATTAAATCAAATTAAATCAAATTAAAAATTAAATTAAAAATTAAATTAAATTAAATTAAATTAAATTAAATTAAATTAAATTAAATTAAATAAATTAAATTAAATTAAATTAAATTAAATCAAATTAAATAAAAAAAATTAATTAAATTAAACCAAATTAATTCAATATAACATCAAATCAAACTAAATTGAATTAAATTGAATTAAATTAAATTAAATTAAATTAAATTAAATTAAATTAAATTGAATTAAGTTGAATTAAATAACATCACCTAAGACATAAAAAATAAGCTCAAAATAACTTGAACACTATTCCAAATTTAAACCCTTCAATCGAAATTAAGCTAAATCACAAACCATTTGAACACCAATTTACCCTCAAAAGTTTTAGTTATCATAACTCCTAAACGTAATATTAAATGAAATGTTACTTCACTTATAGTGACATTCAAATATCCTAGCTCATCGAAGCAAGTTAACAAAACTTCAAAACCTCGGACGATCGATTCATTTACATAATTAAATTCATTTGGACTTAAAACAATCCTAGAAATATTGAAAAGATGTTTAAGATTCTTCTTAAGCACTTCTTCAATATGATAGGATATTTATAAGAACAATTGAACTTAGTTGTTCTTTGATGAAGAAAATCGTCTTCAAACCAAAATCACAAGGAACTTAGACGTCATAGGAAATGACTAGCTATAGGATTAGGAATTTGGTAGAAAACCATAACCCTTACCTTAGCTTTACTCAGGAACTTGCTTAAATATTCTAACTCGTGTTTTAAGTGCACTGGATGACGGGAAGACCTCCAGTACGCTTTTATTTTATTGCGATTTACTTTACGGTAATTTATTTAATCGCATCGCACTTATTTTTCTTGCATGATAAACAACAGTTGCATGAAAACCCACACCTTTTGGACGTAAACCAAAACCGAAACCCATAACTAAATTAAAAGACACTACAAGATAAAATTCACCTCCACAACATTTCAAAATATAAGACAACTCAAAATTTAATCACAAACGAACACAAAACTACAATTACAACCGAATTAAAACGTCCTGTTGGATGATCGGGAATACCTCGGATGATGTAACCTACGTGTTGCTAACGGGATTTCCCACGGTCTAAATGAAAGTGTGGAACTCATTCAGTTGAGTTTAGCAAATTCATCCGGACTAAGTGAATCCGATAAAAATAATGATGTCGGAAGGATGGAACCGCGGGATCTTAACCTAGGTGTTGTTATAATCAACTTTAAGATTTGTTTTAATTAAAACACAAAAAACACTTGGAAATTAAGACTTCTCTAAACCAAACACTTTTCTCATCTCCCGATTTATGATTTCTAAAACTAAACCTCTGCAACAACAAGGAGCTCGGAGCATGGTAGGCGACGACGACCATCGTCGTCAGCAAAACTTCGAACCTACTTCAAAGAAACTTTCCTAGAATTAAACAACAAAGCCATAGGACTTCGAGGTAGTTTGCCTAGTGCAACATAAATCCTCAACTCTTCGTTAGGCATTTGCATTGCAAATTAAGCCCTAACCGGTCTTAGGATTCCGAGGTAGTCGTCCGATACGACATAAACCCTCATATCTTCCAGTGCTATTTCGTATGATTCTATCATATAAATATAAGCCCTAATTAATTAAAATTGGCAAGATTAAAACATTAAATAAACATTAGGACTTTCCTAAATCCAAGCCAAACAATAGGATAGTCGGGAGATTATCGAAGTTCACTTCGAATCCGTAATTTCTCCTACTTTTCTTCCTTTGAATTCCCAAAATAAAATGTTCCAAACTCGATCCACTCCCTATCGAGATTCAAAAATTCAATTCTTTGAAAACTTAAACTTTGAAATTCTTGAGAGCGAATTATTGATTATTATCGAGAGTTTTCTTAGGTGATTCCCGTCACTTAAGATGTAATTAACTATAGTGGCTTGCCTTTATAGGGAATTTTAAAGAACCTGAGTAATATAAACCCCGTTTAATGTTTTCATATTAAGCAAGTGGAATTTGTCGGCTTATAAAATTGGTTCGCAGTACCAAACGGATGTCACAAATCTTCTAGTTTATTTAACCGAGCCCCACCATCAAGCAGATGTGTTTATCCTTAGTGATAGATACACGGTTTGTGATGCGGTGCTCGTTTATGTAAACTATTTGGGATGTGAGATCGGTTTGATTTCATATCTTAAAATCTTCAAATTTAAAATTATTTTCCAAATCAAATACTACTTTCTAAATTATATCTATATTTAAATTAAATTTAAAATTCGCCGACAACTTCTGTAGGCGACCCCTTTAAAAAAAAAATACAACACTCAACCTAAAAATATGCCGACAACTTCTTGTGAGTGTTAGAGGGTCGGTAGGGCTTATGGGATAGATGAGTGAAACTAGTAGTATCAAGGAGGTCAATATCCTTGTCTAACGAAGTAAAAATCTTATCATAGCATGGAGGGGGTCTCGTCTTGTGTTGGGCATTCCTTACTAGCTGTTAATCTAGGGGCAAGTAGACCCTATATGGTCATGCTAGCACCGATTGTCAAACCTCAGTAGGAGATGGAGAATCTCATTCCGAGACTCCTCCATACTACTCACTAAGTCCTCTGAAAACGTACCTAAAGCAACTTCGTCAGAAGGATAATGGCGGTTGAAGAGAGAAAAATAGAGGCTAGACACCATAGGATATGAGATTGTCCCTTGGAAAGATGAGTGTTGGAGCAGGAGGCTCTGTTATACCCTTGCTATGTTTATTATCCATTTAAAAGCATCACATATTCTGTAAGGGTTGGATTGCTTTCTTACCAAAGATGTTACACTGTTGCATGTCAATGATATCATAGTGGTATAGTTGTATTAATTTCTTAGCATTGTTTGAAATCTAATAATTATACAAATAAAAGAAGAGCTGATATAGAAGATACCCTGGATTTTTTATGTGGAAAACCCTAAAGGTAAAACTATGGTGCTTAGCCCAATTGAAGTGATTCCACTATTTATATGTATGTTACAAGACTTTGCCAGCAAATAATATTTCAAGTATGAGAGAAAATTTTGGTGTACATCAGTGATACAATGATGGTGATTTGAAAATGGAGGTCTAATAGTGGCAATGTCATCAGATGAGCACCACTGATAAAATTAGAACAACGACCAATCAATGACGATGAAGATAATTTCATTTACAATGTGATAGTGGCTCGGTGGGTTGAGAGATAATGACCTAATGACGGCGGTAGTGCTCTCATGACGACAACAACTACAATGTCAGTAGGGCAACAATTGTCTAGCGACAATGGCTATGGTCCTGCGACGTCAACCGTGTGACAGTAGTCTGACAGTGATAATAACTGAGAGATAAAGATCTAATAATTATGACAATGGTGGGAGCACTACCTTTTGCTATGCTATGGTGGTTTGCCATGGAGGCAACAATTTGACGATGGCTGATGGTGGAAGTGGTGGTTCGGTATTAGTCGAGTGATGGTGGTCCGATGGTGGCGACAACCTGGTGACTGCTTTTCGACACTGCTGCAGTCTCCTAGAACCAGTGGTCTGACACGATGGCGGTGGCCCGCAAGCTGTAATGGTGGGGGAGCTCGATAATTTTTAAAGCTTGGAGCTCCTTTTAATATTCACATCTCAGTCCAACCCCCTTCATGAAGAGAGTGTGGCTCTATTTATAGATATCGGGAGTTGAATCCTTTGTAAATCTGCATGAATCTGAACCACTTCATTTGACGACCCAAAATGATTTCTTTGATCAAATATAGTTTTATGAGTATTTAAGTATCTTAATAATGTCGAAATTAAACAATATTTAAGTATCTTAATAATGTCGAAATTAAACAATCTAGGCTAATTAGATTTGAATTTCCAAGACGCTATGTTTGATTATAAATTCGCAAGATTTATATAAGATCATTTTTTTATGTCACTTAGTTTATCTCATTATAACACTTCATTTGATTATAAATTAGAGGGCAGGTAATTTTTTTATTTTAGTTTTGAAGTTTTGTATCAAAAAGAATTTTTAGATACATATCAAAGCTAACTAAATATAATTAATTTATTTTAATCAAATTAAATAATAAATAATATCTATTTGCTTAATTTAATATATTTTTTTAGTTATTTATCAATAGTTGTTAAGTTTAAATTAAATTATTTAAATGTATGATATATATATATATATATATATATATATATATATATATATATATATATATATATATATAATTATGAACTTAAAATGAAAGATTTGTTTGAAGCACGTATAACTTATTGAATAATCTGCTGATAAGTTAGGTGTTGTGGTTATTATAATTTTTTATTTTTTGAAAAAATCAGACTGTAGACAGAAAGCTGCCATCGCATCAATATAGATGCGGTGTAAAAAAACTAACGTATTTGAAAACACATAAATTGCCAAAATACAATTTAACAAGCAGATGAAGTGCATTATCAAATCACTACCACACCAAATAACACACCAGAGGGGAAAGAAAAATTATAAGCTCCGCATAGTGACAAATTCATCCCCCAAAATTAAGAATCCCTCGACGGCGACGGAAGAGAGGAACTCGTGACGGGAGCTCGCCGGCGAAAGTAGCGACGGGACAAGCTGTGTGGGAAGGAGAAGAGGAGCTCGTAATACGTGCAGATTTACTTCGAATCCGCTCAATGCCCGGATTTAGTGCATCCGGAATTTAAGGTAAAATAGGGGAATCAAACTGGGTTTATGATTCTGTAGGATTTGAAATTCTCACTTTCAGCTGTTTTTCATGATTTGAGTTCAAACATGCTCAAATCCTGCTACCAAAGATTCCCATATATATGTCTGCTATATCTGACATGCCATTTGGTTGTCTTATCTCGTAAGTTATTTGTTCGACGACTTTTCGATACTTTCTGGCATCATACCCAGTTTTAGGGTTTAATAAGTTGGAAACAACTTATAGTTTAATGCCAAATAAACGTAGCTCTAACTATACTAATCTGTAATGTTCTTTTAGAGTCGTTAAGGCTACATTCACAGCCACGGCAGTACAAGGAGGCGTTGATTCCTGATTTTAGATACGACTCATTTGAATCTAGTCTCAAGTCTAAATCCAAGATAGGGGATATAGCTTAGTGGTAGAGTATTTAGGATAACTGTGAGGAGCACTGTGTAGATAGGTCGTTTAGATTGTAGGATTGGATTGATGGCATCTCGCGAGCTTCAACCTAAAATATGGTTGTTCTTGAAGGGGTTGACTTATTAGGGTTTAGGATTGATGGGGAGTATGGTAAATAGTAGAATGAGATTATGTTGTCATTTGATAATGCTGTTTAGTGCTACTCTATCGTGCTATGCTACGTTGTGCTGTGCTGTAAGTAAAATTGATAGTTGTTTGGTAAAACTGCTGCCAATCTTGTTGTATGAATTGGGTCAATAGAGAAATTTGCTTGACCAAAAAACAACTGTGGGGTAATGCGAATTGATTAAATAATAAAAATAGACATGATTAATGAAAAAATAATATCAATTATATTTATCTTCACAGAGTCAGTGAAATTAATAATTAAACTTATCTATCTGCGAATAAAATGAAATCCAAATTTAGCAAATAGAACAATTTATACAACAATGATTTAAGAACCAATTTTTGTAGGGGGATTTACATATCGCATAAATTTTATGTTTTTACATGTCTAACACATAAACTTTGATTTTTTCCTTATTTAACGGCGCAATCCTTAATATCACATCGAATATAAGACTAATATTAACTTTTCTAAATTGAATTACACCTTTTTATGCATATATTTTGATGTGATTGTTGCAATAAACTATTATTTAAGTAATTTTCAAATTTTAAATGTTAGATATGTTAGTGCATAAGAATTGCTGCATCTATGTAAATTCTTTATTTTTTTAATGAATATAGAGGTCTCATGACATCCATTCATCAAAAGCAACTAAGAGGCACACAACAATAACAACAACAACAATAAATAGCTCATCAATCACTGGGATGGAAAATTTGTGAGGAATAACTTCATTATTCACTACTCGATAATTCACACAGAAACACCAACTCCCATCTTTCTTCTTCACTAGCAAGATCGGAATAGAGAAGTGGCTCACACTAGGTTGTATGATCTTTGCCCCAACATCTCTTGGATCAATCTCCCAATCTCTTCTTTCTGCAATTGATGATAGTGACATAGGCGCACACTGATGGTAGAAACCCCTAGCCTCAGATTTATCACATGCCAGTGTTCCCTCCGAGGAGGCAATCTGCATGGCAACTGGAAAACTTTTGCAAACTATTGTAAGATCTATTAGACCGGTGCTAAAATTTTTGCCAATTTCGTATCATGTGTCTCTTCCACGCTATGCAACTCGATAAAGAATCTTAACCTTGCATCATGAATTGACCTAATCATGGTCTTGAGTGCTACCAAGGTCTTGCACAAAATAGGGTCATCGTGAAGCTCTACCTGGTTATATTGCTCCTGAAACTCCATTATTAGGAGTTTTCAATTTATTTCGTCTCTTCTAAAGATTACAACCATTTTGGACCCTAATATAATATCAATACTCCCTTAATTTAAGGGAAGAAAACCCTCCAGTACCTGAATACTCTACAATTTTAAAATCAGTCCTTATGAATACTTCTGCTTTTCTCCATCCGTACCATCACCATCAATACTTCAAAGCTTACTGTGTCAATCATCTCAAGCCCCAATTGCTCCACTTCTTGAGTGGAGATGAAGTTTTGGGCGAACCCGCCAGCTACAAACACCACTACGTCCTGCTACCCTATCTATCCTGATGTTTTATAGTGTGGTTTGTTGGAACCCTACTGCCAAGTTCAATGACAATTCTACCACATCTAAGTGATGGTTTTCATTATCATCCACCATAACCTCTATTTCTTCATCATTTCCCTCTTTCTCATCATGCACTGTCAGAAACTGCAAGGTTAGAACCTGCTAGGTCTGAACCTACTAGGTCAGAACCTTGCAACGGTGTCATAGGACAAACTTTCACATCAGAAATATATCCCCTTGACTCGCTTCTCTTGAAATTTCATCTCTGTAAGACGTTTGAAGGTCACTCCCGGTTTGAGTTTTAGGTACCGTCATGTTTGTAGCATTTTGATATGATTCTCTAACCGTGATGCTCCTATTAATCTGTTTCAATGCATTTTTAACTTCAATTAATTGTATTAATTCTATAGTTTATCCTAATCCTCAAGATCTCAACAAATAAAGTTCTACTTGAATCTTTGGTTTCAACCCCTTCACGAAGTTTCCTTCCAATACTGATTTTGATATCCCTCTCAAATGGTCGAATAACATCTTAAATTTCTCCCTATAATTCATAACAGTTCTTTCCTGGATCATCGCTTGTGTAAATCTCTTTTTTGTGTTGTTTTGAATTGCTCCAACAATGGTTCATTGAATTCTTCCCATATTCTGATTGGTTGACGTTATTATTTGTATTGATTCTACGCTAGAGTCTTCTATTCTAAATAAAGGGTCGTTGTCATCAATTTTTTACCCTTCATTTGCCCATTAATAACAAAATACATGTTTGAGATATAAACCCAAACACAGGCATCATATCCTTTAAATATCAACATCTTTATCTTCCTTTTGCATGACTCTTCTACTGAATTTTCTCTACCAAATCTCGTTCCACCCATAAAACGGTGGTTGGGTTTCCTTTCTTGACCTATATTAATCTCTTTTCTTTTATAAGTCTGGGTTGCCCCATAATTAACTCGTCCTTTCTCATAGGCTTCTGAATCGACTTCCGCTCTGAAGACTACTGAAGTTGCCGCAGCAAAAGACAACACTTTTAGATGCAGCTCTCTTCAAGGGTTCCACCCACCGTGTCCTTCGGATCAATCTTCTCCAACCCGGAATCACACGCTATCATTCCGTTCAGTTTGTTGTCGTTCGCTCTAGCCCTCTTGATCTCTCGTGGTCCCTCTCGACCAAATTCCTTCAAACAGTTTTCTTCATAATCTAATCACACACCACAGTCTCGTTCTACCTGTTGACGCTCGTTCCAAATCTCCTGATGTTGTGTAATCCCTTCTAGTTGCTGCCGCTCTACTTCAGATACTGTAGCTTTGTCCCACAACCCCAAATTCGCATATGGCAGTGATGTTGCCCCTGCGTAACCCTGATGCCATGCCATCCCTTTTGGATGCTGCCGCTTGAGTCTACTCCAAACACCGTCGCTTGTTCTCATGGCAGGTTGCGGAGGGTATGCATGAAGCTCCATGATCTTCTTCATAATTTGAACTGCCCCTCCATGGACGAGAAACGCTCCTCCATTCCTGATTTGGTTTGTCTCCCCTCTTTATCTAATTGCTCCTTCAAAGCATCAACTTTCTTGGTCGCAATTACTCCCGGGTATGATGCTGATACCAATTTAATAGGAACGAGACAAGTTTCCACAGATATTAAGGTAAAATAAAATATTTTACTCAATCGGCACAAAAAAAAACACAATCCCAAATACATAAAAATAGGCCTACAATTCAAGAGGCTGGCAATTCTCTTCTAAGATTAAAGACAACAATCACATACCCTGACCCTAATAATATTAAGCCCAATTAATACCAACAAATAATAACTAATAAATGAATAAATTGTCCTTTTAATCTTGCAACTAAGATAGTTCTTCAAATTATTTAGCGGGCTCGGTAAGGGTTCAGCAGGACCAGTCGACTCAGTGGAGCACGACGCTGAAGGCGCCGATCTAACCAAATCTTGAAATAGTTTGCTATTTTTAAAAGCCAGTTCTTATCTTTTATTGTTATTATTTTTAATTTGAATAGATTTCTCTATTTTTACCGAGTTTTTATAAATAGAGATCAAATTTTTTATTTTAAGCCTTGTTTGGATTGAATGAGAATATATGAATACTTGCTTGAAAAGTTTTCATGGTTTAGGACTGGGAAAAGTACTTCTGGTGATTTTATGAAGCTTTGATCTCTAACTACGAGGAGAAAGCAAGAGCACATAAAACATGACTTTTCAATATGAAGGGATATATGAATAATGTTTGATCATATGGTCACAATGATGGACCAAATGGCTAATATTAATGGCCGCCTTTGAAACTTCTGTTGCTAAGGTAGCACGACCATCATTTGCTCCGCCACCTATCCTAACCAAAGGAGAGATATCAAACAAAAGACAACCTACAGAGCAGAATCCATAAGCAAAGGGAGAACCTTCGAAGAATATAATGATACAAGTAGGAAAGGAGTATATTTCCCCTTCAAGATAAAGACAAAGTTGGGGTTGAGGCTGTAGATAGATTTATTGTTTTTTAAGTCGATTATTAGACTAAATAGATATTTTTATGAAAATGTTGATAAACAAACAGCATTCATTATAAGATTTAGTTGCATGATACATGTAAAACAAGTAATTAGCTATGCTTCTTAAATGCGGTAACTTTTGTGACTCATTATATTTTTATTCCATAATTTTTGTATTTTTTTTCTAGAAATAATGTAAGTTTAAAGTATCCTATCTTATTTTAATTTGAGAAAGGTAGGAAATTGGCCCCCTAATTCTTTATAAGGGTCCATTTTAGTGCAGCAGTCTTTAAAAATATCAATTTAGTCCCAAGACTTTTTTAACAAGGGGCTAAAATAGTCCTTCCTTTTTGGAGATTATTTTCATGCCATATTAAAAAGGTCTATGAACTAATTTGACATTTTTGTAGACTCGGTGACTAAAATTATAAATAGTCAGAAATCATTTTGACACTTTTGTCCTTTTAATTTTAACTATGAAGGACGATGGTTTACTGATTTATATGATGAAACCGCCATGGATTTTCTTGCAGCAATACCATTAAGATACCCTTAAGTGAGAAGATTGAAATGGGAACCAACCAAGAGAAGTTCAAGTTCTGCATTGATAGAGGTGGAACATTCACAGATATCTATGCAGAAGTTCCCGGTCGAAAGGATTGTTGCGTGATGAAACTTCTCTCAGTTGATCCAGCAAACTATGAAGATGCCCCCATTGAAGGAATTAGGAGAATCCTTGAAGAGCACACTGGTAATAAAATCCCCCGCTCTTCAAAAATTCCCCCAGACAAGATTGAATGGATCCGTATGGGCACCACTGTTGCCACAAACGCTCTTCTTGAACGCAAAGGTGAAAGGATTGCTCTTTGTGTGACTAAAGGTTTCAAGGACTTGCTGCAAATTGGAAACCAAGCGCGTCCAAACATATTTGACCTCAAGGTTTCGAAGCCTTCTAATCTCTATGAGGAGGTAATAGAGGCGGATGAGAGGATAGAACTTCTTCTCGACTCCCCGGAGCTGAAATCCTCTCCTTCCATCGTCGAAGGTGTTTCCGGGGAGCTTGTCACTGTGTCGAAACCACTGGACCCCGAAGCACTCAAACCTCTCTTGAATGGGTTACTATCCAAAGGAATCAAATGTTTGGCTGTTGTTTTAATCCATTCCTATACTTACCCTCACCACGAAATCATGATCGAGAAGTTAGCTTTGAGCATGGGTTTCAGGCATGTTTCGCTGTCTTCTTCTTTGACTCCAATGATCCGTGCGGTGCCTCGAGGTCTGACTGCTAGTGTCGATGCATACTTAACCCCAGTCATCAAGGAATACTTAACTGGTTTCATGTCTAGATTTGAGGGGGGTGCGGAGAAGCTGAATGTGCTATTCATGCAATCAGATGGTGGTCTGGCTCCGGAACAGAGATTTTCTGGCCATAAAGCTGTTCTTTCAGGGCCTGCCGGAGGTGTCGTTGGCTATTCGCAGACCCTCTTTGGTCTCGAAACTTCGAAACCTTTGATCGGATTTGATATGGGTGGCACATCCACCGATGTTAGCCGCTACGACGGAAGCTACGAACAGGTACTGGAGACTCAGATAGCTGGAGCCATAATTCAAGCCCCACAGCTCGATATAAACACTGTTGCTGCCGGTGGCGGTTCGAAGCTCAAGTTTCAGTTTGGATCTTTCCGTGTCGGACCCGAATCTGTGGGGGCTCATCCTGGTCCAGTTTGCTACAGAAAGGGTGGCGAGTTAGCCATAACTGATGCTAATTTGATACTGGGTACTGTTATTCCAGACTTCTTCCCCTCCATCTTCGGTCCAGATGAAAACCAGCCTTTAGATGTTGAATCTACCCGAAAAGCATTTGAAAAGTTGTCTGTTGAGATAAATTCTTATAAAAGAAGACAGGACCCATCTGCCAAGGATATGACTGTGGAAGAGATTGCTCTTGGTTTTATCAATGTGGCTAATGAGACAATGTGTCGACCGATCCGACAGTTAACAGAAATGAAGGGACATGAGACCCGCAACCATGCCCTCGCCTGCTTTGGAGGTGCAGGTCCTCAGCACGCCTGTGCTATTGCTCGGTCATTGGGTATGTCTGAAGTACTCATCCACCGATACTGCGGCATATTAAGCGCTTATGGAATGGGCTTGGCTGATGTTGTTGAAGAATCACAACAGCCTTATTCATCGGTTTATGCTCCGGATTCATCTATCGAGGCATCCCGACGAGAGTTGCAGCTGAAAGATATGGTAAAACAGAAGCTACGAGAGCAAGGATTTAGCGACGAAAACATCGCGACTGAGTCGTATCTGAACCTAAGATATGAGGGCACTGACACCGCCATCATGGTGAAGCGGCATGTAGAAGGCGAAGGAAACGACTTTGCTGCTGAGTTTGTGAAGCTCTTCCAGCAAGAGTATGGATTCAAGCTCCAGAACAGGAAAATTCTCATCTCTGATGTGAGAGTTCGAGGTATCGGAGTTACGAACATTCTGAGGCCTCGTGAGCTCAAGCCGGTTTCGGGAAAGCCAGTGAATGAGGGTGAATACATGATCTATTTTGGATCTGGGTGGCAACATACTCCATTGTTTATGCTTGAGAAGTTGGGATATGGACACATTTTGGAAGGCCCTGCAATCATCATGAACGGAAACAGCACAGTCATCGTCGAGCCTAAGTGCAGGGCATCAATTACCAAGTATGGAAATATAAAAATCGAGATCGATTCGTCCCCAAACACCATAAAAATATCTGAACAAATCGCAGATGTTGTGCAGCTCTCTATCTTCAATCATAGATTCATGGGCATCGCCGAACAAATGGGTCGGACTCTACAGAGAACCTCCATTTCTACGAATATCAAGGAGAGGCTCGACTTCTCCTGTGCTTTGTTTAGTCCCGACGGTGGACTTGTTGCGAACGCCCCTCACGTACCCGTGCATCTTGGAGCCATGTCGAGCACTGTTCGATGGCAACTGGAGTATTGGGGCGACGATCTTCATGAAGGCGATGTTTTGGTAACCAATCACCCATGTGCTGGTGGAAGCCATCTACCTGATATAACTGTTGTCACCCCTGTTTTTGATAATTCCAAGCTCGTCTTCTTCGTTGCAAGCAGAGGTCACCATGCAGAGATTGGTGGCATTACTCCCGGAAGCATGCCTCCTTTCTCTAAATCCATTTGGGAAGAAGGAGCTGCCATTAAAGCACTGAAACTTGTTGATAGAGGAATCTTCCAGGAAGAGAGAATCATCAATCTGCTCCGATCACCAAACTCCGATGAAAACTCTGGTTTTAAGATTCCAGGAACTCGTAGGCTCAGCGACAATCTATCTGATCTCAGAGCCCAGGTGGCCGCAAACCAAAGGGGAATATCCCTGATCAAAGAACTCATCGAGCAGCATGGATTGGAAACCGTTCAGTCCTACATGATTCACGTCCAGCGAAATGCTGAAGATGCCGTCAGGGAGATGCTGAAGTCAGTGGCTGCCACTCGTTCCTGCATCGTCGAGGAAGAGGACTGTATGGATGACGGCTCTGTCATCCATTTAAAGCTCTCCATCGATGCAAAAACCGGCGAAGCCACCTTCGATTTTAACGGAACCAGCCCGGAAGTCTATGGTAACTGGAACGCACCGCCGGCGGTAACAGCCGCGGCCGTAATCTACTGTCTCCGCTGCCTGCTCGACGTCGACATCCCTCTGAATCAGGGATGCCTGGCACCTGTAAAAATCTCCATTCCTGAAGGCTCTTTCCTGTCTCCAAGTGAGAAAGCTGCTGTTGTTGGTGGCAATGTGCTGACTTCACAGAGAGTGACTGATGTGGTACTCACAGCTTTCCAGGCCTGTGCGTGCTCACAGGGCTGCATGAACAATCTAACCTTTGGAGACAATAGTTTTGGATATTACGAGACAATTGGAGGGGGTTGTGGAGCTGGACCCAACTGGAATGGAACCAGTGGAGTTCAATGCCACATGACGAACACGAGGATGACGGACCCAGAGATTTTCGAGCAGAGATATCCGGTTTTGCTGCGGAAGTTCGGCCTTCGAGCGGGGAGTGGCGGAGCCGGGCGTTACAGAGGCGGCGATGGGCTTGTGAGGGAGATCGAATTCCGGCGGCCGGTTGTGGTGAGTGTGCTCAGTGAAAGGAGAGTGTTTGCTCCAAGAGGTTTGCAGGGTGGGGAGAATGGATCTCGTGGGGCTAATTATCTGATCAGGAAGGATAATAGGAGGGTTTATTTGGGAGGTAAGAACAGTGTTGAGGTGGAAGCAGGTGAGGTTCTTCAGATTTTAACTCCAGGTGGTGGAGGTTGGGGAGCTGCTTCCCACAGTACATAGGAAGGACTTCATAATATGGATATAACTTATTTGGGAATAGTGTTGGAATTATGATGTTTGGAAAACATGTAACAATGATTTACAGCAGCAGGATAAATTCAGAAATGGTCCAAATTTTTATTCTGAAATATTGATTCTGTCTTGTGGTGTGATGTGCTTTAATAAAATTTCAAATTTTAGCGTTGTCTTTATTGAATGCAGGTTTATTTTGAGTTATACCAAAAGGTCAAAGTTGTGGAAAAATGGAGTGCAGGTTTATTTCGAGCGTGGACTTCAGTAATATACCGTCACGTGTACTACACTGAGAGATTATTAGGGGTTTATTGAAGTAGAATCAAAGAGGTTATTATGAGGTTATTGAAGCGAAACCTAGAGGTTATTAGGGGGTTATAGCGGCTTTATTGAAGCGATTATTAGAATTGTCTTGTGGGAGTTATTGAAGTGTAATTACGGAGGTTGTTAGGGGTTTATTGGGGGGTTATTGAGACATTATTGAAGCGGTTATTGGAATTGTTCTATGGGTGTTATTGAAGTGAAATCGCAAATGTTATTGGGGCGTTATCGGGGGTTATTGAAGTTAATATCCTAATAAACTAAAATAATCCACTAATAACTCCACAATAATCTCTGCAGTTCTCTCTGCAGTTCGACTTAAATAACTCCAGTAAAAAAATTCATCTTTTTAATTTTTTATGAGGTGGACTCGGTGCAGCACACATGACTGCATATTACTGGAGTTTGCACATAAAAGTTGTGTCTGCAGGAAAACTTCTCCAAATTGTGATGATAATACCTTGATGGGTAAGAGTATGGGAATACCCATGTGAGAACGAGCTACAGCCGGAGAACCATTGGATCCCTTCAAAGGAGATCGAACATGTTTTAATTTAGATAAAAACATCAAAAAAAAAAAAAATAAATAAATAAAAGAAAAAAAAAGGTCCCAAACGGTTCTGAAGTTTTTTTATAAAATGAAGTCAAATAGATACAATGATACCACTTTAGATCATATACTGAAAATGGCCATAGAAACCATTAGAGCATAAAAGATGAGTTATATCCATAAATTTCTATTTCACATTTTTTTTCTCACTTGAAAATTTTATTATATGCTGATAACTTACGTGTGAATTGAATGTATTTAGGGTGTATTCACCTAAATATACCATAAATAAACCCTAAAATACCCCAAATTGTATGTACATTATCCACATCCACATGATATTCTCTCAATTTAAGACACTTTTTCACTATTTTACCTCAACCTACCAATAATCCTTACAAGAACAAAGTCCATCACTAAAATGATGATATCTGCTCCTATCCCTCACAACAATCTCCCTCCCATAGACTCTTGAAATAAGCTTAATAGCCAAATGACAATCCTCACAAACTCTCAAATTCTTCACTATCCTTATCCCAGCACCAGGAGCAGATTTCATCAAGCCGAAGGCAATGGCCAACCTCTCACTATGATAGCCCAGAGCAGTCTCCTTCTCCTCCTCCTCTATGTCGGCCAGCACATTCGTCGTCCGAGCGACATACCCTTCCTTCCTCAGCCGCTTCGCAATCTCTTCGAGCTTTGCATATATCAAATCGGTCTCAGGATTCGATCGGTCTCCCATCATGAAATCATAGATCTTGTTGCCCAGCTCCAACAGGCTGTGCCCAGGAGACTTCTTCACCCCTCCTTTGATCATACTCCTCCTCAGCCTTTGCACGTCCGCCCATCTGTTCCCGCCTGCATACAAATTAGACAGCAGGACGTAGTCGCCGCTGTGTCCGGGATCGAGTTCCGTGAGCCGGGTCCAAGCAAGCTCGCCGAGTCGAACTCGTTTGTGCATCGCACAAGCCCCAAGCAGGGTCCTCCAGACGACGGCATTCGGCTCCATCGGCATGTCTAGAATGAACTCATGAGCTTTATCGACAAACCCGGCACGGCCGAGGAGATCCACCATGCATCCGTAGTGCTCGATTCTGGGGACTAGGCCGTATTCATCTCTCATCTTGTCGAAGAACCGGAAACCTTCTTCGACAATGCCGCAATGGCTGCAGGCATAAAGGACTCCAACGAGAGTGATGTCGGTCGGCTTCAGCTTCTCGGTCTCCATTACTGAGAAGAACTGGAGAGCCTCTCTGCCGAAACCGTTGACAGCCAGGCCGACAATCAGGGAGGTCCATGAGACAACTGTTTTATGAGGCATCTCATCAAACACCTTGCGCGCATCGACTGCCACGCCGGATTTGGAGTATAGATCGATCAGAGCGTTGCCGACGTGCGAGTTATGATAAAGGCCGGACTTGATGATGTAGAGGTGAAGGCGGCGGCCGAGAGAGAGCGCGCCGAGCTCCGCGCAGGCAGTGAGAAGACTGACCATGGTGAATCCGTCTGGTTTAACGCCATCTTCTTCGTCCAATACCTTGATAAGAGCATCAATGGAGAAGAATGAAATTATATAATTTATTATTACTTACATATATATCACATTGTTTTACTTATTTACAAGCCAACCCCCAACTTACCCTTTTCACCACTTTTGCAACACTAGAATGCTCATTGGCTTTGTAAAAATGAGAGTTTTGAGTGAGAGATA
This sequence comes from Papilionanthe hookeriana x Papilionanthe teres, assembly GCA_022702705.1. Classification (NCBI taxonomy): domain Eukaryota; kingdom Viridiplantae; phylum Streptophyta; class Magnoliopsida; order Asparagales; family Orchidaceae; genus Papilionanthe; species Papilionanthe hookeriana x Papilionanthe teres. The sequence goes on from CM040436.1 coordinate 16,051,711, forward strand.
TGTAAATGCGTTGAGAAATTTAAGGCAAAGCAGGCAAGAATTTACACAATTCAGAAGAACACAGATATTTAACGATGTTCGACAAAGATGCATACGTCTTCGAGAGCAGAGCGGCGACTTTCTTTCCACTATTCGAAAAGAAGATGTATCACGAGTGATTACAACCATGTTCTGTAGCCTACCCACTATGTCTATTTATAACTGTAGAGTATAATATGTAATTACAAAATTACCCATGTACTAAACCGTGGGGTCTTGCCCCCGCACCCCCAACCCACATAATATAACTCCCCAATTTGTTGCTCCGCTCCAACATTTATTTCATATTAGATAAAAAGTCAGGGCTGAACCGAGTAATGATTTTGGGGTATTAATGTAAAATCATAATAGTTGTAGAGTATTTATGTAAAATATCTCTATTTTTCCTTTTTGAACTACCAACCTGTTGGAAGAGCGTGAGGGCCTCATTGGGTCGGCCATTCAACGCGAAGCCATTGATAATAGAGTTCCAACTAACAACATTTCGCTCAGGCATTTCCTCGAACATCTGGTGCGCGGACTCGAAAAGCCCGCAAGCTCCATAGAAATGCAGGAGGGAGTTCTGCACGAAAACAGAGGAGACATGGGCGTTCTTAACGGAGAGAGAATGAACGGACTCGCCGTGCCGGAGGTCGAGGAGACGAGCGCAGGCCTTGAGGAGGAAAGGGTAGGTGTGGGAGTCGGGGGGAAGGGAGGCGGCGTGCATGCGGCGGTGGAGGAGGAGGGCGGGGGAGGGATGAGGGCTTTCGGAGTAGCCGCGGATCATGGTGTTGAGGGTGAAGAGGTTAGGGTTGGGGAGGAGGGAGAGTAGGAGTTGGGCGTAGGGGAGGGGAGGGGAGGGGAGGGAGATGAGGGAGAAGATGAGGTGTTTGGTGAGGAGGGGATGGGAGAGAGGGATGCCGGAGCGGATGGAGAGGGCGTGGGTTTGGCGGAGGTGGGGGAGGGAGGTGTGTGTTCGGAGAAGAGCGATGAAGCGGCGGAGGGATGGATGGGTTACGCCGGCGGCGGCGGCGGCGGTGGGGGAGATTTGTTGGTCTTGCATTTGGCCATTTGTAAGATTTCCTTATAAAAAACTTATAATGAATGGTGAATTATAAGATATTAGGAGGGTTGATATTGCCATTTTTTTTATATTTTGGGGGGTTTAATTGTAAATATTTAAGTTTAGGTGGTGGGGGGTGATATTTCTTAAAATTATTATATTTGGAAAAAGAGAGATTTAATATATATATATATATATATATATATATATATATATATATATATATATATTGATGAGTAGTATTTTTAAAAATATTAATTTACTACAAGGCTACAAAGATTTAGTCAATTGAAAGTATTAATTAAGAAAATAGAATAAAATTTATTAAATTAGATTTAAATGATGTTTTAATATAAATAATTATTTTTAAATCTTGCCCCAACACTTAAAATCTTATGGTTATCTGATTAGGGTTGTCAAGATGACTATTTGTTCGTGAACAACTGGTGTTCGGCTCGCAAAGCAAACGAGCCAAACACGAGCTGAGCCTCATCTCGCTCGTGTTTGGCTTGTTTAACCCCTACAGACAATATAAATTTAGCTAACGAAATTTTTTTTAGCTCCAATTCTTATAACTCTTCTAAGAGATTTTGTTTCAAATTTGACTTTTTGAAAACTTTCGATTGTGTCGATAGTTTAAAGACTATCGAAACTTTCTTATGGAGTTATCTTTATTATTAGTTTATATATAAAGATGTTGTCAAGGGCCTATGGAAGAATATTTATTTTATGTTTAATAACTTATTGCATCATAACTCATGGGATAGTGAGTTACGTACTATTACTTAGTATTCTAAATTCTAGCCTAAACTTTATCACGGTTTCGGTCTCGTCAACCGTGATTATTAATATGATTTGCGAGACCAAAATCATTTAGAGATATTAAAATTCTAACTCTTAGGTTTCCGCGGGTGTTTTATGAAGTTATTTGTATGATAGATGGATGTTGGCTATAAATAGCTCTATCTTTAACTATATTGTGCTCAACTCATTCATAATATCCTTATTATGTATGACTAAAAATATTGTCCTTGGCTTTGTCCTAATCACCATGCACATTAAAACTACTACTCTATTGATGAGCTTATAGAGGATAATTCAGAAAATTCTTAACTTTTGCATAAAACCCCTCCACAATTTATTATATAGTATTTTGCTTTTGTTGCCTACTTATGGAAAAAAAAAATTGTGTGCGTAAAACATACGCAGCGCTGCGTACGTCCAAGAGATTACATGAATGTTACATGGATGTTACATGAAAATTATTTTCGCGTTTTATCCCTTGTAACATTCATGTAACCTTCTTATTTTTACAGGTTATAGGTAGGTTACATAGAGATTATACATATGTAACAACCTCCTATTGGATGACGTACGTAGCGCTGCGTACGCTTTACGTAAGTAAATTTTTTCTCTACTTATGAGCCACAGTGGAGCTCTATTTTGTTCTATTTTTGGCTTTGCTTTTATAATACTTGGTGGTATTCATCTAAGCCACATGGAAAATACCATCATGGCAACTTTAAATGTGATTTATGACAACAAAGGGTCATAAATGTAAATATCAAACATTGATGTTACATGTGTAAATACATAGGAATTGTCTGGTATATATGTAAATTTTCCGAACTATATATATAAAAAAAAATTATTTCTTCAACTATAGCAAATTAGAACCACAATCTTTTGACCACCATTCTGATAGAAAAAATAATAATAATCAACATTTATTTTAATTAAGAACAACAATCTATTGAGAAACACACGTAGTACTCAAATCTTTAATATCACGTCAAAAATTGTAAATACGAAAGTTTGAGTGCGGAGATATGTAAATACATAAGATTTGTGTTCTGCTATGTAAGATTCCCTAGAGAAATACTTTGCTTGTGCAGAACATGTTACAATCATAGTTTTATGTGTCAAAGTAGAAAACATTCATCTAACATAAAGCAGAAACATTCAGACTCAGAACACATCACTCACAAAAAAGAATAAACTATGACAAAGTTTTGGAGAAATCTCTAAAACAGAGAGTTAAGACAATTCCTAAACAAAAATCATGCAGCATTAATCATATGGGATCTGAATGTAAGCTGCATCACAGGCAAAAGGCACATCAGCATACATACCTCCCAGGGCGCAACGAATACACTCGAGAACGGTGAAGAGGTAGGCGAAGGCAATGGCGGTCCAGAAATGCATCCCGATCTTGCCCCAGTAGATCGCGAGTGGCATCCACCGGCTCACCGTGCCGATCACCTGAAGGGCGATCTCGAGAAGCATACCCATGACGACGTGGAACCTGAAGAAGTGAGGCCATTCCTTTCTTCTCACAACCCCGAGATAAGCCACGAAGAAGTAAGCCATGAGGAACCAGCCCGGGAGGCTCCCTATGAACCTCAGGAAAGGGTAGGTCAGGAACTCGAAATCCTCCAAGAATGGGTGAAGATGGTATGCGGTTTCGGCGTACATCCATGTCTCATGAAGAGGCATCAGGTAGGGTATGCATGCTAGGGTCCTCCACCACCATCTGGGCTTCCTCGTCATCGCAGGGTAGCGGTAGCTAGTCGGAACATCCTTCGATGCTCTCGGGGAAACCGAGTTTCCTCGATGGTTCCGGTGAAAAATGGAGGGCAGTGTTCTCGGAAATGCTCCACGACATCCAGTAGACACGGGTGATGCATTTGAGAGGGTGGGGGTGGTTTTAAGAAGTGATCCTGTCGTCGGAAAATCAATTGAACCATTGCCATTATTTTTATGAAATGATTACATAAAAACCAGTTCATTCCTGTGTATTTACATGTCTAACATCTTATCCATGCATGAAAACTTGTGTTTCAGTCTTTAGAAGTTAAAATAGCGGTATCTTTGATGTGATACAAGAGATTCGGGCGGTATAAATGGAACAAAAATGAGTTTAAGTGTTAGAAAGGTATATACATAGAAATGAGTGATAAGTATGTAAGTGCCCATAATGAAGGACATTTATATACATACCACCCAATCCATATACATGTACATATCTAACACCAAAGCTTCAAATTTTTACCAATGCAAGAAAAAGGTAAACTAGTGGTATTTTTTATGCAAAATGAAACATGTAAAAAATTTAAGTTCAGGTGGTGGATGTGTAAATACATAAAATATGAGTTGTATGTATGTAAATCATCCAAATAATAACTCAGATAGAGATAAACACATACCTCTTGAATGAAAGCCCTGAGTAGTTTGAGGAGCTCCACTCCAAATTTTAAATCTTGAATGTTTTGTAGGTGAAGAGAGACATTTTGGCTCAAAAGGCCCAGATTTCACTGGTATGCGCCCAGATGTCGCCAAACATCCATTAAGAATCATCTCCAAATAAACTAGAAAAAATTATTAGACTATAAGATAGAACAACCAAGAACAGAAACAGCATAAGGAAGATTTATATATACACCACTTGATTTCTATTTATTGACATATCTAACAACTAAACGTTGATTTTTACATATATATCAACTTACCTATGTATGATAAGATGTATTTCACTTCTTAAAATTTAAAGAAGTCATACTTCTATGTGATATGAAAGATTTTGGTGATATAAATCTAAAAAGTAAAATTGAGATGATAGATATGCAAATACATAGGAATTGGGTAGTATTGTATGTAAATGCCCGAGAAAATAAACAGTTACTTCACCTGCAGCATTAATCGATATTTAAGGGATGCTCATTTAACAAAATAGTGTCACTATTTGTCCAAGTAAATTAGTGGTATTTTCATCTAATAAAATACAAATAGATTATTTTCTTATAAGAATAGAAGATCGACGAGAATGTATAAATTGTAATGTCATTCTAAGTGATGATTTAAGTACTTAACATCGATTATTAGTTCTATATTTTAAGTTGAAGAGTTGTAAAATAAATAATAATAAGAATCATCATCGTACAATTAGATGGGATACCTTAAAGATACAAATAAAATTATTTTTATTAGTAAAATTCAATATTTCAAAATTGGGGATGTCTATGAAGAAACAAATTCTATGTAGAATAACGTAACAAATATTATTAAACAATTGACAAAAACTGTGTTTGGAGAATAAAAAAATAATTATATAAATAAAAATAGTTGGTGTTGGAATAATAACGTGCAAGAAAAGATAAAATATAATAAGTTATGATATAAAAATTGGTTTAAATGTAAAAACTTAGAGAACTGAAAAAAAATATCAAACGGCCCGCAGGAAGTCTAAAAGTTGTGACGCTAAAAATTTTGTTTTTAGTGATCTTTATAATAAATTAGATACTAAGGAGGGTGAAAAAATATATGTATAAACTAACCAAACAAAAGAGAAAAGGAAAGTAAAAATTTAACTCAAATAAAATGTATTAAAGATGAAAATCAGAAAGTGCTTTCTTAGAAAAACATTTTCAACATAGGTGGTTGAGTTATTTTGAAAAACTTTCTAATGAAGTTTCTGAAAATATGATTGACCTTAGATATCTTAATATCGTTAATAAAAATAAAATGTTCCATTTTCACCGTCGCATTAATCAAAAATAAACTAACAAGACTTTAAAGAAAACCAATGGTGGAAAGTCCGTAGAACCTGATGATATCACAATTGAAGGGTGGAAATATTTAGAAGATTTGAGAGTTTATTGGCTTGTTAAACTCTTTAATATTATTTTAAAAATAAAAAAAATGACTAATGAGCGGAGGAAGAGTATTTTGATCTTCATTTTTAAGAATAAAGGGGATGCACAAGAGAGTGCAAATCATAAAGTAAGTTAATGTGTAAAAATTTAAATTTATGGGAGAGAGTAATTGAATATAAGTTAAGATGTATTGCAAAGATTTCTCATAATCAATATGGATTTATGTCGGGCAGGTCTACAATGGAAGCTATACATTTATTGAGAGGTTTGACGGAGAAGTTGATCTACGTATGATTTTTATTGATTTAGAAGAAGCTTACGATAAGGTTCCAAGAGATATCCTTTGGAGAGTTCTTGAGAAGAAATGTGTTGATATGTATATTCAAGTCAGTAAAATATGTATACTAGAGCTAATACTTGTGTTCGACCTGAAGGAGGATTGACCAAATAATTTCTTATTTCTGTTGGATTATATCAGGGATCGGCTTTAAGCCCATATCTTTTTGATTTAGTTATGGATGGTTTTATTGGAAGTCTACGGGAGGACGTACCTTGGAGCATGTTTTTTGCTGGTGATATCCTTCTCGTGGATAAGATGAGAGAAAAAGTTTAGGAAAAACTTGAATTATTGAGGTCTACATTGGAGTCTAAAGACCTTCATTTGAGTATAACTAAAACTGAATGCATGAAATGTAATTTTAGCAGTAGTAGCTTTAGTGACAAAAATGTAACTATGGATGATCAAATTATTAGAGGGTGTGAATGCTTTAGATATATCGAGTCTATTATTCAAAGTAATGGTGATATAGATGAGGATATTATTAGTATAATTCAAGTTGGATGGTTGAAGTGGAAAAATGCTTAGAGCCCATTGTGTGATAGAAAAGTATCACTTAGACTGAAAGGAAAACTTTATAAGATGGTTGTGAGCTGCAATGCTATGGCGCTGAATGTTGGCCTTTAAAAGAGAAGCATAAAACTAAGTTAAGTGCTGTCGAGATGAGAATGGTTAGGTGGATGAGAGGCTTTACACTTAGAGACAAAATGTGAAATGAATATATTCGTGATAGGGTTAGTGTAGCTTCAATGGCAGACAAAATTAGAGAGAGTCCTCTTAAATGGTTTGGTCACATTAAACGTCGACCATCTGATGATACGATTAAGAGAGTAGATGTTTTAGATTCGACTTATGTTAAGAAAGACAAAGGTAGACCTAGAAAGACTTGGGCATATTGTATAAAAATGATCTTATTTTATTAGAATTAAATAAATATATGACACTCAATAGGACGCAATGGAGAAAAATGATTCATGCAGCCGACCCCAATTAGTGGGATAAATGTTTTGTTGTTACATACATACAACCCAATTCATATGTATTTATACATCTAATATCGTGTCTTGGAGGCAGTGACCCGAAAGGGTGAGCATGTCGTGGAGACAGAGACCCGACGAATAGGTGTGCTGTGGACGCAGTGATCCGAAAGAGTTAGCATGTCGTGGAGACAGCAACCCGACGAATAAGTGTGTCGTAGAGGCAGTGACCCAAAAGAGCGGCATGTCGTGGAGACAACAGTCTGAATGACGAGCGTGTCGTCAAGGCAGTGACCTGAAAGATGGGTCTTTCGTGGAGGCAGTGGCCCGATGAATAAGTGTGTCGTGAATGCAACGATCCGACGGATGGATGTGTTGTAAAGACAGTGACCCAGACGAATACTCGTGTCGTGGAGGCAGCGGCCCAAAAGAATTTGTGTGTCGTGGAGGCAGTGACCCGCAAGAATGGGTGTGATGTAGAGACAGCGACCCGACGGATGCGCGTGTCGTGGAGGCATCGGCCTGATAGATAGATGTGCCGCGGAGTCAGTGACTCCAAAGGGGGTTGGCGTGCCGTGAAGGCAACGACCCGAAAAATGAGTGTGACTTGAAGGCAGTTGTCTGAAAGATGGGTGTGTCGTGAAGCAGTGACCCGAAAGAGGTAATGATTCTTACTAAGGAGAATCATATAAATGGGGTGAGTGTATGAACGGACACTAAAAATGCAAGAAGTATGTGATAATAGCTATGCAAGATGTCATGTGAGACATATAGCAAGAGAGATGTCATTTTCGGTTGCCTGGGGTATAGGACGTCGCTAGAGAGACTTACACATTGCCTCAATAATGACCAAACACACATAAAAATGCAAACACATAAAAGGTATAGTACACCATGCAAGCAAACAATCGGACATTAATGCACATGCAAAACATACACTATGCAAGTGGTTGGTCAACCGGGTCGGGCGGCCAGCCAGATTGCTTGACCGGGTCAAGGCGACAGGTCAACCCAAATGGTCAGTCAACCGAGCCAGAGTAGTCGGTCGAGGCAATGTGCTAAGCTGACCGGGTCAGGCGGCCATCAAGGCAAAAGGAGAAGTGGATCGAAGAGCGGTCGGTTCGAAGCAGAAAGTGATGTCGAATGGGCCGGAGCGACCGGTCGAGGTAAAAAGTGATGTTCATCGGGGCGGAGCGACCGGTCAAGGCAAAAGTGATGTCAACCGAGTCGAAGGAAGTCGTTTGAGGCAAAAAGTGAAATGCATGAAATGCGACATGATATGGTGCAAGTGATCACAAACAATAGTGGGTCATACTTATGTTAATGATCTCACATAGGTGCCTAAGGTTTAGCACTTTGATGTACGACATGCCGCCTCCTGCTTTGGCGAGGTATGGAAGAGTTTACCTCTGGGTCTCCAAAAGGAAAACCTATCTACGATATTGTGAAATTAGCTAGTTACAAAGTTTTTCTTATTTCATAACTCTTTGTGATTTTGCAATGTGAGCTAGCTGCAAAGCTTTTCTCACTTTGCAAAATTCAAACATCCTAACCCTTCCAAGGAAAGTTGAGAAAGTCAAAGCAAGAGGAAATTAGGATTTCAATCCATTAGGATTTATGTCTAGGTTTCACAACAATAAATTGTTTTGCTCCGCAAGGGGTTTGCCCATGCATGTGATTCTTAACTCAAGCTTTCCTCTAGGAAATCAACGATCAATCCAAGAGAGTGTGGTCGCGCCGACTAATGTCGGCCGACCAACTCACCCCGTGTGGGCAATCGGACCACAACGCCTAGCCTAAATCTAATCCTAAAGTTGGCTAAGAAAGAAAAAGCAGGTGTTGGGGATGTTATACCCTCGCAGTGATCGCTTGATGTCCCAGGCTCGTGTTCTGGATGAATCTCTCCTAACGGTAGAAGAGAAGTCGTTCACGGCTCTTTACAATGTGACGACGTCACCGCCCGCCAACGGCGAGCTCAGGCGATGCTTCCGGCCGAAAGAAAATGAAAACCGGCAAAGTCGTCGGTGGCTCAAGTAGTCGGGCGTAAGGGAATGAAGAGGCAAGATTGCCGGCGTCCCGGGTTGCCTGCCACAAGGGAAGGAGATCAGCGAGGGTCTCCGATATCACGAGAGAGAGAGAGTGAGCCTTTGGGCTGCTTACAGGCGGAGAGTACCTTCGGGCCAACTGTCTCGGGCCAAAAGAAGGTGGCGCGGTGCGGTGACCGGCGAGGGTAGCTCGGGCCAAGAGAAGGGGCGATGTGCCCGAGGTTCCTCGTGCGAGGAAAATCCTGAGAGCCTCGTGTCGGACGCGAAACGGAGCGCCGGTGGGAGGAAGCTGCGAGAAAGCTCGGGTTCGGGTCCCCCGGCCGAACTTGCGAAGGCGGGAGAGATAGACCAGCTGCTCGAGTGAAAGCCCTCGGATCGGAGCTCCGGCACGGAGAGGAAAGCCGTCTGTTGAGCGCTCGCCGGCGAGCTTCTGGCGACAGCAGTGGAAACTGCTGTTTTGGCAAAGAGTGAGGCTAGGGCACGCGATAGTCCGTCCGTCCCGGGGCGAATTATTCCATCCGGAGCACACGTACGCAGCTGGGTGCGGATTTTAAGGGTACCAGGTGGGTATTGAATAGGTATTGGATGGGTATTGGGATTATAAGGGTACTGGATAGGTATTGGATGTGTATTGTGCATTGGGTATTGGTTATTAGGTGGGTATTGGATGAGTATTGGAGGGCATTAGATGGGTATTTGGGGAGCTGCGTGCGTACTGCTTACGATCTCCGTATAGAATAATGGCTCCCGTCCTGGAGACAGTGGCGTGAGTGTTTATAAAGTTTTATTATTATTATTACTTTTATTTTTCTTAAAGCCTTGAATTATACATTGTTGGTTCGTGCACGAAAACATAATAATATGTGTGTCTTACTTAAGTAAAATTGGCATTTTAGATGTGGTCAAGTAGTCCGTTTCGTCGTCCGGAATTGTCCAGACAAATTTTATCGATAGACGAGCCAATTAAAACCAGTTTTGAATGTAAATTAACGAATGAGTTGAATACATACCGGGGTCACAAGTGATATATGGAAGGGTCACATGCAAATATAGCCCCATAATTAATATCACAAGCCAAAAAAAAAATAATAATAAATAAAAACAAAATTATCTGATTAGAAATATTCTTATCATCTAGTTTCAGCATCAATTATAGTATGAATGCTTTTCAAAAAATTGTCGTCGAAACATACATTTTTCTACTGGTCCTGGTTAGTTGTGGTGACAGCTTTCTATTTGCAGTCTAACTTAAAAAAAAAAAAATCATAATAGCCAGCACAATTTTTGAACATCAAATTATTTTTCAGCAGCTTATTATTAAGTTGTAGCTGCTCTACACAAACCTTTAAAAGAATAAAAAATAGTGAATAATGGAACTTTTTATGTAATACTTAAAATTTAACGCATTGACATACATACCACCCAATTCCTATGTATTTATATATCAAACACCTAAACTTTAATTTTTTACATTTATACCGCTCAGAGCTTTCATATCACAATAAAAATATCATTATTTTAATTTTTAAAAAGTGAAATAACGGCGGATACGTAAAAGTTGAAATATAGTTGTTAGATAGGAAAACACATATTAAGTGGTTTTCATGTAAATCTTTCTAAAGTCCACCTAATCATGCATGGCTATTGAATAATAGGGGCATTTACATACATACCACCCAATTTAATTTATTTACATATATACCACCCAATTTAATGTATTTACATATGTAGCACCTAAACTTTTCTAGAACTCCAATCTTTTGGCAATGCAGGCACCAACCTCTTTAACCTGGACCAAAATTGTAAATAAAAATTTACATAAATACCGCATATTTCTTATGCATTTACATATATAACACCAAAAATTTGATATTTACATTTATAAGGCTTTCGTATCATAAAACTATGCATGGGAAGTTGCATTCACGTTTAAGAAGTTAGTAATAATGATATTTTTGATGCGATGTTAAAGATTTGTATATACAGCAGAAGTTAACGACACGAATCTCAAAGAGAATGAATGGCCTAAAATAAAGAACCTCCCCCAATGCCAACAAGTAGCCATCAAACTGATGAAACCACGTCTCTGAACCCGGGACGAATATGAAGATTGAGCCAGGGCCACCGAGGAAAAAGACAAAGACAAACACAAAGACGAAGATTGATTGCTCTGAAATAATGGGGTTTTGTTTGTTTGGAATGTATTCATGGAAGCCATTACTACTTTTGTTTGTTTGGATACAAACAAAGTGAATATTAATAATTTTAATCAATGAACATATATATATATATATATATATATATATATATATATATATATATATATATATATATATATATATATATATATATGAAAGCTTGGATCCATTATGTACTCGAGTCGGCTCGATTACCGCCATAGCTTAGAAAGGAAAGACCAAGTTAACCTCTTCGCGTTGAAGGGAGCGAGTAAAAATACAATGGTGGTTATCGAATGGGCATAAGAAAGGGACAGAGGTACATATTTTCGATAATTATGATGTAAATCCATATATTTTAAGTGGTAAGTAGGGCTGCCAAAAAAGCTTGTTATTTGTGAACGAATAACTCGTATTTAACTTGTTAAGAAGCTCGTGTTTGATCGTTCGTGAGATAAATGAGTTAAATAATTACAAATTTCTTAAACTCAAATTATATTTCAAATGAGAAAACATGGCGCCATTTCAGCGCAAATTTATTTATATTAAAAATCATTGGAAATTACATGCTTACATCATAAATAATTCATCAACATTTTAATAAATAATAAAAATAAAAATAACAGTATTATCTATCACAAAGATTGATCCGATGATCTCCACGCGTGTCAATATTGACCGTCCATCACATTCATCTTCCCCATCACTCTCTCCGCATGCTCCCGAATCACCACCCAGGCCTCCCTCACATGCCGCTCCTCCGTCAATGTTCCGCCGGCGGCGAACCTCATCACATAAACCCCTCCGATCACCGCATGCGTCATGTAAACCTTCCCCTCCTCATTCACGCTCTCCAACACCCTCCGATTCACCTCATTCACCACCTCCCCTTCTTCCCCGCACAAAACCCTAAAACAAACCGTCGAAAAATACCTCGGCACCACCACCTCGAACCTCCGATCCAATCTCACCAAACCCTCAAAAACCTTCGCGATCCTCACGTGCCCTCTCAGGAACCCCCTCAGATTCGCCGCTCCATACCCCCTCAACACCATCCACATCTTCAGCGCCCTAAACCGCCGGCTCAGCGCGATCTGCCAGTCTTTATAATCCACCACCTGTTTGGAATCCGTGGCCCTGTTTCTCAAATACTCCGGATTCGTAGAAAGCGATTCGATAAGCGCGGCGGGGGTTTTGACCCAGAGGCAGCAGCAGTCGAGATTGTTGAAGAACCATTTGTGCGCATTGAAGCTGAATGAATCGGCGAGCTCCACGCCGTCGATGAAGTGGCGGAATTCGGGGCAAATGCAGGCGCTGCCGGCGTATGCGGCGTCGATGTGGAGCCAGATGCCGTATTGGGAGGTGAGTTGGCCGAGTTCGGGGAGACGGTCGACGGCGGTGGAGGAGGTGGTGCCGACAGTGGCGCAGAGGTAGAGTGGGGTGAGTCCGGCGGAGATATCGGAGAGGATGGCTGGGAGGAGGGCGGCGCCGGTGAGGGAGAAGGAGTCGGAGAGAGTGGTTTTGATGGTGCGGAAGTTGGCGGAGGGAATGCCCGCGATTTGAGCCGCTTTTTTAAGGGCACAGTGCGTTTGATCGGAGGCGTAAACCACAAGCTGGGAGATGTCGCTGTTTTTAAAACAAGTACAAGGGTTAGTTTGTAAATAACGATAAATACATGTGCTAGTTTGGAAAATATTAGATGAATGACACGTATTGCATTGCATAAGTACACATCATTTTGATGTTGTGAATCTCTTTATATTATTCTCTACGTGAAAATATTCTTATGTTTAGGTTCTCTTTAGAAGCTTATTAAAAAATAGTTGTGATGTTGCTGAAAATTAATATGATATTCAAAAAGCTGCAGTAGTTAGATCGTAGCTAGAAAAATGTCACTCAGACCTAGTCAAAGTAGGTGAAAAAACACAATTTTAGCTCTAGTTTTTTGAAAAAATCTATCAAAATGTACTTTACTCAAACAGACAAAAATGCAATGTTACCGCTCCAAACAGACCCTAATTAATGTGTATGGAATGTGGTGCAGATGCATTGATGCATTTGTACATTATTATTATTATTATTATTATTATTATTATTATTATTATTATTATATTACTGCATCTCTATGATTATCATATATACGTTAATCTTCTGTAATATCTTATAATTGTGTATAAGATATGATGTGATTCACGCCATCAAGCATCTGCATTTAAATGAAAAACATAATATTTTGATTTTAAAAGGATATTATTATTATTTTTTCTATTATACGGAGTGACATTCTCTACAAAATAAAAATATAAATATTATATTGTTATCTAAAAGAATATAATTTTAATTTGATATAAAACACTCCTTTTTTATATAAAAAAAAATTAAAAATATATAATCAACTCACCATCCTCTTGCGATTGCGCGATCTCTCGCAGCCGCAAGCGTGCAGAGAATAGCCTCACAAGTAGTACCCTGCAGCACACCGCCACCGCCGCCGGAGAAGAGGAACTCCGACGGCAAACAGAGCAGCTTCGCGAGCCAATCCATAACAACACTCTCCAGCTCCGTCGCCGCCGGCGACGACATCCAATTGAATCCCACAACGTTAAAACCGGTGCTCAGCATCTCCCCGAGGAAAGCCGCGGTGCTTCCGCTGGACGGAAAGTATGCGTAGTAATTGGGACTCATCCAGTGCGTTATGCCGGGAATGATACAGCTCGTCACATCGCTGAGAATATTTTCGATGGATTCTGGTTGGTTCGGGGCGGATTCCGGGAGGAGTTTGCGGAGATAGCCGGCTTCCACCTGGCTCCGAACCGGGTATTTGGCTATGTTGGTGTAGTAATCGGCGATAAAGTCCACGACTTTGTGGGCGTGGTGGCGGAATTCTTCGGGGTCGAGAGGGTGTTGGAGGCAGTCGGCGGTGGCGCCGGCGACGGGGAAGTCGTTGGTGTTGAGGCTGCCCATTGTTTGGCTGTTCAGGAAATGAGAGGGAGAAGTGGGGGTGGGATGAAGTTGGCGGGGGGAGAGGGGGGATTATATAGGTGGCGGTGTGTGACGCGGAAGGGAGGGCGGCAAGCGGTAGGTGTTGAATTCTGCGCGTTTGGGAAACGCACTAATGGAGTATATTGGTGCGTTTTGGAATGATGATTAGGCGAAATATTTCCATTTTAGGGTTGTGATGCGTTGAACTTAGACTATATTGTTGTTTTATGCGCTTGTGTTAATATTATTTATTTATTACATAATATTACATGTTAGGCCCTTTTGGGGTGGTGGTGTGGTGGCTGTGCAATACCGCACTAAAGTTTTTTCTGTTTGTAAATTACGTTCTGACAGTTTTTTCAAGATACCGCTGCTAAAATCTGTTTTTTCTCACTGGTCCTGACTAGGTGCAGTGACAGTTTTCTAACTGAGGTCTGACTTAAAAAGCAAAAATAAAATAAAATAAAATAGTCACCGCAGTTTTTTAGCATTAGATTATTTTTCAGCATCGCAGTTAAAATTGATCCTAAATGAAGAACCTTAAGATGTCAAGTTCTAACGAAAAAATTTACTTTATGTCATAAAGTAGGGCACTTATGAAAGGAGATGGTTGATGGGCGGCGATCGTATGAATAGTTATCGGTTCGAATGAAGGAGCGAATATTACGCACGAAGTCTGGATGAATCAGGACTCGATGTACAATAATATTGTTATCATTTACACGTAGTCTGAATGCATTCGTACTTGTCACATAATAATTTTTTAGGGGTTGAATTTATGAATTCTTACACTGTTAAATCATTAGATAATTAATTTAGTGGGTTTATTTAATATTTTAGCTGTATTTATAAATTTTTTGTAGTAATAGTTTATTTACTTTAAGGTTCCACGTGTGAAATAGACACGTTTTATGTTCGTAAAGCACCATAGATCGTGTCAGATTGGGTTGGTAAAAGGTTGGTGGGTCAGAGTTGCGTCCTTCAGCTGAGAAGTTAATTCTTTTTGTAAAATAATATTAATTAATTAATTAATTAATTAATTAATTTCTATGCCATTGATATGATAATTTTTTTTTTATTTTGTAAAAAATATTTTTGTTTTTAATAAAAAAAAAGCCAGAAGTGATTCTTAATTAGGGGTGTAAAAGAGCCGACTTTGAGGGGGGAAATTTTTACATCAGGACTTCGCACGTAGAACTACGTGCGTAGGCCTGTAAAATCGTGCCACGTGGCGCGCATGAGCAAAAAAATATCATTCGGCCAGAATAACACAGGGAATATTCCCTTCGTCTTATTCATGTGTTATTGTGTGTTATTCGAGTGTTATTGTATGTTATTCGAGTGTTATTACGCTCACTAGAATATTCCCAGTGTTATAATAACATAATAACACATGAATAATATATGAATAACACACAATAACACATGAATAACACGGGGGAATATTTCCTGTGTTATTCTGTTTTTTTTTTCGACACGCAACACGTGGTGCGATGTTACTGGACTCCGCAGGTAGCTCTACGTGCGGAGTCCTGTTGTAAAAAAATAATGTTGTTCGTGTTCAACTCGTTAATATATCGATCATAAAAAAATTTATTTGTGTTTGACTCGTTTGCTTAGCGAATCAAACATGAGCATCTCGCGATAACAAACCATTTTACGTGTAGTGGCAAGATTTCCTTATTTTTATTTATATTAAAAATTCATTTAAATAGAATTTAATATATTTTTACTCTATTTTTAATTGATTATAAATTTATATAGCCTTATAGTCAAATAAATTATTTTAAAATAACGAGATAACCTTGATTTTTAGACTTTAGATGAGCTGTGAAAACTATATTTTAATGAGAATGTAAATAGTTGTTAGGATATGGTTTTAAAAAGCTTAAGATATCTTACAATAATGTGAAATTAATTTTTTTATTAGAATTTTATTTGCTGGTGATTAGCCAAAAGAAGAAGATATACTTAATGGAAAGTATAGTTTTGAGAGGTCAAACCTATTTTAAAAATATAGAGACCAATGTGAAGCGACGAACATCATCTATCGCTTACAAGTTCTTCGACGCGTCGGTGATGTACATCGAGATGTTTGGTAAGCATTTTCTGCTCGAGGAATAAGAGATTGCTCGTGTAATCTGTAGTTTATAGCGGATCTCTTCAACTGGACCAGAGCACATATCTTATTTTATCTGTCTGTTGGTTCTTATGCAACGCTCAAACAATAATTAAACACTTTACCGTTGTGAATTCTCTTGCATGCATCAGAACGAAATATATGTTAACTTTAAAATTCATTTGACCATTCAATTAACGATCAACAACTTTTCTTTGTGCTTCAACGACTTAATTTGGACTTTATTAGACTTAGATTGTTCATCATGTTAAGCGGTTTGGTCAACTGACATTAGACTTGCCAAAATCAGGGTCCAAATGATCTCGATTTCGAATATTGAAGATCCCTTAATGCATCGAGTTTCATATTTTGATAAGAATTTATTGATGACACATCAATTGGCCCTCTATTTCGGGTGATGCTGCTTGTATCTTCCGAAGATATGAAGCAAGTATTGAAAAATATAACTTCAGATATTCTAGACATCCATACGAAAGAGATTTGAGTTCTAGAGATGCCAATAATGTGCTAGATATTTTATTATTTCGACGCCGTCACTATCAGTAGCGGTCAAACGCACATAAGCACGTAGGCACGCATGTCAGATGCATGGGTACTTCCACACAAGCAATTGAGCACAATGTGTATGAGAGTGTAATGGGATCCACAGATGCATACGAACAAGAGAGGGGATATTAATAAATCTGCGTATGTCATCCATACGTGAGCTATGTACGGACGACAGACGCAATACATCTACGTAAAATTTAAAAACAAAAACACGTCACCAGAGTATTGTGTCTGTCATTCGTACGTAGCTCGTGTACAGATGATATACGCAAAATTTCCTCGTGTCAATAATATCTGATTAGAAAAATGAACATTTTATAAATTTAATAAATAATATTTAATCATCATTTTAACATAGAGCCGTTGGATAAATAATTATTTTTTATTTAAATTAATTTTAGCACAAATTACACGATGGTTTGCTTCCAAAGTTGTTATAACTAATTTCAGTATTATTTTCTTGAATACGATATTTGCCCAAACGCGCCATTCTTTTGCCGCCACGTCATCTTTCTCAACAACCACTAAAGAAAGTACTTGATTCGAAGAATAACACGTGGCGGAAGTATAGCCGAACAAGTGCCAGCTCAGCCCTCATTTGAATTCTTCCTGAGCAACGTTGGCTCAACAACCCACTACATAATAAATAACACTATGCTTCTAAATGTCTGATCGGATCGGATCGGATCGGATCGGGTCGGACCTGTCGGTTCAAATGGTTCAATTGTGAACTGATCATTCGACGGTTCAGTCCAGCAATTAGGGGTGTAAACGAGTTAAACACGAGTGAGCTCAAACTCAACTCGTGTTCGGCTCGTTTATATTTCGAACTCAAAAAGTGTGTTTGTGTTATGCTGGTTTGCTTACATGAGCCTAACACGAGCTGTTCACGAACAAAGAATTATTTTAACAACCCTAATCACGTAACTATAAGATGTTAATGATTCATACAAGATTTAAAAATTATTATTTATATATATATAGAAAATTGATGAATAGTATTTCGAGCCAAAATGAGCAGAACACGAACGAAGAAATATTTGTTCGTGAACAACGAGCCGTTGATTCATCGAAACTCCGCGTGTAATATTCCCCGATAACTATACTTACACATAACTGCCTCTCTTTATGTCATAAAGTCGATAAAGAGGAAAAATTAATTTTTTGGTTCTTCATTTAATTTGCAACCAACATATCTCCCAATTTATCATGCAAAATGAGTAATTCAACATGACAAGTTCATTTTCTTCACTTTATTTACAATTAATACCTTATTAAATTAGATTGAGATGATGTTTTAATATAAATAAAAATTTTTAAATCTTGTCACAACTCTTAACATCTTATGGTTATATGATGATGTTTTAATATAAACGACTCTTTGTACGTGAACAACACGTGTTCGGCTCGCTAAGCAAATGAGCAGAACACGAACACACTTTTTGAGCTCGAAATATAAACGAGCTGAATACGAACGAATTATTAACATAATTAAAAAGCATAATAAATCAACTCGTACTTTAATGTTCCATGTATAGCTTGTTTATTAGAAAAGATATTACATTTGTTATCCAGATGTAAGATGACGTGATTCACATCATATCCTGTGCATAGCGAGAAAATATTACATAAGATTTAACGTATGTATGGCAACGAAAGAGATCACGAATACTTACATGCATCTGCACCATCATCTGTACATACATTAATTAAAAATAAGTAATATTTTCTCGTAGAGAATAATATGATGCGATTCATAACATCAATCCAATTTATCAAACTTAGTATTTTATCATATTTACAAACATATTTTCTTATCATTGTTTCTTATAATTATTTACCAACCAACCCTTATATTTCTTTTAAACATAGCCTCATCTCCCTTTTCATTCATTTATTACAAATAGAACTAAGAAAATAAACAAATAAATCATATTTTAAAGTATAAAGTCCAACATATCTATTAGAGAAAATATTACATATTTTATCTTGACGTGACACTAATTTAGTTGAAATAAAAAAAATTATATTAATTTTATATGTATATTATATGTTTATAACACTTGGTTATGCCCATTCGCTAACCACCATTGTAGTTTCGCTCGCTTCCTTCAACATGAAGAGGCTAACTTGGTCTTTCTTTTCTAATATTGAAAGCTATGGTTTTAATTGAGCGGAGTCGACTACATCATGGAACATAATTGGCTTAGTAAAATCATAAGTTGTTCAAGTTCGATTCGAGCTCGAGCCGAGCTTTCATATATATGTTCGTACTTGTCTTGATTAAAATTTTAATATTTACATTTGATTTGTATTTTACTTGTTTATATGAATTGAACAAAATAATAATAATAAATAAATAAAACATAATTTGCATATGAAATTGAAATTTGATTTTTCATGTGAAACTAGTAAATAAGCTAAAAATTAAAATATTATTAATAAATGATTTTACAAATATAAATAAGTAAGCAAATGTAATATAAACTTTCTTGCATTCTAATAATATGAATAATACTAACAAAATATTTCATTGTAATATATATATAATTTATATTTATATTAAATTATAATATAGTAATATTAAATATATAACTAAGTATGTTGTAACAAGTTAAACTTTATTTAAATTATGTATCAAATAAGCATATAGTATTTAATGAGTTATTTGTTAAACACTAAATGAGTATGTTGGTAAAACCTTAGTGATTTAGAAGAAATATGCAAACTTGTTAATTACTTTCTTCTTTATCAACTACATTCATTTATATTTTAATTGTGTTTAAATTTAAAATAATTTTTAAATCTATATTCATACTTATTTTTTTTTTCAAATTTGTGTTGTATTTTAATCAATTTTAAATAAATATACGCTTGATGCTAGTTATTTAAAATTTAACCTAATATATCAAAACAAAATAAATATATGCTTGATGCTAGTCATTTTGATATTATTTCTTAGTTGGAAACTTTTATGGTTACATTTAGAACTTTCTAACATATATATATATATATTAATAGAAAGAGCAACTAATAGCTCCTTACGCGTTTTATCAAAAAATAAAGAATACAAAAGAGAAAGGGAAAGAGTTCCCACTACACATCACATACAACTCACAAAAAAAAAATAAAAATATAATGGAACTCCAAATAATTTCATTAAATTTATAGCCAAATCGAATGTATTGATGAGAGAAATACAACGAAAATAAAATTTGTCCACTTTACATTTAATTGAGCTCAAATCAAGCTCTTGAAGTCTGATTAAACACTGTGACTATGATTAAAAAATAAAATTTTATTTGTTTTTATATATGTTTATAAATCTTTTTTTTCTTCTTTATTTGAGTTCCACAGAATAACAATTAATCCAATCATAATTCATATTTATATTTTAAATGACATTCATATGATTCAATGAAGTAAAACACCAATTTGAACCCAACAGTAATAAAAAAAATGAGAATAAATAACTATATATATATATAAACACAAAAAAAGGAAAGACACATTATTCTCACGTTTCTTTATCCCACAAATAATGAACAACATAGACTCTAAAAGCTCTCCTCTATTTTCTCTCCATCATCCAAAACAATTCATATAATCATAAAACAACCCCTTGTAAACATCTGACAATTAAACAATACATACCTAACTCTATAACAAAGAGAAGAGAAGAAATCTTTTATGGTAATCTAAAAGTTTTACTCTATTTTGGATTCTTCTTTGATCAATGTTTTGAAACTTTTTTTTTAATGAAATTGGACTAATTTGGAGCAATCAATTGTTAATTAAGTTAATTGGTGTTTCATTGGGTTAAATTTGAATGAAATAAGTTAATTGATTTTTCATCAAGCCAATTTAATAATAGTTTTTTTCATTTAACTTTTTATGTAGATTTAAAAAAGACAACTTTTTATAATCTAAATACTAATTATGTATTCCATTATATCAACATAAATTTTATCCTTTTTCTTCAAGTTTGAGTGTCAAACATAAATGCAAACATCCAAGATTAATGACATGATACTTTACCAACATTTACTTTCAACAAACTGTATAAAGTATAAAGAAAAATAAATACTTGCACACATATGCATATCAAACTTATCTTATAACATAAGTAAAAACCATGTATCAGTAAACGAGATAGCGACTCAGTAATTAGACATTTCCTCCCGCACCAAAAGGTCACGCTGACCGGCCCCAAACAAACCAACAAAATTAATTAGAACAAGATGGCAATCCAACCTTAGCCAACTTCTCCAACTCTTTCTCCAACTCCTCCATCTCCTCCTCCTCCTCCCCCACCCCTCTTCTTCCTCTCTCCCTCACAATTCTCATCCTCTCTACCAAGACCTCTACCTCCTCCCTCACCCACTCATTCTCCTCCTTCACCTCCCTCAACCTTCTCTTCGCCATCTTCCACTCATCCAACGCCTTCAAAAACTTCTCAGACAACTCCCTATTCCTCTCCCTCATCTCCATTAATCCACCTTCAGTCCCAGCTCGCCTCCAATCAATCAGCTTCTCAGTCAACTTATTGTTGTCAGCTCTCAAGTCGCTCGCAAGCTCCTCCATATCATGCAACTCCTGCACTTTGCGAGCCAACTCGGTGGCAATCATCTCTTTCTCTTGGCCGAGAGAGGAGAACATTCTTTCGAGGCTTCTGCGTGCAGTTAAGCTCGCCGAGAGCTCGCCACGGAGCTTCTGGTTCTCATCGGCGGTGGTGGTGGATGGCCGGGGTTTCGGGCTGCGTGGAGAGAGGCCGTCGGAGTGAGGCCTTTCTTGGCCGGAATGATGTAAGAAGTGTTTAATACGAGATCGGATGTCGTCGAGGATGTTGAGAATATGGGAAAAATTTATCAGGTGCGCATTCCGCACATATGAATTTTGTTGTATTTTGGTTGTATTGGTTAAGGGGTTGGGGTTGTTTTCTGCTTTGGAGGATTCTTTGAGTGCTTTGAGGATTTCAAGGATTAGTTTGATATTTGTGATAATACCTGCAAATTAGTAAATTTTAAGTAAAACTTGAGAAAATTATAACATTTGCTGGATGTGCGAACGATGGTGTGTATCGCACCATGCCATATGTTCGGGCTGCGGTGTCATCCATACTGTCGTCCGCATGCATGGCACGGTCCACACTATTGTAATATATATATAAATATATATATATATATATATATATATATATATATATATATATATATTCAGAAAAAAGAACGCATGCATTGTTATTAAAGGCCTTTACATACATACAAATTATTTATATATATATACATATCTTGAACTTTAAACTTTCATATTTATATGCATAGAACTCAAATCTTTAATATTACATAAGAAAATAATATTATTGTAATCTCTATATTTCAAGCTAAAACAAGTCGAACAAAATGTAACAAATTGTTGTTTGTCAACTCGCTAATTTATAATTCGAGCTTAAAAATATTAATTATGTTAACTCGTTTACTTGACAAAGGATTCAAACAAGAGATTAGTCAAACACGAGTTATTCGAGAACAACGAGTTATTTTGACAACTCTAAATTAAAATTTTCTTTTTAATAATATTTTTTTTAATATGCAAATACGACAGAATTTAATGGTCCATATGTAAATCCTACCTTTTTTTCTTTATATATCTATCCTAACAAATAAATACAAATGATGGAGATGTAAGTAAAAACATGCATCACCTTCAAGGTTAATAACATCATCACCCTGAGACAATTCCATCTTTGAATTCTGATTCAATAAATGATGAGGCAATGAAAAGGGGTGAGGCCTATTCATTTTGTTTTTTCCTTTCTCCACATTCTGAGGGCAAGATTGAGCCATGGCCGTCGACGGAGAAGACGAAGACAATGACGAAGATGAAGACGAAGATTGATTGCTCTGAAATGGAGGAGTTTTGTTCATTTGGAATGGATTCATGGAAGCCATTATTGTTTTGTTAGAGAGAGATGGTTGGTGGAAGAAGATGGCTAGAGAGATTTTTTGTCTTCTCTTTGTTGTAGGGTTTAGGTATGTAATGTTCAATTGTTAGAGGATTATATGGGGTTGTTTTATGATTATATGTTATGTTTTGGATGATGGAGAGAAAATATAGGAGACTTTTTATGGTTTATTGGTGAGAGAAGAAAATATGAGGCTCATGTGTTTTTGCTTTTTTTACATGTATATAAATAGTTATTTATTTCGCTTTTTTCTATTTGTGGGTTCAAATTGATCATTTCTTTCATCGAATCATATGAATGTTATTTTCTTATTTTTGCCATTATTGCTTAATTAGAGAGAGAGAGAGAGAGAGAGAGAGAGAGAGAGAGAGAGAGAGAGAGAGAGAGATTGTTGGAGGATGAAGATAGGTGGAGAGAATTCTTCTCCTCTTTGTTGTATGGCTTAGGTATGTATTGTTTAATTGTTAGAAGTTTATATGGGGTTGTTTTATGATTATATGATATGTTTTGGATGATGGAGAGAAAAAAAGGGAGACTTTTTATGTTCTATTTTGTTCATTGTTGGTGAGACAAAAAGAAACACGTGGCTCATATGTTTTTGCGTTTTTTTTTTGTTTATATAAATTTTTATTTATTCCCTTTTTTTTATTTTGGGTTCAAATTGGTCATTTCTTTCATTGAATCATATGAATGTTATTTTTAGAAGTAATGTGTTGTTTTAGCGCCCCTAGAGTTTATAGAAGTCCCAAAATAATCTCTAGATTCTTTAAATAGTATTGCTTTGTTAGAGAGAGAGAGAGAGAGAGAGAGAGAGAGAGAGAGAGAGAGAGAGAGAATATTGGAGGAGGAAGATAGCGAGAGACATTTCTTCTCTTCTCTTTGTTGTAGGGTTAGATATGTAATGTTCAATTGTTAAAAGTTTATATGGGTTTGCTTTATGATATATGACATGTTTTGGATGATGGACATAAAATAGGGGGTACTTTTTATTGTCTATGTTGTTCATTATTTGTGTGAGAAAGAAACATGAGGCTCGCATGCTTTTGTTTTTTGTTTTTTGTTTTTGTTTTTTTGTTTATATGTATAGTTATTTATTCACTTTTTTTATTTTGGGTTCAAATTGGTCATTTCTTTCATTGAATCATATGAATGTTATTTTTTAAGAGTAATGTGTTGTTTTAGCGCCTCAGAGTATATAGAAGTCTAAAAATAATCTCTAAATTCTTTAAATATTTTTGCTTTGTTAGAGAGAGAGAGAGAGAGAGAGAGAGAGAGAGAGAGAGAGAGAGAGAGAACGTTGGAGGAGGAAGACTGCTAGAGAGATTTCTTCTCTTCTCGTTGTTTTAGGGTTAGGTATGTAATGTTTAATTGTTAGAAGTTTATATGGGGTTATTTTATGATTATATGACATGTTTTGAATGATGGAGAGAAAATGAGGGAGACTTTTATGGTCTATGTTGTTCATTATTGGTGAGAGAAAGAAACATGAGGATCATATGTTTTTGCCTTTTTAAGTGTTTATATATATTGTAATTTATTCCCCTTTTTTTTTGGGTTCAAATTGGTCATTTCTTTCATTTAATCATATGAATGTTATTTTAGCACCAACTAGAGGTTATAGAAGTCTGAAAATAGTCCCTACATTCATTAAATATTATTTATATCATTTAAAATTTGTATATGAATTATTATTGGATTATTTGTTATTTTGTGAAACTCAAATATAGAAAGAAAATAAGAAAATTTTATTTTTTTATCATATTCTTATTTTTTAATCGCACTTCAAGAGCTTGATTCAAATTTTAGTGTCGTTGTACTTTTTTCATCAATACATTTAACTTGACTATAATTATATGTTAGAAAGTTCTAAATGTAACCTTAAAAATTTTCGACAACCCTACTTAGTACTTAAAGTATAAGCATTTCCATCATAAATACTAATATTTGCAAATCAACCATCTAATAATACAAGTGCCTCTGTCGTGTTTATAACACTTCGTTCGCTAACCACCATTGCAATTTGTTCGCTTCCTTCAAAGCGAAGAGGCTAAGAGTACTGTTTGGGCATTGCAGGTTTATCAGAACTATCCAAATAAGTAGTTTATTATGATAAGCAGCTGATCTGGATAAATTGTCTGTCTGTTTGGTTTGAGCGTTTGGAAAACAGTTGATTTGCAATTGTTTGTGGATAAATGACCATTATGCCCATGAACTAAATAAGCTGGTAAGCTGTTTGGTTTCTGCGGTTTGAAAATAGCTGATTCGCAGCTGTTTATAGTAAAATAACAACTTCCACTCATCTTTATTGCAAAAATTGGAGACACCAACTCTTGAATCTCAAGACAAATATTTTTATGATATGTTTAAGATAATATTATATCTAGTTTTACATTTACATAAGTGCTTTACGGAAGTTCAAGGCAGCAGAAATTCAAGGATATTGGAGCAAAGTTCAGTTTAAAATTCCAAATAACAATGTACTGAACATCTGATTTTTTCAGGAACACAGTTGTTGCAATAACAAACAAATAGTTAATATCAAACACTTTAGTAGCAACAACAAGCAAATAGTTAAATTACTCATGCATTTATACAAAGCTCAATCTCTGCTACCAAACAAGCCCAACAGAGTGCAGAATTACTCGTGCATTTATACAGAGCAAAGGAAAACCTGTTCGAGACAAGTAGCTACATGAGCATATATAAAACAGTCCCCGCAATCCATGCGCCCCATACTTAAACTAATGAGTTAAGTATAATTCCAATAATTTTGCCATGAATACCTTCATGAGCATATATAAAACATGGACTTCCTATGTATTTACATATCTAACACCTAAAATTTAATTTCTTACGTTTTTAACACCCAATTGTTTCATAGAAAATAAAAATACCACCATTATAACTTTTAAAAGGCAAAATGCAACTTCTTATGTATAGGCAAGGTGGGATGTATGTAAACATTGAAGATTAAAGTGTCAGATTTGTAAATACAGTAAGAACAAAGCTTTATGAGTTCATTTCCTGCAACAGATATCCAATAAACAACCATTTCTGAATTCATTTCCTGTCACATTCGTGTAGTTTCTGCAGCTCTTTCCTGAATCCACCAAATCCAGCCTTTGTACTCAAGTGCTACTTAAAAAAACATGGCAATACTAAATGCAAAGGAATCATTGCTTTTGTCTTCAATTTCGGCTTCAAACTAAGTTCAATCATATTGCCACATATGAGTTCAAAAAATTTCGAAGAACTTGCCACATATGAGTTCAATCAAGAATACATAGCAAATAAAATTGATATCTGACAACGTTCACACAAAAGAAAAAATCTCAAAGCATTGTAATTCTGTCATATAACGACTGTAGGGAGTAAAGGAATAGCAAATTCCATCTAAAGCAAACAATCAATGGAAGAATTCAAATCAATTAAGTCACTCTTCAATGTAAGAAGAACTTGAATAGCAAATTTCATCTTCCTGATTCGTTTTTCAATATAATTAGTAATTGGTGTAATAATAATGATAAATCCTTTAATGAATAGTTCATGAAAGAAATCAAACTATGGAAACTCCAAATAATGAGAATGCTGAAGAAGAAGAAATGCAGAAAAAGAAGAGGAATAAATGCCGAAGAAATGCCTCTCGCGTTGTGAAGAAGAGGAAGAAATGCCTGTCGAAATACCTCCCGAGTTGCGAAGATGCGTGCACGGAAGAGGTTATACCTGTCGAGAATGCCGAAGAAGAACGGGATGCCGAACAGAAGCAAGGAGCGGCTAGGGAGTCGCTAGCTAGGGCAGAGAGCGGGAATGCCGAACAAAAGCAGATAGCGGCTAGGGAGTCGCGAGCTAGGGCAGAGAGCGGCATCTCGATTGAGGAAATTTGAAGGAGCGACAAAAAGAAGTTATGTCCACCGCCGAAGAACTCCAAGTGCCGAACAAGGAAGACATATACCTGTTGACAATGTCGAAGAAGATGGAGCACCGGAAATGGAGGGATCGAAAATGTGGAGGAAGAAGAGGACCGGAAGAGCCGAAGAAGAGGCTGACAACAAATGCCGAAGAGGATGAGGAGAAGATAAGGGTCACGACGGTAATTCGAACATAAAAACACGAACAAAAAGCGGAACGTGGGAGGACCCCCGCAGTCGGCGTGTAATAGAAAATGAAAACGTGGTTTTCAAATAAGCAGTTAATAAGCGCAATCCAAACAGTATTGCGGCGTTTTTAAAAACGCCGCCGCACTTATAAGCTGGCCCAAACGGGCCCTAACTTGATCTTTCTTTTCTAATATATAAAGCTATGGGTGTAATGTGGAGTCGAGTGCATTATGGATTAGATTTTGCGTCGAATCATAAGTTGTTCAAATTCAATTTGAGCATGACGCGAGATATCATTTTTATGACTTAATTAACATTTTTAATATTGACACTAGTTTTGTATTTGTCATGTTTATATCATACGATATTGAAAATTTGATTTGTAGTTAATTTATATGTATGTTACATGTTTATAACACTTGGTTATGCCCATTCCCTAACCACCATTGTAGTTTCGCTCGCTTCCTTCAACGTGAAGAGGCTAATTTGGCCTTTCTTTCCTAATATTGAAAGCTATGGTTTTAATCGAGCGGAGTCGAGTACATCACGGAACAGATTTGGCTTAGTCAAATCATAAATTGTTCAAGTTCGATTCGTGCTTAAGACGAGCTTTCATATATATGTTCGTACTTGTCTTGATTAAAATTTTAATATTTACATTTGATTTGTATTTTACTTGTTCATATCGGTTGAACAAATAAATAAATAATTAAATAAATAAAACATAATTTGCATATGAAATTGAAATTTGATTTTTCATATGAAACTAGTAAATAAGCTAAAAATTAAAATATTATTAATAAATGATTTTACAAATATAAATAAGCAAGCAAATGAATAAATTTTATACCGAGTAAAAAAATAATATATAAGTTTGGACAAACATATAATCATAAAACAACCTATTGTAAACATCTGACAATTAAACATTGCATCCTAACCCTATAACAAACAGAAGAGAAGAAATCTTTTATGGTAATCTAAAAGTTTTACTCTATTTTAGATTCTCCTTTGATCAATGTTTTGAATTTTTTTTAATGAAATTAGACTAAATTGGAGCAATCAATTGTTAATTAAGTTAATTGTTGTTTCATTGGGTTGATTAGGAGTTATTGATGTTAATTTGGAAAGAATTAAGTTAATTGATTTTTCATTAAGCCAATTTAATAATTTTTTTTTTTCATTTAACTTTTTATGTAGATTTAAAAAAGATAACTTTTTATTAATCTAAATCCTAATCATTTATTCCATAATATCAACATAAATTTTATCCCTTATCTTCAAGTTTGAGTGTCAAAAATAAATGCAAACATCCAAGCTTAATGATATGATACTTTACCAACATTTGCTTTCAACAAACTATATAAAGTATAAAAAGAATAAGTACTTCATACATATGCATATCAAACTTATCTTATAACATAAGTAAGAACCATGACTCAGTAGTTGGACATTTCCTCCCGCACCAAAAGGTCACGTACTCGAAGCTCACGACCCCCAAACAACCACCAAAATTAATTAGAACAAGGTGGCAATCCAACCTTAGCCAACTTCTCCAACACTTTCTCCAACTCCTCCATCTCCTCCTCCTCCCTCACCCCTCTTCTTCCTCTCTCCCTCACAATTCTCATCCTCTCCACTAACACCTCCATCTCCTCCCTCACCCTCTCATTCTCCTCCTTCACCTCCCTCAACCTCCTCTTTGCCATCTTACAGTCATCCAACGCATTCAAAAACTTCTGAGACAACTCCTTATTCCTCTCCCTCATCTCCATTAATCCACCATCAATCCCAGCTTGCCTCCAATTAATCAGCTTCTCAGTCAACTTATTGTTATCAGCTCTCAAGTCGCTCGCAAGCTCCTCCATATCATGCAACTCCTGCACTTTGCGAGCCAACTCGGTGGAAATCATCTCTTTCTCTTGGCCGAGAGAGGAGAACATTCTTTCGAGGCTTCTGCGTGCAGTTAAACTCGCCGAGAGCTCGCCGCGGAGCTTTTGGTTCTCATCAGCGGCGGTGGTGGTGGATGGTCGGGGTTTCGGGCTGCGTGGAGAGAGGCCGTCGGAGTGTGGCCTGTCTTGGCATGAATGATGTAAGAAGTGTTTAATACGAGATCGGATGTCGTCGAGGATGTTGAGAATATGGGGAAAATTTATCAGGTGCGGACTCCGCACATACGGATTTTGTTGTATTTTGATTGTATTGATTGAGGGTTTAGGATTGTCTGCTGCTTTTGAGGATTCTTTGAGTGCTTTGAGGATTTCAAGGATTAGTTTGATATTTGTGATAATACCTGCAAATTAGATTTAGTTATAAATGTAAATTTTAAGTAAAACTCGAGAAAATTATAACATTTGTTGTCTGGATGTGCGAACGATGGTGTGTATCGCACCATGCCATATGTTTGAGTTGCAGTGCCATCCATACTATCATCCACGTGCATGGTACGATCCACACTATTGTAATATATATATATATATATATATATATATATATATTCTAAAAAAAAACGCATGCAATGTTACTAAAGGCCTTTATATACATACAAATTGTTTCTATATATATACATATCTTGAACTATAAACTTTCATATTTCTATGCATAAAACTCAAACTTTTAATATTACATAAGAAAATTATATTATTGTAATCTCTTTATTTCAAGCTCAAACAAGCCGAACACAATCTAATAAATTGTTGTTTGTGTTCTGCTAATTTATAATTCAAGCTTAAAAAAATTGATTATGTTAACTCGTTTAATTGACAAACGATTCAAACAAGACATTAGTCAAACACGAGTTATTCGAGAACAACGAGCTATTTTAACGACCCTAAATTACAAATTTTTTTTTTAATATGTAAATACGAAAGAATTTAATGGTATATTTGTAAATCCTGCCTTATATATATATATATATATATATATATATATATATATATATATATATATATATATATATATATATATATATATATATATCCTAACAAATAAATTACAAATGATGGACATGTAAGTGAGAACATGCATCACCTTCAAGGTTAATAACATCATCACTCTGAGTCAATTCCATCTTTGAATTCTGATTGAATAAATGATGAGGCAATGAAAAGGGGTGAGGCCTATTCATTTTGTTCTTTCCTTTCTCCACATTCTGGGGGCAAGATTGAGCCATGGGTGCCGACGAAGAAGACGAAGATGAAGATGAAGATGAAGACGAAGATTGATTGCTGTGAAATAGCGGAGTTTTGTTCATTTGCAATGGATTCATGGAAGCCATTATTGCTTTGTTAGAGGGAGGGATTGTTGGTGGAAGAAGATAGCAAGAGAGATTTCTTGTCTTTTCTTTGTTGTAGGGTTTAGGCATGTAATGTTTAATTGTTAGGGGTTTATAAGGGATTGTTTTATGATTATATGTTATGTTTTGGATGATGGAGAGAAAATATGGGAGACTTATGGTATATTGGTGAGAGAAGAAAATATGAGGCTCATGTGTTTTTGCCTTTTTTTATATGTATATAAATAGTTATTTATTCCCCTTTTTTCTATTTGTGGGTTAAAATTGATCATTTCTTTCATCGAATCATATGAATGTTATTTTTTTATTTTTGCCATTATTGCTTTGTTAGAGAGAGAGAGAGAGAGAGAGAGAGAGAGAGAGAGAGAGAGAGAGAGATTGTTGGAGGATGAAGATAGGTGGAGAGAATTCTTCTCCTCTTTGTTGTATGGCTTAGGTATGTTTTGTTTAATTGTTAGAAGTTTATATGGGATTGTTTTATGATTATATGATATGTTTTAAACGATGGAGAGAAAAAAGGGAGACTTTTTATGTTCTATTTTGTTCATTGTTGGTGAGAGAAAAAGAAACACGTGGCTCATGTGTTTTTGCGTTTTTTTTTGTTTATATATATTTTTATTTATTCCCTTTTTGCATTTTTGGGTTCAAATTGGTCATTTCTTTCATTGAATCATTTGAATGTTATTTTTTATGAGTAATGTGTTGTTTTAGCGCCCCTAGAGTTTATAGAAGTCCCAAAATAATCTCTAGATTCTTTAAATAGTATTGCTTTGTTAGAGAGAGAGAGAAGAGAGAGAGAGAGAATATTGGAGGAGGAAGATAGCTAGAGACATTTCTTCTCTTCTATTTGTTGTAGGGTTAGATATGTAATGTTTAATTGTTAAAAGTTTAAATGGGTTTGCTTTATGATTATATGATATGTTTTGGATGATGGAGAGAAAATAGGGGGGGACTTTTTATGGTCTATGTTTTTCATTATTTGTGTGAGAAAGAAACATGAGGCACACGTGTTTTTGTTTATTTATTTATTTATTTTTTTGGGTTTATATGAGTAGTTATTTATTCACCTTTTTTATTTAGGGTTCACATTGATCATTTCTTTCATGGAATCATATGAATGTTAATTTTTAAGAGTAATGCGTTGTTTTAGCTCCCCCATAGTATATAAAAGTCTATAAATAATCTCTAGAATCTTTAAATATTATTGCTTTGTTAGAACATGAGGCTCGCGTGTTTTTGTTTTTGTTTTTTTTGTTTGTTTATAAGTATAGTTATTTATTCTCCTTTTTTTTTATTTTGGCTTCAAATTGGTCATTTCTTTCATTGAATCATATGAATGTTATTTTTTAATAGTAATATGTTATTTTAGCACCAACTAGAGGTTATAGAAGTCTGAAAATAGTCCCTACATTCATTAAATATTATTTATATCATTTAAAATATTTATGTGAATTATGATTGGATTATTTGTTATTTTGTGAAACTCAAATATAGAAGGAAAATAAGATTTGTAAAATTAAAAAAAAAACAAATAAAATTTTATTTTTTAATCACACTTCAAGAACATTCATATTTTAATTAACAAGTTTGAATACTTATTTTAAATCCTGAAGGTTTGTGTTTACGAACAAACTCATTTAACATTCAACAAATAAATCATTAAATGATTTATACTTATTTGATCTATTATTTAAATAAAGTTTACCTTATTAAAACAGATTTAGTTATATTTTTAATAGTACTATATTATAATTTAATATACATATAAATTTAATGTATTTTTATTTTCAATGAAATAGTTTGCTAGTATTATTTATATTATTAGAATGCAAGAAAATTTATTTCCAACTTATATATTATTTCTTTACCTTCTTTAAAATTTATTTTGTTGCTTACTTATTTATATTTGTAAAATATTTTGTTAGTAATTATAAAAAATCAAGTACTTATTTTAATTTTTAGCTTATTTACTACCTTCATATGAAACATCAACTACAAATCAAAATTTCAATTTCATATGAAAATTATGTGTTTTTAAAATTTTTTGTTTGTTCAATCAATATAAACAAGTCAAATATAATTCAAGTGTGAATATTAATAATTTTAATCAAGTCAAATATGAACATATATATGAACGCTCGACTCAAGCTCAAATTAAAATTGAATAACTTATGATTTGTCTCTTTGGGGCAGCTGCAGCTTATTCGAAACTATCACGATAAAGTTCGTTGATCGACGATTGATCCGGATAAGTTTATCTGACTGTTTGGTTTTTGCGTTTGAAAAACAACTGATTCTAGATAAATGACTATTATGCCCCTGTTTTGGATAAACTGTTTAGCTATTTGATTTGTGTGTTTTTTAGAACAGTTAATTTGCAGGTTTTTTAAGTAAATGAACAATATAACGCACAAAAATTGTATTATTCTCAACAAAACAGTAATGTTTTTACATAAGATATTTTAGAACCAATACAACATTACCCATATATGACACCATAGAATCCCGAGCAAACTTGTCTGGTTGAGAAACATTTGAACTTTGCTGATGTTTTTATGTCATTTTGATCGTGTTTTGTTTCAAAAATAAGTTTCTTAGTGAAAATGAACATTACTCTTAACTCCCTAAATCACCCCAACATTTGTGCCTTGTGCTAAAATTTGTATTGGATTAGAAATGGATTTTTACATTCCCTAAGGGCCTACTTTAGTATTTAGCTTTTAAAAATGGTGGTTGATTGCAAACTCCGCAAAATTTATTAAGAACTTTGCGAAAAAAAAAATCTTTAAATTATCACAAGGAGTCATCAACAACCTTGTCAATTTGATTAACCTCGTCACTACATTTTATGTTAGATTAAAAACTTGAACATTAGCGCATCAGAATGATTCACTTGAAGAGTTGTGGTTGGATGAATGGTGGCAGCTTCAAAGGGAATCAATCGGTGGAATGAATTATGGTCACAACACATGTTCTAATATAGGACTGGTATATGAGTTTCATATTTGATTTTTTTCTTACCACTGCTTCACAATTCTACCTTGAGGAAAAGTTGGTTTAGTAGGGCTGGCAAAAAGTAGGGAAATGCAAGAGATAAATAGTTGTAATAAATAGTCTGGGTTAATTGATAGTTTTGAGAAAGAAGTATATGCACTTCGTCTACAAATAACATATATTAGTGAGAAATATCAGTCAAATGAAAAGAAACTTCTTCCCTCCCTGTCTTATGGTGTTATAGGTATTTGCCTAAGAATCAGGTGTACCATGCAAGGACCAAACACATTGTTGTCAGGTATTATAAGATCATAGAATTGGTTGCTTCTGGTGAGATACTCTTGCAGAAGGTTCATACTGATGAGACTGCAGCTGATATATTAACCAAGCCAATTACTATCAACAAGTTCTTGCATTGCTTGGACTTGTTGAACATTCACAGTTGCTAGAGAAGCATGGTGGCCCAACCCACATTGGTGCATGAGAAACTCCCAGGTATTTTTCTCCTAAGGGGCTGGATATTCGTCAAGGTGGGGATTTGTTTGGTATGGCTCATATACCTAATGTGGAATAAATGTTGGAGTAGAGCGCACGAATAGGGGAGTTATATTATGTGGGTTGAGGGTGCGGGGGAAACGCCCCGCTGTTCAATACAAGAATAATTTGGTAATTACATATTGTACTTAAATGTTTCCTTTTTTGTTCTTTTTGGAGTTATAAATAAGGCTTGTTGTAACCCTAAGAAGGTATCTTGTATTATGTAACTCTTTTCTGAATAGTGAAAAGAAAGTCGCCGCTCTGCTCCCGAGGACGTAGGCATCTTTGCCCAAACCTCGTTAAATATCTTTGTTCTTCTGATTTGTGTTGATTCTTATTTTCCTCACCATAAATTTCTCAACACTGTATAAACCCCTCTCCCCCGCCACCCTCATCACCCTGCTTCTCCCTTTCATTCCTCATAAGTTTAACAATGGGCAGCCTCCACACCAACGACATCCCCGTTGCCGTCGCCACCGCCACCACCGACTGCCTCCAACACCCTCTCGACCACGAAGAATTCCGCCGCCACACCCACAAAGTCGTAGACTTTTTAACCGATTACTGCAGCGATTTTATACAAAATTTAAGTTTATCTTAAATGTGCTTAATTACATTGTATTTTGATAGAATTAAAAAAATAATAATCAATGAAGTCATATTTTAATGTTCGATGTATAATGTATTTATTTTGAAAAAAATATTACGCTTGTCATGCTGATTTGAATGTATGATGACATGAATCACATCATATCTTATACACGATGAGAAGTATTTACATAGGATTTAACGTATATATGACAACGATAGAGAGCACGAATACTTACATTCATCTGCACCATCATCTATACATACATTAAGTAAAGGCAAGTAAATTTTTCCAATTTATCAAACATAGTATTTTAAAATAACACATTAATGTGTTAGCCAATAGTCCACGTATTTAAAATAACAAATATTTATCAATAGAAGAGTTGGTCATCATGAATCATAAAATCTAACATCTACTATTTTTTTGGCATAAACATAAATATAGTATTTATTCCAAATAATTTAATTTTTATTCATTAACTACATTGCATTTTTAATAGAATTATAAAAAAATAGCCAAATAAAACATATTTTAATATATAAAGTTCAACATATTTATTCGAGAAAATATTACATATGTTGTATAGACATGAAAACAACGGTACTAACCACACTGCCTCTCGTAATCCAATTTACAAATAAATATTATATATCGTCCGAATGTGCACCAACATGAATCACACCACACAATACGTCCACTCCATCGACCGAATATCCAATAACGTAGTATTTTGTTTTCTCCCAATTTACAAAACCTACTAACATATTTTGTATATGACTAGCACGTCTTTTTATCATGTACGAACTCCATCAACCTAATATTTTCAAAACTAGCACGTCTTTTTATCATTATTTACAAACTAGCCCTTTTACTTCCGCACCATCAAAACCACTC
This sequence comes from Papilionanthe hookeriana x Papilionanthe teres, assembly GCA_022702705.1. Classification (NCBI taxonomy): domain Eukaryota; kingdom Viridiplantae; phylum Streptophyta; class Magnoliopsida; order Asparagales; family Orchidaceae; genus Papilionanthe; species Papilionanthe hookeriana x Papilionanthe teres. The sequence continues at coordinate 16,087,025 of CM040436.1, forward strand.
TCTCCAATCCTTCGCCCCACCGGCGCCGCCCTCCTCGCCTCCATCCTCTCCGACATCTCCGCCGGACTCACCCCACTCTACCTCTTTGCCACCGTCGGCACCACCTCCACCATCGCCGTCAACCGGCTCCCCGAACTAGGCGAACTCATAGATATATATATATATATATATATATATATATATATATATATATATATATATATTAAATTTATAATTATATTAAATTATAATATAGTAATATTAATGTTGTAACAAGTTAAACTTTATTTAAATAATGTATCAAATAAGCATAGAGTATTTAATGAGTTATTTGTTGAACACTAAATGAGCACTTTGGTAAAACCTTAGAGATTTAGAAGAAATATTTAAACTTATTAATTACTTTCTTATTCATCAACTACATTCATTTATATTTTAATTGTTTTTAAATTTAAAATAATTTTTAAATCTATATTCATACTTATTTATTATTTTTTTTCAACTTTGTGTTGTATTTTAATCAACTTTAAATAAATATATGCTTGATGCTAGTTATTTAAAATTACTCAATCAACCTTTCATTTTGACATTATTTCTTATTTGGAAACTTTTATGGTGATATTTAGAACTTTCTAACATATAATTTCATTAAATTTATAGTCAAATCAAATGTATTGACGAGAGAAATACAATGACAATAAAATTTGTCCACTTTACATTTAATTGAGCTTAAATTAAGCTCTTGAAGTCTGATTAAACACCGAGACATTGATTAAAAAATAAAATTTTATTTGTTTTTATACATGTTTATAAATTTTTTTTCTTCTTTATTTCAGTTTCACAGAACAACAAATAATCCAATCATAATTCATATTTATATTTTAAATGACATTCATATGATTCAATGAAGTAAAAGAACAATTTGAATCAACAGTAATAAAAAAAAGGCGAATAAATAACTATATTTATAAACACAAAAGAAGGAAAAACACATTATCCTCACGTTTCTTTATCCCACAAATAATGAACAACATAGACTTTAAAAGCTCTCCTCTATTTTCTCTCCATCATCCAAAACAATTCATATAATCATAAAACAACCCCTTGTAAACATCTGACAATTAAACATTGCATACCTAACTCTATAACAAAGAGAAGAGAAGAAATCTTTTATGGTAATCTAAAAGTTTTACTCTATTTTGGATTCTTCTTTGATCAATGTTTTGAAACTTTTTTTTAATGAAATTGGACTAATTTGGAGCAATCAATTGTTAATTAAGTTAATTGATGTTTCATTGGGTTAAATTTGAATGAAATAAGTTGATTGATTTTTCATCAAACCAATTTAATAATAGTTTTTTTCATTTAACTTTTTATGTAGATTTAAAAAAGACAACTTTTTATAATCTAAATACTAATCATGTATTCCATTATATCAACATAAATTTTATCCTTTTTCTTCAAGTTTGAGTGTCAAACATAAATGCAAACATCCAAGCTTAATGACATGATACTTTACCAACATTTACTTTCAACAAACTGTATAAAGTATAAAGAAAAATAAATACTTGCATACATATGCATATCAAACTTATCTTATAACATAAGTAAAAACCATGAATCAGTAAACGAGATAGTGACTCAGTAATTGGACATTTCCTCCCGCACCAAAAGGTCACGCTGACCGGCCCCAAACAACCAACAAAATTAATTAGAACAAGATGGCGATCCAACCTTAGCCAACTTCTCCAACTCTTTCTCCAACTCCTCCATCTCCTCCTCCTCCTCCCCCACCCCTCTTCTTCCTCTCTCCCTCACAATTCTCATCCTCACCCACTCATTCTCCTCCTTCACCTCCCTCAACCTCCTCTTCGCCATCGTACACTCATCCAACGCCTTCAAAAACTTCTCAGACAAATCCCTATTCCTCTCCCTCATCTCCATTAATCCACCTTCAGTCCCAGCTCGCCTCCAATCAATCAGCTTCTCAGTCAACTTATTGTTGTCAGCTCTCAAGTCGCTCGCAAGCTCCTCCATATCATGCAACTCCTGCACTTTGCGAGTCAACTCGGTGGCAATCATCTCTTTCTCTTGGCCGAGAGAGGAGAACATTCTTTCGAGGCTTCTGCGTGCAGTTAAGCTCGCCGAGAGCTCGCTACGGAGCTTCCGGTTCTCGTCGGCGGTGGTGGTGGATGGCCGGGGTTTCGGGCTGCGTGGAGAGAGGCCGTCGGAGTGAGGCCTTTCTTGGCCGGAATGATGTAAGAAGTGTTTAATACGAGATCGGATGACGTCGAGGATGTTGAGAATATGAGAAAAATTTATCAGGTGCGCATTCCGCACATATGAATTTTGTTGTATTTTGGTTGTATTGGTTAAGGGGTTGGGGTTCTCTTCTGCTTTGGAGGATTCTTTGAGTGCTTTGAGGATTTCAAGGATTAGTTTGATATTTGTGATAATACCTGCAAATTAGTAAATTTTAAGTAAAACTTGAGAAAATTATAACATTTGCTGGATGTGCGAACGATGGTGTGTATCGCACCATGCCATATGTTCGGGCTGCGGTGTCATCCATACTGTCGTCCGCATGCATGGCACGGTCCACACTATTGTAAAATATATATATATATATTCAGAAAAAAGAACGCATGCATTGTTATTAAAAGCCTTTACATACATACAAATTATTTATATATATATACATATCTTGAAATTTAAACATTCATATTTATATGCATAGAACTCAAATCTTTAATATTACATAAGAAAATAATATTATTGTAATCTCTCTATTTCAAGCAAAAACAAGCCGAACACAATGTAACAAATTGTTGTTTGTCAACTGCTAATTTATAATTCAAACTTAAAAATATTAATTATGTTAACTCGTTTACGTGACAAACGATTCAAACAAGAGATTAGTCAAACACGAGTTATTCGAGAACAACGAGCTATTTTAACGACCCTAAGTTACAATTTTTTTTAATATTATTGTTTTTAATATGCATATACGAAAGAATTTAATGGTATATATGTAAATCCTGCCTTTTTTGTATATATATATCCTTACAAATAAATTAGAAATGATGGAGATGTAAGTAAAAGCATGCATCACCTTCAAGGTTATTAGCATCATCACTCTGAGTCAATTCAATCTTTGAATTCTGATTCAATAAATGATGAGGCAATGAAAAGGGGTGAGGCCTATTCATTTTGTTCTTTCCTTTCTCCACATTCTGAGGGCAAGATTGAGCCATGGGTGTCGACGAAGAAGACGAAGAAGAAGATGTAGATGAAGATGAAGATTGATTGCTCTGAAATAGCGGAGTTTTGTTCATTTGGAAGGGATTCATGGAAGCCATTATTGTTTTGTTAGAGAGAGAGATGGTTGGTGGAAGAGGATAGCTAGAGAGATTTCTTGTCTTCTCTTTGTTGCAGGGTTTAGGTATGTAATGTTTAATTGTTAGAGGATTATATGGGGTTGTTTTATGATTGTATGTTATGTTTTGGATGATGGAGAGAAAATATGGGAGGCTTTTTATGGTCTATTGGTGAGAGAAGAAAATATGAGGCTCATGTGTTTTTGCTTTTTTTTATATGTATATAAATAGTTATTTATTCCCCTTTTTTCTATTTGTGGGTTCAAATTGATCATTTCCTTCATGGAATCATATGAATGTTATTTTTTTATTTTTTCCATTATTGCTTTGTTGAGAGAGAGAGAGAGAGAGAGAGAGAGAGAGAGAGAGAGAGAGAGAGAGAGAGAGAGATTGTTGGAGGAAGAAGATAGGTGGAGAGAATTCTTCTCTTCTCTTTGTTGTATGGCTTAGCTATGTATAGTTTAATTGTTAGAAGTTTATATGAGTTTGTTTTATGATTAAATGATATGATTTGGATGATGGAGAGAAAAAAGGGAGACTTTTTATGTTCTATTTTGTTCATTGCTGGTGAGAGAAAAAGAAACACATGGCTCATGTGTTTTTGCATTTTTTTTGTTTATATATATTTTTATTTATTCCCTTTTTTATTTTTGGGTTCAAATTGGTCATTTCTTTCATTGAATCATATGAATGTTATTTTTTAGAAGTAATGTGTTGTTTTAGCGCCCCTAGAGTTTATAGAAGTCCCAAAATAAACTCTAGATTCTTTAAATAGTATTGCTTTGTTAGAGAGAGAGAGAGAGAGAGAGAGAGAGAGAGAACGTTGGAGGAGGAAGACTGCTAGGGAGATTTCTTCTCTTCTCTTTGTTGTAGGGTTAGGTATTTAATGTTTAATTGTTAGAAGTTTATATGAGATTATTTTGTAATTATATGATATGTTTTGAATGATGGAGAGAAAACAGAGGAGACTTTTTATGATCTATGTTGTTCATTATTGGTGAGAGAGAAACATGAGGATCATGTTTTTTTTGCCTTTTTCCGTGTATATATAAATTGTAATATATTTCAGTTTTTTTATGGTTCAAATTGATCATTTCTTTCATTGAATCATATGAATGTTATTTTTCGCTCGCTACCTTCAAAGTGAAATGGCTAACTTGATCTTTCTTTTCTGATATATAAAGCTATGGGTGTAATGTGGAGTCGAGTACATCATGGATTAGATTTTGAGTCAGATAATAAGTTGTTCGAGTTCGATTTGAGCTTAAGCCGAGATATCATTTATATGACTTAATTAACATTTTTATTATTGACACTAGTTTTGTATTTGAAATGTTTATATCATATGATATTGAAAATTTGATTTGTAGTTAATTTATATGTATATTACATGTTTGTAACACTTGGTTATGCCCATTCGCTAACCACCATTGTAGTTTCGCTCGCTTCCTTCAACGTGAAGAGGCTAAGTTGGTCTTTCTTTTCTAATTTTGAATGCTATGGTTTTAATCGAGCGGAGCCGAGTACATCATGGAATAGATTTGGCTTAGTCAAATCATAAATTGTTCAAGTTCGATTCGTGCTTGAGCCTAGCTTTCATATATATGTTCGTACTTGTCTTGATTAAAATTTTAATATTTACATTTGATTTGTATTTTACTAGTTTATATCGATTGAAAATTAGCTAAAATTAAAATAAGTATTTGATTGTTTATATAAAATAATTAATAAATGATTATTTATTAATAATGAACAACATAAGACTCTAAAAGCTCTTCCCTATTTTCTCTCCATCATCCAAAACAAATCATATAATCATAAAACAACCCCTTGTAAAGTTCTGACAATTAAACATTGTATACCTAACCCTATAACAAAAAGAAGAGAAGAAATCTTTTATGGTAATCTAAAACTTTTACTCTATTTTGGTTTCTTCTTTGTTCAATGTTTTGAAACTTTTTTTTAATGAAATTAGATTAATTTGGTGCAATCAATTGTTAATTAAGTTAATTGGTGTTTCATTGGGTTGATTAGGAGTTATTGATGTTAAATTTGAATGAATTAAGTTAATTAATTTTTCATTAACCCAACTTAATAATATATTTTTTTTCATTTAACTTTTTATGTAGATTTAAAAAAGACAACTTTTTATTAATCTAAATCCTAGTCATGTATTCCATTATATCAACATAAATTTTATCCCTTTTCTTCAAGTTTGAGTGTCAAACATAAATGCAAACATCCAAGCTGAATGACATGATACCTTACTAACATTTACTTTCAACAAACTATATAAAGTATAAAAAAAAATTAAACACTTGCATACATATGCATATCAAACTTATCTTAGAACATAAGTAAGAACCATGAATCAGAAAATGAGACAGTGCCTTCAATAGTTGGACATTTTCTCCCGCACCAAAAAGTCACATACTCGAAGCTGACCGACCCCAAACAACCACCAAAATTAATTAGAACAAGGTGGCAATCCAACCTTAGCCAACTTCTCCAACTCTTTCTCCAACTCCTCCATCTCCTCTTCCTCCCCCACCCCTCTTCTTCCTCTCTCCCTCACAATTCTCATCCTCTCCACCAACACCTCCACCTCCTCCCTCACCCTCTCGTTCTCCTCCTTCACCTCCCTCAACCTCCTTTTGGCCATCTTACAGTCATCCAAAGCCTTCAAAAACTTCTCAGACAACTCCCTATTCCTCTCCCTCATCTCCATTAATCCACCATCAATCCCAACTTGCCTCCAATCAATCAGCTTCTTAGTCAACTTATTATTATCAGCTCTCAAGTCGCTCGCAAGCTCCTCCATATCATGCAACTCCTGCACTTTGCGAGCCAACTCGGTGGCAATCATCTCTTTCTCTTGGCCGAGAGAGGAGAACATTCTTTCGAGGCTTCTGCGTGCAGTTAAGCTCGCCGAGAGCTCGCCACGGAGCTTCTGGTTCTCATCGGCGGTGGTGGTGGTGTATGGCTGTGTTTTCGGGCTGCGTGGAGAGAGGCCGTCGGAGTGAGGTCTGTCTTGGCCGGAATGATGCAAGAAGTGTTTAATACGAGATCGGATGTCGTCGAGCATGTTGAGAATATGGGGAAAATTTATCACGTGCGGACTCCACACATACGTATTTTGTTGTATTTTGGTTGTATTAGTTGAGGGTTTAGGGTTGTCTCCTGAGGATTCTTTGAGTGCTTTGAGGATTTCAAGAATTAGTTTCATATTTGTGATAATACCTGCAAATCAGTTTTAGTTATAAATGTAAATTTTAAGTGAAACTCAAGAGGAAATTATAACATTTGCTGTCTGGATGTGCGAACGATGGTGTGTATCGCACCATGCCATATGCTCGAGCTGCGGTGTCATCCATACTGTCGTTAGCATGCATGGTACGATCCACGCTATTGTAATATATAAATATATATTTGAAAATGACTAGAGATCAATAATAGAATAAAAAAAAGAACGCATGCATTGTTATTAGAGGCCTTTACATACATACAAATTATTTCCATGTATATATATATATATATATATATATACATATCTTGAAATTTAAACTTTCATATTTATATGCATAGAACTCAAATCATTAATATTACATAACAAAATTATATTATCGTAATCTCTTTATTTCAAGCTGAAACGAGCCGAACACAATCTAATATATTGCTGTTTGTGTTGTGCTAATTTATGATTCGAGCTTAAAAAAACTTAATTATGTTAACTCGTTTACTTGACAAACGATTCAAACAAGAGATTAGTCAAACACGAGTTATTCGAGAACAACGAGCTATTTTAACAACCCTAAATTTCAAAAAAAAAAAAAATTAATAATATTTTTTTTAATATGCAAATACAAAATAATTTAATGGTATATATGTAAATCCTGCCTTTTTTTATATACATATCCTAACAAATAAATTACAAATGATGGAGATGTAAGTGAGAACATGCATCACCTTCAAAGTTAATAACATCATCACTCTGAGTCAATTCCATCTTTGAATTCTGATTCAATAAATGATGAGGCAATGAAAAGGGGTGAGACCTATTCATTTTGTTCTTTCCTTTCTCCACATTCTGAGGGCAAGATTGAGCCATGGGCGTCGACGAATAAGACGAAGATGAAGATGAAGACGAAGATTTATTGCTCTGAAATAGCGGAGTTTTGTTCATTTGGAATGGATTCATGGAAGCCATTATTGTGTTGTTAGAGAGAGAGATGGTTGGTGGAAGAAGATAGCTAGAGAGATTTCTTGTCTTCTCTTTGTTGTATGGTTTAGGCATGCAATGTTTAATTGTTAGAGATTTATATGAGGTATTTTATGATTATATGTTATGTTTTGGATGATGGAGAGAAAATATGGGAGACTTTTTATGGTCTATTGGTGAGAGAAGAAAATATGAGGCTCATGTGTTTTTGTTTTTTTTATATGTATATAAATAGTTATTTATTCCTCTTTTTCTATTTGTGGGTTTAAATTGGTCATTTCTTTCATTGAATCATATGAATGTTATTTTTTTTATTTTTGCCAATATTGCTTTGTTAGAGAGAGAGAGAGAGAGAGAGAGAGAGAGAGAGAGATTGTTGGAGGAAGAAGATAGGTAGAGAGAATTCTTGTCTTCTATTTGTTGTATGGTTTAGGTAATGTATTGTTTAATTGTTAGAAGTATATAAGGGGTTGTTTTATGATTATATGATATATTTTGGATGATGGAGATAAAAAAGGGAGACTTTTTATGTTCTATTTTGTTCATTGTTGGTGAGAGAAAAAGAAACACGAGGCTCATGTGTTTTTGCGTTTTTTTTTAATATATATTTTTATTTATTCTTGTTTTTTTTGTTCAAATTGGTCATTTCTTTCATTGAATCATATGAATGTTATTTTTTAAGAGTAAAGTGCTCATTTAGCGCCCCTAGAGTTTATAGAAGTCCCAAAATAATCTCTAGATTCTTTAAATAGTATTGCTTTGTTAGAGAGAGAGAGAGAGAGAGAGAGTGAGAGAGAGAGAATGTTGGAGGAGGAAGATAGCGAGAGACATTTCTTCTCTTCTCTTTGTTATAGGGTTAGATATGTAATGTTTAATTTCAAAGTTTATCTGGGTTTGCTTTATGATTATATGATATGTTTTGGATGATGGAAAGAAAATATGGGAGACTTTTTATGGTCAATGTTCATTATTTGTGTGAGAAAGAAACGTGAGGCTCACGTGTTTTTGTTTTGTTTTGTTTTGTTTTTTTTTATATGAGAAGTTATTTATTCACCTTTTTTATTTAGGGCTCACATTGATCATTTCTTTCATTGAATCATATGAATGTTATTTTTTAAAAGCAATGTGTTGTTTTAGCGTCCCCAGAGTCTATAGAAGTCTAAAAATAATCTCTAGATTCTTTAAATATTATTGCTTTGTTAGAGAGAGAGAGAGAGAGAGAGAGAATGTTGGAGGAGGAAGACTGCTAGAGAGATTTCTTCTCTTCTTTTTGTTGTAGGGTTAGGTATGTAATGTTTAATTGTTAGAAGTTTATATGGGATTATTTTGTAATTATATGATATGTTTTGAATGATGAAGAGAAAATATGGGAGACTTTTTATGATCTATGTTGTTCATTATTGGTAAGAGAAAGAAACATGAGGATCATGTGTTTTTTGCCTTTTTCTGTGTTTATAGAAATTGTAATATATTTCACCTTTTTGTGACTTCAAATTGATCATTTCTATCATTGAATCATATGAATGTTTTTTTTTAAGAGTAAAGTGTTGTTTTAGCGCCCCTAGAGTTTATAGAAGTCCTAAAATAATCTCTAGATTCTTTAAATAGTATTGCTTTGTTAGAGAGAGAGAATGTGGGAGGAGGAAGAGTGCTGGAGAGATCTCTTCTCTTTGTTGTAGGGTTAGGTATGTAATGTTTAATTTTTAGAAGTTTATATGGGGTTATTTTGTATATATATGATTTGTTTTGAATGATGGAGAGAAAATAGAGGAGACTTTTTATGGTCTATGTTGTTCATTATTGGTGATAGAAAGAAACATGAGGATCATGTGTTTTTGCCTTTTTCTGTGTTTATATATATTGTAATTTATTCCCCCTTTTTTTGGGTTCAAGTTGGCCGTTTCTTTCATTGAATCATATGAATTTTATTTTTTAAGAGTAATGCGTTGTTTTAGCACCCCCAGAGTCTCTAGAAGTCTATAAATAATCTCTAGGTTCTTTAAATAATATTGCTTTGTTAGAGAGAGAGAGAGAGAGAGAGAGAGAGAGAGAGAGAGTGAGAGAGAGAATGTGGGAGGAGGATGAGTGCTAGAGAGATCTATTCTCTTTGTTGTAGGGTTAGATATGTAATGTTTAATTGTTAGAAGTTTATATCGGGTTATTTTGTAATTATATGATATGTATCTAATGATGGAGAGAAAATAGGGGAGACTTTTTATGGTCTATGTTGACAAAGAAACATAAGGATCATGTCTTTTTGCCTTTTTATGTGTTTATATATATATTGTACTTTATTCCCCTTTTTTTGGGTTCAAATTGGTCATTTCTTTCATTTAAACATATGAATGTTATTTTTTAAGAGTAATGTGTTATTTTAGCACCAACTAGAGGTTATAGAAATCTGAAAATAGTCCCTACATTCATTAAATATTATTTATATCATTTAAAAAATTTATATGAATTATGATTGGATTATTTGTTATTTTGTGAAACTCAAATATAGAAATAAAATAAGATTTGTAAAAATGTAAAAAAAAACAAATAAAATTTTATTTTTAATCACACTTCAAGAACATTCATATTTTAATTAACAAGTTTGAATACTTATTTTAAATCCCGAAGGTTTGTGTTTACGAACAAACTCATTTAGTGTTCAACAAATAAATCATTAAATGTTCTATACTTATTTGATCTATTATTTGAATAAAGTTTAACTTATTAAAACATATTTAGTTATATTTTTAATAGTACTATATTATAATTTAATATACATATAAATTTAATGTATTTTTATTTTCAATGAAATAGTTTGTTAGTATTATTTATATCATTAGAATGCAAGAAAATTTATTTTCAACTTATATATTATTTCTTTACTTTGTATAAAATTTATTATGTTGCTTACTTATTTATATCTCTAAAATATTTTGTTAGTAATTATAAAAAATCAATTACTTATTTTCATTTTTAGCTTATTTACTACCTTCATATGACACGTCAACTACAAATCAAAATTTCAATTTCATATGAAATTATGTGCTTTTTAAAATTTTTTGTTTGTTTAATCAATATAAACAAGTCAAATATAATTCAAGTGTGAATATTAAAAATTTTAATCATGTCAAGTACGAATATATATTTGAACGCTCAACTCAAGCTCAAATTAAACTTTAATAAGTTTTGATTTGTCTGTTTGGGGCAACTACAGCTTATCAAGTTTATCCAGATAAGCTGCTAATCAACAACTTATCATGATAAGCTGCTGATCAACAGCTGATCCAGATAAGTTGTTTGACTGTTTGGTTTGTGCATTTGTAAAATAACTGATTCTGGATAAATGACCATTATACCCCTGTTTTGGATAAATTGTTTAGTTGTTTGGTTTGTGCGTTTTGAGAACAGTTAATTTACAAGTTTTTTAAGTAAATGAACAATATAACGCACAGAAATTGCATTATTCTCAACAAAACTGAAATATCTATACATAAGATATTTTATGACCAAAACAATGTGACTCGGATATGACATCGTAGAATCCCAAACAAACTTGTCCGATTGGGAAACATTTGAACTTTGGTGATGTTCTTATGTCATTTTGATCTTGCTTTGTTTCAAAAATAAGTTTCTTAGTAAAAATGAACATTCCTCTTAACTCCCTAAATCACCTCAACATATGTGCCTTGTGCTAAAATTTGTATTGGATTAGAAATGGATTTTTACATTCCCTAAGGGCCTACTTTAAATAATTATATGCTTGAAGCTAGTTATTAAAAATTTAACTTAATATATCATAACAAAAAAAAAAATACTCAATCAACCTTTCATTTTGATATTATTTCTTATTTCGAAACTTTTATGGTTACATTTAGAACTTTGTAACATATAATTTCATTAAATTTATAGTCAAATCAAATGTATTGACGAGAGAAATACAATGACAATAAAATTTGTCCACTTTACATTTAATTGTGCTCAAATCAAGCTCTTGAAGTCTGATTAAACACTGAGACTTTGATTAAAAAATAAAATTTTATTTGTTTTTATACATGTTTATAAATCTTTTTTTTCTTCTTTATTTGAGTTCCACAGAATAACAAATAATCCAATCATAATTCATATTTATATTTTAAATGACATTCATATGATTCAATGAAGTAAAAGAACAATTTGAATCCAACAGTAATAAAAAAAAGGAGAATAAATAACTTTATATATAAACACAAAAAAAAGGAAAAACACATTATTCTCACGTTTCTTTATCCCACAACTAATGAACAACATAGACTCTAAAAGCTCTCCTCTATTTTCTCTCCATCATCCAAAACAATTCATATAATCATAAAACAACCCCTTGTAAACATCTGACAATTAAACATTGCATACCTAACCCTACATAACAAGAGAAAGAGAAGAAATCTTTTATGGTAATCTAAAAAGTTTTACTCTATTTTAGTTCTTCTTTGATCAATGTTTTGAAACTTTTTTTAATGAAATTGGACTAATTTGGAGCAATCAATTGTTAATTAAGTTAATTGGTGTTTCATTGGGTTAAATTTGAATGAAATAAGTTAATTGATTTTTCATTAAGCCAATTTAATAATATTTTTTTTCATTTAACTTTTTATGTAGATTTAAAAAAGACAACTTTTTATAATCTAAATACTAATCATGTATTCCATTATATCAACATAAATTTTATCCTTTTTCTTCAAGTTTGAGTGTCAAACATAAATGCAAACATCAAGCTTAATGACATGATAGTTTACCAACATTTACTTTCAACAAAGTTTGTATAAAGTTAAAGAAAAATAAATACTTGCATACATATGCATATCAAACTTATCTTATAACATAAGTAAAAATCATGAATCGATAGCGAGATAGTGACTCGGTAATTGGACATTTCCCTCGGCATCGAGTGCGGCAGCCCAGGCCAGACAACCAACAAAATTAATTAGAACAAGATGGCAATCCAACCTTAGCCAACTTCTCCAACTCTTTCTCCAACTCCCTCCATCTCCTCCTCCTCCTCCCCCACCCCTCTTCTTCCTCTCTCCCTCACAATTCTCATCCTCTCCACCAACACCTCTAACTCCTCCCTCACCCACTCATTCTCCTCCTTCACCTCCCTCAACCTCCTCTTCGCCATCTTGCTCATCCAACGCCTTCAAAAACTTCTCGGACAACTCCCTATTCCTCTCCCTCATCTCCATTAATCCACCTTCGGTCCCGGCTACGCCTCCAATCAATCGGCTTCTCGGTCGAACATTGTTGTCGGCTCTCGAAGTCGCTCGCAAGCTCCTCCATATCATGCAACTCCTGCACTTTGCGAGCCAACTCGGTGTGATGCGTCTCTTTCTCTTGGCCGAGAGAGGAGAACATTCTTTCGAGGCTTCCGTGTGCGGTTAAGCTCGCCGAGAGCTCGCCACGGAGCTTCGGTTCTCATCGAGCGGTGGTGGGGGATGGCCGGGGTTTGTTTGCGTGGAGAGGCGCGTCCGGAGTGAGGCCTTTCTTCGCCGGAATGATGTAGAAGTGTTTAATACGAGATCGGATGACGTCGAGGATATTGAGAATATGAGAAAAATTTATCGAGTGCGCATTCCGCACATATGAATTTTGTTGTATTTTTGTTGTATTGGTTAAGTGGTTGGGGTTGTCTTAACTTTGGAGGATTCTTTGAGTGCTTTGAGGATTTCAAGGATTAGTTTGATATTTGTGATAATACACTGCAAATTAGTAAATTTTAAGTAAAACTTGAGAAAATTATAGCATTTGTTGGATGTGCGAACGATGGTGTGTATCATACCATGCCATATGTTCCGGCTGCGGTGTCATCCATACCGTCGTCCGCATGCATGGCACGGTCCACACTATTGTAATATATATATATATATATATATATATATATATATATATATATATATATATATATATATATATATATATATATATATATATATATATATTCAAGAAAAAGAACCGCATGCATTGTTGTATTAAAAGGCCTTTACATACATACAAATTATTTATATATATATACATATCTTGAACTTTAAACTTTCATATTTATATACATAGAACTCAAATCTTTAATATTACATAAGAAAATAATATTATTGTAATCTCTATATTTCAAGCTAAATTGTTGTTTGTCAATGCTAATTTATAATTCGAGCTTTAAAAATATTGAGTATGTTAACTCGTTTACTTGACAAAGGATTTAAATAAGAGATTAGTCAAACAATTCTGAAGTTGATAGAACAACGGGCTATTTTGACAACTCTAAAATACAATTTTCTTTTTAATAATATTTTTAATATGCAAATACGAAAGAATTTAATGGTACATATGTAAATCCTGCCTTTTTTTCTTTATATATCTATCTAACAAATAAATTACAAATGATGGAGATGTAAGTAAAAACATGCATCACCTTGAGTTAATAACATCATCACTCTGAGTCGATTCCATCTTTGAATTCTGATTCAACAAATGATGAGGCAATGAAATGGGGTGAGGCCTATTCATTTTGTTCTTTCCATTCTCCACATTCTGAGGGCGAGATTGAACCATGAACGTCGACGAAGAAGACGAAGACAAAGATGAAGATGAAGATGAAGATGAAGATTGATTGCTCTGAAATAGCGGAGTTTTGTTCATTTGGAATGGATTCAAGGAAGCCATTATTGTTTTGTTAGAGAGAAGTGGTTGGTGGAAAGATAGCTAAGAGATTTCTTGTCTTCTCTTTGTTGTTGGGTTTAGGTATGCAATGTTTAATTGTTAGGATTATATGGGATTGTTTTATGATTATCTGTTATGTTTTGGATGATGAAGAAAATATGGGGAGACTACATGGTATAATGGTGAGAGAAGAAAATATGAGGCTCATGTGTTTTTGCTTTTTTTATATGTATATAAATAGTTATTTATTCCCCTTTTTTCTATTTGTGGGTTCAAATTGATCATTTTTATTTTTTTATTTTTGCCATTATTGCTTTTTTAGAGAGAGAGAGAGATTGAGAGAGAGAGAGAGAGAGAGATTGTTGGAGGAAGAAGATGGGTACAGAGAATTCTTGTCTTCTATTTGTTGTATGATTTAGGTAATGTATTGTTTAATTGTCAGAAGTTTATAAGGGGTTGTTTTATGATTTTATGATATCTTTTGGATGATGGAGAGAAAAAAGGGGGGACTTTTTATGGTCTATGTTGTTCATTATTGGTGAGAAAAAGAAACACGAGGCTCATGTGTTTTAGCTTTTTTTTATGTATATTTTTTTATTTATTCCCCTTTTTTTTATTTTTGGGTTTAAATTGGTCATTTATTTCATTGAATCATATGAATGTTATTTTTTAAGAGTAAAGTGTTGTTTTAGTGTCCCTAGTGTTTATAGATGTCCCAAAATAATCTTTATATTCTTTAAATAATATTGCATTGTTAGTGAGAGAGAGAGAGAGAGAGAGAGAGAGAGAATGTTGGAGAAGGAAGTTAGCTAGACATTTCTTCTCTTCTCTTTGTTGTAGGGTTAGATATGTAATGTCTAATTGTTAAAATTTTATATGGGTTTGCTTTATGATTATATGATATGTTTGGATGATGGAGAGAAAATAGGGGAGACTTTTTATAGTGTATTTTGTTCATTATTTGTGTAGAGAAAGAAACATGAGAATGCATTGTGTTTTTCTTCTTTTGTTTATATATATAGTTAATCGTTTCACTCTTTTTTTATTTTGGGTTTAAATTAGTCATTTCTTTCATTGAAACATATGAGTGTTATTTTTAAAGTAATACGTTGTTTCGCCCCAGGAGTTTATAGAAGTCTAAAAATAATCTACGAGTCCTTTCGATATTATTGATTTGTTAGAGAGAGAAAGATAGAGAAGATAATGTTGGAGGAGGAGAGAAGGCTTGCTAGAAGATTTCTTCTCTTCTCTTTGTTGTAGGGGAAAAATCTATAAATGCAAAAGACGTCTGTGGCCAGCACATACGTTAGATAGTTATACGCATGTTATTCAGAGAGTATTGGGAGGGTATTTCCGTGTTACACCCTCTATAACCTTCATGTAGCGTACATGTAACCTACATGTAACCTACAAATATATGAAAAATGTAGAACTTATTTGTAGGTTACAGGAAGGTTATAGGTAGGTTACATGGAGGTTACAAGGAGTATAAGACGATACCTCCCAAATGCCATGAATAACCTCCATGTGTTTCAGCGTACGCGGCGCGCGTGCGTCTTCATCACCATAATTTCCGTTGTAGGAGTTAGGTATGTAATGTTTAATTGTTAGTAATTTATATGGGGTTGTTTTATAATTATATGATATAATGTTTTGAATGACGGAGAAAATATGGGAGACTTTTTATGGTATATGTTGTTCATTATTGGTGAGAGAAAGAAACATGAGGATCATGTGTTTTTGTCTTTTTACGTATTTTATATATATTTTAATGTTATTCCCTTTTTTTTGTTCGATTTGGTCATTTCTTTCATTGAATCATATGAATGTTATTTTTTAGAGTAAAGTGTTGTTTTAGCGCCTATAGAGTTTATAGAAGTCCCAAAATAATCTCTAGATTCTTTAAACAGTATTGCTTTGTTAGAGAGAGAGAGAGAGAGAGAATGTTGGAGGAGGAAGTTAGCTAGAGACATTTCTTCTCTTCTCTTTATTGTAAGGTTACATATGTAATGTTTAATTGTTAAAAGTTTATATGGGTTTGCTTTATGATTATATGATATGTTTTGGATGATGGAGAGAAAATAGGGGAGACTTTTTATGGTCTATGTTGTTCATAATTTGTGTGAGAAAGAAACATGAGGCTCATGTGTTTTTGCTTTTTTTGTTTTGTTTATATATATAGTTAATCATTCCCCTTATTTTATTTTGGGTTTAAATTAGTCATTTCTTTCATTGAATCATATGAATGTTATTTTTTAAGAGTAATGCATTGTTTTAGCGCCCCCAGAGTTTATAGAAGTCTAAAAATAATCTCTAGATTTTTTCAATATTATTGCTTTGTTAGAGAGAGAGATAGAGAGAGAGAGAATGTTGGAGGAGGAAGACTGCTAGAGAGATTTCTTCTATTATCTTTGTTGTAGGGGGAAAAAATCTACCTACGTAAGACGTACGCAGCGCTGCGTACGTTAGATAGTTATACGGATGTTATTCAGAGAGTATTAGGAGGGTATTTCAGTGTTACACCCTCTGTAACCTCCCTGTAACCTATATGTAACATACAAATATATGAAAAATGTGAAACTTATTTGTAGGTTACAGGAAGGTTATAGGCAGGTTACATGGAGGTTACAAGGAGTATAAGACAGAAATACCTCCCCAATACCCTATGAATAACCTCCATGTAACCTTCTGACGTACGCAAATTTTTTCCGTTGTAGGGTTAGGTATGTAATGTTTAATTGTTAGTAATTTATATGGGGTTGTTTTATAATTATATGATATGTTTTGAATGACAGAGAGAAATAGGGAGATTTTTTATGGTCTATGTTGTTCATTATTGGTGAGAGAAAGAAACATGAGGATCATGTGTTTTTGCCTTTTTCTGTGTTTATATATATTTTAATCTATTCCCTTTTTTTTGTTCAATTTGGTCATTTCTTTCATTGAATCATATGAATGTTATTTTTTAAGAGTAAAGTGTTGTTTTAGCGCCCCTAGAGTTTATAGAAGTCCCAAAATAATCTCTAGATTCTTTAAACAGTATTGCTTTGTTAGAGAGAGAGAGAGAGAGAGAGAGAATGTTGGAGGAGGAAGTTAGCTAGAGACATTTCTTCTCTTCTCTTTGTTGTAAGGTTACATATGTAATGTTTAATTGTTAAAAGTTTATATGGGTTTGCTTTATGGTTATATGATATGTTTTGGATGATGGAGAGAAAATAGGGGAGACTTTTTATGGTCTATGTTGTTCATAATTTGTGTGAGAAAGAAACATGAGGCTCATTTGTTTTTGCTTTTTTTCTTTTGTTTATATATATAATTAATCATTCCCCTTATTTTATTTTGGGTTTAAATTAGTCATTTCTTTCATTGAATCATATGAATGTTATTTTTTAAGAGTAATGCGTTGTTTTAGCGCCCCCAGAGTTTATAGAAGTCTAAAAATAATCTCAGATTCTTTCAATATTATTGCTTTGTTAGAGAGAGAGAAAGAGAATGTTGGGGGAGGAAGACTGCTAGAGAGATTTCTTCTCTTCTCTTTGTTGTAGGGGGAAAAAATCTACCTACGTAAGACGTACGCAGCCATTGCGTACGTTAGATAGTTATACGGATGTTATTCAGAGAGTATTGGGAGGGTATTTCCGTGTTACACCCTCTGTAACCTCCCTGTAACTTACATTAACATACAAATATATGAAAAATGTGGAACTTATTTGTAGGTTACAGGAAGGTTATAGGTAGGTTACATGGAGGTTACAAGGAGTATAAGACGGAAATACCTCCCCAATACCCTATGAATAACCTCCATGTAACCTTCTGACGTACGCAAATTTTTTTCGTTGTAGGGTTAGGTATGTAATGTTTAATTGTTAGTAATTTATATGGGGTTGTTTTATAATTATATGATATGTTTTGAATGACGGAGAGAAATATGGGAGACTTTTTATGGTCTATGTTGTTCATTATTGGTGAGAGAAAGAAACATGAGGATCATGTGTTTTTGCCTTTTTCTGTGTTTATATATATTTTAATCTATTCCCTTTTTTTTTGTTCAATTTGGTCATTTCTTTCATTGAATCATATGAATGTTATTTTTTAAGAGTAAAGTGTTGTTTTAGCGCCCCTAGAGTTTATAGAAGTCCCAAAATAATCTCTAGATTCTTTAAACAGTATTGCTTTGTTAGAGAGAGAGAGAGAGAGAGAATGTTGGAGGAGGAAGTTAGCTAGAGACATTTCTTCTCTTCTCTTTATTGTAAGGTTACATATGTAATGTTTAATTGTTAAAAGTTTATATGGGTTTGCTTTATGGTTATATGATATGTTTTGGATGATGGAGAGAAAATAGAGGAGACTTTTTATGGTCTATGTTGTTCATAATTTGTGTGAGAAAGAAACATGAGGCTCATGTGTTTTTGCTTTTTTTGTTTTGTTTATATATATAGTTAATCATTCCTCTTATTTTATTTTGGGTTTATATTAGTCATTTCTTTCATTAAATCATATGAATGTTATTTTTTAAGAGTAATGCGTTGTTTTAGCGCCCCCAGAGTTTATAGAAGTCTAAAAATAATCTCTAGATTCTTTCAATATTATTGCTTTGTTAGAGAGAGAGAGAGAATGTTGGAGGAGGAAGACTGCTAGAGAGATTTCTTCTCTTCTCTTTGTTGTAGGGAGAAAAAATGTGCATACGTAAGACGTAAACAGTGCTGCGTACGTTAGAAGGTTATACGGAGGTTATTCAGAGATTGGGAGGGTATTTCCGTGTTACACCCTCTGTAACCTTCCTGTAACCTACCTGTAAACTAAAAATATATGAAAAGCGCATAATTTATTTGTAAGTTGCAGGGAGGTTACATGTATGTTACATGTAGGTTACAAGGATTATAACACGGAAATACCCCCCCCCAATACCCTCTGAATAACCTCTATGTAACCTTCTGACGTACGCAGGGCTGCGTACGTCTTACGTACGCAAATTTTTTCCATTGTAGGGTTAGGTATGTAATGTTTAATTGTTAGAAATTTATATGGGGTTGTTTTATAATTGTATGATATGTTTTGAATGACGGAGAGAAAATATGGGAGACTTTTTATGGTCTATGTTGTTCATTATTGGTAAGAGAAAGAAACATGAGGATCATGTGTTTTTGCCTTTTTATGTGTTTATATATATTGTAGTTTATTCCCCCTTTTTGGGTTCAAATTGGTCATTTCTTTCATTGAATCATATGAATGTTATTTTTTATGAGTAATGTGTCATTTTAGCACCCACTAGAGTTTATAGAAGTCTGAAAATATTCCTTGGATTCATTAAATATTATTTATATCATTTAAAATATAAATATGAATTATGATTGCATTATTTGTTATTTTGTGGAACTCATACATAGAAGTAAAAATAATTTACAAACATATAAAAAAATAAATAAAATTTTATTTTTTAATCGAAGTCTTAGTTTTTAATCAAACTTCGAGAACTTGATCTGAGCTCTAAATTGGACAAATTTAGTGTCGTTTTATTTCTCTCATCAATACGTTCGATTTGATTATAAATTTGATGAAATCATATTTTATGAAGTTCTAAAATTTAAAATAAAAAATAATATTGAGATGGAAGGTTGATCGAGTAATTTTTTTGTATGATATAT
The DNA here is from genome assembly GCA_022702705.1 of Papilionanthe hookeriana x Papilionanthe teres. NCBI lineage: Eukaryota > Viridiplantae > Streptophyta > Magnoliopsida > Asparagales > Orchidaceae > Papilionanthe > Papilionanthe hookeriana x Papilionanthe teres. The sequence goes on from CM040436.1 coordinate 16,106,926, forward strand.
TAGGTTAACTTTAATAAATAAGTTTTAAATAACTTTAAAAATCACTTTAAATTTAAACACAATTAAAATATAAATGAATGTTCTTAATGAACAAGAAAGTAATTAACAAGTTTGAATTTTTTTTTTTAAATCCCAAAGGTTTGTGTCTAGGAACAAACTCATTTAGTGTTCAACAAATAACTCGCCCTATACTTATTTGATCTATAATTTTTAGATAAATTTTAATTTATTAAAACATATTTAGTTACATGTTTAATAGTACTATATTTAATTTAATATACATATAAATTTAATATATATTTTTTAAAATTTCAATGAAATAGTTTTTTAATATTATTTATATTATTAGAATGCAAGAGAACTTATTTATAACTTATGTATTATTTTCTTACCTGATATAAAATTTATTCAATTCCTTATTTATATTTGTAAAATGATTTTTTAGTAATTATAAAAAATCACGTAATTATTTTAATTTTTAGCTTATTTACTACCTTTATATTAAAAAACAACTAAAAATCAATTTTTCAATTTCATATGAAAATTATGTACCTTTTAAAATTTTTTTTTATTTGATTGTATTATGCTCCTTTTAACTCAATTAAAAAAATTAAATATATATTATTTTAATAATAATATATTATATATATTGTTTATATAATAATATATTATATATTTATATCTAAGTTTAAATAATAATAACTCGTGTGGTTGTATGCTTCTGCACCTTTTATTGCACATAATTAGTGCAAGTTTTAATCCAGCACCCTACATTTATTTTTTTAATTAATTTAAACGACCAAATTTCGAGCCGAACACGTCAAAGGTAATTATAAACACTAGTCAATTTCAGTTACGAGCCAAGCCCGAGCTCTCATAAGCCAGATTCATTTACAACCCTAGTGGTTAGTAGGTAAGAACCCCAATAAAAAAAATTAACAAGATATATTTTGTTGCAAATAAATATGTGATCGGGTCGAACTGGGTTTGAACTTTGGGCTGAATTAATCTGAAGATCCCTAATTAAACAACACACATAAATAGCATTTGATTTAATTAATGCATTTTGGCTATAAGTTTGCTAGATTTTCTATGGAGTCCACAAGGAACATTTTGTTAACTTAAGACCCGTATACAAATATTTAATACAAAACATCCCATTTCCAACAAAATTCTTATTTATTTATATATCCAACACGCAAACTTATATATATATATATACATAACTCTCAAATACTTAATATTACATCAAGAGAGAATTAATTATACAAAAGAAGAGAAGAGAGAAGGATAAGGGAAGCCACATATATTATTATTCCAAAAAGCCAACAGGAGGTAAGCAATGCATTGGCAATACAGATCATAGAATGGAAGAAGTTTTGTACAAATTTCCCATATGACTCGGGTAATCAAGGCTTCCTATTTCAGCTATTGTGTAACTATATATTATTATTATCTATATAGGTATAAATGCAAAATGGAAGAAAAAATGCAAGCATTTTACATAAGTTACCAATGAATCTAATGTACTTTAGCTTGCTCCTCTTCTCTCGCTGTATGCCAGAATATGTCCTTGAGGCCGACAGAGATGTTATTGTAGAACTGAAGAGAATGAAATGAGGAGCAATAAATTTGTCAAGTTAAAAGGAATTTTACAGAAATTGCAATTCAGTTTGTGTGAGTTTTTGATTCCAAACCTTGTGAAATTCTAGAGTGTCGCCATTGGCCTTGCGAAGCTCCACCATGTTAAGGGATGGTGCAACTTCAAAAACCTTTAAAAATGAGGGTTGGACGAATTAATCTCTCTCAAATTTGTGTTATTCTGCATTGAGATGTATCTGTTTAACATAGAGAGATATGTACCTCAGTTGCGATGGCTAGAGGACCTTTTCTTCCACATTTTTCTCCTTGCAGCTTTAGCTGTTATAAGAAAAATTGTAAACAATATGTGAAAATTTAGTAAAGAATTATCCTTTTGTATCGAGATGGGGCAAAACTTTATAAGCATGTCCATGGAATCACGAGATAATTAGTTGCTCTCCTATGATTTCATGCAGACCAGTTATTTCTCATAGGGCTGTCAAAAAAAATGTGTTGCTCGCCAACAGCTTATGTTCAGCTCATTAATTAGTTCGTGTTCGAATGGCTCGTTAAGTAAACTAGCCGAACACACCTTTTCATGCTTAGTAGTAGTGGTATGTAAAATTGGAAGTTTAGTCGTTAGGTAAGTGAATACATAAGTATCTATGCAAATACAGAAGAATCGGGTGGTATGTATGAAAATGTCCCTATTTTTGTGATGACAATTATTTAGAATGTTTACAGTTTAATTTCTTGCCTAAGAATTAAGCTATATATATAATTTAAATTTAGATGCATTATCTAATAGTTTAGTTGTATTAAAAGACAACAACTGAAATTAACAAACTAGTATAGTAAAATAAGGCCTTACTCTGGAAAAATTATTATGTTAGTCCCCCTACGCAAATAAAAACTTCCCCTACCAAAAAGTGCATGGTAGTGGGCCCCCATTTCAATTTAAAAAAAAAATTATCATCATCCGGTGTCCGTACTGAATATTATTTTCTAGAACAATTATTGCGTATGTTCACCATACGAAAAATTGCATTTTACGGTGAACCAATAAAAAACTTCCCCTACCAAAAGTGCAGGATTATCCGGCTATCCTGTTTTCTTTATTTTTTATTTTTTTGCATTCAACATATATTGACTTGTAATTGCGGTAGAAATGGAAAATATTCATGAAATGTGAAATTTAAGACTCGAACACAAAAAAATAAAAAAAATAAAAAAGCGAGAGAGAGAGAGAGAGAGAGAGAGAGAGAGAGAGAGAGAGCATGTATCCTACCTTATAGTTGCGCTTCTCAATGTTAAATCCCAATGGTTTGGCTGCTTCCTCGATTTTGGAAAGTATTTCTGCAGCAGGTGCTTTAGAAGCAAATCTTTTCTCCTTTTTAACAAAGCCCTGTCATGCAAATAATAGAATTACTAACATAATGATGAGTAGTTAGAGAAGCTAAAAGGCCCCAAAAAATACGGAAGATTAAAAAAAAATTTACATATAATGCTCCAGTCCCTAACTATCGCAACATTTACATAAATACCATACAACCAACCTATGATTCATTGTTAAACCCCATCAAATTCCACTTTGTCCACACATTCAAAATAAATTATCTCACAAACAAAAACTTACACCTAAAAAAAGATACATTGTCCAAAACATTAAAGATTTCACGTAAAAAAAAAAATTAAGTATTTCACCAGAATTCTAATTTGTATGTCAAATCTTTTCAAGGGAAATAATTTTATTTTTTTAGTGAAGGTGCAATTATATACATAGCACCGGAAACATTGCAATTTACAAATCTAGCCCCTATAAACGATTATAATGATACTCTAATAATCAAAATTTCATCATCAAACTAAAGCGAGATTTTGAAAATAAACTCTGAGTTCTGCCAGTTTAGAAAATAAACTCACCATTGGCTTCTCAAATAAGGTGCCAAGATTCAGACCCTGAGAAGTAGAAATAAGCTCAAACGCATTCATCAGAGCAGGTCTTTCTTCCCTGCGCTCAACAACAAGATTTTGCGGCTCCTGTACATCGAAGAAAAACGGATCACTTGTACAATCTAATAATATACCCTGAAAATCTCAGGGACGAAAAATAAAATTTCTCTCACCCCTGATTCATTGAATATTGCATTTACGTCATCGAGGCTGGTATCTGCTGCTTCAAAACTTGGCGGATGGTATCCTTTCTTAAACCATTCACTTTCTACGATTTCAGGAATAGTTATTCTCTGCACAGAAAGAAATTTAATATGAATAATCATACTTTGAAATTTTGTTCAACGTGAAATCATGAACAACAAAGGTTCTCAGAAGGCCTACAGTTTGGGGATTTGGATCTAAAATTCTTTTGATAAGCTTCTTTGCACTGGTAGAGAACCAAGTAGGACAAGTGAAGTCTGCTTTGAAGATCTGCAAGAAACTCAACATGCCACTTGTTGAAGTTAGGAATTTGAATCAAGGGAGATTTACATACATACCGCTCATTCCTATGTATTTACATATCTAACACTGAAACTTTAATTTTTGCATACAAGCCACGTTACCTATGCATGAAAAGGTGCATCTCACTTTTAAAAGTTAAAATGCTGGTATTTTTAAGTGATAGGAAAGATTTGGATGGTATAAATGTAAAAAAGTAAAGTTTAGCTGTTAGATATGTAAATAAATAGGAATTGAGTGGTAGGCATATAAATGCAACAAAAGAAAAAATACCTTTTTGTATAGGGACATCAGGTTAGAATCTTCAAAAGGTAAATAACCAGCCATGAGGACAAAAAGTATCACGCCGCACGACCAAAGATCTGCCTTGGCTCCATCATAACCCTTGTTGTGAATCACCTAAACGTTCAAAATCCAATGTTTGATATGAACAGAAGAAAACCAAATAATTCAACACAAAAAACTGAGTTTTAGGGCAGAATGTTTGAGCAAAACATACCTCTGGAGCCACATAGTTTGGCGTTCCACATGTTGTGTGCAACAGGCCATCCTCCTAATGGCAACAAGAAAGATAAGTGTCAATATATCATTTAAAAATGAAAATCAAGGCCATCCATATCATATGTTATGAACAAAAAGGCTTATCCCTACAAATCACCAAGGGGTCGTTCTGATTCATTTTTATTCACTTTGATTTTGTTTTGTTTATGTTTTGATTTGAATTAAAACTTATTTGGTCGAGTTAATTATTTTTAAAATAATCAAATCATCTTTTAAGTGTTTTAAATATTTTTAAAAACAAATTGATTTGTTTTAAAAACAAAAAAATAAAAAACATCTAAAAAATCATATCAGCCAAATTTGTTTTTAAAAATAAAATTAAAAGTAAAAATAAAAAAGATGTCAAAAGGCCCCAACAATTCAATTAACGCTACAAAAACAGCTTTAAAAAACAGTCAGCTTACTCGAACTTGCTGAGGTAGGGCACTTAGTCCGAAATCTGAAACTTTGAGAACCCCATTGGAATCTAACAACAGATTCTCTGGCTGCCAAAGTTAACAGCTTTAAATAAATATTTGCATTATTTTAAGTTAATGATTACATGAATGGACAAAGATAGCATAGATGAGCTAAATTTACAGAACATTAAGATAATTAGTCACCTTTAGGTCTCTATGACAAACACCCCTGCTGTGACAATAGTCCACAGCGTTGATTAGCTGTTGAAAATACTTCCTTGCTTCATCCTCCTTCATTCTTCCACGGGTTGCCTAAAGAAATTTAAAAAAAGAAATATTGAGATGTGAAGAATGGAACATTTATATTCTTCGATGAAACAATGAAACTTTATAAAATTCGAGTCATAGAATGCAAGGGAGCAGCATACAATTTTATCAAAAAGTTCACCGCCCGTCACAAATTCCAATACAATATATATCTTTGTCTTGCTTGCCATCACCTACATTTGATAACTTTAGCAATTAGGATCAGCATATCAGACTACTAAGGCCTCTCAGATTTGTGTGATATGAGAGACTTGGGTGGTATAAACATAAAAAGTAAAGTTTAGATGTTAGATATGTAAATGCATAAGAATCGGTTGGCATGTATGTAAATGCCCCCAAATAAAAGCTAATAGCAGATTGATACACTAACACTAAGAATTGGAATCTTTTTAAACAAGAAAAAAGAAATGATCATATCTCAAAGCAAAAAACCAAGTGATTCTGCATGAAACTCAAAAATGAAACAGAAAACAAAACCAATGAAGTAGAAATGGAAATTCGTATGGTACCTCATACATGCGTATAACATTGGGGTGCTTGATCAGCTTCATTGTTGAAATCTCACGTTTGATCTGCAAGTTATAAACATTAGAAACTTATCACACCATGACTTCACCAAAGAAAACCTACAAAATGCTTTCATAAATGCCCAACAAATAGTTTAAGAGTAGGTTCAGGATAGAGCCATATATTAACATTCTTCAAACAAAACCATTAATTGTATTCAAATTTTGATTGATTTTACATATGATACACTTTTCTAAAAGCTGAGACCCACCTTAACTAAAATTTAATCAAGAAAGAAAATTTACACACATACCATACATTTCTTATGTATTTATAAATCCAACACATAAAGTTTGATATCTACACTTATAGCACCTTGATTTCATAAACCTAGGCATATGAGAGGTGAAAATTACTTTTGAAAATGTAGCTATGGTGGAATTTTTTATATGGTGTTATGGATTTGAGTGGTATTCATGTAAATATGAACGTAAAGGTGTAACGTAAATATATAAGAACTATGTGGCATGTACATAATTGCCCCAATCAAGAAACATTGTGCAGAAAAACATCTAGTAAAAACATATTTTTTAAAGAGTTCTTCTTCAACTTCCCCATCATAACAATATCTAAAAAAGAGTCGTTGAATTCATATTTTCAACCCGTCGGTGAAATCAACAGGCTTCATAAAATCAAAGCCAAAACATGCATATCAACGGAACCTTCCCATAAAACAAACTTTTAGAGCAAAAAAATGAAGGTTTTCTTTGTTTTGAAGAAATTACACATTAGGAATACAATGAAATGATAGAAAATTATTTCGAATTATTGTTCAATTAAAGAGACATTAGGTGTTTGGCTGCGCCTAGGATTTACGTTTGATAGGATTTAGTAAATCTGGATTTATCAAATCCATATACTATTAAATCCAAAATAGTGTTTGGTTCACTTGAAGTTAAATTCAATTAAAATTATTAGACGTGTTTGGTATTTTATTTCAAATTCTTATAGCCATGAATTTTTCCCAATTTAAATCCATTAAATCCACCATATAGTTGGATTTAACAAAACCAGCTTTACATCCAAAATAAACATAAGGAGATGTTTGGCTGCAACATGAATTTACGTTAAACAGGATTTATCAAATCTAGTAAATCCGATAGTTTATGGGGCGGATATGAACTCACGAGCGATGGCAGCAATAAATTCTTAAATTCCTCTCAAAATTAAAATTACTAAATCCTAATTTATGTCTTAAATAAGACGGAACACGAGAAGGAAATATGGAACGGAAAAAATTCAATTTAACGGAGTTTTGGATTTAATTTTCATTTTTTTTATGTTTGGCAAGATTTACATTAAATTTATGGCTAAATCCAATTTAAATTATACTACCAAACACCAAAAATGAATTTAATGGGACAACTGATTTAATTTCCGTTTTTTCATGTTTGGCTGGATTTCCGTTAAATCTACCAAAATCCTGTAAATTATGCTACCAAACACCTTACTGAAAAAAAAAATTATCTGGTTGGCTTATACAAATTTTAAAATTGAGATTCATGTGAAAGACGTCACAGGATTAGAGTGATAACATTGTTTTCTTCCCTGGTTTCACTAGGCAGGTTAGGAAATTGTCAATGGAAAAATAAATATCAATTTGACCACAAATCAAAAAAAAAAAAAAAATCTAATAGCCTAAAGATTACATCAGCAATAAACAAACAGTATAAAATCGTGAAGTATAACGAACTTGTAATCCAATCGACCAACAAGATTTAAATAAATTCCATGAATCATTCATCTTCATCAACAAAAAACATTAATCAAGCAAAAGCGCCAAGAAAATTCAAGGTAGAAAGAAAGACTGAAATCTTAAAATTAAATAAAGACCTGGCCGATCATCTTGTGCCGTAGCACGTTCTCCTTATCAAGAATCTTGATGGCCACATTCTCACCCGTCTCCACATTCCGTGCGAATTTGACCTTCGCAAAAGACCCCTCTCCCAGCATTCTCCCCAACTCATACCTCCCCACCCTAATCTTCGCAGCTGATCCCATCTTCCCCTTCCGATCTAAATAAACAACGCGCAATCGAACACCTCTTACTGTTTCAGAGCAGAAACGTTACCTCCCCTCAACACATTCATTCCACTTCGCCGCTGAAAACCCTAGCAGGGCAGATCTAGAGGGGATCAAAAACAACGCTCACGATTGTGCAGCAGGACAGCCGAGCACGGAAAGGCGACGTCGGAAAGAGTAGCGTTCCGCAGCTGGTTCTCCAAGCCATTCTTCGACCTTGACAACAACCAAGAAGGTTAGGGTTCAGCCTCTCTCTCTCAAGGATCCTTCCCAGAGGGCGCCTCTCTCTCTCTCTCTCTCTCTCTACTGGAGATTTCTCGAGAAGGAAGGAAACGGAAAGCGCCAGAGAGCGGAGATATCGAGCGGGTGAAACAGCCCCGCCGTTTATATAGGGGTTCGGTAGGCCACGTGTCCAATTTTGTGTGGGGCCCACCGGGACTGCCGTTTAAATTGGGCAGGGTGCAGGGTCTCGCACGCACGGCCTTTCCGTCATTTTTCATTTTCTTTTTTTTTTTTCTTTTCTTAAAATTTTTTTTTGTCAATTTAAGGTGTGTTAGGTGCACCATTATTATTATTTTTTTTAAGATTTAGTTTTGCCTGTATTCTTAAAATCTGTGTTTTCTCACCAGTCATTTTACATGCGATCTTACTAGAAAGTTATGACTTGACATTTTAAGAAAAAATTGTAATAATCACTATAATTTTTTAAACAATAGATGTTTCTTCAAACAGCTGCAGCTGCTCCGAACATGCACTTAATTATTCGAAATTTAATTTTAATGAAATAAATGAGCCTTACCTATGAGTTAAAATTTTTGATCGATTTTTTTTTTTGTTTTTAGTAAATTTTGAGCCATATGTGAATCAACACGAAGTGGATATTTTTTATAAAAGTTATATATAATATTAAATAAAAATGAAAATAATGAATTAGGAACTCATACTGAGCTTGAACTATTCTAAATTAACTCAATTTTAGTTATTGTGTTTCTATTACGAACTACAATGGATCCAAATAACTTAAATTTGAACCCTCCTGTTTTGATTCCGAACTCGGTTCAATTTTGATCTGATTTGGCTCGAAGTCAGACATATCGAGCCACAAGCTTATTTCGATCTAAACTCAATCTCTATTCGAACTAATTCCAAACCGGCCCTAATAAATATCACTCAATTCTTATGTTTTTTTAGATCTAATACTTGGGGTCTGTTTGGGGGTAGTTATAGGTTATTAAAAAGGAGTTGTGAAGCAGATGAAAAATAATCTGATGTTTAAAAAGCTACAGTGATTATAGCGGTAGGTTTTTTTTTTTTTTGTGAAAAGACCCGACCGCAGCTAGAAAGTTGTCACCGCATCTATTAGGACCAGTGAGAAAAAATAGAATTCAGTGATAGTTTTTTAAACAAACTATCATATCACAGTTTACCTAAACAGATAAAATTGTTATGCGGTGTCGTACCACCGCCCCGAACGGACCCTTAAACTTTAATTTTTATCTTTATACCATCATAGCTATGTTTGAACATATATATTCTACTTATTTGAAGTTAAAGTAATGATTTTTTTTTATGTAAATAATACATTTATTTGCATAAATGTTAAAAAGTATATTTTAGGTATTTGATATGTAAATATGTAAGAATTTGATGGAATGTACGAAAATGCCCCGTCTTCATTGTTTTTAATGCATTAGTTGTAACTTAATAACAAAATAATAAATGAGAATTAATGAAGATACATGCTTAAAAATGGCATTAATGAAAATATCTTAATTAATTATTTCCTTATCTATATATCTATATGATTTTATTTGTGTTGTGTTCCTAGATCAGTTGGTTGAGCATCAACTTTGTCCGTTATAAGTCATCTCTGGTCTAAAGTTCGAATCCCCCAAAGCAATCATGCTATAATGGAGTGGTACTAGAGCGGTTAGGTGCACGGGTCCATCCCAAACCTGACGTGTTGCGAGTCAGGGGCACATGGGTCCATCTCAGACTTGACGTGTTGCGAGTCAGGGGCACATGGGCTCATCCCAGACTTGACGGGTTGCGAGCCAGGGAAGGTTGACGGTTGGGCCCGTCAACCATCTTTTCTATATATATATATATATATATATATATATATATATATATATATAATGATTTTATTTGTGTCGCGTTCTGAGATCAATTGGTAGAGCATCAATTTTATCCGTTTAAGTCATCTCTGGTCTAAAGTTCGAGGCGACCATGCTATAAGGAAGTGATATCTAGAGTGGTTAGGCGCATGGGTACATCCCGGACCTGACGTATTTCGAGTCGAGGGCACATGGGTCCATCCTAGACCCGACGGGTTGCGAGTCAGAAGAGGTTGACGTTCGGCCCGTCAACCATCTTTTCAATATATATATATATATATATATATATATATATATATATATATATATATATATATATATATATATATATATATATATATATATATATATATATATATATATAATGAATATTCATTTTTTAAATAAAAAAATGAAAGAATAGCTAAATAGTAAAACATTTATATATAATCAACATGAAAAAAAATTATAAAAATATAAACACATGTTAAAATTTTAAGATTGTCCTATAAAATAGACTTAGATTATGCAACTTATTTATATAACAAATAATAAGGATGGCCAATAAAAAATAAATAAGAAAATTTACATATTGCATGTATACCACCCGATTCCTATGTATTTACATATCCACCCCTAGAATTTATTTTTTTACATTTATATCATCCAAATATTTCAGATCACACATAAAATATCACTATTTTAACGTTTAAAAGGTGAAATATTATTTTCTTAAATTAATGTCAATATGACTCGAATAAGCTGTGTTAGGGTTGGCCTAAATATTTTTTGAGTTGGGTTCGGGTCAGAGAATTTGACATGTTTATTATTTGGGTCAGGGTCCGGCTGAACCCGAAAGCCCAAACATGACCAGAATAAGTACGAAAGTTCGGGTTGGGTTTGGGTTAGCGGGTCAAGTTTGAGATTTAGTTTTCAGCATGTTTATTATTCGGGTCAGGTTCGAGCTGACCCTAACTGGTCAGGTCATTTTCGTGTTGGAGCCAGATCCGACCCGCTCCCCTAATTACAATGTGTTTAATAGTACCACCCCCCTAAACCTTAATAAAGAGAGCTTAGCCTTATCAGAAAAGGTTATGTTACTTTCATAAGACGAATCTACACCAAGACCCCTAAAACTCTCGTACATGCACGTGTTCCCCGTAATGGTCATTTTAAGCCTTGACGAAATCATCAGGGGGAACAAATTTACCAGCTTGTCGTTCAGCTGACATGTCTACATTTTGATTTGTAATGGTAATCTTTGGATCGACAAGAGGCCTCCCGGCAAGCTCCCCTGAGAACAAACAACAAGCCGACTGAAGCTATCTATCTGTCAGCACAATCTTCGACCTGTCTGCCCCTGTCAGCCGATCAACTTCTATACTCTATCAATAGGCTTCAGATTCTGCTTTGAGCGAACGGAGCTGATGGATGTTTCTAACTCACATGTTGTGTACTTTAATCGTCAGTGGACTCTCTTTGACCACGTCTCCTTTGACCCATCAGATATCCTCTAACTTCGTGTTGTATGAAAATCATTATTGGATTTAAATAAAAATATAATTTGTTGAAATTTATGCTAATTTCATTAAATATATCTTAAATCAAAATAAATTTATATGTATTAAAACCTTCAAAAAATAAAAATAGTAAAGAATATTTTTGGTGAATTGACTCAGTAGTCGCGTTGAGCTCTATTTTGACGGCATGCGGCTGACTAGAAGTCAACAGGCACGCGAGGCACGGCTCTTTTGATTTTCTTTCAATCCAAAGTTAATCAACAAACAGCAAACAGCATAGTTGACACGTGGGCGTTTATTTCATGAGTGCCGACCAATAAGCATTTAATAAAAAAAAAAGGCACGTGCGGCCGCCTGGGGATTTTACATACGTACCACACAAGTATTAGTATTTACATATCTAACACCAAAATTTTTATATTTATACTCATAACACTTTAGTGTCATAAACCTGTGCGTTAAAGGTGTATTTATGATGTGATTTTAAAGATTTGAGTTTGAAAGGTGAATATGAAAATTTATGCTTTGGATATGCAAATACAAAAGATTTATGGGGTATATATGTAAAAAAAAATTAAGAATTTAATATTCCCTTTATAAGAGAAAAATATTGCATCAGAAGTCCTTATGCAAATTTGCATCGAGACTCCAATCACAACGCGTCACGTGTGCGGTCTACCCACACTGAATACAAAAGAGTAAATAGTTTCTTACATGACGAGTTCGGACCGTACATGCGGCCCATTGTGATTGGAGTCCTAATGCAAAACTACATCAAGACTTCTGATGTATTTTTTTTCCCTTATAAGACATGTTTATCGTGTGTGTGTGTGTGTGTTTATGACCTGTTCTGTAAATATAAATATTTAATACTTTATGAAAAACTAATATTATGTCACATTCCATGAGAAATGACAACTAATATTGATTTATGCCATTATTTTTAAATTTTTGTCGAATTACTAGGCCTGTTAAATTAAGAAATTAATATTCCCTTTATAAGAGAAAAATATTGCATCAGAAGTCCTTATGCAAATTTGCATCGAGACTCCAATCACAAGGCGTCACGTGTACGGTCTAGCCACACTGAATACAAAAAGGTAAATAGTTTATTACATGATTAGTTCGGACCGTACATGTGGCCCATTGTTATTGGAGTCCTGATACAAAACTACAATATTACTTCTCATGTAATATTTTTTTTCCTTATAAGACATGTTTATCGTGTGTGTGTGTGTGTGTGTTTATGGCCTCTTTTGTAAATATAAATATTTAAAACTTTATGAAAAACTAATATTACGTCACATCCTGTGAGAAATGACAACTAATGTTGATTTATGACATTATTTTTAATTTTTTGTCGAATTATTAGGGCTGTTATTTTAGAAAGAAAAATATTGATGAAATTTGTCATATTATTTTATTTCTTTTATGTGGCCATAAGTGATTCAATATATAGAGTAAAGCTCGGCCACATAATTAATGTCCCCACACATAGCTCGAAAAATATAAAACAAAATATGCAAGTCTAAGCACTTATTAGTGATTGGTACCATAAACCTCATCAATCTCATCATGATTGGCTAAAGGAGTCTTACTTTATTAGCTCTATAATAGGTGATTGGTCTATCATCACTCAATGCAATGAATCCTGAAAGCCTCAAATTTTATTTCAATTTGATGTTATCTACTGTCGTGATAGACGAGTAGGCAAGATGTGTTAACTATATTCCGCCCTATCATTAAGTTGACCATATTTTGCTCTATCATTAAGCTTTCTAGATTGGATTTATTAATAGGGAGCCTTCTTCAGCATCTGATGACCCATATATGACACTGTGAATTATACTTAGTACTTTGTGATTTATAAATAGATATGAGCGGACTCACAACTCCTTTGATTTATGAAGCTCTTGTAGTTCAACATTGATTGAGCCATTACCTAATTGACCCAAAGTCGGCCTAAGATGACCTAAAATATTTCAATAATCAGATGGCTCAATTAAAGTTAAATATTGAGCCAAAAAGACATAAGCAAAGGTTATAGGCTAACTTAAAATAATATAGTTTCTTTCAATCCTAGATTAACCAAGGCTTAGAAAAAATTAGATGTTGGTTAAGGCCGCTCATATCCATATACATTAAGCCCTTAAGTGGTCAACATTTGATGACTGAACCTCTAAAAGACTTTGTATAGGGAAATTCTTACTCTATTTTGGATACCCTAACCCTAATAAAGTCCAACATGGCATTGTCAAAGGATATTATGTTATTCGCATCATTAGCCTTTGGTTAACCATACTTTAGATGGCATTAAACTAACAAAAAGCATTGGTGACCCTAAGTCTCTCATACTTAATCTAAGCTTTTGATAGTTAAACTCATCAATTCAAACCCCTAACTTAAGTTATACTAGATTGATTCATGGCAAGAAAATTTGGGATAATTTAGCTTGTTATGCTATTTAATCCTCCACATGACTGAGTGTAGTTTAATGGACACTTAATCCAAAGCTGAACTGGTTTTGTTAGCTTAGCCTAATTCAAACCTAGCCTAATCAACCATAGACTTGAGCTATGATTAGATCTACTATAGACTTTGACTTAGTCTTGCTCAATGGAATATATGAAACCTTTTTTAGGCCCAAGATTTAATGGCATAAGACCTAAACTAATATGGATTACACCTAACCCTAGAAAGGTATGTCTTAGCCCAACTAGAGGTCGATACCAAAATTTGTGGTTACACTGTGATCTTAATTAAATTTACATTAGCCTAAAATAGATTTTTATCAATTGGAATTGATCTAAGTATAACCTAATGTGACTTTCTAAGGTTTGCTTGCCTAAATTAGCTTTCAATGGACCTAGTTCCGCCATGATTTAACCTATGTTGCATTAAAAAACTTTGATACCGAAGAACATAAACGTAGATTAAATTAAACCAACTAACCTATGTGAACCCAATCTAGCCTATTTGGTTTCATTATAACCCATTTGATCAAATTGCCTTAGCCCAAGCTATTTTGACCACGAATCAATCCTCACTTGATTATAAGCACTCATAAAGTAAATAATGACTTATAGAACCTAAACTTAAGTGAACTACACCTAACATAAAACCAGGTGATCTAAAGTTAATCTAATTGGCACTAACCCATTTGAGTCTTTAGAAACTAGTGCAAAATAAGGAGAAGTGGAGTTTTTCATGTCAACAAAAAATACCCCAAAAATTTTCATCTAAATCAATATTAATATCATTTTTTATACAAATACTATAATGCTTTATATATTTTTATACAAAAAAGCCATCAAGAGATCATTCATGAATAACTGAAAAAATCAAGGACAACACCTAGGCGCCACCTCTAGCGCCTAGGTGCCATTTTGGAAACTTTCCCAACTTTTCTAAGAGGAAGGTGTTGCAGTGCCAAGGAATAGTGTTGCGGTGCTATCCTACAAACCATCACAACACTGTCAATCATTGGGTAAGGAACCATAAAATAGAGAGATTAGCACCCCAATCCTGATACCTAAGTGGCGCAGTGTTATAGCTTAAGCGTCGCAGCGCAATAACTTGATCAAAATAATTTTTATCATAAATGTTAAATTTTAAGATGGAAAGGGGAGTTATTGGTCCTGATATGAATTAAAATATTGAGAGGGAACATTATTTAGGAGAGTCTATTAGAGTATGTGAAGTCTTTGCAAGGCATGGGTGAGAGTTAGTGAGTACATTAAGAGTGTGAAGAGAGCAAGGCAAAGGAATTATAGAAGTCTTCCACAATAAAAACTATGATTATATTACTCATCAACTTTATATATATATATATATATATATATATATATATATATATATATATATATATATATATATATATATATATATATATATTATGATGAGTAGTATTTTAAAAAAAATTTATTTGACTACAAGGCTACAATGATTTATAATCAATTAGAAGTATTAATTAAGAAAATAAAATAAAAATTATTAAATTAGATTCAAATGATGTTTTAATATAAACAATAATTTTTAAATCTAATCTCAATTATTAACATCTTATGGATACGTGATCAAAATTGTCAAAACAATTCTTTCTTCGTGTTCGGCTCGTGTTCAGCTCGTGTACGGCTCACTAAGCAAACAAGCCGAACACGAACACACTTTTTGAGCTCAAAATATAAACGCGTTCGTGTTCGGCTCGTTTACACCCCTAGTGGCCACACACTTATTCAAAAGTTCTTAAAAGTTAGAGATATAAATAAGGTACTAATTTTCATTTGGACATTAGTAAATATAACCATACATCCATTCCTATATTTCATAGCATATCTCCAAATTATTGACCACAACTTCAACTAAATATCTAGACCAATAAGTCTAGTGACATGTTGAGTGTTCTAAGGCTATTATTATCTCAAATCTATTTTGATGAAATGTTACATATTATCTTTGTAGGTCCCAAATATTAAATTGTCTTTTCATGAAATCTATCTTGGAATGATATTGGTCGATCATGATAATGTAATGTCGGCCATGTGTAATGACAATTGAGAATAGAGTATGTGGGAGTGAAGAAATATGTGCCAACACAAAGGATATATGTGGCATGAGTCAATGTGACAACATGTGCATGATAACTAAGATGCATGTGTCAATTATTTATTTATTATCAAATTTATGTCATTTTTATAACTAACTAGAAACAGTGTCGCCAGCCGTGCTGGTAGAGCAACCATATGAATGTCGTAAGTCTCCTCAAATCAAGAGTTCGACCCCTTCCTAGTCACTTGCTAGCAGCGAGAGCGGTTTTCAAATAGTTTGACACATGAGGGTGGTTGAAGGCTCATATAAATAACTTCCGTCCACTGAATTTTTTTTTGTTTTTATGTGTCAAACACCTAAAGGATAGTATTTATCTTGTAATATGAACGATATGGGGGGTATAAATATAAAAAAGAAAAATATTTTGTGTTAGATATGTAAATACATAAGAATTGGGGTTTTGTATGCTAATGCCCCAATAATATAATTTGTATTTGTATTTTTAATTATTAATGTTTTTTTTATTTTTTAACAAAATTACAGCTATGTAATGTGGGCTCACATTAGTGAGACATATGTCATCCCATAATTTATTTATCAAAATATCTCTCTTTTATTAATATATAATGAAAAGAGGAGGAGATATACTCAAACAAGCTGATCCAAAGATGGTATACTCACTCAATTTTAAAAAAATAATAATAATAATAAATAAAATAATAAATTAATTAAAAAAATATTGTTGGGTTGACTTATCTTCATAACTAATTAAATTTAAAGTCTAATAATCCATCATGAATCCTCATAGGTTAAATTCCTTACATAATATAATTATATCTCATTATTATTCTTTTGACATCATTTAACATTACTTAGGTTGTGTTTGGTAGGCATTGTTTAAATCAAGATTTCGTGGATTCCGTCTCGATTTTATTTTGGTTACATCTCTGAATCCGGATTTGCTAAATTTGATTGCGAGTCAGATTTCAAAATTCAATCTGTCGTCTGAAGCGATCTCCATGAAAAAGCCAATTTTTTGTTGGATTTGATAGATCTTGTTTAACGTAAAATCACGGTGCAACCAAACACCACCTTGGCATGCCCTCATCTGGTGGCAGATTACCGCTCATTGGGATACAGTGATTTAACATTTATCGTCATAACCCCTATTAATTTTTAGAGCACAAGTCAAGTGGCCTTATTCAAGATTATTCTCGAGTATCCGACGTGATTAACCAAAGGAATGATTTCATTTGAGAGTGCTTATGCACTCAAACTAAACATCATTTTTAACTTCTTGTTTATATGTGGATCCTTGTATGCTTTTTTCTTAGGATTTTTTTAGTCTATTTCATTTTTATCCTACAAAGATCATCCTACGAAAGTTCTCTCGCCTTTATTTTATTCGTTCTCTTTCAATCATTTGCCCTCCGTCTCCTTCATATTTTCATCACAACCTTCATCATGGGCGAAAGTTTCGAATTTTCAGAAGACATTATTAATGAGACCATATAGAGAAAGATCACTAAAACATAAGAAAAAAAAGAAGCGAACAAATGGTAAAAATTATATTCATAGCTTAAAAATCTCGACTTTAGAAAATATAAGGTGACAATGTACATTAGGAAAAGTGAAACATGGGCCTTTAGTAGGAGCAAGAGAGGAGAAATTGAGATATTAGAGCAAGAGGCATAGGAGAAGAGATTGAAATCTATAAGAAAGGATTAGAAACACATCATAAGAAAGAGTTTTCAAGTAATGGCTAAGCCAATGATGAGGCGAATGAGGTTGGAAATATCATATAATAATGGGGATTCATATTGTTACTAAAGTATTTATGCATCTTTAGTTTAAAATGTTACTAAATGTCAAATATGGTTGCAATTTGAATCATTGCTAAATGTCAAAGCAATTGCCATCATAAGCATTGCATTTTGGTTTGTGCATGGGCCTACCCTATCACATCAATAATGGTATGGCTATACTAAATGCCACCATATTGTGTAAGAATGATTGACAATAATTGCTACATGTATTCAAATCATGATTCCTTTTGGATGATCCAATAATAAAATGTTGATAGTGTACTTTGATTTAATACTATTTTTAAATGCTTTGTGACTTTCTCAATTCATAAAAGAAAATGACCTTTCATGCCTCATAATAACATTAATTAGGTAAATATATTTGTTAACTTATTTATTGGAAAAAATATGCCAAAAATTTTAATTTGGATCATAATCTTCAATTTTTTAAGAGACATTAGGACATGATATAAACAAATGATCAAACAAAATGTTACTTGATGTTCGTTCTTTCATCTCCGATGATTTGTCATTTGCTAGTAATGATGGTTAAAATGCGCAAAATTTTTATGGTTAAAGTGTAGTAATATTATAATTTTAATCGTCTATGTTCAAAATTATTATTTGCATTTTAAGCTCTAAATGTTGAAGAAACATTAATCATTAGCTTTAACCATTAATCAGAATACAGTTTATGTTTGTGCAGACAGACCCCCTATATATTAAATTAATTTTTTTACTAAAAAGAACTGTCTGTACACATGACATGCCTTCATTGAAATCCTGATGTAATATTTTCTCGAATGAAGAACTTTCAAAGCTTGTTTGAATCTTAACCAAAGATCAAGCGACGATCGAGAGATTATCAAAGAAATTTTGATCATGCATGTTTCTAACAATAATTGAAAAAGATATGAACAATGATTGAAGAAGGTTAAACATGACTTGAATAGCGATCAAAGTGTTTTCAATTGTGGATTGAATAATGATCAAATAAGTTTTAACAATGTTGACAATGTTGATAATTTGCTCGCCTTTAAAAGATGAATTGTTACCATATACCATCACTACTGAAAGAATGAGTTCGACTCATATTCGAACCGAGATCGAATTGTGTTGGAACATCATATAATAATTACAAGATCATTTATTTCATCATGTCGATGATTTAATAATTTTATCATCAAATTTTCACAAGGCAGCATATTCAAAAAAATTGAAATTAAGTTAAAATAAAATTAAATATTTACATACATACCACTTCATTCCTATGTATTTCCAAATCCAACACCTAAATTTTAATTTTTACATATAAGTACATTTCACTTTTTTAACAACTAAAATAGTGTCATATTTGCATGTTACATAGAAAGATTTGAGTGATATGAATGTAAGTACATATGAATTTGGTGGTATATAATTGCCCCAAATCAGATTTCACCAACCCCCATATACTTGAATTACTACCCAAATCAAGATCAACCCAAGTTACTCTATAAACCCTAAATTTAACTGAAATTGAGATCAATTAAATAATTTTGACCAGATTTTCAATTATGAAATCGGATTTTGCTTGCTAACTTCAGCTGAGACTTTTATATATTATGCAATTTAAATATCGAAGATTTACATACATACCACTTAATTCCTATGTAATTACATATTTATAACTAAACTTTAGTTTTTACATGCAGACCATGTTACCTACGTGTCATGCTCTCAAAAGAGCTCTTAAAAGAGGTGTGCAGCCCAGGACTTATATACTGTTTTTCTGCCTTACACCTAGCCGATGTGGGACTAAATGCCCCTACATTCTCCTCCACACCCAATCATCTAACGAACTCGTCATGGATCGGCTCCACCGAGGCCTCTACAGCCGTGGGAGTCCCACACCCGGCGAGCGACTGCCGCTCCGATACTAGCTTATCACACTCACTAAAGAGGCTCTTAAAAGAGGTGGGCAGCCCAAGACTTGTATACTGCTTTTCGGCCCTACACCTTGCCGATGTAGGACTAAATATCCTTGACATAGGGCTGAAAAGATGTATTGCTGGTATTTTTTATGAAAGAGCAAAATTTAGACATTAAATATGCAAATACATAAGAATTAAGTGGTATGTATGAAAATGACTCTTTAAACATTGTCAGCTAAGGATGATAGTTCTCAAAGACAAATTGCCCTCATTTCTATGGAAAATTATTACGTGTTGCTGATCGTACGTCTGGATTCCGAACGGGCGGTCGCCGAACATAATAATTTCTAAATTTCTAGACCATAACATCTACAATCATATCAGAAATAAATTTGGCAGTTATCATGGCACTACAATTGTTCAATTATTATTTATAGCAATATAAGCCTTACCCGGCTAATTTAACAGGAGGGTCTAAGGAACCTAACAGGCTTCCCAGATCAATGTCTGTGTCCTCAAATTTCTTAATGAAGGGATGGCTCTGCAACAACAAAAAAAGGAGTATTTAGACAAACATGTAAAAAGAAATAAAAAAGGAGAGAAATTTGCATGCATAGTTAGACATCTAACATGTAAAATTTTATATTTGCATTTATAATGTTTTGGTGTCATAAACTTATACATGAAATGGTATATATTTCACATTTAAAAAGTAAGAGGTAGTTATATTTTTTATGAGATCTAAAAAATTGAATATCACGTTCGCAAATATCGAAGTTTAGGAGATTGATAGATAAATACATAAGAATTGTGTGGTAACTATTTAAATGACCCCAAAAAGGGGATGCATTTACATGATACATTGTACATTTAACATTCTACATTTTACATTTATACCACCTAAATTTATCACATCACGTAAAAAAAACCACTACATTTACTTTTAAAAAGTGAAATACACATTTTTATTCATAAATAAAGTGGCATATATATATATATATATATATATATATATATATATATATATATATATATATATATATATATATATATATATATATATATAATTTTACGTACCAACCACCCAAATAACTTAATATAAAATTTTAACAACCTGAACTTCAAATATGACATTTTAACCACATTTTCATTGCAACCACCCTAACAACTCAATAATGAAGATTTGATTGAAGGTTTAGGGTGATTAAAATGTTATATTTAAAGTTTTAGTCGTTAAATTGTTATATTAAATGTTTTGGGTTGTGGGAATGTAAAAACGCCGTGTAAAAATTGGAAGTATAGGTGTTAGATATATAAAAAAAATATGAATTAAGGGGTATGTATGTAAATCTTCCAAAAAGACAAACTTTTGTACAACAGAATTAGCGATTGCAACACTAACCAGGAGTTCCAAGGAGGACATTCTCTGCTGCGGATCTTTTTGTATGCTGCGACGAGTCAAAAAAGTGAAGTTAATTGAACATAAATTCTCGATGCTGAGAAAGCTATTTATTCTTGAGAGACATACGCATATCCATTAAGAAGGATTGCTCAGCTGAAGCCAACGCCACATCCTCAGTTTAAAGAAATGATTCAACAAAATTTTGTAATAAATGCCAGACAATAATACACTTAAATAAACTTTAACTTTAAAAGTATACTATTTAAATGAAATTAAGCCGTCTTCTCTCATCTATTTTAATTATATAACACTACTTTTATTTTCCTCATTCTACTCTATTTGCCTGGGGAAACTTCGAGACAAAAATGCGAATGAATATTTTGTGATAGGATTGGTGTAGCTCTATTGGCGGACAAGACTAGAGAGGGTCATCTTAGATGGATTGGTCACATTAAACATCGACCATGGAGAGTAAATGTTTTAGCTTCAACTGATATTAAGAAAGGCAAAGGTAGAGCTAAAAAGAGTTGGGCATGTTGTATAAAAAATGATCTTAGTTTATTACAATTAAATAAAAAAATGATACCCAATAGGACACAATGGAGAAAAATAATTAATGTGGCCAACCCCACTTAGTGGGATAAAGGCCTGTTGTTGTTGTAGTCTATTTGCCTATAATTCTTTCACAGGTCTTTTTTTTTTAATAAAAACTAATATTTTCAAGTTCAAGCCAATAATTTTTATTATCATGCAGCATTCTTCTTTAATTGAATTCAAATTATTTGCTAGAAAGTAATTAAACTAAATTTATTATTATATGAATTCATTTCATATATATACATATATATATATATATAATACAGCGGCGAAGTCGATCTCTACTAGGGTTTCGCTCGATGGCAAAACCCGGTAACCACCGGCTTCATTTCTTCGGTTCGGTGGCGTCTCCCTCGTCGGTCGTCATCTGCGGCACAGTCGTCAGCGTCTTCTGCGAAGAGGACCTCCGGTTCTTCGGTTCAGAACCAAAGAAATGAAGCCAGTGGTTACCAGGTTTCGACATCGAGCGAAACCCTAGCAGAGCTTGACTTCGCCGCCATCTGAATTCATATAATAACAGGTTTCTTTGGGCAGGGCAAAGACAGCAACTTCATTGGGCCTCTTGGCAGAAGCTGGCCAAACCTACCTTGGCTGGGGGTATGGGCTTCAAAGGTTTACAACATCCACTTCAAGTGAATCTATGCAAACTTAGGATTCAATTCAGAACCCAGAATTCCTTATGAGCACATTTCATGAGGAGCAAGTACTGTCGAGATCAGCACCCTACCCTTGTCTCCAGGAAGATTGGGGATTCTAAATTACGGGTTAAAATGATTGCCATCAGGGAGTTTGCGGAAAAGCAGTTCCTATGGGGACTAGGACAAGGACAACTAAATTTTTGGTTGGATCAATGGTGTCCCTTAGATTGGCTGATGGTTGCTACCGATAGAACCACTAATTTCACTGTGTCTGATTTCTGGGAAGGTGAACATTGGTCCCTATCCAAATTGTCTGCTATACTCCCACATCATTCAATGATTAATATCTCCACTATTTATTTCAATAGAAACAAGCCTGATAGCATCTTGTGGTACTCTCTCAAAGCTAGTAGCCTAACCAAGGGGCTCTACAACAAATTATTTGTTTGGCCTACTGTTTCTTGGGGTCGAGTCATTTGGAACTCCTTTTTAACCCCCTCAATGTCCTTTTTCTGCTGGAGGGTTTTTCAAAATCTTTTACCTACTGATGACATTCTTAAACTCAAAGGATTGAGGGGTCCTTCTAAGTGCTACCTATGTCAAGTCATGAGAAGAGTCGTTGTGCATCTTTTCTTTCAGTGTTTTTACTCTCAAGCTGTTTGAAGAACTCTTTGGCAACATTTTCACATCAAGGATGATCATCTTTAATGGGACAACCTTTTTTCTGCTGGGAGAGTTGGCACCTCCAAAGATATGGTAGCATACCCTTCATTGTCTCTTGATTTCTCTGGATGGCCAGGAACCAAGCTAAACATCATGGCCACTGTCCCACTTCCCAGAAGGTTAGCAGAAATTGCATCACTTTTATTTCAAAATTGATTCATCACAAGAAGTTCCCCAACATCCTCCATTGCTCACTTACGGACAGACAACCCCTTGTTTACATGATACATTGGAAACCACCTACCCCTAATGTTATCAAAATAAATACTGATGTGATTGTTTCTGAGCATGGGGCAGGTATTGGTGGATTGTTCCGAAGCTCTTCTGGACATTGTCTGCTACATTTTGCTGACCCCATCATTGCTAGTGATCCTTTGGAGGCTGAATTAATTGTTGTTCACTCGGATTTACAAATTGCAATTAAATGCTCTTGGCACAATATTTGGGTGGAAGTTGACTCTACTGCCCTTCTCACACTGTTAAACTCCACTGATTCACTGCCCTGGCATCATACCTTCTGGAGACAGCACATTATCTCTCTCAATTCCCAGTTGCAGAACAAGTACTCTTTTATTTATAGGGAGGGGAACAAGCCTGCTAATTAGTTGGCTAGAGTTGCTACGAACTCACCAACTGTGAACATTTCATCCACTGCCCCTGCAGCACTCACTTTCCTGCTCAAAGGAGATCTTCTGGACGTCCCCCACCTTAGAGTTGTCACCTGACTACCTGAAAATTTTTGAAGGCTTAATGAGATGAATGTACTCCAGTTATGGAAGCTTACCTACTTTGATGCTGTCAGCTAGTATACTTTACAGTTTCATTTTAGATGTTACGGGTTTCATATGTATTTATACCTTTTTTTGCGTGCGTTGTAATGCGGAGCGAGGAACCCCTAAGTCCATATATGTCTTTCTTTTCTTTTTAGTGGGGATCCTCTATCCCTCCCAAATTGTAACTACCCTTTTTGATATTAACGCGTAAGGAGCCACGTGCAGCTCTTTTCCCATATATATATATATATATATATATATATATATATATATATATATATATATATATATATATATATATATATGTGTGCGCGCGCGCGCGCGCGCGCACGCCGTCGGCTTATTGGTTGCGTCATTTGGTGCAAGTCCCGGGGTCGGGCGTTCGAATCGCACCCATTACGGGAGGATTTGAATAACGACACCGTGCCCGAGGCGATCCGCTCCTCGGTCAGTTTAACCTATACGGGTTGATAGGTGGTCTTCGACTGTCGTTCAATCTTTACACACACACACACACACACACACACACACACACACACACGCACGCGCGCGCAGATTGCAACATGAATTGCTAATGATGAAGATGGCGACACAATAGTAGAAAGTGTCTAGGTTGATCTGCACTCTTGCTCTGAAGAAAATTGTAGCTAGAAGACTAGAGTTCCTAAAGTTTTACAAAGAAAGTTTGTGGATTCTATTTATGCTTGTAGACCCCCATTTAAAGCTATAAATAGTCTTCTTGAAGACGCATTCGATTTAGTCCCTGAGCAACATACTCAAAATTCTAAGGAATCCTAGTCAATGCACCAGTGAAAAGGTGTCCAAACAGTCTTATCTCATAAGCCTAGGTGAACCTCGTGGAGATCAACCAAACGTTGAAATAATCGATCAATTCATCAAGGTGAAATTGATGGTGAGCGATCATCGACGGACAATTAATTTAAACTCAGCAGTTCAGACAACCATATGGTCGACATGACAACTTCAAAAAGGTCAAGTATAAAAGAATCAATGTTGTTTCATACTAAGGGCATACAAGTATTTATAGTAGAGAAACTTTTTTTGATTTATATTAATCTTGAAGAAGTGTATGATTAATCACTACAAGAATTAACTTGGTGGGCCTAAAAGAAAAAGGTATAAAAAATACATTAAAATTTATTAAATACAAAATCAAACATTAATTAGTATTAAAATAGTTTTGACGAGTCAAATGAAGAGGGGAAGCATTGCCTTGGACTTTATCTTCATTGGATACTCAAAATGGATGGACTTACATGCCTATCTTGTAGTAATGCTGGCTCAAGCATGAAATTGAATTTTAATAACTTGAAAGAGTTGATTTGACAGCGTTTTTTATTACTAATCTTATTTGCATGAAAATATGCCACTACTATTAACAACATCTGCATGGAAAACATTAGCCATTCCCATTATATATATGCCATATGTAATTTAACAATAACCGTGGTTTTAAAAATCAGATAGTTCTGTTAAATGAGATGTTTAAAGACTTGTTGCTTCAGCTAGGGTTCACTCCTACGCATGTGTTTTCTGACAATCAAGATGCAATATTTCTCTCCTAAAATTTTATGTATCATGAAATAACTAAGCGCATATATGTTTGCTATAATTTATTTTTGGGAAAATTGCATAGGTAGCACATATTTATTATCTATTTACATCTCATGCCTCGACTTTCATATTCATACACAGCACTCAAATCTTTAATATCGCATAAAAAATAACATTGTTATCATTTTTAAAAAAAGAAATACACATTTTCATGCATAAGTTTAAACCGTCAAAGTGTTTTGTATGTAAACGTGAAAGTTTAGGTGTGCAATATGCAAATACAAAAGAATTGTTTGCTACTTTTGTAAATTTCCCAAGAATAAATTATAGCAAATATATGAATTTACATCATGCGAGAATGGTGGAACTTACCAAGAAGATATGAATGAACAAAACTCTGGAGAGAACTGATCTTCCGGAACACCTGGTGGTGGCTCGTCCACAATGGTCTCTAGAAGTTCATAAAAGCTCAACAGCCCGTCCTCATTTTCAGTTCGTTTGTATGGAAAGGAGCCTGTAGCACACTCGAGAATAACTAAACCCAAACTCCAGATATCACTTTTATAATCATATGAGCCTCCACTAATTCTTTCAGGCTGAAAGGAATAAAAAAAATTGTCTTGAGAGTTTGCAACATGAAAAATTCAGAGAGAAATATGACTTAATAAAAAACAAGTAAATTCACCAACAGCATGTTTGGGATCAATTTTGTTTTATGTTTATGTTAATTATTTTAATTTTTTTGTAAATCTTTGTTAGTGTGTTTTTTATTTTTCATTTTTAAAAACAAATTAACACATTTTTTAAAGCATTGAAAAATAACTTTTAGGTGTTTTAAGTATTTTAAAATACAATCATATATTAATCAAGCATGCCAAACCTATTTTGGTTCAAATCAAAATATAAATAAAACAAAATACAAATAACACAAAATAAAAATAGAAAATAGAAAAAATGCAAAAAAAAGTGATTCCAAATAGCCTCCTAAGGTCAGAGCTCAATCAACCAAAGCCAAGAAAGCCAGATAAACATACCGCCATATAGTTGTACGTGCCGACGAATGTATCCCTCTGACCCATGGAACTAGCAAGCACGGCACTCACTCCAAAGTCAGTTATCTTTACTTCACCTTTGTGATTCACTAACAAGTTTGACGGCTTTATATCCCTATGAATTATGTGTCTTTCATTGTGAAGATATACAAGACCTTTTAAAACCTGAATACATTGATTATCTTAATACTGCACAAAAGAACAAAATGGACAGAAAAATAATGTCTTCACCTGTTGGCATAGAACTGAAAGGTAAGGCTCAAGAATTGTTTTGACTTGTCTGATTATATCTGCAAGAGAACCCCGATCCATGTATTCTAGGACCAGAGATATCATTCCATTATGGTAGAATGAATGGTAGCACACAACCACATGAGGGCACACTGAGGCTTGATTTATTTTAATTTCTTGGACAATCTGTTTGCGAACGGTCTCTTGAATATTCATCTGGATACACTGCAAAATTATAATATCTCTAATCATTCATGGAGTTCCAGCAAAAATTTGAAGATGAAGAAAGAACGAAATGAATGAATTTCTAAAAGAAATCCACATCATATAAAATCCAAAATTAACGCACGCACGAATTTCTAAGGGGCTGTTTGATAGAGGCTTTTATTAATAAAATTTATCACTGGATTTACTAAATCCAGCCAAACGGCAAAATGCAGGAGTTCCACGAATTTACGAAATATCAGATTTAGTAAACCAAATTGGACTTTGATTTGGCCTAAATCTGGATTTACTAAAATACAAGAGATGGTGGATTTGCGGATTTACTAAATCCTACTTGCAGGGAAAAAGCCTCTAAAACTTAGGTTAAGTTACTGCTTTCACCTTCACAGCACATGCTACTGAGCAGCTTTTAGACAAGATGACCTTGAAAAATACCCAAAAGGAGATTCATACAAGATTTCTCTGAAAGTTCTATTTAAACACTTCATAGTGGGCCTACAATATAAGCAATCATCAATCCACATAAATGCTGGTTATTCCAGAACTCATATTCATTAAAATACCAGGTCAGAAATATTTATAGGCTAGCATGCTTCTTCTGCCACGTCCAATAGTTAGTACATGTTTCCACAGGAGAATGCATTGCACAAGAAAAAAAAAGAAAATTTACAAACCAATTAATTCATATGTAATTACATATATAAATACCTAAACTTCAACTTTTGCATAACTACCACCTATTTCACATTTTAAAAGTTAAAATGGAGCTATGTTTTAGTGATATGAAAGATTTGGGCGGTATAAATGTAAAAAGCAAACTTGAGGTGTTATATATGTAAATATATAGGAATTGGGGGGTATGTATATAAATACCCGGAAAAAAAAAAAGAAAAAAGACAAACAAACAAACATTTAAATTTGTTTGACTGCTATGAGTTGGTCAATTTTTTTTTATCATTCCCCCAACTTTCAACCGTCTACCAGGCCCCAGCAGTCCAGCCGTCAGAAGAGCAGTTCAGCAGCTCGCACGCTAACAACCATGTGGTCAAAGTGCACATTCAATTTTCAAAACAAAATGGCCTGTTTAAGAAGACTTCAAACATATTATACAAGGAACCACACGTCAATGATCTGCTAATTAACTATTGATTGAGCAAACCGCCTCTGAATTTTTTCACCCATTTCTGACAATTCAGTAAAAATTAGATGTTAATGCCCCATAAATTTCCGCATTTATCAATCTGCTTAACTATACCAATAGATTAAAATAAAAAAGGAGTATGCTGATAATGAAAAAAATAATGGATGCTATAAGAAAAATATGAGAGGTTAACTATTTTAGCATGATCTTGTGAACAATAGGCCAGAACAATAAGCTAGTCATGTATTATATGTATTTAAGGCAACCGTTTTCACTTTCATCCAGGCCAGGAAAACATAACAATTAAGTTCAGCGTGATTAAAAAAGAAGCAGAATCCTGCTTGTAACCACAAAACAGAATCTGGCATTAGCATTCCCATGTTAAATGTAGTCACAAGAACCATTTTTGTAATGAATTTAACTTCTGAAATAACATACTAAAAGCAAGGTTTCTAGTATTAGATTCATGTATTTGTTCCCAAGCAATCCTATAAATTGGTTACGGCGAATTTCTTATGGAATTCTACTAAAACTCCAAAAATGATTAATTATGATGCACGCAAGCTTTTATAAGTTTGAAGAACACAAAGCTATGTCAACCCATACAATTAATAGTTAATTGAATAAAAGCATTGTTAAGGTGTAACACCTTCAAGGCGAACAAGTTCCCCAAAAATTTGTGCCGGACAAGTTGAACAACTCCACCACTTCCTTTTCCAATAACTTTAATGGTCTCAAAGTCTTCCATATTGAATTGCATGTCCAAATCTTTAACATCTGGAGGCTGCACAAACGCATTATCAATCAGAAGCTATATTTGTAAGAAAAATGTTTTGAAAGAGAGTGCTATGTCAATTGTACAGTATAAATTAAAATAAATAAATAGCATAAATGGTTTGGACCAAATTTCCTTCCTTGCTATTGCAAATATTAATTGGTAATAAGAATGTTAGGATGCAAATTCTTGACATAAAAAAGAAAATTCACAAATTTGCACAAAATATAATTTAAGCAAGAATTTACCACGGGGAAGCGAGACTTAATTTAAAAAAAACAAAACAAAAAACCACAACGTTTATTTAAAATTACATCATAACAGCATGAAGCATTTTTTGCTTGGAGGCATTTTTTTCTTGTCATTTTATTTTTCTTTCTTTTTTTTTTCTTTAAGAACAACCTTTCAGTTTCACAGAGGAAAGTCAAATTCAACCCCCACCAAAACCGCCTTATCAAAGAATATGGACTAGTACCATTCTAACTAGTTGTCAGGTCCCGTGAAGGGAAAAAAGTGTTAAATGGGGATCTCTATGTTACCAACAAATAATATATAAACTGGAATTGATGTTCTAAAAGACGGAATCGAAAATTGAGGTGTTTTATTCCTTTGCGAGGCGAGGCGTAAATTTCAAAACAAAAAAATAAAATAAAAACTCATAAAATTGAACATACTTCATAAAAATGACATTTGACAAACCATAAATCTTGATCATTAAACTTATAATTCAAATATGCCCATAGACTTCAATACTTCACTTAATAACATAACATGTAATATTCCCCAATCCCAAATATAAAAGAAAAAGTTTGAAATAAGATTCGAATGTTAAACTTAAAATTTAATAAAGCCGCAAGATTGGCCATAATTTCCCAATAGAACAAAGTATGTTGATTCATGAAGGACTTAATCACATTAACAGGAATTTTATTCTAATCAAAGCATCTTGCAATATCTGAACACACTTTATTTTTGTGTTCTTTTGCATAAGCTAAAGAAGGAATTCGTTGAGAGTTCATATTCTCATCTTCATCCACATTCACTACAAATTTATCCATTGGTCCTCGAGTTCCTTTATCAGGAGAATATAAATGACTTCCACTACTATAACTGTCAAATTAACATCCTAAATAAGAATTATTTCCAATTATCACTTTCACATTCTTTACGCTGTTTCTTTTGAGATGGCATACCTTTTTAAATATTCAGCATACTCCTTGACTTCAGCTGAACTTTTCAAATGCTCCAACATTTAAATATGTGCAAGGCCAAGTGATTTTTAAGCCACTTCAAACCTCCAATAATTCACTTATCACAAAATTTACATTTCAAACAAACTTATAGTGTTTTGCGCCTTCTCCTGTCACTTCAACTTGAGCCCAATTTTTAAGTTGGATCTTTTCTTCTTGCGCCACCACTCATTCTAATTTGAAAAAAAAAGAAAAGATGCACCTAATTACCTACACAAATTAATCAATGAACAAATAATGATTCGATGAAATTCACAAAAAACAATCCCAATGACATGAAATTTTGAGAAATTGCATATTTTATTGGTAGGGGCAATTATATGATGTCTTATACTTTTAAGCTTTGAGAAATCTCTGCCTTCATATGCAAATTACAAAATTAGATGCTATAGTGTCTTAACAGCTACAAATTTTGAACCTCCAAGGAAATTATAAGAAAACCAAGCAGCATAAAACTGCAGTTGTCTGAACCCCACAATTTGCTACACAATTTCAAGAGGTTTCACAATAAATGATTTTGTTTGATGAAAAAGTATGAAAATTTTACAATAAAAGAAGTTATATTATGTTATTGACATTAGTATGGAGCACAAAAAGGAAATAGATGATCTTTGTGAACGATTTCAATCATTACCGTCATTGATTCAAAAAAGGTTTATCGCAAAAGGATGTGTAGTAGGTATAGGTTTGATAGAATGTTACGTCCATAACATCATCTAAAGAATTATTCGAGCCTGAAGGGAAGCCTCAAATAGGGTGCAGGAAAAAAATCTCATGGTTTATGACTCATTTCCATGAGGAAGGCTTATGCCTATTCTGGCTTAAGGCGTTTTAGAAAGAGTCTCAATTTAAGTTATATGAAAAATTTTATTATATTATGTCATAATATAATAATGATATATTATATTATTATACACATATATATAATATATGTTTAATACACAGCAACTCCGTGTCGGCGTTGTTTTGGGTGTGGAGTGCCCGTAAGAAGTGTCAGTCGCCGGAATTGAAATCTCGTCGCCCGCTTCGGAAGGACGCTTTAATTTACATATTTATTCATATATATATATATATATATATATATATAATTTTTAGAAAAATATGAAATCAATGACAGTATTTTTCATAGTTTAAATGAAAGAAGCACTTCTGCACTCAGTCGTCATTTATCCGAAAGACAAACAAAAGATTCGAGGTGAAGCTCGATCAAATAAGCTAGAAATATATGACGTCCGTTTGGTACTTGAAATCATTTTATTTGTGAGACAGTTCTCATATTTAATTTGAAAAATTAAATAGGATTTATTTTAAGTCGAGTTCGGAAATCTTCCATAAGGTAGACTTCATAGTTAATTACATCTTAAATGATCGAAATCGGCTTGAAAACTACAGATAAAAATCGATAAATATTATTTTCGAGGAGGTCGAAAGGATAGAACTTTTAACGAAATCGGACGAAGAGATGTGAAATGGGATTGGCTCGAATTTGGAACGTTTTATTGTGGAGTCGAAAGGAGGAAGAAGCCAGGGATGTCGGAGATCCGGAGGCGAGCGCTCGGTAACTACAGCTATCTCATGGTTTGGGTTCGATTTAGGGAGATATTATTTATGTGTTTCGTCCTGCCGAATTTTATTTAATTGAGAACTACGTTGCGTGAAACGATCGCACGAATAACATCAGAAGATATAGGATTTAGGTCGTAACGAACGAGCAATACTCGGAATCTACAAAACGAGTTAGAAGCATATTATCTGTACAAGTATACTGAAGAGCAAAAGAGTTAAGGATTTATGTCGCAGTAGGCGAAACAACGCTCGAAATACATATGGATTGTTGTTTAATCGCTAAAGAATGGTTTATGTGGTGAAGATATGTTTTCTTTGTTGAAGATGGTCGTCTTGCTTACCGTAGCTCAAATCTCCTTCTGCAATGAAGTTGTTGAGTTTTCAGGTGGCGAGTTATAATGTCAAATCAGTGTACTTATATGGTTGAGTTCTCCTAAGCATCTATGCGAGTATGTTTAAATGTTGTACGATGTATAGCAGTATAAACGCAGGAAGTAAGCATGCGATAGAGTATGGTACGACGTCTTTAAAAGAACGATAGCGTGTACGAAAAGTAATATGTTGTAAATATAAACAAACATGTATACGCAGGAGATCCATTATTTTATTAAATTGTAGCGAGTGAAGTGTGTCGCACAGTGGAAGCTGAGCAGAAAAACGATATCGTCCGAGAAAACTACAGAAAAGACGACGAATGACTCGCATGAGAAAACTCGGGAAAATGAATAACGACCAAAAATAAAATCATCAATACCCGGAAAGTTTCGGAAAAAGGGACGCACAGTCTATCCGAAAATCATACGAAAATCCAGAAGAAAACGCGCAATAGCTCGGTCGGGTAGGCTCGAAGCGTGTAGTAATGCTTGAGGGTCGTCGAAAGTTCTTTCGATCGTGGAGTGTATAGAGCCGTACTTGCGTGAAGAGTGTCTCCTAGCTATCTAACTCGGAGGGTGTTCACTCAGTCAAGAGCGATAATCAATAAGTGAACAACCAAATTTATAATATAGTTTTAAAATTTATATTTTTAGCATGCACGTGGATTTCAGGCATACAAAAGAGAGTTTATGTCGATGTTTGGTTGTAGTGAAAATATGTTTTTATTGTAAAATGTAGTGTCATGTTATTATCAGATTTTGAAAATTATGGTTGTCAGCGAGTCGATCAGCTTCGTCGGGTGCAGGATCGCTAGCAATCATGAGAGGTACGGGTGCATCGCGCTTATATAGCGATGAATGATACGCGTCATCCTGCGGTTCACGGGGCACTAGAGCGAGATCACGGTGTCGTAGGATAGGATATCCATCCGCTCTCTGCCGGTGTGCGCTTTATTATCAGCATCGTCAGTCGTTGCAAAACAAACGAAACAAAACCGACTCCGAGAGAGCG
Source organism: Papilionanthe hookeriana x Papilionanthe teres (assembly GCA_022702705.1). Lineage (NCBI taxonomy): Eukaryota > Viridiplantae > Streptophyta > Magnoliopsida > Asparagales > Orchidaceae > Papilionanthe > Papilionanthe hookeriana x Papilionanthe teres. Next base: position 16,140,055 of record CM040436.1, read on the forward strand.
GGAAAACGAGTCGACGAGCGAAAGGGAAGGAAAGGAGACTAGCCTACCTCCAAATCCGATTTAAAGAAAAGTGGGGTCCGAACGGAAGGAGGGTTAGCTTAAAACGCCCCAAAATAAGGTTTGAAAAAGTCTTCCGAGCCTTCACACGATAAATCGAATAGTAGTAAGCTAAGAAAATCTCGCGGGCATTTCGAGCCCGTAGGTTGAAATTTCCGAACCCTCGCATGATTCACAACTCAATCATGCCTCGGAAGCGTGAAATTTTCCAATAAAACCAAGTAAATGCTGATGGCAAAGTTAGGACAAGACCAAAGAGGCTCACAGCCAAGGCGGCGGGGACCAAGGAAGCTCACGGTCAAGGCGAAGAAAACCGGAGAAATCATCTCGGGATAAAACTTTTAATACTGGCGAAGAAAATAGGAGAAATCATCTCGGGATAAAACTTTTAATACATAAGAAAGTGAATGGGCAAATTTGCAAATATTCCAAACCAACTCTAATCCATCACGAAGTGCCTGAAAATATTTATCAAATAGCCATAGAACTAAATCTACATAAAGCCTAAAGCAAGCCAACACAAGGCATAAACCCGAGCCACCATGTGGCAAGAACCGAGCCAACACCAAGCTGCAGCCAACCCAAGACAAAGCTAAGGCAAGGAACAACACCACAAGGGCAAAACCGAGCCTTCGCGAGCTCGACCCGAGCGACAACAAGGCCAGAAACAAGCCAGCATCAAGCTAGGGCAGCCCCACCACAAAGCCAAAAAATAGAAGGTACCAAAAGAGCCAAAACCGAGCCCACATAGAACCAAAACCAAGCCATAGCAAGGATGGGAACAAGCCCAAAATCAGGTTACAGCAGTCCCAACTCAAAGCCAAAGCAAAAGGGTGCTAAAGGAGCCAACCCGAGCCCACATAGAACCAGAACCGAGCCATAGCAAGGCTGGGAACAAGTCCAAAATCAGGTTACAATAGTCCCAACTCAAAGCCAAAGCAAAAGGGTGCTAAAGGAGCCAACCCGAGCCCACATAGAACCAGAACCCGAGCCACAGTAAGGCTGAAAACTAGCCCAGCTCCAAGCTACAACCAAGAATGCAACATATCCAACATAAATCCAAGCCACATGAGGCTAAAGCTTAGTTCAACATCAAGCTAGAATAAAGAACACAGCAAGACTCAACAAAACCAAGCCATCACACTGCTAAAAAAAAAAAACCAGTACAAGGCTGAAAAAGGGGAAACAGCAGGGGTCGAAAACCCGAACCACATCCAAGCTAAAACCAAGCCCAGCCATGATTAAATCCAAGCCCAACATAAGGCTAAAACAAGCACTCTTAAGAACTTAACAAATGAAGCACATATATATATATATGTGTATATATATATATATATATATATATATATATATATATATATGTGTGTATATATATATATATATATATATATATATATATATATATATATATGTGTGTGTGTATATATATATATATGTGTGTATATATATATACATATATATATATATATATATACATATATATTTAAACATAACCTTAGCTTGAAATTGAAAGAGGTTAAACTTAGACTATCATAACACTTCATGCCTTTTATATATCAAACTATGAAACTATGACATGCTTGCAAGCAAGAATAAACTTAGAAAACTTTCCAAATTCATTTAACATGCTTTTGTAGGGGCTAAGATGCAACGAGCCCAAGAATCAAACTTCCATATATTCAAAACATAGAGCCACCATATGCTCCATATAAGAACAAGTGTGAAACTTCTCAAACTAAACTAAGCCTCTTCCTAGCATGCAATCTTTGCGAGGGAAAGGTATAAGGGGCAAGAAACAAGCCCCCACATACATATAAAAGAACAAGAGGCCCTTCAACAATTCATAACAACAGGAGCAAGTGAAGAACTCTATTCAAAGCATTGGTTAGAAAAGCTAATAGTTTGCCATGATAACCAAACCTATAACATGCTTGCAAGGCTCAAGTGATTCCTCTCCATATCTCATACTAGGTAAGGCCAAGTGTAAAACCACATTCCATTATCTCAAGCAAGTAGAGATAAGAAAAGGAGCCAATACCATGCCATGTTTCCACTACTTCAAGCAAATAATCAAGCTAATACTCTAAAACATGTTCATGCTTCCAATTTTTTTTAAAACATGCCCAAGTAGTAAACCTCCCTAAATAAGGCTAAAGTCACAAATCAGCCTGCAGTTAGAAAGAAAAGAGAGGGAGAAAGCAGCATTTTAAACTTGCATATAAGTGTTCCATGTCACATAGGTACCCAGCCGAAAACAACAGGCAAGAAGAACTAAACCAGAAGCAGAAAAACTGCTGCCACTACAGGTAAAACCGAGAAAGACAGAGGTAAGAGAAGGGTTACTAGCTAGTGTACAGCACACAAACAAAGCAAGAAGCTTAGGGTTCAATCCAGCAACACCTCCCCACCTCCAAGAGAAATCGGCCAACCAACCCAGGGAAGACCCAAATAGGTCACATTTATAGAATGAAAGGGGGAGAGTGTTGGGGAAGACTCACAAGAGATAAGCCCCAAGTGGAGCAGCCTCGGGCAGCAGCGACAGAGAGAGGGTCGCAGAGGAGAGCCGGTGCCGCCAGAGATAAGAGATGGAAGCGAACGCGTGCGGCTCGAGAAGGAGAAGTCCCACAGGGACACGCTCGAGTATGGGGAAGACAGAGGTGGTCGAGGTGACGTGCTCGAGCGCGGAAGAAGGAAGAAACGGACGCTCCTCATCTTGCGAACAAGAGCAGAGGTGAGCTGATCGAACGGGTAAATATTAGGGCTTAGGACGTGTTAGGGGGGAATATAAGAATTATATATAATAATAACAGTATTATTATTATTATAATTATATAAATTCTCATTTTGCAAATTTCGTCCCCGACAGGCGATCGTCGCAAATTAAATATCAATTTTAGGTGAAATCAACGCTCTGGACGCATTAGCGCAGTCAATTTCGTCATCCGAGGTCGTTCGGACAACCTCGTCGACGGTCCCGTCGAAAGTGCGTCAAATCCGGCCTTTTCTGAAATTCTGACTTTGATGTAAATCATCCCGGTATTCTAACTCCAGCTCCAGTCCACTGCGAAGGAATTGAAGGCGTCAAGGTCGCGAATTGAGAATTTGTGCGTCCAGGTGTGTCAGACGTGCACGAGGTTGTCCTAATGTCCAGGGATCCTATAGGGACTCAATTTGAACTCCTGACGTCAAATTTGACTGCTACAGACTAGCGATGCGGAATCTCGTACAGGATTTCAAAGATTAACGAAGTGGCTCCAGATTCTCTAAAACGAGGTGGGTCCCATCGCTAAGAAACTAGGATCGTCGGGGAAGCTCCTGAGGCTAGAATCCTAAGTCTAGGAGGAAGACTAAACCTCGACCAAAAACGAGGTCAACACTCAGCTAATACAGTCGCTCTATATTAAGGTTTAAAGCCCATGGACAAACGTGAGAGAGCTAGCCGTCTTCTTCATGCAAGTGCAAAAAACTAAATGGAAGAAGATCTCGAGTCTCTATGTTTAACTGAGAGAGAGAGAGAGAGAGAGAGAGAGAGAGACTTCAAGCCAGTGCGGGAAATAGGGGCCCAACCAATAAGAGGAAAAAGTGTGATCAAGAGCCTCTTTGTTTATATGAGTTTATTTTTTGGTTCATATAGCTTTATTATTGCTTTTGGTTGTTGCAATAGTGCAAAAATAGGGTTGCTAATGGTTTATTATGGTTATTGTTAGTTTTTTGTAGCACATGGTTATTATTATTTTCTTCTTTGGGTTATCTTATTTGTTGTCATTAGGTTGAAGTTTTATTAGAAGACAATATTGTTTTTTGTTTAAAAGTATCCACATTTGTTTTCCTTATGATGTAATAATTATGAATTGTTCTTACATTTATAGACTTCTTTTTTTTTTTTTTTTTGAAACTTACGCCTCAACTCACTAAAACAAAAACTTCAATTCCCAATTTTGCCTTTTTAAACCTTGGTACACCACCGAATTTTCTTTCATGTCATGTTAATTTCCAAATTAACAAAAGGCCTTGAGTTATTGATCTATGCTGCTTATAGCTACATGGTCACTGACTTGATAAATTTCAATAATTGTAACCGTTTTTCTCCCTACTCTTAGTATCCTGAAAAAACAAAAGATGTTTCGTAGTGGGATTTTAGTCCTATACTAATAGCTTATGATGTCACTTTGCAAATGGCATCAAACTGGACACAAAACAGATTAAAATGTAAGCGTTAAGTTTCTGAATATATATATATATATATATATATATATATATATATATATATATATAGATATATGTTTGTATTTTAAGCTGTACAAAAAATTTCATGCATGTACACAACTAGGAATATTCATATTGGGATCATCAAAATCCTTAATTGCTAAGACAGTTATAAAGCTACTTGTGTGAAAAGAAAATCTTTTAAAAGCTACTGTGATTATTGTACTTATTTCAAAAAAAAATAAAAAACAACATTTTCTTTGCAAAAACCACGCACTAGTAGATCTCATTGTAAAAAGCCACTTCTCATTACAAAAACTTCTGAAAAAAAGTAAAAAAAAAAAAAAATTAGCGAAATGAAATTGTGCAACTATCTAAATAACAAAGTAGTGTGAAAGTTGTCTTGAACAAACCCTAAGGAGTACAATACAAATGTTGAATGCCAGAACCAATAGAAGTAGGGATAAAATCAAATTTATCGATGAAAATTGGCATAACCCTATCCAAGCAACTAATATTCCTCACACAAAAAAGAGGCCCAAATTACTTCTTGAAAAAATTATTACACTGCCACCACACCTTTTCAAAAACAAGAGATTCTCAAAACAATCTCATAGGACTACATGCCAGTGACTGCCAATACGGGTGTTAATAAATTACACAACGCAAAAAACTGACATGAAACTAACTGAGAAAAGTCAGGGTTGGTAATTGACTGTTAGGTCAGGCTCTGGCTAAAAATTTTGACCCATTTAATGCTTTGATGAGGTTTGGGTTGAACTGCTACTCTAATTCTGCCCTTCCAATCAATATATTTTATATATCTAATTTATTTCTATTAGTTCAATTTTAAATTTTCAAAAGATATTTCTTCTCATGCATTTATGTACCATATTTGTACCTTTTTATTATTATTATTAATATTATTATTGATGCTTGCCATATTTTATAAATATGCTAAACAAGTAATTCGGGTCAGTGGTGTTATGGGCAAATCAAGTTTAGGCTGGACTTTTTTGACCCGTTTAATAAAAAGGTTGGGTTCGAGTCATACAAATTCAAGACTTGAGTAAAACGCAAACTTAACTGTTAACAAGATTTGACACCGTTACCTGATATTGTCGCCAACATGCCCTTATTTTACAATAGTGATGATGGAAATTTCAAAAAAATAAAAAAAAATGTTATGCCTTTCATGCTCAACCTCTTTATAAGCTTTTACCCTCAAAACATTCCGTTGGTTGGAGTAGTCCTGTAATAAACTCTTCAAAAAATTGATGTATATTATGAAAAAGAAGATAACAAAACCCATAATATACTCACATTGAGACTGAAACTCATCATCGCAACTGAAACCACAAAGTAGCCACAATTAGCCCATCGTTGTCAGATTTTTTATCAAAGCAAGAAACAACAATGGTCTCTATCAACAATCATCATCACCAAATTCCATGGTCGCTGCAAGTATAAGTAGAACCAAGAAAACTACGATATGGGAAGGGCCTTAATAGTAAGAAGCTGCACTATTTTTTAAAATGGGATGACTACAATCCTCCGACTTTGAGTTTGCATAACATCTCCTTCAAACAAAACAAACATAAGGTGAGATAAATTAGCTAACAAAGCAATTTATCCGAGGCTTCCTCTGCAAATCAGACTACGGATTGCAGAATTCTCAGAAACAATCACAGGGAGGCCTGTTCCATAACTATGTTTCCAATCTCATCAAACCCATAATTTGCAGCAAGATATTGCAAACCACAACCAATAAACTGGCCACTATTTTTTGCCGAGCCGATTCAATTGACTTGTGAAGACATTAGAAGATATGCCAACTCCATGCTTACTTGGTCAAATCGCTTTCTATGTTTTCCATATGTCCCAATAATATGTAATATATTTTTTTTTCGATGATCACTATCCTCAACAGAAATCAATTACTGTTTGTAGCGATACTACAGTTAACATTCCAACAGATACAAAAAGTGGCATTGCAGATTATACACATCCCAATAATACATATAATTTTCATAAATTCTAGACCAAATCCTAAAAAATCCAACCTCTAATCCTTCAAAAACCGGAACATTAAAACGCCTCTTGAAAGTTACTATTCAAAAAACAAACTGATGATATACAGACCTGGCTACTACTTTCTTCAGAGATTAAACGCAATCCTTTCTTATTGAGCAGCAGATCCCCATCCTGAAAAGTCCCACTCGCCGTCCTGAAAATTGACAGAACAAGCCCAAGAACGCCTCATTTAACAGTAAACAAGGGAATCGCAGTAAATTGGAAAAATCTCCACTGAATACAAAGTCTGGCGCACATCGACCGTCGAGAATATCACAACAAAGTGGGGAGTATGGGGAAGGTTTGATACGTACAAGAAATCAGTTACCGGCTTCTCTTGAGAGGATACGACGAGCTTGAGCTTGTTCAGCGGCTTCTTGGTCTTCATGATTGCCTGGCCTTCAGTTTTCCTCCTAACGCTGCTCGGATCTAGGGTTTTCTGCGCGAGCGAGAGAGAGAGAGGAGGAAGACGACGAGTGGCAGACGGCAGCACAATTGCACAGTTCAAAAGACCACACCGCCGCCTATTGGTCAAAATGTGATAAATAAGAAAATACTATATTCAATAATACTAATATTAATATTAAATACAATATAAATGGCATTTAGTATTGATTATTAATCAATTGCCTGATTTTTTTTTCATTTTCTTAAAAATATATTGATTTGTATTTTTTTAAAATAAATGTTGTTTTAAAATGATATTTAAAATAATGTTTATCTGTTATGTCATTATCAGTTACTATCATTATCACTGTCAATAGTTGTCACAACCACGCACTTATCATTATCATTGTCAACTTTAATATTGTTATTTACTATCATCAATCGATGTCAATTGCCACCATTGCAGCCACCGCCTCACTTGTAGAACGCAACATCTCACATTGTCATCATGATTGGTGCATAGACTGACTTATGTTATACCAACAAAAAAAAATTATTAAATCTTTTTTTTTTTGCTACAATATAAAATATTTAATTTGGGACCAAAAAAACTAGTGAACAATTAATAACATGTATGAATTACTGCACATAATTGAGCATAAAACTGTCACTGTACCTAGTTGGGATCGGTAGGAAAATGTGGATTTCAGCTGTAGTTTTTTAAAAAACTATCAAAATAGAGTTTACGCAGAAAGACAAAACTATACTGCGGTGCCACACCGCCACCGCACCACCGCCTCAAACAGACACTATGAGAATTCATGAGGTTGTGTAAATTTACATATTGATAAATCTATGTTTAATACCATTCTTAAATTGTGGTAAAATGCAGATAGAAGATAGATTTACATGCACATTGCTTAATCTCTATATATTTATATATATATATATATATATATATATATATATATATATATATATATATATATAATACCAAAATTTAATAGGAAGATATACAAACACATAACTCAATTCTAAGGTATTTATATATCTAAACACCAAATCTTTATTTTTTTTAATATATATATGTCATCTTGTCTATACATGAAAAGGAGTATGTTATAAAAGATTTTAGTGTTATAATTAATATTAACATTTAATTTGAAGCATTGGATATGTAAATATATAAGAATGATATGGTGTGTGTGTAACTAATTCTAAATAACAACCATCAATGACTTAAAAAAATAGTAGAACTAAGAAAAAAACATATTTGAAACAGACATATGGTCAGCAATGTAGATCGCATTATGTTGTTGGACGCATGACATGATATGATCAACATCATCATCTGCATATACGAATGAAAGACGTAATATTTTCTCCAATTAGAGAGAGAGAGAGTTTGACCTCAATTTCATATTATATAAGGGGAAGAGAGAGAGGGAGAGAGAGATCATTGAAATTCAAAGCATTGATTTTATCTTATTTCCTTTATGTTGGACTCAATAAAATAATATTTTAAAATAGAGTTGAATATGTGGGGCCCATTACAATTTCTCTCACCTTCGTTATCTTTTATCGTGTAGCATATAAATATTCATAAAATTGAAAATTAATAGCTGGATAATGATAATAATAATAATAAGGGCATTTTCATGCATGCCCCCCAATTCCTATGTATTTGCATATCAAATACTTTTAAACAGTGTAATATATATATATATATATATATATATATATATATATATATATATATATATATATATATATATTACACGTGTGTGTGAGATACATTTCCAATAAATGTCCATCATCCAACACGAATCTGGAGATAGATGGATTTCTAAATAACTTTTTGAGTATAAAATATTAAAACTTTGAAAATTGAGCTAGGACTTTGATTTCAGCAAACATACAATCGAACTGACCGAATCGACAAGATAAACCCAATGTTACAAAAGTCAGTCAAATCTGAGTCAAATCAATTCAAGATCAAGTCATTAAACCACTATTGACTTAACATATTTAGAAGGTTAAACCAATGTCAAATCTAGCAAGTCTATAGTCGATCACCGTCGGCCTTTGTGAACTACCGACAATCTTCGTGGACCACAATCGATCACCGTGGACCGTCGTTGACATCTGTTGATGACCGTCGACCGTTGTTAATCACCATCGACAACTACCGATCGTCGTTGAGCACTATTATCACCGTTAACCACCACCGACCGCCGTCGAGCACCATTGACTGTCGTCGTTCACCACCAATCACCGTCGACCACCACCTACTAGAAACCGCCCACCGACATTGCAACTTGAAAAATATAGTAACTCTTTTTCGTCAGTAGGACAATGAGTCTCTATAATCATCAACGTATAGTGATTTTGACAACTGAGTCTGACCTATTGATTTCTTCCCTTTATAGGTTTTCCACGTAAAAATTCTCGTGTCATTAATAATTATTTTATTTGACCAGAGTGTGTGTTGAATTCTCATGCAATGCTGAGACGATAATCTATTACTCTATATATATGCAAATCTTCCAAATAAAAAAGCAATCAAAATACAAACATAACTTCTTAACTCCCTTTTCTCCTCAATAAAATATCAGGTTCTTTGAAATTTGACAAAATATTAAAAAATAAAATGTTATAATCATATCACTATATGATATATATTGAATTGACAAAAAAAAATTACAATTTTTAATTCTTAATTACATATTTAAATCAAATTAAAAAAAATTAATATTTATAATATCATTTTATTCATTTTTTTCTAAACTATTAATCATTTATCTCTCATTTCCCACTTTATTATTTCATACAATTTTAAAAATCATAATTTCATACAATACTGTGAACATATTCAACAATACAATATACAATAATGCAAAATAAAATATATTACACATAATTTAAACACCTGTAGCTTTAAATTAGTACATTTACATAAATACCACAAGATTCTTATGTATTCATATATCTAACACCTAATTTTTTTATATTTGATATTACACCAACAAATTTTCATTATCCAGCACGAATCGCGATGTATGACACGGATCTCGAGATGATATTTTGAACAAAAAACATTCAAATATTGATAGATGGTCATCTAGAGCTTCGATATTAGCAAACTTATAGTCAAACTTACCAACTCGATGAGAGTAAACTAATGATATCAAAGTCAGACAAATTCGAGTCAAATCAAGATCTAATCAAGTCATTTAACTATTTTTTGAAGTTTTCCGAACACATTTTGAAGATTAAATGGATGTTGAATTCATCAAATTTATAGTCTAATCGAGCGTCTCGACAAGTCGAATCCAACGAGACTAAGATCACTCAATTCCGTCACCATCAAAACATCTAAATGCCCTTAAACAGTGTATGATCAAAGGACGCTCTCTAGACCGTACAATCAAAATTATTCATATTCCTGCATTAATTGCACCCAGAAAACTATAAACAGACCCCACCCCTTACATGAGATGGGGCTTAAGCCTTGTGAGAGAACTTGAGACTTTAGAAGAATCGAATCTAGCATATGCGCCGTCAGTTGTCGATCATCGTATCGACCTCGTCGACACATCATCGGCTCTCGTCAACTCGACTAATCACGTCAGTCACCGCCAACCGTCACTAACGGTTGACAGTCGTCGACACTAGCCAACCGCCGTCGACACTCGCAAATTGTCGTAGACTACCGTTGGCCTCCTTCGACCACCGTCAGCCTCCATTAACCACTGTCGGTCGTGGCGACGCCCGCCGATCGCCGTCAGCCACCGTTGATCGTCACCATCGATCACCACCAACCAGCCGACATTCGACTATTTGATTTGGAAAAAACCGTCACTCTTTATCGTATGTGGGATAAAAGATCTTTGTAATCATCCACTAATAGTGAAATTTTACAACTGGGCTAGACCCCGTGGTTTTTTCCTCTTTCAAAGGTTTTTCACGTAAAAATTTGAAGTCCCTCCTCCTGCTTACTTCTTTTTTTTTATGTATGTGTGTTGAATTATCGTGCAACGCAAAAACGATAATCCATTACTCCACCGCCGCAAATTTTATAGCACGCTTCAATATTTACTTACATAATACTATAATCTTTAATAATGCATCAAAAATATCGACACATCAATATCAATATCAAGTTTTAGTGTTAGAAAACAGTGGAGCCCGATCCACTAATTATTCTAGCATTTTGATGTTAATAATAAAAAAAAACTGTTAAATCCATTTCTCATTTAAGCCGGTCCCGCCACTTCTATTTGTTTGCTCAACTGTTCCCGCCTCTTTCAAGTGAGAGGAAGAATTGTGGTCCCAAAACCATTAAAAGGTGAGAAAAGGGATTGTAAGGCTGCAGTTTTCCATTTTTTGGCATCAGCTTGCGATAAGGAGAGGAAGGCAAGGATATTCAAGTCAGAAGAAAAGAAAAGGCTATAGTGGAGGCCTCGTGCGGAGGCTTCAGCGGAGAGAAGAAAGAAGAGGTTTGTAAATCTTTATTTCATTTATTCTTCTGGATTTGACGGTGAGGTCTCTCTAATTTTGTCCTTTCCATTTGTGTTGTTCACGGGTAAGAAAAGCAAGGCTTTTCTTGTAATCATCAGGCGATTGACGATAGTAAAATCATCTCGCATTTCCGTGGATGTGAGCAAAATTGCAAGCACGTAAATCTACGTAGTCTATTTTCACGGTGTGAATTTTCTCGTTTTATTTTTCACTTCGTCGTCGATCGTTATATTTTAAATATATCTCAACAACGCGAGTATCAGAGCCGATAGCTGCAGACGAAGTGAAGGTTTCGGGGATCGAGAAATGTGATGACACAGACTTTGGTTATTGGATGATGCAGATAGAGGACTACCTCTATGGGAAGAAACTTCATCTTCCGTTATTGGGGAAAAGACCGGAAAGGATGGATGAGGCTGAATGGAATTTGTTGGATCGACAAGTTCTGGGGTTATTCGATTGACCCTATCGAGGTCTGTTGCACACAACGTCGTCAAGGAAAGGACTACTGCAGATCTTATGGCAGCACTTTCAGGTATGTATGAAAAGCCGTCGGCGAATAACAATGTATATCTGATGAAAAAGTTATTCAATTTGAAGATGGCAGAAGATACGTCTATTGTACAACACCTGAATGATTTTAATACTATTACAAATCAATTATCGTCTTTAGAAATTGAATTTGATGATGAGATTCGTGCACTGATCCTGTTGGCTTCATTGCCAAATAGCTGGGAAGCTATGAGGATGGCTCAGTAATTCTGCAGGTAAATCTAAATTGAAATTTGATGATATTCGTGATTTGATTTTGGATGAGGAGGCTCGCAAGAAAGATTCTGGCAAGATCTCAGGTTCGAGTTCAACATTAAATGTTGATTCCAGAGGGAGATCACAGAATAGGAACTCAAACAGAGGAAGATCAAAATCAAAACACAGAAGCAGGAGCAAGTCAAGGCCCGGTCAAAAAGTGACTTGCTGGAACTGTGGTAAAACTGGCCACATAAGGAAGAATTGCAGAAATCTCAATAAGGCGGAGAATGAAAGCGCAAATGTGGTAACTGAAGAAGCACACGATGCACTACTGCTGGCAGTTCATAGTTTTGTTGATGATTGGATATTGGATTCAGGGGCTTCTTTTCATACAACTTTCCATCATGAATTAATGCAGAATTATGTTGCAGGTGATTTTGGGAAAGTATATCTTGCAGATGGAGAAGCTTTGAATGTGGTCGGATGGGAGACATCGACATTGCACTTCCAAACAATAACAAGTGGACATTGCAAAAGGTCAGACACGTTCCTGAACTGAAGAAGAACCTCATTTTTGTTGGGTAGCTTGATGAGTGTGGACATTCAATAGTGTTCTCAAATAACACCTAGAAGGTTACTAAAGGAGCACTGGTACTGGCTCGAGGTAATAAAACAAGACGCTTTATATGACTACCGGTTTAATTAACGGTGTTGATACTCTCGTTGCAGAGAGCACGACGAGTTGTGGCATTGCAGACTTGGTCACATGAGCCAGAGAGGTATGAAGGAACTTCAGTCCAGAGGCAAGCTACCAGAATTGAAGTCAGTTGATATTGGCATTTGTGAGAGTTGCATTATGGGGAAGCAGAGGAAAGTCAGTTTCTTGAAAAGTGGCAGAACGCCAAAGGCAGGAAAGCTGGATTTAGTACACACAGATGTGTGGGGACTTTCTCGAGTGGCATCTCTTGGAGGCTCTTGTTACTACGTTACATTCATTGATGATCACAGCAGAAAGGTACGAGTCTATTTCTTGAAGCATAAATCTGATGTATTTAATGTGTTCAGGACTTGGAAGGCTATGGTTGAGATAGATACAGACTTAAAGCTGAAATGTCTAAGGTCTGATAATGGTGGTGAGTACATTGATAGTGGATTCAAGGAGTATTATGCAGCTCAGGGTATCAGAATGGAGAAGACCATTTCAGGGACACCACATCAAAATGGTGTTGCAGAACGCATGAACAAAACCATTAATGAGCGGGCTAGAAGCATGAGATTGCACGCCGAACTACCACTTACTTTATGGGCAGAAGCAGTTAGCACTGCAGTTTACTTGATCAACAGGGGGCCATCTGTTCCATTGAACTGTAAATTACCTGAGGAGGTATGGAGTGGGAAAGAGGTCAGATTTTCTCACCTTAAGACTTTTGGTTGTATTTCATATGTTCTTATTAATCTAGATGCTCAAAGTAAGATTGAGGCTAAGTCAAAAAAGTGTTACTTCATTGGCTATGGAGATGATGTATTTGGGTATCGTTTCTGGGATGATCGAGATCGGAAGATCATAAGGAGCAGGAACGTGATTTTCAATGAAAATGTTATGTACAAGGACAAGTCCAGTACAGTTTCTGAAACAACACTGCAGAAATCTGAGTTGGTAAAGTTTGATGATTTACCAGAGGTCACAGTGCAGGGTAGAGATGCAGGTGAAGAGTCCTATTGTTCTGCAGTCAATTTCAGAGCAGTCTACTCCTACAGTTGCAGTTCGCAGGTCAGAAAGGACTAGATGCTCTCCACAGAGGTATTCTCCTACTTTAAACTACATCTGCTGACAGATGGTGGAGAATCTCAAAGTTATGAAAAAACCTTGCAAGATGAAAATTCGAGTAAGTGGGAGCTAGCCATGAAGGAGGAGATAGATTCTCTGCTAGAGAATCAGACTTGGGAGCTGACAGATCTTCCACCAGGGTGAAAACTGAGCATGATGACAATAAGAGGTACAAGACAAGACTTTTTGTAAAAGGTTTTCAACAGAAGCATGGTATTGATTATTCCGAGATTTTCTCTCCTGTGGTGAAGCTTACAACCATCAGATTGGTACTGTGTATGATGACTACTGAAGATCTCTTCCTTAAGCAGTTAGATGTGAAAACAGCTTTTCTTCATGGGGATCTTGAAGAAGACATCTACACGCACCAACCTGAAAGGTTCGTGGTGCAGGGAAATGAAGACTCGGTTTGCAGATTGAAGAAGAGCTTGTATGACCTGAAGCAAGCTCCTAGACAATGGTATAAGAAGTTTGATAAATTCATGCTAAATGCAGGGTAGAACAGATGTCAGGCAGATCACTGTTGCTACATCAGGTATTTTGACAATTCCTATATCATCCTACTGCTGTATGTGGATGATATGCTTATTGCAAGGGCTAGTATTTATGAGATCAATAATCTGAAGGAGCAGATTTCAGAGCACTTTGCAATGAAGGATTTGGGAGCTGCAAAGCAAATCCTTGGTATGAGAATTGTCAGAGATAGAGTCAGAGACATGTTGAAACTCTCTCAAGCTGAGTATGTGAAAAAAATACTTAGCAGGTTTAATATGGATAAGGCCAAACCAGTTAGGACACATTTGGGCAGTCACTTCAAACTCAGCAAGAATCAGTCACCTAAGTCAGAGGAGGAACGAGATCACATGAGTAAGGTTCCTTATGCTTCAGTTGTTGGTTCACTTATGTATGCTATGGTTTGCACCAGACCGGATATTGCCCATGCAGTGGGAATTGTTAGCAGATACATGAGTAATCCGGGAAATGAACATTGGGAAGCAGTGAAGTGGATCTTGAGGTACCTAAGAGGCTCTTAAGAAACTTGTTTGTGTTTCTCAGGTAAAAGTTCAGAGGTACGGGACTATGTTGATGCTGATCTAGCTGGAGATATTGATACTAGAAGGAGCACTACGGGCTATATTTATACTTTTGGTGGCAGCTCGCGATGATCATGGTGCTCTGATCTGCAAAAGACACTTTCGTTGTCTACTTACTGAAGCGAGTATATAGCGATTGTCGGAGATACACGAAAGGAGATGATATGGCTACATGACTTCTTGGATGAATTAGGCAAGAAGGATCAGAAGGACATTCTCTACAGTGATAGTCAGAGTGTCATATTCCTTGTCAGAAATCCAGCATTTCAGTCCAGGACGAAGCACATTCAGATGAAGTATCACTTCATACGGTCATTGTTGGATGACAGAAGGTTGTTGCTTGAGAAAATTTGTGGAAGTGAGAACCCTGCTGATATATTGACTAAGGGTGTTACACTCGAAAGCGAAGTTGTGCGCACGCCTTCAGTTGAGTCTTCAGTGTGAAGACGGGGCGCTCGAGTTGCAGAGGTGGAGGATTCATGTTTGAAGGGTAACACCACCAGTAGAGGATACCAGTTTGAGGAAGAAGACGTTGTAGTCTGTGCACCGGTCTTCAAGTGGGAGAATTGTTAGAAAACAGTGGAGCCCGGTCCACTAATTATTCTAGCATTTTGATGTTAATAATAAAAAAAAAACGGTTAAATCCATTTCTCATTTGAGCCGGTCCCGCCACTTCTATTTGTTTGCTCAACTGTTCCCGCCTCTTTCAAGTGAGAGGAAGAATTGTGGTCCCAACACCATTAAAAGGTGAGAAAAGGGATTGCAAGGCTGTGGTTTTCCATTTTTTGGCATCAGCTTGCGGTAAGGAGAGGACGGCAAGGAAATTCAAGTCAGAAGAAAAGAAAAGGCTATAGCGGAGGCTTCGTGCGGAGGCTTCAGCGGAGCGAAGAAAGGAGATTTGTAAATCTTTATTTCATTTATTCTTCTGGATTTGACGGTGAGGTCTCTCTAATTTTGTCCTTTCTATTTGTGTTGTTCACGGGTAAGAAAAACAAGACTTTTCTTGTAATCATCGAGGCAATTTACGGTGTAAATTTCCTCGATAAAATCTCTGCATACTTCTGTGGATGTAGGCGAAAATTGCCGTACCACGTAAATCTACGTGTCTACTTTACAGTGTGAATTTTCTCATTTTATTTTTCACTTCATCGTCGATCGTTATATTTTAATTATATCATAACATTTAGATGTTCAAAATATAAATACATAAGAATTGCACAGTTTGTTCAACATTTTAAAAGTGAGTTTGTAAAACTATAAGTAGTAAACAACTTCTTAGAAAGCTATAGCGAATTATAAATATATATATTTCTAAAATTTCAATCAATTAATTTCTTATAATCACTATACTTTAACAGCCGAATAAAAATGACTTCCTATCATATAAATTTTTAAAAAAGAATAAGTAAATAATTCTCCAAATAAAATCGTGACGATCACTTGAAATGTGATAATGAGTATTACTCTTCATATGATATTTATAAGATAAAAGTTTAAGCATAATTTAGATAATTACAGAAATTTTAGGTGCTATACGTATAAAAGCCCCAAAATTTAAAAAACAACAATCATTTGTATGCACATGATACATTATATATGTATGAAAATATATATTTGATTATTAAAAAACGATAACATGCGCTTCTTTTTATATATGATATTTGTAATTACGAAAGTTTAAAGGTTATATATATATATATATAAGCCACAAAATTTAGAAGCACGGTAAAAAATCCAGTCAACTTATAATTATTTGTGCGCACATAATCCTTTATCTATGAATGAAAAAACGAATTTGACTATTAAATGATGATAATGAGTGCACTTTTTCACATGATGTTTGTAATCATGAAAATGTAAACGTAATTTAGATAAATATAAATATTTTATGTGCTATATATATTGTTGAGAAATTTAGGGCAAAGAAAAGCAAAGAATCGACAAAAATCCAGAAGAAGAACACAGATTTAATGAGGTTCGACAAAGATGCCTACATCCTCGGGAGCAGAGCAGCGAATTCACTATTTCAGAGGAGTTACAAGTTCGGTTCACATACCGTATAGTTACACATCTATTTATAGATAAAACTTACGGATAAATTACTAAAACAGCATAGTTCACCTCAACCCATTAAATTTTAAGAGATACTCATTTTCACTGTGAGACACACATCTTTATTCCAAGAGACTCCAAATTTTCAGTATATGAGTCATACTTAACATATATAAAAGCTAAAAAAATAAAATAAAAAAATTTACTCTAGCAATCATATTTATGTCATAATATTTTAGCTGTAAATGAAAAGATAAATTTGACTATTAAAAAATAATGATGAACGGTGTCTTCTATATGATATTTGTAATTATAAAAATTTAAATATAAATTAAATAGTTATAAAAACTTTAGGTGTTATATATATATAATTCCTAAATTTTAAAAGATCAGTAAAAAATGCAGTCAACTTGCAATCATTTGAGAAACACTTGACTTTCCGTCTTCAAATTCCCTCCCCCGCTCTCTCTCTCTCTCTCTCTCTCTCCACAGGGACTGGGCAATAGCTTCAGAGAGCTGGAATTGAAATCCAATCTGCGCCCTTCAATTTCTGAACTCAGATTTTGTTGTGCAAAGTTGAAGAATCATGGAAGGAGGTGTACCTGATTCAGCTCCTTCAGCTTTCAGGGAGTGTTTCTCCCTCGCCTGGAAGAACCCTTATGTTCTCAGACTGGCCTTCTCTGCCGGGATCGGCGGACTTCTCTTCGGCTACGATACAGGTCTGTTTCCCTTTTTTAAATTTCACATCAATCGTCATTTCCTTAAATCTATTGACGGATTGATTTTTCGATGGTTATTTATCTGCAGGGGTGATCTCTGGAGCATTGCTTTATATCAGAGATGATTTTTCGGAGGTGGACAGGAAGACATGGTTGCAGGTAATGAATCTTGTGGACTTGTGGTTTTTTATTTCTTATTAAACGTTTTTTAAAACCTAGGTTGCAGAAATAAGTAGATTGAGCAGTGAGAAGGGCTTGTTTATCGAAGCTCAAATTCATATGTTTCTTACCTGGTTTCTGAAAAATTTTACAGAATCATAACTTCTCAGAAATTTTCCTACTAATATATGAAAATTTCATCTAAGAACTTTTGAAGTTTCAAAGCCACCGAGATCGGGAAAAAAGTTGTGTACATCAACTGTATGCGGGAGCTGCGTAAGTAATAGATTACACGGGGGTTATACGGAAGTTACAAGCGGGTTACAAGCGTGCTATAATCTCCTTATAACTTCCGTGTAACTCACTTGTAACCCACACACTTCTATTTCATCTATTTTTTAGGTTACAGAGGTTACAAGGTTACAGGGGAGTTACACGGGAGTTACAAGGAGGGTACAAAGGGAGTTATAACCCGCTTGTAACCCCCGTGTAACCCCCGTGTAACCCCCGTGTAATCTATTACGTACGCAACTCTTGTATACGGTTGATGTACGCAAATTTTTTCCCCGAGATTGAGACATTGATATTCACAAATTAAGCACCTATATGATTTTTTTTAACTACCAAACTAATGTATTTATGCGTGCCACGATCAAGCTATTGAGAATACGGGTGGGGTTTTTATAATGAATTTTGATATTTAAGTGAGAATTTGAAAAATGAATGAAAGAACGTGATCTGTAAATATCAAGTTTCGGGTGGTCAGTATGTAATTGCCCATTTTTTAAGAGAGAATATTATCGTGCGGCAGATCGTATGTCCGTACGATAGTCTGGATGCGACCATGTTGCCATTTATTGCACCACGACCCATGTAGACCGTCGTCTGGATGTGGGTTTGCTGCACTTAATATTTGTTTTTTCTTTAATTGATAAATATTGATCATGAAATATGTTGAATTTATTTTGAGATGCGTGCAATACTTTTTTTATAAATAAAAACTTATGTCATAAATAAAGTTAGTCAGTAGCTTGATGTTGGGGTGATAATTGTAATGTGCTCTTAGATTTGAGCTTCGATTGAATTAATGGAAATTTTGTGGGCTTGATATTAAATTTACTTAAATCTATTTAATGTGTTAGGCATCCTATTCCAGGATTTAATTTTTTTGTGCACCAATTCCGTTAAATCCATCTAAAAATCGGATTTAGTGCATCCGAATTTACATAAAAAGATTGACGGAGGGAAAGAAAATCTGGATTTAGCAAACCGTTGGATATATTTTGTAATTTTTTTTGTTTGGGTGAATTTATATTAAAATCGCATGCAAATCCTATTAATCCTAAGCTAACAAACACCACCTTAGGATTGCAACAATTTATTAATTAAAAATTTGATCAGAATATTCAGACACCTTATTTTCTGACTAATTTATCTTGCCCATCAAATAAAAGCAAGAGTTTGAATATCCTCAAACAACAAATTGTTCAATGTTGATGCCTTCAAATTACTCAGTCACATAATTTTTTATTGTTATCATAATAATGTTTGAATAGCAATATGAAACTTTGATATTGCTCCAAGCTTAAAATTCATGCCTTCATTGCTCTAACAAAATGAGATTTTAGCTTATCTTGAATTCAAAATTCTCTTTTTGATCGCAGGAGAGTATAGTAAGCACTGCAATTGCAGGTGCAATCATAGGTGCAGCAATTGGTGGATGGGTAAATGATAAATTTGGAAGAAGAATTTCTCTCTTACTTGCTGATTTCCTCTTCTTCATTGGAGCAATCATCATGGCTGCTGCCAACGGCCCCATGCTTCTCATTGTAGGTCGTGTTTTTGTTGGTCTCGGTGTCGGAATGGCATCGATGACTTCTCCGCTCTATATATCAGAAGTTTCGCCTGCGAAAATCCGAGGAGCTCTTGTCAGCACCAATGGCTTCCTTATTACAGGAGGCCAGTTTCTATCGTACCTCATTAACTTGGCCTTTACGAAGGTAAGAATGATAAACAACAAGAAACCTAATCATAGTATTGCATTCTACTGAGTAAAGTGTCGTAATAGTTTCTTGACTATTTATATTGGATCATGTTCAGAATCTATAGAAGTGATAAATTAGTTCCCAATATCTTTTAATAATGGCTGAAATAGTCCTCATGAAGGGCTATTTTAACCCTTATTAAAAGAGTATGAGGACTAAATTTACACTTTTAGGGACTTTGGGGCTAAGTTGGACACCTAGAAAGAGTCGGAGGATCATTTTAACACTTTCCTCGCATTCTACTAGAGTAGACGTACAAAAATGATCTTTAGATTTTTCAAGTGCTTTAATTTTATCCCAACTTTTCGAAGTGTTAAATTTAGTTCATCAAATCTCTAAATTTTGACAAAATTGGTTCTGCCATCAACTTTGTCATAATAGAAATTGGTGGAATTTTAGGGTCAATCTCACTACATAATATTAACTCAAAGATCGACCCTGTAAAGTTATAAAAAGTTATCATAGAAAAACTCCCTCAACTAATTTAATTCAAAAATAAATAATAAATAAAGTTGATGGTAGGACCAAATCGATTGAAATTTAGTCAGGCAAGAGACAAATTGAACAACTTGAAAAAGTGTAGGATTAAAATGAACACACTTTAAGAGTCTAGGAACTATTTTAATAAATTACACCGTTGTATTACTTTGGTTTTTTTGGTTTGTTAAGAAGCAAATGCAATGAAAAGCAAAACTCTGTTTGGTTAAATTTATGAAAGTGAATTATGATGCATCAATTTTATTACGAAACAAACATAAAAATGTTACTTTTTAAACCTTTTAACACTGATTTACTTTATTAGGCGCCAGGTACATGGAGATGGATGCTTGGAATTGCTGGAGTACCAGCATTGCTGCAATTCATTTTAATGGCATATCTACCCGAGTCACCTCGTTGGCTTTACAGAAAGGTTCCTAGTAACTAGATAGATTATAACAATCATACATGACAAATTGCAGTGCATTCTCTTTTGGTTCATTTGAGTAACTTATCAATAGAGGTGTAAATGAGCCGAGCCTGAGTGACATCAAATGTTGTTCGGCTCTGTTTGTTAATTAATTAAACATGCCAAGATTTTTGTTTGTGTTTGAGACTCACTAACTTGTTGAGCTGAATATGAGCTATTTACAAATATGAAGTTTACTAAAAATTACTCTCCCTGTTTCTCACACACACATCCACGATATTCAAGCAAAATCAAGCTATTGTTTAGCCAAACACAAATGCTTTGCTCATGTTTGTTACATTCAAGCATAATCAAGCTATTATTTAGCCAAACACAAATGCTTTGTTCGTGATTCATTCATTAAATATACGAGCTTTCCAAAACCAATCGAACCCAAGCTAATTATTATGCTGAATACAATAAAACAAGAACCAAAAGCATTTTCGACAGCCCTACTTATAAAGATTGTTTATTTTCCATGAATAAAAGGGAAAGAAGGAAGCAGCCACAACCATTCTTCAAAAAATTTACCCACCCAATGAAGCTGAAAATGAAATTCAAGAACTTAAAGAATCTGTTGAAGCTGAGATCAGGGAAGAAGGCTCATCGGAGAAGATAAACCTCCTAAAACTCGTCAAAACGAAGACAGTTAGACGTGGACTCATCGCTGGCATCGGGCTTCAGGTATTCCAACAGTTTGTGGGAATAAACACAGTCATGTATTACAGCCCAACAATAGTTCAGCTGGCTGGATTTGCCTCAAATCAGATAGCGCTGGCGCTCTCACTTATAACATCTGGATTGAATGCTTTGGGGTCTATTGTCAGCATCTATTTCATAGATAGAACAGGAAGGAAGAAACTTCTCATTATTAGTTTGTGCGGAGTTATTCTGTCTCTTGGAGTTCTTTCGGCAGTTTTTCATCAAACCTCTACGCATTCACCAATTGTCAGTAAGGTGGAGACTGGATATTTTGGTAATTCTACCTGCCCAGCTTTTCAGTCAGTTTCAGCTACTTGGGATTGCATGAAGTGCTTGAAAGCTTCATCTCCTTCTTGTGGATTTTGCGCCTCTTCCATCAACAAGGTAACAAACTGCCATAAAAGCTTAAAAACTATCTTAAACTTTTTATTTCGGTTATAGTTTTGATAATTTTGATGATGGGGCATTTACATACATACAACCCAAATCCTATGTATTTACATATGTAGCACCTAAAGTTTACCTTTTACCTTATATCATTAAAATTTTTAAATCACAACACCATTTTAACTTTTAAAAGGTGAAATACATATTTTCATGCATAGTTGGTATGCATTTAGAAATCAAAGTTTAGGTGTTAGGTATGTAAATACATAAAGAATTAAACGGTATATATGTGAATCTTACTTTCATTTTTTTTGTTGCAGCTCTATCCAGGAGCATGCCTGGAATCAAATGATGATGTGAAACATGAATGCCATAAAGAAGGAAGGCTATGGTACACCAAAGGTTGCCCAAGCAAATTTGGCTGGATTGCAGTGGTTGGCCTAGCTCTTTACATAATTTTCTTTTCTCCAGGAATGGGCACTGTCCCATGGATAGTAAATTCTGAAATTTATCCTCTAAGATTTAGAGGAATGTGTGGTGGAATCGCTGCTACAGCTAACTGGATCTCTAACCTTATTGTGGCTCAGTCATTTTTAACTCTTACGCAGGCAATAGGAACATCTATGACTTTTATGATTTTTGGGATTATATCCGTTGTTGCTTTATTTTTCGTGCTGATTTGTGTGCCGGAGACGAAGGGTCTGCCGATCGAGGAGGTCGAAAACATGTTGGATAACAGAGATTTAAAGTTCAAGTTTTGGAGAAAAAGGTCTGTTAAGGCTAAACTCCTTGATGATTTGCAGAAGAGTTCTGATGTATGATATACTGTTTATAGCTGTTTTTGAAGTTTGTAATCTATTATTCTATCTAAGGGGTTTAGAAAACTATATTGGTGTTCTGCTTGATCATTGGCATGAGTTTGATTGCTTTTTATAAGTTTGTATATATAATTTTAACATAAACATGACCTTATTTATTGTGCTCTACTTCAAAAAAATAATATTATGCTTATATATAAATAGAGGGAAATTTACAAACGTAGCATATAATACGTATGCATTTACATATCTCATGCCTAAACTTTCATATTTATATCCATAGCACTTTAATGCTTTAAACCCATGCATAAAAATGTGTTTTGATGCGCGATGTTGATACAAACCCAAGATGTGAAAGCGGGTGAGTAAAGGGGATGTGATAGGCAAAGCAAAATTGTGCATGGGGTGTAGCGGAATTGGGATTCGAATCCCGCGATTGCGGGAATCATCGCGGGATTCGACCTAAGCAGTCTTCTGATCCGAGAGCAGTTGCAATGGGATTTCTTTCTCTTTTCGCAAGTTCGGTGGAAGCATATTTCTTATTTATTTATTTCTAGTTAGATTATTTCTATTAGAAGTCTATTAATGTATTGTAATTTGTTTTTTTTTTTGTTTTTTTATTTTAGACTTTTGTTTGTTTTTTTTAGTTTTTTGTAGATTATAATCTTTGTTTTCTACCTTACAGAGTGTTATATCATTTTTCTTTTGAAAGTTGTGTCTCTTTTTCATGCTAGGGAGTGGGTGGTGAACCTCATCGTTGTCCATATTTGATGTTTTGCCATCTGCCTCACTGTTTTTAGTAGGGACAACCGTCAAATAACTCAAATTTGTTGTCCTACACTAGATTTCATTGTTTAAGCCCCTCCAAATGCCGTTGACTCGACACATTTCATTCCTTTGTTATTCCCAAACTACCTCAACCTTAAATTCACTTCCCAAACACCTTCTAGTAGATGTAAAGAGGTATCACCAATCAAAGCCAATCAAACTCTAAACTTTTATGAATTTGTCTTTCTTGTCCCAAATTAAAATTAAAAAAATAAGTTATTACTGTCATACCTAAATAAATCCTACCGCAACTTCTAACCCTAACACTAAATTTTCAAAATCAGATCATACATCTGTAAAAGATTTTAGTATGTGTTGAACCCTAATAGGAATGACATGCCTAAATGAGTTTTTCATTATATACAATAAGTATTAATATTCATCTACTGAGGTGTCCATCGGGTGAGTAGGTTACATGGCTTTCTTAAGGGTATAAAAGTTTTAAATCATCTTTGATCCATGTACAGGGCACTTCCTTATCAATGAACATCGGCAATTTGTTTGTTCCTTGGGCGAGTCGCTTTCTATTAATAAATGACATAGTTGATTTATGGTCAAGCTTTTCTAAGGCTTGGTAGCGTGCTGTTGGGTTGACCTTTTTTAGAACTAAGTTCACTTCTCTAAAAAAATCTTTACCTTTACACAAACATCATAATATCATGTAGTTCTCCTTTTGATCTCATCATGCTTGAGGGTTGATCCAGTACACTCTTCTTCTAATACGTTGAATGTGACCTCGACCTTTCTAGTTCCTACTCCGAATGTGCATTTGAGTTAATTAATTTCTTGTTATATTTCTTCATAGTTTTGAAGGTTTCTTTTAAATTTTTTATATGTTACTCGGGTGTTTTCCTTTTAAGGAATACATCATCGACTTATATTTCAATGTACTTTTTTTGTGTTACATTCATCATTTTTTTATATGTGACGCCTAAAGTTTTAAGCTAGAAGGGCATTCCATTATAACAAAAAACTTTCTGTAGTGATGAATGTGTTTCTTTCAACATTTGTCTAGTGCATTTTAATTTGGTGATACTCAAGGATACTAATTATTTAATGGCCGACCTTCGCATCCAAAATTACTTTTAACTAGATTAGAGGATTGTTATACTTCCGACAGGCTGTGTTGAGGCTGATGAACTCCACACACATATGACACTTGTCGTTCGTCTTCCAGACCATCAACTCATTTGCCACCCAGTCTGGTATTGGACCTCTTTGATAAACTCTACTTCCAGCAACTTCTACGCCTCCTCTCGTTTTGTTTATGCTACTGTGATGGCTCCTCGACCTCATCTTCTGCTTGACTGGTTAGGGGTCAATGTTGAAGAGATGGTATGCTATGTTGGTGGAGGCTCCCAATATCTTTTTGGCTGACAAGACAAAAACATCTTGGCATTCTCAAAGCATCTGAATGAGCTCCTCCTTAAGGCTTTCATTAAAAGCCAGACTTGAAAATTTTTAATTGTCTCGCCTGCTAGAGCTGGGATTTATTTAATAACCTTGTTAGTCTCCAGGTCGCTTCCTGGCTAGGCATTCAGCACCAAGGGTTCCAGGTGCATGCTACCAACGACTACAAGTAACAGGAGTGTGATTGCTCCAGATCCCCGCTGTTGGCGATGATTTCTCCATCACTACAAAATTTCACTGCCATGGGATAAGTCGAGATGACCGCCTTGAAAGTATTGAGTCGCGGCCGACTAAAGATGTTATTTTATGTCACTAGTGAGTCAACCACAATGAAGTGCACCGTGATATTGAAATGTTTATCAACTCCCTTCTTCTCTTTGGAGAAGCCATACAAAGGCCCATATGTTGCTATCAAATGCCCGACCTCGAGATTCATCTTGTCAAAAACAACTTTGATTAGGACCGACCTACCAGTGTAGACTAAGATGCTCCCAATTCAGAAGTTTCCAATGATGGTGGTGATGACGATCACATCGTTGTAAGGATGGCCCCTAGCAGGTAAATCCTCATATCTAAATATGTAAGGGGATGACACATGACTTGTTGTTGGGATAAGGTTGACGTGCATAACTTGTTGGAGTGAAGCCTTTTTAGGCGTCCTCGTCGAGAAGCTTCAATCCTGTTTCCTTTGAGGATGTTCGGGATAACTCCTGTGATGTGTATGGTATGATCACATACTGGCACATTATGATCTCCTTCGATTGGGTCCTTTCCTTATCCCTGAGTGACTGTCCTAGGCGCAACGAACTCTTTCAGTTTTTTGGCTCTAATGAGTTATTTGATCATAGTCCTGAGGTATTGACACTCTTTCGTGTCATGCCCATAATCTTGGTGGTAAGGGAAATACCTCTTTAGGTCGCAGGCGTATTCTTCAGCTTTCATGGGTGGAGGCTCTTAAAAGAAGTCTTTATTTTTGATGGCTTCTACTACGTTTGCCATCTAGACACTCAACATAGTCAGTTGGGGAATCTTGTGAGTTGGAGGCAGCCTCTCGGGATAACGATCCACCTGGTTCTTTTGATTTTTCTCCTAGACTGCACTCGGGCATGTCATATTTTTTGGTGCTCGCCTTCCTTAGTAATGGTGAGGGTGGTTTTCTTCATATTGTGGCAATGGTGGCGAGTGTTGTCCCCCATGAGAATTCCTATTCAACATGGGGTGCTGCGGTGGGGTGCTGCAGTCATTCGGTCCATTGAGGATCAAGTGCTAGTTCTACTCTTCAACTAATATATGATTGTTAGCTAGTTATTGCAACTCCGCCAACATCTTTGGATGTTGGAGACTCAACACATGATAAAAGGGACCTTCTCTTAGCCTTGCGTGAGGGTCGCATGGGTGATTGTGGGCTCCAGGTCCCGTACCTCTAATATCTCATTCTGGAATTGGGTTATAAATGTGCACACAAACTGTATCCTTGCCGTAGTCGTAGTAATTAATGTGAGTTATTTTAGAGCTATTTGTGTATCGACAAACTGCAATATAAACACTCTCTTTAATTCTACAAACGAGGTGATCATAATAAGCATCAAGCTATTGAACCACGAGAAGGCAAACTTCTTTAGTGTCATGAAGAAGAGTTAACACTTTAGTGCGTTGTTTATCCTTACGATGCATACCGCCAATTCAAAGGTGGCATCACGATCATATGGGTTTGACTTTCCTCGATGGGGTTCTTAGGTTAGGATTTTGAAGTGTTCAGGTACCTCTACTTCATTGTTCTATCAAGAGAAGGCATTCTCTAAAGAGTGGGTTACAGGGCATTCACACGTCCTTATTTTTCACAGGCCTGGGGTACCGATCATGTGATATCGAGTTAGTACAAGTCGTTGCTTATGCTTATAACCAGCGATGAAGCTCTTTCAGTGTCATCAATAAATCTCCTAGGCGTGCAGGAGCTACTAGCTAGGAAGGTGGAGCCATTCTTTGGGCAAGCATTTCTCTGATCATCTTCAACACATGCTCATTGAGTTGTTGAATTTGTTGTGCTACAAACTCTTTGGTGCACTTCATATTGCATGTGATTTCTCGATGGTCTTATTCTCCTTGTGTTGTTTCTCTTATCGTTTGCGGCATGATCCATGCTCACTGCACATTTAAATGATATTGAAACCAAATTTTTCCTTAAATCACACCCAGTGAATAGAAAGTAAACTAGAGAGAGAGAGAGAGAGAGAGAGAGAGAGAGCTTTGAGGAACGAGAATAATTGATGAGAGAGAGAGAGGGAGAGAATGTTTGTATTGAAGGTCTTCTCTACATAATTGCTTTTTCTAGCCCCTTATTGCAATTAATTTCTCTATATTTAGAATGTCCAAGATTCTGATAAAATGATGCTTTTGGATCTATTCCGCCTTAGGTTTTAAGACTCAGGCCTTTCATATTCCAAAAGTCAACTTTCAATTGAATCGTTGGGATGCAGAGGAGGATACATCCGACTTTGGATAATAGCCTTCTTGTCATTTGGCTTCCCATATTTGACTTTGGTTACCAATTGTTGGATGCTCTTTTTCCACAAATTCGGTTCGAAACACTTTTCTTTGATCACTCAACTTTTGGCATTTGACATTACTTGCTCGACTTCAGGCATTCGAACTTGGTCACCCAACCTCAGACACTCAACCTTGGCTCGACTTCAAGCATTGAATCTTGGCCACTCAACCTTATCTTTCTTCCTTTTTTCGAGGCAATTTCTGACGAGTGGCGAGCTCTAAACCATTGAATTCACAATAGCATGGACTTTCCGATTAATAATAACGTGGATATTTTCTTTATGACTATAAAATAGATTTTAAGATTTTAGAGTTTTGAATTTAGTGCCAAGAATTAGGTTTCAATACTTAGCTGGTCATGTCTTTAATCTTTTTATGATTTAGGGTTTTGGGTTATTGTGCTAATGCTATAGGCGTTTGGGTTTAAATTTTCAATGTTTAAGATTTTGGAGTCTAGAGTCTAAGGTGTAGGGTTTTGAGGTTTTATAATTTTATGATTTTATATAGTTTTACAAATTTTGGATTTAGGGTTTAGTATAAGCTTAAGGTTTAGGGATTAGAATTTTATAATTTATATTTAAAATTTAATGTTTTGCAGTTTTAGCCGAAACTGAATAGAACACTACCAATCCTTCAGCAGCTTCTCCCGTCCCGCTCTCCACTTCTCCAATGGCGTCTGCCCCCTCGAAGCTCTACTCAGGTGAGCTCATTTCATCTCGCCCCGCAAATAGCTTTCTTTCTTCTACGGATTTCGTTCTCTGTGCCCCCTTTATTTAAATCTTGTTTTCGCAGACGATGTCAGCCTCGCCGTTGTCCTTCTCGACGTCAATCCTGTCTTTTGGGCTGCCGGCGCCAGTGCTGGAGGTGGAAACCACCCCGCCGCTTCTCTCACCTTCGCAAAATTTCTCGACCATGTCAGGTCCTCCATCCCCTCTTTCTCTCTTCATGAAGGATCGGAACCAGATAGTGAACTAACCCTAGACATTTCACACTGTTTTCATTTCAGGTGATTCCATTTTTGAATTCTCTTCTGCTTATGAATCAGCTGAACCAAGTGGTTCTCATCGCGACTGGCATAAATTCGTGCGGCTACATCTACGATTCCGGCAGCAGCCCCGATGGAAGCGATAAGGTGTCGGAGGTTTCATCGGAGATACTACGGAGGTTGGAGGAATTCGTCTACAAAGACCGAAAGGTTGGGAAAGGCGCTGAGAGTGCCATGGGCAGTAGCGTGACTTCCCTGCTCTCTGGGTCGCTTTCTCTTGCTCTTTGCTATATACAGAAGGTTTTTAGGTCTGGCGCAATACATCCCCAGCCCAGAGTGTGTATCTCTATTCTTTATCTACTTCTTTTGTTCAGCTCTCCTCGTTTTTGTTAGAACAACCTTAATATTACTTTCTGTCAATTCAATTCCAATACTTTGCATTTTGGTTGGATTTATTATATGCTTGCTCCCCGAGATTTAACTTTATCTAAACGTAACTGCGTCATGAAGTCAAAATCTCTTTGTAATGAGAATCTTGGATACGGATTCTCCTATATCTATTTTCACTGTATGAATTAAAATGTAACCAAATTGGATGAGGTGATGAGAATGGCGTAGGTACTATGAATATCAAGTTTGTTTGAATTGAAATATACGTTGGAAAAATTGGCGAAGGATATTTTGATCAAATTTTTTATCAGGATAGATCTCAAAACCATTGGATTTGCTTTAAAATGATTGCATTAAAAAATTGACTGATTTCATATATATTACAGTTATCTTACATAAATCAAAATGCTTTCTGTCTTTGATTTAAAAGAAAATGAATTAGGAGGTACTAAATTGGGTTTGTCATTTATTTCATACAAATGCTTAAGCTAAGTGCAGGCCAACCAAAAGTATATTAACAACCACTAACATTTTTCAACTATTCAACGAGGAACTTTCTAAGTACTTCTCTCTACTCAAACCATCTTTTAAGTTATATTTCCAGCTAATCGACTGCCAATTGCCCACTTTCTAATAAATGTTGTTCGTATATACATTAAATCTTACAAATTTACACACCCGCCTAACAGACAGTTGACATTAGATAGTTTAGTCCAGCATTGAGCGTCACATAGGAGTTTCTAGAATTTTTTTCATTCAAGGAAGGAGATGCCAGAGATCATGAAACTGCATTGGTCAGTGAAATCCAATCGAACCAGAATCTTTTATATCAAATGTCGAGGATTGAATCACTTTAAGTCGAAGTAGGGCTCTATAAATGATTGGCAACCCCCCCCCCCCCCCCCCCCCCCCACTCTTTTTATTTAAAAGTTGCCAGTAGCCTTTCTTTAAATTTCTTTGGAGGCACTTGCCCCAAGTATGCCTCACCATGAGGTGCCCAATAAGCCCTTGAAAACTTAAATTTTTTAGACTGGGCAAGGTTTATGACTTTTTTATTCAAGATGCATGTATCTAGGCGGCTATAAGTGCATGTGGTGAACAACTCAAATTAACATTCACTTAAAAAAAAAATTATTTTAAAGTTTTTAATAATAGGTTTTAAACCTTAAGGTAAATAGTTTAGACCAATTAAAGATGGTGGATATAAGCTTTTAAAATTTTTTTAAACAATTTCTTAGATAGATTGTTTTATTTTAATCAAATTCTTTTCATTTTATTTTAATGCTTTTTAAGGCCTTCTTTTAACTTCTTTTTTTAGCATATTTTATTTCCAATTTTTTTCTTAATTTGATTGTTTGGTTTCTTTAAACTTTTTTTAATCTTTTTAATTTATTTATAATTTTAATTTGAATTGGTTTACTTTTTTAATAGGATTTTTGGTTTTTAATTTTCTTTTAATTTTTTATTGATGGTTTTTGGTATATCGATGAATTATCTTTTAAATTTGCGTTTTATTATTTTTAGTTCATGGCCTATGCCCTTCTTTTCCTTAAGGCTTATATCTCACTTCAATGAGGCTAAACAAATCAGTTCTAAATTTCATTTTTCTTAAAACTTGACATTTAGGGATGTTTAAGAACTGATATATTGACCTTTGAACATTTTTTTTTAACTTTGGTGGAGGACAATTTTATGCACTTTTATTTGCTTTACCATTATAATATTACAAATCTTACAAATAAGCTCTAAACAACTCTACAATGGTGTGGTATGCTCAGCGATTAACATATTTTAGAATTAACTAGTGTTGCATTGTTTTGAAGAAGTTTGACTCCCTGTTTGGAATTTTAGCTGTTTGATGTAAAATATTTTTACAATATCCAATGTTAAAGTGCAAGGATATTATAAATTTTATGTGAAACGACATTCTAATTGAGTTTTTTGGTGTATATTATTTGTATATTATAAACTATCTATATGTGTCACATCTTTTGAAGCAAGAAAATAGATAGAATAATTGTTGAAACTTGTAGAGGATACGAGCGTTGGGATTAGTAGAATCATGAGGAGCATGTGATATTCAGTTTTAGTATGGGTGAATAATTATTAAAAAGACTGGTGAAGGATAAAATGTTACCATGTCTTTAATTGTTATAATAAAGTGAATATAACTGAGAATATAATTTTTAGATTTAAGAGTGAGCGGTCAGAATGAAAAATTATTTACCACAAGATAGTATATGATATAAATTTTACAAAATTACAATTACATCCTGCAATATGGCTATGAGAAGTCAATTTTTGCTAAGTTGAGCATAAAAAAAAAAAGGAGATTTTAAGATGGAATTGTGGTAAAATTTGACGATAGATTTTGAAGTGATTATATTGGAGAGACAATGGGAGTAACACCTACTAATATTGAGCTAAACTAAAAATTTAGGTGGTTTGGACATGCATAATAGTGGGTAGAAGTTGAACCAATAAACTGATAGATAAACCTAATTTGGAATGATTGGCAAGATAAGTGATAAAACCAAAGGCAACATGGATATAGTTTGTGAAAAATTTGCACAAAATAGAGCTAGCAACATATGTAATCCTTTAGCGGGAATAAATGATGAATGAGGATCATAAAGTTGATCATAAAAAGTTGCTATAAGGATAATTTTGATGATGATGGCCATGACAAAGCGGAACCAAATTTGATCAATTGTGAAGCTCTAGAATCTTGTCGTTCATATCTTACTAACCACCCATAGTCAAAATCTGTTTATATTAGATCAGATTAAAGTTGTAAGCTTAATCTGCAAGTTCTGATTTTGTCTTGCATGAGAACTTCTGATAATATTGTTCATAAATCATTAATTTTTGGAGAGTTTTAACCATGGGTCGTTCATTGAGTGTATTTGAGCAAGATGCTATCTTAGTATGTAACTTCCTTTTTTTTTGGTTAGCTGGAATTGCATTATCAAGCTCTCTTATTTAGGCTATTTTTTGCTGTTACAATTCACATATTTGATTAAATTTATATGTAGATTATATGCACAGGTAAATTTGCTCTTCTTTTGGTTTGATCTTGTTGTTTTACCTGGAAGAAAACGTTTCATTGTTATTACGCCAAACCTATTTCTATTCCTTGATGATGTATGACATATTTCTTGATGAATATGTATAAAATCTATTGTTTTTATTTACATTAATATGCACCACATCTTGTAGCCTTCCAGCTAAGCCTCATTTTTTTTTATTTATGCGAAGTAACAATCAAGGTCTCATGTTAAATTCCCCATTTTATTCATTCATCACCTGGTGGTCTACAAACCATTTTGTTAAGGATTTAATTGCATGTCAAGTTTGTTTTATTTGCTCTAAAAGAAATGGCTATGCTGAAAACTGGATACTGCAGTCCAATTGTAAGTAAACTGAATAATCTCCGAGATTAGTGAGGAAAATTAATATTTCTTTGTTTTCAATTTTGTACTCTCCCAACAAATCTACGGTTAAATTTATTTTTTGTTGCTAATTATGCTAATTTTATTGTACCGCCATCTGGATTTGCAACACATTTTTGAATTTTTTTGATGTATAGGACTGTTGACTTCACTTTTGTCGAGGTTTAGTTTTCCTCCTAGGATTTAGGGTTCTAGCTTTAGGAGCTTCCCCGTCGATCTTAGATTCCTAGCAGCGGGCCTACCTCGTATTAGAACGTTCGAGCCACTTCGTCACTCTTTTGGAATCCGGACGAAATTTCGTACCTCTAGCTCATAGCAGGCTGAAATCGACGTTAGGAATCCAAATCGAGTCCCTATAGGATCGCCGTACCTGCAGACAGCTCTCGTGCACGTTTCTTGCACCATCGAGCACAAATTCCTCGAGCCACGGCCTCGACGCTTTGAGTTACTCCGCGACGAATCAAGATCGAAGTCAGGATGCCATGACGATCAACGTCAAAGTCAGAATTTCAGAGAATGCCGGATTTGACACACTTTCGACGCGACCTTCGGTGAGGTTGCCCAGATGACCTAGGATGACGAAACGGACTTTGCCGATGCGTCCGGATCGTCGTTTTCACCTAAAATTGGTATTTAATTTGCGACGATTGCCTGTCGGGGCGAAAATTGTGATTTTTGGCTTAATTTTAATAAAATTAATAATATAAATATGTTTTAAACCTATTTAACCTACCCCAGCCCTAAACACTCACCTGACCTCTCGGTTAAACTCGCCCGTCCCGCACGAGTATGAGGGAGCTTCTGGCCTTCTCCCGCGCTCGAGCGTGGCATTTTCTTGCGGCTGTTACCTTCTCGAGCCACACACGGTTCTCCCCCTCCCTGCTCGAGTGTTATCCCTACGCGAGGGTCATCTCGCGTGATCTCCCGCGCGGCCTTGTCCCCTGCTCGACTCTTACCCTTGCTGCCGAGCCTTGGCTCTTAGCTGCGACACTTTGTCGCCATCTCCCATACCTTCCCCCACTTCCGTCCATCTCTACAGGTAAGAAGTGACTTTCCTTTCCCTCCTCTGCCTATAAAGACCCCCTTTTATGATGAATTTAGGGTTGGCTGATTTCTCTTGGAGGTGAGGAGTTGATGTTGGATTGGAGCCCTATTTTCTTTGCTCTTCTTGTGCACTCTACACTAACTGGTACTCTCTTCTCCCCCTTTCTTCTTCTCTGTTTGGCCTGTGGTGCCCGTGGCCTCGTTTTGGTTCAGCTTTACTTGTTTACAGCTTATTGCTGGATGTTTATGTGTTATGAAATGGCTTGTTTGATTGTTTAAAATGGTGGTTTCTTACCTCCTCTACATAGTGGCATGCTAAGTATGATCTTATGTAGATGGTCGGGAGCACTTTATCGATTAAAGCATGAGTAGGGATAAAAGAAATTTAAGCATGTTCTAGGGCTAGATTTGAGCACTAGTTTAAACTTGTTACATACATGTATACTATGAGAGGGGCTCTCTTCTCTTCCTCTTGCCATTTAGAGTAATTTAAAAGCATGAAATGTGATGTCAAGGCAAGATTATTAATCTCTTTTTAACATGTTGGGGTATGTATTATGGAGCCCCTTTCTTACTTTCTTTGTAGCATGAGTTATGGAGGAACTTGTTTAGCTTTTCAATATGCATGTGGAGGGGCTCACCTCTTGCTCCTTATGGTTTTCCTTTATCAAAGTCATATGCTATGAGGAAGTTTTAATTCAGCTTGGGAAGCCCCATGTATGTTCTCATGTTAAATATGTGATGGCTCTATATTTTGAATACATGGAAGTTGGACTTTTGAGCTCCTTGTACCTTAGCTCTTTATAAAAGCATGATTGAATGAATTTGGAAGGTTTTCTAGGCCTTTTTCTTGTTGGCAAGCATGTGGTAATTTTATAAATTGATGTAGAAAAGGCATGAAATGTTATTGTAGTCCAAATTTGGGCCTCTTTCTCACTTTCAGCCAAGGCTATGTTTAAACATATATGTATTTCATTTATTGAGCTTTTAAGGAAAGCTTACTTTAGCTTTATGTCGAGCTTGGGTTCAATCATGGTTGGGCTTGTCTTTGGTTTATGTGGCTCGGCTTTTATTGGTTTTGTCGTGCTCTTTGTTTTAGCTTTATCTAGGATTTGGTTTTAGCCCTATGAGGCTCGGTTCTTTTTTCTCGTTAGCCTCCGTCGTGTCCTCGCCGTGGCTCAATTTCGGGCTCGTTTTCAGCTTTAATGTGGCCCTCGGTTTTAATTTTATAAGGGCTCGGGTCGGCCCCTTCGGCACCCTTTTACTTTGGTTCCATGTCGGGATTGCTATAACCCGAGTCGAGGCTTGTTCTTAGCCTCGCTAT
The DNA here is from genome assembly GCA_022702705.1 of Papilionanthe hookeriana x Papilionanthe teres. Lineage (NCBI taxonomy): Eukaryota > Viridiplantae > Streptophyta > Magnoliopsida > Asparagales > Orchidaceae > Papilionanthe > Papilionanthe hookeriana x Papilionanthe teres. The sequence goes on from CM040436.1 coordinate 16,174,779, forward strand.
GGCTCGGTTCCGGTTCCATGTGCGGCTTGGATTGCCTCTCGTTTTAGTCTCATGTTCGGATTGCCGTAATTTAGAGCCGTGTTCTTTTCGGCCTTTATGTGGGCTCGATTTCTGCTCCTTTGGTATCTTCTATTTTGGATTTGTGTCGGAGCCTGCCGCAGCTTAGTGTGAGCCTCGTTTCTAGCTTGTTGTGGCTCGAGTCTGGGCTCGTCCGGCTCGGTTTTGTTTTCCATTGCTCCTCGCAGCCTGTCCCTTCGGCATTTGATTCGAGGACCGGTTTGTTTCCGTTTTCGCTCGCCAGCAGTATGCGCCCGTGCACTTTAGGGGCTCTGGCTTTGTGCTTTTATGGTTCCCGCAATTGTCCCCTTGCATCCGATTTAGGAGGCCCGTTTTGTTTCTATTTACTCATTGCTCTGCACATCGTCCCTATGACACTTTGGGCTCGGTTTTGCTTCATTGCTCCTATAGCCTTTCCTCTTCGTGGCTTTTGTTGTGCTCGGTTCATGCTTTGTTTAAGCTTTGTACTTTGTGGTTACTAGTGGACTTATTTTCATGCACTTGCGAGAAATTGGAGTTAGTGTGAGAGGTTTGTAGGAGCTTCACGCGAGCCTCATAGTGGTGATTTGTAATTTGGGGACTTTACCTCTTGCTACCCCTTTGTTGTAGCCTTCGCCGCGAGCCCCTTCTCCTTTTTGTAGCCTCTGCCGAGAGCCTTGGTGGGGTGATTGATGTGGTGCGTGGTCTTGCTTCTTGCTATACTTGTCTCTGGAGTCGATTGAATGGATTTGGAAGTATTTTTTGATTTTGCTTGTGGGAAAGAGATTGAGCACGATACTTGAGGCTTCCCTTAGATGCTTTATTTGGTGGAGTTGGTGCTAATTTGGAGGTTTGTAGGATTGTACATTCACTTTCTTATGTATCGGAAGTTTATCGATTTTCCTATCATTCGTAGTCTTGGTCCCGAGCTCGTAGAGTGGACCCACTGGGGGAATTTATGTTTCAGGAATTGAAAATTAATTTGAGATTTGGAAAATCTGGATTTTATTACGGGTTTGGAGATTCTAGTAGTGGGTTTTCCCTCATTCATTTTTTTTCCCGTTTGATTTACGAGGTTTTAAAAGATTTTCGGATTTCCTTTATTTTTGTTTGGTTTTGTCTGAATGCAAAGGACACCCTTCTTGGGGTCGATCCAGTTATGCCTAAGTAAGAAAATGATATCCTCGAGATTGATTCAAGGACCTCGGGCTTTGCTTTTCGTATTCTACTCTTACTTGGCATTTTAGATTAACCCTCATCCCATTCGGATTTGGAGGCGGGTTAATCTCATTTCCTTCCCCTTCCCGTTGATTGACATGTTTTCCCCGCTTCACTCGGAGGTGGTTTTGTTTTGTTTTGTTTTGGTGCAATGACGGCGATGATGCTAAAGACACACCAGTGATAGAGTAGAATGATATCCCATCCTACGACACCAGGACTCGCTCTAGGGCCCTGGTAAACCGTAGGATGACGGTATCATTCACCGCTATAAGCGTGACAGGGCACCCGTACCTTCTAGTGATTGTTAGTGATCCTATACCAGACGAAGTAATCGACTTGTGGACAATCCTAATTTTCAAAATCTGATAAGAATATGATATTACATTTTGCAATAAAAACATGTTTCTAATACAAACTCTCTTTTGTATGCCTGAAACCCACGTGCATGCTAAAAATATAAATTTTAAAACCATATTATAAAATCTGGTTATCCACTTGTCGATTATCAGTTTTGGGTTAAGGAACACCTTCCTGAGTTAGGTTTAGTAGGACACCCTTCTAGCTGAGTAGCGGGCACCCTCGAGCAGTATTACACAGTTCTGAGCCTAGCCCCGACCCGAGTGTTTGCGGTTTTCTTCGGATTTTTCGTATGATTTTTGGATGAAGCACTCGTGGTCCTTTTTTTTTAAGGATTTTTTTGAGGTTTTGATGACTTTACTTTGTTGTTATTCTCATTTTCTCGAGTCTTTATCGTGAGTCATTCGCCGTCTTTTCTCGAGCCTTCTGGATGATATTTACGTTTTTCGCTTGCTTTCGCTCGCACGTACGCACTTCTATCTGATAACGGATATCCGGGTATACAAGTTTGCTTACATTTACAGCGCATTATTTTTCATACTCGCTACTGATCCTTTTTTTTTAGTACGTTGTACTATACTCTACTGCATGCTTTACTTCCTGTGTTATATTCCTTGTTGCACACTGTACAACCTTTAAACATATTTGCATAAGATGTTTAGAAGAACTCAACCATAGGGCCACCTGATTGAATATTATAACTTACCACCTTAGAAAACTCTACCTCTTCACGACAAGGAGCTTGAAGCACGGTGGGCAGCACAACCATCTTCAACGGCAAAACCTGTGTCGACATCAACAAACCATTCCTTTGTCTAATAACAAGCTATAGGACTTTGAGGTAGTCCGCCCAGTGCGACATAAATCATCATCTCGTTCTTTTAGCTTTCAGATAATCCCCGCATGCGATGAAGCTCTAACCTCGCTTTAGGATTCGAGTGTCGTCGTCCGATACTGGCGTAAATCCTCATACTTTCCAAGGTTATTCGCATAATCGAGTGATCATGCGAACGTAATTCCCATAATTAATCGATGCAGGATTGAAACTTAAATGAGTTTATTTCAAGATTTAAAGTCTCAACATTAAGATAGTCCGAGAGTCATCGAGTCCTCCTCGAGATCCGTGACATCCCCTACCTTTCTTCTTCGACTCCTGAAATAACTCGTTCCACACCGCGCCTTTCACCCATCGGACTTCCTACTACCACACTTCGTCGAAAACCCTACCTTTTGAATTCATGAATATAAAACCCCGATCTAAATCGAGCTCTCTCGTGCGACTTCGGTCATTTGCGGTAATCGATTATAGTGGCTCGCTCTATAGAGCGCTTTAAAGATCTCAGATAATATAAACCCTATTTAATTTTTTCGTATTAAATAGGTGAATTTATTTGGTCCACATAAAGGTTCACTGACGTAACGGATATCATGAATTTTGTAGTTTATTTGATCGAAGCAATATCATCAAGTAGGTGTCTATTCTTCGAATAAATGCGTTACTTCGCGATATTACACTCGTCCATTCAAACTGCTAAACGAATGAGATCCGTTCATTCTCATTCTCATATTTTAAAATTTAAAATTTTATTTTCATAAATCTATATACACATTTATATATTAAATTAAATCCCAAAGACGTAAGACGCGCATTTCAACGGCCGACAAGGACATTAATTTCTTACTATAGTGGAATTGAGCTTGGTGTTAATTGTTGAGTTTAAGTACTCCGAGCATCTATTTTTATGCATGGTACACACATTGGTTTTGGTATTTTGCTATGCATGATTTCCATTGCTTTAATTTATGAATGATGTATTGCCTTCTCAGAGCTGGATTTTATTTGTAAGCTATATGATTAGAAAATTATTTTATTGGTATCCCTTTGCACTAGAAAAATGAACCATCTGTGTGAGCTTTTTAACTCGAGCCTACATATTGAGTTAACTTGCTTTCTTTGAACAATGCAAGGCATCATTATTTTTCAAATTTATTTCTTTACAGCTTTCACTAGGTCCATTTTAAATGGATTCATTTAGTTGTCAATGAAAGAGTTCACTAATTTTTATTTCATTATTGTTGTTCATGTAATATAGACCATCAATCTAACATGTTTTGACAGATTTTGTGCTTGCAGGCATCGCCAGATGGACCAGAGCAGTATGTTTCTAGCTTTTTTAATGTCATCTGTATCATTCATTCTATGTGGTCCAACCATCTAGAGGTGAATTTGCAGATATGTTGCAGTGATGAATGCAATATTCTCAGCACAACGTTCCATGGTATCAAATACATATGTGTTTATACGTCTTCCTGTTATAGCTATAATATAGAATTTTATTCCTGCTAAAGTGAGCATAATTTTTGTTTCACAAATGTTACCGTATAATTCTGCTTAGTTTGGGTTGTTTTTTTATCTAACTTTTTAGCTTAAGCAAAGCCTAACTGTGCACTTATTTTTTCTATTTTTATCAAACGTATTTGCTAGTCTTATGCCTGCTAAAGCGGGGTTATTTCTGTTTCATAAATGTTATGATTTCTGATCATGTTAGGTAGGTATTTTTATGAAACTTATTTTTGATTGTTTCAGCAAAACATAACTCTATCGCAGAATTGCCATCCTTCTAATCAAGCGTCTGCAACCTTATATCATTGTATCCATTTTTTTTGATGAAAAGCACTTATATCATTTGCATTTGAAAATGGAAGTTCCTTCGCAAATCAGAAACAGTTATGTATCTTGTGCTAAAGTTAAGCTCAAGGGTTCTGTAATAACCAAAGAATAATTTGGAAGGCAATACCACAACATTTTGACAGTAACTTATGACATTCTCTTCATCTAATTCTAGCAATTTATACCTGGAGTCTTATTGACTCATCTACAGCAGACACTATCTCATTTCTTTATTGTTTTGAAGTTTGATTATCCAAGATGTTCTTTTCATGTCACAACTCATGTCTTCTAGTCGGCTATTTTTGAAAAATTGGTATGCTGTGTACCTTCATGTCATCAATATGACAATATCTGACATATCATGAAAGGTATATGTCAAAAACTATTTGATGTATTTTTTTTGTAATGAATTGGGCAACTTTTTGTGGTTTCTTTTTTAATATAATTGTCTTTTATGAAATATTCTTTTTAATTTCATTTTCATTGTTTTATTTTCTTATCCTCTACTTGCATATAAATGTATTATAAACAGAAGAGGATTATATATACTAGAAATCATCGATAAATATTGGCAAGAAATTTTGACTCTTTATCTTTCTCCTCTTCTCTTCCCTTTCTCTTGTGGTGGATTCTCATTCTCTCCTTTCCCTTTATATCTTGTTTGTATCATTTGGTATTAGAATCAAGTTTTATAAAAAAAACATTTTTATTGTCTACTTAAGGCAAGATATCACTCATATTATTTGTTAATTCCAAACCTGCCAATGCTGCAAGTAGATCAAATAACTTACTAGATTGCGCACATGCTTACTTATTAAAGCATAAGTGCCACATATATAAATTTCTTGCATGATGTTTCAAGAGAATTCTCAAAGCAGGTTATTCTTGGAGCCGAGGGTTGATTTGAAGCATGATGCAAGTCCAGCTATCGAATAATTCTACAAAAGATAGGCTACTTACATCATGGGATCATCAAATATGCTGATCAATCTAGCATTTTGAAATATGTCAAAATTGTTGCTCTTTTGCCTAAGAAGACTGTAAGGGATGTGGACTTGAGGTTTCGATGGATTTATTGGATGTAAAGTAACAAACTATGAAAACTTGAAAAATTTAAAACTGGGAAGAAGCATAATGACAGAATGGAAAAGATGGTGAACTCTTCTTCCGTGGAGAATATGACGCATCAACCAGGCAATGTAGCATTCTATCCCTCTATAATGCATCCAAGTTGATTGAAGCTCCTGTCATCAATGATACGAATCCGCTCACTTAAAATTACATACCAGAAAATCTTGCTGCATGTGTGTTTGTTTTGTGTATCGAAGGCCTATATACGTGCTTTTTTAAGTGTGATAAGGACGACAACGTCGGATTGTCAATTAAGTACCCGCACGTGATTTTCTTAGCATGGCGAGGAAAGCCTATTATTATGTTCATTTCGATATTGGTTCAAAGATCTATGCACGCTTTAGCTAGTGCGGTGGACAAAGACTTCAGGCCTTTGTGCAAACCACTCATATGCACTTTTTTTTGGCTTGATGGGCAAACACAACCTTTTCGTGGTAAACCCTTAGGCAAGGGTGACATCAGGAGGTTGCCGAATTTTCGATTGACAGAAGAGATGAATAGGAAAAAAAAATTCTTGTGAATTTGAACAAATATGTAAAATGATTCAAGTAAAAGAAATATAATGCAGGTAAGGAATCAAAAGAACTTGAGCAAGACCAGAATACAGAATTGGACAATATGGGACTCTATAGCTTATTTCTAAGCATGAATGAAGCCTTCAAGGAACTCGTTGGCTCACCAATTAGTATAAATTGGACCCACCATTGAAGCTTGAGTTGTATTACAAACCTCATTAAATGAATTAGAGAACAACAAAGAAGCTACAATGAATTTGAAAGTCCGCTTTTCAATAAGAACAAAACATATTGTAGACTTGTAGTGAAGTTATTTGCTAGCCTACAAGCATAACGAAGCTTCACTGAAGATCCAAAATTTGAAAAATTGGACGTGAAGCACTAAAAATGAAATTCATAATTTTGAATACACAATCAAGATTCCTATTCACTTAAATTGTTACTAAATCTGCAACACCTGCACAAATGGACATAATAATAAAACTCAATGAATTTATTTAAAACATAGCATGCATTCTAATGATAAAATACTCGTTTGATCAGCCAATTTTTTGATAATTTTTGGTCTTGCACATATTTTGTAAGGCATTCATCAAATCAGATACATTGAATCAAAATTTGTGCTAGTTGCCAAACTTGGGGTGAATTAAGGACTTGCACATTTCACAAATTTATTTTGACCTCAATTGCATCAACCTGAAGAACGTGCAATGCCTTTAAAAAATTCATGAAGGTGCATCATATAATAATTCTGAAAAGTATGCATACTACTAAAACCACTCGCCTGCATGTGCTACGATGTTCTTCTAAATACTCGAACTATGATTTTCAAAAAATGTTATGTGAGCCAGCACAAAATAAATTTAGTTCATGTGCTCCAACTGTCATGTTGAATGCTTAAGCATAAGTCTGAGAATGCTGCGCGTTCATAAAAGAAATTTATACTAAGTATAATCTTCCTCGAGAAGTGTATAATTATTCTAAAAAAGTACAAAATTTTTGTATTTTACAAAATCGCCGTTTTTTAAAATTAGATTGGATATGTCAATTTATATACGTTTTGACGAGTTACCTTGCCTATAAGGTAAGTTCGTAAGTCCTACCTTACTTTCTTTGATCTTGTGCAGAGAATGAAGTTGATGAGACTGGGCCTCGACTAAGCCAATCTAATTCTACTTTTTATAAGGACTAGAGTTGTTAGGATTAATTTTTTTATGAATGTTTGAGTAACTAAAGCCAATCAGATTATATCATAAGCATTCCAATCAATTTCTCAATGATGGGCATATTCATTGCATATCTTAATCGGAGGGGTCTACTCATAATATTCGAATTTAAATTGTAAAATTCTAAAAATATTTAGAAAGTATACTATTTAAATGATAAGAGCAATCTTTATCTATTATCCGCAATTATTTTGTTTAGGATGACAAATTTGAGGTTAACTCAAGCTCATAGGAGTGAATGTTATATCAAGTATAATATTACATTCATACTAAAAATAATCTGCACCAATAAAGATATGACTCTAGTCCTCTGCCCGCGTGGTTTGACCAATGTGCTTCATAAAAGGAACAATTATGACCAGAGCTTCTAACTGTGCAGTTTAGCAAATAAGCTCTACTATAATACTGTCATGATTGTAGCTTGTTTGTTACTTGATGATTTTCTGCCCATTCATGTTGTGAATCATATGATATATTTAATAAGATATATTACCCTCGGTTAATTAATGTTGATTTAAATTTGTCCCCCAGACAAACATTCACCCTAGTTCTACATGATTCCCTTTGACAAATTTACCCGTTGCTGCTGATAATAACCCTTCTGCTAGGCTGCGTTAACTACTTTATTTGATTAAGTAGACCAGGGACCACTATAACTTTGGATGACATAATCATTTGATCTTGATCGAATTTGTCATCATTCCCCTCACCCTCGACTTATAAGCTCAAGCTGATAAATTTTCACAAATAAAAATTCTAAGTTGTTGCTAGGCCAAGTCTAGTGATATCCTTTTTGTGGATAAGACTAGAGTGAGTTCAAGGAAAAAAATTTCAACTGTGGAGGTCAACTTTAGAGTCTAAAGACCTTTACTTGAGTAGATCTAAAACTGAATACATGGAAATATAGTTTTAGTAGTATTACATCTATTTGCAGATTATAACAATGGGCGAACATGTCATTAAAAGGGGTGTGATAGAGAAGTATTGTTTAGGCTAAGAGAAAATTTTGATAAGATGGTGGCAAGTCCTGCAATGCTTTATGGCGTAGAATATGTCCTGTAAAAGAGAAGCATAAATTAAATGTTGCTGAGATACGAAAGCTTAGGTGGATGAGTGATCATACATTTAGAGATAAATGCAAAACGAATATATCCGTGAAAGGGTTGGAGTAGCTCCAGTGACGGATAAGATTGGAGATGGTCGCCTTAGATGGTTTCGTCAAATTAAACATCGACTATTTGATGATCCAGTTGGGAGAGTGCTTTAGATTTGTGTTGAGAAATGTCGAGGCATGTTGTATAAAAATGATTTTAATTAGAATTAAATAAAAATATGACACTCAAAAGGACATAGTGAGGAAAAATGATTCGTGTAGTTGACCCCACTTAGTGGGATATAGGCTTGTTGTTGTAAATATTGTGTTGCTACTATATGCTAAGTTTAAATATTTCGCACCTAATGACTAGCTTTAATCAAATGCGCTCTCCCATTATTGGGAGGGGTAATTAACTATAAGGGTTTGTGCCTATGGGAAACCCCAAACCCCAGATTTTAAAGTCATTGCAAAATGAGGGTGACATATAAGAATAATTTCTTATTTTCTGTCGCACTTGCCTTATGAATATTTGACTTGGAACCTCACATAAAACTTCCTCATTCATTTTTTTTATGTGAGGCCAGGGTGTGAATTATTGGTTAAGGAAGTACCTTGTTGCATACTCTCTAGGATAGTGCTCTTAATTGGTAAGAATGACACAATGCACGATCAAGAGAATGCATCATGTCGTTGATACTTGGCAGTTCATCAAAGTCTCGTATGAATTTGTTTTGTTTTGTGATAAAGAGCATTCTTTAGTTATTTGATTTTTTTTTCATATTATTGTTTTCTTTTATGAAAGATCCTAAATTAATTTATATTAATTTATATTTTTATTTTTCTACTTCCTATTGTATGATAGAAAAACACCGCTTTGACTGAAAGAAAATTTTCATAAGATGACAGTGAAACCTGCAATGCTTTATGGTGCAAAATTTTGGCCTTTAAAAGAGAGCATAAAACTAAGATAAGTGTTGCTGAGATGAGAATGCATGGATGAGTGGCTTTACACTCGATACAAAATGCGAAATGAATATATCTGTGATAGGGTTGGTGTAGCTCCAATGGCAGACAACATTAGCGAGTCTTCTTAGATGATGTAGTCACATTAAACGCCGACCATCTGATAATCCGGTTAGAGAGTAGATATTTTAGATTTGACTTATGTTAAGAAAAGCATAGGTTGACGTAGACTTGGGCATATTGAATAAAAAATGATCATAACTTATTAAAATTAAATAAAAATATGACACTCAATAGGACTCAATGGAGAAAAATGATTCATATAGCCGGCCCCACTTAGCGGGATAAAGGCTTGTTGTTGTTGTTGTCTTGTTCTTTTCTTTGATTCTTCAGAAAAGTCTTATCAATGGAGGATGCTTGTATATGTTGAAATCATCTTATAAATATTGAAAAATAGCAACATCCCTCTCTCTCTCTCTCTGCCGTGATGGATTCTGATTCTTCTCTCCTTCTTCCCTCTGCTTCGCTTAAAACCCTGTATGCAATATCATAGGTATTTAAGATCTGCCTACAAATTTTACATCTGGTAACTAAATGTAGGTTTTTATTTTACATTTTATTTTTGACCTCCATATCTTTCTGCATGGAGTCGGTCATAAGGTTGAACATTTTATCTTCTGAAGCTTAAATTTTGGCTTGAAAAGATTTGGTAGTTTTGCTTTTTCCTATTTTCCCTTAGGATTATATCTGTGATCATCATTGAATTTTTATATCTTTTTATTCTATTGGTCACAAGGGTCGGAAATTATTTTTTATAAATTGCTATAGCATGCTTGTGTTCTTTAGTAACTTCCTCATATTTTAGTAATTAACTAAGGAGTCTCACAGGTGCCAATTGATTCATGTGTGGTCGGAGTGCAGCATTCTGCATTTTTACAGCAGGTGATATTGCTACAATTATTGAAGTTACTTGATCTATATTTTTTCCTCGTTTATTCGTTTATTTTCTGTATATGCTTGAGCTGATTAAGTTTGCAGGCTTCATATATTACTGGTGGAATTTATCTGAAGCCTCCACAATTAGATGGTCTATTTCAATATCTCGCAGTAAGCTTCTAATTTTCATTTGTACTAACAATATTCTAAAGGAAAATATAGATAGCTGAAAAAAATAAAGCACGATTAAGCAACACATCAACAACTTATTACAAATTCCTTTTTGTGAATTGGAGTTTTGTTTTGAATTTGAAGGCTTTTTTTCTTTGAAATGTAGTATTTTAACCAGTGTTACATCAGTGGATGACATCCAAACAAAAAATGAATGATGTGTTAATCTTATAAGTACTGCTGCGGGATCATTTTCACGACAACTATGCTAAGAGCAACTTAAAATCATTTGAATGATACTATTATGTTGTCTCCTGTTAATTTCAATTATTATCTCACGAATATGAATCTCTCATTTCATTTATAACATTGTTTAGCTATTATTCACTTGTAGTTGACGATACGTTCTTTTCTGGCAAGTTGTAGTACAACTCTATGCAACATTATGTTAATTGGGGGTTCCTTTAGAGATCAAATCCATGACACTTTTCTTAGAAATGTTGTGTTACATTTGATTCATGGCATGCCAACTGCTTTTTTCCTTGTAGCACTACATGTTTTTGTTGTCCCCTAAAATGTTTTGCTATTTATGGTATAATATTGGTTAACTGGATATGTTTGTCTCTTCTCTTTCGATTCCTTTTACTAATTATGGATGAATGATTGCATGCAGGCAGTATTTGCAACAGACTTGCAATCACGCAATTTTTTGCAACTTCCAAAACCTACTGGGGTGGATTTTCGGGCCTCGTATGTGTATTTGCGCTTTATAATCATTTGACTTTCTTTTGCTAAAACTTTCTTTATTTTTCATATGACGTTCTTTTATTAAATTAATCGTATATCTAAGAAGTGTTGTGTGGGGACCTAATCAGATTGTGGGGACCTAATCAGATTGTGGTGACAAAAAGACGGAATTGATAGAAAATGTCGTAAAGATAGGTAAGGGTAAGCTTGGATGCAACCTGTACATGGAGTGAATTTAATCTAGTTTGGGTAGAAGTACTTAATGGCTTGTTAAGCCTGAAATTATTTAAAGATATTTAATGTCAAGATGAGAATCAGTTTTTACAATGATTAAATAAAGAGTTAACTTTTGTTTGTTTTCAAGAAATCAAATGGAATAAGAAAAACAGTTCAGATGTCCTCGTTAGATCCAGTTCAGATGTAACTTTCCCAACGGTATTCCGAATCAGTCTAATCTTTCTAATTCCCTTAGGTAGGAGGTAAAACTTTATACTCCATAATGACTCCTAAGAAAATAGATTTTTTATATTTTCCTAAAGTCAACAACAAAATCTCCAACGAGAACTTTTTTTTATATTAAAAAAAGTCGAAAACATAAATTGATAATTACATTAAACCATTATTAGTAAAAACTTCAAATCCCCATGAGACTCAATGACTAGTATTTGACAAATGTCCTCTTAAAAAAAATAATGCCAAGTTTGGTAGCTTGAATTCACAACGACAAATTGAAAATAAACCTGTTAATTCTCACGCGACGACTATCCATGATAAAGATTATGGTGTTTTAAGATTATGACTTGAGGGAAGAATGAAATTAACGCCTTAATAACCAAGTCCTTCATTTTAAAGAACTCTGATCGGGTCCCAAATAAATTTCAGAATAAAATAGTGATTAAAATATGAGTAATTGACTAAGGATATTTCAAGCCTTTTAATTTGCTATCAAATGATTGGGTCCTGACTTTTGAATGAATTATAATATCTCAGAATTTATATTAAGAAATATTTACAAATTATTAATTAGGTGAGTTTAGATATTCAAAATCTTTAAAAGAAATATGCTCCACCAGATATAATAATTCTCAATGAAAAAAATAGAAAAGAAAAGATGAAAGTAAATTATGTGAAAGGCTTGATTCAAAAAAAAAATAAAATAAAATCTTCCTAAGAAGAAGCTTGAGGTGAGCATATAATAGTGTTTGAATTCTCCCATAATTAATAAAACTTGAAGAACCCTCTTAAAAAATTTCTTCTGATATTATATTTAGGAAAAAAGTTACGTGATCTTGGGTTCTTTGGTTGGACATTAACTGACTTAGAATTAAGGCTTAATTGTCTTTATTTAATCTTCTTTAAAATGCGGATCAGAGAGGGGATGAGCCCGTTCAAGAAGAGACGGTTGTCTCTTCACTGACTAGAGTACGGGCTAGGGAGTCACCTCTACATTCTACTGACATTCCTTTGGCAGATAGATATGTCAGATCTCGAAGTGAGTTTTCTTCTGCTTCTGTAGTTTTCTTCTGCTTCTGTAGTTTTCCAACAACAACAACAACAACAACAACAAAGCCTTAATCCCACTAAAGTCATATTTTCCATGCCCATAAAATTCAATTACAACAGTCAACAAATGCCCCCATATCTATGATAGTTTAAAACACGTTGATCATCTGATTTTTGTTGCAGAGATGACTAGCTTGAAGAGGTCACTCGATCTTCCACTTGATAAGCCGACTGAGGATTCCATTTGGGCACATGTAGACAGTCTTGATCCTCAAGGGGACGCCAATATTCGAGACAGACTTGAGCTGCATCTGGACTTGCTTTTAGGTGGGGGCATTTACCAAAATTTTTTTACTCGTTCGCCTATTCTTCGAGACTGTTCATCTAAGATTAGAGTTGCAGGAAATTCGGAGTGTGTTACTACTCTCAAGCTGAAGTATGAAGAGTAATGCTTTAGATAACACAGTGGTTTAGATTAGTTATGGGCAGTGCGAGATCCTACAACCAACCTCTGATAGAATTGTGCGACCAGGACAATTTAGGCTTTTAAGCCACCGTCAGCTTCAAACACATACACTTGAGTGGCCCAGGGATTAAGTTGTAGGCCGAGTTTCCAGTCCGACACGTGGATACGTTGTGTGGTCCAGGTATATACTAAAATCAAATAGAGATGTTTTGCAAGCAACAGAGATTTACGAGGTAGTATATGCATCCCTATTTGATTACGCGAAGATTCATTCTGCTTGGATTTGAGGTATGATCGAGTTCTAGTATCTCAGCAGTAACTCCACTGATGTAGGTTGTTGAGATAAATTATGAGACTCTTACTGAGATCATGACACAGCTTCAAGCTTTGCAGTCCCGTCGTTTGTGACATATTGATTGTAGTTTGGATTGTAGTTTTCAGGTGGAACGTTGCAGTCCCGTTTTCTGTGATCATGACAGAACATCGAGCTCAACTTGATGCTTTTTTGAGCTGTGTTCCTTTATGTAGAGCTTGAAATAAAGCTGATGTTCTGTTCAAAAGAGCTTCAATAAAGAAGGAAAATAAAATAAATATGAAAAAGAAAATATCCACTAATAAAATGATAAATATATACAAATGGTGAAATATAACATACTACAATCCAAATGTCACAAAAAATGGGAATGCAGAGCTCGAAGCTGTCATAATTTCCATAAGAGCCTCGTACTCTGTCTCAGTAACCTGCAGCTCCACTGCTTGAGTCAGGGTCGACTCAGCTTCTAACAAGACCTGGTTGCAAGTCTGAAATCGACATTGCTCCCTCTCAACTATCCGTGTGTGTCTAGTGTGCTCCATCTGAAGATTGCACAACATGTTGTCTCTGATCTCTCCGAGAAGACGTTGAATACGAGCCCCGTGACTCTAAATCTCAGCTAAAGTATTAGAAGTGCGCGGCGGGACCTCTGTAGAGCTTCAAAGCATCTCTCGAGCTCATCATGTGCAGCATGAGCCGCCTCACGATGGCTTCTAACCCTTTCACAAAGGTCAGGTAATGAGGCCTTGGTCCGAGTAATAGTGAGTACTCTAAGCCTGCGCACCAAAAACTCTGCCTTTCGGCATACCACCTCCCAGTATGTGAGCTCTAAGCCTCCCAAACCAAAGTGCACTATAAGTCCAGTACTGCTTTTGTATCCGCAGTAAAACTCTCCAAATATCGAGGAGATCCAGGATTTAATCCGGATATCAAGCTCCATAGGAATGCTTCTCGGTACCTAGGATCTGTAAATGACGGCACTGGCATCAAATATCAGACTCATAATCTGCTCCATTTGGTGTTGTTTGAGAGAAGTATTAAATATTAGCATGTTATAATGAAAGTACATATATGTACATATATCAAGGTAAAAAAAGGAGAATATTACCGGAGTTCGATTCCCCCATATCTACTGAAGATCTATCTGGATGAGGTATAATAGGTACGATAGCTAAATCGAGAGGGGCGGAAAATAATACTAGCTCATCAAGTAATGGCTCCATCTCAGCTGGGATCATAAGATCAGGAGGTTCTTCTTCGGTGATGCAAGAAACTGAGGATTATGGCCAACCATCTGATCAACATAAGCAGAAGAAAACTACAGAAGCAGAAGAAAACTCACTTCGAGATCTGAAATATCTATCTGCCAAAGGAATGTCAGTAGAATGTAGAGGTGACTCCCTAGCCCGTACTCTAGTCAGTGAAGAGACAACCGTCTCTTCTTGAACGGGCTCATCCCCTCTCTGATCCGCATTTTAAAGAAGATTAAATAAAGGCAATTAGAAAGAAAAATATAAAAGAACAACTTATGAAAGTAGTTTTGCTGATGAAGAAAATTTGCTTGTGCTATCGCTAACATCTGGAACACTACGACGAGACCTCTAACTTTGAGGGATGCCTAATGATCTCACATGTCGCTCATATCTACGGGCACCATGCTCCATGAAAGCACTGAAAGATAGTCTCACCCATGTCAGTAGATTGTAACTCACCCCTGTGAGACTTCGAGGAGGAGCTATAGTAAATCTTGAATCGGTACTATGCCTAAGCAAATGAATCCATAATCTAGAAGCTGTGCAAAATCTTACATCTTCAGGCGTAGAGTCCATTGAGCTAGTGAACTCGTTGTATATCCAATAGTCCATCATATGCAGTGGCCTGTGAATTTCCAAACTAGCGAGCAACCATGTTGGGTTGATAGCTCTCTAAAATGGCTTAAGGAGATACCGGTAACACAACAATCTTGGTTGAGACTGATGAAGAGCTCAGTAACACATAATAGCTGTACTCTGGAGAGTAAAGTATACCCATCATGGGAGTCGGTGTCTTCAATCATCTCAACCCAAATAAAACAATATGGAATAATATCTAAATTTGGCCGAAGAACAAGAGCAATTCTATCTACCACCAAATGATTTGCAAAGAAAAACAAGCGTATCCGCTCTCGCTCTAATGTGGAGAATGTTTAAGACATATGAAGAAACGATAGGAAATCCTTTCTCTAGAAAGTAAGACGAACTCTCCAAGCATTAGAAGGCTCCACAGATTTAAATATGAATCCATGCATATAAATACTGCCAATCTCCAGGGAGCTACTCGGAATAAGACGTTGAACTCTATATATCTAGAAAAGCACTACCGGAGCCAGA
This sequence comes from Papilionanthe hookeriana x Papilionanthe teres, assembly GCA_022702705.1. NCBI lineage: Eukaryota > Viridiplantae > Streptophyta > Magnoliopsida > Asparagales > Orchidaceae > Papilionanthe > Papilionanthe hookeriana x Papilionanthe teres. The sequence continues at coordinate 16,190,500 of CM040436.1, forward strand.
AAAGACGCTTCCCCTATGAAAGACGACTAACAACTAATATACCACCTGTGCGCATTAAACCCTCCTTGGAGGGAAGCACAAAAGTAGACAACTAGGTAGTCAAATATCCTGCTAAAAATAGCTCTACATCTATACCTGGCCTATCTGGAGAGGGATGATGAAGCTCTAAAGATGGCTCCGTATACTTAGATGAAATATCACCACGCTGCAATCCCAATTGGATCATCCCACTTAACTGAATCATTGGATAATCACTCGTCCTGTAGAAAACTCTGGAACCATACATCAACAAAAAGTACTTTCTTCTGCTTGAGTAATCGAGATGATCTGCATGCATGATAATAATGACCCAGAAGCTCATCATAAACTGCAGGCAAGATCAACTGCCTCTACAATCTCCATTATCAAAAGGTCATCTACAAAAAAATCGTGATCCGATGGGACACACTTCTCATATCTGTGACCAAAAATCGGAAATCCTAATACTATCTACAAGGCCCGCATGAGTGATGGTCAACCTCTTAGGACCAACCCATCATGCGCTACTACTGGGATCCCAAAACTCAATCATACCTTGAATCCAAGTAGAAGGAATCTTCGAGTAATCAAACATGGATGCATATAATGCCTTGTAAATCCCTGTTGCTCGCAAAACATCTCTGTGTGACATTAATATATACATGGCCCAATCGAAGTTTCCACGTGCCGGACTGAGAACTTGGTCTTCAACTGAATTACTGGGCCACTCAAGTTTATGTGCCTGAAGGCGCAGTGGCTCAAAAACCTAGACTGTCCCGGCCACATAACAGTATCAACGACCGACTGTAGGATCTCGCACGACCCAAAACTAATCTAAACTACTATGTTATATGAAGTGTTATACACGCCACACATCAGCTTGAGAGTAGATTCCTGCAACTCTGGAGTCTCTGATGAACGGTCTAGAAGAATAGGAGAACAAGTGAAAAACTTACTATAAATGTCCCGACCCACAAGCATGTTCTACTGCAGCTCAAATATGTCCCAGATATTGGCGCCCCCTCGAGGACCAAGACTGTCTACATGTGCCCAAATGGAATCCTCAGTCGGCTCATCAAGTGGAAGATCAGGTGACCTCTTCCAGCTAAATATCTCTACAACAAAAAACAGATAATCAACATGTTTGAAATGATCATAGCTAGTGGAACAATAAATATGGTCCATTCGAGACACACACCATATTTGTTGTGGGGCATTTGTTGACCGTGAAGTAAAGAATATAAGAGGAAGGAGATAAAAATCAAATTAATTAAATAATTAATAAATTACTTGTCTCTCCCGCCAAAGTCCTCTATGCGATTAACTTTTCTCGCTTTCACTTCTCTTTTACAAACATATGGAATAAAATACCGCTACAATCATTTGCATTCATTCAAACATTCCCTTGTCAGTTCCTTTTCGTTTTTCCCAAGCAACCACACAAACCCACTGTTCCTCCTCGTCGACATCTCTCTATCCAAATCGCATCTCCACCGAAGCCTTGCTGCACTTCCACACACAGGTTTGCACTCCCCATCTTTACCTTCCTTTTCAGTTCTTCTTTACTGTTCACCACATACCATTCTCTTCCACTTCATTTCCTCTTGAATTTGAAGGCCGTGCAACAGAGACACTACCCCTTTCCATCTCATATGGGAACCTCTTGAATTGATCAAAGCCCACACTTCTCTGTTCCTGCGACCACCCAACTTCCACTCTACAGAGACCTGAGCCGCACTGTTCGATCCCAAGTCATCCTTCTTATCGCTGTTTGCATGCCTCACAGGTAGTTCAGCCCATGACCTCCATCCGCTCGCCTGCGTCCGTACCCCCTCCTGCTTTCGCCCAGAACCATCGCCTTTGTGGTCGAACCCTTCCGATTAGCGCTAAATGGAAAGGTAAAAGCTGGATAGCTGGTGCACAAAGACCCGAAACTCCATATTTCTTCACCGTCGACGATGCGGAAGCCCCACCGCGAATCCCTGCTCCGACCTTACCTTCTCCCTTGCTGGAAACCTTGACGTTCCACTTTTCACGTGACCCAGTAGCCGCTCCTCACCTCGCAGCGATGTTGCACGTCCCCGCCTCTCCTTCCCTTGCGAACCGCCGACTGCTCTCTTCCAACATACGATCACTTTTGCCTTATCCACACATTTCTCTGTCGATCAAATTCCTCCTTGTTTCTATCCTCCTTGTCGCGCCTCGCAGTCTACGCGACTATGCCCTAACCGGACTGAGCCCCTTTGCTATTTCTATTTGAGCCCAAGCATCCACCCGAGAATTTACCTGAACTACTTTCCTCACTGCAGAAACCCAATCTCCCCTTTTTAATCCAGCCTTAGCCTTTATGTTTTTTATTTTCTTTTTTTTTTAATTCATTGTTCATATGTTGTATATGTAATAAAAAAGTGAATATATGTATTGTGATTTTATTTTTGTTTTGTTGTCGTCATCGTCGTTGTCCTCAATGATATTAATGCTTGAAAGGTATAATTTTGGGGCAAAATGGGGCAATTTTTCGTAATTATCCACTCGAGGAAGCACGAATATCCGTTCGTGGAAACATGTAGACTCGTTTGGAATTTTTTTTAAAAATTAGGGATTTAAAATACCCGACCGTGGGAAAAGCGAGTACCCGACTGTGAGAATTGAGTACCGTTCGGGAAATACTGATTTGCAATCTAACATTTTGTGCAAGTACATTGAAAGCCGATTGCGCCTTTTAAGATCACGGGTAAATTTATACTTTTCCTCTCTGGCTGTAGTGTCTCGCGACACTGACCAACTCGTCATTTAAAACAATTGAGAAGAATGACATTCTCTCGTGCCCCCAAACGGGTATCGCTGCCGGGGTGTTGCCAGAATTTTGGGTGATTTGGGTTTGTAAATCACTTTAGCCCTGAATTTTCAAACTTATAAAATGAATCATTTGAATTTAAAAATAAATTGAAAATTTTGATATTTTAAAATTATTAGGCTTGTTAGACTTAAAAGTATTCTAAAATTTAAAGTTAAAAGTATTCTAAAATTTAAAGTTCTTAGACATTTCATACTTAAAAGTAGTCAATCAGAACTTTTAAATTTAAGTCTCGATGGTTGAGTTAACTCAAAGTTGATATTTCAAAAGTAAGAGCTTAGGGTTTACAATTAATTCAAAATTTTGGAATTTTCAAATCTAAATATTTTGGTTTTAGTCATTTGAGTTGACCCAAATATTAAGTATCTATACTTTCAAAACTAACTTACTATATGTGGGGCTTATCCTAATTTAAAATTGAACTACCAAAATTCATAAAACTAATCTTAATTTGAAATTCAAATACTCCGAATTGAGAAGCTAAGTTTGATTTTAAATCTCCTCCACTGGTTTCACAATATATCTGCTAGGGATTAGAAGACGGTCTATCTTAAAGCTCAAAGTGAAAGTAATAGCCAAAAAGTCGGACTTGAAGAATTCTAAATTCTAAATGATGTGTAAATTTAAACTTCAAGGTTTTCTTAAAGTAAGATGCAATGTTTTGTAATTTGTTCAAGTGCTTCTAAGGTATATGAATAACAAGTTGAGCACTAATAAGCTATAAATATTTTAAGATATTTATTGGTCAATTATGCACAGTCTCAAAACCTTGTATGACGCTGTTTCACAACTAGCTTTCATGTGCTTCAATCAATATATTAAATACTCAAATATTAAGTTTGAGAATGCTACGCGGGCTTATGGGGCGGTCTTGTCTATAGGATAGAGTTGTAAGTCCCACCGAACCAGTTCGATCCTCTTCTTCATAAGGACTGGAGTTGACGAGTCGAGTAAATCCTAATAAATGTCTAAATCTTAAAGTAACAATTTACAAGTTCAAATCACGTAGTCTGATCCTCCTATCTATAAACATAGAATTCGACAAGTCTTATACTCTAAAAGTCTAAACTGATAAAATTAAATGCTTCACTTTAAATATAAACTTTTTAAATATCTAATTTCACGATGATTACCGTGTTGATATAGGATTTCAACCGGATGTGTCAAACTTTTAAATCAATATTTTCAAAATAATCAATTGAAATTCAAGCTAAAATTCAATGACTTAAAAGTAACAACAAATTTCATCCACCTTAAATCAATATTTTCAAAGTAATCAATTGAAATTCAAGCTAAAATTCAATGGCTTAAAAGTTGACAACAAATTTCATCCACCATTCGCAACAATTTATCGAGGGTGACAAATTTCTTATTGACTTCAGCTCACAAATAGTGCATGTCATATCAAATGTATCAATATATTCACAATCAAAGTAATTGCATGTCAGTAAGGACGTGACTCAAGTTCTTTATCCACATGGTTTTGCTGTCAAATGACACTACAAAATAGCGTTTAGGACCAGAGCCTTCTGACCTGATGGTTGCCGCCAAATGACACCTTTGTATTACGGCCACGACCGCAACCCGTATATTCTCCAATAGTTTTTTTTTCGTTTGAGTTGTGAATCATAAAAATACAATTGATTAACATAAAATCTTATGTTTAGTTAAGGTCAACTTAAATTTGTCCCCTGAGACAAATATCCATTCAAAATCTATAATGATCTCTTGGACAACACAACCCATGACCACTAACAAGAATCTTTCTGTCATGTTCGGTCGACTATCTCTTTTGACTAAGTAAATCATGGATCACAACTACACGAGATGACGGAATCATAAGATCTTGATCGTGTTTCATCTTAATTCCCTCATCATCCGTTTTAAATTTCAAGTGATGAATTCTACAACTTAAGTCTTGTGTCTCCTGCTATTATATGTTGAATTTTCAATTATTATTGATTAGACTTAATTTAAAGTGTTCTCCCGTTATCGGCAGGGGTAATTAACTATAGCAGCTTGCACCTATGGAAACCTCGAACCTTAGATCAAAAAGTCCTCGCTAAATGAGGGCGAAATCTCTGGGTATGTCTTATCTACAGTCCAATCTGCCTTCTGAAAATTCGACTCTCAAAAGAACTCTCTCAACAAAACAAAATTAATATAAAATGCAGAGAGTTATTTGGGAGGTGGTCGTGAATTTTCAGAGCCCATATCTACATTTATTTATGCAGATTAACTTCACATATTTTAGTACACAATTTCTATATTCTATGTTATCTTTAGTCTAGCTGTTTTGTCATGATGTGGTGTTCTGTCATAGGCAATATTGGCTGGTTTTTCTATCATGTACATTTATTGACGATGTCGCTAGCCATGTTGTAACCTGTTAAACCAAAAGTTTTTTTTTGTTTTTTTTTGTTTTGTTTTATGTTGGCTTTAATATGTAGAATGAAAGTAGAAAATGCACCATTTTTATTGGCTGGTAAAAATTAATTTTGGACAAGCAGAAAGATGAGATGTCTAAAGGCCTTCATTTGAGTAGATCTAAAACTGCATACTTGGAATGTAATTTTAATAGTAGTAGTTCTAGTGGCAGAATTGTAACTATGGGTGATCAAATTATTAAAAGGTGTGAACATTTCTTATATATCAGGTCTATTGTTTAAAGTAATAGTGATACAGATGGGAATGTTATTAGTAGAATTCAAGTTGGATGGCTGAAGGGAGGAATACATCAGGCCTATTGTGTGATAAAAATGTACGTTTAGATTTAAAGGAAAATTTTAGAAGATGATGGTGAGACCTGGAATGCTTTATGACTCAAAATGTTGGTCTTTAAAAGAGAAGCATAAAACAAAGTTAAATGTTGTTGAGATGAGAATGCTTATGAGGGGCTCGACACTTAGAGACAAAATGCGAAATGAATGTATTCGTGATAGGGTTGGTGTAGCTCCAGTGGTAGACAAGATTAGAGAGTCATCTTAAATGGTTTTTCACATTAAATGTCGATCTTCTAATGATCCGGTTAGGAGTGTAGAGGTTTTGGATTCAATTTATTTTAATAAAGACTGAGATAGATCTAAGAAGACTTGGGCATATTGTGTAAATTTTTTTTTAATGTATTAGAATTAAATAAAAATATTACACTCAACAGGACACAATGGAGAAAAATTTATCATGTCGCCGACCCCACTTGGTTTAAAGCTTTGTAATCAGTAAGAAGTGATAAATCCCAACAACCACATAGCGGTTGAAAATGATCTACAAAAATTATGTAGCTGAACTTAACACGACAGGTGTGCAAGACCCAAGCTAACATTTTAGATTACATTTAGTATGAACAAATGAAAAATGAGCATTCATAAAGTGACCTCGATTGTTGGAATAATTCTAATTATAAGCATTATAGTATGAGCTCTTGGGCCAGCTTGTTAAGATAATTCATCAAATGCACTGCTTGGTTGCATGCTTCAAATATGTTTTAAAAAAAAGCTTAGAATTTAAAAATGGAAACCAACTGATCTATCTTTTTTTTTTTTCTTTTTTTTTCTAAATCTTTGTTCTCTCAACAAATGTGAACTTTATTTGAACTATTGATATCTGAATACCGCTGGTCAAGTTGAAATGTTTTCACAACCTCAATCTAAGCCATTGTAACTGTGTTGCATTCTAAAATTATAAATTTGATGCCTTAATTTTACACTCATTGATTACAGATAAATGCATCCGCATTTTTCTCCCTGCATTTAACTGCATAACAGTATGTATTGTTTGCTTTCTAAACTTTTTTGTTCTGCATTTTTTCTAGATGCTTTTGCCACAAGAAGACTATTGACATGGGATATGTTTGCTCTATTTGCCTGTCGATATTCTGCCAACATCACAGAAAGTGCTCCACCTGTGGGTTAGTTGGCTCAACTTTTACAAAATCTCTCAATCTGAACCTTCTCCATTTTCTCATAAAGTAAAGGCTTCTTCTTGCTATCCCAGCCTACACAATACAACTCTTATTTATAATTGCTAGACTCTCCTAATTACAAGCATGTCATCCTAGACATAAAAACATAAATAATAGAATAAAACACCTCGTGTCAGTCTGGCTTTCTTCATGGTCTGGTCCTGGTTTTTTAGAACTCGGACATTGCATGAAATAGCTTGAAACTGGCACTACTTTTGTCCATGGACACAAATCAATGAAATCCAGTTGAATGTGGTTTTATTTTCTATTAAATGTATCAATATTTGGAAGCTCTTAAAATTCATCATTTTACATGATAGCCTGAGATATACCCACTAGTTGTTTTTATGTGGCCATGTTTTACGTAAATAAGCAAATTTCAAACTGAGGTCCTGCTTTTAAGCTTAAACATAGGACGTACTTTTAAATAATTACAGTTTTCTGCCAATCGTTGAACCACACAAGACCCTAATATTGTTTCTGCAACTCAAGCAGAAACATTCATCAGGAAGCAATATCAAACTTAAATGCTGAACTCTTTGATAAAATACTATTCTTTTCCCTTCCCAACGTATCAATATCTTTGATACAGTATGAAAGCCAAGCTACAGAAACAGCTTTTTCTGCTACAAAATAGTGAAAAAGTCAAGCAAACATGGCCTTAAGTACATACTCTACCTTCCTTTGCTCTGAGAGCACTGAAATTATAATGAAAAAATAGGTTTGGCGCATCATTCTGGGTTCTAATATGCCAATCTTTTGTCATGTTCAGGTCTGAATTCAATCAGGCACCTCTACCGACTAATTCAGCATCAGATTCGATGAGGTAAGCTTAAGAATAAGATCAGAGCTCTAATTTATAGCCTTCAATAAACGTTTATATAGCTAGTAGATGTTGAAATTTTGTTTTGTGAGTTATATCATAGGTGGAGTCTAATGTAATACTGTGAAACTGTCCATTTAGATAGAGATGAAACTTTGGAACTAATTTAAGGAGTTATATAAATCAGTTTTGGAAGATTTACATCATGCCTCACAATTCCTATGTATTTACATTTCTAATTCTTTAACTTTTAATTTTTACTTTTATACCAATTGTGCTCGAAAAAATGTGTTTTTCCCTTTTAAAAGTTAGCAGCAAAAGTGGTATTTTTTATGTGATATGAACGAATCAAGTGCATAAATATAAAAATTGAAGTTTTAGAGGTTTGTTGTGTAAATACATAACTATTTGTGTAGTATGTGAATGTTGCCATCAGGTTTTGACATTTAAGAGTTCGTGATTTCTCAGACAATCTATGAGAGAAAATATTACATCAGGACGCGCACGTAGTGTTACGTGCGGAGTCCAATGAAATCATGTCACGTGGCGCGTGGTAAAAAAAAAAAAAATTGCCCCGTAACACAGTGAATATTCCCCTCATGTTATTCCGCGTTATTCAGTGTTATTGTGTGTTATTCAGGTGTTATTCTGTATTATTCAGGTGTTATTATGTTCTGAGAATATTCCCGGTGTTATAATAACGTGATAACACATCAATAACACATCAATAACACACAATAACACCTGAATAACGCAGAATAACACGGGGGGCATTCCTGCATTACTGGGCATTTTATTTTTTTTTGAAGCGCCACGTGACATAATTTCATTGAACTCCACACGTAGCTCTAGGTGCGATCCTGATGTAATATTTTCTCCAATCTACGGTGGATTTATGTGTGTATGCTATTTTATTTTGTTTCTCATTTCCTCTTATTTCGTTTCTGAATTCTGAGACTCTATTCATTTGATAGCTTAGTTCTCTTATTTAAATACATGCAGCACATTTCTCCTGCATTTACATATTTATCAACTCAAGGTTGATATTTTATTTATATACTATGGTGTCGGAAACTTGTGAATGAAAATGCGTCTTTCATTTAAAAAAAAAGTTGATAATAGTGATATTTTGTGATGTGTTATTAAAGATTTAAGTATCTCATATATATATATATATATATATATATATATATATATATATATATATATATATATATATATATATATATATATGTAAATAGTAAATAATAAAATAATAATAATAATAACTTGTGAATTGGGATTCACTCGAGATATTAGGAGCAAAATATGAATTTTACTAAAAGTTAGAATCAATGCAACATTGAGAACAATTCAATGGAAGACATTAAGAGTCTGTTTGGGGAATTTCAGTTTATTAAAAAGCAGTTGCAAAGCTGTTGAAAAATAAAAAGTTGCCACCGCATCTAATTAGGATTAGTGAGAAAATAGAGATTTTAGTAGTTGTAAAAAATATTGTTAAGATACAGTTTATCTAAATAGATAAAATCATTGCTCTGCCAAACCCTCCTTAAGAATAATTTAATAGTGTCATTACAAAAGTATAAAATTATAAATATTTATTCTCATATTGTCACAAAAATAGTCATGGAAGCGGTGAGGGGGAAATGTAAAACGTTATTTAATAAAGGACCATAAAACCCCCAGCCAATATTAAAGGTGAATTTTTTTTTTTTTTGTTTGGACATTAAAGGCTAAAATTAGAAAACTTAATGAAGAATCTAAGGGCCCGCTTGGATGGGCATTTTTAGGTGCGGCACGTTTGAATCTAAGGGCCCGTTTTGAATCTAAGGGCTCATTTTGATGTCAAGACCCCTTACATTGCTTTGAGGCCCATCTCTCGATCTTCCAGACAACATGTTTGAGCCTCTTCTTTGATAAGGGTTTGGCGTTGTGGCGCAGAAGAGTGGTGCCACAACACAATGGGGAGCTCTACTGGCACCAGACGCCACTAAGGGTCTGTTTGGGGCAGCTTGTGCGTTTCAGGATAAACAGTTATCTTGAAACGCAGCTTGGGAGTCGACCGCGGGGGTCACGCGGCCTGCGTTTAGTGTAAAAAATCAAAATGCGGCAGGCAACCAAAAACGCGCGAACCAAACGGTTAGACGGCGTTTTTAAAAACGTCACCGCACTTATAAGCTGTCCCAAACGGGCCTAAATCATGTTAGGTGTAAGAGGTGTTTATAACGTACAATTTCACATGATATTTTATCGATTTGTTTTGTTCAATATTTTAGTTTCATATTTTTTATCATTTTTCAAAAAATTAGTTCAAATTTTTCATCAAATCATTAAGAACAATTACATTTTTCGTGCACAAAAAAAAAAAAAAAAAATTCATTATGAAATCCTATCATTGTAATTTTTTTTATTACTTTTATTTTTACATACACTAATGTTAAAATTGTTTACTTCTATTTTTGATGAATTTTTGTTTTCACACCAATTACATTTATATATATATATATATATATATATATATATATATATATATATATATATATATATATATATATATATCTGTGTGTATATACATATATGTACATATACGTGTATACATATATGTATATATACGTGTATACATATATGTATATATATATATATATATATATATATATATATATATATATATATATATATATATATATATATATATAATACTAGTGAATGAAGATAAGAATGAAATATCGCTCACATTACAGAAGAGTAGAATTGTTTGGGATAAAGATCTCTAAAAAAAATATCTTATAATATCTCAAGAAATACTCCTAAATTTTGACATGTTTCCCGTGAAAATTATTGGAAATGCTCCTTAAGGGTTTCTTCGTTATTGGAAATGCTACAGTTTATAAAAGACTGCTCAACGAAAAAATTATAAAAAATTTTGAGCTTGATGCTCATCTATCTTGTTAGAAGATACTTCAAAATCAAATTTAAGTGATTTTCATCAACTTAACTATATTTTCTTTAAGTGAATGATTACTTATCTATCACAAAAGATGTATTTTGTTATTATGTGGAGTCTATAATTAATTGTCCACTCAAAGCCCTGTGTTTCCCCAATCAAGCTTGACTGCGTCGTAGAGCCCCTTTGGAGTGCTACTATCATGGCACCAGAGAATCAATAATCGACTCCGGATCGTCTTCACTTAATGTGAGGAGTATGGGATTTCGAATTCTCTTGTGCAAGGAATTGATTGTGAGTGTCTTTGTGCGTCCAAGAGCATAAAAATGCTTGAATATTGTGTAATTTGTACGATGCCCCTTACTTTTTTTATAGTAGATTTCTTAGTATGATGCAGCTTCCTCAAATTTTTCCCGTTTCGGAATTTTTTCATGTTAAATCTTGTGATTTATGTGTTTTTTTTGTATTGTGTGCTTTTGCTCAAAGGCTTTTTCGAATCTCTCAAATCTATTTTCATGATTTATTCACGTCCTCACCTCAACATAATTATCATTTGTTGAAAATATTTCTCAATACAACACAAAACTATTTTGTGCTTGAAAATTTGTGATGATATAGTGACAGTTTTGTCTTAGCTTCGCATGAAAATCTCGTATAAACATTAAACAATTACAAGAGATAACAAATTTTTTTAAGAGGAAAACTCGAGAGGAAAAAAGATGAGACCTAACCTAAATGAAATGTTTTAATACATTTGATGAAATTTACAAAATTTTGCTCTTTATCATAGAACAAATTGTGTTACAAATTCTGAATCTCTAGTTAATGCAATGGTGAATGCTAGAGAAATAGTGAGAGGATGATGAAGATGTTCAAGAGATGACAATCAAATGCTATCAATCTACAATTGAGTTATAATGATCGGTTGGAAGATAATATTCGGCAACAATGACAAATGATGACAAAACAACATAAAACATTCTTCCTATCTCCAAACTCTATAATTTTATGTTCAAGTAAATCTTTCTTTGGAAATATATTTATAGTTATTTAAAATTATATTTTAATAATTTTGGCAAAAAAAAAATTAATTTTTTTTTAATCTATCGGTCTGAGTTAATTTCCTCGACTATAGATCATTTTATCAACATTTTGAGGAATTTGAGTTTATTCAATTCTTCTCATTGAGATTCTCATTTTGACTATAAGCACATAAGATTCAAAGATCATCTGATCCATCAATTAATGACATGAACTTCCCATTTAAGTGCATTATCTAAAGCTTATTTGGACTCAGACCAAACACTTTTGATATTGTTGAATGCCTCAAATTTTTATAAATTCAATTCAATTAATGAAAGGTATTATACTTATAATAAGAAAGAATAATAATAAAACAAAGAACAAAATATAGGGTCAACTATGAGAACTAAAATTTCCAACATTAACCAGCTGATATTACCAAAAGAAACAATGCCAACATTCAAAATGCTTGACATAAAAAAAGGAAAAAATTGCAAACAAACCATACAATTCTTCAATATCTACATATCTAACTCCCAAAATGTACACTTGTTAAACACCTTGGTGAACAAAACATATGCATAAAAATGTGTATTTCACTGTTTTAAAAAACAATAATGTTAAAAAACTCGTGCGGTATGCACGTAAATATGAATGTTTAGGTGTTATGTAAATACATTTGAGAATTGCTCTGTATATGTGTAACAAAAAAAATGAAGGTCAAGAGTTCAAGCTCATGTCCAAAACCACATTTACACCAACAAAAAAGAGCACAAAATAACAATAATGGAGCATAGAGGCTGGAGAAACTTATGGTCTCCAGCTGGAAGATTTGATGCAGAAGCAGTGGATAACTTTGTCATCAGGAATCATACCACCCCCTTTGCTTGTATTAATTGCCTCCAGAAGCCCCACAACCTCATCCATCTCAGGCCTCTTATCAGGACATGGATCCCAGCATTTCTTCATTATGTTTGCCAGCGCACTAGGGCAACATCTGGGGATCTGTGGCCTCATATTCTGTCAAATATTTAATGCATAAGTTTATGACACCAAGATGTTATAAGAGTAATATCAAACTTTGGTAGTTAGATATGTAAATACATAAGAATTGTATGGTTATGTATGTAAATTTTCCAATTTTCTTAATATGAAATAGTAAAGATGAGCTAACCAAGGTTATCATCATTGTTTAGAAAATACACATTGTTATGCATAAGTTTATGGCACCAAGATGTTATAAGATAAAATATCAAACTTTGGGAGTTAGATATGTAAATAAATTAAGAATTGTATGGCATTTATGTCAATTTTTGAATTTTTTTAATATGGAATAGTAAAGATGAGCTAACTAAGGTTATCATCACTGTTTAGAAATACATATTTTGATGCATAAGTTCATGACACCAAGATGTTATAAGAGTAAATATCAAACTTTGGGCGTTAGATATGTAAATACATTAAGAATTGCATCGTATTTAAGTAAATTTTGCAATTTTCTTAGCAATTTTCTTAATATGAAATAGAAAAGATGAGCTAACTAAGGCTATCATCACTATGTAGAAAATACACATTTTCATGCATAAGTTTATGACACCAAGATGTTATAAGAATAAATATCAAACTTTGGGCGTTAGATATGCAAATACATTAAGAATTGTAAGGCATGTATGTAAATTTTCCAATTTTCTTAATATGAAATAGTAAAGATTAGCTAACTAAGGTTATCATCACTGTTTAGAAAATACATATTTTCATGCATAAGTTTATGACACCAAGATGTTTGTTATATAAGTATATAACAAACTTTGGGCAATAGAAATGTATGTACATAAGAATTATATGGTATGTATGTAAATTTTCTAATTTTCTTACTTCTTACTATGAAATAGTAAAGACGAGCTAACTAAGGTTATCATCACTGTTTAGAAAATCAGACCTGGCCGATCAGTTAAAACAGTTCAATCATGAACTGGTTCATCAACAGATTCAAGCCACAGTTAAAACCCATTTAGCTAAGAGCTAGGTAGAACTACATAGAACCAAACGGCTAAAACTTTATCTTATAGTTCATAAAATAGTTTTTTCTTATGTTTTTATACCACATGTTTGCATCGTTATTGCATCATTTTAGAAATATTTAAATAATTCTAATATTAAAACATTGGATATACTTGCTGAATTGCAATTAAAACTAACCTGTCGAACAACAGCAAATGAGATTTCAGAAAAGCTAAGGTTCCAGTATGGCATGTCACAGCAATATATCTCCCATAAGCATATGCCGAAGCTATATACATCACATTTCCTGTTGTAAGGCTTACCTTCAAGGACCTGCACATTAGATAATTGTTCAGAGACTTTTAGATACTTCAAGCTACTACGTATATGTATGTGCGTGCGTGTGCGCGGGCGTGTCTGTATATATATGTGTGTGTGTGTGTGTGTGTGTGTGTGTGTGTGTAAGAAGCAAGATGATCCCCCTATTACTAGCAATGGTGACAAAATGGTTCCAAACTATGTAAAAGACCAATTTAGTCCCCAAACTCTTTAAGCACAAACTAAAGCAGTCCCAAGACTTTTTAAATGAAACTTAAAATAATCCTGTTTGAGAGAATATTACTTACGAAGTCCATATACATGCGGACTTTATGTACAACTTTGTTGTACATAGTTGTATAGAATGTGCACAATAACACTACTATACAAGGAGTCTGCATGCAAACGGACTTTGAACGTAATAATTTTTCCTTGTTTGGCGACCATGTTGGCTCCCTACTAACAGTAAAGGGATAAATGATACTTAAAATAGTCCATTGGAGGACCATTTTGTCTCCCTACTATATATGCACAACTCTCTAACCTCTGGAGCCATATAACCAAGGGTACCAGTTTCACCAGTCATATCCTTGGGATTTTGTGCCTCAACACGAGCAACACCAAAATCAGCAATTTTAAGGTTCACGTTTCTATCGAGCAACATATTTTCAGTTTTGACATCACGATGAACAATCTTGTGTGAATGCAAATAACTCAATCTGCAAGAAAATTATATTATGATCTTTATTTAGTAATAATAGTGTCAGATATTAGGCACAGTTGACACTAATAAAAATATAATGTACTCACCCCCTTGATAGATCTAATGCCAATTTGATCACAGTATTGTAAGCAAGCTTCTTCCTGCTGTTTCTTATCAGGAACTGCTTCAGTGTCCCGCCGGGAACATACTCCACAACAACACAGCATGATCGAGCTGGAAGAGGTTTGTGGCCATTGCTTGCAGGATTCTTCTGTGGAATTTTGAGCTCATTTGTTCCCATTGATGCCCCGATAAACTGAAAAATAGCAATGAGTTTTTTAAGAGCAGCAAAAAGAAACTAGAACTAAAAAAAATATAACAAAACAAAGGAGAAAAAGAGCTGTATATGGTAAGGAGGCTAACCTTGGTTACATTTGGATGGTCAAGTTTGTGCCACACTACAACCTCCTTCTGGAATGATTCCCGGAGAGCAATAGTTTCAGCATCTCTAGCAAATCCATCTTCTCCCCAGTCCATAAGCTTCACTATAGCACAGAAAAGACAAATCATGAAGATTTTTATTGGAATTTAAGTATCATTTTTACTTGTAATGTTCAGTTTGAAAATTCATGGCATTCTTTCATAGTTATGGTCTTTAATGACAAAAATAGGAAACAAAAGTGATGCCAAACAGACCCTTGGTAAATAGAACAATATTATATAACAATGGAGACGTTGCTATTTATAAAAACTAAAAGTAAAATAAACTAATGGTGAAATCACAAAAGACATTTTTGAATTGCATGTGCATCAAGGATTAAACATATATAAAACGACCATAGAGTTCATCAGAAGCATAAAAAACATCTAAAAGCTTATAGAACTCAGCAACCAACAAGTGATGTTATATCTATAAGATTACAAAGTTGAGAATCAATACCTGCGACGTCGCGGCCATCGTAGACTCCTTTGTAAACTATACCATAAGTCCCTCTTGCAAGCTCATACTTCAACTCAAGCTTTGACAATTCAATCTCCCAATCATTCCCCGGAATACCAACCTTATTGTTGCACCAAGCATTGTTCATCTGCTTTGCCAGCTGAATATCCAAGCTCTTAAGATCAATCTTATCTGCCCTAAAAAACATATCTTTTCTACCAATGCTACCTAGGGCTCTTAATTTAGACCTGAAAGCCCGCTCCTTCACCTCAATTTCAGTTCCCATCAACCCCGCTTTCTCCTCTCTAGTGGAAGTCATCTTCAAGGGCTCAAAACTAAGCAAAAGAGCTCCAATAAAATCGATTTCAATCAAACAAACAGACAGAAATAACGTAAGAAAAGCTGTCAAATTCTGAAATTTCTTTCACTGCTAGCTTGCAATTGCTAACTATGAAAGTAAACCAAACCCTAAATCTCTTAATTTTTCAGAATTCCCTCAATGAAATGAACAAACCCTAAAAAAATGAGAAATTTTGAGCTGCGCTATGATGAACCAAACAATCCGTCCACAAAAAAATGCCAACAAAAATTGAAAAAGAAAAAAAAATTTTTTTTTTTGAATTATCAAATCAAAGAATACAGACTGCAGCATCCAATGCTGGTAGAAAGGCTATAAGTAGCACAGCCATCAACAGCTCAAATGAGAGATTTAAGAATTAATTAATGCAGACAAGAACTCTTCAATCTGTACAACCCAGGCGATAAAATCAAGAACAAACGGCCCAAAAAATTAAAAAAAATTAATAAAAAAACATTTTTTGCCGCCATGACGGACTAGAACTGCCCAAAAAGGGAACCGAAATCCCTCCGTGTGGAGCAGGAAAAAGGAAAGAGAAGAGGGGGATGATATGAGATGAGAGAGTTTTGTGAATGGTGACGCCGCCAAACGTGAACTTTCTTTGCCAGAACAGAACAAGCTGATCTCTGCCGTGGTTTACTGCTGGCAAAAATTTAACATTTTTCTTTTTGGGATAATTAATTACATATAGAGCCCAAATTTTACATTTCGACTAAGCACTTTGAGGGCGGACTTCAGTAATATGTCGCTATATGTGTTAAATCGGACTCACCTAAAATAAAGGTTATTATAGTGAAACCACAAAAATTATTGAAATGAGCTGCGGAGGTTATTGGAAAAGATTATTGAGGGGTTATTGGGGGTTATCAGGGCATTAACTCTCATAATGCCGCAATAACCCCTCAATAATCTTTGTAGTTCCACTTCAATAATCCCATGCAATAATCCACGCAATAACCCCCAATAACTTTTGCGGTTTCACTTCAATAACACCGGCAATATCCTCTTAATAACCTCTACAGTTTCACTTCAATAACTCAATGTATTAACCCCCACAATAATCCTGTAATAACCTCTCAATAACCTCCCAATAACCTCAACAGTTTCACTTGTGATAACGCCACAATAACCTCCATGTGGCGGCATATTATTAGAAGTCCGCACACACAGCTGTCCTGCGGACTCCGAATGGAAATTTTTCTCCTGAAATTGTCATTTTACAAATCAAACACCCATCTTTATCCAATTTCAAATCCGCACTCAAATATTGGGAAAAAATTTGCGTCCGGAGACCGGACGCAACGCTGCATCCGGATTATGAGTGTATTCTCATGTACCTTCGTACGTAGTCTTCATGCAGTATGAAGTTACACGCAAATTACGAGAAGTTATACGAGTAAGACATGAAGGTATCTCTACCTGTCCGACGCTAAATTTTTTTCCCAAATATTGAAATTCATCATAAAACCCCAACCCTATTTTTCAATTTTATCAAATTCTCAATAATCTGACCGAGGCACATCAGCTCAAAAAATCAACTAGGGCTTGATTTGTAAATTGCAATGTTTTAGGTGTTCTTATGTAATTATCTCAATTAATTTTAAATTTATTATTTTAAATTAATTTAAATATCTTATTTTGTCCATCCGATCAAAATTAAAATATTAAAATTGGATAATATTTAAATTGTTCGATTCTTTAATAGTCAAACATATTCGTCGATTCTTCGTTTCCACCTCATTTCTGACCGGTTCAATTATAGTTCAATACATAAATAATTCTGAGCTTGGACCGTAAATTTAAAATAATAATTTTAAATTTACTATTTTTAAAATTTTGTTTGTATTGCAAATGTATTTTATGATGTCAATTCAAATTGGGTGATAATAAAATGCAAAAAAATTGAAACAAAAGTTTTTATATTTTTATATTTAAAATATTAATATTATTATTTATTTATAGAACATTGAAATCTCTAAAATGACTTTAAAATATTATTAATATCATTTTATTTTTAATTTTTTTTCATATATATAATTTGATATAATTAATTGACTATAGTGATGCAAAAATAAATATCACAGCTTAAATGCTAGATAAATAAATATATGAAATTTGCATGAAAATAGATATTAAATCTATATATTTTGAATTTTATTTGCATTTAAACTGGTTTTTGAGCATGACCAGTCTAGTTTGTGGGCGAAACCTGACAATTCGAGCTATAGCTCACATTCAACTCGAGCAAACTCGTGCTCGATAGAATTTCAATTCGAGTAGGCTCAAAATCATATGGTACGAGCCACGAGTCTTCTTAGGTTCGCCACAAATCAGCTTGAAATCAAATTAAATACAACAAGACTCCCACTATTGAATGATTATAGCTATCACATAACCTTAGAACTCTTAAACCATACTCATCCATTTCAAAGGTATGTAGGCACCTTAGTAAGAATATGTTGAATCACCAATTGATCTCCCTACAACTTATAAGAAGTCTCAGAATTCTATCTGAACGTCCACACAGCCAACTATCCGATAAAATGTATAACGACGCGGTAGCCGATGATTGACTATTCGGACGAGCAGCGTCCAGACAAAATATATTCTTCATCATTGAACTCCAATGCCCAATGAAATGTTGACTTCATGAGCCTACATTGTAATCTCTACATTTATGATATTATATATATGCTTTAAAAAATAATCAAATAATTTTGTGTAGATATACATGAAAAGATACTATTCAACATGTTAAGGCTGTTATTGCGGCATTTACATACATAATACAATTTCTAGGTATTTATATATCTAACCTACAAGTTTTTTTTTTTTTTTTAAATATCACGTCAAAAATACCACATCATGCTAACTTCTAAAAAGCGAAACATTTTTTTTAAAACACAGGTAAAGTGGTATATAGGGGTGTAAACGAACCAAACACGAACGAACAGAGCTAGTCTTCGTGTTTGAAATGTTCGAACACATCACTGTTCGTGTTTGGTTCGTTTAACAAACCGAACGAAAAAAAAATTATTCGTTCATCTCGTTTGTTTATAATAAAACATGAACGTCCTGGCGAACCGAACACGAACTGTTCGCAAATGAGTTTTTTTGACAGCCCTAGCTTTGATAGCATACTTCCTCGAAATAAAGCAAATTGATTAGGTATTCCTCACACATCAGGTAATCCATACTTTCTCAAGATGAAGAAGCAAACCGAATAAGGCGTTTAGGATTTTGTTTAGGATTTATTTTAATATATAGTATAGTATATTAATTATAATATTATAATATTTGTATTAATATAATTAATACTATAATATTATTATTGTTATTAATAATTTATCATATATTATAATTTATAAAAATTTAATTATTTAAAATATGATAAATTTTTATAATATATAATTATTTTTAAAATATCATAAATTTTTTATATATAAATATTTTAAATTATTTTTATATTTCGAACAATAACGAACCGAACACGAACGAACACATCCCTGTTCGTGTTTGGTTCGTTTAACAAACTGAACGAGAAAATTTGTTCGTGTTCGTCCCGTTTGCTTATCGAAGGAATCAAACACGAACTTCTTGGCGAACCGAACACGAACTGTTCGCGAACAACGAGCTTTTTTGACAGCCCTAGTGGTATAAATGTAAAGTTATGTTCTTGGTGTTAAATATATAAATAAATAGGAATTGTGTGGCATGCATGTAAATCTTTCATCATCATTCTGAATAGTTAATTTTTTTGTTCTTTATATTAAGAGTGATATGAGAATGGAATTAAAGCCAGTTGATAAACAAGCTAATGATCTTATGCATCTACATAGCCCAACACCTAAAGTTTAATATTAAAATACAAAGCAGTTAAACTTATAACATCAGATCAAAAATAACAATAGTACTTGGAAGTGCAGCACATCTGTGTTTATAACAATAAAGTACAATAAATGTAGGATGAGAGTTTAGTGATTAAATATGTAAATACATGAGAATTGTGCAACATGTATGTAAATTTCCTCATTTCCTTAACATGCATGCATGAATTCATCCATAATGAGAGTAAGGGGATGATAAAGCTCATAGAAGATGTGTGGGATGTAGATTTAGTAGAGGTAGTTGAGTAATAGTAAGGGAATGATAATATGGGCGGTCGTAGACAATGTTCGGCGACTGTTCAGCTAAAAACAACGAGCAAACATTGAATCAACGAGAGGGGATCCGCCAAATGTTCCTAAGCAAAATACAAATACAACACTTGTAAAATGAAGAGAATATAACACTCCGGAAAATATAAAATAGAGACTAAAATCTCCAAACACAATAACAATAACAAGTCTGTAAAAAAAAGAAAAAAAAAAAAAGGTAAGATGCATATTTTCTTGCATAGGTAAGGAGGTAAGTATGCAAAAATTAAATTTTAGATGTTAGATATGTAATAACATAGTAATTGAGTGGAATTTATGTAAATCTTCCAAAAAAAAAAATAAATTTAATATGAAAAATAAAATGGAATGACTGCAATAAAAACACAAATAATACCTGGAAAATGGATTTTCCAACCAGCCTTCTATCAGAATCATCTTACTAATTAAAAACATAAATATGAATGAATGTCCTAGTTTGTGCTCAGTGGTTCCTTGTCTTCTGAAAAGTTACCTGCAGTAGAGCAAAAGTTATTTCAGCGATATAGACTATTTCAGACATCCCTTGCCTTTAGATCAATAATATAACTTGCCACCTCAAATAGTCATTAAAAAAAGTTAAAAACTAAATATTTGGGATGCATTGAGCTTATTATTTTGATGAGGCTGAATGAATAGGTTGAAAGATCGTTAAAAAACAAAAATAATTTCCTGCCTAGCAAATTATGATGAAATATTTTGGAAGATATTGAAAATCAACAAAGTTTTCAAGACTAACAAAATATGGTGAAATAAGCAAAGTTGATGTTTTAAACATGCTAAGACAATTTTTAATTATCCATATAATTCAAATTTATCAATAAAAATAGAAAAGAAATTCTAGAGTTACTAACAAAAGAAATGGTGCTAAACATAATTTACTAACGTTGAAATAATTACATTAATATTTTATTACACAAATGATATACATTGAACAAAAAAGAAAAAAAAACTGCATAAATATGACGCTAGCAATAAAAAAAATCAAATAAGAGCATACCAAAGTTGATGACTTAAGTAGCTCTCTGATTGCCATTGTGGCATAACATGAAGCAGGGAGAGTAAAGCCTAACTTCAAGGCCACCTTTGGTGCAGAATAATTACACTCCACTTTTGAAATTGCCCCATTTTGATCCTTGGACATAAAACTATCAGACCCAACACATTTTGTGGCCTGCAGATTGTCTAAATCGAAATCCGGACCTGTATTAATAGAGCTCGTGTTTGTCACCAAATCAGTGGGTGTTGGTCCAGAAATAATATCTAGATCTGTTTTTGCCAAGGATTCGTTGTTATCCACATAAGTTAGCAATTCCCTGTAATCATTTAGAACAAGGACTTAATCCGATTATTCCATGCTGATACTTTGGAAGTTAAGAATATTTCACTCACCAATTATAATCTATAGGACGCTGGAAAACACGCCGGTAGTCTCCCTTCATGCTTGTAATAGAGAACTCCCTTTATATTTAGGACCAAAAGATTAGTTCAAAAAGAATATAAAATATTGGGAGCAGAACTGATTTGTCATTCATGTATGTTACATGTTACTATGATAAATGCAGTTTTTCTTTTGAGAAAATGGCTTTGAATAAATAGCATGGAGTGAAAAAAATAAAACAGTAACTTACTTGACACCATGAACACTTTCTGTCAAGCTGATACCATCCTGAGTCCAAAAAAAAAAAAGGAAATAAAATTTCAAATATTTTAAAAGAATGAAAACCATGAAGAGAGATGTTTCTTATTCAATTCATTGACAAATTCTGTGCGACATAATATTGAAATTGCTCTTGACTATAATCCGTGGAATGCAAGTCAAACCAGACAGTACATTGCATTTAAATTCTTAACAGCTAGATTTTCTTTTTTCAGTATTAAATTTAAGAAACTAAAAAGCAAAAATAGTCAAATATAGAAGTCCTTGACACCCCACCCTGCTGCAGCTGAGACATATATTAAGGTTTTACAGGAACAAGCAAAGCTTTCACTCATTAATTTTTTTATTGAAAAAGTTTAAATTTGGTTTTACTAGTCATTATCATTGTTTACTACCAAGATGGGCCGTTGTAGCGTATACTATGAAGTCATGACCACAGAAAACTGGCGTGTATCCCAGCGGTATTGACCCTTAACTCCAAAGGTAAGGTATGGGATTCATAATGACAAATACTCATAGACTAATTTTCATTTTCTACTGCTATAAACAGTATCAAGTCCTAAGCACATGTCTGCAACCCTTTTTCTGACCCAACCCACATTTCTCCTATTTCAAATGCAAAAACATCTCCAATGCAGAAAGACCCTTTGTATTGTTATAGCTTCTCATCTTAATTTCTTTTCTTAAATCATTATATTGCGTCCTTCTATTGACCTAGCACTTTTTTTCCTCTTTCTTCCTCTCTAACTTTGCAACTCTCATTTCAAAGGCAGGTTTGACATCCAACATCTATGTATATTCCAACCTCCAAGTATATTATACCATAAGTATGTCGATATGAATAACCAATAGCACCAAACAAAAAGATGGATACATGAAGTCAAGTAAAAAAGCATTTATAGCTAAAAATAGTACGAGAATATGATTTATAAAAAAAAAAAAAAAAAAAAACAGAGGTCCTTATCCAATCTATTTCAAATTGGCTTTATTAATATCCACTATTCACTTTCTTAAGTGCTAATCCTAGTGTTACCTCAAATTTTTGCAAGTCTTTTAGCTTAATAATATAAATATATAATAAAATAAAATCTATAAGATGATGCCGTAAATTAAAACACTTAAGCCCCAGTTATCTTTTAGTCTAATGATTGTTGTTCTATCAGAAAGTCAAAGTTAAACATCTTATCTTGGAGAAGTTGAAAGACAACTATTAGACCAAAGCAAACTTTGAAGGAGAGAGATTTGAGCTGTGACAACTTCCATCAGACAATCATCTGAGGCATAAAATGAAACCATCATGCATTATAAACTACTATGCAATGGAAGACAACTCCTTAACCTCTTTGGCTCAAATTTCAACATGGACTAGAGACCTCTGAAGTCCTATATGCTTTTTTACAAAGCTACTAAAATGACATCAATTTCATAATTGTGGGAGATTAAAGATCTATTCTTTACAATGAAGCAATCCTTTGAAATAATGAGACAACTTTTGGTGTGTATCTATTGGTATTTTGCTAGGAAAATCAAAGTTAAGCATGCTCCTAATGGAGCTTTTTTACGATGGATGGCCTTCATAGAAAGAAGAAGAAGCCCTGCCTTTTAAGTTAAAGCAGAAAATCTTTGATAGTCATCAAACTATTATAAAATTTAACAAAAAATTAAGCATGATAGTGCAAAGTATCGCATCATTCTAAAAAATTTATCCCAAGATATCACAACTAGCCATTAAATTCATTGGTTAGGCCAAGCTAAGATGGTTGGAAAATTTTAACCCTGGCCAAGCTATAGATCAGATAGAAATGTCAACTTAGTGCAAGTACACTCCTATTTAATGCTCGTTTCAGTAACCTGCTTATCTTATATGTTAGGAAGACTTGCATACATATCACACAATTCCTATGTATTTTACATATCAAACGCCTAAACTTCAATTTTTTCATATATGCCACCTTATCTATGTATGAAAAGGTATATTTCACATTCTAGAAGTGAAAATAGTGGTATTTTTTAATATGATATGAAAGATTTAGGTGGTAGAAATTTAAAAACTTTTGGTGTTAGATATGTAAATACATATGAATTGGGTGGTATGTATGTAAATGCCCCTATATGTTGACAAATACTTGAGAAGACTGATTAAGCCTAATATCATGCTTAACGGACTCATGAACCATTCACATTGGTTTGTATTCGTCGTATTTTCATTGGCTCTTCAAACAACTTCGTTTAAAGAACATGTATACGAGTAGATGAAGAGCTATGAGAGAGAATCAATTGTCCACTGAAGATAGATGGATAGTTTGACGCTAAATAACATAACCATCTACAAAATATATTGCCTGTTGTCACGTGATAAACTTGTACCAATTTTGGCAAAAAAAAAAAAAAAAAAAAAAGCAAGAAGAAACGAGAATTGATAGAAAGAAAAGTAGGTCAGAGAAATAGGAAAAGGGAAAAAATTAAGATAGGCCTTGATTATTCATGTGGCCAAGTTAATCCCAAAGTGCCACATTTCACAAATTTGAAATTAATCCCAAACGATCCCACAGAAAAAACAGACAACATTTGAGATACAAAATTGATTTCAATTTAGCTCTTACGGGCATATTTGGGATCGATTTGGAATAATTGAAGAAATAAATAAGATAAATGTGATACTCCTTGATTAAATGAACTGCATACAAAAGTCAGAGGACAAGTTTGAATTTTTCCTGCACTTTTAAACTACCATGAATAAAACATGCGCTTACCTTTTTAGATATATCAAGATAAATTTCAGCTATATCATTGTTTGGATAGATAGTCCTTGATCTGTAATCAAGATAAAATACTGAATATAATGACCATCAAGTAGAAAATTAAATAAAAAAAAAAAAGGTTCAAAGGTGTATTGAGTACTATAAGAACTCACATACCCAGGTAAAGGAAGTACGACGTCTTCAAATGTATAATTTCCACTAATCAGATCCTCAGAATTTATAGTCTGAAACAACAAACAGTTGTACTCTCAAAAAAATATTATGTACTACAGCAATCTATAAAACAAAACTAGTTTTGACTATAGTATACAGCATATGACTTGCTAGCAGATAATTTTCAATGGATTACAGTTATATGCATGAATAATTCTCCTAATTTTAAAGTTCAAAGAAAAAAATAAAACAAAAAAAATTATGTTGATGTGTGTATAGAGTATTTATAATAAGGAAGATTACATATATACCCCTCAATTCTTATATATTTACATACCAATCACCTAAACATCAGTTTTTACATATGTGATATCTTCCATATGCATAAAAAAGGTGTATTTCAATTTTTGAAAGCCAAAATATTAGTAATTGTTTTGTGATATGAAAGTTTGAGTAGTATATATGTAAAAAGTGAGTTCAGATGTTAGGTTAATGACCTTTAGAATAAATCACGAACCCATTAAAAATACTAAACATACCTTTACAAGCCGAACTTTTTCCTCGGGAGGTGTGGCATCAGATATGTCAGGTAAACTATCAGTTTCCTCTCCATCGTTACATTCGTATAAAGGTTCAATGCTCTCAAAAGAAGCTACCTTCTCAAAATTATTACTCTTGCAAAAGACCATATCTCCAAGCACAACCTGTGCAATACCTATTATTCAAGTGACATTTGAGTGAATGAGAACATAAATACCTCAAATGAGTACTCATCCCAAATATTGGGAACCGGAAAATTAAAATCATAAACATAATCTGATCATTCCTATCAGGAGCTAGGCAATATTGCAGGATACCACTGTATAATATGGTCATAGCTACATAACTCAACATCTGAATGTATCGAGTAAATTAAAAGTAGTATAAAGATCTAGGGGCATTTACATACATAGCACGCAATTCTCATGTATTTATATATCTCACACCTAAACTTTTATATTTAAACACATAGCACTAAAATGTTTAATATCACATGAAAATACCACTATTACCACTTTTTAAAAGTGAAATATCCTTTTCATGCATAGGTTTAAAAAATCAATGTGCTTTGCAAATATAAAAATTTAGGTGTGAGATATGGAAATACATAAGAATTGTGTGCTACGTAGGTAAATTTCACAAAGATCTATTATATAACGTGCATGACCATAATATTTCTTGTAACTTTTAACTCTTTCTTAACATGTAACAGAAGCCTAGTAAAATGTACAATAACAATCACCACAAAAATACCAGAAGTTACTGTTGCATCATTTAAATGAATGAACGCACACAAAACTCAAAATTTTCACCCAAAGATATAGTCCAGAATTACAGATGGATCACCTAAAATTAAAGATCTTAAAAAGCAAATCTGATCCATTAAAAGATTACACAACGAATGCTTCTGAACTTAAGCAGACCATTATTGTCTACAAAACCTCAAAATTTATCTTTTTTTCTTTCAGATTAATAGAATTTAAATTTTAAATGGATAGAGAACTTCAATACCAATAGTCACATTGACCTACTATTCAAATTCTATTGACAAAGCTTTCATCGTGCAAAACACAATGAGAAATGCTAAATCTTAGTATCAAGGTGATCTTAATTTAATGCCCCAAAATGTATTGGAGACTTGCATTATTATCCTAGCATGACTAAATCTTTGAGTTTTGATCCAAGATAAAAAATAAAGTTTGCTTAAAACTGTTACAAACGAGATCGAAAAAAGCAGCTAGTCCAAATAAAAAAAGTAGCATAGCATCAGTGAGCTACTTGAACATACAGTTTTTGGATGGCAACAAAACACCTAAGAAATATGAAGCTCTTCAGTTTGATTTGCGTGTGGAGGTGACCAAACACAGTTTTTAAAACTAGATTCAAGATTGACAGAATTGATTACAAAAATCATGTTATACATGGGCAAGAAGTAGAAAACATGCAAATTTATTCAAGAAGAACCATTTTATGAATCTTAAACGGCTAAATTTTAATCAAATCAGGCACTTACAGGTGACGTTTCCTGTTGAATCCCAATTTCTTTTTAGTGAACTCATTGTTGCTTCTATTTACAATTCAACGAGTGTGAACTATATAAATGCAACTGCTTTATAATGTAACAATATCATATAACTTCTTAATTTGTAAAACCTTACAAGGGAAAATAACAATATTAATTCAATCTAGTTAATCAAATACCAATTGAAGTTAAAACTAGCACTAAACATACTAGGCAACTCAAATGCATATTACAATGGATGTAGAAGTAGAACAAAGATGAAGAAATAACATAAGACAATCTGCTTCATACCATGTTTTCTTACTCGCATACTGGCAGCATGATTCCACAAAAAACTTTGGTAACTATGCACGTACCTGAGAGATGGCACAAACAATAAAAAAATTCACAAAAGCTAGCCTCAAGTTAATAATAAATAGTATAACTATTTTAGAGAAATGAAAAACAAATATGTGCATTTCTGATCCTTGGATCCCAATTCTCGGCAATAGATGACAAACATTAGTCTAAGTGTCCTAGGTATTCCCAGCAGAGCCTGCAAGTAGTTGCCCGGACATTTCTTGAGACAGTTTAACTACAAAAATAAATAAATAAATATTTTAGGAATCAAAGAAGAAATAGAAAAAAAATGTAGGCATCAACTAGCATTAAAAACACTCTTGCATCTCTTACATAAAAATTAGATTCAAAATTATGGAAGATCACAGGAACAAAAACAAGAAATGAATGAAGGTCCTTCTAGCTAGGCCAATAATAGCTTTCAGATACTAATTAAATATACGTAGCCAAGCCTGGGTTCATGGCTTTACTTCTTGATGAATTAGATGCAAGCACTAAGCATTGTGATCTTGACACTAGACCAACAAATAAGATATTAAGCAATGTCATGACTGTGAAAATTAAACCAAACCAAGCAATTGAACTGGTCAAACAATTAGTCGGTCCTAAAATAGATTCAGCTCTACCAAAAAAACTTAATTTGTGGGAAACCAGGATCAGCCTGTAAAAACAAACGCTATTTCGTGATATATATTATAAATATGCATATTATTACAAACTTATCGTTATTCATGGTTGTAATTGATAATGTGGATTTGACTATCTTTTTCCCATACATGCACAACACTAAACATATAAATATATCCTAGGAGGTCATGTTAAACTTTGTTGTCTTGTGTTCTTACTCCTTTATCATTTTTGGCATTTATTGTCATCTTCCTTCTTTCAAAACGAAGAGATTTGACAACCTCAAACTAGATGAGACCTATAATCTAAAGATTGTTTCTATTCACTACAAAACACAAGGAAAAAGCTCACAAGAATAGTGAGTGCACTGAAGCAATATTGAAACTATAGATGCATCCTTTAAAGATTGTGCAAGTCGAGTCATTTGAGGCAACTATTAGAGGTTGCAGATCAAGTGACTTCAATTCACCCTGAGGAATCTTCTAATATTCCCCCTCCCGTAGAAAGTCTAACTTAAAGCTTCTAACAAAATAATTGCCAAGAAGGCTTCATCCTCAGTCATTACAGAGGGATAAAAGTGACTTCAATTCACCCTGAGGAATCTTCTAATCTCCCCCCTCCGGTAGAATTCTAAATTAAAGCTTCTAACAAAATAATTGCCGAGAAGGCTTCATCCTCAGTCATTACAGAGGGACAAAAGACAAAAAATTTGATTGGCTCTTGAAGCATTCTCATTAAGTTCCCTGTGAGTGAACTATTAGGTATTACTCAAATGGCTGAAGCTAAAGCAAGGCCATCCCTAAAGGGACGGTGAGTCAGGGATCTTATACTCTTAACTCAGAATGATTTTCTATGTTAAACAAATATATGAATGAACTTCATGCTAGAGATTTTCAAAAGAAGTTGTCAATGCTCCATCATTCTATTAATTTTTTTAGTTCCAAGAGCCCTCCTCATGAAATTACTTCAACAAGGCATTCTATTGAGCATGTTCCAGTTGTGGAGTAACACTTCTAAAATTTCAACAAAAACAAAGTCAATGGCAGCTCGCTACCTGAGAAAATACATGTGAGCAATTAGATTAATAAAGACTAGTCATTTATTGTCAAATAAAGTCATTGGCAAGGGAGAGTGTAATAGTCAAGCTGAACTCAAAGGGAGTTATGAAGTGAAGAAATTTGCTCCAATGCCCCAAACAGAAGTCGTTGAGATTACAATCTCTGCTATCGACTTAGATCTTCTTGTCAAGCCCACTTCTTTGAGAGATATTACAACTTAACTCAAGTCTATGATGAGACCAAGAAAACTTAATTTGTCAAACAATTGATAGTGGTAAAAATTCTTCCAATTTTTTGTGGTCAAGAATAACTCAGATGAAGCTGCTTAAAAGACATCCTAGTAAAATTGACAATTTAAAAATTGAAGTTGTGTAGACGAGAAACTTTTAGAGCATTCTCGACTAGTTCAGTTTCTTGAAAGAGGGAAATTCATTTTGTGCCGCTTAATTCGCTGCAGTGTTGTTTCTATATTCAGCTTTCTACTTTGTCTTTGGTGGTGGGACTAGTGAGAACAAGTTTAGGGGAGCGCTTCAAGTATTCCACATGAGAGCTACATTTTTCATGTAACTTAAGAGAAATAAATCTCATAATAAGTTTACATGTGAAATTTATTTTTCATCTTCCTTTTATCAATTCGTTATTTGCTAATTTAAATTAAACAAATGTTCTTTTTGCATCACTCTTTAAACTTGCAATGAAGAAAGTGAGTACTGAGTTTAGAAATCACTTCATAACTATGTCAATTTTTTTTAAACTTAGACATTGTCTAGGAAGACAATTTTTTCCTACAAAAATCACCCTCCATTGAAAAACTAAAATTCATTCAAAAGTCGGCTTTTACTTTTAAGTTATCCTTCATTAAGGAGTTCCTTTACAATAGGTATGGTAGATCAATAAATTTGAGCAGCGTTTTAACATCCTATAATGATGAGAAATATGCAAAACCATCATGGAATTTTTTACTTATATTTTGCGTGATACAAAAAAGCGACCACAATAATGCTCTTGGCAATTACATACGTAGCACTTGAAAAATTATCATTTATAGTATCCTCTTCCATCCATTTTTCAAATTATCACTCAAATATTAAAATTCACAATAAAACCCCAACCCACAATTTTCATTTTTATCAAATTCCTAATCGTTTGATTTTGGCATGTGTAAATGCATCGATTCAGTAGTTCCAAAAATCATTTGGAAGCTAGTTTTGCATATAGAAACATTTCAATTGCTAGGTATGTAATTATCTCAATATTTTATAAGTTACTTTCCTTGCTTTGTGAGACAATTCCAAAGCGCTCCATAAATAACCATATTTTTACCTTCGAGAATATAATTATTAAGATGTACTTTTATTAACGAAAATTTTAGAGGAAGCTTCCCTTTCATTATAGTAAATTTGTCTGTCATCTCCACTCCAAATCCTCAGTGCTTCTTTAGTGATATATTTGTAGTTGACAAGTGCATGACCGACTTGTTGTTTGATTATACATGGACATGCCCAAGTGGAGCCAAGTATTTAGAAAAATATGATTATCTTGTGTTGTCACATTAAGTTTTTGGATATGAGATTCCCAATATGAAATGTCTTCCCTCAAACATTTGAGTAGTAATATTTCTCATTTGCTTTTCTACTTCTCCCATATATATGTTTGAATTATCTTTTTTTTTTAATCAAGTCGACACAAGCTTGAAGCATTTGTTCAAATTACTTCAATCAACAAATGCAAAGAATATTGGCTGTGAAAATTACATTCGGCTAGCAGTAATGCTTCTGCTATATGGGATAACGCAAATGGTGTTTGACTAGTCAATGAATATGGTGTGATAGGTAGAGTCTCAACCATTATCCTATGGCACTATAAAATTATTTCAGAGGAGATATTTGCAATCCATGTATTAAGTTTAATACATGTATTCAGTTTTTCCATGTATTCCATTTATTCAGTTTAAAACATGTATTCAGTATTTCAGAGGAGATGGAGAATTAGTTTAATAGCTACTACTGCTCATGTATTTAGTTTTAGTTCTACTCAAACGAAGGCATTTAGACTCCAAAGTAGACCTCCATAATTCAAGTTTTTTCCCGAGCTCTTTCGCAAGCCCTATCCACAAAAAGGATACCATCAACGAAAAGCATACACCAAGGAACATCCTCCTGTAAATGTCCAGTAATAACATACATAAACAAAGCAAAAAGATATGGATTTAAAGCCGATCCCAGATGTAGTCCAACATAAATAGGAAAATATTTGATCAATCCTCCTTTTGTTCGAACACAAGTACCGCTCTATTATAAATATCTTTAATGACTTGAATAAATCCAAAAACCCGACAAAATAAAATAAATAAAGCAAAAACTACAACTTTGACGTATATAATAATTTGGAATAAAGAAGAAGAAAAAGAGAGAGAATTGCTAAGACAAAAAATGTGATATTTAATTATAATCAAATTAGTTGTATTAGAAGTGAAGATTTTAAAATTGTATTTAAACATGAAGTCATCGAAGAAAAATCTATTTTAAGAAAATTTTAAATGAGACTTAAGAAAAAGATATTAATTTAAAGAACAAAATAAACCATATGAAAGAAATAGTATAGATTGATCCAAGAAATGAAGCAAATTTACCTTTGAAGAAGATGCACTATAGTATTGCTTTAAGTTTACTTGCAGATGCATCATTTAATGTGTGATGCTTATATAATATAATTTAAGGAGATATGATTTTGTCGTAAGGGTATATTACAGATACATTGGTTAATGTGTGATGCTTATATGATATTGCATAATCTCTTGATGTTGACTCTTTATGTGATGATATTTATGTGGAATATTATATGATTTATTGTGGTGGATTTTTTCATTTTATCATCTGGATGATTTTCTAGGCAACCGTGCTGTAATAAAAGCTTTTTTTTATGTTTTTTTTTTTGTTGGAGGTCTATGATAGAAATAGGGCCTTAGAAATTCTTTTGGATGACCTTTTCATAGCTATAGATTTTCACATATATGAGATTGATATCAAGGCAACCAAAATCCCCTTCTTTTTTAGTCATGTAACTATTGAGATTCTTTTGTACGGCTTTTGTATCGAAATGCTTCTATGACATATACGTGATTGAAGGCAACCAAGACACATTTCTTTTTCAGCCTTACTATTGTAGGGTCTTTGTATTAATATATTTTTGTGACATATATGAGTTCAGTATTATGTGGTTTAAAGGCAACTAAATTTCCGTTTCTATAAGGCATTTTGTCTTCTTATAAGACGGATTATTCATTACTTTATATTTGTTCCGAGACTTAACAATTTTATAAATCTTTATATATATATATATTTTTGTTCTTCTAATTAGTTAATTTTTCATATAATTATATCATTGCACTATTAATGCAAGCTAATTTTATGTTTGTGGTTTTCAAATTTTAAGAAATAAGAGCACGAGAACTTCTGATCTTTCTAGAATCTTGTTCAGCAACTATTGATTGCAATGTTGTCTACTTGCATCTTAAAGAGAAAATAGCTATAGGAGAAAATTTTACAGGTGTCCAAAAAATAGATCAGAATAGAACTGTGGCTTCTTTACATGGGCTAATCAGTCTGATGATTCTACTTCAGATAGTGACCTGGTATAGAGAGTATCTTGGGAGAGAAGTTATCTTATAGAATTGATCGCCTGGATTTCAAAATTAGTATTGCCCCAAACATAAACTAAGAAATGAGATGGAAATGAGTAAACCATAAGCAACAAGATTCAAAGACAGGTGATGTATATTGAATGTAGAACTCAATGGGAAAGAATAAAGAAAATGAAAATAAATTTGAAATTTTCAAAAGTAGGAACCCAAAATATTCTCTTTAATGCATCAATAAACTTTCTAATCATAACTTACTTTTAGCTTCTAGTTTTAGGTAGTTAAGTGTAAGTGACGCGGGTGCTACAACGCCCTTACGCGAGCGTTAAAACAGCTCCCAAAAGCGGGGTGATCCTGCAGGGCCAAAAACTTGCGGCGTGTCACGGAAGCCGCGATCCCTCGCAAAGGATCGCGAGGCCCAATCCCACGTCCAGAACCTGCGATAGTTCGTGGGAAGACCGTGGTCACGCACAAAGGCGATAAAGGTCTGCGATCTTTCACAAACTCAAGGAGGCTGTCTCACGAGTATTCCGCACCTTCTTTTTCTAAATGTTCTTTTCTAGATTCTGCTGCCCTGGATATGTAAGGAGTCGGTTCTCAATGTGTCTAGTTTCAGATCTCATGTGTACAGTCTCCATCTTCTTTGTGGGTTGTATCTGATGAGATGATGATGCTCCGACCATATCTACTTTGCAATGGTGATTGTATCTTCCCCTTTTATCCTCTCCATCTTATCTATTTCAATCTCTTTAATCGCCTACCACTTCAAGCTTCTCCTAACCACCACATGATCGATGTCGACCATCCACAATCCTTCCCACAGACTGTCCCTTCAGTTCCACACCTTCCCCTCGCTGTTATCAGCACTTTATTGCTGTCAGCACCACCACTAGCCACCCCGTCGCACATCGCCGATCTCCGCCTCTCATTAAAATACATTTAGAGGTGTTATTGGTATCGTTTTGTGTTTGTTGCTATTTTCTATTCGAGTCATTTTGTTATTTTATTTTAATATTAATGAAAGTTTTTTTCTTTTGTGTTTTCACCATTTCCCTTAAACTAATTCCGGTATGAGTAGGTGCAAGCCAAAAGCAAAAAAAATTGTATAAGGAAATGAAGATATAAGAAAATTGGGGGTCATAATGGTAAAATAATTTGCACAAACTTTCCCAGTCCCATCGAGTGGATATCCATATAAAAAATAGCAGAACTTTTCAAACAGAACACATGCAAGTTTAGATGTGCCAAATAAAAGCTAAAATAGAAATCACCACCCCAAACCGGATGATATGTTGGCCCCTAGCCCATAAAGTTCGGTCAGTTTAACCTTGTAACTTTCATCACTTACCTATTATCACTTCTATAAAATATCATACTCAACATTCTAGAGGATATAATCAGAATGCAAAAGATTTCAACGAGCTATAAAAAAATCAGGGAACCTTAGGCGGATAACTTAAAAACAGAAAAGGAGAACTCTGGCCTTCTTCATAAGATATTCATGGAAATTTCACATCTACCCTAGATTGTCCTGAGTTACCCCACTGTCTGGTATTGAAGAAAAAATATTGATAACATGAGGAACTTGTGCGAGTAAGGTCAAGATGGTAAAACAAGTTATGAAAACCAAAACCAGCACAGCCATGCGATGGAAACAACTTACAATGGCCCTCTCAGCAACCAAATGATGAGGTAATTGTCTTAACATCAAATCAACATTACCAATTTGCTTGTACTTCTCACGTGCCTCTTTAATGGCGGATCTTTGTTCGAAAATTTTTAAATAAAGGAAAACAATTTTTAAAATTTAAAATAAATTTAATTAAGACAATCTCCTTAATGGTGTATTCATTAAGGACACTATAAGTATGCCATAAGGATATCCCCATCCCTTGGATCAAGAATCAAATCTACCGCAGTCTTCCACTCTCCGCGAAGGAGTGCAGCTCCAATTAGATGAGTTGGCACTGAGCCGCTCCCAAACCGCTGAAATAATTCCAAGTTAAACATAATGAACAGACTTAATCAGTCGATCTATATAACAATGTTTCAATGCAAAGGATGAACATGTTTAACATAAATTATATTTCTTGCCACAAAAATGATACCACCTGCAAACCATAATAATTGATGAAACCACTCCTTTTTAAGCCTTCAGCAGCTGCTTTTATGGTATCTTCTGAATCTGCAACAACGTCTCTACAACAGAAAAGCTAAGTGGAAGGCAACTCATTATATATATATATATATATATATATATATATAAAGAGAGAGAGTGAAAATATAAAGCTTATTTCATGAATAGCAGAATAAAAAGAACTCGAAGTACCTCAAAGTAATTGTGAACCTGTTTCCTAGTAGCTGACCAAGAAGAAGTCCTTTCTTCACATAACTTGGCAAAACCAATAGTGTCATATTGACAAGCAGGCAAGCAGCAGTGACAATAAGTTGCATTGTTGTACATCAACAGAAAAAAATGGCAAGCAGTACTTACGAAAAGTCTCCAAGCTTAATGCCAAACAATCTGCAATTTAGAGCAGCTAACCTTTTTGGATGCAGCTTAAATACAGTCACCTAGAACGAATGGAATTCAGATGCATGTCTTGAAAGTTGTTGAATCTAGCAGTGAAATGCAGAGAACAAAATCCAATCTTTTCTAGCCCTTAAAAACATGAAAAAGAATCTTTCGAATTTATATCTTTTTTCTTCTGGAGATGAATCAATTTCTTATAGGTATTCTTAATGGGTACATTAACCCTGAAATTTCAATTTCAGGATTTTCCCATAGCGAAAGAAATAAGAAAACAACTCATAGAAAACTGATTATTTAGGAGATCACAACAAACACAATTTAAAAAGTTTGTGGCCGGTATGACTTGTAAAAACTGTAATTCACATAAAATAAAAACCTATTGAAAGGTGAAAGGATCCAGGAAAAAAAATGTACACAATGTTACTTCTGTTTAAAACCTATAGTTAAATCAAATCATAAATCCAAGAGTTACTTCAGCACAAATCTTAACATGAAATACATGCACAGACCATCCAAAGCCAGTAGGTGATGCACTCGAATAAATGAAGTTCTTTCAAAAAAATCAGGTTATTAGGCTATAGTGTTACGAAGGCAGTCAAAGTTCCCATAATAAAGCATGACTAATATGCATGGTTGCCATCATTATGATTCATTACAGCCAGGAATGAAAACATTTTCTTTTGTTGGTGAAAAATCAAATACCATTTTCAAATATCATAATATATATAAATACTTTTCAATAAAAAAAAAGGTTATAATGTACCCTTTGAGTTGTTATGGCCCGTTTATCTTTTGTGCCAGCAAAGCCAAAAGAGCGTTGCTACCAATCACAATCAACACAAAAAAAAACAAATTAATGATTTGTATTTTGCAGTCTATAATCAAAGATTAAAAGACATCTTTGTAAATAAACTGTAAAGACAACAAATAATAAGGTACAGGCAAAAAAAAAAAAAAAAAAAGAATCTACCTGGATACCTAGCATTTTTCCAATAATCCCCAAAGCCTCGTGGGTCTCTTTATTCTCTTTGTAAAGATGAAACCTTAACAAAGATAACAAAAAATCAAATAGGTCATATGTTGCAGCTTTACAAAAAATTCCTAGTATAGAGCAGATGGGGATATGAACAAAAAATGCAAGGACCATAAAAAATCAATAGTGTAAATAATGTTCAAGTCATGAAAATACAGCATTTCTCCGAATCTTCCTGAACAAATGTAAGATAGCAAATCTTCTTAATTAACAGTTTAATCTAACCAAATCTACTCCCATAAGTTTGCATTAAGATAAGGTGATGGAAATTGAAAAGAGAAGAAAATGTGAATGAAGCATTAGTGGCTGCCAATCTAATAACAAGAGAGAGATCTTCATTTATTTAAAGAAACCTAAGGCCGCCAACAATAATAACCAATCTTAGTTCTTACAAACAATTAGAAATAACATTTACATGTGAATTTCATATAAACAAAGAAAATGTTTCTAAAAAATTTATTAACTGAAAACGAGTAAATACTCTTAGAGATTAACAATAAATTGACACACCAACTAAGCGTTTACCTTTTAGAAAGGTTAGCATGATAATTCCTTCATTATAAAGCGTCTTAATGAAGTGTATAATCACTCTGAAATTTAGATTTTTTGTTGGAAAAAAAAATGAAATTGTGAAAAACAATGTTGGGAAAATGGTGAGTTAGGGATTCAATCTGCAGGCAAACTGAAGCAAAGTGAAGTTCTACACATTTGAAATCCTAAAAACCTCTCCCTTACTTTGCATTGCATTAATTGCTGCATTTCAATATCAGAATGCAGAAAAATCAGCAACAAGTCAAAGAAAATTCACCTTAGGAACTTGCCTTGCTCCTCAGACCAATTATCTGCACCTCTACTATCAAAGGGTATGTTATTTATCCTTCCTGAATCCTCAATATCTTTCCTCTTCTTCCCTCTTCTACCCTTGACGGCATTGCCAGAAGAGAATCTAATCCTTACACATTTGGAATTGGCATCCTCTCCATCAACTGTATCTGTTACAAGCAATTTGAGATTCTTCTTGAAGAATTTATGAACCTCCTGAAACGCCCCAAAGAAAAAAAAAATCACTACTTTTAACTCCCATAAAAATCAATAGGGCTCATTTGGTTCCCTAAAATTTAAAAATATGTTTTCAAAAACAGTGAAACTTATTAATCCATCATTTTATTTGATGTATTTAGAAATATAATAACTCCAATTTCATGCAAAACGAGTGAAAACAATTTCATCACTATTCAAAACATGTTTTATAAACAAATTAGAGTTAAAAAAATCGATTGTAAAAGAAGAACATAAATAACTCACAGTACGGTGAGACTTATCGCTATCTGGAGCTAGAACAATCGGAGGCAACTCTTCATTCACAGTAGCCGCAGCTTTTTGAAGAAATTCTTTCAATAACTCGGCATTAGGTTCACCAGCAAGGGTTTGAAACAATTCAATTTCATCTATGTAGCTCTTCTGACCTAAAGAAGTATTTTTTTCTTCCTCTTCGGAGCACTGAAATAAAAACCACATTTTTGCAAAAGATTGGACTGTTTTGATACAAACAAAATGTAATATTGAATTTAGCTTGATAACAAGTTCTCAAGTTCGGCTTGATTGGGCTGTTACAAAAAGTTCTTGAGCTCTCAGTCTTTAAGCAAGTGAATGAAGTATAGCTGGACAAAAACATTGTTAAAGACGTGAAAATATAGTTTAGATAACAAAAAAACACACCTTTTTTTTAGCACCTTTTAATAGGATATATCACAGGATTTATTAAATCCAACAGAATGCTAAATTGCATGTGTTTCGTGGATTTATGAATTTTTGGATTTAAGGGGCTGTCTAACAGCGGATTTAATCCGGGATTTACGCAGCATTTGTCAGACGGTCATTTCGGACATAATAAATCCCTGGATGCTGTAAATTTTAGATTCGCAGACTTCGACTGTAACTAAATCCCATAAGCTGGTGAATTTAACTTTGTGTGTTTGGATTTAAGATTATATAGAATTTAATAGATCCATTACCAGATATATTGACGATATACTGACTGCTGCAAAGAATATGAATGATGTCCTTAGTTTGAAAGCTTTATTGAGCCAGGAATTTGATATGAAAGACTTGGGTCATACAAAAAAGATTCTCAGAATGGAGATTCAATGGGATAGAGGCTTAAGACGACTGTGTTTATCTCAACGAGATTATGTTGAGAAAGTGGTAGACAGGTTTGAGATGACCAAAACAAAGCCTGCGAGCACTCCATTGGTAAATTATTTCAAGTAGTCTTCATAACAGTGTCCAAAGGCATATGAGGAAATTGAAAACATGGTAAAGGTTTCATATGTCAGTGCTGTCAGTACGCTTGATGTATGCAATGATATGTACTCGTCCTGATTTGGCTCATGTTGTTAATCAAGTCTGCAAATATGTATCTAAATCAGGAAGGCGGCATTGGAAAGCAGTCAAGTGGATTTTCAGGTATCTGAAGGGTACTATAGGACATTGAATTATTTTTGGCAGTCAGCAGGATGATCCTTCAGTTGTGGGGTATGTTGATTCAGATTATACAGGTAATTTAAATGGCAGAAGGTCTACAACTGGGTATGTGTTTACTCTTGGTGGAGGGTCTATATGCAGAAAATCAATAGTTCAGTCTATTGTGACATTACTTACAACTGAATTTGAGTACATGACAGTAGCTGAAACTGCTAAAGAAGTCATATGGCTGGGCTAGTAAAAGAACCGAGTGTTGAGCAAGTAGAATTCAGTTGCATTGTGATAGTCAAAGTGTTATTTATTTGATTAAGAAACAAGTGTATCATGCAAGAACCAAGCATATTGATGTCAGGTATCACGAGATCAGATAATTGATTGCTTCTGGTGAGATAATGTTGCAGAAGGTTCATACTAATGAAAATGCAGCTGATATGTAAATCAGGTCAATTACTATCAACAAGTTCTTGCATTGCTTGAACTTGTTGAATATTCACAGTTGCTAGAGAAGCATGGTGCCCCAACCCACATTGGTGCATGTGTAACTCGCAGGTATCTTTTTTCCTAGGGTCTGGATATTCGCCGAGGTGGAGATTTGTTAGGTATGACTCATATACCAGATAAGGGACAGATGTTGGAGCAAAATAAAGCTCGCGAGCGGAGTGGAACGCAAGCATCATTGCAATCGGAAGAGTTATGTTATGTGGGTTAGGGGTGCGAGGGCAACACCCCGCGGTATGGTACAAGGGTAATTTTGTAATTGCATATTGTACACTGGCTATATATATGTGTGTCTATCGTAACCCTAAAGGGTATTCTGTACACTTTTCCTGAAAGTGAAAAGAAAGTCGCCGCTCTGCTCCCGATGGCGTAGGCATATTTGTCGAACCTTATTAAATTTTTGTGTTCTTCTACTAGATTTAGTTTTCTTTGCCCTCAATTTCTCAACACTAATAACATAAATCTCATATGTTGCCAGACACAACCTAAAGTCCCAAAATTTGCCTTCTATCCAGCTTAAATCAGGATTTACTATATCCAGAGATAGAGTGGACTTAACGAATTTTCAATTTACAGATTTACTGAATCCTACTATAGCTAAAGCCTGCTTGCAGCCAAACACCCCACAACGACTCCTCTCAAACAATAGAGGCCATGAGTTGAAAAAAATTATGGAGCTGAAGGCAATCGCCATGACTCATTGTCCCCATCGGGATACGTAATAAAAGAACATAACATCGATCAAATTTTTATGTCCTTTACACCCTTAAACTCCAGTATGAGAAAAACAGTTACCTCGGGCGGCAGATCAAATGATGTCAAGTGAACAATGCTCCCGTCGAGATCCACCTCATTAACAATGAAATCTGAATACCTAATTCCATGAAACGTGAGAGGAGACGGATCAAAAAAAGAAATTTTAGTGATTCAGATGAGATGGTGGGAAGAGGATTCACCTCTGCTTCATAATAGCCTTGAAGCCGGGGAGAGTAGAGGCGTAGCAATGGATTCCGACGTCCGACTCATCCAGAGACCTCGCCATGGCGACCATTGCAACGGTGGCGGAGGAAGGTTTTCGAGGGGAGGGAGTTTGGAGGAGGGGGAGTGGAGCGAGAATAGATATGGAGAAAATGGCGGGCCTCATTTTTGCCGGGCTGGGCTGAACACTGCTATATGATATGGGTCTACGAGAAAATATTTCTGTCCACATACTTAACTCTGAACTTCGTTTGGGTCAGCTTATTTTGTGCGGTGACATTTTCGAACTATTTGAGTAAACTGTATTTTGACAGTTTATGCATTTTCAAAATGTAGAAAACAGTTTTTCACACCGCACCTATCTAGATGAAGTGGCAGCTTTCTGGCAGCGATCTGGCTTCAAAAAAATAAAATTTTGTAATAGTCACCTAGGTGCAGATTATTTTTAATCAGCTTATTAGCAGATTATTCAATAAGCTGCAGCTGCCCCAGACAGACCCTAATTATCGATCATCACATGGTGGTTGGTAGGGTGGTAAACGAACCGAACACGAACGAACAGAGCTATTGTTCGTGTTCGAAATATTCGAACACAACACTGTTCGTGTTTGGTTCGTTTAATAAACCGAACGAAAAAAACTTGTTCGTGTTCGTCTCGTTTGTTTATCGAACAAATCGAACACGAACTTCCTAGCGAACCAAACACGAACTGTTCGCGAACAACGAGCTTTTTTGATATCCCTAATATTGTAGCATACTTTATCAAAATGAAGCAAATTGATCAGGTATTCCTACACATCAGGTAATCCATAGTTTCTCAAAATGAAGCAAACCGAATATGTCGTTTAGGGTTTTGATTAGGATTTTATTTGAATATATAATATAGTATATTAATTATAATATTATAATATTTATATCAATATAATTAATACTATAATATTATTATTGTTATTAATAATTTATCATATATTATAATATATAGAAGTTTAATTATTTAAAATATGATAAATTTTTATAATATATAATTATTTTTAAAATATCATAAATTTTTTATATATAATTATTTTAAATTATTTTATATTTCGAACAATAACAAACCGAATACGAACGAACACATTACTGTTCGTGTTTGGTTTGTTTAACAAACCGAACGAAAAAAATTCTTCGTGTTCGTCTCGTTTGCTTATCGAACGAATTGAACACGAACTTCTTGGTGAACCGAACACGAACTATTCGCGAACAACGAACTTTTTTGACAGCCCTAGTGGTCGGTGGTTAACTGTCCGAAAGTGCGGATGTCCGAACGTAATTTTTTTTTCTCTTTTAGTATATAACAGTCATTACAATTTGATTTCCAACTTAAGATTGATAGTATTGTGATTGTATTGATACTATTTATATTATAATAGTATCAATATTACCATAGCATGCTATCAATTTAGATTCAACTCATATGAATGAGACCTGGGTGTTTTGGGTGGGTGGCCTTACGGGCTCACCATGAGCCCGCACAAAATGGGCGGGCTTGGCTATAGAATTTTTGCAGCTCTGACCTGCTTTGACTTTATCAAAGCCCGACACAATCAAACTCAACCCGCCCTCCTTAAACTCGGCCCGAACAAAAAAAATAATCAGAATTTATTATGAAATATTTTTTGAATAATGCTAATTTTTTATGTAATGCTAAATATTTGAGTGTTATGTATATGAAAAATGAAGTTTAGGTGTTAGATATGTAAATCTATAAGAATTATGTGGTATGTTTGAATTTGTTTAAAAATTTAATGCATGTTATGGTAAATCTTTTAGGCTTTTAGGCATATGACTCTACCATGTAAAGTAAATGAAAAGTAGAATATATAAAAATATGGCACACATAATTTAAAATATGCAAATTCAATTAGAGAGAGAGAGAGAAATTAGAAATAATAATAATAATAATTGCACTTTTTTTTTTCAAAAAAGAAATCGAAATTTGAGTCCAAGGGCACCCAAATTTCGATTTCCCTTATGTGCCTATTCGAGCCTTCCGCGCCACGGTGAGGGCTCGAACCCGTGACCTAGGGGGGACTTACAGTGACCCCGCCCAAACCACTGGGCCACGGTGGCGGCACATAATAATTGCACATCAACATCATGTTTTTTAAGATTATCCATGATATGATGTTATGGCAAAAGGTTAATTTGGGAGATTATGAAATCATTTGAAATCAAAATGTGTCAAATTTGATTTATTTTAAATTTAGTCCTATGGTCCCATGTCTGAAGACATATTACATCAGGACTATGCATGTAGAGTTACATGCAGAGTCCAATCGCTGGAGCCACGTAGAATATCAGCCCTACTAAGAAAAAGATGGAAATTTATACATGTGAACTCGGTCTGATCGAAACCCAACCAATATTCTCGGTTGCGCATAACATATGGTATTCTTGTAACACAGCGGATAACACCTGAATAATGCACAATAACACATCAATACTACCACAATAATACTTGAATGACGTGAAATAACACGGATGAATATTCTCAGTATTATAATAACACAATAACACATTAATATCACCACAATAACACATGAATAATGTGGAATAACACGAGATAATATCCTAGTAACACTGTGCAATAACACGGGAGAATATTACCCAGCACCACAGAGGAATATTCCTGTAAACGAGAATATTCTCTCGTGTTATTATGCGTTATTAAAGTGTTATTGTGTACTA
This sequence comes from Papilionanthe hookeriana x Papilionanthe teres, assembly GCA_022702705.1. Classification (NCBI taxonomy): domain Eukaryota; kingdom Viridiplantae; phylum Streptophyta; class Magnoliopsida; order Asparagales; family Orchidaceae; genus Papilionanthe; species Papilionanthe hookeriana x Papilionanthe teres. The sequence continues at coordinate 16,233,193 of CM040436.1, forward strand.
TTGATTTGTTATTGAGTTATTATAACACCGGAAAAATCCTCCCGTGTTATTCTACATTATCGAGAATATTCTCTCGTGTTATTTCACGTTATTCAAGTGTTATTATGGTGGTATTAATGTGTTATTATGCGTTATTCAAGTTTTATTCTGCGATGTTACGGGAATATTCTCGGTGTTACGCGCGACCGGGAATTTTGGTCGGGATTCGGTCAGGTCGAGTTCGTGTGTATAATTTTTCGACTTTTTCTTAGTGGAGCCATGATTCCACGTGGCTGCTATCAATTGGACTCAGCACGTAGTTCTGATGTAATATTTCTTCCCCATGTCTTTATGAAAATAAATCCCGAATAATTTTTTTAGAGATCTAACCAACTTGGCTTTAACAAATTCACTATCATCAATGTCTAAAAATTCACCATATCAAAATGATTTCATAACAAAACAGACCACCAAAAACTTGTTATTAACAAATCAACCATTCCCTTTCATCCATTTCTCAAATTCTCGCTCCAATATCAAAATTTATGATAAAACCCTAACTCATATTTTTAATTTGGAGTTTTCACCTACATAACAATCAAAACATATGTATTTACATATCCAACATTTAAGATTTACTATTCACTAAACTATCGTCCTAAACCTAATTTCCCAAGCTCTATACCACTCCGTGTCTCCCTTTTGTCTTCTACACGCATCTATCGTTTTGACCTTCTCCTTAGTCCGGAACTTGGTCCCGCCAAAATTGAAATATACGATCGACAAGTTCTTCTCACAAAGCCTTTATCTCATACAAGCTTTTTTATCTACTAAATAAATGCAAATATACAGTATTGCAAGTTTTCATGGTAAAACAAATGCTCATATTTTCCATTTTTATCAAATTCTCAATAGTTCGATCTTGGCACACATAAACACAGGTCTATTTTGGGTAACTGTGATGTTCATTGAAAAATAATCTGATGTTCAAAAAATCACGGTTGCTATTACACTTATTATTATTTTTTTTGAAAAAGTCGAGCCATAGTTAGAAAGTTAGATCGCGTGATCAAAGCAGGTGAGAAAATGTAGATTTCAGCTGCAGTTCTTTGAAAAAGATGTCAAAACACAAATAACAAAACAGATAAAACTGCAGTGACGCCACCGCACCGCCGCCTGAAATGGACTTTCGTAATTAAAAAAAAAAATCAACCAGAGAGTTGATTGGTAAATATCAATGTTTCGGATGGCGTCTATCTAATAAACCCTAATTTTAATACGTTGATCCACAGATCTCTTTTCCCTTTAAAAACATGGACGGAATCCGAACGCAAAATCTTCCCAAAATCCCATATTTCCCGAAAACCCTGCAATCTTCCCCCAAATCCATCGGCGAAACCCTAAAGAATCTTCTCTCCCAGCTTGATCGGTGCTCCTCTTACCCCTCCTATCTTCTCCAACTCCATGCCAGAATCCTCAAATCCAACTTCTCCCACAACCCCTTCCTCCTCACTCGCCTCGCTCTCACCCACCTCTTCTTCCAAAACCTCGCCCTCGCTCGCAGAGTTCTCTTCGATTTCCCCAAGAAAGCTCCACTTTTCTTATGGAACGAAACAATCAAAGCGTTTTCGAGAAGCGGTTTCTTTCGGGAATCCATTGATTTGTACTGTTCGATGGTCTCGAGAGGCGTTCGGCCGAATGAGTTCACGTTCACGTTTGTTCTGCCTGCGTGTGCTGGGTTGAGGAGCATTGATGAAGGCCGCAGAGTTCATGAGGAAGTTGAGAGGATGGGAATGGAGTCTAATTTGTTCGTGGGGACGGCGATCATTGATATGTATGGCAAGTGCGGGCAGATTCTGCCCGCGCGGGAGGTGTTTGATAGAATGCCGCAGAGAAGCACTGCGATTTTTAATGCTATGATTGCTGGGTGAGATGAATTTAAACTCCATATTGCGCAGAATGCTTGTTTCTTCTCTCACTATATATATATATATATATATATATATATATATATATATATATATATATATATATATATATATTGAAATTTTACATATTTAATGCTTAAACTTCGTAAATCACATGTATAAACACTCAAATCATCAAAATAAAATAAAAAATAGCACAAATCTTTGCACTTTTTGTATCGGGCCACTTGATCCAAATCAAACTTTTTTAAGTCAGCCCCTTCTGGCGAATGTTCAATGAGCATCTCATCTTTAGGTCTGATTAGGATGGTTGTAACTTTTTAAAAAGATGATTGGAAAGCTTTGGTGAAGAAAACAACTTATTAGAAAGTTGTGGTGAGAATTATAAATATATATTTTTTCCAAAAATTTGTATAGTAGTTTGCTTGCAGCCACCACACTTTAGCGAGTTAGGTTGAAAAAAACAACTTTCCACGTAATAAATTTAAGTAAAGCTGCATAAAATAGTTCCCCAAATAGAACTATGGTGGCGGTCTGAAACACAACGCAAGCAGACAGCTGTCCTAAATAGACTCTTAGTCAGCTATTTTATGATCTTAGTCAGCCTCCTCTTTATGCTCCTGGTCAACATCTTCCTGATCTTAGTTGGTCTTGCTCTTGGTTCTATTCTGTCTTTTCGTGATCTTAGTTGGCCTCTTCGCCTAATCATATCATTCATTGCTGATCCAAGATGACTCGAGTCGTTCTCTATCCTATCCTGATTGACCTCTTTTGTTGACCATTTAACGAGATTCGTTAACAGAGTTAATGATGTGCTAGATGATGTAATCAATATAAGTTTATCTTTTAAATATGTAAATCCTATTGTTTGGAGTGCTATGCATCTAAATCCTGCTTAATTATATCCTAGATGTATACTTCTATTCTTAAGATTCCTTGTGTTAGGATTTAATGAAGCACCTTTATCTCATGTTTCATTTTCTGATGTGCAATGCATGTAAACACACTTGAATTGTGCGCAACGTATGTAAATCTTCCTTTTTTGTGCAATTTTATTATCATTATAGGTATGTGTTATGTGGTAAATACGAGCAAGCTATGTCGACGTTCGAACAAATGAGAAAATCAGATGCACAATATGATGCAGTGACTATGGTGAGTGTCCTCCAAGCTTGTTCCTCGATAGGAGCCCTGCAACAAGGAAGATGGATACATGAAAATTTGATTAAAAATCATCTGGAGATCAACTCGCATTTAGGTGCCGCCCTTATAACTATGTATGCGCGATCCGGCAGCATAAAAGAATCGAAAATGGTGTTCGACGGACTGCGCAAGAGAGATCTGGTATGTTGGACTGCCATCATTTGTGCCTATGGAATGCATGGGCTTGCAGAAGATGCAGAGATGCTGTTTAATCAGATGGTGGAAGCTGGTGTTGAGCCAGATAGTATCAGTTTTGTGGGCATTTTGTCTGGTTTCAGCCATAAGGGGATGGTTGATGAGGGCAAGAAATACTTCAAGAAGATGACTGAAGACTATTGTATTGTGCCTACATTAGAGCTTTGTGGTTGTATGGTTGATTTGCTTGGAAGAGCAGGTAGACTGGAAGAGGCCGAGAGGTTTGTCAAGACGATGAGTGTGAAACCCGATGCCGGCGTCTGGGGTGGATTGTTGAATGCGTGCAAGATCTACGGCAACGTCGACATGGGCGAGCGAGTCACGGATGAAATATTGAAGCTGGATCCCGGTAATGCTGGTTGGTACGTTCTCATGTCCAACATCTATGCGGCCGCGAGGCATTGGAATGGTGTTGCGAAGATGCGGCGCTTGATGAGGGAGAGGAAGGTTTCGAAGCATCCAGGGTGGAGTTCCATGGAGGTTGGAGGTGTAATCCATTACTTCGCCTCGTTCGATAAACAACATCCTATGATGGAGCGAATATACAAGTTTTTGAAGGACTTGGAGGAGAAGATGCGAGAGGAGGGTTATGTTGCGGAAACCAAATGTGTGTTGGTGAACTTGAATGAGGAAGAGAAGGAAGAGATGCTTTGTGGGCATAGTGAAAGATTGGCGATTGCTTTTGGAATTTTGAGCACGAAGGACGGGGAGGTGTTGAGGGTGATGAAGAACTTGAGAGTGTGTGTTGATTGTCATACTGCAACCAAGTTCATGTCGAAGATTACGAAGAGGAAGATCATAGTTCGAGATGCAAAAAGGTTCCATCATTTTGAAAATGGGGCGTGCTCTTGCGGCGATTATTGGTGACTCTTATGATCGATCCTTGTATATAATGTTTGTAATTTGATGTATTTTATATCCATTATTTCTCTATGATGTTGGCCTAGAGGTCCAAGCAGAGATATCAAATTTTGATTGTTAATCCATATGGTATATCAAATATTTATTTTCTCTGCATTCCTTGAAACTGCGCTTAAATATTGTTTGAAGTTAAAAATATATTTTCCCTTTTTTTTCTGAATAAGACCGTGACAATAACGAAAGCAAGATAGATCCAATAATAAAAAAAAAAAAAACATTTGAACGAGTTTTAGCGAGCTTAGGCTTGGCTCGTGTTCGGTTCGTTCAAAATTGCTCAATTTTGAAATCAACTCGTGGTGGAAATTAGCTCGTGAATATTGTGATCGTGTTTAGCTTGATTTATCTCTTTAAAATTAATTGAAAAAAAAAAAGCAAAGCCTTGGATTCAACGTTAAATCAAATCGATATAAAATAATAATAATAATAATAATAAAAACATAATCATGCTACCACACAAAAAATTATAATTTATACTTAGATATAAATATATATAATATATTATTATATAGATAATTATATATTTTTTTATTTCAAGCTAAAACGAGCTGCACATGAGCAAACAAAGAACTATTTATGTTCGGCTTGTTTATAATTCAAAAATTATTCGTTTTCGACTCGTTTACTTCATGAACGAGCGAAAAACAAGATAGTTAACGAGTCGAACATGAGCCGTTTGCGAACAACGAGCTTTTTTGACAATCATACGCACAATTCTTATGTACTCCATATCTAACATCCTAGACATCCACTCAACCTTTTTCGAAGTCAAATACGCAAGCATGTTGACGATACCCAGATGGTATAAGTGTAAATATCAAATTTAAGGTGCTAGATATGCAAAACCATAAGTATCAGAGATCACAGTAATAAATTTTATAATCAAAAATTTATTTTCTCACGAGATATTGTTTTAAAAATAATAAAAAAATAAACTTACACGTACCACAATTACATACATAACACCTAAAGTTAAATATTTATATTTATAACACTTTGATGCTATAAATTCAAGCATAAAAAATTATCTCATCTTTTTATATGATGTTTAAAATTTGAGAGTTGTAAATTTAAATAAAAAAATTAAATTGTTAGATAATAAATATATAAGAATTGTGTGGTATAAGGGTGCAAACACAGGCAAGCCTAGATTCAGCTTGTATTCGACTCGATTAAAAATACAACTGTTCGTGTTTGTCTCATTTATAATTCAAACACAAAAAAAAATGTTCGTGTTCAACTCGTTTGCTTAGCTAGCCGAATACTAGCTGTTTGCGAAAAAAACCATTTTGACAACTCTAATCATGCATGCATCTGCCATGGCCGTGAACTACCCGAGCTTGAGCGAGTCCAAACTCGACTTGTTAAAAAATATCATTGTTCATGTTTGACTCGTTCATATATTGAGCTCAAAAAATTCATTTGTTTTCAGCTCACTTACGTATCGAGCCGAACACGAGCTATTCATGAGCAATAAATTATTTTAACAATCGTAATCACACAACCGTAGAATATTAAGTGTAACACTAGATTTAAATCTCGTTATTTATTTTAAAATATTCATTTAAATTATTTAAAAATAATACTCATTATATTATATATATATATATATATATATATATATATATATAATTATTTTGAGCCAAAATGAGGTGAACACAAACAAATATATCGAGCGCAAAAAAATTATTCGCCTTATTTGTTTAGCGAACAAATCAAACACGAGCATCTTAACGAATTGAACACGAGCTGTTTTGACAAGCCCTAGTGTGGTATGCATGTAAATGTCAGCTGAAAAAAATTGTAGCAGTGACTGCTGTCTATAATGGGCAAAGAGATGACTAGATCCATATTACAATTAAGTGCCAATAAATTTCGGCTTTGCAAATTCATATTTTCTATTGACAAAAATAGTTCTTTTAAATATCCATTAAATAAATTCCAAATCCGTAAATCGCTGTTACAAGTTATATATAGATTCATCAACTGGTTAGTAAAAATCTCACCTGCTCAGCAAAATAAGCTTTAGTCGAAGCAGACATATCAATGTCATCATGAAACCTGTACTGTTTCGGCAAAAGCTTATTTATCCCTGGATATATGATGATAAGAACCAAAGTTATGGTTAGTGAAATGTAAAAGGGGGGAGAAATTTACATACATACCACGCAATTCTTATGTATTTACATATCAAACACTTTTCACGTTATATATCACTTTCAAAAAGTTAAAAGATAGTGATATATATATTTTTTATGTGACATTAAGGATTTGAAGTGTTATGGATGTAAATATGAAAGTTTAGGTGTTAGATATGCAAATACATAAGAATTGTGTGGTATAAATGCAAATGCCCCCCTCAAAAAATATTTAGTAATTTGTTTAGTGAGAGAGTTGGATACCTGCTGACTCATGAGGATTTCAATAGCAATGTTAGTATCTCCATCAGCAGCTGCGAGAGCAACTTCAGCAAGAGTCTGCCCCAAAAATTAAGGACAACATGGATTAGATTGGGAAGTTTATAGGGTTTACTAACATGTCACTGAAACATAAAAGAGTTCACAAGAAACTAACTAAAACAATGAGGAAGAGACTTCTACTCTATTATTTATGAAGAAATCTGAATAGGAAAAAGATAGGATTGCTATGAACAATGCTCTTACACTATGAGTACATTTAAGGTGGCAGCAGTTATTTGTAAAAGCAACTGTAGAGATATAGGAACTTTTTTTTAAAGATATTATGAACACAATAACTTTTTTTTTCAATTTAAAGAAAATCTGGTTAGTGTAGCTCCAGTGGTGGAGAAGATTAAAGAGAGTCTTCTTAGATGATTTGGTCACATTAAATGTCGATTACTTGATGATCCTGTTAAGAGAGTACATGTTTTAGACTCGACTTATGTTGAGAAAGGCAAAGGTAGACTAAAAAAGACTTGGGCATATTGTATAAAAAATGATATTAATATGTCAGAATTAAATAAAAATATGACACTCAATAAGATGCAATAGAGAAAGAGATTCATGTAGCCGACTCCACTTAGTGCGATAAAGGCTTGTTGTCGTTGTTGTTATTGTTGTTGTTGTTAAGAAAATCTGGTGGTGGCTGTCTTACATTGCCCACACAGAGTGCTTCTAGTAATAAACGCTATTTCCCACCACAAAAATATTTGAAAAACAACAAAAAAAGCAGTAGCAAATTTAAAGCTTTTTAATTTTCTTACCAAACTGAATATCCAGCAACCTAAAGAGTTAATCAATATTATGAAAAATTCTACTCCATAAATACGTCTTAAACTTACAATAGAAATCCCATGATTCTTATGTTCAAAACTAGTGCATAAATAAGGCCCCCACTTTTTGGGTGTGCCGTATAAATTGTGAACACTCTTACAACATATCTTCATTTTAAATTTGGATTTACGTTAAAGTGTAGCATTACTCATGTAATATTTCTTTCAAAAATTACACCAAGGTCTTTGTTTATCAATGACTAACCAAAACCACATTAAAGACTACTTAACCCGAAAATTATCAGCACAACCGCAATGAAAGACGGTTGGCTTTGATGAGCTTTGGTAAATAGAATCAATGACCTATTATAAGAAAACAGAAATACAGTGCACAAATAAACTTCTCTGCACAATACCTTTTCAAAACCCATTCCCACAAGTTTCTTTAGTTTTTCTTCAAAGCTATCTAAAATCTGCTTCAAATATAAGAGAAAGGATCATTCGGATTTAAGAAATACAAAACAAAATTAAATAAACTAGGCATAGAGTTTTACCTGATTATGTGTGGCTAGTTCAGTGGCTCCGTCTGTTAGAACATTAAAAAGCCTGAAGTAATAAGGAAAAAAATAATTAAGGCATACATTCAAACTCTACAAACCTTAATAAAACCTAACACTAAGGCTTCCAAAAGAATATATCAAATAGCAGGTAGAAGGATATTATATAAAGCAGCTATGTTCCAGACCAGTTACGAAAATCCAGAAAACAAACCTGTGATGCATCTAATAAAAAAAGCAGCAGTCCCATATTACATCCATAATTTTATAATTTAATGGCAGAGAGTAGCTGGTATTTAAGGTGAATATAATGTAATGATTTGGGAACCCACATGTAGGAGATTCCAATGTCACTGTTTCACTGGAACGTCCAGATAGAAGTTGAAAGTGAGATGGTTCATACTGTGCATCATTTTTGAAAGGCGAAGCTGACCGATCCCTCAACTTTTGATTAGCTAACAATCCCTCAACTTTTGATTAGCTAGTCCCTCAAGTTTATAAATATATCTCAATAAGATCATTACATGAAGTAAATTAAGGTAAGAACTGCGTAAATCCACGGAACGAACAGGTGATATATTAACAACATAAGATTTCAATAAATGAAGATTAAGGTGAATCATGAAATCATGCTTCTAAGTTATGATTTGAAATAAAACCCTTGAATTGTAAATTGAACTGATTTTCCATTCAAGCTCAATCAATTCTAGTGGTTTCCGTTTTGTTGTTGAGCTTAGAGGTGATACAAATACCTGAAACTCAAAACTAGCTCAGTTTTAATAAAATCAAAATTGACATGAACAAGTTCAAGTTGAGATTTGAGCTAGAGTCATGGCTCAAAATCTATTTCTAATCAATTTCTACTCAACAATGGCTTATTCAAGCTTCAATTCGGCTTGAAATTATTTATTTTCATGGAATATATAATTTTAGTAGTAGTAGATATAGTGGCAGGGTCATAACAATGGGTGAATATTTTAGATATATCGGGTCTATTGTTCAAATTGATGGTGATATAGATGAGGATGTTATTAGTAGAATTAAATTGGTAGGTTGAAATAGAGGAATACATTGGGCCTATTGTGTGACAGAAAAGTACCGCTTAGACTTAAAAGGTAAATTTTATAAGATGGTGGTGGACCTGCAATGCTTTATGCGCAAAATGTTGGCTGATAAAAAAGAAGCATAAAATTAAGTGTTGTTGAGATGAGAATACTCAAATGGATGAGTGGCTTTACGCTTACAGACAAAATGAGAAATGAGTATATCCATGAAAGCGTTGGAGTAGCTCCAATGGCAGACAAGATAAGAGAGTCGCCTCATATGGTTTGGTCACATTAAACGTCGACCATATGATTACCCAATTAGGAGAGTAGATATTTTGGATTTTACTTTCAGAAAGTTAGAGGTAGACCTAAAAACCATAGGGCATGTTGTATAAAAAATAAGTTTAATTTATCAGAATTAAATGAACATATGACACTCAAAAGACCATAATGGAGGAAAATGATTCATGTAGCTAACCCCACTTAGTGGGTTAAAGGTTTGTTATTGTTTATAGTTGATATAACATAAAGTAATTGTTGATTCATTTTGTTGGTGTATTATAGCTCGTGGAAAAGGCCCCAAGTTCAATCCCTCCCTCCAAAATTATATTTATTAAATTTTGAGGCAACTCGAAATAAATTTGGAGCCTATGAGACATTTTGAATCAAACTGGCTGAACTTGAAATCAATTTGATTTTTCATTTGAGTAAAAATCAATCGAACTTGACTCATTATCAACCTTAGTTGAGCTTGAAATATGGCAATGTGGGAGCACATAAGGGAATCAGGGAATCAAATACTCTTAAATGATGACACGATTATAAAGTTGAAACATTAGAACCAACCACTACCTTGCATCTGATAGCTGTGTTCCATTAGCATTTCTTGATGTTTCCAAATGGTTATTTGTGTCAAAATTTTCCAAAAGTCCAGCCTGCAAACTTAAATCAGAATCCATTCCAGGTGTTGGCTGGTTTCTTGCAGAACCAAGTGTCCTAGCCCTTCCAGGAAATCTTGAGTCTTGATCTGGCTGCCAAACATTAGATTAGAGTATTCACATGCCTGACCATGAGGGAAAAAAATTGACTCATGTTGAACAAATAGAAGAGATCATGAAGTCATCTAATCTGAAAGTAAGTAACACCACAATGAGCATGGTAAAATCGAAGAAAAAACAGTTCAGGCAACTCGATTGATTCATTCTAAATTTACGATGTACTGTACAATCAATAGTCAAACCTTTAATCCATACCCCAAAACAACAATGTCAATCAAAACTATCAGATAAAACAAGCAACAAGAAGAAATACATTTCCTGCCATGCAAACCTAGTTGGAAATATACCAAGGAACCAAGAAATCAGATAAAGTTTCTAAAAATGAAATTTGCAGTCTCTATTGATGCATGAAGGAATTAATAAATTTCTCACAACATCATCCCAAATCCAACAATTTGGGGTCAGCTTTATGAATCCTCATCATCAATTTGTTCCTACAGAAAGCCACGTGATATTGTAAACCCATAATACACAACTCTTTTTGCACAACTTTTGTCAATGGAAGAATTGGTTCACCCTTTTCAGTTTTATGAATCCTCCTCATCTATTTGTTCCTACAGAAAACCACATGAAATTATAAACCTCTAATGCACAACTCTTTGCACAGATTCTGTCAATGGAAGCATTGGTTTACCCGTTTCTTCTTGCACTCTTCAACATTAATTTAATTTAACCATCTTATTAGCATGTCTTCTATTATTTGTAGTCAATGTTCAAACAAATTAAATTTGATTTTCATTCTTATGTTTTTAGTGGATGTTATACCCACCCATCATTCTAATATAATTATTTACCTTCTTAAGTTGACCCACATCCATCATTATATTCATTTTTACTATGCACAACTTTGTTACAATTGACTTGTTTATCACCCATTAAAGGCTACTTACGATCCAATCAAGATATGATTCAAGCATGGCTCTAGATCAACCCTTTCAATCCATCATAGATCTTCTAAAAATATTATCATTTAAGCAAATTTTCTGGCATTCTTAAATCTAAATACATACATATATAAATATATAATTTCATTAAAACACAAATATAAATAAGAATATATATACATAAATTTGATCTTAAGCTCACTTGATGCGATTCACGCCTCAATTCAATTCATTTGATCAAAAGATAATCTTGACTTGTTACTTTGCTCATTAATTTTGATTGGAGCTCTAGCAGGCAGGAGAATTATTTGATTTTCAAGTGATCGTTTAGTCAAATTCACAGACTTGATGCTGAGCATTTAGATCTTGTTAACATAGTATCCAATTAAACTAGTCTAAGTCTAGATTATACTCTCTTATTATTTTGACCACCTAAATTTAATAGTTATATGCTCTTTCTTCATATACAGATCTAAGATATTTAAACTACCAACATTAAGCATCACATTATATTCTAGTACTATTATGTCATACTTCTTAAAATAACCCTGAATAAAATTGCATTCTTTTATCATAAATTTTGCATGTAGCTAACATAAAATTACTTTTCATGCATGATGATGAAGATATAATGTCATTAGCCCTCATTAACATTTAGGCTAAAATTGGACGTCAGGTATGCATGCAACTTACATTTGAGCCCTCCTTTATGTAACACCCCAAATTAATCAAGAGGGGAGAGGGAATTTCGTAAATGTATGAAGGAAAGAAAAAGTGGGCCAAAAAAGGAGAAAGCAAGTGCAGGAAATGAAGATCTACCCATAGTTATAATAACATATGGTGAAGTTATGAAGAGGCAAATATCTCTTTCTTGTATATCTATGAAATCTTATTTAATTTTGACCCTTCATAAAATTTTGTCTCTATATTCCTATGTTTTTTAATTTTTTTCATGATGTAAAGCCTATATATGGTGAAGGAACTCTAGGATGTAACGCATTACTTTTGAAATATAATTTTGAATTACTCTCTAGTTCACCAAACTTAGTTTAATGTCAATTTTGCTTTCTCTTCCTTTGCTGAGCTTAAGAGTGATACTCATCCATTAGTAAGGGTGAGATGATTATATAGTTACTTTCTTACTAATTCTTTTGTGTTGCTTAAGGTATTCTTCCTTAATTCTTCAAAACTAAAGCAACATTTCATAAATTGGTATCAGAGATTTGGTTGGTGATTATGCAAGTGAAGATCAAATGGTGCAAAGTTTCCTACAACATTGATCTTTGTAAAAGCATTACATGTTCTAAAGGTTCCATCACTTTCATTTGCTAAAATTAGTATTGATGCATGCCAGAAAATTCGCGGCGGTAGAGTAATAAATTATCGTCTTAGCTTTGCACGAGAATTCACCACACTCAGATAAAAGAAAACAATCAGTACCGAGGTATAGTCAGTTGTAAATATCCGCTATAAGTTGTTGATTACAGAGACCCCTTGTCTTACAGGCGAAAAATTGTTACAAAGTTTTCTGAATTACAACGTCGACGTGCGAATGAACTTGTTAGAAGAAGTGGGCGGCAGCCGGTGACGATTGGTGGAGGCCAGCAGGTGTGGTCAGCAGTGGTCAACGTTATCGGCGATGATCAATTCGGTTAGCGGTGAACAATGGTGGTCGACGACGATTGAAGGTGGTAGGAGTAGTGTTGAGCTCCAACTCCTTCTCAAAACTTCAAGTTCTTTCTCAAGCCTCGAGCTCTTCTCCCCCTCATGAGAGGGGTGAGACTCTATTTATAGTATTATGGGTGTAATTAATACAACAACACGAACTACTTTGATCGGACGGTCCGAAGAGCTTCCTTCGATCAGAGTGCGTTTGATGGACTTTTGAGTGACTTAACGATGTCATAATTGATCAATATTGGGCTCGTTGGATTCATATTATCGAGACACTCAGTTCGACTATATGCTTGTTAGGTTCGATATTTAGTTGACTTTCTAAATATGTCCGAAAATCTTTCAAGGGTGGCTTTAATGACCTGATCTGAGCTTGAATTGACTCGGGTTAGACTAATTTTGATATCATTGAGTCCGTCTCATCGAGCCACTAGTTTAACTATAAGTTTGCTGAAAATAGAGCTCTAGTTGACTTTTTATTAAGATTTGAATATTTCTTACTCAAGAGATTATCTCGAGATCCATGTTATTCCTTGAGATTCGTGTCGGATGATGAGAATTTGTAGATGACGTATCAAGTATAGAAATATTTTAATGACTATTATCATTATTGTTCATAGTGCTTTAGGCCATAACCAATTTTTTTTCACTTGACATTAAAAGTGGAAGTGAGAGAAAAATTTCAAAGATAATCCAAAATTTTAATCAAATAAGAGAAAAATTAACTCTAGTGACAAAAAGTCACAAACAATTGAAAATTCGTTAAAATAATTTAAAATTACATTTTCAATCTTCTGAGAACTGTTTATATTAAAACTACACATTACTTGAAGAAAATTCTAAAAACACTTTTCAAGTTATCCCCACTGCTATTTTAAAATCCTTTAAATCCTTTGCCATCTCTCCTTCAAAGTCTTATTGCTAATACAAAGATCATTGACATTTGAAAAGATTTCCATGTTAGTTACCTTGTACTGGACAACATTATTTCATGTAGATTAAAACTTTCAACCATAAGTATATCCTACAATTTTTTAAAGCTTTAGAGAAGAACTATTTTATGAGGAGGAAATGATGCAGCTCAAGAATGTTAAAAAAAATGTTGAAGATTGGAAAGCATTAGATCGTCAAAATTTATTATGTCCTCCACAAATATTACATAAAACGTTCTAGTCATAAAAGCATAATTTGCATGAATTTAATAAAAAAAACTTGACTGTCGTAAGCTTATTCTCTTAATTTGCAAAGTATTTTATAAAGAAAATACTTTGAGCCAATAATAAATTCTGGCTTTTATCACCACCCATGGATGCAATTCCAATGAAAATTACTTCAATTCCACACACAACGACATGGATGCCATGTCCTTCACACTTATCAACTTTCGACCAAATTTGGCATTACAAGCGCATGCAAGTTATATTTGAGCTCTCTTAATGTAACTACCTAAATTAATTAAAAGATGAGAGGAAATTTCATTCATGCAATGAGGAGATACAAGTGGGCCAATGAAGGAGAATGAGAGTGAAAGTGATGAAAATCTACCCTCATTATTACAAGATATGATGAAATGAAGAGATAAATATTTGTAACTTATATATTTATGTAATTTGATTAATTTTAACTCCATGTATTTTATGTTTCATTGTATTCTGATATCTTTTAATTTTCTTCATAGTGCAAAGCCCATATATAACAATGGAATTTTAGGATGTAGTACATGGGTTTTGAAATACAATGTAAGATTACTCACTTATTCTCCAAATTTAACCTTTTGGCAAATTTAATATAGCTTCCTTTGGTGAGGTTGAGAATGATACATTGATACTCATCCTTTGTTGAGAGTGAGATGGTTATCCAGTTACTATCTAACAAATTTTGTGTGTTTCATGAAGATCTTTTTCCACAACTCTTCAAAGCTAAAGCTTAATAATTGATGCTTCACCTTTGAAGAATTGTGGGAAAAATTATTTTACCTATACTATTTTTACATAGTAATTATGAAAGAGGCCATCCATTTAGACAAATTAATGATTTTAAATCTTCACCAACTTCCTTTATTTTGTCATTATTGTGTTGCATCATTGAGAGGAGGAAAAAGCGAGACAAGATTCAAGAGAGAGATAGACAGTGCTCACGCAAGAGAGAGAGAGAGAGAGAGAGAGAGAGGCAACTGCTTACAAATCTCAATTTTCAAAATTCATTCAAACCTTAGGATTTTATCAAAAGCAAAAAATTGGGACTAATTAAAATACGTTAAATAATTAAAAAAAAAATCTTATCTCGTGCACAACTTCAATTGCGGTCAATAGTAAAGCAAATGAATAATTGATCAAAATGCTGACGACAAAAAGACATCCCAATCCAATGGCCGTCATCATAGATCTGATGACTGGGGAAGAGGAATCACGTGAATTGGTTTGAGCTTCTGATATGAAGTGCAGAATGCTGCCAGTAATGTGAAGCAAGCGAAGTGAAAAGAAAATAAAGGAAACAGAAAAAAAAATTAGTAGGAAGCTTGACAGTTCACCGCTAAAGCCAAATTTCTACTGGTTCGAGGAGATTTTAATCCCAGCCGGCTTTAGATGAAGAAATGTGTGTGCGTGTGATTTGAACCTTAAAATTAATATTATTTTGGAGCAAGCATCTAACAGTGAGACATGTGCATTCACATCCCTAATAACTTCAGATTAATTACACAATGATATAATTTTTTTGACATAATTAAAGGAAAATTAACTGCTACGTACTTCGTATCAACAAGCGTACCAACAAAAAAATAAAATAAATAAATTAGATTGTTATCCAGATTACCAGTTATTAAATTGAATTGACCGCAACATATTACCTGATTGGTAGTTGTTCCCCTTTGCGGCATCCATGAAGTAATATTTCTCCACAAGTTCTCTGAAACTAGGCTACTGCATCAAGAAAGAAGTGGCATGTTAGTACCCCAAATCTAAGGGCTTGTTTGGGATCAATTTCATTTTTTATTTTTGTTCTCATCTTTTGTTTTACTTTTAAAAATACATTTGTTTAGTGTGTTTTTTATATGGTTTAATTTTTTATTTCTACAAATAAATTAACATGTACTTTAGATGTTTTTGAGTATTTTAAAAAATAACAATATTTTAAACTACATGCCAAAATGATTTGTTTCAAATCAAAATATAAATAAAACAAAATAAAAATAAAAAATAAAAACATAAAACAAAAGTTATCCCGGCCTCTTAGATTAAGAACAAAATTGAAAGATGGCAATTACCTTGGAGCAGTGCTTGAATTTAAATGTGTTGGCAGGTTACCATATGTAGCCCCTCCACTACACAGAATAAATCCAGGACGCCTGACACATGCTGACTAAAACAAAACATGGAAACATTGTAAGATAAGTAACTTGGCAGAATAGCATGGCCAATATTTGATGTTCATTTCTAAAAGTAAAAATATATGTATGCTAAAAATGATCTTTACGAACTGCAACAGGTATACATTTAATTATGATTAAGGGTGTGTTTGGGGTTGCTGCTGCTTTTCCAAGAAGACTTTTGTAAAGCTACTTCCTAGAGAAGCAGCTTCAGGAGCTGTCAAAAAGCTACTGATGAAAAAGCAGGAGTCTGTTTGGGAGATATGTTGTGTTGTTGTTGTTTCGACGAGAAAGACTGTTTTGCCCTCATATATGTAATATATTCAGATAAGTGTAGTTTCAGAATAATTAGAACTAAATAATAGAAAGATCTACTAAAAAAACAACAACAGTACAGTACAAAATACAAATTAGAAAAAAAAAACAAACCTGTGCTAAAAAATCTCCCCCTCAAAATATTTCTCTAGACCGAAGAAGAGGCAAGAGCAAGCAAATCGACGAACTAAATATAGTGCATGCATATACAGAACAAGTCCATAAAAACTTCTTAATGAAACAGAAAACAATGCTCGCATATATTTCGTTTCATAACTTCTCCTAGTTGATCAGGATAATGATAGATGTTGCTAACTTATCTGTCATGTAAAATTTAAGTTTGCATTAAAACATATGTTATTTTATTGGTAAAAGTCTCTCAGATAAAAAAAAAATGAATCAATGCTCAAAATACTCCCGCTCAAAATGTTCTTCTAGACTGAAGAAGAGACAAGAGAAAACAAATCAACCAACTAACATCAGTGCATGCATATGTAGAACAAGCCCACAAAAATTCTTAAAAAAACAAAAAAAACAATGCTCACACATATTTCATTATATAACTTCTCCTAGTTGATCAGGATAAGTAAAGATATTGTTAACTTATCTGTCATGTACAAGTTTGCATCAAAGCATATGCAACTCCATTGGTAAAAATCTCTCAAATAAAAAAAAAATAATGTTCAAAATTCTCTCCCCGAAATGTTACTCTAAACTGAAGAAGAGGTAAAAATAAACAAATTGACCAACTAACATCAGTGCATGCATACACATAATAAGTCCACAAAATATTCTTAAATAAACAGAAGAACAATGCTCATATATATTTCATTTCATAATTTCTCCTGATTGGTCAAGATAAATATAAACGCTTTTAACTTATCTATAATGTAAATTTTAAGTTTGCATCAAAACATATGTTATTCCATAGGTAAAAATCTCTCAAATAAAAAATAAAACGAACTAGAGCTCAAAATTCTCCTCCAACAATGATCCTCTAGACGCATGCATAAACAAGAGCAAGCAAATTGACCATCTAAAATTAGTGCATGTATATACAGAACAAGTCTACAAAAAATACTTAAAGAAACAGAAGAACTATTCTCAAATATATTTCATTTCATAACTTCTCCTAGCTGATTAGGTTAAATATAGATGCTTTTAACGTATTTTTCATGTAATTATTTTATGGTAAAAATCTCTCTGATAAAAAAAAATGAATCAGTGCTCAACCCCCCCCCCCAAAAATGTTCCTCTAGACTGAAGAAGATGCAGGTGAAAACAAATCAACCAACTAACATCAGTGCACGCATATGTAGAACATACCCACAAAAATTCTTAAAGAAACAGAAAAATAATGCTCATATACATTTCTTTACATAACTTCTTCTGATTGATCAAGACGGCCATAGAAGCTGCTAAAAAAAAAATATGCAATTCAATAAAAAAATTGAACCAGACATATCAAAAACAGCTAAAAAGTGCTCATAAATCTATCATCTCATAACTTCTCATGATTGATCATTAGAGAAATAAATGTTGTTAACTTATCTATCATATAACCTTCAAGTTTGCATTAAAATAGATGCATGTTCAATTGTAAAAGTATTTGAAATAAAAGAAATTGGAACCAATGCTTAAATGTCTCCCCCCCAATAACAAGCAAATCGAACTACTAACATCAGAACATGTACATAAAAAAATCCAACAAAAATTCTCAAACAAACACAAAAATATTGCACCTAATCGAACATAGAAGCTATACATAGAAGTCGAACGAGGCAACAAAGAAGAGGGAAATCTAAACCGCAAAAAAGGCATAAAGAAAAAAAGTTTTCTGGAGGTCGACAGCTAGTTGACGACACCAACAATGTAAGGAGAAGGGCGCAACTGGGTTTCAGCCTAAAGGCACAGATAACAAACGAGGAGATAGGCGAGGGGGATATGCGAAAATATAGGACTGGGATTACGCGATTTGAGGGACAACGACGTCAAAACCAGTCGCAACGGAGCTCCCTCCGCGGAACACAGGTGCCCTCCTCCATTCCGGCATTCATCGATCCGCGACCAGCCGTCCGCAAAACACATAAGATAAGTTGGCTCCCAAAAGAGTCGTTTGCAGTTCCAAAAATGAGAAGTCGAAGAAACGGGCTCCCAAATGCAACCTAAGATAAATTATCAGAAATTAACCGACAGTCTATGATTGTTTCTCATGCAAAAGATCAAATAAATCACTTGTTTAGAGGTGCAGCAAAAATTTCATTTTCTACACAACTACAAATAATTTAGCAATATTAGTTTATTATAGAAAAATAAATAAATTTTTTTCTTAAGAATTTAAGTTTATTGATTTTAGTAGCGTCGGCCGAAAGAATTTTGAAAATATAAATTTTAAGATTTGAAAATAGATTTAGTGTATATGTAAATGATTTTTTTTTTAATTTTGAAAATAATATTTTAATTTTGAAAAATAATAGTGAGACCAAACGGGTCTCACATTTTTTATAGTTTGGATGGTAGTAGTAATACTGCAAATGTCTACTTATCCTGAGGGATAGGCATACCATTTGATAGTAGACTTAACCATCTAAACTGAAGAGTTTTGTGCATCTGTTCGATCTGCGAAACGTTTTTGTGAGGCCAACAGGTTCCCCTACCTAATATAAGGATTAGATAGAGTTTATTTACCTGGGTTATTGGTTCCCTATAAAGTGAGCCCTATAGTTAATTACATCTTAAATGACTGAAATCACCTAAGAAAACTCTCGATTAAGATCAGTGGTTCTGTCTTCAAGATTTTTAAAGTTTAGGTTTTCATGATTGGACATAGAAAAGTCAAATAGGAGTGGCTCAAGTAGGAACAATTATTTTAAGGAATCCAAAGAAGAGAAGAGTAGGGGATGTCACGGATACGAGGAAACCCCGATGACCTCCCAACTATCCTATTATTTGGCTTTATATCTTTGAAAAAATATTATTTAAAATTTAATCCTGAAATTTATTTTAGAATTTGGGTCTTACATTCGCACGATATCTAATCATGCAAATAGCCTAGAAGGACTTACACCGTACCGTACAGCAACCTCGGAATCATAAAAGCGTTAGGACTTGCATTGCACAACGAGATTGTGCAAAATCCTAAATGACAAGGTGAGGATTTACGTTGCGCTAAACAAACTACCTCGAAGTCCTAGGGGTCGTTATTTAAACTAAAGAAAGATTTAGTTGTCGTGGACCCGTTATGCTGTTTGTAGATCGTCATCCCTCGTCAGTTGCATTCTTCGTTATGCTGCCCACGAGGATCTGCTTCAGGCTCCGTGTTGTAGTAATTTTAGGTTGTGTGTCTTGTATGTGAATGTGCAATATTTTTAAATTTGTGATTCGTTACTGTGCATCTCCTAAACCAGACTATATCCTAAGGGTTTTGTAGTTATTCTAAACCAGACTATATCCTAAGGGTTTTATAGTTATTCTAAACCAGACTATATCCTAAGGGTTTGTATTTAATTTAAAATGTACAAAAAGCTAACTATGCTATAAATAAATGTAGTAAAGGAAGCAGTGTAAAGTGCGAAGAAATGAAATAAAAAAGGCAGTACGTAGAGGAGAGAGAAATAAAGTATATAACAACAGACGACAATGACATGTATAAGCAGGCTATGATGTAGGAATGTAAGTAAAAGAAATCAGTAACATGGAATGTAATAAAGTGCTATAAATGTACTATAACTTTGGATACCTGAATTTCTCATTATTGTTGCACCTGACAAGCAAAGGAGTTTAGTTGACAGGATAAACATATATTTATGTATAAAAGACTAAATGAAAAGGAAGCACGCAAGAAGCTTATGAAAAACTGAAAATGACTCGTTGAGACTCAAAATGAATCATAGGAAAATAGCACAAACAAATAAAACAAAAAATACAATGTCATATATAAAAGACCGGGGAAGATGATTTATATATGACATTGGGAATATCTCCAATTGCCTGGAGGATTTGAGTGTAAGGTTCAAACTCAAATCCCGGAGCATTGGGTATTCCTGTAGCTTGAGTCATGGCAGAAATTTCACAATCGATTCAATTAGGGAAGCGTGAACTACCTCTCCGTGCACCCTTATGTCTAGTGTCCTAGTTAATTTGTGAATTGGGATCAAGTGCCTAACTTCACTATTTGCGAATTATGTGAGTAGGCTCTCACCTAGGGTGTGCTCCTAAACTCAAAGAAACCTACACCATGAAATAGGTGGATGTGCTCTTACCTAAAGTGTGCTCCTAAAATCTATGAAAGCTACAATGTAGATTATATAGGGTGGTTCTCACCTAATGTGTGGCCCTAAAATCTAGGAAGACCTACACTGTGACTTATGCTTGAAGTGGTTTAAGGTATTCTAAACTTGATTAAGGATTTTTCCAATTACTCAAATGTTTCCTAAATGCTTCCCAATCAAATCAGAAATTCTCATTTCTGACTCAACCGTTAAAATAAAATAAAATAACATATAAATAAAATAAAGATGGTCGACCCACTTGAATAGAAAGATGGCAATTCAAAGAGCGAAACTACATGTGAGTCAGCGTAAAAGCATTTAAATTCTTCCAAAGTAAATAATAATCAAATTGACTCCTAAAACAATAGATAAAACAACACCAAGCAGGAAAAACAACACGTATATGAGCCCAAACAGTGAATAAATGTGTCCAAACTGTAAAAAAAACAGCATGTATATGAGCCCAAACATCGATTAGATGTGTCCAAACGGCAAAAACAGCATGTATAAGAGCCCAAACATCGAATAGATGTGTCCAAATAGCACAACAGCATGTATAAGAGTCCAAACATCGAATAGATGTGTCCAAATAGCAAAAAACAGCATGTGTATAAGCCCAAACATTGAATAGATGTGTCCAAATAGCAAAAACAGCATGTATAAGAGCCCAAACATCGAATAGATGTGTCCAAATAGCAAAAACAACATGTGTATGAGCCCAAACATATAGAATTAACTCCACTTTGATAAATATTTATGCACATACGTACAAAATCTGAAAGAAAATAAGCATGTAGGTGCATAACAATTTCATTGCACCTATTTATACGCTACAAATCTGAGAGCTCAAGCATATAAACCCTCCATAATATTGACACATATATTTCAATTCTTTCATATATGCCACACAAACCTTCCATGCGTTTATACCATCCAAACCTCTCATATTGCAAAAGAAATAATATCATTTCACGCATAGGGTAAGGTGGTATGTGTGTAAGCATTAAAGTTTGGGTGTTTCATATGTAAATGTATAGCAATCAAGCGGCATGCATATAAGTAAGAGTCTATGTATTGAATATATAGGTATAAGTGAGTGGCATGGTATACAAGCAAAACCATAGGAAAAGAATCGATTCCCCTTCAATACAAAGTTCCCCAACCTTTCAAAATTTTCACAATATGAGCACTACAAACCTTCAGGTTTCGCAAAATGATCATGTAAAGCTTTCAGGCATTATGAAAGAGGCATCCGAACTTTCCAAAATTTTCAAACAAGATGAAAAATTTCATATTTTATAAATGTAAAGCACCAAAATATTTGTAATCCTTTCACATTTTGCAAAAAAAAATCTAAGTCTCAAACTTTGTAAACATAAAGCATCGCCACCCTCTAAATTTTCCAAATAGGGTGAAGAGTTTCAGATTTTTATAAAGTAAGGCCCCAACATATTTCAGATTTTTGTAAAAATGCCATTGAACATTTCAGATTTTGCAAATCAAGACTCCAACATATTTCAGATTTTGCAAATATGCCATCCAATAGTCTCAGATTTTGTAAAAATATCATCCAACAATCTCAGGTTTTGCAAAAGTACCCAAAAGTTTTGGATTTGCAAAACAAACCCTCAAGCATTCTCAGATTTTTGCAAAATAAGCACCCAAGAGTTTCAGATTTTTAAGATAGAAAAAGACATAAGTATCAATGTTTCCAACATTCACCAATAACAAATATCTAAAAGAAAGGGACTAAGACCCCTCCTTCCAAAATTTCGGCCACCCTTACTTTTCCTTTAAAGCAAGTCATTTTCAAGTAGCAAGAATATAGCTTAGACAAATCTTATACTCTTCTTACCAATCACAAGTTAAGCCAACCTACAACTTTAGATTGGAAGCATAACATTTCCGTCAACATAAAACCATGCATTAGTATATGACGAAATGAGAATAGAAATTCCATGTGCATGTACCTCATAAAGATGCAAGCCCTAAACCATTAAAGTGAATCTTGTAAAATTCTTTGAAACTTTTGTAAAATGTATAGCACACCTCACTAAACCACATTTAACCTAAAATCTGATTCCAAGAGCCACATATATTTGATGTCATCTTTAAATAAATGAGAAGTTGTAGAAATTTTGACAAAAATGTGCTAAGAAGATTTAACCAACATCAAGATATGGTACCATTAGGAAGAAGAAAATAGCCATATCTAAGGTAAATCTTGCAATGAAAGTTTCATTTAGGCAACCAAGCAATGAGGATAAAGTAACTTGATGGCCAAGTAAACGGCTAAGCAAGAATAACGAACTACCAAGCAAGGATACAGAGCAACCAGATGCGAGTATCGAGCAACCAAGCAAGAAATTCGAGCAAGCCAAAAAAAAATTTGGCAGCACCTCCCCTCGCCAGAAAATTTCAACAACCACAGAACTAACCCTAGGTAGGCTTTTATAGGCAGAGAAGAGAAGCCACTCCCACCTTCGAATAACATTACAGGAGAGAAGGGGAAGCATTTAGGGAGGAGGAAATACAACCTGGAGAAGAGAAAGCGTCGGACACGGGGCATTCTCGCGATTGTAGAATCGCTCGGTCGAGCAAGCCTCGAGGAGGTGAGCCGCGGGCGAGAGAAGAGGAGGAACCGAGGCGTTGGATGTGTGCGGGCTAGGGATTGCGAAAAGTAAAGGGGGAGGGCGAGACTGGGAGTTAGGGCTCGCGATCGAGCCGAATGGAGAAAGAAAAAAGAACGGGAGGGAGAGGGTGAGTTTAATTAGGGATTTAGGAGAAAATAAGAAGTCCTCTTTTTTATTATTTAAACAATATTTAATTATTGAAACTTCCGGATTCGCATATTTTCGCTCGTGCACAAAATCATACCAAATTGGATGTCTCCCCTCGGCAAAGTCGACGCTCCGAATGCAACGGCGCAGTCGATTTCGTCATCCGAGGTCGTTTGAATATGTTTCGAAAATCATGTCAAATTTAAATAATAATTTGCGCATTATTTTTCGTGCGACGAACCCAATCAATATGGGTGTCCTTCCCGACTAAAATCGACGTTTCGGACGCACCGGCGCAGTCGGTTTCGTCATCCAGGGTCGTCCGGACGAGTTCATCGAATTGCGTGCACAAACGTACGAAAGTCATAAAGGGTGTCCTAAGGTTTTGGTTCTTATTAGGAATTGTCTTCGAGTCCCCACATGGTGATCCCTAACCACTCGACCAAACGACGATGGTCCGTAAACACAACCACTCGATCAAATGGTGATGGTTTAAGACTACTCATGCAAGACATCGCAAGTGAAACATGAATTGGCTTGAATTTCTAAGAGGGATAGATACCAGAACTAGTCCTCTAAGATAGTCAAACAGAAAATCCTAGGGCTAGAACCTAGGGTCTAAGGAGAGAAAGAACAAGACCTCATAAAAATGAGGTCAACAAGTAGTTCGCTTATTGTTGACCTCCATATAATTTTCATAACTCAGCGACCACACCGAAAATATCAAAGAAGAGTTATTTGACAAATGTAGCTCACAATGAATACAATGATGCAAACATCAAGTTTAAAGTGCTTTGGTTGTCATCAAGTTGCCCAAACGACACTCATTCATGAAGACGATCCGTGTCGATGCTACAAAATGTCAAAAAAACTTGGTGAGTCCCCGCATGATTGTGGAATACCAATCTATCTGCACACGAGACTAATTGCTTGCATGTCGAGGCGAATGAATGACAAATATTGAGGCAAAATAAAAAAATATATATACATATACTATCCATCAATTAAATAAATATTAAAAAAAGGATGATAAACTAGTTTAAATTTATATTAGACTAAAATAAACTATATAGAAAATTAATATATAATTTTACTAAGAAAGAGAGAATATATATATATATATATATATATATATACATATTAAACAAACGTATGAAATAATTTTTTATAATATATTTAAACATATAAATAACTTATATTACATTCATGAAAATCTTCATCGCCAAGCCACATAGGTCTATCACCATACTCTACATTTCCAACTTACCATGTGTTGTCTTTAATATCAGTGAAAAGAATAAAATATAATAAAACTAATTAAAAACACAATAAAAAAAAAAACCAGTTACCCTAAAACTACTCTCATGCTCGTTTCCTTTCAGAGCTCTCTCTGACCATATTTGCGAAGGGGTGTTACATATCAACCACCAAAATTATTAAATACAACATATTAACCACCTAAATTTTAAATAAAACATTTTAACCACCTAAAACTTTCAATCAAACCCTTCACTGGTAGGTAAAGAAGGGTAATTGTAATGAAAGAAGTGGTTAAAATGTTATATTTAAAGTTTTTGTGATTAAAATGTTATATTCAATGTCTTGGGTAATTGATATGTAGAAACCCCTTTAGCGAAACCCAAGCGATATCCCTCACATTCCCATACCGAAATCCTTCTCCCTACCCTCTCCTCCCGCCTCTCTCCCGCCATTTAAACTCTCACAAGCTCTCCTCTCCCAACTCCCTTGTCGGCAGTAAATCCACCCACCTGCTCCCTGCACAAACCCGCAAATCCCTCACCCCAGCACTGCCAACTAGCCTCATCGGCCCGAAATCCGCCGCTCTCCCTATCTCTTGCCTGAACCCAACAGTATTCTCTCGCTAGTGAGCTCTTGTAATCCTCTACTCACCCCAATCTCCATCTCAGGCTACAAGATCATCACTGACGACCTCACTCCCCCCTATCCATCCAAAACCCACAAAGAGCCCCTGGTGGCTGACGTGACTACCCTGATGTCTTATGCAAGCAAAACCCTCATGACGGTGAAACCTCCCACTAACCAGCAACCTCAACACCAGCGTGCACCTCCAGCTCATTCCCAAATCTTCTCTTCATGTGGTTCCGATCGCACGTAACCCCAAATCAATCAACTCTTCCTTCCCTATTTCACGCCACCAGCTCTTACCGCCAAGCCATAGCCCGAGGACATTCTCCTCTTGATTAAACTTGCAAAAATCCAAACCAAACCATATTCCACAAACCTGCACATGAATTCTCACTAACATGTTCAATCTTCTCTTTCTCCTATTTGTTGGTCTCTGTCTCGTGTGAAGCTCAACCGCAGCAAGCAGCAGTCCACTTCTACTCATTCCCACCCGATCACTACTTGCTTAGCTCCTCCCATTAGCGCCCACAAGCTTTGCCCCCTCACACTGTACACTTTCCTCTCTTTACCCAAGATAAGCCACCAAACAACCACAATCCCCGCTCTACCAAAAAAAAGGGGATTTACATACATGGCATCTCAAACTTATTAATATGCATGTCTAGCACCATAAACTTACTATTTACCTACAACACACCCAAAGCCTTCCAAACAGATCAAAAATGGACTTCTTGGCCACACGATTTGCCTCCATTACACATCCTCACATGACCAAATCCTCCCATGCAAATCCTCATCTTCATCTTTGCCGGTCCATCTATCGCGCATGCAGAACTCAGATTTCTCCTTCGCCACCAAACCACATCTCAACACCCTCCTTACACACAAAAACTTGGCCCAAGCTAGATATAGAAGAGAAAAATATGTTGAAGCAAAAACAAGGCATTTCACAACAGATTTCTCTTAAAGCAATTAAATCTGCTAAAATTTTTAAGTAAATATGACTAAATATCAAATTTAACTTGAATTATAACTTCACACATGGAAAGAAAAATAATAACCCCTAGCTGAGAGATTCAGGGCCGAGAAAAAGTTTCAATGTACAAGTTAGTAACAAAAAAATGACACGAAGTTCAACAAACTAATAGTGTGAATGGACCCAAACAATATCTTAGTTTGAGAAAAAAATTAAATATTTTTTATTCCAAGCAAAAATATCTACTAGAGCTACACCAAGATTAAAAGAAATCCCACTTGTAATACACTAAAATGTCCCTTGATTAAGGACATTGAGAATTCATAAGGTAGTTAACCAGGAACTATGTCCTTAAATAACCATGCAATGTCATTGCAACCAAATGATGATTAACAGTTGGATTATGGCTAAAGACATCAAACTTGAGGACGACTATCCAAATAGAACAAATATATCTAGGTCTAAGGCTTGAGATTGGTTTTGTTTTGATGTAATAAGTTAAGGATAATGGGTGAGCCAATAGTAAATCGCCTTAGATCTTCAGTGGTCAAAACTTCTAAAATCTAAAATACTATTGTACCATCTACACCAAGTTTTGCAGCGATCACTTGAGCACAAATCATGGTGTCATGAATTGCGCAACCAAAATTAATAGACTGTTACTTTTTAAAGCCAGCATAGACACCTTCAAAAGGTTACATTTTCTGTTTTATTTCAAAAATGAAATTAATGGGTTCAGAATATTATAGGATCATAGTAGGATATAAAACCCAGTAAAGCTAAATTTAAATTTAATATAGATGGTGCATTTTGGGCCTAACTATTAACCAAATATGTCAAGCCCGCCATCAAAGAATTAAAAGAGAATTAAAAGGGGCCGACTCGAATGGCAGAATGACACCATGCTCAGACAGTGTGCAAAATCATCCTAATTATCAGCATCATCTTCAATTAAAGCTCAACAGTCTTAAGGCTAGCATCTAAAACTATCTCCATTTAATAGAGCATTTTCTAGAGTAACTAGTTCAAAACAGTCCTCCAACTGTTGTTTTCATCATATATTAGCTGGTTCATTGTACTCGGTCATGCTAAAGCATGTGGTGTTTATAAATAGGGGAACTATGCTATAACTGACACACACACACACACCCCAAGTCTTGATATAAAAAAAAAACCTCATTTTTCTCTTTCTTACTCTTCTCTGAAATTCTCCTTCAGTTCTCCGTTCAATTCTTTCCTGATCTTTCCTTCACTTTCAGGTTCTATATCAATATGTTCTTTAAATCACACCAGAGAAAGGCTGCCGCATCCTCTTATTTTGAAGTGTTGAGACTTATCATAGGATTATGTAGAATGATTCAAAGATTAAACTCTGCAACAGTATGGATGATTTGAAGTTTTCACGATTAAATTGATGATTATTGAACTTTGACATGAATGTGCTAGAATATTCGCAACAATAAAAGCATTATAAACTATGCTATCTCGTCGATGCTTGAAATTATTACTACATTAATATCTCCATGCAGCCATTTATTTTACTCGCATAAGCAGGAAAAATAAGAAAGTTCAGATAACTTACTAAAAGTGATGAGCTCTCAATTGCACCATAAAAGGATGATCCGGGTAACAAGTAATTGAATAATCCATAAGAGTCTGATGCAAAATGAAAAACAAATTAAAAGACAAAGTTAAATATCCCAGAAGCAAGCATAAGTAAATAAGAGCAAGAAAAAAGAAAAGCATACATGCAAATCCTGATAAAATTCCACACAGGTGTCCCAACAATGAAACATTTGTTGCTAGAAGTTGAAAGAGTACCAACAGTATCCACGCATACCTAGTACAAAAATATTATCTTTTTGTTGAAAAGAAGTTGTCGCTTTATAAATGACTCGAGTAAATCTTAGAAATGTAAAGTAAATTAAATTAATAGCATGTATATGCCACATACCACTTGGCAGGTACGTTGAAGAGTCCAAAAATGCTGCAAGAATAACAAATATATAAACCAGAGTTAACAAAACCATCAAAATTAACAAAAGCAGGGTGTCAAAATTCATTAGCAATATACATAAGCTCAAACATGATCTTCTTTCAAAAAAAAAGAAATTTGAAGAAAAGAACAAGATTTTTCATCAATAGGATATATAACAGAAAATACTACTCTATTATAATCCAACAAAGACCAACCTTCTAGTTTGTACGCCACTCAGGCTGGTTTCTATAACAATCATAGAAAATATTATTCCCGAGAAACCAATGGCGCACTCATGCATGAGAAATGGATATGCATGTAGAGGATTGTGGGCCACAATTAAAGCTATAATGAGATGGAAAATAGCATTGCTTGTAGCAAGCAAGATCATCAAATACAACAGACGTATGGATCCCATAATTCTCTCCAACTCTGTCCCCAAAGGTACAAATGCCAACATATTGAAAACAACATGCAGCAGAGATCCATGAAAGAGAACGGCTGTATAAATCCTATACACTGCAGAAACATAAACATCAACTAAATTTGAGCATAAAAACATCCATACAAGATATTTGAGCTAGAAAACAGACGCCCCAATATTCATAAAGTAAATGAAAAACAAAACAATAACTTTCATTCAAGTGACAGTGAAAAAATTAATTTGACAATTGAAAGTTTTATAATAATTTTTTTTTTTTTCTAAATAAGAAGAAAGGATAGGCTGAGATGGGTACTTCAATCCCAAGTGACCTGGTGCCATGCTTGATCTTTCTCGCGGCGAGGCCTAATGGAATCTCTATCGTGCAGTGCAGCTACTGTTCGTTTATGTGATGGAGTTATTGTGCCTGTTTTGTGGTTAAGTTAGGGCAGGAAGTATGGAGATGAACTGGTTTTGGAGTGATATGTTATTCTGCAGCTAATGTAGTCATAGCAGGATTTTTGTTTGAGTGACTCCGCCTGCCTGTGCTAAAATGGTCCAATTATGGCAAGCGGCCTATCAACAAGAACTGCATTTTCTAATATAAACGGATTTTTGTCTCCAATTCTTACTTTTTTTCATAAATATTTTATTTTATAGGGGAAGCTGATTTCAATAGAGTTTTACTCCAGTTCTAATTTATAATATTTGGAAAAGAGCCAAAAATGTATTTTTATTGAAATTTTAAAAGGATATTTTATAACGAGGATCCCCCTCCAGCTATGATAAAAGATGATTGTACCAACCATAAGGGAATGATGAAAGTATTTTTTTTATGGTTGGAGGATTGATTTTGAAGATGAATGCCTCCAATTATGATTTGGCAATCAAAACCAATCATCAAGACGATTTCCAAAAGCACAAGAGAGATCCTTAGGCTTAAAATGTTAATCTTTGACAACATAAGGTAGACAAACATTAGTAAATCAAGGCAAATGTACACTTGCTTTTATTTTTAAGTGAAGATTATTATCTTGAGACTAGTTGAATCAAATACTTATAGAGAATTGGGCTTAGAATTGAGATTTGCAAACTTAAAGCTAAAAAAAGGCCTAAATTTTGTAATTTATGTCTTAAATGTAGGGTTTGAAAGTTTACTTTTAATATAATCATGATTATTACAAGAGCAATTTTTACCAAAATTACATTCTATGTATTTGGTTTTAGATCTACTCAAACAAAGAACTATAGACTATAGTGCAGATCTCCATAATTCAAGTGTTTTTCTAACTCCATCTCGTCTTATCTACAAGAAGGACATCATCACTGAAAAGCATACACCAAGGTAAATCATCTTGTACATG
This sequence comes from Papilionanthe hookeriana x Papilionanthe teres, assembly GCA_022702705.1. Taxonomy (NCBI): domain Eukaryota; kingdom Viridiplantae; phylum Streptophyta; class Magnoliopsida; order Asparagales; family Orchidaceae; genus Papilionanthe; species Papilionanthe hookeriana x Papilionanthe teres. The sequence goes on from CM040436.1 coordinate 16,263,226, forward strand.
TCTAGTAAGAGCATTCATAACTAAAGCAAAAATATATGGGCTTAAAGTCTTGATGTAATCCAATTGAAATGGGAAAATAATTGGTCCATCCTCCTATTCGAACACAATTAACAGCTCTAGTATACATATCATTAATGACTTGAATATGAGTCATATCAACACCTTTCTTTTCTAGAACTCTCCACAGAACTTCTCTTGAAACCTTATCGTAAGCTTTTTCTAAATTAATAAAAAATCATATGTAGATTCTCCTTACTCTCTGTGTACTTTATATATATATATATATATATATATATATATATATATATATATATATATATATCACCTTTATTATCTAACCTTTTATGAAGATTACTACAAGCAGAATTCTTAGCGTCATAAATTACTCTCTTAAACTCCCTACAGGCCACCTTATAATTTTCTCAGTTCTCTGAACTTTTACGTATAAACTAATTTTTATAATATAACTTCTTGAGTCCCTGTAAGGAGAATTTTTAGGTAATCGTGTCCTTGATAATTTTAACCATGTGAAAGAACGAGAGTTGTTCGGGTTAGTAATTTTCCAAATTATACTATGTGAGTCCCTATCATTTGGGGAGGATGAATTTGTGTAATTTTAAGATAGTGTGTGCAGTTTTAAGATAGTGAATTTCCACAATTATCATGCAACTCCTTCATTTAAGGCCCATTTGATTGTTTTTAGATACAATTGAAAATTGATGATTTCACTTTGCAAAATTTCTATGTGAAATTAAAACCTTAAAATTATGGAAGTTTTAGGAGGGTTGTGGAGATTAAAATCAAAAGTAAAATCCAATGTTGATTTCTAACTACAGGCAACATAATTTTTGAATTAGCAAGTCTTAGTGTTCCTTTTTTCATGCTTTCTAATTTCAAGCAACCAAATGGGCCTTATTCAAATCTCTGTTTACTTTAAATATGTTCCTTCTCCATTCCCTTGATGAGATACATTCAATTTAGCATCTACGTGGAATAAAATTATAGAAGATGCTCACTCAAAATGATTTAAAAGTTGAAAATAATTGGACGCATTAAATTATAAATAAACCAGAAAAAGGGAGAAAGGTATTATAAGTGGAATAAAACCAACAAATTGTAAATCATCAAATCAAAAAGAGCGCATGACAAAATAAATTTAATGAAAAACAATACCTATAAGTTATAAAAACATAAATCTTGCTCAAGCTCTTACCTTGAAACCTTGAAACCACTTCATAAGGCAAGAAACATATCTCGACAAATGAGTCATACCCGGCCAGTAAACATACCAAGTAAATTATCCCACAAATAACTGTCACACTAGAAGTAATAAATGGAATACCAGCCCACCATTGGTTCAACCTAGTTGGAAGTCCTGCCTGTAACAGCTCAAGGGCATGTGGAAATCAAAATTGGAACTAAGACCAACTTACATAATATAAATAAAAAGACAAATAGAAAAGCACACAAACTATTGTAGGAGTTGAAAACTTAACATTCAATTTTCAAGTAACTCAAATATCAGAGCTTGAGCTCGATGGGTTGACAATCATGTCATTTCATTTTTCTCTCTATGATAGCAGGCCAGCTCAATTATCAATTACCTCATCTTCACTAAATGCCGCTCCATCATTTTTACTACATGTCCATGTTAAGATTCACATCTCTACCATGCTCAACTAACATATCAATGAATTTTTCATTGCAATATAGTTTGATCCATAAAACAACAAAAACCATACAACTTACACCTATTAATGCAAATTTATCAGTGAAACCTATTTAAATGTCATCAACAGAACAATTATGAAATTATAATCTAATGCTCTAGTTACCCCTACAACGCCGGTTGTTTGGTTGCAAGTAGGATTTAGTTTAAATAGGAATTGGTAAATCCTGCAAATCCGGGTCTATGAAATCTTGAAGGGGTTAAATCTTCAAAACTATTTGGTATGTTAAAAAATGAATCCTAATAAATCTGGAGAAATTGTTTGACAACTTTAGTAGGATTTATCTTCCCCCAAGCTTTAGTTTATCCATATCCCATAACTTTCTTCCAACTGGATTTACTAAATCCAGGATTTAAGGCAAAACAGAGGAAAAAAGGGATTTAAGAGTATGTAGGATTTGCCAAAGCTTTTTTTGCATTTTGGCAGGATTAAGCATAAATCCTGTATAAATACTGCTTAAAACCAGCTGCCGAACAGCCGCTAAACAAATAAATTCACCTCTAATCCCTACACATCATATTCAAATATATCTTACATGTGGAATCCCAATAGGAAACACAAGTACATCTCGCGCATGCGTCCACAGACAATAATGCAGCGCACAAAAGGAAATAATGCTTGAGAAAAATTTAATAAACGAGAGCAAAACAAATCCGACTTTAACGACCCAGCTGCTCAAAAGCTCGCCAGTACAAGTGGAGAACAGATGAAAACATTATATCATTATATAACTTCTATTAGAGTTCCCTCTGAGATGATCATTTGATCACAGCTTCAAAGAACCCTAACCATAAATAGAAGAAATTGGGGGTGGAATCTAGTAAAACCTCAGTGAATGGAGACAATGAAAAGGCAATGAATCAGGGGAAAGAAAGAAAGATCTGTGAATTGTTGAGGAAATTCTTTACCTCTGTGACGATGTTAGGTCTCATTCCTTCCAAATTCCTTCTTCGTCCTCGTCTAACTCCTCTCTGAACTGTTTAATTGATGACTTACTCTCCGGCCTCTGGCCCGAGGCCCTGGCTCCGACTATGGGGCTCGCGAAGCGTCCATTGCACGGCGACGTTACTTAACGGCGGTTAAGAGTCAGTTAGGGTCCGTTTGAGGCAGCTTATTTGGTACGGTAGCGTTTTAAAACGCACCTGAACACTCGTTTGAGTAAACCGAGTTTTCGCAATCTTACGCTTTCAAAACGCAAAACAAGCTTTTCCATACCGCACCTATCTGGTGATAACTTTCTGGCTGCAATTTAGCTTTTCCAAAAAATAAAATTTTGTAAGAGCCACCGCACTTTTCTTATCAGCATATTATTTTTAATCAACTTATCAACAAATTATTAATAAGTTACAGCTGCCCCAAACAGATATCTGGATAAACTAATTGTCTGTTTGTTTTGTGCAATTGAAAAACATCTGATTCGCAATTATTTCTGAATAAATGATCATTTTGCTCGTATAGAGTAATTTTGTTTACAATAAAATTGTTATAACAATATATTCGATACTTGAGAATTAAAAAATCACTTCAAAATAAGTATAAAAAATATGATATACACCTCACATAATAGTAAGTATCAAGTTTTATCGAGAAAAGAAAAGAATTATTAAAATTATAATTAAACATATGATAATATTAATATTAAAATTTTGACGGTGCATGTTGAAGTCTACGTCGCCCTTCAGGGATATCATTCATTGCGAATACCTAATATATTTAATATAATACTTATACTTACTATATATATATATATATATATATATATATATATATATATATATATATATATATATATATATAATTATAGTATACAAATTATAAAAAAAAATCTTATATATAGTAAAATTTAACATATATAAATTAAAATTAATTATATAATATGCATTACATAATATTACATAATTTAATATTTATATTTAATAAGTTTAGACATAATAATAATTTAAATATATAACACTTATAAATTTATTTAAAAAATATTTATAAGTAATACTATTATTATAAGTAGTCATATTACATATGTTATATACATTAAATTAAATATAATGTTTCTTAAATAAATATTATATTATTGATTTATTTAAAATATAAATTATATATTAAATAAATTAAAATACATTTAATATGATATTATGTATTTTATAAAGTTATATATTATTTATATATATTATATGAGTTTATTTAATTGTATACGCTACACAATATATATATATATATGTTAATATGCAACGTAATAACTTTTTTAAAAATATGTATAGATATTATTACAGTACAGCTTTATTATATACTATGATATATAATTTATATAATAGATAATTTGAAGTGAATATATTTATAAAATATTTTTTTTACGTGTATTATTAACATATAATATTGTATAATATTAATATATACGATAGTATAGACAGTTGTTTTGGTGAAAACACGATAATATCGACGGTAGTATTGGCGAATACACGGTAATAACAGTGCGGTATTATTAGGGAAAAGTGCAATGTTATTACGGCAGTACCGGTTGTAGTATTGTGGAAACGGAGTTATTTGGCGGTAATATTCGCGATAGTGGTGGCAGTGTTATTTGGAAAAACTTGGTGTTCTTTGCGGGGTCGATGACAGCGGGGTAAAACGATTGCTAACCAACGCGAGCTGCGGTGTCAATCCCGCGACCTCGTTTAATAAGAAATCAAATAGCTTTTTTGCAAAACGCAACTCGAATGCACGAATCAAACGGGAAGATAGAGTTTTGAAGACGCCACCTGCGATTATAAACAGTCTCAAACGGGCCCTAAGATGTCACCAATTATTAGCGGCTATACCTTCCTTTCATTTAGGCGGATAAATTGCCTCTCTACACCTAATATGAGGAAAAAATATTACATCCGGAGTCTTGATGCAAGCTGCGTCCGGATAACAGCTGTAATCCATCGGACGAAACCGGAGAGGAAAAAAAAAGACCTCCTATGGATTGCAACTGTTGTCCTGACGTAGTTAGGTCTGCATTCGGACTCCGAATGTAATATTTTTTCCAATATGAGACAACGAAGGCCAAAATAATGTTTCAGAAGGGGCCATAGACTAAATTATCCTTCAATATAAGTAAAAATCTAAATTTGAATGAGTGCAATATATTTACATATATACTTCTTAAATGTTCAACATTTATAAAAAAGGGTTTTTTACATGCATGGAACTTAAAATTTTGATATTTACAAATCTACCGCACCCTCTTTCATCCACTTTTCAAATTCTCACTCAAATATCAAAAATCATAATAAAATACCAAACCATATTTGCATTTTTTATCAAATTATCAATGGTTTGATTATGCATGCGTAAATACATCAATTTCGTAGTTCAAAAATATCATTTAGGTGCTTAATATTGTAATAAAATAAGGGAAATTTACATACACATCACATAATTCTCATACATCTACGTGATTACATATCTCAAACTGAAACATTGATATTTACACACATAACAGTAAAAACTTCAGTATCAGATAAAAAGTATCATCATTATCATTTTTTAAAGTAGTCGTACGCGGTTTCATGCATTAGTTTAAAGCACCAAAGTGTAATGTATAAATGTGAACGTTCATGCATGAGATACGTAAATATATAAAAACTGTATGCTAAATATATAAATCAAGGTTACATATGATTTGAGTGTAACAATTTGAGAAATGATGGACAAGTGAAAACTGAAGGGCATCGGTCTGCTCCGAAGCAAAAGCGCACGCAAGTGAAAGAGAAAATGAAAATTTGAAGTTATCGATCTTCATATTAAGCCTCTTCGACAACATTCTGACAGTCATTAACTATTGGTTTTTAGTTTGGTTCTCTCATCTGTTATTATTTTGAGTTTGTCGGTTATTAATTTATTAAAAAAAAGTCGTCATAAAAATCGATACAACTAACAGATCAATGACCGTCGATTTTTTTTGTCGATTTTAGCTCTCTTTTCTGTAGTGGACCAAGATTCTCTGAATGAAAAACGTGATAATGTCCAACAAAAACACCCAAGCTCAAATCCTAGAACTTCCTTGGTTGAAATTGTACTTAATACTGGGAGTATTTACATACATATCACTCAATTCTTTCGTATTTACATATTTAATGATTAAATTTCATTTTTTGCATATATCATTCGCGTGAGAATGTGTATTCCAATCTTTTAAAAGTTAAAATAGTTTTCATGTTTTAAAAGATTTAGGCGGTATAAATATAAAAAAGTATAGTTTAGGTCAAACATGTAAATAAATAGGAACTGGGTGATGTGTAACACTGATTTAGCATGAATGCCTCACAACATAAGTAAGAATACCAACCAATGTACATAGATACTCTAAATACACAAAAGAGTGTACTAGTGTTATGATAATGATTGTCATCATAATCTTCATTTTAGCTATGTGAGTCTCAAATTAACTCTTAATCATTTTGTCATGAGTATTAAAAGGTATTAAATATCATTTATCGACAATTCATCATTAATCAACCACCTGAAATTCCTGCAGTCATTTTTCGATCATTATTGCGAGTATTGATCGTATTCCATGATTTAGTTCATGATAACATGTGAAAATAACATATTTCAGGTTGCATCTATAGTTCACTTCATTACTTTGGACATTGCATCTTATTGCCAAACAAGCTTTTGTTGCACTAAGGGCCCGTTTGGGGCAGCTTATTTTGTGCGGTGGCGTTTGAAAACGCACTTCGCCTGTTTGGGTAAACTGCTTTTTGCAAACGCGCTAAAAACAGTTTTTTCACACCACACCCATCTTGATGCGGTGGCAGCTTTCTGTGCTTTGACTTTTCCAAAAAAAATAAAAATTTGTAATAACCACCACACCTAGCTTATCAGCAGATTATTTTTAATCAGCTTATCAACATATTATTGAATAAGTTGCAGCTGCCCCAAACAGACCCTAAGTAGGATTTGCTACATGAATAACATTAACTCGAGTAACATTAAATGAAAAAGATTAAGATCATACAAATAAGATACAAAATGTTACAAAATTCATTCATACATAAGTACCATAAATTTCTTATATATTTACATATCATAACATCCTTAAAATCACATAGAAAATACCACTTAGTACTAAATGTTTACAAGACAAATGCATCATTTCATGCACATGAAGTTATTATAAATGTAAGCATCAAATTTTAGGGGTAGGGCTATCAAATAAGATTTTATAAAATTGTAAATTAACTCAATCCCAAGTTACAAAAGTAGTCCAAATCTTTCAAGTTCGAAGAAATAACAGATTTTTCACGCAAATGTTTTGGGGCGAAATAAATAGTTCGATTTACGTACTGTTGTTCGTGTTTAGCTCTTGTTTGACTCGAAATTGACTCATTTAAATTAATTAAAAAAATAAATATACGATAGATTTGAACCTGCATCATTTCTAGATAATAAAAAAATATATATTTCTTTTATCTCAAATTAAAAATAGCCGAACACGATGAAATTAAGAGTTGCTCATAGTCAATTTATTTATAATTTAAACTTAAAAAAATTAATTAAACTTAATTAATCAATAAACTATTCAAATATAGAGATATTTAAGGAGCCAATGTGTTCCCAAACAACAAATTGTTTTTGGCAGCCCTAAACACAAAGGTCAAACAATGGAGAAAAACAAAAGAGAAATCACTCTCAAGGAATTAGTTTCAGAATTCAATCTTCAAACTCTTCTTCATGAATAAGCATAAAAAAAATCCCTTTTTTATCATCCAATTCTTCCTCTTCTATAGAAATTATTACATCTGGATAAGCTCTATTCGGATTACATTTGGATTGTAGTATTATAATGATATTATTATGTATCAGGACTCCAATCAAAGTTTATCACGTGTACAGACAGACCTCCAATTTAGTACATTGATGTATATGTCTGTACACATGGCAGCCGTTCATTGGAGTCCTCATACAAAACTATACGAGGACTTCTAATGCAAAAATTTTCCCCTCCCCTTTCCCCAGAAAAAAAATTTCGTCCGGACGTCAACACATTCAGACGGCACCATGTCCGGATGACCAACTACTGACGGCCACGTCGCCATACACATCATCAGCAAGCAACATGGCCGCCGAATATTGGTCATCTGAACGTATAGTATCCAGACGGAATATTTTCACATCTTCCCAAGCTTGTTTAAATCCATGCCCCCTCCTCTTTCTCCCTTCTAATCCATGACTCTCTAACACCAACACGATCAGAACGAAGTTGCAGACATGGATCGATTGATAAACCTGGAACCTTCAAAGCAGGTAGTGATCCGGATCGAGCCTGGACAGCGCTGCTATGGCAGCATCACCTTGCGCAACATCATGCACACCATGCCGGTCGCCTTCCGACTCCTCTCGCTGAACCGCACCAGGTTCAGGATCCGACCACAGACCGCCATTATCGCACCACTATCCACCATCGGAATCGAGATCACCTACCTTCATCCACAAGTCCTCCCTGACTCTGTTCCACGATCGGAGGATACCTTCTACCTCGATTCCGTCATCTGCGTCGGCGAGAGTTCAAACGTCGTCCCAACCAGCTGGTTCAATGGAAAGAACAAGGAAGTCTTCACTGACAGTGGTCTCCGCGTCTTCTATGTTGGATCTGCAGTCCTCGCGCGTTTGATGGAGGAAGGTGATATGGAGAAGGTGCGGGAGGTGCTGGAGCAGAGTGATCCGGATTGGCGGGCGGCTGATTCAACCGATGCTCGCGGAAGGACGCTTCTGCAGATCGCCATTGTTTCCGGCCGCGCAGATCTCGTGCAACTCCTCCTAGAATTCGGAGCGGATGTGGACGCACCGAGCCAGGGGAGGTCGCCGATGGAGATTGCGGCGGTTTACGGACATACGATCATTGCGGAGCTTCTTCTTGCGCGGGGAGCATCGACGGCGAGATCCCAGAGATCAGATTACGGCCCGCTGCACCTTGCAGCGGCCGCAGGTCATTCAGAGCTTCTGCGAATGCTGTTGATGAAGGGAGCGGAGGTGGATGAAGTGGCGACAGATGGGCAGACGGCGCTGAATTTGGCAGTCGTGGAGAAGCAGCGGGATTGTGAAGAAATTCTAATGTCGGCGGGGGAAGAATGGCAGCAGAGGTTCTATGGTCTGATGAGAGCGGATGAGGGGCTAATGAGGGCCGCGAGGAGAGGGGATGCTAGGGCATTAAGAGAGGCGATCGATATCGGAGCATCGGTGGATTCGAGGGATGAAAGGGGGTGGACGGCGCTGATGGTGGCGGCGTTTAAGGGATGGATGGAAGTGATAAGGGTTTTGCTTGAGAAGGGTGCTGAGATTGATGCGAGGGAGGAGGAGGGGTACACGGCGCTGCACTGTGCGGTGGAGGCGGGGCAAGGTGAGGCGGTGGAGTTGCTGGTGAAGAGCGGGGCGGATCTGGAGGTGAGGACGGCGAAGGGGAAGACTGCGATGGAGATCGCCGGAGCGCTAGGTTATGTGGGGTTCGTGAGGATGCTTGAGCGGGGTGGGGCGGCGAAGATGTGCGAGAAAGAAGCAGAGGCGGCGGATTTGTGGCCGGTGTTGGGAAAGGAGGAGGAGAGAAAGTGGAAGAAGAAGGGCAATCACATCGCCGGCAGCGGCGGTAAGGGGAGGAGAAAAGGGTTTGTTTATGAGACTGGACGATTGGGCAGGGTATTTTTGTAATTTTGAGGGAGGTGATATGTATATGTGTCTGTTAGAGAATACATAAATTTTTTAGACCTAATATTATTTTCATATCTATGGAAAAAAATATTATGTCTGGACTCGTTTAGTACGGTATTTATGTCTCTACGATGATGTGGTGGTTGGTGGTCGTGCGGTGTAGGACAGAATATTTTCTCTATATCTAGAGAGCAACTAAACAAACAATTATAGCTAGCCAAACTAAACTAAACTCAACTCAATTTTAGATTTGTTCCCACTTCCTTCATTCCACCTTGGCTTGAGATAGGGGTGGAGACCGGTCTAGCCGAGCTCGAGAAGCTTTTGATTTGAACTTGAGCTTAATTAGTTTATTGAGTTTGAGCTCGAGCTCGAGTTTAATTCTAATAGTTCGAGCCGACTCACGAAGAAGATTGTTTAGTATGAAAGAGAAAGAATAGTATTGATTTTATAATTGAATGACAAATAGAATGAACATTTATGAGATAATTCATAAGAAATCCTTTAATATCGTTGGGATACGAAGGAGGAGACAACCTGCTTTAGAAAATAGCCTTCCAGTCACTTGGCTTTTAGTGTTCAAGTTTGATTACCCATCATCAGATGTTCTTTTTGCGCTAATTTGATTCCAAATACTTTGCTTTGATTATTTAACATCGAGCACTCGACCTTGGTCACCCGGCCTCAGCGCTCAACTTTGGCCACTCGACTATAGGCATTCGACCTTGGTCACTCGACCTTAGCAGTCCACCTTAGTTTGTTTCCTTCTCCAGGGCAGTTTCTGATGAGCGGTGAGCTCTAAGACGTTGGTTTTGAAATAATATGAACTGACCGATTAATGATGACCTCAATAGTTCTTTTATGATTATGTATATTTAGTTCCCTAATTTTCTCATATATTAGAAAGTTGTGCAAAAATAATAAAGAGAAAATTGATTTTTTAATAATTAATAAGGAAATGGAAAATAAATATTAATAAAGCAACTACTTCGTTGAATTCCAAACTTTTGGCTTGTAAATAGAGTGATGGATCTTCTTCGAGTATAATTTGATTGAGCTCTCAACCTTTTTTATGATTTGACTTGTTGTCACTATCTCGATGACAAATCTCAATCACAAAACGACGTGTCAAACAAACTTCTTGTTTGCGTCATGTTTAGCGACCTTAAGTTAGGGGATGATAAGAAATGGAAACTTGTGGGAATGAGATTCGATCGAGAAGGATTTTCTAAGGTGGTGATGGTAGCCTCAAATCTTTCAGGCACTGTTATAAGGGTTTTCTCAACAATCCTTGAATCTTGCAGAGAAGAACCCTATAATTTTACACAATTTGCTATGTTGAGTAGTCTATCAGAGTACTCTTTCATGGTTTTTTTCTCCATCTTTAGCAGCTCAAAATCACGAACTAAGTTTAGTACATGCATCCCTCGAATTCTTTCATCTCCTTCATACTCAGTTTTGAGATAATCCCAGATCTCCTTTGTTGTTTCAACGACATGATATGAGTGAAGGTCATGGAGGAAACAACAGCAAACAAGCAAGCTTTTGCCTTGGACTTCTTTGTCTTCTTCTCCTTGTGTGCTTTAATTTGTGCTACGGTGGGATTGTCAGGGAGAAGAGGAATATCATAGTCTTCTTCCACTGCTTCCTAGAGATCCAAAGCTTCCAGGTATGTCTCCATGCGTACTGCCCAGATCTGGTAGTTATCTCCATCAAACACTGGTGGAACAACTGAGGAAAAACCAGCTTTGATCTCCATAATTGCTCAAACTCACATACAGGTCCTTTAAGAGGAGAGCTCTAATACCAAATTGTTGGTTTCTTGAAAGTGAGAAAAAAGAGAAAGAAGAATAAAGTGTTGTAGATTAAAGGAGGAAATTAGGACTTCAACTTTATTATAATAAAGCTTTACAATTTTAAAGCTTTTAAAATAACAAACCACTACATAAAAGGTCCTGAAAAACAACCAATAAAGAAAACAAAATCAAGAATACCATAACAAACTTCTAAGTTTAAGGAAGAAGTTCAGCAGTCTAACTAACTCCTAAGATTAAGAAAAATGTTCAGCAGTCCTACGCATATATACCAACAAGTTGAAATGATTAACTTTGTAATTTTGAGTACATGGGTTAACTCTTCTCTCGAATTAGAAAAGATGGAGCAACAAAGATTAGCATTGTAAATATACAATAGTATTTCAATGATAATGCTCATATTTTGATTGTAATGAATGTAAATATCGATGATAGTACGCTGTAAGGGTCAAAGTCAATTGTTATGGAGATAGTAGTTGTCATGAATGTTGTAGACGGTGGTCATAGCGTCAAATTGTCTTATAGGTCTTAGTTGAAAGCCACAATAGAGTTGGTCATGAGGGCTACAAATGGTTGCTTAAGGACTGTTGGTTAGCCACAAGTGTCATAGTAGGAAGCTGTAGGAGTTGTGGGTCATGTACGTCGGGTTGGTTAGTCGCAATGATGTTCACAGATTGTAGGGATCAAAATCGAGAGTTGCACGAGTTGTCGGATTAAAGATGAGTCATTTTGTTAATAAGAGTGGTAATCTTAAAACGTTCACCGTAATGGTAAGCCACTGGCTTCGTGTTCTCAGGCGGATTAGTTTGATGGAGTAATAGAGAGTTTTCTAAAATCGGATTATGCATAATTTTTAATTGAAGCTCAAAAAATCATTGCCCAAAAAATTACCTAAGTTTTGTGTCATACCTCAAAATTTATGGGATGATTGAAATTTGTTGGAGGCATAACAAATTACATTTTAAGCTTAGATAATATTTTTTAAATAAAAAATACCACAGATAAATTAACAAACAAACCAAACAATTCTTATATATTTAAAAATCTATCACCTAATTTTAATATTTTAATATTATAAATTTATGCATAAAAAAATATATCTTCTAAAAAATTAATAAGTGATATTCTTAATTTTGATGTTAAAGATTTAAATTTTATATACAAAAATATCAAAATTTAGGATTTAGATATGCAAATATATAAAAACTGTGATAATGTTCATAAATGGTATCCCTTTTTTTTTGTGTGTGGCAATAAAACTGTTGACATTTTAGCAACAGCCAATGATTGGTGACCATGATATGCTAATCATCTAAATATTAAATTTAATAATTCATATAAATAATTCCTTAATATCTTAAAATATTCGAATTTCTTTATAATTATAAACAATGATATTGCAGTAAAATTTTATTAGGCTTTGTTTTAGTTGATTTATGGATTACATTTATCATTCAAGTATAAATATTAATTACTATGTAATTCAAGGACCTAAATGGGTAATTTACATACATACCAGTCCATATGAAGTGAAATACACATTTTTCCAAAATATTATAAATATAAATACCCAACTTTAATTGTTATATACGTAAATATGTACAAATTTTGTGGTATGTACGCAAATTTCCCTTAAATTAATCGTACAAAAGCAAATTCTTCACAATTGCGAAAAAATGTTAAATCAGAAGTTCTGATGCAGTTTTGTATCAGGACTCAAATCAGAGCCTGTCATATGTTTATGCAGGCCCCCCATGTATTAAATTATTATTTTTTACTAAGAAAGGCTTGCTTGTACACTTAACAGACTCTGATTGAAGTCCTACAATCACATCACCGAAATGGCACGTTCAAGCATGAATTAGCAAAAAAAATTAAATAGAAATTTGCAATCAAAGAGTGGCGAAGAGAAGCTTAGTTAATATTGTCATTTGGTCAACAAAACAGTTAAAGAATTCATTAGATATATTTACCACAAAAGAGTGCCAAATTAGGAGCACCAACTATTTAAGATTTATCTATTTCCCCCTTGCCTTTTCCAAGTCTGGTAGATCTGCAAAACAGAAAATTTCATTCAGAAAGGAGAACAAAACTGAAATTTATTACTGCTATCTCATATCATGATACTTGTAAATATTAATTATTTGATTCACAAGCTTCTTTACATAATAATTTAAGAAAAAACTACTTTTGATGCCAACAATAGTCAAAATCAAAATCTTCATTTTATCATTTTAGATAAGGGGAATTACATAAATACCACAATTTTTATATATTTGCAAATATAAAACACTAAAATTTGATATTTTTCATTATTTTATCAAATTCTCAATGGTTTGATCGTGGCATGCGTAAACACATCGATTCAACAGTTCAAAAATTTCACGTGAGCTCTAGTTTTTTGTAAATAGCGATGTTTTGGGTGTTATGTACGTAATTATCCCTTATTTGAGTATTATATATAACCCGTTTGGGACAGCTTATTTGGTGCGGTAGCGTTTTGAAAACACACCTATCATGTTTGGTAAACTGCGTTTTGAAAACACACCTATCATGTTTGGTAAACTGCGTTTTGAAAACACACCTATCATGTTTGGTAAACTGCGTTTTGACAGCTTATGCGTTTTCAAAACGCTGAAAAACAGTGTTTTCACACTGCACATACCTAAGTTCAATGGGAGCTTTCTGGCTGCGGTTTGGCTATTCTAAAAAATAAAAATTTGTAATAGCCACCGCACCTAACTTATCAGCAGATTATTTTTAATCAGCTTATCAGCAGATTATTCAATAAGTTGCAGCTGCCCCAATTAGATATTAGATATGAAAATTCAAAAAAATTAGGGTACATATATGTATATATCCCCCATAATATGGAACAAAACAAGCAAGAGATCTTAGTTTGGTTTGGTTTGGTTTGATTTACTTACAGAGTAGTCCATTTTCGTCATCGCTTTCGTCTCCCTAATTAAAAGTCAAGTTAAATTGCATATGATTAAAAGATTAGTGCGATATAAGATTAAAAAAAAGATGAAAATGGAAGAATAATCACACCTCATCGCCCTCGTCGTCTTCGTCGGAAGCAGGCCAATCAGCTGTTAAGGGGAAGAGGACAAAGGAGTCAGCCATGGAATCAACAAGAGTGGAATGGAATATTAGGAGACAGATAGCGAAGTTGTTTTTAATAATATTGCAGCCATCATGTCAGACTAAACAATGGACAAGTAGAATGTCAAAGAGATTCAGACTTTTCAGCTTAATAAAATTATGCTTAGCAATTGGTAGAGTTCAATAATGTAATATTTAGTTTAATATAATATTATGTGCCGCTAGGTTTCATTTTGACGGAACGTTGATGGCAGAAGCTAGAAAATGGCTTAAAATTCTGCTTAAATCATAAAAAATATATATATAATTTCAATAAACATGAAACACTCTAGAATACCTCTAACCAAAGAGAATAAAAATTTTCAAGAGTTTCCTCCACAAAAAAAAAAAAAAAAAAAATCCAGTATATTCCTCACATTGAAATCCTAAAATCATAACTAGAGTTTCTTAAATTTTCTTGGTTATTTGGCCATAACCCAAAATCCACATGGGGTGTGAGTCAAGCCGACTCGTGAGCCGGCTCGAGCTTGGCTTGATAAGTGACTCGTAAACAAAGCTTGATGAGCTAACACGTCAAGCTCAAGCTAGCCCCGACTCGACTTGTTAGCTCATAAGTCGGATCATTTAAGAAAATATTAATATAAAATATACTCAAAATATATTAAAATTTAAAACTATCTTTAAGGAATTAAAAATATTTACAAAATAATATTTTTTTTGTTGTATATTAGGTTATGTCTTCTTATTTATCTCCTAATTATTAATTCCATTTGTCATCTTATTATAAAAGCTAGCTTAGATTAATATAACTTTTTCTCTTCTATAACAAACAACTCGTAGACTTAAGCTCAAGCTTGAGCTCAAACAAAATAAAATTAATCAAACTCAAGCTCGAGGGTGGCTCAAGCTTGACTCAACCCGTTTACACCCCTTGACATGATATCAACTCTACCACAGCCTTGATGCTCAATATAGCCCTGTTAGGAAGACCTCAAAAACCTAATTGAAACCCATAATGCCACACTATTCTTATCCTTAGAAAATCACATGCAATACTTGGTTAAAAGTGCTCGAGACTACAACCTAACCTCCCCTAAAATAAAGGGTTTTTTTGTGTCAGTTTTCTATCTGCTTTGTTTTATAAACTATATACACTTTTTTTTTAATACTTTTCTTCTAGTGGTTTTTCAGAAATTTTGTGATAGAAAGCTTCGTTTGATAACCATATTTATTAAAATATGAAATTAATAAAAAAGTTGTCCTCTAACTTTTTCATTATATACATATATAATAGTAACTTTCAAAAATATTACTTTCCCCGTAGAACAAACACATATAGAAAAAATTATAGTCAACCCAAATGAACCATAAATTAAGGAGTTAGTAGAATGGCTTGAATATACGCCCCAATAACCAAAACCTTGCTTACAACTAAATTAGAAAGTTGTTCTCTTGAGATTGAGATTAGGGTTTGCCTCAACGATCATAGACATGGGATTGAATAGAGAAATTTTCTATAAGCTGTGGCTTGGGCTGATACCTTAGAGATCGCAACCTCATATGGGTCTAAATCCAGAAGTTTGTTCAAAATTATGTCTTGGCCTGATGCTTTAGTGCCAACATTACTTCGATTGAATTAAAGAGTTCACTTAGGATAATGGCTTGCCATTAACCCATATGGGAATGAATTAAAAAATCCACTTAGGTCTTAAATAGGTTTTATTCCTCAACAATCATTCGTATGAGCCAGAATTGGGTTCGCTTTAGGCTATGGGCCAGGATTGTGGTTAATAGATTGAATTCAAGTCTACCCGAATTTGACCCGATCAGAATATGCAGGACATGAACTCAGCTACTTTATTAACAGGTAAAAAAAATCTAATAGAAAATCAACCTACATTCAACCGTAACACAAACCCTACATGCATAACGTATTTAATATTTAGGCACAACGGCCATTCAAGACAAATTCAAGTCAAATGCAGGTCAATTTCAAGCTAAGTTTTGAGTGATAGGTCAGTCAAATTCAACTTAGAAAACTAAATGAGTCAAAATTATCAACCTGAACCTAAACTAATTAACCAATGTTAATAGTGACTCATAATTCTTGTTACACTAAAGGCAAAGGGGCATTTTTGTATTATTGCCTATCCTTTAAGCCTCTTGTTTAGGCTCCTTCTATTATAAATAGATGAGGGTGGGTGAGGCTTAGGGTATGGGATATGTGTGAGAGGCAAGTGAGATAAATTCTGTCCAAGAATTGAAGAGAGTGAAGTTAGCTTTGGAGGAAGATGAGGAGAGCATCTTGAAGGGTCTTGGGAGCAAATAGTGAGGCCATGAAGATGAGGGCTCATATTGTAAAACTATGTAATCTCTTGCCTTTTGTATTAGTGATATTGATGATCGTTTCCCTCCCGTGGATGTAGGTCCAAAGAGACCGAACCACGTAATTGCTTTGTGTTCCTTCTTGTGTTTGTTTTTTGTTCTTTGATTGTTCTTCTAGCCAAGTCGATTTTCCCACAACAACCAAGTTAACCCAAACTCAACCTTATGCGTCAAGTTATCCTGTGGGTCAATTTTCACACCCCTAGATTATGCCTCAGCAATCACGACCTTGCCTTTGGGCGAATTAATTTGTTTGCACAAGGCTATAGCTTGAGCTTATGCCTCAAGATAAAGCCTAAGCTTTTGCCTAAAGCTATACCCTAAACTTATGCCTCAAAAAGACCTCATTACAAATGATTTATATTGTTTACTCGAAACAACAGCCTTGTTTTATGAATTGACAGTCACAACCCATAAATTATTGAATTTAGAAGTTTGCTTGCAACTATGATTTGAGCTAATACTCAATGACTGTAATCTCCCTAAAAATAAATTAAGTAGTTTAAAGATGTTTCCCAAGGTTATAGTATGAGTAAATGCCTCAACAGTGATATACTCTCCCACGTTTGGGATTATCCTTTAGGGTGTTTCATAAAATGATGAACCGGATATTAATGAGAGTGTAGCAAGTTACCACTGAATCACACCCATTAAGGGGTTAGAGGGACCTTGAAAGCCTAATCCTTTCTCATCTTCCTTGCAGGATTTGGCATCTTTCCAGGTCATCTTGACACCTATATTTATGTAGATGCTGCCCTTGATGGAATGATTTAGCTCTGGATCTTAAGATGTGAATTTTTTTATCAAGGTGACATGTGTATAGAAAATTTAACATAAGTATATGCTTAAATTAAGGTGCATGATGTCAAAGAAATGAAGATATTGAAAATGTCCAAGTGTCATGCTTAGGAGCAAAGAGCAAATACGTATGTAGTGGTGCAAGCAACAAAGCCTGTCAAGAAGCAAATAATAGAATTCTATGCAGTGGTGCAAGCAAGAGATTATGTTGCATGAGGAATGAGATAAAGTTGCATGTAGAGATCCTGGTGACAAAGTTGTTCCAAGAGTAGATCAAGAATCCATATGACGAATGACGAATCTACAAAATAATACAAAGCCTAAAGAGGAGTTAATTTATGCAGCCGTCAACTACATTCCCAAATAGGCAACGAACCAAGACCTCCATATTATACTAGAGCCAACTAAACCATCAACTTAGGCCACCATCACGCTTAAATGAACATAACCTGAAATTACTTCGGTGGAGTTTCTTTGGGAATCAGTGTGAGAAAAAAAATTCCCTTTTGTTGCCAACTTGGGAGGTATTTATGGTACTAAGATGAAAAGCATTTTCCTACCCTGACGAGAACTGCGATAAATAGCTAAGTGATTTCATCTCAATGATTCGGTTAGGAACAAAATGCCCCTGAATTAAGGGTACTTCTGTCCTTGGATTGGTTGAAGGGTGGAGAGCCTAGTCGGAGAAATGAGAATGGATTGATATAGGCTCTACGCACCAAAATTAGTTTTATGGAGATTTGAATTTCATGACTGAATCTACAACAATGACTTCGAGATTGGTGCCGGTGGTGATTTGAATTAAATGTCAAGATAGAAAATTATAAGACTGGTTTTGATTAGATATACTTCATCAAGTTCAATGGGACAGGCGCAAAACTTAAAGCAGCATAATGATATAAAAGCTAGAAGGATCATCATCACGCTTAAACTTATTGCAAGATCATTGAAGTAGGATGATCATTGAAGCATAAAAAAGATGACTTTGATCAAACAATCATAATTAAATTAGAGATAGTTTTAAAAACATATCAACTATTGCACGAATTAATAGCATAAAATCATAAAGGTGCTTTAAAATGTAGTACTATAAAAGTTAAAGAAAAGAAACTGTGAAAAAAAGAGGAGTGATTTGTTGTCTTTAAGATGAATAAAGGCGAGCCATAAATAGGAAATGAAAAGCTAAATGGAAAAGTAATGAAGGCAGAAAATTGAGTAACATGCAACTAGGGCTGTCAATTTGGCTCGTTATTCGCGAACAGCTCTTGTTCGGCTCGTTAACCAGCTCGTGTTCGGCTTGTTCGTTAAGCTTAACGAGCCGAACACGAACAAATTTTTAAGCTCGGAATATAAACGAGCCGAACACGAACCAACAATTGTTCGCTCGTGTTCGGCTCAAATTGGCTCGAAAATAAAGAAATAAATAAATATACACACACACATAATACATATTCATAAAATTAAATATTATAAATTGTAATTAATTAAAACTTTTTAAAATAAAAAAATTTATCAAACTTTCAAAAATTAAATCCTATAAATTATAATATATAACAAATTATTAATAAATATTACTTATATAAATATTATATATTTATATAATATAAGTTATATAATTAATATAATATAATATATAAGTATAAAACTAAAAAAACCCTAACTCCTCCTAAGCCCCGACCTCCCTCTCCGCCTCTCGAATGTTCTCGGGTTCGGCTGCCTCTCCCTCTTCTGACTCTTCTCCTTCCTCTCAAAATCGCAAAAGGCGTTCGGCGGCGAGAGCTTAGGGTTTGCTGTTTCGGCTCTCCTTCGCTTCCGGTTCATCTCCTTCTCCTCTCAAAATCGCAAAAGGGTTTCGGCAGCGAGAGCTTAGGGTTTGCTCTTCCAAGTCATCTTCCTCTTCCAAGTCATCTTCCTCTTCCTCTGCCGCCGAGTCATCTCATCCAATTTCGAGCCGAACTCGAGCCGAACATGAACATGCAGTTCACGAGCCATTCCGAACACGAGCTAATTTCAAACTTGAGCCAGTATCGAACGAGCCAAACACGAGTCGATCGTGAGCTCGCTCAGGCTCGGCTCGTTTACAGCCATACATGAAACATAATATTTATCGAGTTATAATGTAAACAAAAAGAGCAAAAGATGGAAACTTCAAAATTTTAGTTCATGTTGCAGTGCAAATCCTTGAAATTAAGGTGATGGATAAAAAATCAGCTAACATGTTTAATAAGCTGTGAAAAATCAACATAAGTTGGAATGAAGAAAAAAAATACATGGTAGAATATGTGGTATTGAAGTGCTCTGCTTTTAGCATGCAACATCAGGTGAGGTAAAAGGGGGTTAGGCCACGTGAATGCATCAGCTAGTCAATAGTAAATATCTAGCTAAGCACATAACTTACAAACACCAGCGCTATTTTGAGCTGTAAGGACAATGCTAGATCATACAATATTTTGAGTTGGTAAGAGACGTTGCCCTTAAAAAGAAATCGGTTTCATAAGCTAACTCTAAACAAGCAGCTTAGAGATTCTGATTAAGGGTGTAAGCAAGAAAATGAACTCTTCTCAATAAGATTACAACATTGTTGACCTCATTTTAATGAGGTCTTAGGCTATTCCCTCTAGACCCTAGGATCTAGCTTTAGGAGTTCTTTACTGACCATCCTAGCGGACTAAGAATTGAACCCACCTCACATGTAGCCTTCGAACTACTTCTATACCCATTTTTGTGTGACCTCGCATGTAGAAGTCCCAAGACTCGACTCCCAGTTGCTAGAGGCTGAGTGACTAACACGTAGAGGCCCGAAAACGAGTTCCCATGGATCGACTGCGCCTTAGTGAACCTTTAATGACTCGACTCGCGCGCACCATAATTTGACACTTTTTGGCCCGATCGTCGGCGAACTTGACCGGACGACCTCGGATGACGAAACCGACTACACGGACGCGTCCGGACGTCGACTTTAGCTGTGAAGCGTACCCATATCGTCGTGATCCACGCACGCCGTTAGCACGAAAACCGATGCGCATTTTTTTTAAAATTTGCAGGAGTGAATCCGGGCTCGACTCAGGTTTAATTCAGGTCCAAATTGAGCTATTCACCCCAGCCTATTTGTTTCTTTTAAATTCAAATTTTAAATTAATTTAACATTAATTAATTAGGGGAGGAATTTAATTTGGCGCCCAAATGCGTCAATAAATACAGGCGGGATGGCTTCCTCCTCCCCATTCGATCATTAGCCCTCCTTCTCCCTGTTCGAGCACCCTGCACCAAGATCCCTCCTCCTCATTCAAGATCAGCCCTCCTCATTCAAGATCAGCCCTCCTTCTCCCTGTTCGAGCATCCTGCACCGAGACCGGCTAACCCTTCTTCTTCCTCTTCACGCCGAAGCCTACCACACAATTCTTATTGTTTCTTCATGTCCAAAATTTAAATCTTACATCTACACCACACAAAATCCTTAATTTTACAAGAGAAGCACCTTTATTTCTTCATGAAAATGATGTCTTTGCATCTGTAGGATTTATAAATTATTTTGGAGATTGCACTTTCACTGTCTTTTTTTTTTTGGAGTGTTGCTTTGCCTACTGTTTTGGGGTTGAATCTGATGATTATATTTATTGTTTTGGGGCCGGATTTGGAGAGCTTTATTTACTGTTATGGGTTTCATCTGATTACCATTTCAACGTTTTTAGGCCGATTCACTTACTATTTTCCCCCTTCCGGCTTTACCAGTTTTGGGAGTGGGTCGGCCTCCTTTTTCTTTTGTTTTATTTATTTTTAAACGGTTAAGTCACAAAAAGGAGAATTTCTGATTTAACTTGAGGAAGGATAAGTCACTCTTAGTCACTTCAAGCACAAGTTAGAGTGTATGCTTCCTAGACCTTAGGTGCACACTCTAAGCGAGAATTCAATCACCTAGTCCTCTGTGTAGGCTCCTTAGACCTTAAATGCACGCCTCAGGTGAAACCTCCTTTACCTAATTCACAGCATATACTTCTTAGACTTTAAGAGCACACCCTTAGGTGAGTCACCCACCTAACCTTAACTGCAGATTTCCTAAACCTTAGGAGCACACCCTGTAGTGAGAGCCCATCTACCTAACCTTCAAATGCACAGCTGAAACTAGAGCACTCGACCCTAATTCACAAGTTCGATACACTGCACTGCAGAACGCACCGAGGCTTAATTCACCCTTCCTTAATTAAATCAAATGCGAATTCCCTAAAATGACTTAACCAATATCGAAACCCAACGCTCCGGATTTGAAGCTGAGCATTACACTCGCATCCTCCCGCAATCGGGGACATTTGTTTTGTCACATACGGATCATCTGACGCGTGCGAGTCCGAGGTCTGGTGGTAGAAGCTATGATAATAATGCTTATATGTGCTACACGAAGGATACGAGGGATACGAGGGATACGAGGGATAATTAGAATAGTATCTCCTACCTCGAGGACCCTCCATAAAGGGAGAGGAAAGGACCGATGATACTATTCACCGACTCTTGGTTAGAGTGTTTCCCGACGATCTTAGGTCGTCGAGCAGTTCTAAGACGATTAGAGTGAATAACATATGACTATATTACTTTACAAAATATTTACAAAAACAAAAATAAAATCTCTTTTCGTTATAAAAGTTAACTCATACGAAAACTTAAACAACAACTTTCGTACTGAAAATCAAAGAATTTTTTTTCTTATAAAAT
This sequence comes from Papilionanthe hookeriana x Papilionanthe teres, assembly GCA_022702705.1. Taxonomy (NCBI): domain Eukaryota; kingdom Viridiplantae; phylum Streptophyta; class Magnoliopsida; order Asparagales; family Orchidaceae; genus Papilionanthe; species Papilionanthe hookeriana x Papilionanthe teres. The sequence continues at coordinate 16,285,451 of CM040436.1, forward strand.
ATATAAAGGTCCATTGCTAATACTTGGACTGTTAGCATGACTACCCTCCTTATATCGTCGGCTCAGTAACTCTTATCCAAGGTCGGAAGACACAATCCAACTCGAGCCCCCACCTCTACCGATGTCTTATACCCGCTCCGATCTTTTATACGTGATTACGAGTTTCGCTTACGATTTCTACGACTCGTTTCTCTTATTTTCCGGCTTTGTGTCGGGTTTCTCGCTCCGTTTACTTCGTCTGTAAGCTCATTTAAGTTCATCGCAAGTCATACTATGCTTCGTAATACAAATTATACAACGAGTATCAGATGCCTGAGTATGTTTTTTACGGTTTATTTACCGTAATTTACTTTACCGTAATCCACTTTATCTGCGCTTTACTTTCTAAGAATTTTACTTCGCAATTTACTTTACTCAAGACGCAAAACCGAAAAAAACAACAACAAAACCCGAAACATCGGAACACACTCGACAAAACCTTTTCGAACTTTAGACAGGATCAGTATTTCAATGTAGAAGTGTGGAGCTAACCCCGTGGCAAGATAAAGAAGGAGCGATGGAGCAAACCACAAGTGGAGGTGGTCGATATTCTACAACAACATGACGAGGAGCTTGGATCGAGCGAAGCATGAAGATCTTATTCAAGAAAACTCTTCCTAGCTTAAATAACAACACATGTGACTTCGAGGTAAGCTTCGCCCAGCATGCGACATAAATCCTCACTTCCTTCTTTCGCTTCAGTGCAACCATGTTGCGCGCAGTAGAGTCCCAACTCGCTTTAGGTTCCGAGGTTGTCGTACGGTACGACGTAAACCCTCATATCTCTGTGGGCTATTTGCATAATCGGACATTATGCAAGTGTAAGTCCCAAATAATAAAATTGGCAGGATTAAACATTTAATTAACATCGTTTCGAAAACGCAGCCACACCATAGGATAGTTGGGAGTCACTGGAGCTCGCCTCAGATCTGTGACGTCCCCTACCTTTTCTTTTCTTTCGACTCCCGAAAATAACCTGTTCCACTCGAGCCGCTCCCACTTATTTTTCCACGTCCTACCGTGAAAACCTAAACCTCGAATTCCCGAAGACGTAACCACCGATCATTATCGAGAGTTTTCTCGAGTGACACCAGCCATTCGAGATATAATTAACTATAGTGTCATTGCTCATAGGAACTCGGAACCTGCAGTAATATAAACCCTACCTAACTTTCTATTGTGTAGGTGAATCTTGTCGATCACACATAAAGCGTTCGCAGAGCCAAACGGATGTCACGAGTCCCTTAGTTCGTATGATTGGGTCTACCATCACAGGATACATTAATCTTTCGAGAATGTGTATCATTTGTGACATCATGCACGATTATGCAAATTACTGGACAAATGAGATCCCGGCGGTCTCATTTTTCAAAATTAAAAATACACTATTTTCAAAACTACTTTCAAAATCATATACATTTTTATATTAAACTAAATCACTAAATTTTAAATCCTTTCAAAGCAAAAAAAGGCTGGCCTACAAACATTTTTATTAAAAATATATATAAACGTTGAACAGAATAGGTTTCCCATAAAAAACATTTTCCTAATTATTCTAATCCATTTCATGATTATCACGATTCTCACTTGATACTGCACCATCATCAATTTAAGAGAACAGCAGTTTAATTGACCGTTAAGTAAAATGCGCTTACATTGTTCAGATTCTTCATCCTCATCACACCATTTATTCCAATCAACCTTGATATATGGAGCAGGTTTCTCCTCCGATTTCAGTAGTCGCTTCCACCAACCTCTCTTCTCCTTATGGATGGAACAAATAATGTTGCGCAATCCAATATGGACTTTTCCTTTCTGAAAAATTTTATATGAAAAAGGTGAAAATAAGACTATGTAAACTGCAGCTAACAAATTTAAGAAAAGATGATGGTTAAAGTTCTGGTAATTAAAATTAAAAGCAGATTTTCATTTAAAGATCATTTGCTTGTTTGTAAGAAAAGAGTACTTCTATTTTAAAATGCGAAAAACAATATAGAGTAGAAATATAGAAAAAATATAGGGAGGATAAGAATACTTGTAACTTGTTGCTCGCCAAAAATTCGAGTGAAACCACAATAGACTATCATGTTCAAGTTGATTCACAATTCAATGCATATGAAATAAAGACAATGCTGGATTGAATTTGAGTCATTGATCAGTAGCCAGCTACTCAATGTCGTTGCACAAGCCTACAATGAGAGGCTCAAAACATAGGAATTATTTTAAGAGGATCCTAATGTTGACCTCGCTTTTGTCGAGGTTTAGTTTTCCTCCTAGAATTTAGGGTTCTAGCCTTAGGAGCTTCCCCGACATTCCTAGATTCCTAGCAGTGAGGCCCACCTCGTTTTAGAATATTTGAAGCCACTTCGTTACTCTTTTGAAGTCCCACACGAGATTATGTACCTCTAGCTTATAGCAGGTTGGAATCGACGTCAGAAATTCAAATGGAGTCCCCATAGGATCACTGGACATTCGGACAGCCTCGTGCACATTTTGCACCACTGGACGCACAATTCCTCGGTTTACAACCTCGACGTCTTCAATTATCCCGCAACAGATTGAAGCTGAAGTCAGAATGTCAGGACGATCGACATCAAAGTCAAAATTTCGGACAGGATTAGATTTGACGCACTTTCGACCCGATCGACGATCAAGTAGCCCGAATGACTCCGGATCACAAAATTGACTGCGCCAACGCGTCTGGAACGTCGAATTTGCTTAGGGATGACATATATTTTGTCGGGGTTTTGAGCACGAGCAAGCGACGCGAATTCAGACACATTTTTGTTTAATTTATAATAAAATATATATATTAAATATATTATAATACCTAAAACCTAAAAATCTAATTGTCGGGCCTCACGATCAAGCCCGTCTCGCGTCTTTCTTCTCCTCCTTCCCTCAAGTTCGTGCGTCTGCGCCCTAGCTTGGCTCGAGCGGCCTCTCCCCTTCGTGCCATCCCGTCCCGTGTGTACTGTTATTCACCATCCTCACACAAGAGGAGGTGACGTTGCACGAGCTCTGCCCGAGCTCCTTCTCGACGCGTTAAACTTTACTCTTCGGTGCTTGAGAAACTGCGGCACCTGTTGCTTGACACAAATGGAAGAAACTTCTTCCCTTTCCCAGGTCTCCTTTCTTCTTCTCATCTCTATTCTCTCCAGGTTGTGTCGTTCCCTGCGACAAGCACAGCTACTATGTTGTTGACATTGGGTGTGTGTGGGGGTGAGCTTGGATGGCCTTGAGTGAGTTCAGCTGGCCCCTTCTGTCTTTTACTATTTAAACCCCATTTTGGGGAGTGCATGAGGTTTGATGTCCTGGGTTTGAATTCTTCCTCTCCTACTCTCTTCCCTGTTATCTGTTCGGGTTTCTGTGTGTATGCGTGAGGCCGGAAGGTGGTGTGTGCTCTTCCCTTCTCCTCCCCTGCTCACTGTTTAAACGAGTGTGTGTGTGTGTGGTTTAGAAGATTGATGCCTGTGTTCTTGGGCTTACCCGAGCCTTTGACTGCTCGATTTTGGGCTGCTCCTCTTGGGCCTCTCTGTGAACTGCTCGATTTGGGTGTTTGGTTGCTTGCTTACTCACTAAGGTACAAATTTATTTTATTATCTCGTAGCTTGGCATGCTAGTTGGTTGAAAGGCTCTTTTAAGTGGTAAAGTTTTACTAGCCCTCTCTCCCCCCTCTCTCCCCTTCTTGCTTCAAGTTTTATAGTTTTGTATTTTGTTTAAAAATGGCATGAAATATATAGGATTTGAGTTTCAAATGCTAAAGTAGGGATTTTCTTTAAATAACATTCCTCATGCCCCCTGTTAGTTTCATTATATGCTTAGAAAACAAGTTTTGAGAAGTTCTAGATTGAAAAGTTATATTAGCTATTACTTTTCTACTTCTTCTTTCTCTATTCTCGTTGCATGCTTTACTATTGCTTATTTTATGAAATGTGGCATTGAAATGTGTGGCTTTAGTAGTGGACTTTGAGAAATGGAAGTTTCAAATGACAGCGTTATACCTCTCTTTGTTAGTCCTACTTTAAGCTTGATATGCTTCATTTGGAAGCTTTAAATGGCATGATGGATTTCACACATTGTGTTGAGGAGTGTGCTTCTTCCTTTTATTCATGCTATTAGTTCATTACATTCAAAAAAATTTTTGAAAGGGCATGTTTCAAAGCTTTATGTTTATTTATCTTCATGTAATGTTAAATGTTGTAGTTAGCCTCTAAATGCGATTATCTGAGTTGGAGTTTGCAGCTTTGGGAAGTGTCATTTTGGAAAGAGCCTTTAGCACCGATTGTTATGTTACTGCTTATGTGAAAGGGCTTTAGCGCTCCTTTGTTGTCCCCCCGTTTTTATTTTCTTAGCAGGGCTCAGGTTTTCCCCTTTGCTGCCTCTATGGCCGCCCCTATGCATGCTTAAATGTGGCTCAATTATCTTTGTTTTAATGTTCTTATAGCTGCTCCCTCTTGCATCATTTGGGGAGCTTTGTTTTTCTGTTTTAAGTGCCTCTATGACTGCCCTTTGCACTGTTCATATACGGCTTGGTTTTTACTGTTTAATGTTCTTATAACTGCTCCCTCTTGCATCATTTGGGGAGCTTTGTTTCTCTGTTTTAAGTGCCTTTATGGCTGCCCCTGTGCACTTACCTTGGAAGGGGCTCGGTTCATGTGTTTTGCTGCCTTATGCAGCTGCCCCCTTTGCAACTGTTTGTTGCCTAGTTTATGTGTTTTTCTGCCTTATGCAGCTGCCCCTTTGGCAGTTATTTGGGCCTCGGTTTATGTGTTTTGCTGCCTTATGCAGCTGCCCCCTTTGCAGTTATTTGGGGCTCGGTTTATGTGTTTTGCTGTCTTATGCAGTTGCCCCCTTTGCAGTTATTTGAGGCTCGATTTCTGTGTTTTGTTGCCCTACAGCTGCCCCATTTAGGGAGCTCGGTTTTCCTATTGTAATTGCCTTATGGTTGCTCCCTTTGCACCTTATGTGGGGGCTCGGTTTTGTCTTGATTGTGGTCTTGTCCTGACCTATGTTATGACTCGGGTTTTGTCTCTGTTTTGCCCCGTTGTTGGATGCTGTCCTGACCTATGTTGTGACTCGGGTTTTGTCTCTGTTTTGCCCCGTTGCTGGATGCTGTCTTAGGACTGATGTGGGGCTCAGTTTGGTGTTTTATTACTTTGGGCTGCCCACTTTGCACTCTTTATATGGGAGGCTCGGTTTTGGTGCCCCCTTTTGCACTCATGCATGAGACCTAGTGTTAGGTTTGATGAGGGTTTGACTACGTCTTATAAGGCTTAAATTGTGGCATTCACTTGGAATATTATTGATGATATGTTTGACCCACGTTTCAACATTTGTTTGAGCCTGATTTTGTGGCATCGAAGAGGTTACAATTCTAGCAGGATGTGTCGTGGATTTTCAGATTTGCGAAAAGAAAAAAAAAGAATTGGATTTTGGGTTTAAAATAACATAGTTTTGAAAGATTAGTGTGATAATGTTTTTGTGCTGTACAGGAATTTTGATTTAGCCTCGTCAGGGATTTGCTTTGAAATGTGATTAGTCCAGGTGGTGGTACAGTTTTCTAGGGTCCTCCCTTCTTTTTCTTTTTCAGTTGCTCATTTTAAAGGGAACAAGTCTCTTTTAGGAAATTCTATAACTTGTTAATGTCTGTCGGGATTGAGTCGTCAGAATGTCTGGGTCGTCTATTTTACCCAGTTTTGATGATCGATCTGCCTTCTTTATGACTTTGTTTTAGGCGGATCGTTCCCCCCTCTTTCCTTCTCCTTGTCCTCCTGTCATTTGTTTCTTCTTGTTTCTTGGCCGAGTCTTTTTGCACTTATGTACGAGACATTAGGGTATACGTATAGGCTACGTGGGCCATTAAGCAAGGCTTTACGTAGGGTGGTTAGGGGTTAGGAAGTTGATGATAATGTTTATGCGTGCTTAAACGAGGGATTATTAGAATAGTATCCCCTGCCTTTGAGTAGAGACCTTCACTGAAGACTAGGCTAGGGACCGACGATACTATTCGTCAATTCTTGGAGGGACGGTTGCTACCAATACTCTTACATTGTTAGTACTCCTAATTCGATTAAGGTAGTTGGTTTGTGAATTGTACTATTTTATAAAAAAAAAATGTATTTTTAAATAAAATTTCCTCTACAACAAAAAAATTGTCTTTCACGCATAAGTTTTTATGTGCATGCAAATTAAAAATGAATGAAAATTTATAAAGGTCCACGATGAATTACCCGAGTCGAGGTTAGGACTACCCTCTGTAGGGTGTTGGTCTAGTAGCTCTTATCCAAGATTGAGACGCACACAGCTCAGCTCTGAGTCCTCCCCGCCATTATGCTTACGATCCTCCCGGACTTGCAATCCGTTCTTTGTGGTTTTTATACGGATTTTATACGCGTTTTATACGGATTTTATACGGGTTTTCCACAGATTCCCCACGGATTTGTTTTCCATTTTCCTCTTTCTTTTGGTTTTCGTGCGGTGCCCTGGTCCTGGTTCTTCCACATATGCAGTAGCACCCCTAGGTTGACTAGGTTTTCCTTACTACGTTTATTCCTGTTTTCTTTTGATGTTGACACATTTCTTGCAAGAAATAAAAAAAATGATAACAATAATAGGTAGCAACGCAAAGATGAGTAATCGGCGCTCATGGTACCTTCGTAGTATTACTACATCTTTTTCTTTTACCGCAGTACTTACTTGCTTTACTTTACGCTGCATATATTCCTATTTAGTATAACGTATTTTACTTCAATATTCATGTTTAGTATAACATGTTTTACTTCAGTACTCTAGTTTAGTAAAGCATGCTTTACTTCAGTACTTCTGCTTAACATAGCATACTCTATTCTAGCACTCCTGTATAGTGTAGCATGCTTGTGATATATGTTTCATGTTGTTTATTATAACATGTTTTGTGATACGTGTTTTCTCCTGTTTAGTATAGCATGCTTGTGATGGTTTGTTTACTACTTAGCATAGCACTCACATTGCATGTTAATGTATGCATTTTATTTTCTTTACGCACTCTCCCCTAGAATAGGAGATACCCGAAAATAAATTACTGACTAAATGATTTGCATATCCACTTTAAACTTCAAACTGCAACACTGCTAGAACGTGAAATACGGAGCATGACTTCGAGGGCAGCACGGTTATCTTCAACAGCAAAACTTGTCTACATCAGCAACAAAACTTCGTCTTACGTCGAAAAACCATTCCTTAGTTTAAATAACGAGTCATGTGACTTCGAGGAATCCGCTTAAGTGCGATATAAACCTCACACTGTTCTTTTGTGCCTTTGCTGAGATTATGTTATAAGTAATATAAGCCCTAACTCGCTTTAGGATTCCGAGGTAGTCGGCTGATACGACATAAATCCTCATACCTTTCAGGTTATTTGCATTATCGGATATTATGCAAGCGTAATCACTACATTTAATCGGCAGGATTAAAATTTAAATAAATTTATTTCCAAAACTTAAAGCCCAACAGTAGGATAGTCTGGAATGTCACCAGGATTTACTCGAGATCTGTGGAGTCCCCTACTTTTCTTTCCTTTGGATTCCTACAAAAAACTATTTCAATCTTGAGTCATTCACCTATTGGATTTCATATTACCACACTACTTTGAAAACTCTACCCTTTGAATTCATGAAGATAGATACATCCGATCTAAATTGAGAGTTGTCTCAGGTGACTTCGGTCATTTAAGGGATAATTGACTATAAGGGTTTGTCTCTATAAGGAGCTTTAAGAACCCAGGTAATATAAAACCTATTTAATTTTTTTGTATTAAATAGAGAATTATTTAGTCAACACAAAATAGTTATAGTACTGTAACTGGATGCATAAATTCGTAGCTTTATTTGATCGAGCCGTATCATCAAACAGTGCGTCTATTCCTCGGGATAGATGCACTTGCGATATTGTGTCTGTTCATTTCAAACTACTAAATGAATGAGATTTGTTCATTCTCATTCTTCAAATTTAAAATTTTATTTTCAAAAATCAATATATATGTATATTAAATTGAATCAAGACTCTATTTTATAAAATTACAAGTCACATTTTTCAAAAGTTTCAATCCCTCACATTTCAACCACCGACACCTAATTACTTGTGAATAAAATCACAGTTACCGGTGAACATTCTTATGTAAATAGATGTTCCCTTACTGTTTTGGCTTCCAACAGTCGTTCAAAACTATTCCTCACTTCTAAATTCAGATTTTTCTCCTCTGGGTACAGTGAATCTTCTTAATGTAAATAGACGTTCCCTCACTGTTTTGGCATCTAACTGTTGTTAACAGCAATTCCTCATTTCTAAATTCAGATTTCTCTCCTCAAGGTCAGCATTTGCCAGGCTATAGTCCATCTCATTTGCAATTGGATAGCTTTGAAATTAATGGAAAATAGAAAAGTAAAAGAGCAAAAACCAGCAAAAGAATAGTGGCAACAGCAGAGAAGCAAGTGGTGGTAGCAACACAGAGCTACATGAGCAAACAGAGGGGCCTTCAACTCTTAATGATCAACTATTGGCTTGAAAGGCAGTGCCTTTCGGCTACAAGAGTAGGAACCACAAGTTTGAGGTTATGCACGGGTGAGAATTTTGGCTGGGGAGAAATTAAGAGAGAGAAGAAAAAATTTAGAAGAGATCCGAATTGATTTCATTGCAGGAACTGAACCGTTTGTAGGCAATTAAAGAATAAATAAATTATTATTTACTTCCTAAACAAATTCCACTAAAAAAAAAAAAGAATCCTTTCTACAAATAATAAATTAAATAAATTTAAATTTAAAAGATAATTACAATAGAATTTTATCCTAACACGGAATTTTAATTAAAAAAAATTAAAATAACTTAGAAATTCAAGTTCTTCGTTATCTTGTTATAATATGAATTTTTTTATGCAACACAAGGAGCTATTAGACCCATTACAAGGAGTCAAAGCAAGAAGAAAGGTTGACCATCTGCAGTGCATGAGGAAAACATTTGCTTAGATTTTTTACCTAGAATTTATACGTTTTTAATATATTATAATTTTTAATTTGTAAGACTGTATATTTGTATTTTAGTTTCATGAAATCTTACAAAAAAAAAATAGAAGATATAATTTCATTAGAGTTAAATTTTCAAATTTTATGAGATAACAACTATGAAATTATAAGAGAAATAATTAATTGCATAGATTATCAAATTAATTAATTATTTCTAAGCCGTTAAGGCTGACAAAAAAGGAAAAAAACTCCCTCCACAATTCCACTTAAAGAGAGCCGCCTTACTCTTTTCCTTCTTTTATTTCATTCCTTTTTTGCATTAGAGTTTATAAGGGGATTGTATAGTTGATAATGTATTGGATGAATATATATTATTGTTGGTTGAATTCAAAATTTTGAGTTTTTCCAATGGTGCGGAGGTTTGGTGGTCATCCATGTAAGAGGAGACTTTGTGACCATCCTTAACCTACCTTTTGGTGAGTGGAAGTTTTATCCCTTTTATTTGCAATATTTTCTAATTTATTTATGTTGGAGTCTTGTGCTACCTCTTCTTCATCTTTTCATAAATTTTCAAAAAAGTCCATACAAAACAATAGTAAAAAAACTTGTTGTATGGCTTTAAGCCCATATCTTTTTGTTTTATTTATTAATGTTCTTACTGGACATTTACAAAACGATGTACCATGGGTTATGCTTTTCGTTGATGATATCTTTCTTTTGGATAGGACTAGAAGGTGTGTTGAAAGAAAACATGAAAATGGAGGGCAACGTTAGAGTGACACTTTTTTTAGTATATCTAAAACTGAATGCATGGAGCGTAATTTTAGTAGCAATAGATCTAGTGGCCAGGTTGTAACTATGGGTGATCAAGTCATTAAAAAGAGTGAATGTTTTAGAAATTTTGGGCCTATTGTTCAAAGTGATGGTGATATAGATGAGGATGTTATTCAAGTTGGGTGGTTGAAGTTAAAGAATGAATTGAGCCTAATGTGTGATAGAAAAGTACCGCATATACTTAAAATAAAATTTTATATGGTAGTGGTGAGACCTGCAATTTTTTATGGCACAAAATATTAGCGTGTAAAAGAGAAGCATAAAACTATGCTAAGTGTTATTGAGATGAGAATGCTTGGGTGGATGAGTGACTTTACACTTGGAGACAAAATGTGAAATGAATATATCCATGAAATAGTTAGTGTAGCTCCAATGGCAAACAAGATTAGAGAGAGTCACCTTAGATGGTTTGGTAACATTAAGCGTTGACCCTTTTACGATAAGGTTAGAAGAGTAGTTGTGTTAGATTTGACTTATGTTAAGAACGGTAGAGGTGGACCTAAAAAGACCTAAGCATCTTGTATAAAAAATGATTTTTAATTTCTTAAAATTAAATGAAAATATGAATTCAATAGGACGCGATGGAGAAAAGGGATTCATGTAGTCGACCCCACTTAGTGGGATAAATGCTTCTTCTTATTGTTGTTCTATATTCTTGCTCGTAAGAAAGCCTAGATGCAAGGGTACAGTCAGACATCACAGAGTGTACATAAATGTCTAATTGATCTTAAAAGCTTATAGAAAATCATACTCCAAAGGCGAAATAAGCAAGTATCGATAGCACATGTTAGTATTGTCAACTAGTTACTGCCCAATATGAACTGTTTATGAGAAATTAGGATTGTGATCAGCAACCCACATTAATATTAGAACATTTATTTGTTTTGTATGGTCAGTACCGATTCATTTAAGTAAGATGAAAAACATTATACATGAAACCTATCGATTTAACTACGAAAGCAAGGTCGTGGTTCAAACTCTCAATATGTTGTATCAACATTTCCCATCCCACCTGGAAGTAACATTTTCTATTTTCTAATTAGATTAACAAGAGCATTTTTACCATTAGCTAAAACTTAAACCAAAAGGTGTTGAAATAAAAAAAAATCAAAGCGTGGCAATTATTTAAGTTTAAAACATTCCTCACCTCAATTTTTTTAAACCTATTATATATATAATCATCAAAATAAAAATATAATTAAAACATATTATATGATGTTACCAAACGTCATACCATTCAAAGCATAAGTCAACAAAGGAAAACGCAAGAAACTGATCACCTCAGGAAGAATCGATTCATAGAGCTCCAAGTTAAAGCAATAGGACTCTCCGTGAGTTCCAATCGCTGAGAAACTAAAGAAGCCCTCCGGCTCACTCTTAGCACACACATCCTTCGCATCAGGCAGAGATATTGTCAGATAAACCCTATCCGATCGCTGCGCCCACAGAACTTCTGGCTGCCGACTAAGAAAACAAGAATAGATAACAAAATCAATTGGCAAAATACAAACAGTAGCTGTTCTTCAAGATGAATGTACCATTGCAACCATTAATGGAATCGACAAGAAGACAATTCAGTGAAGCTTTCACGGCAAGGTGGAAGCGTGATTACCTCATCAGGAAGAGGAAATCCTATCGAAAATGGTGACGGAGAAACCCTAGAAATCAGACTTGCAGCGCAAGAGAGTGAAGCTCGACCGGGAAGCTTTAAGTGGCCGTTTCATTGGGCTTAAATTAGGATAATACTGTTAATTTGGTTATTACAAATAATTGCAGATATTATAAGAATATTTACATCCATGCCACTTATTTTTTATGTATTTACATATTTAACCCTCAACTTCATTTTTATGTATCTGATGCAGTACCTATTCATGGAAATGTATATTTCACTATTTAAAAATAAAAATAATGATATTTTTATGTAATATAAATGATTTTGATGGTATAGATGTAAAAGATGAATTTTAGGTGATATATATATATATATGTAAATATATAGAAATTTAATTAATTAGTAAAATTACTTCAATAATATATTAAATAGGAGTATTCATTGAATGAGAATTAATATATATATATATATATATATATATATATATATATATATATATATATATATATATATATATATATATATATATATAAATTTTAAAGGATAATTCACTATTTCAATATTGTAATAATGCTATAAGAATTTAAAAAAAAAGTGAAATAAAAACATATCATTTAGATGACAAACACTTCGCTCTAATGATAAATTTTTATTATCAGACATGAATCTCGAAATAATTTGAGCAAAAACATTCTGAATATAAGGGTCTGTTTGGGGTAGCTTATTTGGTGCGGTGGCTTTTTTGAAACACACCTGATATGTTTGGATAAATTGCATTTTGACAGCTCATGTGTTTTCAAAACAAAGAAAACAGCTTCACACCTAGATATGTGCGGTGGCAGCACTTCCTACATTGCCTGAACTTTTACCCAAAAAAATAAAATTTTGTAATACATGACTGCACCTAGCTTATTAGCATATTATTTTTAATTAACTTACCAGCAGATTATTAATAAGTTGCAGCTGCCCCAAGCAAACCATAAATTTATAATCATTTGAGCTCTGATTTCAAATAGTAAAATAGAGTGTCTAAGCAACACGAACACAAAGACTCTAAATTTGGTTTGATATGGATCTAATCAAATGCAGAACAAGTCATTGAAGAACAATTGGATGCTTCATAGTGTCAATTAAATTGTCAAATAAACTCAAATTTTGACATAGTTATAGTCGAATCGAGCATCTCGACATGAGAAATCCAACGAGCCTAAAGTCACTCAAACGCAACAGAAATTAACATATTGTGTCGGCTAGATCAAACACAAACCCTTCGACGTTATTAAAGATTAGCGTCAAAATTGAGTTTGATTTTTATCGACATTAAATTGGGGTCAATAATTTTATTTCCGTCTAATTTACGTCGAAATATTTTGACGCAAATAATTTGCATCCTTTTTTTCGTCATATTAATGTCATACTTTTTTATAATTAATGTGCGTAATTTACGTCTGAATATATTAGACGATGAATATCAGCGTCCGATTACCGTATATTTTGCGTCAAAAAATATCGTAGAACGATGAAATATTATTATCGATGTAGCACATAATTTTGCGTCTGAAAACTGACGCAAATCTAACACAAACATGTAACGCAATAAAAAATATATATATATATCAATCGCATTTTCACAACCTGCACAAAAATATATTCAACATCACATATCATAATAAGTATATTAATACAAAACATCAAATTTCTAAATAATATAATTAATAAAAGAAATAGTAAAATTAATCCACAAAATTTCACAACAAATGTTTAACAAAATGCTTACAAAATAAAATAAAACATAAGAAAACTACTCATCATCTCCATTTTCCTCCTCCTCCTGTAGGGATGTTATTGGTTTTTGCCCGCTAGCTCATGGGCGGAGGAAATGCGTGACGAATAGTGTCGTTCAATGATCAGGCATGTAGTGAAGAGGATCTGGTTGACTTCAAAAGAATGGGAAGAGCTGGAAAGAAGCATCGGCAGCTATATACTAAGGTCTCCGTCATGCGCGTTACAGCGTCCTCAGCTGTATGTTGGTCTTGTAGCAACTGTTCGCACGATTGGTGGATCTCTTCATTCATTGCAACCATTTGCTTGGCAAGAGCCTTCTGATCTGGGCATACACAAATCCAATGCTAATAGTTGCGTAAAAAATATGTGATGCTAATATCATACTCTAATTTTATATATTTCTATAGTGAAATATAAGGTCATTAAAGCATCTAAATCCTTATAAAATCACATAAAATATCCCTCCCCCAGAAAGACTACATGCCAGAGCTTGACACACACACACACACACACATATATATATATAAGTTGAGCCAAAAATAGATGTGCACATAACCTCGTAAGTTTATATCAATAATAATATACATCATAACTATTGATGCATGTTGAAATATGAGTGGCTTAGGAGTAATTATTTATCGTCTTAACATGACACGAAAAACTTGTACACATTCAGATAATTAAAGAGAAAAAAAGATGCAGGAGGAGACCTCTGAAAATGAGAAAAACCATTATAATAAATGACATTGATTCGGGCTTGTTTTGACTCGGATTGGACCAATTTTGGTGTTGTTTTGTCCGCCTCATCAAATCGATTAGTTTGACTATAAGTTTGATGAAATTGGAGCTCTTAATGAATTTTTATCGAATTTTAACTTTTCATTGTTAAAAAAATTACTTCAAGATTCATTTCACGCCTCGATGTTTCTGTAAGATCAGGAAAAATATATTGATCGGATATCAATATTAATTTTATTTTTAAGACTAGGCAATATAATTTTATAATTTGTACAATACTTTATATTTTCTCTCTCTTCTATTAACCAAAAACATCATCTATAGAGTTAAAATTGCATATTTGTGATAATATCATTATAGAATATTTACAAATTATCAAAATTGATTTCATTCCTTTAGCATATATAAAAGCGGTTAATTATGCGGTTGAGCCAAAAATGAATATAGTGATTTTAATATTTTACTCCTGAAGTTATTTAAAGTTTAGGGCTTATATTTGCACGACATACAATCATGCAAAATAACCTATGAAAATGAGAAGATTTACGTTATACCGAACAACGACCTTAAGATCCTTAAAAGAATTATGACTTATATCGCATGACAAACAATCATATGAAAATCTAAAAGATAGTATTTAAACTATATAGAGTACTATTCATTTTAATTCAATAATATATTGTAATTTCTTGCTTTATGCTACAATTAAAACCTATTAATTGCAAATATCAATTCTCTAATGCAAATCTTCTTTTATTATGATTTATTAGACCTTTTTTTTATGTAATATCAACTAAAATAGCTCTCTTATATTCCTAGAATCAAAATGTGTTTGCATTAGTCTTTTATGACATTAATTAAGTAAATATTTTTATTTCCTTTTACAATAGCTCAAAGGACACTATAAATATAGGAATTTCCATTTTCACTCCAAAGGCTAATATATATAATATATACAATCTATTGTAAGTAATAAAATGGTTTTAATAATATATGTTTCTTTAACAATTCGCTCTATGTATATATATTTATGTGTGTGTGACACAGGCTGTGGCCTGTTGGTTGGAGGGGTTCTTTGTAAGTCCTCTCAGGTCACGGGTTCGATCCTCCGTTGTGCGGGGTTCTCAAATATTAGACATATGGCGCTGACACTCCATCATAGGTGTCCAACCGTAAAGGGGAATCAATATTTGAGTCTCTACCAAATATCGATTCCTTTGGAATAATATATATATATATATATATATATATATATATATATATATATATATATATATATATATATATATATATATATATATATATCAAAAGAATATAGTTATTGTTAATTTTTATTATATATATGAAATTAATAGCTAGGGCTGCCAAAACGGCTCGTTGTTCGCGAACAACTCGTGTTCGGCTCATTAAATAGCTCGTGTTTGATTCGTTTGCTAAGTTATAACAGCTTTAATGAGCCGAATACGAACAAAGATTTGGTTGTTCGTGTTCGGCTCATTTTGTCTCGAAATACTATTCCTCAATTTTATATATATATATATATATATATATATATATATATATATATATATATATATATATATATATATATATATATATATATATATATATATATAAGTGCCGCAGCCGTGGTCTGCAGTGGTTTGGGCGGGGTTCACCTTAAGTCCTCGAAGCGTCCCGGGTTCGATCCCTACCAAGGTGCGGACGGGTCGGATAGACACATGGAAAATCGGTATTTGTAGTCGAACTGTGGCCTACTAAATACCAATTTTCTTTTTGAATATATATATATATATATATATATATATATATATATATATAGAGTAAATATAACAAAAAATATTAAATCAGATTCAAATGATTTTAAATATAAACAATAATTCTTAAATCTTGCCCCAACCCTTAACATCTTATGCTTACGTGATTAGAGTTATCAAAACGGCTATTTGTTCATGAACAGCTCGTGTTCGGCTCGCTAAGCAAGCGAGCTAGCGAGCCGAACACGAGCACACTTTTTAGGCTCGAAATATAAACGAGTCGAACACGACTCATTTACACCTCTATTAATAGCCCATATTTATTTTCAAAGACTTGCAAGACTTTTGGACCATCACCTATGTAGGGTGGTTAGCCATTAATGGGATGAATAGTATTAACCAACAATATATTTTTGACCATCACTTATGAAGGGTGGTTAGCCATTAATGAGACAAAATAGTTTTAACCAACCATATCTTTTTATTCCTATACCATTCCTTTCATAAATGACTAGTCAAACATGTCCCCATCTAAAATAAATAACAAATATAAATTAATTACAATTAAAATCATATATTAAATATTTCATAAATGAACTTTACCTTTTGCTTGTGCTTTGACTTTCTTCGTTCTCGTTGTATATATTTCTCGTTCGATCGCGAATTTTCCTAGAGTTACTGTGACGGGAACCGGGGGAGTCCCAATGTCCCGTCTCCTTTTGGTAGTTCTTTTGTCTATTATTTATAAGAATGTATTTTGTGCAATTACACAGATGAGAAAACAGCTATGAAAACCGTTCTTAATATAATTAATGCTCTAATAAACAATTTTATTTCATATATGTATTATAATTTGAATTTTGATATGATAGTAATAGTTTGGTAGATTCGTGAGAATGCAGCTAAGCGAGGCGATCAACTGAGTAGTGATCGTGTCTGTGTTCCATAGATGGAGGCGTTCGCTCAACATCAAAATCGGACGAGAAATGAGTATTGTGTGGTGATTTTATCCTTGCAGGGTGATTTCTATACCAAATTTTATATGAACATTTGTAATTTCTGCGAGCTGTACACCGAGATTCGCCAAGAGCAGTCATCGTAAAAGTCACAGAGAATTCTTTCAGTCTCTCCAAAATCAAAATCAGGCGAGAACTGAGGGATGTATAGTTATTTTATTGTAACAGCTTGAGCTATTTTAATATATATAAGCACTGTTAAACCAGCTTAGAAAAAATATTACATCTACGCAAGCTACATCCGGACAACGGCTGCGATCTAACGGAAAAAGCAAAAGAGAAAAAAACGATCTATGGTGGATCGCAGTCGTATCCAGACGTAATATATTTTCCCAAGCTCGATGATTGACGGCCTACCCGGCACGGCATTCGCCAAATTGCGTGGCGAGTGAACCTATTTTAAATTTTAAATTTTAATTACAGAATTAACTAATTTAATTAAATAAAATAACTACTTTAAACATCAATTTTAATATCTCGTACGATAGATCATCCCTGTCGCTTTCATTACATCAATAATCGTGTTTTCCTAATCTTCATAAACATCCAACGGCCATAAATGTATACTTCAGAGCGGTCCCTCTACCACATGACGGGTACAAGCGGTGAGCGGTGCAGTACATTTGCGTCCGTGACGATATCGAATTATGAGGGAACAACAATTACGGCCAATACCGACCGTCCAATTTATTGGAGCCAAATATAGATTTAGGGTTGGTTTGGAACTGCGGTTGGATAGCTTCGCGGCGGCATGCCGTGAATTTTTTTGTTTGTTTCGGCGGCCCGCTCGCGGCGAGACGTGAATTAGGTGGAAAGCGGGTCATACGATCGACCTCGCGGCCCGCGTTACTGATCTTATTTTTCCCTATATGCCCCGCATATGGCCACGCCGGCCACTGCTTTAGCGCCTCGCGAAGCCGAAGGACCTCTCCGCCCGAGCGTCTCGCTTGGCTTTCCCGCCTGTCCCCCACTCCTGATCCTCTTGTGAAGTCGAAGCCGCCTCTTCTGCTGCTCCTTCCACCGTGGCTGAAGCATCACACTACTACGCTACGAAGGCCAAGATTTTGGGCGA
This sequence comes from Papilionanthe hookeriana x Papilionanthe teres, assembly GCA_022702705.1. NCBI lineage: Eukaryota > Viridiplantae > Streptophyta > Magnoliopsida > Asparagales > Orchidaceae > Papilionanthe > Papilionanthe hookeriana x Papilionanthe teres. The sequence goes on from CM040436.1 coordinate 16,303,306, forward strand.
AACCGGGAGCTATTCATCGCTGCCTTCCCAGTTTGCACTAATCGCGACTATACCGCGAAGGTACAAGGGGTTTTGTCCATGGTTTTGAGCAATACCAGGATGGAGGAGAGGGATTTTAATTTTGTTAATTTAATTTATTAACAAGTAATGATTAATTCATATATTTTAAAATTAATTATAATTTGATGAATTTATATATTATTATTTAATGATTAATTAATTTATTTATAAATATATTTTTATGTTTTTGATTATTTGATAAAAGTATAAGTAATGATTACAACTACTTAATTATTACTTAAGAAATAATTTATTTACTAAAAAATTTATTTTACATTATGTTCTAAACAGTTGTACTGAACTAGGCAGAATGATCATTTTTTTAGAAACAGCTGCAACACAACTGTTTTCACACAGCTGTAATATACAAACAACCAGTTTATCTACAACAGCTTCCCCGCAACAACTTTATGGGGCAGCGCAGCTGCAGCTGCCCCAAACAGACTCTTAGTGCGGCTTAAAATCAGTTCTTAGCTTGTTATATTTGATATTGAGCCGAGTCGGCTCGAATTTTAATCAACCTCGATCCAACTCGAAATCGAAACAAGCTGGCTCAAATTGATTACTTGGATCTGTTCCAACTCGAATTAGCTCTTTCGGACTCAAATTGAGCTATTTGGAACCGTACGTCTGTACCAATCCAAATCGGCTCAAATTTGACCTGTGACTCATTATACTTAGCATTCTATATATACTTCTTTTATAAATAAAAATTAGTACGAGCCGATCTCAGGTACGAGTTTAAGCTGATTCATGTATGACTCTAAATCAGCTCATACAAAAATTAATTCATAGATTTAACTCATAGCTCGGCTAGTTTAATCCGATTCGATTTAGATCCGAGCCAAAATTGATTAGAGTTAACTAATCACGGTGAGCTTATGCTGCAACGCGGGCTATCATACCATGTCCAGCTGTACTAGTTTGGCGCGAAGAGTAACTGTCCGATGGTGACGTGGCAGCTGCGGTTGAAGCCAAACATCAGAATAATATAATTTTTCACATACGTACCACCTAATTCTATACATTTATATATCTAATACCTATATTTTTATTTAAAAAATACCGACATTTTAAATTTTTAAAGGTGTGATACAGCTTTCCATTTATAGGTATGTACATGGAATATGTGTTAGCATGCATCTCGAAGCAATCCGACGGCTTAAAAAGAGTGACGTGGTAAATGTGGGCCTACTGAAAACAACCTAGCTGCTCTGAAGATCGACTGTCGAAAGCTAGCTAGAGACGGTATGAAACGACTCAACGATACGCGCCAAATGATATCCTTTGCCCGGTGGCCTAAGTTTTACTCGGTTGGCGGGAATTACCCGACTACCCAGGCGAAAATTGATGATTCACTACCAGATGGATGCATCCCAATGTCCAATATCAACTGACCAGATTAGCCCCATCTACTATCATTGTAAATCCAACCGGGCAACCTTACCTGAATCGTCAACCGACCAATGGTTCCTATCCAACATGTTGATTAATAGTATTATTCACCTCACCTCGTAGGCTCAAACGACTGAGCTAAAGAACAACAAAACCCTGGGTCGATAGGGGTGTAATTCCTATAATAACTTGAACAACCCTCATTAAAGAGAGGTTAGAGATGTAATTTTGTTTTATTGCATTCCATTTACTATATATTGGGAGATATTTTCATGTAAGATAACTCTTTGGCTCCTTTTTCTCGTGTATCTAAAATATTTGATTATATAAACAGGGTCGCAAGAGTATGAGAATAACTCAGTTTTGCCCCATAGAAGTTATCCATGATGCACACCTCTCTGTCTCTCTATGTCTTTTTCATCATGTTCAAATGCTCAATCCTTTAGGTGTGTTTCCCGAACAAATTCATATTCAACATACTAAAATGTGTGGTAAGTGTAGAACACGCTACCAACAAGGAAAAAGTACGACACCAAGGAGGAAAAGTTCATCACAAATATATTCATAGTATGAAGTATGTTAGAAGTTTATGTAGCAACAGACCTAGAAGCCAAAAAAATCACATTTTCATCTTGTTCCGAGAGGCTTTCTCTATAAGACGAGAACCACACCCCTAAAACAGGTAATCTGCTTCTCAAGGTCGGAGAACTCCCCTAGGGAAAGCCGGCCAATGGCATATTGACAACGCTCAACCGACACCAAATGACCGACATCAATCAAAGCGCAAGCCCTAGGTGTGAAGAATACGATTGCCCTCAACCGGTTCAAAGTTGGACAAAGGAGACCTGAATTGAGACGTAACTCTCACCATATGATGCGAACGACGAAATTAGATCTGATACCTTTGTTGATGCCTATCTTAGCAATGAAAAGGCGTTGTCGTTCTAAATACTCTATACATTTTTCTATTATAAAATTTATATTAACTTTTTTAATGTGTTTCCAGGTCTAATTGAGACTTCAGGAGTTCAAGGAGTCATGAGCTTTGGGGAACTTGAACCCGAGTAGCAAGGCCGATAGTGAAGTTGAAGACATCCGATCAACAATATATACAAAGAATGACCTGCAACGTTCTCGCATTGTGAACATTGGTCTCTAAACTTGAATCAAATAAGGCTTTAGAGATGGTTCCCATCTCTGCAGCGACAACCTCCACGAAGGATACCAAGAAAATCACCCCAAGAAACTCCTTACTCCATATTTATAGGAATCATGGATACAAATTTAAGGTTAGTTCAATTATTGCATCTTTAACTAATCATAAATATTGCTTATTTTTCATTAAAATCTATTTTCTTATCGCAACACAACTTCTAAGAACCAAGAGAATAAAAAGTACCAAATATATACATGAGAAATGTGACAGTACGATTCTCGAACCAATCTGATGACTTGAGAAAAAGTGACTTGCAAATGTGGGCCCATCGAAAAATGACCATATAACTTAGAAGACCGACTGTCTTACGCTAGTTATAGATCCTCTAAGAATGACACCCTCTTCTCGATGACCTAAGTTTTGCTCTGTTTACAAGAATTCCCTATACGAGAATTAAGGATTGACGACCAGACAAATGCATCTAGTCGTCCAATATTAAACGACCAGATTAGTCCTATCGACTATCTTCATAAATCTAGCTTGCCGACTTACATGAAGTGTCAACCCACCGTTGTTCCATATCAAGTAGGCCGATCGACAACATTAATTGCCTCACCTCTCGGCTCAGATGACTGACCCGAAAAACAACAAGACACTAGGGCCACAGGGGTGTAATCCCTATAATAATCTCAAAAACTCTCAATAAAACAGAGTTAGAGGTGTAATTTTCTTTTGTTGCAATCGCTATACTATAAATATGGAGCTCTTTTCATGTAAGATAAAATTTTGGCTCTCTCCTTTCTCACATGTAATTAAAATATTTGATTATATAAAGAATATCACAAGAATTCATGAATACCTTAGTTTCGTGCCAGAGGAGTAAGTCCCAGTGCCCTCCTTTCCCTCTCTTTTTCTTTCATCTTTCCTTGTTTGAAACGTTCTATCCCCTGGGTGTATTTCCTGGACAAATTTAGATTCTACACAGTAATATGATATACATGTATAAATTTATATCAAATATGAATGCTCATTATTAACTAAGTAAGTTTGAAAAGTCAACAACACTTAAATGAATTCATTAAAAACCCCTCATCACTCAATGAAGATACTTCTTAAGTTGCTAGAATGAACTCACATCCATGTTCATTTTGCATAATGAGCTACACATTTAACTTAGCAAATTGAAGTTGTTAAGTAGCATAAAACCATTTGCCTACTCAACATAATTGGCATATAACCTTCCTATTATTAGAACATATCTACAAAAAAAGGAAGCATCATAACTCATGTTCAAACATGGATCAAATCATGTTAAAGTTAGATACATAGAAATCTTAAATGAAATTATGGCCATGACAATAATGGAGAGTCAAAGTAGAAAGTTTGGTAAATATTTTTATTCTTTTGATAATGTGATATATAAATATTTGATATATATATTTTTTAAATATAGGCTAATGTGGGACATATGCAGTCAAATTTTTAAATAATAAAATTTATTTCATTCGTAGCAGGCTCTAATAAACGCAGGGTTTGTTCGGGACAACTTTTTTCTTTGCTTTGTATTTCAGACTGCCATCACAGTTTCATTTTATGAACTGTTTTCTTGCAGTTTCTAGAAAATTTACGTGGTGAGATGTTTATTTTTTCAATCTCAATTGTTAAAATGCGATGATCAGAATAATTTTTTGAACAAAATATATATTTATAATTTTTACCGCAGTTTTCTATGAGTTTATTTTCTCCAACATAGTTTTACAATTATCTTTTAAAAAGCGAAGCCATTCCACATAGGCTCTTATTTTCTTAAATGATAAATAAATTATATGGCTTAAATGTTTAATCTTTTATTCTTATTTTTTTAGGTCAATGAGCTTCAAATATGAGACATTTCAGAGCGAGAGAAAATGTCCAACCGTTAAACCACCATCTATTGAGTTAAATTTGTAATCTTAGAAATAATATTAGTTGATCTACTAGAAAGCCTTGGGATCATCCAAGCCGTTTAAAGCCAACTTCGAACGATCCTCCACAGTTTTGATCCGAAGAATGGATCTCAACCATTAATCACGCTCTGGTTAGGGGTTTCATCCCACCGTGGAGCAGGGGATCGGTCTGCTAGGCACGTGGCTTGGGTCTTCGTCATGGAGCTCAAACACATGAGAAATCGATATTTGAGTCTCTGTCAAATATCGATTCTTTAATATATATATATATATATATATATATATATATATATATATATATATATATGTTAATCGGACAATAGTACTTTCACTGGTCATTTTTTGCCCCCATTATTTATCCAAATTAATTATCCCCAACTCCAAAAGCGAAAGAAAGAGATGCCAATCTTTAGCTTTGTTTCCCGCTTTAATGGCCGACCTTAGCACCTAAATGCCGGTAAAGGACCTCTTCTCTGCAGCATCTGTCTTCTTCCGCCATAGCTCAAAAACTCTGTTTTTGTATACTTGTCAAGCTAACTTCCATCCATGTCCAGCTCAGCTCTGCTGATACTTTGTCCTCTTCTCGGGCTTCCTCACCCGTGAGGGTCTGTTCTCATCTCCTCCAGAAACCCTACAATCTGGGATTTAAGGTCCAAATTAGTGCCACTAGGCTCCGAACCCTATCATTTTGTTCAGAAAGCTAGAAAGCGGCAGTGTTCGAAGTTCATTGAGCTTGCATCGATCCGGTATGCTCTTATCTCCACAGTAGCTGGCTTATAGCTTTCTCCTTGGTCTAAGGGAGAACAAAGAAGAGATCTTGCTGCAATTTTATGGACCCAGAAACCCTACAATCCGGGATTTAAGGTCCAAATTATCACCATTAGGCACTGAACCCTGTCATTTTCTTGAAGAAGCTAGAAAGCGGCAATATTCGAAGTTCATTGAGCTTGCATCGTTCTGGTATGATTTTATCTCTACAATAGCTGGCTTATAGCTCTCTCCTTTGTCTAAGGGAGAGCAAAGAAGAGACCTTGCTGTAACTTTCCGGTTTGAATTGATAATGGCCCGGGGAAGTCACTCCTCTTACGTGGTTGTACTGCTGTTGATAGTTTTGATCTTGGTTCCGCCATCAATCCAGCTGCAATCTTCCCAGGCAGGATCTCTTCTTAGACTCAAGCATCTGCTTAATTACCCATTTGTGTTAACTAGCTGGGATGGAAGTACTGATTTCTGCAATGCTGAACCGAATCCTTCAGTAACCGTGGTATGCTATGACGAGAGCATAACGCAATTACATATCAATGGGAACAACAGTTCTGCTAGGTTACCCGAGAGTTTCTCCATTGATTCCTTCTTCACCACGCTTACAAGGCTCCCTAACCTGAAAGTCCTCTCCTTGACTTCCCTTGGATTATGGGGTTCAATTCCTGCAAAGATTTCAAGGTTATATTCTTTGGAGATTTTAAATATGAGTTCAAATTTGCTGGATGGAACAATTCCAGCTGAAATTTCTCATTTGAAGAATCTTCAGACCTTGATTCTGGATCACAACCATATTTATGGAAGATTGCCAGAGTGGATTGGCTCTTTTCCTCTTCTGGCAGTGTTGAGTGTAAAGAACAATGCTTTGAATGGCCCTCTGCCAGTTTCATTGAGTAGCTTGGAGTCACTCAGACTGCTTGTGCTCTCATTCAATGCTTTCTCTGGACCTTTGCCTGATCTTAGCGGTTTATCCAATCTTCAAGCTCTTGAGTTAGAGAGCAACTACTTTGGCCCTCAGTTCCCAAGTTTGAGCAGGAAGCTGGTTAAAATTTTCATGAGAAATAACAGCTTTACAGGGGGAATTCCTTCCGAACTCGGTTCTTACTACTATCTGCTTCAGCAACTAGATATTTCTTCGAATAGGTTTGTTGGGCCTTTCATGCCATCACTGTTGTCTCTCTCTTCAATTCAGTATATCAATATATCTGGAAATAGGTTTACTGGTATGCTTTTTCCGAATGAATCATGCAACGGTGAACTAAAAGTTGTAGATTTATCATCTAATTTGTTGACTGGTAGCCTTCCAACATGTCTAAGTTCAAGATCCAAGGACATGATTGTGCTGTACCGTGGAAATTGTTTGGCAAACAAAGATCAGATTCAGCACCCAAATACCTTCTGTCAGAATCAGGCTTTTGCTGTCAATTTGTCGTCTCGGAAGGGGAAGAAGGCGTCGATTCATAAAGCAATAGTTGCTGTAAGCGTGGTGGGAAGTGTTGTGGTAGCTCTCATTGTGGCTTTCCTGTTGTTTGCCACCATAAGGAGAGATTCTAACAGCCTTATGAACAAACCTCCAAGAAGGCTGATTGAGCATGCTTCAAATGGCTTCCCTTCAAAACTTCTAGCAGACGCCAGTAATCTCTCTCACAGTGCTTCATAGAGATGCCTTTGCTAAATATTTCCAGTTTTTTCAGTTTCCTTCTCAAAATTGTTACATAGATATTATTTATTTCATGGTTTACTTTTCTAAATAATGAATTTTCTATTCATCCTTAAGGGTATATCTCTCAGACAATGAAGTTGGGAGCACATGGCATTCCTTCGTATCGATCATTTTCTTTGTACGAGCTTGAGGCAGCCACGAACAACTTTGATACATCGACTTACATTGGAGAAGGCTCTCTTGGTCAGGTGTGAAATTAAATTTTCAGTCCGAGACTAAGTTTGATTTATTTGAAGGATTTAGTACTTGCATTGGTTGGAGATTTGAATAAATGTTTTGTTGGGATTAAAATATATACTTAGGGCTTTGATCAATTAGAAATTAAAATTATACCATGGAATAGGATCACAACAATTCAAGAAATCCATTTTTTTTTTTTTTTGAATAGAAGCATAAAAAAAAAACCAAAAAAAAAAAAATCAAGATTTATGTGGAAAAAATAGAGAACGGGAAAAAACAACAGCCACACCACAAAAAAAAAAAATCACTATAAATGAAAGAAGCTCATTGATAACACTACTCAAATCTTCTCTCTAAAATAATCGGAACTTATTAAATATTGCTTCAAAAATTTCTCTCTATCTCAGAAGAGAGCTCTCTCTTTAAAATTACCCCCTCGAAGATTCACCTTTGCAAGAAGTCCCTGTTGAGAAACACCGCACTCGGAAAAGATAGCCTTTGTCACTTGAATCGTAACTTAAGAACTTTAATAGGAGAAACTGTCCTGGCTGCATGACCACAACCAAAGTTGGCATAAATATTCCATCCACTCGGGAAGAAAATAGGAAGAAGGACACCTGCGACGTGATTACGCTCGTTGCGGCGTACTTTCACCTTGGCTTTTGATGACTCTTGTGTTGCCCCTTGCGATTATGTGCTCGTGGGTGCTTCTTCAGGCTGTATTTCACAACAAAGTCCCATTTAGAGACTGATAACACCCAACACCAGTCCTCCAGATATGTACCTCCACCCTTTTCAACTTTCATAGCCCCATACCGTGGTGTGGCTCACCTCCTGTCTCAACCTTCCAAGACTCCAAATAAAGCCAAATATAGCTCCAATTTCTCAATGGTCACTGCTGTGTCAACATATCTATAGGATTTCGAGTTGTGTGCATCTATTCCAAAAGTAAGTGACCAACTTTTTGAAGAGAGTTAATAAAGTGATACCTTCGTTTAATATGCTTTGTTGTGACATGAAAAACATTGGTCTTAGCTAAATGACTAACACTCATACTGTTACTATGAAGATTTTCAATACCTTGCTTCTTGCCATATTCTGCTTTAAAATCCCATCGTTAAATTATCTCATTGTCAGTTTCAGTGATAACAATGTATTCAACATCCGTAGTTGAAAGTGTATTAATCTTTTGCAGCCAGGAAACCCAACTCACAACTGTGTTCCCAAAGTGAAGATATATCCTATTGTATCCTAACATTTAAAATCTCCTAACATATATGAATCTACAAATCTCTATACTTCTATAGCAAAGTGTCTTGTTGACTGTACCCCTCAAATACCGAAAAATTCACTTCACCGCTTCTCAATATGTCTGCCTGGATTGCCTGTGTATTACTGACCACTCTCACTACATATGCAATATCTAGTATTGTATAAATTATAACATACATCAGACTTCTAATTGCTGAAACATTTGAAGTTCTTCTCATCTGTGCTTGTTCTGCTTTAGAATTAGGCGATAGCTCCTTATATAGTTTGAAGTAATTTTCTAAGGGAGTGCAAATTGATTTTGTCTCGCCTATTTTAACCTCTACAGAATCATCTAAACATACTCCGCTTGAGATAATTTTAGTATACCTGCACTTCTACCCTTGTTGATTCTTATACCGATGATTTTTATAATTGAGTATAAATGCTTCATCTCAAATTTACTTTATAATTGTTCCTTTAAATTCCTGATTTTCTCCATATTTGCTCATGCAATTAACTTTTCATCTACGTACAAAAGAAGTGAGATATAATAATAATCGTTTTTTATGAAACAACATTAATTTGCCTGACATTTTATGTACCAATTGTCTGAAATGAATCTGCTAAACCTTTTGTACTATTGTCTAAGTGCTTGCTTCAAGTAATAGATGTTTTTCTTTAATTTACAGACCAAATTTTCTTTCACTGAAAGCTCATAACATTGTAGTTTCGCCATATATAGCTTCTCTTTTAGATCTCTATGTAAGAAGGTTGTCTTATATTCATTTGCTCCTGATGTAGATTTTCTTCTGCTACTAAACGCAACACAACTCTGATGATTGTCATTTTCACCACAGCAGAAATTTCAGTGTGGTGCACTCTTTCCTTTTGTTGAAACCCTTTCACAACATGTCTTGTTGTGTAGCATCTACTACAAATTGACTAATCTTTTAACCTATAGACCCACTTGTTTTGTAGTGTTATTTTGTCATTTGGTAATATTGCCAAATCCTAGGTTCTATTTGACTTCATGGACTACATTTCATCATCTATTAAAGCATTCACTCATTTGATTCTTTAACATGAGTAAGATCCTCATAGCACTCTGGTTCACCACCATCTGTTAACAACAAATTATATAAAGAAGTAAAATACCAGTGTTTTGTCGAATAGTTGTGCTCGACCCCTTGGACTTCAGTAGCAGGTGACTGATGAATTTTCCGTGCTTCAACTAATTGAGCACTTCTTATTTCTCCTCACCCTTGGTTACCAATATCTTCTATCTCAACATATTTTGACTCTTCAAAAGTAACTGATGAGCGATCCTAAGTAATGGTTCTATCATTGTACTTCTCCATTTCATTGAAAGTAACATGCTTGCTTTTGATAAACTTCTTATTATGATAATCCTATAATTTATACTCAAATTCATATTAGACATACCCAATGAAAGTTCAATTGACAAAATTTGAGTCAAGTTTACTATTGGATCCTATATCAACATATATATATATCCACAACTCTCAAATACCTTAAAGTGAGATAGATTTATCACGTTTTTATTCCATACTTCTTCAAGTAAGTCTTCTTTCAAATGTACCGACGAACCATAGTTGATTAGATATTTAGATACACTACAATATTTATTGCTTCTGCCCAAAACTACCTTGACAAGCTTCCATGCAACCTCATACTTCTAGCACGCTCTATGATCGTTTTATTATGCGTTTAGTTACTCCATTATACTGCGGAGTTCTTGGAACGATGAACTAATATCTGATTCTCTATGAAGTACAAAAATTCTTGAACTTCTGATCTCGATGCTCACCTGGTTATCTGACATGAGATACTTCAACTTCAAGTTCATTTCAATTTCCATCATGACATTTCACTTCTTAAATACTTTAAATATACTGGATTTTTATTTTAAGTAAACCCATATCTTTCTGGTGTGATTGTCAATAAATGTGATAAAGTAGTAGAAATCCTTAATGGACTGAACTAGAGTAAGACCTCATATGTTAATATGTATTAACTCGAGTTTCTTTGAGTTCGTCATTTACCCACCTTTAAATAAAGACTCCTGATCATCTTCTATGAGTCACCAATGAAAGTAGTCACGTACCCCGACTTTGCCAACTAGCTCATAGAGATCCGATTTCTCTTGAAACTTGAAACATGTCTTGACTTCACTGAGCTTTCATACTGTTCTATTTTGCAACTTGATGTACACATCACACTTTTTTGCGATATTGCAGGATTATTATCTCTCAAATAAAACTTTCATAAATTACGCGGAGAGTAATTTTTAAATACTTCTTTATTGTGACAGGCGTGAAAATAGACACCCGAAGATACTATTCAAGATCCAGTGGCAACTAAGGATAAAACAATGGAGTCTCCTTAAATGTTACTTGTAGAGATTCTTTTCTTGTCCTCTACTACTAGTTTTACTTGGAGCTTTGCAGTCATTTTTAAAATATCATTTCTTTCCACAATTCTTGCATTCTCCTCTGTCATTTTCTCAGCATGACCAGCACATTTCTCTTCTAGACTTGAATATGTTTTTTTTTGTATTTCTTTTGTTTTCAACATTCAACGCGGAATTTGAAGATTCATCATTTGCTGCCTTTATGTGAACTTTTTCATGCAACACCAACCCCCCAATATCATCAAGGTTCAACTCCATATTTCCAGAAAAGTTACCTCGCGACCAAACCATCAAATTTCAACTTCATTTCATAGAACATAATTGGCTGCTTACAATGTTGAAGTTGTTCTAGTGTTCAACTACTAAGCTGCATTCCGCTATCTTCATATTGAGTAACCTATTTATCATAAAATTTTATTGGAAGTAGAAGATTTTTCATACATCTTTGTCAGTACCGTCATGAGATCCACTTTGGTTTTCTCATTCACTATATTGAATGCAATGGACAAGAAAAGTGACAAACAGATCAAACTTATGGTCGTTCGATCCAATAATTCTCATTCTTCTGTAGTAATCTATTCAGGCTTCTTGGTGATTTATTATAGTTGCAATTACAAATTTTTCTGATACACCAAAACATTCACTTGCATCCTCCAGAATGCGATGTTCGATCCATTAAGCTTCTCCACTTTGTACCTTGCTTCGTCGGCCATTGCTTTCACTTGAATCAAATACCCCACTCCAATACCATATGTTGGGATGAAAATATACACTCAGGGCTTCGATTAATTAGAAATTAAAACCACACTGCTGAATAGGATCACAATAATTCGAGAAATCCGGAATAAAATTTTGAACAAAAGCATATTAAAAATCAATCACAGAATAAGCAAACCAAGATTTACATGTAAAAGCCCGAGAACCGGAAAAAACCATAGAGCCACATCATCAAGAAATTTCACCATGAATGGGAGAAACTTATGTATCAGACCACTCAAATCTTTTCTTTAAAATCTTTGGAACTTACAAAATATAGCTCCAAGCATTTTTCAATCTCACAAGAGAACGCTTTCACTTCGAAATCACCCTCCCGACAATTCACCTTCGCAAGAAGTCTCAGTTTAGAAATACCGCATGCGAGATGGACAGCCTTCGTAGCTCGAATTGTGACTTAAGACCTGTAACAAGAGAAACTATCCCAATGGTATTACCACACCCAAATATGGCGTAAATATTCCACCCACTCAGAACGAAAACTGGAACAAATGAATCCCGCGGCGTGGCTATGCCCATTGTGGCGTAGTTATGCAATGATACAAGTTGGCGCTCCTGATGCCCTTGCCACTGTGTGCGCTTGGGCACTTCTTCTGGCTCCATTTCACAACATGCTCAAGTTCTACGTGATTGTATTATCCACCCATGTATTATTTTCAAAATTTACAGGACTGATTGTAATACCTGTATTAAAACAATATTAATTTTGAATTATTTACACAACTAATCACGCAGGAAGATGTTTGATTATTTGAACACCTGAAAATCAAGCTGATTAGGAATTGAATTCATCATTTTCCCTGAATTTAAGGAATTCAGAATTTTAAATGACTCCTTAAGATGAAGTAAAAGTTGGTCTTTTTTAATCCAAGAAATCTCATTTTTTATTCTAATTATAATCTCATTCAAGCTAAAAATAGTGTCCTGCTGAACTTTGACAATTCCTGTTCTTTAACATGCCAGATGTACAGAGGAAAGCTCAGAGATGGTTCACTCATTGCAATAAGGTGCTTAAAACTGAAAAAGCAACACACTTCCCAGAACTGTAATCGACATATCGAGCTGATTTCAAAGCTCAGACATCAACACTTGGTTAGCGCTCTCGGCCACTGCTTTGAGTATTACCTTGAAGATTCTAGTGTCAGCACACTATTTCTCATTTTCGAGTATGTATCAAATGGAACCCTTAGAAGCAACATTTCAGGTAACTATTAACTCTTTTGGAAGATTTGCATACATATATACCACTTAATTCTTATATGTTTGCATATCTAACATCTAAACTTGAATTTTTACATTTATATCACCTTACCTATGCTTGAAAAGGTGTGTATTTCACTTTTTAAAACTTAAAATAGTGAATTTTTTGATGTGATATGAAAGCTTTGGGTGGTAAGTGTAAAAAGTAATAGTTTAGGTGTTAGATATGTAAATACATAGAAATTTGTGGTGTGTCAACTCTTTTAATACCCTTCATGCATTTGTTTGCTCTATTCTTTAGATAAGTGGGGAGGCAGAGGATTTGTTCTGATTTTTTTTTAATTTTGGTGGAACTGCAGGACAAAAGCTTACATGGACACAAAGAATAGCAGCTGCCATTGGCGTGGCAAAGGGCATCCAGTTTCTGCATGCAGGAATTATTCCCGGTTTGTTTGGAAATAATCTGAAAATAACAAATGTACTCCTGGATCATAACCTTGTTGCAAAAATCAGCAGCTATAATATTCCAGTTCTAGCTGAGATAAAAGCTGAGGTTAGAATTTTTAAGCACCTTTGCAATATTACCTCAGCTGAAGTCATTGATCATTCATTTAACATTGCAGGTTTGTGGATCCATGCAGGTCATGGCTGGAACTTCTTCTGGATCCAAGGAACAAACCAGAAGGTATGCCCTCTATTTATAACAGGAAAATTACAACCCCCACCATAAAAAAAGGGAAGTTTACACATACGTAGCACATAATTCTTATGTATTTACATATCTCACATCTAAACTTTCATATTTACATACATAGCACTGTGGTGCTTTAAACCTATGCATGATAAGGTGAATTTCACTTTTAAAAGATGTTAATATTGCTATTTTTAATTTGATATTAAACATTTGAGTGTTATGCAAATATGAAAATTTAGGTGTGAGATATGTTAAATACATAAGAATTGTGTGCGATTTATGTAAATGCCCAAAAAAGAAAAACAAGACCTTCAACTTTAAGAGTGCTGCGTTGAGGGAGAAACACAAGTAGTGCAATTTTGAACTTTTTATATCTGAAGAATTCTCTCTGAAGCTACACTGTCCATGCAACCTGTATGCCATAGTCACAAATCTAATTCCCCAGTTTCAATGGTGCTAAACAGCATCGATGCCATTCTGTTCATGCATAAATTTACACATTAGCAACTTTTAAATTACAAATTTGTCCATGAATTAATAATGTTTGTCTTTCATAAGTTTTAGCTGTGAAAATTATAAAACACAATTTGTAGCAGAACATTGTACGAAGAAAAAATCGACATCCACGACTTTGGTATCATATTGTTGGAAATCGTATCCGGAAGGCCAATTACAACTTCGAGTGATGCTAAACTATTGAAGGATCAGGTATCAGATACTTGGCTTTATCAAACAATTTTTTCAAAATAAACTTCTATTTAAATATTTGCATAATTCATGTATTATGTAATTAATGTGACAGTTACAAGGAAGTATAGCTGCTGATGTTGATGTGAGGAAAAAAAATGTTGTTGATCCAGCAGTCCAAAAGGCCTGTTGTAGCGAATCACTGAAGACCGTAATAGAAATATGCATTCGGTGCTTATCTGAGGAGATTGCGGAGAGACCTTCGGTTGAAGATGTGCTCTGGAACTTGCAGTTTGCGGCTCAAGTGCAAGATGCATGGAGGGGAGATTCCAATAGCAGTGAAGATTCACCGTTATCACCACGTACACCAGCATTAAGAAGCTCTAAAGACTAGGGACTGGCATCACTGTAACATGTAAGTTCCAATTTTTAGTAATTCTAAAACTAGTTAAAAATTTGTTCTCAAATGTTTGCTGGTTTTGCTATTATAGATGTTAATATTTTTAAAGTACATTTCTTTCTCTGTTTTGGTTTTGCACTCCATTCTTGTAATTTTGGGCCTGTTTGGGACAGTTTCTATCTATTTTGCGTTTCAAACCGACCATAGTTCTGTTTTGAGGGATCTTTAGGGTACTTTGAAGCTACTAAGTTTGAGTCATAGAAATAGCCTTTACACAAATGCATATTAGGAGGTTCATGCATTTAATAAACCCCCTTTTTTTTGAAGCTGTAGCCCTACTTGTATCTAATCAATTTGGGGCATTTAACTCCGATTAGATTATTGACAGCCAAAATGTTATTGAGATCTGAAACTCTTAGGGCTCATTTGGGATCACTTTTGTTTTTTATTTTCCATTTTTATTTTTATCTTTATTTCTAAAATCATGTTTGTTTATTGTTTTTTTTTTGCATATTTTATTTGTTTATTTTCAAATACAAAATCTTGTTTCCAAATCATTCAAAACATAAAAAATTATTTTGAATGTTCTTTTAAATTAACTAAATATATGATAACATATCAAATATGTTTTGTTTCAAGTAAAAACATAAAAAAAATAAAATTAGAAACAAAAAATAAAATTAAAAACAAAAGATAAAAAACAAAAATAAAAAGTAATCCCAAAAGGCCCTTAGTGTGTGCCAATTCCTAATTTACAAGATTTACCAAGTGCTCGTGTGCTTGTCGCTTTTAAGTAGATATGCTTCACAGATTATTTCTAGCCTTTGGCTGAATTAAAAATTATTACTTGAATTTGTGACCTTTGAATTAATTCTTATGGAATTTGGATTGTTTTAACCTATGCGATTAATTTTTATGGAATTAGAATGGTTATGACCCATGTTTTTAGAAGGTTATCACCCATGGGATTAAATTCTTTATTATTCCAAGCTTTGTTAACATCCATTATAGCAGGCTACATAAAGAGGCTTTCCCTAATTTTTCCAAAAATGAAATATCTTAAGCTATCTTTCTCATTTTTTCTTCTTAAGCTATGGTTTTTCTTACCATGAGTCTTGCTCAGTCATCGTTAAAACTTAGGAGAGACGTTCGTGATATGCTCAAGGATCGGCGGGAGTGAGAATCTATTTTAACGGAATTGTATAACACACACCTCTACTTCTTCAGTTCTATTTTTCAAGTTCCAAATTAAGGTTAAATTTTGGGTTTTATTAGTTTATATTTTCATTATAGTATTTCCGTTGATATTAGTAAACTTGTCTTTTTCATTTTTTTTTCTTTATTTGTGTATTATATTTTAAAAATAATCTTCCTTCTAAAGAGTTGAACTTGTTTCTTGGTTAAGTTGATGTTTCTGTTGTTGTTCCATTATTGGGTTTAGGGTAACTTTATATATATTTTTTAAAATATCCTTATATTAACTTTGTGGTTTACAAATAAAAATTACTAAGATTTAAATATTGGTGTTCTTCCTTTTGGGAGCACCATGATGATACTTAAGCTATCACTTAGGTTGAAGCCTTGACCCCAACCATGCCAGTATAGTTGTTGTCCCAGATGGATTACAACCGCTGAACTATACTATTTTCTCCCCATTTGTGCTTGCTTTGCTTCAGACATAGGCGATAACTTCTTAGATAGTTATAAGTGACTACCTAAGAGAGTGTAAACTGATTTTGTTTCACTCATGTTGAAATTCTTTATGATTTTCTCAACATGCTCTTCCTAAGATAAATTTAGTATATCTGCACTCATATCCTTGTTGATTCTCATCTCTATATTTGTTCTTGCAATTAGCATGTCATCTACATACAAAATGAGCAATATATAATAATTACCAATTTGATGAAACAACAGTGGTCTGCTCGACACTTCATATATCCGAGTCTGACATGAACCTATTAAACTTTGTACCACTGTCTCTGGGCTTGCTTCAAGCTTTAGAGACTCTTTTTCAACTTGCAGACCAGAATTTTTTCCCTAGAATCTCGTAACATTGCAGTTGCATGTATAAATCATCATCCAGATCTGCACGTAAGACATTTTTTTACATCTATCTGTTCTAGATATAAGTATTCTTATGCTACCAAACTCAACACAACTCTGATGGTTGTCATCTTCACCATTGGAGAAAAAATCTGTGTTGTCAATTTCTTCATTCTGTTGGAACTCTTTCACAAGTATTGTCTTGCATCGTCTGCTATTATTTGACTCATCTTTTAACCTGTAAATCCACTTGTTTTATAGTGCTCTTTTAACATTTGATAATAGTGTCAAATCTTAGGTCTGATTTGACTCTAGGACTGCATTTATCATTCATGACAAGCTCCCACTCTCTTAAATCTGCAATTTGAGTGGTTTCCTTATAGTACTCTTGTTCACCACTATCTATTAGTAACAAATAATATAAAGAAGGAGAATACCTCTGTGTCGGTCTTGAGATTCTTCTTGACCTCCTCACTTCGGTAGCAAGAGATCGAGGAACTTCTCGTGCTCCATCTAATTTGATGCTTTTCTACAGATTTGTTCATTTAACACTAACCTTACGATATCATCGAAGTATAAATTCATATTCTCTGAAGTTTTACTCACAGTCATAACCAATTCATTCTAGCTATTCGACAATAAAGATAGAATCAACAATCATCAAACTTGATCCTTACAGACACAACTGATTAGTTACAACATTAAAATTGTTCAAGTGTTGAACCACTGAACTTTTCCGTCATCTTAATATTAAATAATCTCTTCATAAAAAAAAGCCTTATATGCTTTTTTGTACATCCTTGTCAGTGCTGTCCTGAAATATATTGTAGCTCTCTTATTCATGATGTTGAATGCAACAAATGGGAAAATTGAGAGACGGATCAAACTTACGGCTGTTCGGTCCAACATCTCCTATTCGTCCATAGTCATTGAAACATATTTTTTGGTGATTTTTTGTAGTAACAAATACAAACTTTTCTGATACAACAAATACTCTGCGTCATCCTCAAGAATGCGAAGTTCGATCTATTCAACTTTTCCACTTTGTGTCTCACTTCATCTGTCATTGCTCCCACTCGAACCAAATGTCTTTAAAGAAAAAAACAACCTACTTTGATGCCACTTGTAGGGATGGAAGAACCTAGGTTTTGATCGATTTACAACCAATACCACGCCGGTGAATAATCATTAACACACCTATTTGAGGAATCCAAAAAAAAAAAATCGAACATAACTGCACAACAAAGTAATCTCATAAAAGCACACCAAGATCTATGTGGAAAACTTCGAGAATTGGAAAAATCACAGAGCCTCACCATAGAAAAATTTTACTATGAATGGAATAAAAGTACATACATTATAATACACATTTTATTTCTACAATTACTGGAACTTATAGAACTTCGTTCTAAATACTTTTGATAACACCATAGAAATCAACACTAAAATTCATGCTCTAGAACTTTATCGCTCCAAGCAACGTCGAGAGTTCCACACAAAATGTTCACACTTAGCTTCGATTTAGAGCCTTTATAACCAAATTGAAAGAGAAACCGTCAACATAAAGATTTTGATTGCACAGTTTGGAACACAACAATTACAATGTGGCTACGCTAAGAGTGACATTTATTCCATCCACGTGGCGTGGTTATGTCACTGTTCGGTGTAGGTACGCTGCTCGACGTAGCTATGCCTTATATCGGCATAGGTTTGTTGATATATGGTGCTCATTCACCGCTCTGGTGCATCAAGATCCATCTTCTCAATATAATTTTCTTACAACTACAACATTGTAGCATATATAATTGTCTTCTTAGAACAAAAAATAATAAAAAGCAACAATAAAGAGTTGATAAACAAAAGAGATTGTCAAATGGTTCACTGATTCTTTGTCTTTGTCATTTTAATTCCACTCTTTTAATGAGCTAAAGTAGTACTCCCTGAAATTATTTCAACTCATATTAAAATATTTTGTGGACTAATTTTACTTTTTATAGACTCAGGTACTCAAATGACCCCCTATATAAATAGTCGGGAGATTATTTTAGCACTTTGCGCCTAAGCAAAATTATAGCAATTTTCAAGAAAACAAAGAAGTGAAAGAACCTTCACCAAACAAACCCTAAATGCCACACTAAGCATCATTTCTCATTCTCAAATCTCATTATCACATTTTTTAGAGATTTACTTTCATATCACCAACATATAGGAGTGAGAAACATCCAATTTGAAGCTCAATCATTGCTCACTTGAAATCATCATTATTAATGCTAATCAGGCATATAACTAGCGCTCATATGTATTTTTTTCCTACTTTTATTTAACGTTAAGAACGTCTTCTTATCCTAACTGTCAAATCTGAATCTGTGTTGTGAATCACACCCAATAAATAGAACTTAAAACAAGAGAGAGAGAGAGAAAGAGAGCACTAGTTGGAGTGCACAATAAAGAACTCGTTCTCTTATAACTGCATGAATAACTCCTTACTATAGAAATAACCTCCCTATTTATATGCAAGAGAGTATAAAGTGTAGAATTACATACTTGACTCTTATTAACTCTATATTTTTTTCTTCAAAGATTTGAACTCCAATTTCTTCCAAGAAGCTATCTGTTCAAATGGGAGACATAAAAGCCTGAAACAAAAATTACAGCCTAAACTTAAAGCTTATTTATGTGGAATCACACCTAAAGAATAGAACGTAAAACATGAGAGAGAGAGAGAGAGAGAGAGAGAGAGAGAGAGAGAGAGAGAGAGAGAGAGAGAGAGAGAGAGAGAGAGAGAACGAGTTGGAGTGCACAATAAAGAGCCGGTTCTCTCATAACTGACTAATTAACTCCTTACTATAGAAATAACCCCCTATTTATATGCAAGGGGTATAAAATATAGAATTACTTACTTGCCCCTTACTAACTCCATTTTCTTTTTCCTTCAAAGATCTGAATTCCAGTTTCTTCCAAGATGCTATCTTGTTCAAATGGGAGACAGAAAAAGGCTGAAACAACAATGGCAGAGTAAACTTCAAGCTTATTCATGTGGCCATGAAAACTAGTTTAGCACTCTGTGTAAGACCACCCTGAACTGCTTCTTTTCTCTCTGTATTTCTATTGCAGAACTGCACATGTAAACAGTGCAAGGTTTTGCAAGGTAATTCCTTCTAACTAATGTATGGGTTGGATGGAACCAAAATTTCAAGCTTATTGGGATCTTTCTTCTATTTGCACAAACATTAGGGGGCATTTACATATCTACCATTCAATTGTTATATGGAGATTTACATACCTACCATCCAATTCCTGTATATTAACATATCAACCACTTAAATTTTAATATTTACATACATACCCCAACTTATGCTGATAGCATAGGAATCCGGCTCTGTACGCAAAAATTGAAGTTTGGGTGGTAAGTATGTAATTAATAAATTGGGGCATTTACAAACATACCACTCAATTGCTATGTTTTTATATATCTATTACTCAAATTTTGTTTTTTTACATTTACACCCCCCAAAACTTTTATATTGCATAAACATGCCATCATTGTAACTTTAAAAAGCGAAATACACCTCGGGCATGCCGTTTGGGGCAGCTTATTTGGTGCGGTGGAGTTTTGAAAACGCACCTGACCTGTTTAGGTAAACTGCATTTTGGCAGCTTATGCGTTTTCAAAACACATAAAACAGTTTTTTCACACCACACGGTAGCAGCTTTCTGGCTACAGTCTAGCTTTTCCAAAAAAATTAAAATTTTGTAATAGCCACCGCACCTAGCTTATCAGCAGATTATTAACAAGTTGCAGCTGCCCCAAACAGACCCTGATGTGTTAGATCCATATGTAAATTCATTGGTTTTGAGTGGTATATATGTAAATCTTCCTGATTAATTTGACATACAAATACCTCCATGACAAGAATTTAAACTTTTTTTAATCATATCTTAATGTGCATTATATTAAGTTTTAACTTTATAATTATTAAAAATATTTCTTGTATGTGTGCTTTATTTTTTTTATCACATATTTATATTATTACGTAATTTAAATCATATTAAAATAATTTTTCATGAATATTTATAACAACAGTGTTATAAATTTAAGGGAAATTTACATTCATAGCACGCAATTCTTATGGATTTACGTATCTCACCCCTAAGTTTCTATATTTACACGCTTAACCTACGTATGAATGAAATGATGAATTTGACTATTAATGCGTATAAATATGAAAGTTTAGGTGTTAGTTATGTAAATTCATAGGAATTGAGTGTTGTGTATGTAAATGCCCCATTTAAATAATAAACTTTAGGAGTTGTATATGTAAATACATGAGAATTGTGTTGTGTGTATATAAATTTCTCTTGTTTAATATTTATTATGTCTTGGTTGCAAATGAACCAATGCGCTTAACAAACAAATCAAACTTATCTCTTCGTTTGGGGTAGCGGTGCAACATCACACTGCAGTTTTGCCTTTTTGAATAAACTGTTTTTTCGTAGCTTTTTCAAAAAATTGCCGCTGAAATCAGTGTTTTTTCACCTAGTCACATGTAGATGCGATGACGACTTTTTAGCTGCGGTTTGACTTTTTCAAAAAAATAAAAAAAATGTAATAGGAATCATAAATTTTTGCAACATCAGATTATTCTTCAGCAGCTTCACGTTATTTTCTAATAAGCTACAACTGCCCAAAACAGACCCTAATACTCGATCAAATTTCTTCAAATTAATAAATTAATATCTATGACTATTTTTTTTAAGAGTTTAAAGGTTAAATGAACTAAACTTTAAACACTATCTGAATCATGTATTTATGTTAATGAGAAAGCACATAAGCATATTTATTATTCAACAAGTAACTTGTTAAATGTTCCATCACAATTATAATGATAGTTTATGTTATATATCCTTAAATAACTTTGAAATAAGAGCTCGTAATGGACCGAATATCCTTAAATAACTTTTGAGTTAAAACAATCAGGATCAGAAGTTTTGCTAGACCCAATGCTAAAAAGAGAAATTTTTAATATCATCGTCAGTGAATTCAATCATAAAACCTGATATTTTGAGAAGAAAGTTCACGACTCGTAAGAATAGGCATACTGGATGAAGGGTCAATATGGTTATCATGATTATTATCTAAAGAAGTAAATTAATTTGTAACTTCATTAACAATAGCATGTTAAGAGCATATAATCAAATTATTAGTAGAATATTCTCTAATTTGATTATAATTACCTTTATAAGTTCCAATATAGAATCTTGAGTGTAATTGGAAGAATTTTAAGTAGTCTTTTTGAGAGCAAGTTTATATCCTTACTATACTTAATATGAAAGTTAAAAATAGAGTTACCAATAATAGGAATATTCCAAGTAGTTTTTAATAATATTGAATAAGCTATAACAATAAGCCCATTAATTTTATACATAAGCCTCTATTGAAGTTTAAATTATTGGCAATATAAGCTAAAAAAGGAAACTATCAAATGATAAATTTTCCAAAATTTTGAAATAGGATAAATATTTAACTACTAATTATTTCTACAAGTCCTGTCCAAAGGACATATAATCGAATTATCATAATGTTGATTGTACCAATTGAAAGTAAGACCTATATTATGAAGATTCAAAAGCCCAAAACTATACTTACAAGAATTGAAATGAAATAATTTACAAGTGGTGGTACACAACAGACACCTTATCAATAGACAAACTTTCATAAACCTAAAACAATAAATACTTGAATTGATGATGTATCACATTATGGTGGGTCCAAGGTGAGGCCTATCAATATAGGAGAAGTACCCAATGTAGGGCTTATAAGCATTAGCGTGGACGTACTACTAGAGCCAAGTCCACGAGAAATGCCTCATAGGAGATCCAATTATCAGAAGCCGGGACAAATAAATAGTATGAAGATTGACTTGAAGATTTCTATCTATTATGCATGTTTATTCCATGTCATTGTGTATGTTTAAATGTTTGTTTGTGAATTTGTGATTTTATTTCATATAAGTATTGACTATAAGTCAACATTCTTGATTAGGTGGAGGTTAAAGTTAATAAAGAGGAATGAAGGACATCCAAGCAAGGAAGTTAGTTGTTTTGCTCAATCAAATAGCTACTATAACCACTCTAATTTCTCCCTCATTTTGATATTTGATTTTAAAGTGAAGAGATGTTTCTCTGGAGAAAGAAATGCTTTGTATAAGACTTAATTTCTAAAGTAAAAACGAGAGTTAATATTTTATGCAAAATTGAAGTTATTCCAGGATGATTGAAGGCGACATGATGGCCAACCTTAATAAGGGTTTGGGGGAACCCTTAAAATCTTTTCTTTGATGAGTAAGGAACCCTTGAAATCCTTACTTTAGTGAGTAAGTCTCTTTATATTTTTGTAACTTTCCTTCTAAATATTATGTTATTTTTGTGAGTTCATGTTTCTATTGCGTTTTCAAATAAAAATGTAAATTTGTTCTTCCTTCATCCAATTTGAAAGTCTAATTGAAAGGTCAGTTAAGTGGTTGAAATCCTAGATCAAGCATAGAATCACTTTCAATTGACCAATCAATTTAATATTTATTATCCAATTTTTTTAAATATATCCACGTTAATAGTTTAGATAACTAAAATTTTGAAGTATATACTTTAGTTGTTTGTAATTTTGTTTATTCTATTTTGAGTCATTTATTTTCTTTGAAAAAACTTATCAAAAGTCAAAGAAAAAATTTAAAAAACTCATATCATAAAATTAAAGTTTAGTAACATTTGTCAAGTTAAATCTTGAAATTACACTCAACCAATTGAAACCCTAACAAAAAAGCTTAAACCTAGTTTATTTCAGATAAAATTGACCTTAGTTGTTTTCAGAAGCTAATTTCACTATCAAACATTGATCTCACTTAGTAGAACCTTTTAGATCCAAAGTAGATTCAATTCCCTTCAATTTACACCTAAATTTATTAAATTAGGACTTATGTTAACAACATTATTAAGAAAATAACTAGAATTATAAGCTTTAAATAGAAATCCTAGATTCTCCTTCTAGATCATCATTACCCTTAGATACTCAGCCTCACCATAAATATCCCTCTTACACTCTCCTAAGCATCTCAGAAGACCTCCTAATCCATCAATTAGGTTACTTCAAAAATCTATTGAAACTCCACATTAATTGAAATTAAATAATTTGCAAGATGGTGGTATGGAACCGCCCATCTTTTTAGAGGGATTAAAAATATAATTAAAATCACCTTAAAAAATTCAAGGATTAATAATATTAGTGGTAAGAAAAATAATTGTGTCAAAGATATTATTTTAATAACACTATTCTTAACATAAATGGAAATACTTATAAATCTATAAGAAGAAGAGAATAATCAAATCATGAATATAATGAGTATTTATTTCCAAAACTTTAAAGATAAATTTTTTTAATCCAAATACCACAATTAGAGGTATTTCAATTCTTAAAACTATCTTCACTGAAAAAAAAAAACATTAAAACATCTAGCGATCAAAGGATCAAAAATTGTATTAGAAGATAACTTAGTTTCAAGTGAACGAAAAAAAAATAAGATTTTGACAAAATTTCTACAATCAATAATACACACTCACAGTTAAAACCATGCACATTCCAAGAAGCAAATTTAGGAAATTTTTTTTTACTACAGTTGTAACTAAGCATCATCCCATTTTATCTGGCCTTTTTTTTTTTACAGAAAGAGATTTTATAATGGGAGGAAGAGGCCAACAAAATCTAGAAATAGTAAAATATAAACCACATGATTGATACTAACAACCTTATCATCAATGAA
This sequence comes from Papilionanthe hookeriana x Papilionanthe teres, assembly GCA_022702705.1. Classification (NCBI taxonomy): domain Eukaryota; kingdom Viridiplantae; phylum Streptophyta; class Magnoliopsida; order Asparagales; family Orchidaceae; genus Papilionanthe; species Papilionanthe hookeriana x Papilionanthe teres. The sequence continues at coordinate 16,327,825 of CM040436.1, forward strand.
AAATTCTGCAGCAGAAGATGCATTATTCAAGTCAGCATAAATGACATTCACATTCAAATTCAAAGGTCGGATAATAGAATTATCTTGGTTGGAAATGTCAAAACCTTTCTGCACTAAAACTTCTAGACAACGTTTTCTTTCTATTACTTTAACTTCTATCACAATAAATAGAAAATTTAAAAATGCCCATTTATATATCAATGCCCATCGTTCAACACATGTCTAAATCCTTCGCACAATTGAGTTTAATTAAAAAAAAAAGGAAAAAACATCAGACAGGTAAATCAACTCGATATTACTTCGAGATTTCCTAAACTTAGAAATAGCAAGAAAATGTCTAACGAGGAAGTTCTTTTATTAAAGGCATAACCAACAAAATAATATTCCATTGCTCAACAATTTCTTCACCTTCTTCAAATCAAAACCCTCCATCTTCTTCTTCATGAATATATGATATTTGAAATACAAAGCATTGAGAAATTGAGATGTCATAACCCATTTCTAATTCAAAATTAGTGGCAGTTAGCTAAGGTCTCGTTTAAGAAGACAATGAAGCTTCGCTCCGGTGCAGTGAATGCCACCATGTGGATTTGCTTCATTTGATACATCAGTGTTTTTGAAAGTTATTTTAACAGAATGATGGTTTTTTTTATCATTTTAAATTATAAATGGTAATATTTATTTTATGAACATGATTTTTTAAAGAAGTTCGGTAGCACAAAAAATAATGGAGACTTTGAAGTTGGAAAAAAATATTACATCAAGACTACATACGTAGAGCTACGTGTGAAGTTCAATAAAATCATGCCACGTGGGACAAACATAAAAATAATAAAAAATTCATTTTCTTGTGACCCGATTGTGTAACTTGTCTCGTATCAAGCCAAAAAATAAATAACACATCAATAATACAATAATACCTCAATATCACCATAACAACATTTGAATAACGCAGAATAAAACGGGGGATTATTCTCGTGACACCACATAATACTGGGGGGGGGAATATTCCCTAACACCACTTATAACACGACATGGAATATTCCATAACAAAACGAGGAATATTCAACAAAAAATACCTGAATAACGCGGAATAACACAGATGAATATTTCCATAACCCATCAGAATAACACGAGGGAATATTCCCTAACATTGCGACATAACACCACATGGGAGTATTCCATAACACCACAGGGGAATATTCCCGTAACACCGGAAATATTCTCCAATGTTATTCCGCATTATTCAAGTGTATTGTGGTAGTATTGATGCATTATTGTGTTATTATAATACCCGGAAAATTCTCCCGTGTTATCCCGCATTATTCGAGTATTTTTGTGGTGATATTGATATGTCATTGTGCGTTATTTATGTATTATTCTGCAGTGTTACAAGAATATTCCCGGTGTTATGCGCGACTGAGAATATTGGTCGGATTTCGATCGAGTCGGATTCACATGTATAATTTTCTGTCTTTCTCTTAGTGGAGCTGAGATTCCATAGGACTCCTAACGATGGACTCACACGTAGCTACGTGCATAGTACTGATGTAATCATTTTTCTTGAAGTCGAAGAAATGAGAAATCTATGGGAGAAAGATCGCATTTTTACCACATTGGACCAGTTCCCCGAAATAAACGCCCACGTGGCCTTCACCTCTTCTCGATAGCGGCTGCCTGTCGATCCCAATCTCCGGAGCCGCATCAGCCGCCAAATCTTCCCTCTGCCCCTTCCACCTTTGCTTTGTTCCTCCTCTCTAGTCTTCGCCTTCGATCCACTTTATCATCAGAGATTTTTTTAGAAAGTTAGGGTTTTTGTGGCGTTCAAAATCGAATGATGGCGCCGATCCAGTCATCGGCGAAGGCCCTGACGAGGATTTTGGGGCGACGATGCTCGTCGGTATTGGCTAGTAAGTCGTGTGGAGAGAGATCGAGGGGACCCGAGAGACATGTATCGACCCCATGGTTTGGAAATCCGTTTTCCCGGGTGTTGGGGGATGGTGGGAGGTGTAGAGGTTCATCTATTGGAAGCTTGCCTTGCAGTGCTCAGTCGAGATGGTTTCTTGGCGTTGGAGATGGTGAAGAGGGTGATGTTCTGTGCAGGTCGCATGAGGAGCGGGTTGTGATGGGGTATGTTCGACTGCTGTCAATGGTTTGCAGTAAGATTCATTTATTGTTTCCATTGGAGTATTGCTTGCTGTTGTGGTTTATGTTTGCGTTGAATACGTATTGCGAACTGGTGAGGTTCTCTGTATGGAAAATATATTAGGTGCGGATGAGCTTCAACAAATCTAATAATTTCTTCTATTCGGTAATGTTATGTATCATAACTCACTAGTAGTTATTGGGACTGTTAATGTATATGCATGATTTTGGTAATTTGAGGAGGTTGTCTATATTGATGTATTTATTGTAGGTCAGTAGAAAGTCCTTAGTTATTATATAAACACAAAACTAACTATATGGCTTTGGTAGGCTGAAGAAGTGCTTCAACAACTCTATTTATCTCATCTCACTAGCACGGTTAAAAGAAGATTGGGCTTCGCTTGCTGTTGTGGTTCGAACGTGCTATGTACTTAGTTTTAGAAACTTGTGAATATATTGAGTTTTGGTTCTTTCATAATGCTGTTTTTATGGGGGGTTTGTCATATTAGACTTTGTTTGAACTTGTTCGAAGGACTACATTGTTGTGAGACATGGCCGGGGAGCATGCATCAGGGCCACTGCAAGACACACAAACAATCTTTGTTTTCCTTGTCATAGAAGTGGTTCTTGTGTTAGATTAATATATCATGTTTATGAGGAATGTATGCTAATGAAAAGCCTCGGTTAATAAGATTCTATCGTCCTTGAGGAGTTTCTCCAATGATGATCATGATGTAGCAATAATTTTTATGATAATTTTCTTGTTGTTGCTCTTTTTTGTATGAACACTTAGTTTGTCAGAAAGATTTAGGTTTGCTTGTGTATGTAGTTTGCTTGTGCATTAAATACATAATCCTATAATTTCCTTTTATGCACAATGTCGGGTCTGTTAGGAGGCTATCGGTCATGAGGATATTATTAGTCACAATTAATCCCTCCATTAGCACTTGTTCGAAGAAGTGCATTGCGATGAGATATGCCCTTCAGCTGTAGCTTGCAGATACAGGGAATTTGTTTAAACCCATTTATGATACACTGGCTTAGTTATGTGGTTCTTGCCATCAAAATGTTGATTGGACATTATATTTAATGTACTAAATAATTTACGCCGGTAGAAAGCTTCCTGGATTAAGCTTTAATAATCTTCAAGCAACCCTTTTTTTAAAAATGGATCTCAAAATGAAACTTCTTATGGAATCATTTAAAATTAGCATGCTAGAATCTTTACAGTATATTAACCTAGGGAAACGTGGGAGTATATTAGTAGAGATTTTAATATAGGGTCCATTAGAAGGTTCTAAGTTATTAAAAAATGGAATGATGGAAGATCATCGCTTATAGATCTAAGTATGTCATCTTTTGAAGTTTCTACCAATAACATCTATATATGCTATCTTTTGGAGTAAGCCCAAATAAATCATGTATGAATTGTAATTGAGTTTTCACATTTTATTTGTATGATGCTAATTGTTATGTGCAATGAATAGGTACACTCAGGAGCAACTTTTTAATGTTGTTGCAGCTGTTGATTTGTATGAGGACTTTCTTCCATGGTGCCAACGCTCCAGGATTATTAGGCGGAACAATGATGGATCTTTTGACGCTGAACTAGAAATTGGTTTCAAGTTTTTGGTTGAAAGTTATGTGTCACATGTTGAACTCCGGAAACCGACATACATAAAAGTTAGCAATCTTCCATTAGCGCTTTTTATGGAGTCTAATGTTTCAAATATGCAGTTTTCACTTATTTATAAATTCATTGATTACTATAAACTTCCTTTGTTTCTATAGAGCTTGTCATTGTTATCATCATCATTAGCCATAATCCAACTATTACATGTTTGTGTTAAAGTGATTTTGCACAGCTTTATCCATGCTATACCTGAATAACCATTCATTTTCCTTATTCTTTTTCATTAATCCTGTCTTTCCCCGGCGTATCTTCTACTTTTCATCATTCATATTCAAACTACATAAACACACACACACACAGACACACAGGCATATATTCTTTTTTTCACCACCTCATCTTCAATAAGCTTGCAATGGAAATATCGTGGTTAAGCATTGGTAGAGGATGATTTGAACGTTTTATCCTTCTTATTAGTAGTGATTTGCTTTTTCATAAATTAATGAATTGATTAGAATATGAAGTTACTAGATGTCTATGTTGATGAATTATTGGCATATGAGTTTGTGAGCATCTACGGCTATGAAATTTTAGCCTTTTGTATTTTCCCAGTAGTGGACACTCGGGCAATGCATGATTTAACCTTTTTCTCTTATTCGAGAATGTAAGTTTTTTTTTTTTTAAATATTGAAATCTATCTTCTCTATCTTATCCATTGATTTTTTTCTTAATGAAGCCAATCTAAAACTTTAGGTATGCTAAGTGGTTTCACTAATGCTGAAAATTTGGAGGAAGAAATGGTTAGGCAAAGGGTAATAAATAGAAGCTGTTGAATTGGACCTACTTACGCTATATAATATTAAAGAGAAATCATGTGCTAGAACAATACTGGGAAGAAGTTTAATAAAGCTTATTCCAAGTTGCTAGGATATGGCATTGTTGTTGATGACATTGATAATGGTGATGTCCGTGATTCGAATATTGTTGCAATGCCAATTAGGTGATCTTGTGCTCCTGGAGCATTTAGATTAGCTTGCAGATCATTGACATGACAATCAACAATTAACATGAGTTTTTAATATTGGAATTTACTAAGGCATGCCTCCATCACGATTTTTATTCTAGCGCTTGTTTCATTTGGCATATTATTGCATTTCAAACTACAAACTATTATGGAAACGTACTAGATTGTATATTTCTATGGTTAGCATTCTATTAAAAATCTTAAAATCCCACAAAGTAGATCATTTATTTTTTGTTGACGACTTCTAACACAATAAAATACTTCTAATAACTTCTCTCGAGTATAAGCATCGAATATAAATCAACATAATTCTAGAAAATATGGTGCTCAAATCATCTCTTAAGTGACTTGATCATTTTAAATTAAAATTTGAATGGCTTTTTAATTTTTATTGAAATTCTCAAAGATGTTTATTTTTCTAGTAGAGTGCTATTACGAGTCATATTGTGATGAATTATTTAAATATTTTTTATGGTATCATGATACTTTAAAACCAATGTATTCACCGCAGTTGCTTTGCATGGATCAACAATGCTATTTTATAATTTCATGGCATGCATTATGGGTACTCATTGAAATAATCTATCACTTAAAGCATTTTTATCACTTCAGTATTAGTTTTGTCAACCATAGTTGTCAATGATGCAATATGGTGTGCATGACAAAACCAGACATTGGTGTGCATGTAGTACGACAAAACTAGACATTTCCCATGCGTCGTAGCTATTTTGTAGCACACTGGTGAACTCCATTTGTGGCTAGAGTGCACCATCTTAAAACTTTGTTAACTTTTTACTTAAAGTTAGTCTTGTTAATAGTAATTAAAAGTTTTATTAAGTAATGTAATAGCCACCAGCTGTCGGCCGCTTTAAAGTTTGGAAAGCGTTCTTTTGGAAATTTAATTTAATTTATATATACGCATTGATTTTTGAAAATAAAGTTTTAAATTTTAAAATATGAAAATTTAGAAAGGACGGATCCCATTTGTTAAGTAGTTTGAATGAACGAGCGAAATATTGCGAGTAACACATCTATCCCGAAGAATAGACGTCCTACTCGACAATATCGCTCAATCAAATAAACCACGAAATTCATGATATCCGTTCCGGTCCTGCGAACCTTTTATGTGATCGACAAATTCCCTATTTAATACAAAAGAATTAAACGGCGTTTATATTATCCGAGTCTTTAAAACTCCCTATGGAGCGAGCCCCTATAGCTAATTACCCTCGGATGTACCGAAATCACTCGAGAGAACTCTCGATTTAGATCTCGGGTTTCTATCTTCACGAAGTAAAAGGTAAGCGTTTTCCAACGAAATTTGAGAGTAGAAATCCAATAGTGCGAAGAGGCGCAAAGAGAACGAGTTATTTATGGAGTCAAAAGAAAGAAGGGTAGGGGATGTCACGGATCTCGAGGAGGACTCGAGGACGTCCCGGACTATCCTAGGTTGGGTTTTAAATTTTGGAAAGAGATTTTATTTTGATTTCAATCCCGCAAATTAATTATAGGGATTACGTTTGCATAACGCCCGACTACGCAAACTACCCGAAAGACAGGGAGGGTTTACGTCGTATAAGCGCGACAACCCTGAAACCTAAGCGGATTAGGGCTTATATTGCACGAATGGCGGTGTGCAGAGCCTAAAAGAGAAATGTGAGGGTTTATGTCGCACGGGGCGGACTACCTCGAAACCTAAGGCTCATTGTTTAAACTAAGGAATGAGCTTTCTTTGAAGAAGATACGAGTTTTATCGAAGAAGATGGCCGTCTTGTCCACCGTGCTCCAAGCTCCACGTCAGTAAGAAGATCGCTATTTAAGTTTAAGTTTTGAATTAAAGTTGACACGCAAATTATTTTTATTTTCAAGTGAGTGTGTGTGATCGCGATGAGTAGTAAGAAAGAAAACCGTAAACGAGTGTCACAAGCGAGTATACTAAACTAAACGGTGAAACATGCTAAACCGAACGCGAAACATGCTACAGGGAATACATGCCGAAAGTAAACATGCCGAGACAGTGTATACCGAAAGTAATCAAGCTATACTAACAGGAAAGAGTGCAAAGAAAGTAAAGCATGCTAAGCGATGTAGTAAGATCTTGGAAATGTAAAACATGCCAGTTAGCGATATAACCGAAAGTAAAACGACTTGCATCTAACGATGAGTAAATGCTAAAAATGTAAAGCAAGTGCAAGAGTAAAAAGAAGTAGAGATCGTGTCGTAGGAAGTACCGTATGTCCCGCTTATCCTCGATGCGTCATTTCTCGCTTATTATTATTTTATATGTTTTCTTTTTTTTTTTATTTATTTCCTGCGAGTAAGATTTATTAGCACGTGAAAAAGAAGCGAGGAGTAGAGTAGAAGTAGTAGTAAAAACAACCACAACTAAACGAAGTACTTACGGTGTAGTAGAAAGAAGACAAAGTACGTAAACCCGATAAGTAAAAGCGAAAGAAAGACGGCAGGAAAACGTCGAGAAAACGAAGAAAAATCGTAAAAGAAAACTAGGAAATCGAGAAAGCAAGAAAAGAACGTCCGTAGAAAACTCCGAGAAAAGTAACGAACGAAAACAAAGAAACCGTAGGAAAACACGGAAAAACACTAGAATAAACCTACAAGTGACCCGTAAGCACGGTGGTGTTTCGGACTCAGAGCTGTGCTAATGTCCGGACTTGAGTGCTGACTACTGGACCGACTTTCTCGCGAGGCGAGCTCTAATCCGACTCGAATAGTCAACCGTGGACCTGTAAATTTTCACACATTTCATTTTGGGTTTTCATGCAAACCAAAACTATAGGTAAGTAAGTTCGTGTAGTAGTGGAGGTAGTTTTGTATTTTTCAAACATATGTATTTTTTGTTTTAAAAACATTTCGATCCACGAGTTGACTATCCTACTAGTGACTAGGACTACAAACTTTAGATCGTCTGCAGTAGAAACCCCAGAGACGGCCGAATGGTTCCGTGACTCCCGCTCTACTCTCTGCAGTCTGCGAGACAGGCGGCCGCATTCTACGGCTCTCGTAATTTTTCTCGTTTTGCGGCCTCATCAATGTCCCCACCGCACTTACAACACTGCTGATGGCTCCACATATAACCCAAGGAGGTTATATATGCACACCTACACGTCCCCTGTAGGTGTGTGCCTTAAGCCAAGAAACAAGGTGAAAACTAGGGACGAGGGGTCAAGGAAAAGGAGAGAAAAGACAAGTAAATCACCCCGGACTCCCGACCGACCTCACATGTCCTATAAAAAGGACCTAAAGGCACCACGACGCTCTCGGAGAGGGTGAGGACTAGACCCCTAGGAACGCACTCCTTTTCCCAACAAAGATCGTAAAATCAAGAAAAATATAAAGAGAAAGCCATCGCTCGGGTCCTGGACTCTGCGCCACTAAACCGAGAGAGCTATCACAAAACTCCAGGCTAGCCCCTTTTCACTTTTCTTTCTTTTTTTCCTTTTTTTTTCTTTCCAATTTTCATTTCATATCACAAATTTCGGGGCCTGAACAACTGCTGCAACAAAGGCTCTCAACCTCAACATCAACTTATCAAGTGATTGCAAATCTCACGTTCACATAATTTTTTTTTACCAAGCCTCAACATTGAAATTTCAAGAATTAATTGAAGCAAATAAGAGATGCCTCCAAGTTCGTCCAACCAATTTCATAAGCAAATATAGCAAGAGACACAAGCATTATCACCAATTACCCCACCCACCAAGGCTCGGCCAAGGCAGAAAAACAAGAGGAGAGGCTCACGGTCAAGGCCAACATAGGAGGGGCAACAGGAGGCGAAGTCCCCCCAACAAGCCACTCACACCAATTCCAATTTACCACAAACACATAAGAACAAACTCCATTAGAATCCAAACAATTCAGCTCCTCCAAATAAAATTCCAAACAAGGGTGCAGAACGAGCCACCACAAGACCCAAAGAAACGACCCCAAACACAAGCTAAAATGAGCCTAACACACGACCAAGCGAGCCTCAACAAACACCCAAAACTAGGCTCACACCCGAGCCAATACTCGGTCGTGAGGATCGATCCGGCCGCAAGCCAAAACAACCCCAAAAATCGAGAGCAAGAAAAACAGCAGAAACTCAAAACAGATCCGCAGAAAGTAGCAGGGGAGGGGCTAGGAAAACCGAGCAGCAATAAGGCTCAAAACAACCCCAAAACCGAGAAAACAAAAGCCAACAGGAACAACCCCCAAACCTCTTTTAAAGTGGAATAAAACTTGTTTTCAATCAAGCTCCCAATGAGCCAGGATAGGGCTTACAGATTTAGCTAAACGTGATGCTCAAGCAAACACGTCCATGCTTCCAATACATCCAAGCATAAGCCCCCAATATATTTCAAATGAAAGTAGAAATAAGACTATTCAAATCGATTCAAGACCTTCCTAACATGCTTTCTTTCTCTTTTTTTTTTAAAAAAAAAAACAAAGAAGTAGAAGGAGCAAAAGAGCAAGCCTCACATGTATATAGATTAAGCAAAACATTTCGTGCTCCACCTTAGATTAGAATAAGTGAAGAAGAAAAAGGAGCAACCACATGCCATATGAAATATTTCCAAAAATAAAAATATTCAACAAGAGCTGGAGAGGGATCAACTAGCCAAACTTCCCACCTAGAAAACTCCTCAAGTATAGCATGCCAAACTCATAAGTTAAAGAGCATTTGCAAGGCAAAGAGAAGACTAGCTAAACACACCTCTTTCCCCACTTATCCTCTTCTTTTAACAGAAAAACATGAGTTATAATGCCATCGGAGGGAGAGGGAGTATTACTTCCCACTTAAGCATGTAATCATATCAACAACAAGCACATAAACATTCCTCCATGCTAGCAACGGGAGTGCAACTTAGAAAGAGAGGAAGGGGCTCGAGGAATTTGTGCTCGGTGGTGCAGAAAGTGTGCACAAGGCTACCCTAAGGTCCAGTGGTCCTATAGGAACTCAATGTGGAGTCCTAACGCTAATTCCAACCTACCAGCTGTGAGCGAGAGGTCGTGAATTCCGTCCGGGATTCCAAAAGAGTGTCGAAGTGGTTCCAAGCATTCTAAGACGAGGTGGGTCCAAGTCTTAGGAATCTAAGATCGTCGGGAAGCTCCTAAAGCTAGAACCCTAAATCCTAGGAGGAAGATTAAACCTCGACAAAAACGAGGTCAACAAATGGACCCCGATAGGTGTGGTGCGCCGGACGAGACACACGCGCGTATTGGTGTTGACCGAAGAAGATCAACAAACCAACACAAAGCTCGTCTAAGTAAAATACTCGGGACGGGACGCGGAACGAGAAAGAGAGTGAGTAGTTTCCAGCTGGGGAAAAGAGGGGAACTCTCAATTAAGAGAGCCGCGACTTTTAATTTCCGACTTCAAATTTAATTTTATGCAGAGAAAAGAGTAGGGCGAAGACCCACCCAAATGCATTTGTATGCTGAGAAGGATGTAGGGCTGAGCCTACCTCAAATGTGCATGCTGAGAAAGAATAGGACGGAGCCTATGCAAAATGCAGAGTGTTTCAATTTCAAATGCAATTTCAATTTTGATTTCGTGCTGAGAAAGAAGTGGAGTGAAGGACAACCCCGAATGCTGAGAACATGCAAAGAAAGGGAATAGGGCAGGAGCCTATCCCGAATGCCGAGAATATGCTAAGAAGGGAATGAGGCGGAAGCCTATCCCGAGTGCCGTGAAGCTGCAGAGAATATGCTTGAGATGGGAGTACGGCGGAAGCCTATCCCGAATCGCCGAGAATATCGTTGAGAATTGCCGAGATTGCTCGAGAATATGCGTGAGAATGCCGAGATTGTCGAGATTCGTCGAGATTGCTGAGAATCGCTGAGAATTCGCTGAGAATATCGTCGAGAATTCGTCGAGAACGCCGAGAATATCTTTGAGAATTGCTGAGAATGCCGAGAATATGCTGAGAATTGCTGAGAATGCTGAGAAATGCTGAGAATGCTGCGAAATGCTGAGAATTGCTGAGAATATGCTGAGAATTGCTGAGAATTTACAGATGCATAGATCGTGAAGAATTTTGTTGAGATGTATTTATGCAGAGATTCAAAAAAGTTTTGTTGATATTTGGGAATGCAGAGGTTTATGAATGCAAAGACTGAATATATTGCTGAGATTTATAATTGCAGAGATTGAAGACATTGTTGATATTCGTGGATGCAGAGATTATGAAAATATTTTGTAAAGTGCAGAGAATGTTTGTAGAAGTTCATGCAATGTTGAATTTTATTGAAATGTCTGTGCAGAGATTTTGAAAATTCATAAGGTGCAGAGCTCTTTTGTTTGTTCAAATGTTGATTTTTTATTTTGGGATTTGGACCCAGTTTAAGACAAGTGCAGCATCGGTGCTTCGTAGAACAAAACTGTCTTTAAAACATCACGATGTGCAGCATTTCTTGAGGTATCGTCCACCGACTGAAGGTGCGTGTAGAGAATAACTCCCTATAAGGTGTCATCGGAATTATATTCTTTCAAGCACCTATAAAGGTGTGTTATCTCTAAAGACGTCATTGCTGGAGAGAACAAAACTCTGTAGCTTCGTTTCAGTAAGCGATCACCATTTGATCTGTTGCAGATTCTGTAAAGGTTGTTGAAGTTCACTCTGAGAAGTATTTCGGCGTTTTCGAGTTGAAGTTGGAGTTGTATTCGAGAAATCTTTCGACATTCTTCGAGTTGAAGTTGAAGTTGTATTCTTTAGGCATTGAAAGACACGACTTGCGGTCGAATTTCCATTAATTCGCTAATAACGTCGTCGTTTCTTTAATTCTTTCTTTCTGGCCTAAGCAGATCCCAAAATTTACAGTCATGTGATCAAAATATTTTTCATCTTCCAAAGATATTTCGAGCAATTAATGACCGACTAAAAGCGTAGAATCACTCGACTTCTTTTCAAAGCGTAATATCGGATGAAACTTCTAGGCGTATCCTTTCGAGTTTCATTAATCGGGGGAAGATTAAGACACCAATTTTTGGTTATATGCTTGCCTCAAGCTTCTTCTCAGGAGCATTCTTTTTTTTTTATTTTTTATTTTTATTGAGCTTTTCGCTCTCCTTTTTTTATTGAGGATTACTACATCTGGTAAAGCACAGATTAAAGATTTTGAATGTCTGGATTGTGACACCAATTTTTGATTGTGTGCTCACCTCAAGCTTCTCCTCAGGAACACTTTTTTTTTTTTTTGCTCCTTTTGTTTTCTGAGAATTATCGTATCTCAGTAAGACATATTTCGTTAATGATTTTGAATGTCAAAACTCCCCAACTAATAATTCGAAATGTCCCTTAATATAAATCCTGGGATATTATAACTTATTCGAAAGTCGGACCTAGCTACATATGAGAAAATTAAAAGGCCGTGATATCCCGAATCAATTACTCGTATTTCAAGACACTGCTTCATTTTGAGATCAACTTAGGACCCAGTCCGAATAAAGAAAACAATTCAGTTATTAGGGCATTAATTCCATTCTTCCCTGAGGTCGAAGTCTTAGCAAAACATTCAAATTTAAGCTTTCCAAATATTGAACAGTTCTGAACAGAAACAAACTCCTTGTCATTCATTCATTGCAATAGGAAGGATGGTACAGACCAATACTGATCATGCTGAGCAACAAAAGTAATATAACGGCAATCAAAAAGTGTCATCGTCCATTGTCAATTGCGTAGGATTCAATTGAAGCAAACAAATCGCCGAAATCATATTGATAGAACCTCTTCAAGTTCTTTTCAAATATTCATCGGGGATCGTTACGCTCCATTCTTGAAATTTTTCTCCAGCCATTCTTCAAACCGATACGGCCTTGATGGTGTGCCCAAGCATTCTGTGATATGGGCAATAGTTGGGATGATTCTTCTTGTTAACCTCCGCCGGCTTCTTTGCCTCAGGCAATCTGAACTCGGGCTTCTTAATCAAATTCTGGAACATATGTGCTACTGCTTCATCATTAAAGGGATATACTTTGTTCAACAAATCGGTCATAGACCGACCCTGCCTTCCATCCGTCTGGAGTGGCCTCTGTTTGACGACGATTGATTGTGATTGCTTGATTATACCGCTGGCCACATCTGTTGGACATGCTCGAATATCTTGCGGTGGGTGTGGAACATACCACCGAGGCAGTCGATTGAACCGAGGGAGCGGCTGACCGTATCGTCGTGATAACCGACCGTACCGAGACGCGCCGACATTGCTCGATCGTATTGAAGTAATCGCTTCTGGTCTCGTATCTCTATCAGTCGCTTTCCCTTGTCAACTATTGCCACTATTTCAGACTTCTCGAATGCTTTTGTTGTTCTGGGCTCTTCAACCTTTTCTTGTGGCTCTGCATGCTTGATCTCTTCTTGCAGATTGCTGGCTTTGCTCAGTAGTTTCTCAAACGACTTGATGGTGAGTCCTTTAAGCATGAAAGCTGATCGGTCCATGGATATTCTTGAGTAAAACCTCAATCGCATGTTGCTCCTGCAATTGGGGCTCGCATTTCATGCTCAAGTTTCTCCACCGTAGAATATACTCTACCAGAGTCTCTGTAGGTTTCTGACGCTCCATTACAAGATCTCCGATAGTAATGTGGTGATGTACCCCGGCAAATCTCTTCACGAACAAATTCTCCAACTCTGTAAACGTCTTGATCGACCCATTTGGCAGTTCTGCGTACCAATCAAATGCAATCCCCGAAAGATCGCTCACGAGCCGACGGAAAAGTAATGCTCGCTACCCCCGCGTTGCAGACGAACTTGCCGGAAGTGTGCAACATGTCGACGGGGGTTGCCTGTTCCATCGAAAGTCTTAAAGATTGGTGGCACAAAACCTTAGGATATGGGACGGAATCGAACTCCTCCGGTAGGGTCTACCCCTCGAAATCGACGTGCCCCTTTCGATCGGGCTAAGGCTTCCTTTACCTGTTGTTCGACCAACTGCTTGATGTCATTTTCTGGCACCATATTCTGAGTTGAATCTTTCTCTGGTGGCTCATCTCGGCTTGCAGAAGCAACTTCCCTTCGTTCGTCGGTAATGTGGACAATCTCCGGCTGGTTCATCTCCGGGGATGCCACCTGCTGTGAGTGCGACTGTCCTTGCATTATAGCCATGCGATCGTCATTTCTTCGATCTTCTTCTCGAGACGGTCGATAATTTCATCTTTCGTTGGACGACCCTCCGCCACTCATCCGTTGCGTTCTCACGAAGAGGAGTGTCGCTCGCGGCTAACATGGCTCGGGTCTCGATGACGTTGATTTCTGCGAATTTGCCCTCCATGTAATCTGTTAGGTTGTAATCTTCTTCTTCAAAGTCTTCTTTCCGATCTTTAGACAGTCGTGCAATGTTAGCTCGAAGCTTTTCCAAAGCGGACTCGATTGACTTTCCTTTGATAACTTTAAGATCAACCGGGGATTCATGAGAAACATCACTTGTTTCCTCGAGCAGCGGTGTCGTCGTGCAGAAGCTAATGGAATCACTCGACATCATATTTATAGAACCTATTTCAGGTCCTTTTAAATATTCATTCGGGATTGCTACATTTCTGCTTCTGAAATTCTTTTCAAGCCAATCCTCAAGGTCGAAGCACTCCTCAATGGTGTGTCCAACGAACTCGTGGTATGGGCGATACCTGGATGTCCTTTCTTGTTGATCTCGTCGGGTTTCTTCGGCTACAGTAGTCGAATTCGCGTCTCTTGATTAGATTTTGAACATCTTTGCTACGCATCATCCTTGAAGGAATAGTTTCGTGTAACCGATCCGACGTTCTTCGGAACCTTTCTTCCGCTTATCTGGTATGGTCTCAACTGGAACGACTGCTCATCAGACCGTTGCGGTTCATTGTCGCGGCTGATTGATCTTCAGAATTCCCTGATTGCGTTTCCATTCTTGTGCCTTTGTCATCTGCACGGACTTTGAATCAGACTCAATTCTGAACTTAGGAGACGGTAGAACACAAGCCTCGACTGACTCTTCCTCATGTAGAATACCCTTTCCTTTGGTTAGCGGAGCGACTGGTACAACAGCAGTGAATCCGACAGTAGGAGCAGAAACAGTCTCAGGAGTAGTCCCAACAGCATCTGAGTTCTTTTCAATCCATCCCTTCTTTGGCATGGGGAGTTTCTCAACAGTCTTCAAGTTGAACATTACGATAGCGTAACGTGACTTGCTCATTTCGAGCTTCGTCATTTCAATAGCCACATCCCGAACTCGACTTCAACGTCGTTGAATCCTTGTCCAAACTTAATGACTGACAGCTCAGGCAGCTCATCTCTGTTGACGGCGAACTCTACTCCGGAGGCGAAAGAAAAGATCAACTTCGGCGAAGACATCGTTCCTGGCATTTAAAGAACCTCTGGAAGTCAGTAACGTCCCGGTATCTTACAGTTTCAACGGAAGTACTCAAGCTACCGCACTTGTACTGTAAACTGGGCAATTCCCTCTATTCTGTTTGGTGTTTCCACCTTATTTTATTTTTATTGTCCATTTAATTTCAGGATTTAAACGGAAGGTACAAGAGCAGAGATTTAGTTTAATTTGCCGATAAGAAATCAAACCGGAAACACGGAGTGAAAGGGAAATTCGGGACCCGATCTGAGCCGAATCGCAGACGCACCTCGCGCACAACACACCTATTGGGGGTCCGACCCCACAAAATCAAAAGAACACTAAGGATTCCGAACCACGTCGTTTAAAGGTGATTTAAACGGACGGTTCGAAATCCGAAGAGATTGACTCGTGTTTGCCAAGAAAGAAATGAGCAAAGCAAGCTAACGAAGAATGACAATCTGGACCATGAGGACAATGGACACATCGTACGATGTGCGAAGATCGAAACCTTTGATTTAATGGAGAGTAGTAGTTAATCCCACGTAGAGTCGCTGGAAGTTGTCGACGCTTTAAAGTTTGGAAAGCGTTCTTTTGGAAATTTAATTTAATTTATATATACGCATTGATTTTTGAAAATAAAGTTTTAAATTTTAAAATATGAAAATTTAGAAAGGACGGATCCCATTTGTTAAGTAGTTTGAATGAACGAGCGAAATATTGCGAGTAACACATCTATCCCGAAGAATAGACGTCCTACTTGACAATATCGCTCAATCAAATAAACCACGAAATTCATGATATCCGTTCTGGTCTGCGAACCTTTATGTGGATCAGATAAATTCCTCTATTTAATACAAGAGCATTAAACGGGGTTTATATTATCCGGGGTCTTTAAAACTCCCTATAGATGCAGCCCTATAGTTAATTACCCTCGGATGACCGAAATCACTCTGAGAGAACTCTCGATTTAGATCTCGGGTTTCTATCTTCACGAAGTAAAAGGTAAGGTTTTCCAACGAAATTTGAGAGTAGGAAATCCGATAGGTGAAGGGCGCAAGGAGGAACAGATTATTTACGAGTCGAAAGAAGAAGGGTAGGGGATGTCGCGGATCTCGAGGAGGACCTCGAGGACGTCCTGGACTATCCTAAGGTTGGGTTTTAAATTTTGGAAAGATATTTTATTTTGATTTCAATCCCGAATTAATTATAGGGATTACGTTTGCGATAATGTCCATTACGCAAACTACTCGAAAGACGAGGAGGGTTTACGTCGTATAAGGCGACAACCTCGGAACCTCAGCGGATTAGGGCTTATATTGCACGAAGGGGTGTGCTGAGCGCTAAAAGAGAAGGTGAGGGTTTATGTCGCACGGGGCGGACTACTCGAAACCTAAGGCTCATTGTTTAAACCAAGAATGGGCTTTCTTGAAGAAGATACAGGTTTTACTGAAGAAGATGGCCGTGCTGTCCACCGTGCTCCAAGCTCCACGTCGTAGCAAGATCGCGATTTAAGTTTAAGTTTTGAATTAAAGTTGACATGCAAATTATTTTTATTTTCAAGTGAGTGTGTGTGACTGTGACAGGAGTAGTAAAAAGAAAACCGTAAACAGGTGTCACAAGCAGGTATACTAAACTAAACAGGAAACATGCTAAACTGAACAGGAAACATGCTAAGCAGGAATACATGCTGAAAGTAAACATGCCAGACAGGTGTATACTGAAAGTAAGCAGTTATACTTAGCGAGAAAGAGTGCAGAAAAGAAAGCATCTTGGCATGTAGAAATGCGGAAATGGAAAACATGCTAGTATGATAAACCGAAAGTAAAACATTTTACATAGCAGGAAGTAAATGCTAAAAAGGTAAAGCGAGTGCAAGAGTAAAAAGAAGTAGAGACGTATGCAGTAGAGATGCAGTATGTCCCGCTTATCCTCGATGCGGCTACATCTGCTTATTATTATTTTATATGTTTTCTTTTTTTTATTTATTTCCTGCGAAGATTTATTAACACGGAAAAAGGCGGTGAGTAGGAGTAGAGTAGTAGGTAAAAACAACCTAGCTAAACATGATGCTTACGGTGTGTAGAAAGAAGACAAAGTACGTAAACCCGATAAGTAAAAGCGAAAGAAAGACGGCGGAAAACGTCGAGAAAACGAAGAAAAATCGTAAAAGAAAACTAGGAAATCGAGAAAGCAAGAAAAGAACGTCCGTAGAAAACTCCGAGAAAAGTAACGAACGAAAACAAAGCAAACCGTAGGAAAACACGGAAAAACACTAGAAGAAACCTACTAGTGACCCGTAAGCACGGTGGTGTTTCGGACTCGAGCTGTGCTTAATGTCCGGACTTGAGTGCTGACTACCTGGACCGACTTTTGCGAAGGCGGTCTAATCCGACTCGAATAACTAACCAGTGGACCTAGTAAATTTTCACACATTTCATTTTTGGGTTTTCAATGCAAACCAAAGCTATAGGTAAGTAAATGTGTGTAGTAGTGGAGGTAGTTTTGTATTTTTCAAACATATGTATTTTTTTGTTTTAAAACATTTCGATCACGAGGTTGAATACCCTATAGGACTGAGACTACAAACTTTAGATCGTGTCAGCAGTAGAAACCCCGAGACGACCGAATGGTTCCGTGACTCTCGCTCTACTCTCTGCAGTCTCGAGACAGGCGGCCGCATTCTATGGCTCTCGTAATTTTTCTCGTTTTGCGGCCTCATCAATGTCCCCACCGCACTTACGACTGCTTGATGGCCCCACATATAACCCGAGGAGGTTATATATGCACACCTACACGTCCCCGTAGGTGTGTGCCTTAAGCAAACAAGTGTGAAACCAGGACGAGGGTCGAGGAAAAGGAGAGAAAAGACAAGTAAATCACCCGGACTCCCGACCGACCTCACATGTCCTATAAAAAGGACCTAAAGGCACCACGACGCTCTCGGAGAAGGTGAGGACTAGACCCCTAGGAACGCACTCCTTTTCCCAACAAAGATCGTAAAATCAAGAAAAATATAAAGAGAAAGCCACTGCTCGGGTCCTAGACTCCAGGCCACTAAACTGAGAGGGCTATCACAAAACTCCAAGGCCTAGCCCCTTTTCACTTTTCTTTCTTTTTTTCCTTTTTTTTTTCTTTCCAATTTTCATTTCATATTACAAATTTCGGGCTCGAACAACTGCGCAGCAAAGGCTCTCAACCTCAACATCAACTTATCAAGTGATTGCAAATCTCACGTTCACATAATTTTTTTTTACCAAGCCTCAACATTGAAATTTCAAGAATTAATTGAAGCAAATAAGAGATGCCTCCAAGTTCGTCCAACCAATTTCATAAGCAAATATAGCAAGAGACACAAGCATTATCACCAATTACCCCACCCACCAAGGCTCGGCCAAGCGGAAAAACAAGAGGAGAGGCTCACGGTCAAGGCCAACATAGGAGGGGCAACACGAGGCGAAGTCCCCCAACAAGCCACTCACACCAATTCCAATTTACCACAAACACATAAGAATAAACTCCATTAGAATCCAAACAATTCAGCCCCTCCAAATAAAATTCCAAACAAGGGTGCAGCCGAGCCACCACAAGACCCAAAGAAACAGCCCCAAACACAAGCTAAAATGAGCCTAACACACAGCCAAGCAGGCCTCAACAAACACCCAAAACTAGGCTCACACCCGAGCCAATACCTGGCTGTGAGGATCAGTCCAGCCGCAAGCCAAAACAACCCCAAAAACCGAGAGCAAGAAAAAACAGCAAAACTCAAAACAGTCCAGAGAAAGTAGCAGGGGAGGGGCTAGGAAAACCGAGCAGACAATAAGGCTCAAAACGAGCCCCAAAACCGAGAAAACAAAAGCCAACAGAACGAACTCCAAACCTCTTTTAAAGTGGAATAAAACTTGTTTTCAATCGAAGCTTCCAATGAGCCAGGATAGGGCTTACAGATTTAGCTAAACGTGAAGCTCAAGCAAACACGTCCATGCTTCCAATACATCCAAGCATAAGCCCCCAATATATTTCAAATGAAAGTAGAAATAAGACTATCCAAATCGATTCAAGACCTTCCTAACATGCTTTCTTTCTCTTTTTTTTAAAAAAAAAAAACAAAGAAGTAGAAGGAGCAAAAGAGCAAGCCTCACATGTATATAGATTAAGCAAAACATTTCGTGCTCCACCTTAGATTAGAATAAGTGAAGAAGAAAAAGGAGCAACCACATGCCATATGAAATATTTCCAAAAATAAAAATATTCAACAAGAGCTGGAGGGATCAGCTAGCCAAACTTCCCACCTAGAAAACTCCTCAAGTATAGCATGCCAAACTCATAAGTTAAAGAGCATTTGCAAGGCAAAGAGAGAACTAGCTAAACACACCTCTTTCCCCACTTCTCCTCTTCTTTTAACAGAAAAACATGAGTTATAATGCCATCAGAGGGGAGAGGGGAGTATTACTTCCCACTTAAGCATGTAAACATATCAACAGCAAGCACATAAACATTCCTCCATGCTAGCAACGGGAGTGCAACTTAGAAAGAGAGGAAGGGGCTCGAGGAATTTGTGCTCGGTGGTGCAGAAAGTGTGCACAAGGCTACCCTAAGGTCCAGTGGTCCTATAGGAACTCAATGTGGAGTCCTAACGCTAATTCCAACCTACCAATTGTGAGCAAGAGGTCGGAATTCCGTCCGGGATTCCAAAAGAGTGTCGAAGTGGTTCCAAGCATTCTAAGACGAGGTGGGTCCAGTGCTTAGGAATCTAAGATCGTCGGGGAAGCTCCTAAAGCTAGAACCCTAAATCCTAGGAGGAAAACTAAACCTCGACAAAAATGAGGTCAACACCAGCCTAAATAGCTAACTAATAAAATAAAAATAAAATGTAATGGAAGGATATTATCATGTGTAACAGTCAAATATTATCTATTTATAAAATCAGTTGCTTTTATTTAAAATAATACCACCTAGTGCAAAACAAAACTGCAACGCATGTTTATAATTTTCACTAACTTCGTAATGATTTGGTCATGGCACACATAAATATGTATATTTTTTTTCTTGCTTGAGTTTTGGCTATGTACATAATGAAGACTTGAGGTGTATGGATGTATCGCTAAAATAAAATGTGGCTTACAAAAGGCTATGCAAATAATGCTGTGCATACTTATTCGATTTTGTAGCAAATCAAAATATTTTAATTTCTTCTTTGCTTTTCTGGTGATATTGTTCTCAAAAGCATTTGTCAGCAACCTAGTGACCGCTTTCCATATTCATCTGCCAGCTTCTTCATCCAATTAGTATGCCGCTTCATGCTTCAACCTAGTGGCTTACAATTGCAACTAGGTTTGACATATTGCTTGTTTACAAGCCCTTAAACATTATCCACTTTTGCATTTGTCTCTACCAATGCTAGTGATGTCCCTTTCCAAGGTCCTTACTCTATTCGTCTTAGCATTTATCTCCCCAGTAATTGTGTTCATGAAAGGAGTCTGACAACATCTAGGAGCGAGTCATGCCTACAAGCCCACAATCTCATTTTTCTTTGATTTGCTCTGTGTCTTTTCATTTGTGAGAGCAATTGAAATCTCCCAATTATGAGTCTCCTAAACTAGCTTTCTTGTTTATGAGAGCAGAAGACATTCCCCAAAGTAGAAATATTACTTTTCTTTCAAGTTATTTTTAAATTTTAAATTAATTTCTTTTAACTATATTTTCTAAATGACAAGCTTTATTATTAATTTAGTGAAACAAATAAAAATGTCTAAGACAATCTTTCTTCATATGCAGAGAAGGACCCCACTTGGAAGGTGCTTTTCTTTCTAATGAGAAAAATATGAATGTTGTGAAATGTATATTAAATCTTGTTCTAATCTTTAACATAGGGTGAATGAATGGAAAATACAAATGCAAATTGAGATATAAGATGCAAGGACGTAACTGAGAGATATGACAACTCTTAAATTTTGCTAAATGCATGTTTGATGTTGGAATCACTTTTAATGTAGTAAATTATGACACCATTGAAGTAATTGTGGGGGCATAATTTGTTTTTAAAGTGAAAGCTTATCATGATGTTCAGAGTTCCTTTGCTGGATACCAAAAAAAAAGGTTATTTCAGCCTCACAGAAAGATTGACCTAAGTATGGTTGTACTTTTATCTTTGATAACTGGCAATCTTGGATAGACTTCTAAGTTGTTTTTTTAAGCGGAATTTCATTTATAGAATCAATTGACACTAAGCTCAAACTCTTAAGTGTGTTTTATAATTGTTTGAATTATCAAGAAATTATATTGATTAATTTTATTTAATTTGCCATTGACAATACTGCGATGAATGTTTTAGCTGATAAGAATTCAAGTAATTTTTTCTATTTGAATTAAGTAATCTTTATTTTTAAAATTTCTATTGATACTAAATTGTCTTAACTATCTTAAATCTTAATACTTCTTAGGCAAGTACTTAAACGAAAGGTAGCCATGCCAATTTTGCACTTTTTGTGTTGTAGAGTATATAGATTTGATTCTTGAAGGCATTTTTAAGATTTGAAAGGTTGAAGGCCGAGTTTGAAAAAGTAATGATAATACATAGCTTCATTTATGCACAATCAATATTGATTGTTTTTTTAAGAAGTTTCAATAATCAGAGGTCATTTGTTAAGTAGTGCTCTAAACAAGCCGAGCTTGAGCGAGCTCAAGCTTGACTCGTGTTTTGCTCGTGTTTGAAATCAGCTCGTTTTTGAAATTGTCTCGTGAACATTGTGTTCGTGTTTGACTTGATTTAAATGTTCTTGTTCGTGTTCGGCTCGAAACTGGCTCGTTAAAATTAATTGAAAAAAATAGATGTTGAGTGTGGATTTGAACATGAACCAAATATAATGAAAAGAAGACTCAAAACCACATTACCACACGAGCTATTATGATTTAAATTTAAATATAAATATATATAATATATTATTATATAAATAATTATACTATTTTTTTATTTCGAGCTAAAACGAGTCGAACACGAGCGAACAAAGAGTTGTTCGTGTTCGGCTCGTTTATAATTCGAGCTTATATGGTCATTGTGACACTATTAACCTGATTTTTCTAGATGACATTGATGATGCTGATGAATGGTTGATTGGGATATTGGATGATGAGTTGATGTTTGTTGAAGAAGATAACTTAAAGGGATATAACCAATATTTATGATGCTTATGAAAAATATGCGATATTTGAATTCATCTTATGGAAAACAAAAGTAGAGTGTACCTACTTTAACTAGACATAGAAGTCAAAGTTTTGGTCTTTACTGGATGGATCTACGCCATTGTTTTTTCTTATTGCCATGATAGATTTTAAACATAGGCTGAATTTTCTGTCAGATTTTGACTTAGCTATGTGAAGGAACTGTTAATTAAAGAGTTGATCTGATCGTCATATTCCCAGCATGTTAATATTCTGTTTTTCTCATATGACTTGATTGTATGGCTTTAGAATTTTTTTAACAAGAAATTGAAATGTACAAGTATGGTGTACCATTTTAGACTGTGCTTGCACTATAATATTGCTGATACTTTTGCAGACAACTGCATTGGACACTGGACTATTTGACCATTTAATTAATATTTGGGAATTTA
The DNA here is from genome assembly GCA_022702705.1 of Papilionanthe hookeriana x Papilionanthe teres. Taxonomy (NCBI): domain Eukaryota; kingdom Viridiplantae; phylum Streptophyta; class Magnoliopsida; order Asparagales; family Orchidaceae; genus Papilionanthe; species Papilionanthe hookeriana x Papilionanthe teres. Next base: position 16,350,554 of record CM040436.1, read on the forward strand.
ATCCTGGCCCTGTTCCTGGGACTTGTGACCTACATTTTTTGGTGGATTTTAAGTTCCAATCCCCATTGTATCGCCAGGTATTTTCTGCAGCCTAATTTTCTTCACTTCTACTTATATGCAAATATTGCTAATAGCAGAGGATTTCCTCTGAAGGTTACTTTTACTTTGATTTTGGTACTTTTTTAATACTGAATTCAAAATCAATTTTTCATTAAACTTAGTCGTAATAATTTCTAGTTGTCATACATTAGAGTGCACGAAAGTGGCTGTAACTTTGTCGTCAAGAATTGTACCAAAAATACTTGACTTTAGTTGTCATCTGTTTCAAATGTATTTTTTTATTTATTTTGTTTGGATTAAATTTGCTCAAAAGCTGCAGCTCTACTGATTGTGTGCTTTTGCATTTTTAAATTAACCTTCTTATATGAATTATAATGTGCTAAAAGATGCTCTCTCCACTTGACACTGCTATTCTCTTAGTAAGATATTTTGTCCTTCTGCTTAGATTATACTTCCCTCACATATTGAGTTTTGTATGAGAAGGTTAAATTAAAAATGCAAAAGCACACAATCAGTAGAGCTGTAACTTGTTGTTCATTGGAACAAGACTAAAAATAGAGATAAAGACAGGCCAAAATAAAAAAAGGCGGCCATCAACAGCATGAAACAGTGCTCAAGGTATTTTTAATTAATTGATAGATCAATATGAAACCTTTTGAAAACCTGTAGCCTTTACAAATATGTTTTAGAATCTTCCTGTTTTACATCATAACATTATGAGATTGGTCATTATATGAAATTATTATTAAAAGAATATTCCTTGGTGCATGCTATATTTGAGTAGATCTAACACTAAATACATGGAATGCAATTTTAGTATAGTGGATCTAGTGGCGGGGTTGTCAGAATTGGTTATCAAGTCATTAAAAGGATCCGGCATGTTAGATATCTCGGGCTATTGTTCAAAGTGATGTTGATATATATAGAGATGTTATTAGTAGAATTCAAGTTGTATGGTTGAAGCGGAGGAATGCATCAGGCCTATTGTTTGATAGAAAAGTGCTACTTTTACTTCAGGATAATTTTATAACATGGTGGTGATACTTGAAATGCTTTATGGGGCAAAATGTTAGCCTTTAAAAGAGAAGCATAAAACTAAGTTAAGTGTTGCTAAGATGAGAATGCTTAGCTGGATGAGTGGCTTTAGACCTAGAGACAAATGCGAAATGAATATATCCATGAAAGGATTGGTGTAGCTCTAGTGACAGGCAAAATTAGAGAGAGTCAGCTTGAGATGGTTTGGTCCCATTAAACGTCGTCCATTTGATCCAGTTAGGAGAGTAGATGTTTTATATTTGACTTATGTTAAGAATGGTAGAGGTAGACCTCAAAAGACTTGAGCTTGTTGTATGAAAAATTATCTTAATTTATTAGAATTAAATGAAAATATGATACTCAGTGAGACAATGGAGAAAAATGATTCATGTATTCGACATCTGTTAGTGGGATAAAGGCTTGTTTTTGTTGACATTTTTGCATGTTAAAATCAATGAAAGGATATAGAAGGACTGCAATAAAATTAGTTAACTAACTGTTTTATGCTGATATATTAGATGATTACCATGATGGAGTGAATGATGATGCAAATATTTGTTCCTACAACTAGTGGGCAAGTCATTTTACTCCCTATCCATCCATGTAAAATACAAATATGAATGGGGAGGATTAAGACGAGGCATGCTTACCACTCGTGAAGTGGGATACAATCATATAAGCTAAAATAGAGATTTCTTATTTATGATGAAACAATTGGTCTAGGAAAGCTAAATGCATAATCAACCAATTGGCGGTTTCCCTATATGTGCTAAGATGGATGCCAAAGTTTCTTTTGCTAGTTTAAAGCTAATCCATCATGCCATAGAGTGGTGAAATGCCTATCTAAATTGCATGAGAATCAAAATGTGACTGGGGAGATGTTTGCTAGCCGATATTTTGAGAGTTTTGCTCAATGAATTATGTAGAGGATGTAGTGAAGAAGTGATGCACTTTGAGGCAATGCTAGGCAGTAAAACTGGGTTAATCTTAAGAGTACTTGTACTGATGACTTACTCTTCAAGTCTTTTTAAATTTGAAAATGAACATTTCTTATTTTGATCTTAGATCTTAGCTAGGCCTCTTTCATGACGGTGGGTGCAAAAACCCAGACAAGAAAGGACAAATAACCATTTGAATAGGCATACTCTAAAAAAAAGGAAAGAAGGCCAACGATGGCAATTATTTTTAGGAATGACGGTGGGTGCAAAAACCCAGACAAGAAAGGACAAATAACCATTTGAATAGGCATACTCTAAAAAAAAGGAAAGAAGGCCAACGATGGCAATTATTTTTAGGAAAATAAATTGCTCTTTTAAGTTCTAACTATTGTTAGGTACTAGATCACTTTTAAGGAATTTGTTGGAAGCTGTACTCTTAATTTTTCTCGAAAAAAGTGAATAAAAAGGGTGAAAATGAAAGAATTGCTATAGTGGTGGAAAACACCGTACTGAGTCTAGGCAGATTATTTTATTTTTGATGGCAGTGTCAAAAGATAGTGATAGTGTCATCCTCTGATACAAAAACTCTAGAGGTTGATTAGTGCCATCATTGTCATTGGTAGCAGGAAGGGGTTCCTTTCTACCAATTTGTTGCAACAATCAGGGTTGATCATCATACCCTATTCTAGTGTTGCCCTTTAGATGGGATTGAAAAGAGGCCAACTATGAGTATTGATCACCAGTGTTGCTTGAAGTTTGCAATTACATGTGAGGTGGTTTTACTAGCAGCTGCCAATTCATCTTCAGGTGCTCAGAACTTACTGCCTTAATGACTTTATTAGTGCCAACTCATAAAGGAGAGATAGTTCTGTTGAAGAATATTATGATGTATCGATGACAGACAAAGTGGCATTAGAGCAAGCAATTTAGGCTTACAAATTTGTGTTAGAAGTTCCCATCAATTGTAGTTCACCTCTTGAAGAAGAAAGGAGAAGTCATACTCTCTCTTCCTTGGCTAAAGGTGTTATATTAATGCAATAAGTTAACCGAGGAGCAAGAGACGCAACTTGTCTCCCACAACCAATTTGCTAGTGTGTTAAAACTCAATCATCAAGATTGATCCGACCAAAATGAAAACAATCAACTTGTTATAGTTACATAATGTAACTGTATAACTTCAGCTACCCAAAGATCTAAATGGAAGTAAACCGTATCCTCCAAAAGAAAAAATCAATAGGTGTCAAAAATAGAGAAGCCTCCATTTTAGAAGAAGTTTCAGGAGCTGCACTCTTATAAATTCAAGCTAGAAAAGGAGAAGAAGTCGGTGCTTTATTAGTTTTGACAAACTCAAAAGAGAAGACAACTATAGACCAAGTGAAACTAGGTAATATGCTCAAGTTATGATATTGGACATATGTAGGAGGCTTTTGAAAAAGAAAAAAGAAAAGCTACAAACTTTATGTTCTAAGAGGCATTTAAAGTCAATATTTCAAAAAAAATAAAATAAAATAAAATAAAATTTCTTATGAAACTAAATCGATGAAGTGGTGTTAGGAGGCCGAATATTTTGCATTTTCTTCTCTTTTCTAAAAGTGATGAAAATTTCACACAAGTAAAATATTTCTAAAAGTGACGCCCATGATTTATGGATCATATTTAATTGATAATCAATCAAATTATATATGTTTTTGATTTGGGTATTAGATCGTGTAAATATTATATCATTTGCATCAAGGAGAACAGTGCCTTGAGTCTATTATTAGACATAGCACCGATCGAAGACTTGGTGATCATGATCAAAAGACACGAGAATTATAAATTTGGATTACATTATAGTTGAATAAGAATGATTTTGAATTGTTTTTGAAGTTCCTTTGAATTTTAATTTATGGATAGATATAGAATCTATAGTAATTATATTTTAAAATTTGAATTTTTTTTGTATATCTTTTGAGATTAAATTGTTTACATTTTTCTTTAGGAATTAATTTGTGTATATTATGGATTCAATTTAGCTTGTATAAGGATTGTTTTATGTTGTAATTGTATATATTTGTGTGTGTGTGTGTGTGAGTGTGTCGCATTCCTTGTCCAGTTGGTAGCGGGTCACTGTAAGCATAGGTCATGAGCGCATGAGAAATCGATATTTGGGCCTCTGCCAAATATCTATTTCGTTTTGAAAAATAAAATAAAATAAATATATATATATATATATATATATATATATATATATATATATATATATATATATATATATATAAAATTGATAAGTTGCACTTTTAAAAAAATTAATTGACTAACAAGGCTACAAAGATTTATAATCAACTAACATTATTAATTTAAAAATTAGAATAAAATTATATTAAATTATATTTAAATGATGTTTTAATATAAATAATAAGATTTGAATATAGCCCCGACTGTTATCGTCCTATGATGAATTTGGAATACACTCTACAATTCAAAAGTGATGTATTTCAATTTAGATTTGGGCAATTTTCAAATGCCCTGTAAAGCTTTGCTCTTTTTGTTGCCACCAGCCACTTAAAAGGGGAATTTTCATACATACATACCACACAATTAAACTTAATAAAAGGGGAATTTACATATATACCACACAATTCTTAAATATTTACATATCTAACACCCAAACTTTCATATTTACATACATAACACAAATCTTTGACATCACATCAAAAATACCATTATCAAAAGCTTTTTACAAGCACATTTTCATGCATAGATTTTTAATACCAAGTTGTTATAAATGTAAATTTCTAAATAAAAAAGGTTCCAACTAATCAAAGAATGGATATTTGTTGCAGGTGGTGTCCATCTTCTTCAAGGAAGTTGTTTCCCGTCTCGTAGGTTCCTTCAGCGAGCGCTGTCTCAGAATCTATGGCCCTGGCATCTGCCAGCATCTAGAGAATCCATATGGACAGGCTGGGAGCTCTGGTAGCAGATAGTAATACCTTTCCCTGGAATATATATATTATTTGCATACATATCACACAATTCTTATGTATTTACATATCCAACACCTAAACTTTGATATTTATATTTATTACATTTTGACATTATTAACTTATGCATGAAAATGTGTATTTTGCTTTTGAAAAAAAAAATAGTGGTATTTTCGATATATGATATGAAAGATTTGAGTGATATGCATATAAATATCATAGTTTGTGTGTTAGATATGTAAATATATAAAAATTATGTGGTATATATGTAAATGCCCCTTATTATTACTAATTTGCTAGGCAGAGGAATTTTTGAATGTTGAAGTTTTGCATTTTTTTTATGAGCTTCATTTTAATTGTTTCCATTGTCTTATTAACATCAACTAGTGTTATGAATTTTTTTTCCTTTTTCATTCTAGAAGAGAAGCTGATGCAGTTAAAAATGTTGACATTTGAAGCGAGAGAAATACAGATCATCATTTGTTATTACAGAAACACATTTCATCTTGAAAGGTAATCAAATTTTGATTACAGATAGTGTTATCTGAAAAAAAATAGTCATTTCCATCTCATTAATGTCGACACCATGTCCCTTAAGGGTCTTTCTGGTAAAAATTATGGCTATGATTTGCTAAGTGTTGGAGCATACACTTAATGGAGGATTGCTCCTTTTTATAATCTAATTGAAGAGCTAATTTGTGCTAGAAAATTGAAAGAATTTATCCTAATTGAGCTTGGATGATTGCCTTAGAAAGGAACTTATATAGGAACAAAGGAGGGAGCCCATCTCAACGCAGTATTTATACTAGAGTGGTGCTAGCAAATTCTTCTAGAGTTGAAACTTTAAGTCACAAGCCTAAATAACCTCGATTGAAGGTTGAATATTGCCCTTACATCAAGATCTCCTTGCACTGATAATGAAACTTGAAAATGATAGTCCCAATGATTTGATTATCATATTGAAAGCTATCATAGATTATTTAATTAACGACATGCTTATATGCATGAGAAGCTTAATATATATCACCTTTAAACTTTCTTTAGCAGAAGTAATCTTATTCCTATCAGAATGATGCTCTATTGTAGGCCAATATGATTTCTACAATGAATGTTAGGAAATAAAAGAAATGCTTATGTTGTTAGTTAATTGAGAAAAATGTTATTATCAATTAATGGTAATGGTTAATTTTATCATAGTCGACGGACTAAAGACTTGCAACACAATATTCAATCGTTCAATTCTCAACAATTTTGATATGGTAGCTTCAACCTATCATGTCACCATAACATTTATGGAAGGAGGATGCATTGCTATTGTTCGTTGTAATTGTTGCAATCTTGTTACTTGAAAGTGGTGGAAAGCATTTAGGAGGATGTTTTGCATTTTGATGTTCAAAGTAGTGTTGGAATTGATGTTTGTTTGGGGGCAATTGCAGCTTATTAAAAAGCTGATGCACAACCGCTGTGTCAGGAAGCTGCTGTGGGGAAGCTGAGTATATGTTTGTTTTGTGCAGTTTTGCGCAGTTTTGCGGCAGCTATCTTTGCAGTTGTTTATGAACAAATGAACTTTATGCCTCTATAATATAGAGATGTTTATAACAAAATTAGTCATGCTTACACATTTCATACGTAAAAACAAACATCTAGTTTGAATATTACAAAATAAAAACTAAGACCTCATCAAACAATAACACAACAATAAAAATTAAATATATGACTATTAAAATAACAATTAAAATTATCATAATATTCTTTTTAAAATGCAGTTGGTTGATGTCACTACTTAATCTCTCTAACAAAACTCTCTACATCTTATCACTATCGGCAGTGGAATCCTCGAACTGATCATCCCACCTAAAAAAAGTCATAGTTCTCAGTTTTTTTTTTTCCTTGGATACCTGTAAAATTGTGTTCCGTAGTTTTATGCTTGGCGCGAAGTAGAGAACATTGCAATCCACGATGCTTGATAGCAGTACAATGTTCTAGAGGCACCGGAAGTCCTCGAGCTCATCTTTTTTTAAGGATTAAAACCACAAAGCACAGAATCTTAGATGCAATATTTGTAATGAAGATTAATATAAATACTTTATTAAAGTTTATAAAAATATGAGTTCTCCGATAATAAAATATAAACCAACAAATAATTAGTCGCTACAAGAAAACAATAGACCTTAAAAGAAAAGATTCTTGGTTGCCTTACAAAAAAGGTTTAGCTATGCCAGCAAATCCTCTCACTAGGAGCCAATGCATGATCGCTTGTGACCACAACTTCACCAAATATACAATCTGACTTTTCTTCCAGCTCAGGGTCATTGCCACTGAATTTAAATTTTTTCGCATTTGACACTACCTACAAAGTAATGGATGATTGATATGTTGATGTAATTAAAAAAATAAAATAAAACTGATAAAAAGATCGGGCATTTCATAAATTCTCACCTCCAATCTCTCAGCCCATCATTCTTCTGAAGCATCAATTGTTCGTTTTATCGGATCCCAACTCAAGCCTGTGGATCCTCCATTCAATTCTTTTTTAATTGATCCCACTTGTTTTTTGATTGCATCATATCATATTTCTTTCTTGTGCTTTCCTTGAACTTTTTTATAATATTTTGTAGCCCTCCTTTTTAAAATAAATTGTTCGTTTATTTCTCAATTCCATCTCTTTAAAGCATAGGTCGCAAAATATTAGTTTGATATCTTTATCCTACATGACAGACAAACTAATTCCTTTTGTCTTAACCATGACGATACTAACATGAAAAGACCAATCAACATAAATATATGTCAGAGAAAACATAAAGTGTCGTGTAAAATACCACAACTCGAAAAGGTCAATGAAAAGGAACATCACCACAAAACCACCACCACCACCTCCACCAATTCCTTTTGTCTTAACCATGACGATACTAACATGAAAAGAACCAATCAACATAAATATATGTCAGAGAAAACATAAAGTGTCATGTAAAATACCACAACTCGAAAAGGTCAATGAAAAGGAAGATCACAACCACCATAACCACCAACATCACCACCACCACCACATCATCAATAAGAACACATTACCACCACCACCTCACCAACACCACCACACCACCACCACCACATCCATCTATACCAACATGTTACTACCACCACATCACCAACACTACCACACCACCACCACCATACCATTACCACCACCCACACAACCACCAACAACACCACACAACCACTACCACACCACACAAACATCATAACATCATCACCACTACCAATACCACATTACCACCACCAAAAACCCATTACCTCCACAGCCTCACCTTTACACCACCAACACCACCACCAGCCGGCCATTGCCACCACACCATTACCTCCACTCCACACCAGACCAACACCACCATTGCACCACTACCAACGCCACCAACCCATTACCAACACACCAACACTACCGCACCAACACCACTACCACCACCACAATACCATTACAACCACCCTCACAATCACTACCACAACCACCAACACCACTACAACATCGTCACCACCAACATCACCACAACCACCAACCCATTATCACCACACCACCTCACCACACCAACAACATACCAACACTACTACCACCACCACACCAACCGCACCGCTACACCATCACAAACCCACCAACTCCACTACCATAACATTACCGCCACCATATTTTGGGCAACCACCACAAAATCACTGCACAACCACTATTTCAAGCAACCACCAACATTACTGCACAACCAATACCGCACCACACAACCATCACAAAATCGCCACCACCACCAACTGGATAGAGCACTAAATTCATAGTAGAGCAAAGCCGCAATACGCATTGACTGAATAGAGCATAGAGCATAGAGCACAAACAACTGAATAGTGCATGGAGCACAAACAACAAATCACAAAATCCAAAATCAACCTCAGAACAATAGAAATTTGATTTGACGGTAGAGGAAAGCGACAAATCGCAAAGAGAAAGCCATAAAATCCAAATGAATTTCAAATCACAAAGATAATGGTAGAGGATACCACAGGAGGACGGAGAGCAAAGTAACCAAACAAAGCCGGACATCGGAGAGAAGAGGGAGAGGAGAAGAAAGGCGAAGCCACTGGAGCAAGAGATCGGAGAGAAGTGTCATGCGAGTGAGGAGATGTCTCTTTATTGCAGAAACGCGAGAGAGGGGAGTATATGATCGCGAAAAAATATGGACCGTAGGGTCGAACCCATAGCTCTCATTTAACGTTGAACCGCAGTTTTCAAACACCCTTCCCTGTGTTTTCCCACCGCACTGTGGCAAAAAAGCTGCCCCAAATGGGCTCTAAAGCAATCAAGGAAGTTGAAAGTTTCTAAAGATGGTCTAACTCGCACCTTAAGAACTTGCATATTCTTAGACCTATAGTCTAAGGATGAACTTGCTTATATTCTTTGTTCTAACACTGAATTTTTTTGCTTGTAGTTGCAAAAATATAAAAAGTCTATATCCACATTACACAGATAGACATGACAGGTTTCCAAGAGGAAAAATACGAATTCAAGATGACAACATTGGTAGAATGAATTCATTGCAAAATCTAGAAGCTATTAATGGTTGAATAGTACTATGCCTAGATTATATTTAAAAAATTTGTATGGCTAAAAGATCAAATATGAAACAGAAGATATCTATAGATTTCATAAACATCAACTCAGTTTATCTAAAGGGTAACAGATTGATGCACTTTTCAGCTCAATTGTTGACTTCTCAATGACGAGCTTTATCGATGCTTTCACAAGTTATCACCATATAAAGATCCCACTGATCATAAGAAAACGACTGTCATATATAGTGACTGAATGCATTGCTACAATGCCATGTCATTTGGATTAAACATATTGGGGCACCTTACAATATCATGGCATTACATCTTCAACAATTAGAAGTTTGAAATATTGAACTTGATGACATTTCAAGAGTAAAATTCTACTACATCAGGTCTTGAAATTATGCAAGATTTATAAATTTGAAAAAGTTCAATGTGTTGAATCTATTAACATGTACATTTGGGGTTAAATTAAGAAGTATTTTTGGCTTCTTTCTCTTAAAGCATTAAAATGAACTTATCAATCAAATCTCTGTTGGAAATGTTTCTGCCCAAAAATATGGCCTTAGTTGCTTTATTTTAAAATCAAGACATAAATGCTTTACCATTTTCTTTTCAAAGTTCTTGAAATTGTTAAGCATTTTCACTAGATTGTTGATTGTCATTAAACATTTACTCAAATAAAAGTACTTCATTTCTTGTACCATTACTTTAACGTTCACAATTTAGTGAGAAGTTGTTATTATATCCTAGAGTAAGGGGGGAAGCTATTAATGATATTGTTGGATAAAGTATGAAAGAAAATAATAACTAATTTATTATGTAAGCACCATGAACAAAGTTGGCTTAGTCATTAGTCATCACTACCGGGCACTTTCGACCATGCTTTCAAACATACTCAATTCAAGTTGTTATCCATAATCCTCTAGAAGTCGTCGCTACTGGTCACTTGAGCAAACATGTTTTAAATCTCTTATTTTCTTTACTAATGACACCGTGGTTGATGTAGTAATGATTTCACTTTTTTAGATGATGATCAAGAAATTGTATCGAACGAAGAAATTCTTTAGGCCTTTTTGTTTACGATACCTTTAGAAAATAAGAAATTTGAATTAGAGGTGTTTAAAAGTAATGCGAAATTTATCTACTCTTAAAGAATTGAGAAGACTCAAACTCAATAGTATATTACATCTGCCATTCTATAAATATGCACAAAAGTTGCGATTTCGAACGACCTATAATGAGTTCATTTTCGTTAATGTGAAGGTCCTGACCTCCTTTTAGTCCATATCGACACATTTCAATAAAGTACCCTATGATTTGGAGATATCTATCGGTCAATCCGATGCCATTGGAGCATCTTATTTGTTGGTGATGGGAAGAACCCTAATTGATGTAGAGAAATGTAAACTTGTGTCAAGGAGATCTCAAATTTGGACCATTTAACAGAGACAGTAGCTGCTTACATTATGGAGTCTCAAGAAAGGAGGTTCATGTTCTCATCTCTTTGATCAAGATGCCACCAATGTTAGAGTTAAAGTAGCTCCCTGAACATCTAAGATCCACATTATATATTATTGATTATGTTAAAAGAAGGCTAGAATACTAGTCATTTCTATGCATAATATCATAATGAAAACAATATTTCAAGCCTTCAAGTGGGCACCAAAAATATTTAATCTGGATATGAATGTGGTGTCGAGGCTAAGTTCATGTAAAGCTAACTTCGAGATTACTAATCGTTTGTCCATTACGTGTACGATCGACTCCAATCATACATAAAATTATTTAGTTTTTTTTGTACTAAGGAGGGCCGGACTATATACTTGGCAGACAGTGATTGGAGTCATGATACAGTTTGTAGTAATTTTTTGTTCTCTTGGATGGGCCCAATGTAGGTGTTGTCAAAAAGAAACGAATCACAATTACTATTCTACACACGCACGGAAAAATATTACATCCGGACTACACACATAGAGGTACGTGCGGAGCCCAATCCATGGGAGACACGTGGAATCCCGCAATAACACGCAATAACACAGGAATAACACGAATGAATATTCCTCGTGTTATTCCGCGGTTAGCGGTGTTCTGGGCGGAATAAATCGGGGAATAACGCAGATTAACACGGGGAATGTTCTTCGTGTTATTCCCGTGTTATTCCGCGTTATTGTGATGGTATTGTAACACCACTACAATAACACATTAATACTACACGGAATAACACGAGAATAATGCGGAATAACGCATGAGAATATTCTCTGTGTTACAATACCACCGCAATAACACATGAATAACGCAGAATAACACGGAGGAATATTCCCAGTGTTATTCCGCCCAAAACACCGCTAACCTCGGAGTAACACGGGGAATATTCCCTCATGTTATTCCCGTATTATTGCGCGTTATTGCGGGATTCCACCGGGATTCCACGTGTCTCCCGTGGATTGGGCTCCGCACGTACCTCTACGTGCGTAGTCCGTATGTAATATTTTTCCACACACGCACGCACACACACACACAATGTTATCTATACATGACATAAATGTATTTTACATTTTAAAAATTGTTATGGTTATGTTTTTGATCTGATATGAAAAGTTTGGGTGGTATAAATGTAAAGACGAAGTAATAGGTTTGGAGCTAGATATGTAAATTTGGAAGAAATAAGTGGCCTGTTTGTAAATGACACCTTAAAATGTTAAATGCGGCTAAATTAACTGTTTATTTAAGGAAAAAAATATATATATGTGAAAATTTAGGTATTAGATATTTAAATATGCAATATGGACTCCTTCAAAAATTAATTTTTTTTTTTGTAATTAACTATTTAGCACTATTATTAGTTAAATTATTATTATAATAAATTTGAAATTTAAGTAGAAAATTAATTTATTTTAACTCTTATATAGTTTATAATAATAATAATAATAATAATAATATATTTACTATATATATTTACGTATGTAGAAGTGGGGGTAACTAATAAATGAAAAAATAAGCATATTTTTATAATGCAAAGATATTTACATACATACCAAGTAAGTTTATGTATTTACATATCTAACACCTAAATTTTGATATTTACATTTATAACACTTTGGTAATGAAAACACGCAAGAAAATATGTATTTCACTTTAAAAAAAAATTAATAGTTATAATATTTTTGATATGATTAAAAAATTAAAAATTTAAATTATGGTGCTAGAATTAGGCATTATTATTTTATTAGTTCTTGCATACTGATCACTAAATATTTAATATAACATTTTAACTACCTAATTATTAAATATAGCATTTTTTATATCATTAAAATGTTATATTTAAGATTTTAATTAGTTAAGATGCTATATTTAAAAATTAGGTAATTGAAATGTTATGGTATATGTTATACGTGCGGATATGATAAGTACAAATTTAATAATATTATGCTGTGAATTCTTATTTATGAATACCAATACAAACATATCATCGACAAAGAGAAAATATTACTTCCGGAGTCTGGACGTAGAGAAAACCTTCAGTACAACTTTGTTATACACCACTGAAGAAAATATCAAATAAGGGTTGTGCACATCGATAAGTCAAACCAGCCCTGACAATAAATATTACGTGCTGATATGATAAGTAAAAAGTTAATAATATTATGCTGATAATCATGAATAATAATTTATGAATATCAGATACGCCACCAACAAATTTTCATCATCTGACACGAATCTCGAGGCATAACATGGATCTTGAGACGTTATTTTGAGCAAGAATTGTTAAAAAATTGATAAAAAATATTCCAGAGCTCCGATTTCAGCAAACTTATAGTCAAACTGACGCAGCTCGATGAGACGGACCTAATGACATTAAAATTAATCCAATCCAAGCCAAGTCAAGCCCAGATCAAGTCATTAAATCACACTTGGATGATTTCCAGACGCATTTGGAAGGTCAGATGGTTGTCGAATCTGGAGATTTTCTAGCCAAATCGAGCGTCTCGACAAGACGAATCCAACGAGCTCAAGATTGCTCAATTATGACATCGTTAAAGCACTCAAATGTCCATTAAACATCGTCTGATCGGACGAAGTTCTCTGGATCGTCCGATCAAAGTAGTTCATATTATTGTATTAATTGCACCGAGAACAACATAAATAGAGTCACACCCCTCTCATGTGGGAGGAGGCTGGAAGCTTCTAAGAGAACTCGAAGCTCTGAGAAGGAGCTGAAGTCCAGCATCATCCTGTCGTCGATCGTCGTCGTCAGTCGTCGGCCATCGTCGACCGTCGATCGCCGTCAAATGCCCCCACACCTTCGGGCACTACTGTCGCCGTCAACCACTACTGTCATCTTCAATCGTCGTTGACAGTCATTAATCACCATCGACCGTCAAAGACCGAAAGTCGTTAGTCGATGATGTAACTTGAAAAATCTTATAACCATTTTCCCGTTTGTGGGACAAGAGCTCATCACTATAGTTCATGTGCCAACAACGATCTATGTGATCATCAGTTCGTGCAGCTTCTGATTCTGACCCCCACGGCCTACAGATGTCATTCATACTCATCACAATGACCTATGTGGTTCACAGCTCGTGCAACTTTCGACTCGGTCCCCTCCGGCCTACGGATATCATTCATATTTGCCCTAATGGCCTACCTGATTCACAGCTTATGCAGCTTCCGAATCTGGCCCCCGTGGTTTACGTACATCATTCATACTCGCCTCTACGGCCTACGTGGTTCACAGCTCATACAGTTTCTAACTCCGGCCCCATCGGCCTACGGATGTCATCAATACTCGCTCGAACGACCTACATGGTCATTAGCTCATGCACCTCCCCACTTCGCCCCATGCGACATACAGACGTCATTAATACTCGTCAACTACGGCCAACGTGGTCCACTATTCGCGCAACAGTTTGTTATGATTTCTCTAACTAATCAATGCTTCAGGAGCAACCATTTACAACACTCACAACAAACCACTATCTCCACAACAATCAGCAACGACTCTTGCAACCTGATGTCACTAAGAACTACATCTGCATTATAGTTGTACAATTTTGTAACTCCATCTTCCTTAATTTAGGAAAAGAATGAACCTGTGTACTCATCAATCATTGTGAATTATTTTAACTGGGCTAGATTCCGTGATTTTTCTCCCTTTCAAGGGTTTTCCACATAAAAAACCGAGATCTCATCCTGTTTACTTCTCTTTTTTTTTTACCTGAGTGTGTCTTTGAATTATCGTGCAATACTAAAAGACGATAATCCATTGCTCTACCGCCACGAATTTTTTACAAGCATCAAGTAACGACTACTATAACATCAATAATGAGAAAATATTACGTTCGAGACTCCTAACATAAAGAAAATCTTATAGTAAAAAAAGAAAAAAAAAACCAAATTAATACATAGATGTGTCTTATGTTTTAAAGTTCCATTGAATTCCTGTTACAAAATTATATCAGGACGCAATATTTTCCCAATACTAATAACTATTTTGTTCACCATAATCAATAAGAACGGTGCTTCTTCACCTTCGATTTGAGGGGTCGATAAATCCCAGAGGAGGAATCTGAAGCTTCTCCTATGGAGATCTCGTCGATGATCATCTCCGCCTCGTCCTGCTCATTGTCGCCGATTCAAACGCAGCGGATTGGTGGGTCTCGGATCGGAGTTAGCTTCCTTAGCTCAACCGTTAAACCTCCATCATTTGAACGGCATCGATCCAAACAGCGCTTTGACTTCGTTCGATCTCAGGTTTCATTAGCTTCTAACTTTCAACTTTTACCTAAAATTGTTTTTTATCGGAGGAAAAAAATCTCGTTTTTGGAAATGCGTGGTCATTATTAGGAACATTTAAGCATGGTGTGGATAAGATTTGTAGCTTAATTTCTCAATGGATCTGTGGTGGCTTACTATCTATATTAAGAACGTCTTTAAGTAAATTCCTTTGATTTTTACATCGATATGGAAGTTGAGAGACCTAGTTTATTGATTTAAGAGGTTGCAAACTACCTCATTTTTCTTATTTTGCTGTGCTTCTTCTATGGTTCAACTTCCCTTTTTTCTTTTGTTTGTTTAGAGCCTAACAATGTTCTCCTTCAGAGCAAGGGCCTTTCAAGCTAATCAAAGGTAACGGGAGCATTTTGATTTACAGAAAATTAAAATTCACGCCCACTTTGCTGAAAAAAATTATGTGGCTATATTAAAGACTGAAATTAAAAGAAAGATGAAAAAAAGAAGGATAGATGAGGAAGGTAATGGTGTTCGGTGTTAAGAATTGTTTCAGCAAGAAGAGGAAAGAGGCATAAGAGATGTTACCATTAGCATCTGAAAGCCAAACAGGGTATTGATGCATGAATTCTTAAATACTGATTAGATTCCAATTAGTTGTTCATATTTCTTTCTTTTTTTCCGGCCTCTAATCACTTATTCTTCAGCCCTTACTGGAAAAGTATTGTGAATTCTTCCTTCGGTTTTGGGTGTGAGTGTTTAGTGTTTTTATTTATTTGAGTCAGAGATGAAGAGTTTGATGAAGAATATGGGCTAAAAATAAAGGAGATTATGTGATTATTTTTTTATTTTCAGAGACTCCAGATATTTGCTACAAATTATATGACCCTATAAAGCTTTGTACTGCTTGATAGTTCTTTTCTCCTTCAGAGTCACAATATCACATTAATTACTATAGGATACTGTTTGATCTTTGAAGAACGATTCAAAGTGGCTTTGTCTTAACCAGGCTGTTTGACTGAGAAGTGGATGTGATCGATTAATTTTGTATTTACCCACTATATGAATAACATTACATAGACAGCCATCCTCCTTTTCTAGAGTATTTGTAGTTTGGGGTATATTCTAAGAAAGTTATTTTTGTTTCCAAGTTTCAAAAGAATCGACGAGACACTTAATTTTGAATCCGATAACACAGAAGAATGATTGAGAACTGCAGGGAGAAATACTCTTAACTATGCGCATAATTTCATTTAGTGTTTTAGAATACATCAGAAACAAACAAATAATGAAAATAAAACTTCCATAACGAACTACTAATTAGGAGCAATAACTTAATTTAAATAATCATGGATAAGAAACGTTAATTGCCAAACCTAATGCGAAATAACTAATACTCTTTCTTCTATTATGTGCAGCAAGCTGCATCTTTGAATAAGAATTTCAAATTTGTTTGTTATAAGAGGTTTTGTAAAAATGCCTTGATCTTTAAATCTATGTAAGCAAACTCACATCTTCTTATTTCTACACTTCTCTTAAAAGGAATAACTTGATTTTAAAATATCTGATTTTTTTCCATGAAAAATTGGATTATGAGATATAACAATTTGAGCTTGTTTGTCTACTAACACTTCTATTTTATTCAGTTGCTTCAAACATAAATTAATTAACAACTTCCTCAATTATAATGCTTGACTCACTTTAGCTATAACAACACTAAATTCTGTCTTTGCTGTAGATTGAGGTACAGTTTCTTATTTCTTGGAAAGTCAAGAGAATACACCTGATCCTTGATTAAAAGTAGTCCATTGTACTCTTCATGCCATCCATGGGTTCACCCGAATCAGTGTCAGAAAATCCTATAAACTAATAAAGTTTTGATACTATTTGAATTTTATATCATGGTTAATAGTCCCTTCGATGTGTCTAATTATTCTCTTTGGTGCTTTTAGATGCATCTCATTAGCAAATATAATACTTACAATAAAAATATTATCAGGCTTTATTGCAGTTAGATACATTAGACAACTTATCATATTTCTAAAATGGTCTTCTTCAATTTTATCTGTGCCATCTTCTTTAACTAAGCTTTCTTTTTGACTCTTTGGTGTAGCCATTACTTTATATTCCTCCATTTGAATTTTTTAAGGTATTTTCTTACCATATTTTTCTTAGCAAATGAAATTTTTTTCTTAATCTTTTTGCTTGATTTCTATGCCTAGAAATATGTCATCAAATCAAGATTTTACCCATTTCAAAAACTTGCATCATCTCTTGCTTGCATTTATCAATGTTCTGCATTACCTATCATCAACAAGTTATTCACATACAATGACAAAAATAATTTATCTTTTCTTTCGCATAGAGAGTGATTTCTGATAGACTTTTGGTAAAACCTTCTAAAAGAGGCTATTATGGTATAAAACAAGCTTCTAGAGCCTAGAATAATAAAATAAACCATTTAGAAATGCTGATTTGACATCTAGTTGAAACACTTCTCGATCATGTTGGGCTGTTTTCTCTAGTACCAGCCAAATTGTGTCCAATTTTATAATTGTGGCAAATATGTCTGAGCAGTTAAAGATTTGAGCATATTCCTTGAAGACAAGTTAGGTTTTGTGTTTATTGATAGACACTTTAGCATCGAACTTAAATTTCTAAATACCTATTTCACTCCTATGTTTTTCCCATCATTTGGTCTATCAACTAGCTCTTAAGTCTAATTCTTTTTTATCATTGACAATTTTATTGCCATGTTTCATTTTTGGTTTTTAATAGCTTCTTCATAACTTGTAGGTACAAATTGCCACATTACATCTTTGATAGATGCAGTTAGCAATCTTATTATGGATTGGAGGATCTTCTTCCAATTCTTCTTGCTACTATTAAAGGCCTCACATTTATGTCCCTTTGAAAAGAAAAAATAGTATTTTTCTTGTTTTCCATTTTCTGTTTTGTTTTATTCCTACTCCATTCTTTGTTGCCATTTTTTATCAGTGTTTAAAATTTCACAATTAGAAGTAAGATGCGCCTTTGCACAAGCTAGAAATTTTTCGCGTCAAAGTGCACGTATCGCTTGAATCGGTCGTTGCATCGCCTTAGGTATTTTGATGTGTATAATAAGGCGCACTTCGACTTTGATTCAATGAGGCATTCGCTTCATATTTAATTTAGCTATTCAAAAATGCATATATGTTTTGATCCTGCAAGATACTGTCTCCTACAAGCCTCTCTTCTAATCTCACGCACTAGGCCGTCGTCGCTACCAATGCTGATGTTGTCGACACCGACACATGATCTTTCTGCTGCCGGCACTGCAGACTGCGACCTCTTGCAGGTGTTTCGTTTGAACTCGTAAGCTCCACTCACGCAAGCCTTCTATATTCCTCTCACGCAATGGGTGATGCATCCTTCTGCTCCGGACTCCAACGCTGACTCCGACAATGATGCATGTTAATCACATAAGTATACAATCAAGTAGTATTCGGATTTTGAGTTCGAGTTATCAATCTCTCGAGGAACTTGATATTTTTTAAAAGTAGTTTAATTATATTCTACTAATCTTAAATTTAGTTTAAAAGAATTTTGATTTTGGGTTTTGGAATGAGTTTAAAATTCTTTTTTTAAAGTGTATAGTTAAGGTAAAGTGAATGAGTTTTTTACTGGTTTGAAATCTCTCTTGATCTGATTTAATCAAAACCTAAGTTCATTTAAGTGATTATTTTATTGATGTTGACAATTGTGGCCCAACACTTAATTCTCTTCCGAGATATAACAAGCATTGGAGCTTTATATTATGATTAAGTTTCCTTAACATTGTAAAAAACTCCTAAATATTGGCATTCTCCAATAAGATTGCAAAATTTAATGAAAGTATCCTACTACACTAAATGTCTGTGTTTTAACCAAGCGGTATTTCCGGTATTTTTTTTATAGTCCTAGATTACAATTGATTTTTATAAATCAAATGACCAATTTGAATGTAAGTTATGTATGGAAGGTTAAAACATCAACATAACAATCTCATGGTCAATAATCTAACATGGATTCATCTAGATTCAAAAAGAACAATCCAAAATAGTAAAAGATCCAAGGACCATGCACAACTGAAGACATAAACATGAATTTTATTAGAAACCAAGTACTACGCCGAAAGGGATGCATTCTTGCTCTCAAGTATTTGATCTCCCAGTTTGATCTTCTCCTTTGCTTGCTTCACACTCCAGCTCACTGTCACCACTATGAAAAATGAAAATTTATGCTCTAGAACAAGAAAATTTAACTTTCACAACTTTCCCTGTTCTTCCAAAATTATTTTTTTTTAAATACAAAATTCTGCTAAAATGTTGATGCGTTGCCAAAATTGACTTGTGTCGATGGGGAGCGCAAGGTGCATATGGGCATTGGAGGGCCATCTATTGGCATCATAGTGTCTTGCTCTTTGGTTTTTGACTTCAAAAGCGCTTTTTCGAGCTTTGAGGCGCCACATATATGGCTCTGCGATGCTACATTGATGGTTCGGGGTGCAATATCCTAATTGCTGTGCGTCAGACCTAAAGTTGAAAATGTCCTCTATATGTTATTTTTTTAATTTTTATACCGCACATATTGATACAAATATACCACGAAAAAGTATAAAAATGAAAAAAAAGAAAAGCATCTCGTAAAACACACTACGTTGTATATTTATCAATTGTTTTAGAGCGCCCCTACACACACAAGGGAAAGTGAAGAGGGGCTAGTCCTGTATTTTTTGAATTTGAATGGGGAGTTGTGGCTAACTGGTAACTACTACCCCCATGGTATGGACAACCAAGAAAGAAGGGGAAATTGAATTTTTGTGTTCGTGCAAATAAATATTTTTCACATAATTTAGTTAATAATTTTCCTACAGTTTGAAAATTCAAACTTCAAAATTTCAAAATCTTGAATCTTAAATTTATAATTTTATAATATGAAATTTAAAGTTTACTCACTTTAAGCTTGCACAGTCTTACATAACAATGTTTTACGTGTAAATGATACATAAAATGATAAATCCAAAGTACATGCTTTCATTCTACTTTGACTCCTTCTGCTTGATCCATTTTTTCTTTCATTGACACCTTCTACCATATCAATCATTTTCTTCAAACTCTTTTTTGGTTTTAATGTTTGTCCCAATTTTGATGCTTAGCAGCTCACACTCTTTCGATTGTTGCAAACTCCAAAAATCTTTTTTCCCCTGCCTTGCAAAGCATTGAGAAATTCAGATATGGAGATTTTTTGTAAGTTCTTAGTATTCTTCAGATTACTGATGTTTGCTTCATATCTTTCGGATATTGTGCAATAAGTATTTCCGCACTTCTTACTCAGATCCAAGAAAAGATTCATTTTAGTTGCATTACTTAGTAGCCTCTCTGAGTACATTTTATTTGTCTTAGATTCCTTCATTGCTTAGAGATTGAACTCTCTAATCCAATTCATTACTTGCATATCTTAAACTTTTTCATGTCCCGCATATTCTTTGTTAAGCCAGTCCCAAGTGTCAATTGTTAATTTTTGAGATCTAGTTCTCATAAAAATTGTTGGCGAGACTGCTGCAAATAAACATAATTTAGTCTTCGATTTTCTTGTCCTTTTCTCCTTTTGTGTCGTGATCTTGCCATCATATTTGGTGGAAGCAGCATTACTTCACAGTCTTCTTGAACAACCTCCCATACACCCAAAGCTTTTCAGTATGTCTGCATCACCGCTCACATTTGATAATTTTCTCCACAATAAAGTTGGTGGAGCTATTGATGATAAATTGGATTTACTTTCCTTCATTTTACTCAAATAAACTTGCATTTCTCTTCAGATTTCTGCTTTGATACCAATTATAAGTTTCAATAGAATGAAAGAAACGATTGGTTTTAATTGCCGATAACAGAAGAAAAGAGATTAAGAACAGCATGGAGAAATTTTCTTTTAATTAGAGGCAGACTTTTATTCAGTGTTTTTTAAATGCAGCGGGAACTAACAAAAAATGGAAAAAAAAAAAAACTGCCATCAGTTTTTCACACTTTTAAATCTGAAAATAACTTTGAAACCAACTCCAACAAATTATGAGTAATCATTGAAATTAAATAAACAATAAGGCACGTTAATTGTTGAACTTAATGCAAAACTTATACTATTTTACTTATTGTAAACAGTGCCTTTGCTTAGGAGGTTTCCTTGTTTGCTCTATCGACTCACAATTGGTTGCATAAGTGCTTCTAAGTCGAGTAATTTCTAGAAAAACATATTGTAAGTGACAATGTAGGGAGTTCATATGTTGATTCAAACTTTGGATCCGTGGCTTCGTGTATCATGCTAATTAGCTATATTGTTATATAGAATTGACGATTGTTTAATAAAACTATGTTGAGATTTCCATCTAAATTGTTATAAGAGTCGTGTTTGCTTAATAAAAAAATTTGCTTGGTGCTGGTATGAGTTGGTTGAATGACTGAATTTATTATTATTATTAATTTTATACAAATATAATATGATGTTTTTATTCTAAACATGGAGATATAGAGGACACTTAGCATGGATCTCATACATAAATTAGTTAAAAAGTTGCAAAGTGTTGCAAAGGCACGCTCAATGATATATTGTCTTTGTTGCATTTAGACGCAAAAATTATAGATGATGCATTGTTTTTAAATATTTTTCATGATTTGCATATTAATATGTTTTTTCTTTCAGTTTGGAAAATAAAAAACCTCCAAAGTTCTTGTTTGTGTCAATTTAGGGGCATTTACATACATAGCACACAATTCTTATGTATTTACATATCTCACACCTAAACTTTCATATTTACACATATGGCACTCAAATTTTTAATATCACATCAAAAATAACATTATTATCACTTTTTAAATTTGAAATACATCTTTTCATGCATATTTTTAAAGCACCAAAATGCTATATGAATATGAAAATTTAGATGTGAGATATGTAAATGCATAAGAATTTTGTGCTTGGTATGTAAATTTCCCTCCAATTTATTATGTTTAGAACTTATAATGCTGATGTAAATATTCTCTTCCTAAACCATGTCTTAAAACTTAATATGAAATTATAATGCCTCAGGTCAATTCTAGCTTACAACGGGACTTGCACGGATTCAAAAGTAGCCTTCAATCTTTTTTCTGTTATGACAAGTCCATCCCAGAGGAAATTATTCAGAAACCAATTGGCTTGTCTTTAAATAGAAGAGAAATAGGGAGCAAACCTCCATGCATTGAATGTCAGGCTAAGGGTGCAACCTTGTGTGCCACTTGCTCAGGTTCAGGCTTATATGTTGACTCCATACTTGAGAGTCAGGGAATTATTGTTAAAGTGAAGTGTTTAGGTAAACATTTCATGTTTCATCATTTATTCACCATTGTTATTATTCTAATTTTTAATATCTTTTTTTATGAGATTCAGTTTTTTTTAATGTTAGAGGTGTCCGTTCTATTTAGCTCATAATATTTTCTTTATAATTCTTTCAGTTTATTTATGTTTTGGGAGATTTACGTCCGTACCGCCCAATAATTATTTATTTACATAACTATCACTTGGACTTTATTATTTACTTATATAAGACTCGAATCTTTAGCATTATATTAAAAATATCATTAATACTAATTTTTTAAAATTTAAATGCAGCTTTTTGTGCATATATTTTGATTTGATTGTAGTGTTTTATATATGTAAATATCGAGCTTAGGTGTAAGGTATGTAAACACAAAAGAGTTGTGTGGTTTACATGTAAATTCCTGTTATATTTTTGCATCTTGTTTATTTTTTTCTTCTCTTTTGTACATGCATAAATCATTTTAGTTTATTTCTTCAACCATATCTCTAACAGGGGTTGATTTCACTATTACTTTAATATAGTAATTTCTCATTTTAACACATCCTCCATTCTGCCACAATTGCCCAATACTATGTTTCATATAGTTTGATAGATCTAATTGGCTTTATTTCATTTTTTCTTTTTTTAATAAATCTTCTGCAATGATCCTTTTTTTCCCAACTCTCAAAGAAGTCTTTTATCAATATATTTGTTATTTTATTGTTATAGTAGTCCAAAAATGTTAGTCTATCACATATAAGTTTCATTAGTCTGACTGCTAGACTTAGTCCTTAATATATTTGACTCATTCAAGTCATCCAAATTTAATATCTTTGAGCTAATTGTATTAAAGGTAGCCTTTTTATAATTGTAACAATGCAGGCTGTGGAGGCAGTGGAAACATTTTGTGCTCAAAATGTGGTGGGAGAGGGCATGCTGTCTTTAATTAAGCTTTCTGGTTATAGCTTACCTTCCTTTAATCTTTAAAATCTGTACCTAAAGTTCAGATTCTGGCTTTTTATGTATTTGATCATTTAATATAAAATTTGATCAATATAGAAGAGCTTTTATCAGATCATTATACAAATGATGTATTGTAATTAATGGCACTGTTTATACTACTGTCAACTGGCAGCATGAGAAGCAAAATAAGTATAAGCTACAGGTGGTTAACTTTTGCATTTCTATTTATGATAAAATATTATGTTGCTACTTATATTACACTTCATCTGCTTGCATTGTTTTTTGTTTTTTTTTATATGTTGTATTCCATATAAAATGTTGTAGTGATATGCTTGGCTATTAAATTTTTCACTCTTGGTGGTGAGGAATGAGGAGAGAAAAATATACTTTTAGAGGGAATAGAAGAGAAGACAACAGGTCCCTCAAATTGAGAAGACAACAACAGGCCGGTGTTGGTAGACGGTGGTCTACGGTGGCGGGAGTGATGCTGAATTTCAGCTCCTTCTCAAAGTTTCAAGCTCTTCCTCAAGCCTCTTGCTCTTTTCCCCCACCATCTCCTCCTCAGTTGAGAGGGGTGGGGCTCTATTTATAGAGTTCCACATGCAATTAATACAGGAATACAAACCACTTTAATTGGACGGTTTGAAGAGTATTTTTTTTATCATACTGCGTTTGATGGACATTTGAGTACTTTAATGATGTTGAAATTAAGCGATCTTGAGCTCGTTGGATTTGTCTCGTCGAGACGCTCGATTCTACTATAGACTCGCTGCATTCAACATCCGTTTGACCTTTTAAATATATCTGACAAGCTTCCAAAAGGGGCTTAATGTCTTGATTGGGGCTTGATTTGGTTAAAATTGGACCCATTTTGATATCATTGAGTCTGTCTCGTTGAACCAATCAGTTTGACTATAAGTTTGTTAAAATCAGAGCTTTGGATGACTCATAATAGAAGTCTGAACATTTCTTGTTTAAACAATTGTTTCTAGATCCGTGTCATACCTCGAGATTCATGTCGGATGATTAAGATTAAATGATTGTATCAGAAAAAGAAATTCCCTCCATCCTGCATAGTAGACGAACAACGAGATCTTTTGCGTTGTGGTGCAAAAGAAAATCATCTATGTTCTGGCTAGTAGGCGAGCAACAGGATATTCTTTCCTGTTGTGCTATAGAAGAAAGTAATCCCTGACCTATGTAGCAAATGATTAACAATATATTCTTTCATGTTGCGGAGAAGGAGAAAATCGTCTTCGTTTTGCATACCTGACGATCAACAAGATCTTATTTCATGTCGTGGTGCAGTAGAAATTTGTCTCCGTCATGTATAACAGGCGAGCAATAAGATATTCTTTCACGTTGAGGTGTAGGAGAAAGTCGTCCCTGACCTAGGCGGCAATCTATTAACGAGAACTTCTTTCATGTTGCTATGAAGGAGAAATTCGTAAACGTCCTGCGTAGCAGGCGATCAACGAGATCATCTTTCGCGTCGCTGAGATGAACAAAGTTGTCATTGCTCAATAGCTGAGTTTTCTTGCGCTACTGTCATGCATTTTGAGGGAGATTCTCATGTTGTTGCACATTCTGGAGGTGATGAAGAAATGCTAGAGTTCACCACTCTTTTAGACAGTGATTTTTGTACTTCTGTGTCGGTGGTATCTCTTGTAGCTTATGTACTAGTCTTTGTTGGTCTTTATAGTTTTTTTTAATCTTCTGCGTGACATTTATAGAGATGACAAATGTATTTCTTTGTACGGCTTTGGTGTTACTTTTAAGGTGGTTGTAGCTACTCAATTGTGCGAAAGTCTGTGATTAAAGTTAGCCCGTGCACTTTAAATAAAAAAATTGCATACTTTTTTAGACTTGTGTCTTTTGAGATATGTATTCTTTTAGGTGTGTATCTTTTAAGACTTGTGCCCTCTCAGGCTTATGCCTTCCAGGAGCTTGAAATGCTCTGGTGCTTTCTGAGGCTCGTAACCTTTTGAGGTCTTTGATGTACCTATATCTTCTAAGACTTGTAGCTTTTTGAGGTCTTTGATGTATCTGTGTCTCCTGAGGCTTTCAACCTTTTGAGGTCTTTGATGTACCTGCGCCTTCTGAGGCTTATAGCCTTCTAAGGTCTTTGATGTACCTGTGACTTCTGAGATTTTTGGGTGGAGACCCTATCAATCACTTCTCTTTGAGTCTTTCTAGTGAGGATCATATACACTACTAGCTTCTCATCTAGACTTGCCTCTTGGGCTCGTCTTAAGGGGCATGGTAGCTTCTCATCGAGTTTTGTCACTTAGGCTCGACTTCCAGGGTTACCGTATCTTCCCATCGATGCTTGCCTCTTGGGCTCGATTTTTAGGGGTATGGTAGTTTTCCATCGAGTTTTGCCTCATGGGCTCGACTTTCAGTGGTATTGTTTCATTCACTAAGTATTGCCTCTTGGGCTCAACTTTCAGGGGCATGGTAAATTTCTATCGAGTTTTGCTTCTTGGGCTCGACTTTCAGCGGTATCGTACAATTCCATCGTGTCTTGCCACTTGGGCTCGACTTTCAGGAGTAATGAAGACCTTGTTTGCCGCTTATCCTCATATTGGGATTTTCTACACAAAAGACCTTTTGTGAGAATAAAAAAATTTCACTTAAATAACTGTTTAACGCATCATGAAAGTTTTGCTAGAATAAAATTAAGAGTTTATATGTCAATTACTCAAATATGATAATTTGGAGGTACCCATCACCTCGTTCTTGTAAGTAGCGACCCAAATGATCTTGGCGTATCGGACGTTCAATTTCTTTCTTTAATTGAAAACATTTTTCTGTTGGTTGCCCTATTGCTTGGTGAAAATGACAATATTGAGTATGGTATCTACTATGTGGAATTTTTAATGGTCTTGGCCACTTGACTTCTTTTTCATTCTTGATGGTCATTAGGACATCGACACGAGATGTGTTGAGTGGAGTGTATTTATTTTCTAATTGAGGGATGATTCCCCTGTGGTCTGAACTTTTTTCGTTTTGAGATTTGATCAGTATCCCCAATGTTATTCTTGCACTTGCCCCCCAATCACTCAAATTGTTGCTTGTGTATGCTAACAGCATCATCTGCAAAGATTTGAGCTTCGACACGATGGACAAGATTGACATAAGAGCGAACCATCTCCCGCATCAGTGATGAGTAAAAAAGTCCTAGTCACAGCCCTTCAAGAAAGTCATCTCAGTAGCTCTAGATCCACTCGGAAAATGACGAACTTCAGTGAACTTGCGAAAGTATCCTTGAAGGATTCCCCCTCATTCTGACGGACTCCCGATAAGTGGGATGAATCTTTTATGATCTTTCTATTTGCAATGAATAGTTCTACAAATAGTATGACAAGCTCATTGAACGTGTTGATAATGTCCCCCGGGAGGGAGTAGAACAATGTGCGAGCTTGACCCTTGAAATTCATTGGGAACACCTGCTAGAGAAGCACATTAGACGCATAGTGAATGTGCATGATGGTTCGATGATGGTCGACGTGCTCGTATGGGTTAGTTATCTCTTCATAGACATCGATGTTTGTGAGTTTAAAGCCTGCTGGGAGAACTGCGTCAGCCAAATGAGTGGATTCTTGGAAACTGCGGCGAGAGCGGAAGCGGTCCATTTTATCCAGAGGGAACTGTTTTCGAACCACACATCGTATTAAATCACGAATGATATCAGTAGAATTGACAGTAAGGTGGGCCGGTGCCAGGTGAGCTGCATGAAACAGATGAGTGAAACTTGCAATGATGAGAAGATTGACATCCCATCACAACAAGGGAATGGTTTCATCATTATAAGAGAACCCGATGAGTGGGGTTTTTTCTGTTGAATGCTGAACTGGTGGTAAGTAAGCTCCATTGGGTTGCGGTTGTTACTCCTGTTGACCTCATTTTTTATGAGGTCTTTTCTCTTCTCTCTCCTCAGTACGTAGGATCTAGCCATAGGACTTCTCCTTAACTATCTTAGGCGCTGTTTGGTTGTGACTTTTCCTCCGCGGTGCGGCAGCTCAACGCGAATTTTCGCGAAAGCTGTGAAAAATTTGCTCGACTTCGCGGCACTGTGCCGCGAAGTTTCGTGAAAGCGGGCCGCGGGATAAACCCGCGGCCCCAACTTTCACGGTGCTTCCTGCGCTAAAATTCCATCCCTTGCCCTCGTTCCGCTGCAACCCCCCAACTCTCGCGCTTCTTCCGTTCTGCCCTAAGAATTCTCTCCTGCGAGCCCTCTGCGCGACCCAGTCGGAGTTTTCGAAGGTAAGGCAGCTCTTCTTCCTCCTTTGCGTCGTTAATCGTGCGAGAGCTTCTCCTGTCTCCTCCCTTGCCCTAATCCATCTTCTTCGTCCCGTGGATAAAGCTCTCTTCTCCACTTGTACATTTCGCTATCGTAATCGGATCCGTTAGGGCCGAAAATTGAGATGATTCTTTTGATGGTAGATTACTTTTTGAAAAGTTTCATCTCACGTTATGGTGGCTTTAAGATTGCGAGATGGTTCTCCATCCGCTCCTCTCTTCTTACGTCCCGATCTACATATGATTTTCTTTTATATGCACCAAAATCTTATGCTTATGCAACTATTCTTGTGTCCCTCTTCCTCTGTCCCACTTCTTCTGTCCCGAGGTGTTAATTTTAAAAAAAAATTTAAAGGAATCAAATGTTCTCCAGATGTTAAATTTGAATGGCTATTCTTATTGATTTGGGGCAAATTATGGGATGGAATTAAACAGTTTTGGCACTGTTTTAGAAAAAGCGTGATTCATGCAATTCGGACTTTAATTTAGCATGCCTAAAACTATATTTTGCACTGCAAACACACACAAAGATTTAGCATGCCTAAAACAGTTCTAATTTAGCATGCTAAAACTATATTTTGTTGGCTTTCTTGAAAGGTTTTGGGGAAGGCATGATTTTCGGTAGAGTTATTGCATTTGTCGAGCTTGATATTCATGTTGTATATTTGTGCATTTCTTCGGCTTTCTTTGTGCACTTAATTATGGTGTAGTGCAACGTGTGTTTGCGATGCGGTGGAGTGTTTGTTTGTGTTTGCGGTGCGGTGTGTATTGGTGCGGTGCGGTGGGTTTTGTGTTTTGCGGTGCGGTGCATAATTTGTGCAATGCGAGTGCGAGGTGTGTGTATATGTGAATTTGTTTGAAGTGCCTCTGCGATGTTGTGTGTTTGTGTGTGTGTGTTTGCGGTGTACTTGCGGTGTTTGTGTGTATATGTACGTGTTTGCGGTGCGGTGCGGTGTAGTGCAACGTGTGTTTGCGGTGCGGTGGAGTGGTTGTGTGTGTTTGCGGTGCGGTGAGTGCGGGTGCGGTGCGGTGCGGTGGAGTTTTTGTGTTTTGCGGTGCGGAGTGTGTGTATATGTGGATGTGTTTGAAGTGCGCTTGCGTGTGTGTGTTTGTGTGTGTGTGTGTTTGCGAGTGTCTTGCGGTGTTTGTGTGTATATGTCTGTGTTTGCAGTGCAGTGCAGTGCAGTGTATGTTTGCAGTTCATTGGAGTGTTTGTGTGTGTTTGCGAGTGGTCCTTTGCGAGTGCTGCTGCGATATTTTGTGTGTGTGTGTGTGTTTGAAGTGCACTGCGCGTATTTGTGTGTG
This sequence comes from Papilionanthe hookeriana x Papilionanthe teres, assembly GCA_022702705.1. Lineage (NCBI taxonomy): Eukaryota > Viridiplantae > Streptophyta > Magnoliopsida > Asparagales > Orchidaceae > Papilionanthe > Papilionanthe hookeriana x Papilionanthe teres. The sequence goes on from CM040436.1 coordinate 16,379,788, forward strand.
TGTGTTTGCGGTGCGGTGGAGTTTTCGTGTGTACATGTGTGTGTTTGCGGTGAAGTGCGGTGCGGTGAAGTGCTTGGAATTGTGCGGTGCGGTTTGTGGAAATGTGCGGTGCGGTGCATTCCGTGTGTGTTTGCGGTTCGGTGCGGAGTGTGTGTATATGTGGATGTGTTTGAAGTGCACTCTGCGATGTGTGTGTTTGTGTGTGTGTGTGTTTGCGGTGTCTTGCGGTGTTTGTGTGTATATGTGTGTGTTTGCGGTGCGGTGCGGTGTATGTTTGCGGTGCATTGGAGTGTTTGTGTGTGTTTGCGAGTGGTCCCTTTGCGGTACTCTGCAAGTATTTTGTGTGCGTGTGTGTGTTTGAAATGCAGCTGCAGTGATTTGTGTGTGTGTGTTTGCGGTGCGGTGGAGATTTCGTGTGTACATGTGTGTGTTTGCGGTGAAGTGCGGTGCGGTGATGTGCTTGGAATTGTGCGGTGCGGTTTGTGGAAATGTGCGGTGCGGTGCATTACGTGTGTGTTTGCGGTTCGGTGCGAGTGTGTGTATATGTGGATGTGTTTGAAGTGCACTGCAGCGTGTGTGTGTTTGTGTGTGTGTGTGTTTGCGGTGTCTTGCGGTGTTTGTGTGTATATGTGTGTGTTTGCGGTGCGGTGCGGTGTATGTTTGCGGTGCATTGGAGTGTTTGTGTGTGTTTGCGAGTCGGTCCCTTTGCGGTGCACTTTGCGGTATTTTGTGTGCGTGTGTGTGTTTGAAATGCACTCGCGGTATTTGTGTGTGTGTGTTTGCGGTGCGGTGGAGATTTCGTGTGTACATGTGTGTGTTTGCGGTGAAGTGCGGTGCGGTGATGTGCTTGGAATTGTGCGAGTGCGGTTTGTGGAAATGTGCGGTGCGAGTGCATTACGTGTGTGTTTGCGGTTCGGTGCGGAGTGTGTGTATATGTGGATGTGTTTGAAGTGCACTTGCGTGTGTGTGTTTGTGTGTGTGTGTGTTTGCGGTGTCTGCGCGGTGTTTGTGTGTATATGTGTGTGTTTGCGGTGCGGTGCGGTGTATGTTTGCAGTGCATTGGAGTGTTTGTGTGTGTTTGCGAGTGGTCCCTTTGCGGTACTGCTGCGGTATTTTGTGTGTGTGTGTGTGTGTTTGAAGTCCACTGCAGTATTTGTGTGTGTGTGTTTGCAGTGCAGTGGAGATTTCGTGTGTACATGTCTGTGTTTGCAGTGAAGTGCAGTGCAGTGAAGTGCTTGGAATTGTGCAGTGCAGTTTGTGGAAATGTGCAGTGCAGTGCATTTTGTGTGTGGAATTATGTGTGTGTGTTTGAAGTGCACTGCACTGCATTGTGTGTGTTGTGTAGTGATGTGTAGTGTAGTGCTGTGTGTTTCTGTGGAGTGCGGTGTGTGTGATGTGCGGTCTTGTGTGAAGTGTAGTGCGGTGCGATGTGTGTGCGGTGCGGTGCGGTGTGAAGTGTAGTGCGGTCTTTGTGTTGAGTTGTGTGGTCTTGTGAGTGCGGTTAGTGCGATTGTGCGGTTGTGTAATGCAATGTGTAGTGTTGTGTGTGATTTGGGGTAATGCAATGTGTAGTGCCGTGAAATTGAAGTGCGGTGAGTGAAATTGTGTGAGTGAGTGAAGTTGTGTAGTGAAGTGCGGTACAATGTGTGTGATGTGTAGTGCGAGTGAAGTTGTGTGTGAAGTGTGCGGGTGTGTGATTCCGAGTGGGCCGTGCGGTGAAGTGTGTGTGTATTTGAAGTGCGGTGAATTTGAAGTGCGGTGAAGTGTGTGGGTGTGTGATTCCGAGTGGGCCGTGCAATGTGAACTCGTGTAGTGTAGTGAAGTGTGTGTAGTGTAGTGCGATGTGTGAAGTCGAGTGTGTGTAGTGCGGTGTGAACCTATGTAACCGTTCAAAAGTTTCATTAATGAAAATAAAGTACTCACTTCCCGTGGACGTAGGTCAATTTGACCGAACCACGTAAATTTCGTGTTCCCTTACCTTAGTAGCATTTTAAAATTACGTGTTCCTTTACCTTAGTAGCATTTTAAATTTACGTGTTCCTTTACCTTAGTAGCATTTTAAATTTCGTGTTCCTAGACTTTCATATGTTCGTTTATTTATTTCATATTTAAAGATATTGTCGACTTGTCTCCTATTATTAGTATGGCAAGTAAGAACAAAGAAGTTGCCACTCTGCGATGTGGGAGAAGGACATAAAATTAATTTTTTGCGATATATGCATTGCGGAAATCGAAAGAGGCAATAGACCGAACTCTTTTTTCAACGAGGAAGGCTGGCAAAACATAGTAACAACTTTTAGGGAGGTGACGGGCGAGGGATTACGACAGTGCAAGCTTAAAAATAAATGGGACCAGCTAAAGAAAGAATTGAAGCTATGGAAGGACCTAAAACATGGATTTCCTGGTTTGGGTGGGATCCGTCGAAGCGAACTATTCTTGCTACTGAGAAGAATGGTGGATTGAAAGGCTAGCGGTAAGACATAATTGAATTAGTTTTGCTTGTGTTTGCACCACTTGCTAATAAAAATTATTTATTCTTACGGATTTATCCTACGGCGAGGAAGTTCAAAGCAGTTGGGATAGAACCGGAATTCGAGGAGAAACTCGATCGAATGTTTGGTGGGACAATAGCCACGGGGAAATACGCGGTTGCACCTAGCCAAACAATGGTTGATACAACCCACGAGGAGGTCGCCGTAGAACTTTCAAACGATTCGACGAGAACTCCGCATATACGAGCAAGCCGAAATGCAATCTACAAACCGAACGAAGCGGCCCGGATCGATAAGAAGAGGAAAAGTACTTGTTGGAAGTATGAAAGAGCAGCTATCATTACTTGTGGAATCGACAAATGATGCTCCACATAAAGTTCGAAAAAACGGCGTACACGAGGTTGTTAGGCTTCTAAAGGAAGACCCGGAGATTATAGGGAATCGACCACTTTTCTTCTTTCGTTATCGACCTCCTCCGGGACTCTCTCCACCGAGACTTTTCACTTGCGGTTGATAGAGAGCTACGCTTAGAATACATTCGATATTATTATGATCGACGCACCTTGTGATATGATATGGAAATGTTGCTTTTATTCCATCTATTGTTATTGTTGTTATCGATGTTGTGCGGATGATTTTTATTTTGAATGGTTGAATGTTTGAGTTATTTCCTTTCTTAATGTAGTTCATTCATATGTTTCGCTAAGGTACTTGTTGATTTCTATAGAGAGTAACATGTTTTCTTTGAAAGGTGCGGTTTATACCATCATGAATCCGGAGGAGATCCGACGCCGTAGGAGAAACGCGACGATAAATATAATGCTTCGCAATACTACTGATACATACGTCGATCGTGAACCTTGTTACACTTCATCTCGGGTTGGAGAACATTGGATGGGTGAAATGATTTCGGGACACCCGACGAGATTTCGTAACATCTTCGAATGTCACATGAGGTTTTCGAGAGATCTTCAGTTGACCTAAAAACATCTCATGGACTCCATGGGTCTTATAGGACAACGAGACCAGTGAAGTGTTGGGCATCACACTTTTTATCCTGTCACGAAAACGAGTCCATGAGGGGAGCGATGGAACGTTTCCGACATTCGTCGGAAACAATTAGCCGATATTTCTCGATTGGTTTGAGCTTCTCTTGTCGGTTTAGCGAAATGATGTACTAAAACCAACCGATCCAACATTTGCGAGGACCCCGACGGAGATTCTTAACGACGAACGATACATGCCATATTTCGAGGTACAAATGTTAAATAAAACAAATTTTTATGATATGGATTGCATATTTATATGATTATTTTTTCCTTAAGGATTGCATCGGCGCAATAGATGGAACGCACGTTCATGCTTATAGTGCTTGGGATAACGAAAAGTAGCTTATATCGGCCGTTACGGGAGGACAACTCGGAATATTATGGCCGTTTGTGATTTCGACATGTGCTTTACATTTGTATTGGGCTGGATGGGAGGGCGGCGCACATGACGATGAGACTCTTTAAAGTTGCAACAAGAAAGCCGAGTACAATTTCCTCACCCACCTCCGGTAAGGTCATTTATAATATTAAAAGATGATGTTTTTGGTCATACACCTAACTATACTTTCTATCATTACGGGGAAGTATTATTTGGTAGATGCTTGGCTACCCCATGCGGAGGGGTATCTTAAACCATATCCGGATACAAGATATCATATTCAGGATTTTCGAAAGAGCTAGTAATCGCACGAGAACTAGAAAGGAGGCTGTTTAATAAGAGACATTCATCCTTGCGAGGCGTTATTGAGAGAACATTCGGAGTTTGGAAGAAGAAGTGGGCCATTCTTCGGGATATGCCTCCTTATCCGTTCCCCAGACAAGTGCGAGATAGTGTTGGCAACTATGGGCCTTCATAAGCTATATCGGGCGGCATCCGACTCGGGCGATGTTGATTTTGACGAGGTTCTTACGGTCGACGGTTTACGGGACCGCATTGAACCGTCTCGACCACGGGAGGATGACAATAGTGCACCAATCCGTACAAAAGAAGGGGAGGGTGCAAATGAAATGGCGGCACTTCGAGCGGACATTACTCGATTGTTAGTTGGAGAGTGAGTGTTTTTTGTAGTGCGATGTATGTCTTTTACATTCTTTTTGAGCACTTTACTTCACATTATTTACAATTCGACACTCTAGATTGATTCTTTTCATTTTGTTTGACCATTTTATACTCAAATTAATTAAGTTGCATGTGTGCTTGTATTACGAGTAAATATGAGCTCCGGCACGTCGGCTACCTCTCGCCGATCGCTATGTCGTCTGTGGGTTGCGGGCATCTCTTTTGACATCACGTCGGCCGCATAGCCTTTCGACGAAAGTTTTATGCCTGTCCTCGGGACATTCCGGATCGGTGTCGTTTCTTCAGATGGGCGGATAGTTTACCGGATTCTCGCGAGTCCGACGCTCGGGAGTGTACGACCACAACGGAAGACGCGAGTGAAACGGGAGTTACGAGATTATGAAAACTAAAGTGAACATTATTTTATTGTTGGTTGTTGTTGGAATAGTCCTTCGGTTTTTTTCACTCTACTGCTCGTCGCTACGTGTTTGAGAGTAGTATATGTTTCTTTGTATGACTTCTATGAGTATTTTGAGATTAGCAATCGCGTGAACTCTATGATTATTTTGAGATTTGGAAGCGCTTCTTCTGTCGTGTTATTAAATTTTTAATATAATTTGAAGAATCTATTTAAAATATTTTATAAAGCTCGTAAATTTTTTATTAATATGAACAATCTTTTTAAATTATAAAAATTTTAATATATATATATATATAATTCATTAAAATTAAAAGATAACTAAATATTTTATTTTACAATTAAATTAAAATATAACAAAGCTCGTAAATATTTTGTTAATACAACTTAAAGAATTTAACTCTATATAGTGAATTATTGAATTGAATCAATAGTTCACTATATATATAGAAAATATATATTAAAGATATAAAAATAAAAAAATCTAATTTCAATTTATAAATTTGTATATTTAAATAAAAAATTTAAAAAAAAAAATTTATTTTACTTTCAAATATTTCATACTACATAAATATATCCAAATATTAAAACAGCTTCTAATAAACGAGGCGATCTAGTCATTTTACGCCCGCATTGTTTTTCACATACTGCAACCAAACATACGACAACTTTCTGCAGTTGCTTCCCTGCAATTGCTTCTACAAGCAATAGTATTCTGTTGAAGTGAGCAGACACTGTGCTTCAAACGAGCCCTTAGAGGACTAGAAATGGGACCCATCACTTAGAAATTCAAACACTTCTTGGCTCCCTTCAAACCCCACAAGTTTGATTGTAAACCCCTAAGCCACTTGGAGGGTTAAAATCAAATGTAGAGGTTTAAAGGATGAGTTTCCTATAGGACTCTTTGGCCTTAGGATTACCCTGGATGGTCTGGTCCAGTTGAGGGTAAGCTTGCACACACCACACCCTCACACACATCCTAAAACCCTAAAAAACCACACCTATACCCAATTTGGCTTCCTGACTCATGTAGGTAATTCATATGGATGGACCTTAACCCCTAAGCCCCTAGCTAAGAGGGTTAGGAATAACGTAGTGAATGTCTAAGATGAGCCCTCTCATGGCTCTTGTGAGCTTAATATGGCTTCATGGCTTAACCAAAATGGTTTCATTTCATACACGCATAATTAATCTTCATTTTTCCCAAATTTCAATTTTTGACCCCAGGGCCCTAAACCCACCAAACCTACCAAATGCCCTTGAAATTGCCCAAAATTTGCAAAATTTCCTAAATTACCCAAAATTCCTCAAAATCAATCCTAAATATTTCTCACTACTCAAAGTGATCATCCATGACCAAATATACCAAAATTTTCAAAAATACCCCCCAATAACCTCCAAATACCCAAAATACCCTTTTAACATAAAAAATCCAAAAATTTCAAAAATTCCCAAAAAATTCTAGAAAATCTCAAATATTCTCAATTTCATTTTGTTCAACTACACCATAGGTCAATTTTGTCAATTTAGCCCACTTTTACCAAAACCCCAAATTTGATCCTTTTTAACTTAAATGAACCCAATGTCAAATAAAATCAACCCAATTGATCCTAATTTTGGTCCAATTCAATTCTAAACTTCAATTAAATATCCCCAATATCAATTTAAACCAAATCCAAACCCAATTTTATCAACATGTGGATCCAATTTCAATTTAAAGCTTAAAGCCCAAATTTGGCCCATGACCTAAACTTAGCCCAAACCAACCCAACTCGACTCCAATTAGCCCCAAATCTTTTCTAAAACCTTCCCAACACTCCCACAAACAAAACACTAACTTGATTTGCCCCAAATTTGAACTCAAACTTCACCCAAGCCTAACCCAAGCCAAAATTCCCTAAATTGGCCTAAACCAATCATGAACCCAACAAGCCCAAATCCCAAAATTAAGACCCAACCAAAGTTGGGAACTCTTTTTTACACCTCCATAAACATTTTACAACATTAATTTTACATCAAAACTAACATTAGCCCAACCTTAACCCAAGTTAGCCCAATTTGACCCACTTTGACCCTATTATTAAAGAGACCCAAATTAAACCCATTTCAACTCCAAATGATACCAAATCTTTTCTAAAATTTTCATAACACATCCCTAAACTAAATGTAACATTTATTTGGCATAATCTTTTACAAAATTTTCATCCAAAAGTTCATTTTGAAACATAAAAGCCCTCTTCCATAAGACATTTGAAAGCCCATCTTTCATCAAATCCAAATGCACAAAATTGGCTCTAAAGCCCACATGAAATTTCCCCTCATCATCCCTTTGATCTAAAATCACTCCCTAAGTTCAAATTCATTATCAAATTTTTCTAAACTAAGCTTCATGACAAATTCCACAAGAATGCCAAAATGTCAAAACCCACTTCCATGAAACCAAGCCAAGCCATCCCTAAGCCAAATGGAGCCATGGAGCCATGCATAAGCCACATGCAAGCCTTGGGAGCCCCTTTACACATCACCAAGCCATTAATGGCAAAAGGAGGAGGCTCTTTCTTAATCCTTCACTAATCCTTTTTAACCTTATTCATGTCACACTCTAAACCAAGCTTAGCCGCATCACCATGGATAGAGACCTCACCACCTTCCCTTGGCTGACCCAAATGATTCCCTCAGCCCAAAACTAGGTCATGGGAGGGTGCACCAAGCCCATTTCCATGAGTTGACCAAACCAAGCCCAAAATGAGCTCTTCCCCATACCATTTAAATCAAACCTCTTTACACATGTAAAATACCCATTGCTTGCACCAAACTCAACCCCTGACCCCACTGAGTCAGATGGTGACCTGACTCTGGCCGGACCACCACCCCAGACGTCGGAAAACACCAGGTCGAGAGCACCCTTTTGATTCAAAAATTCAAATTGAATTGGTGCGAGTCGTCCAATGGCCAATGGTCACTGCAGCTGTTCTTCCCTTGCCCTGAGCAGCTGATCCAAGCCTTCAAACCCGCCTGGGAAGCCCTCCAGCCATGTCTATTAAACCCCACCACCTCTCGACCAATTAAAGGTGCTGAACAAAACCATACCAAAACTCTGCCAAAATCATTCCAAACCCTCCTAGCATAGAGCAATTGATCCCCACTGAAATCCAACCCTAATTTCCCATCTGTGAGCTCAATTTCTGAGTTCAATTTCAAGCCTAAAACCAGGACACTTCACCACAGTGACCCAATCCCCAAATTGATTGACTCTACATCTTCACCAGACCAAGAGAAGAAGTTCCCTAGCAAAAGCCCCCTCTCTAGGCCAGCCATTCTCTCTATCGGCCAAGCTTTGAAATCGGGCTTGGTGGAAATCAGTTATAGGCAATTCACCAAAGCCAGAGACTTAATCTGGAGCTTCTTTGGGTTCAATCGAAGGTGCCACAACTCTCTGATTGAAGCTTTATTTCTCAGAGCAAAGGTATGGATCTCTTCTTCCTCCCAAGCTTCTGTGAATTCTCCATTTTTTTGGCTCAATTTCATAGCCTGTTAGCCATGTAGATGTGTGCGTCTTGTTGAGACGAATCCATAGAGCATAAGAACATGACATTTGGTGGAGAAATGAGGGAGATCTTAAGGTTTTAGTGTGGACGGCTCTCGGGTTAGGGCGCTCGGGGACGATGAACGGATGTCGTACATTCGCGCATGTATCGAATGAATGATCCAGATTGAGTCGGACCAGGGAACGGGACATGAACCGCGGGTCGCGTGGCGCTGAGGTGGAAGGCGGCGTTCAATGAGAGTGCGCCGCGTGGGGCTTCTGATCTGCCTAGGTTGACATGGCGTCGCGTCGGATAAGTAGGAAATTAGGGGTATTTTGATTTATTTAAATACCCAGAACTTAGAAAATTCATATCTTTGTGTAGAAAAATCACAAAAATAAAATAAAAATACCCTCTTGCTCAGTGAACAGAGGAGAACAATGTGGAAAAAGAATTAAGTTATTTTGATGAGTATTTTTTTAATAAATTATTTACTTATTTCAGTGTTTTAATTCTCCATGCATGCATAAAATTCACCATGGCATGAGACCATAGAGCTTTTGTAGCCTCTGTTCTTGGGAACATTCCCTGAATTTTCCAAGGTCAGAGGCCTTCTCTATGGTAAGTTACTGATTTTCCAAGTTTATGTGTCTGTTTTGATGTTTTAATTCCAGTAATTAACATGTTGCTTAGAAAATTCTAGGAAAATTAAAGGAGGTAGCTTATGACCTGAGGACCCTAGGAAAATTATGGTTTGATTTAATTCCTTAAGAATAACCCTAATTTGCCTAAACACTCAAAACAAAACTTTAATTAATTAGGAGTAACCACACATTAAAATCACTTGAAAACAATTCCCCACTGTCACTTAGGATGTACAGAGCCTCACATAAAAATTTCAAGTCAATTGAAAATAATTTAAGCCATTAAATGAATTAATTAAGTGACACAGCCATTTTAAAAATGAAAAATTCATAAAACCCAAAATACACTTTATTCACCAAATTGGTTTTGTGGGCTCTTTGATATCAGAGGAGTCTAACAAAATTAAAATTGGAATTTTCTAAAAATTTTCATTTTTAACCATATTTTTAATATTTTAATAATTAAAAAATTAAAAAATCACAAAAATATTAAAAATAATAAAAAGGTCATATTTTGCTTCCTAATCACTCAAGAACAAACCAAATATTTTTCCCAAGTCTCTAGATTAAGAAATTAAATTTTAAAGGCTTAAGACAATTTTTAAATATTAAAAAATGAATTTCCCAACATTTTCACTAAATTAATTCTAATAAATCAAAAAAAAATCAAAAAATTATAAAATTTATTTTTCTGAGTTCCTTGGAGTCAGAGAGATTTATGAAAAATATAAAATTCATTTTCCAACTTTAATTTTATTTTATAATTAATTAATACCCCAAAACTCAAAAATAATTATAATAAATAAAATATAATTCAAAAAATCACCAAAATTAGTTCAAGTGGTCCTCTAGTCAGTAGGGACATCCCATAATTTTCCTAAGGACAGAAACCTCACCTTAGTCATGTTGTTGAATTTTCATTGAAAACCTTCATTTTCTCACAAAAATAAATATATAAATTAAAATAAATTCATAAAAATCACATTTTCTCCTCTATTGTCTTAATTGACACATGAGTGAAGTGACATAAAAATTTTAAGTTCATTTGAGCTTAATTTGATGAGTTATGAAATAAATAGGCCTAAAGGGGCATAAAGGTAATTAAAGGATTTTAACCCTAATTAATATCTAGGTCTAATCAAAGGGAGGGTAAAATATCTGAACTTAATTTTCCCTTGGGTGATTGAAACTTAAGTAATTAAGGGGTAGAAACCTATTAATCATCTTGAAAATATTTGAAGTAAACCTTAATTAATTAAGTGATTTAAACTTTGGAAGAAAAATTAAAATTTGGATTATTAAGGTTAGGGATACGACTTAAGAAGATATCAATTCCTGAATTTAAAATCCCTAAATGAATCACTTTAATAATATTTAACTCTTAATTAAACTTAATATGATAATTGAAATTAATAATTAGATGATTAAAAGGAAAATAACCCTTCATTAAATTAAAATTCAAACATTAAGTGGTTTAATAATCAAATTAAATTAAATTAAACTAATTTAAAATCACTTGAAAACAAATTTAAAACAGATTTGAAATATTAAAAAAAAATCAATCTCAAAACAATTCATAATAAATAAAATATAAAAATCAAACTAATTAAAATCAACTTAAAGTATTATAATTAATCCAAATCAAGTCATCAAAATTTAATGAAATAAATAATTTAAACACCTTTTTCAACCTAAGCAGATTTGAAACATTAAAGTTAATTTGAAATATTAAGATCATTTAAACATAAAGATTTAATTGAATTAAAACAACTTGAATACTATTCCAAACTTAAAATCATTAATTGAAATTTCATAACTAAATCAAATCACTTTAAATCTCAATTCCAATTTTAAATTAAGAACGGTTAATTTCTTAAACAAGCTAATTTGCCCCTAAAGGTTTTCATCATCATAACTCTTAAATGAAGCATCAGGTGACAAGTTACGTTACTCATAGGATAATCAAACATCTTAGTTCAATGAGCAAGAAATTAAACTTAACTAAATTCTTGGATAATTAATTCACCTGTGCAATGAAATTCATTTGGACTCGAAATAATCTCATAAATATTGAAAAAATGTTCAGGATTCGTCCTAAGCACTTTCTCAATATGATGAGATGTTTTAGAAGAACAATTGAATTTAGTTGTTCTTTGGTGAAGAAAATCATCCGTAAACAAAACACAATAACCTAGACGTCATAAAGATTGATTAGCAATAGGATTAGGATTTTGGTAGACAACCAGAACCTTCCCATAGCTTTACCTAGGTACTTGTTGCAAATATTTAAATGCCCTAACATATGTTCAAGTGCAGCTTGGAATGACGAGAAGACCCTTCAGATATGCTTTTATTTTATTGCAATTCATTTACTTGCACTGTGCTTTATTTCTCTTGCATGTTAAATAAGAATGTCACCCTGCATGAAAATTGAAACTTTTAGGATAGCCACAAAACTGAAACCCAAAACTAAATTAAAAGTCACAACAAGATAAAATTCACCGCCACAACATTCAAAATGTAAAACAACTCAAAATTTAATCACAAACATAACAACAAAATTACAACTAAACTAAAACGTCTCGTTGGATGATTAGGAATACCTCGGATGATGCAACACACGTGTTGCTAACGGGATTTCCCACGGTCTAAATGAAAGTGTGGAACTCATTTAGTTGAGTTTAACAAATTCATTTAGACTAAGTGAATCCGATGAAAATAACGGTGCCGGGATGACGGAACCATGGGATCTTAATCGGTTCTGTTTAATCAACTTTAAGATTTGTTTTAATTAAAACATTAAGGCATTTGAACCTTAAGACTCTTTTCTAAATCAAAACACTTCTCTCATCTCCTGATTTTCATTTTCTAAAACTAAACATCTGCAACAACATGGAGCTTGGAGCATAGTGGACAGCACGGTTATTGTCGTCAGCAAAATTTGGATCTACATCAACTAAACCTCTCTTAGTTTAAATAACCAAGTCATAGGATTTCGAGGTAGTTTGCTTAGTGCAACATAAATCCTCAACTTTTCATTAGGCATTTGCATAATTGTGTTATGCAAATTAAGCCCTAACCGGTCTTAGGACTCCGAGATAGTCGTTCGGTACGACATAAACTCTCACATCTTCGAGGCTGTTTTTGTGATTTTATCATACAAATATAAGTCCTAATTAATTAAAATTGGCAGGATTGCAACATTAAATAATACTCATAAATTGAAGCCAAACAATTAGGATAGTTTAGGAAGTTGCCAAGATTCTTCTTGGATCTCCAACTTCTCCAACCTCTCTTCCATTGGACTCTTAAAATAAACTGTTCCAAATTTGAGCTATTCCCTATTGAAATTCCAAAATTCAATCATTTGAAAACTTAAACTTTGAAATTCTTGTGAGCAAAACCACTGATCATTATCGAGAGTTTTCTTAAGTGATTCTCGTCATTTAAGATGTAATTAACTATAGGGGCTTACCCTTATAGGGAACTTTAAGAACCCAGGTAATATAAATCCTGCTTAATTTCTTTATATTAAGCAGGGGAACTTGTCGGCTTATAAAATTGGTTCGCAGACCAAACAGATGTCACAAATCTTCTAGTTTATTTAATCGAGCCCCATCATCAAACAGTGTGTCTGTTCTTCGGGATAGATACACGGTTTGTGATGCGGTGCTCGTTTATATAAACTATTTGGGATGTGAGATTAGTTTGATTTCATATCTTAAAATTTTCAAACTTAAAATTATTTTCAAAATCAAATGCTACTTTCCAAATTATATATATTTAAATTAAATTTAAAATCTAAAATCCGCCGACAATTTCTGTAGGCGACCCATTTTCAAAACATACAACCTAAAAATATGCTGACAACTCCCTGCATAGGAGATGAAGGATCTCGTGTTGAGACTCCTCCATCCTACATACTTGGTCTTCCAAAGAATGACCCAAGTCACCTTAGTCAGAGGATAATGCCTTGCAGAATAGGAGGATGTGGAGGCCTAATGCCCTTGACTCCGTGACTATCTTTTGAAATGATGGGAGTTAGAGCGGGATGCTCCGTTGTTGCGAGTATTGCGCCTGGTGGTCATGTAAAAATTCTTGCAAGCATTTTAATAGTGTGAATGTTTTTTTTCCCACAGACGACACCAAACTGATGTGTGTTATAAAATTCGCAGCAGTAATGTATTATCGTCTTAGTGTCATATGAAGACTCAGCACACACTCAGAAGAGAATACAATTAGTAGTGATACCAGAAGTTTTTACGTGGAAAACCAGTAAAGGAAAAAAAAAAACCACTGCGTCTGACCCAATTATAAAAAATACTAAAAGTTGATGATTACAGTGATCCCTTATCACACATGCGATAAATGGTTACAAAGTCTCTCAAATTACAACGTTAACGGCAGAAGAATTTGTTGCAAAGAAGGGGTGCTGATCGTATAAAATCACTTTCAATTAGTTATGCTATTGCTTGAATCTTGAGTGGCCTTTCTATACCCTTTGAAATTTGAATCGTCTCCTTCGTCCTTCACTCTTTCTCCAACTTATTAGACAAGGAGGCAATCAACCTTCCATGATGCCATTTGTGGGAAACCAAACTCATATTAATGTTGCCCAAACACCTTATTGTTTGTAACAGAACTCGCATATGTTTCTCAAGTTCGAAAATACTTTGATGCTCTTTTAAAAATTTCTCGCTCTTGATTAGAATCACGAATTTCGCTCTAATTTTTTTCTTTGCCCTTTCTCTCATAAAATTGCTCGTATTCACGAGTGTAACAAAAAATAATAATAATATAGTTCAAATATCTTCCAACTGGATAGAATGAAGCTACTTAATACATTAATATCTACACAATTGAAAAATAGGAACCTTAATACATTAATATAAAACTATTTCTTAATGTATTGCCTTTGCCTAAACAATATCATAAATGGTTTGATATATATTGTGTAAGAACCATTTTATCAATTATATGCTTTGTATATATCATTTAAATGAAAAAAAATGGAAATAATTAAAGTATGCATGATAGGCAAGACAACTTATATAATCTATAATTTTATTATTAATTAATGCATGCACAATTACAACTATATTCATTTTTGAAAATTTAAAATAAATATGTTATATATATATATATATTTATACACAATAAATAAATAAATAAATAAATAAATAATCCAAAATTGAAACCTAGATTTAATAAATCTAGTTTCTTTTCGATTCCTCCAAGTTTTATCTTAAATCCCGGATTTACTAAATGCGTAAACGTAACTCCACCAAAATGCGAAAAAAAAACGGGAAGTAAATCTGGCGGTTCACTGAATCTAAATTTCTCTCTGTTCTGTCTCTTTTTTTTTGACGTATATCTGGATTTAGGGCTGTCAAAACGGCTCTTTGTTCGCGAGGAGCTCGTGTTCGACTCGTTAAGAAGCTCGTGTTCGGCTCGATTACTAAGTTAATGAGCCAAATACGAACAAAGATTTGTTCGTTCGTGTTTGACTCGTTTTAGCTCGAAATATTACTCATCAACTTTATATATATATATATATATATATATATATATATATATATATTCTGATGATCAGTACTTTTAAAAAATTTAATTGACTACATGGCTACAATGATTTATAATTAATTAAAAGTATTAATTAAGAAAATAAAATAAAAATTATTAAATTAGATTCAAATGATATTTTAATATAAATAATAATTTTTAAATCTTATCTCAATCATTAATATCTTATGGGTACGTGATTAGGATTGTCAAAATAATTCTTTGTTTTGTGAACGGCTCGTGTTCGGCTCGCTAAACAAATGAGCCGAACACAAACACACTTTTTGAGCTCGAAATATGAACGAGCCGAACACAAACACACTTTTTGAGCTCGAAATATGAACGAGCCGAACACGAGCAAGCCTGAGCCTGGCTTGCTCGTGTTCGGCTCGTTTACACCCCTGTCTGGATTTACTGAATCTAATTTTTAGGTAGATTTAACAGATTCAACTTGAGAAAATGATTCTGAAATTTCTCCGTAAGAAGGTATTGGATCTACTAATCATAAATTTGTTATCATCAAAATTATAGAGTCAACATGAACTATATTTACAAATAATTTCAAAGGACACTTTGTTAAAATATTTTTTAGAAATTTACCAAATCTTAAATTTACAGAGTTCAACAAAGCTTCACTTAAAAAACTTAACTTTGCAGCCAAAGAAGCCGCTTTTAGCCATATTTGGTCGCCTTCAGATTTTGCGCTATGCTTCTTCTTCAGCCATTTCTGATCACCTCCCGGTGATCATAGGTCGTCGTTAGGGTTTACTCCACAGGATCGGGACACCGCCGGTCATCCTACGTCAGCACGACCATCGTCTTCCTGCTCCCTCTCGCATCACTAGGGTTTTCTGAACTACGTCTTCTCGATCTCGATATCATTGCAGGTCGATCTTCTCATTCTCACTCTGCAGTAACTGATTTTTGCCCTTTTTAGTCCGTAAAGCTCGCATGTATTTAAATCGCCTCAAGGCTCGTGCTTTATTTTAGGGTTTAGGGTTTCTAGTCTAAATTTCAAGCTTTTTGGACTTACACTTTTTAGCTGATCTTGATGAACTATAGTGTGTATTTAATGGATAAATACAGTTTATTTAGTTCATTGACATTTTGAAATTTGTGAGGCAGCGGGAGTGAGTTGAAGAATAGAAGGTGGGGGTCAGCTTAGTGGCCCTCTTTGGCTCATGAAGTTTTGTTTAATTTACTCCTTAGCTAAAAAGCAAGCTTACTTTAGCCATAGGCTAGTTAAAATGCATATTAGTCTTTGCTAGATTGGGGCTGTTTGGTAACATATTTACTAAATCCTGCCAATACCAAGATTTAGGGGGTGTTTGACCACACCTAGGATTTTGTTTAAATGGAATTAGGATTTGGTGAATATGGATTTATCAAATCCAGATGATGTAAATCTTGAATATTGTTTAGTTAAATCTATTTGAAGTGTTAGGCATCTTATTTCAGGATTTAATTATCTTCTTAAGTTAAATCCGGTAAATCCACCTAAAAATTGAATTTAATAAATCCTCATTTACATCAAAAGAGAGGTAGAACAGAGTAAGATTTGGATTTAGCGACCGCGGGATTTACTCCCCATTTTTTGGCATTTTTGCGGAGTTGCGTTGAATCTTCTCATTAAATCAACCAATAAATCTATGCATTTAGTAAACTCGGGATTTAAGATGAAACTTAGAGGAATTGAAAAGAAACTATATTTACTAAATCTGGGATTTAAAATCTGGAACTTTTTTTTTTCTTTCTAACAGTTTTAAGTTAAATCTACCTTAAATTTGTTATCAGAAACTCCATTAAGAGTGTTTGTCTTCAGATTAAGTTCAAATTGAATAATGTGTTTTTTCTGAAGTAAGAGTGCGAAAGTTCTTCCATCATACTGCAATTTGCTTGTGTTTGGTTCAAAATTTTGTTTTTTGGTTAGAAGTTATAAAAACTATTGAAGTTGGTAAATCACAGGCCTTGTTCTCCACATTCATGGAGGTTGCCAGGACTGAAGGTGATGAACTTATAGCAGACTATGTGAACTGCCTCATGTCATTGGATGCCAACTCCCGCCCAATTGCGAATATCAACCCTTCAGCTCTTTCAGTCTCTGCCCCAACACAGATAACAACAAATATATCTTCAGTGCTGAATGAACAGCCAGCACCAAAAGATTTTGTTCAGGCAGGTGTGGAAGAGACAAAGCTGGAACCAGTTTTGGGCATGGAGTTTGAATCCGATGAGGCTGCGAAGACGTTCTACAACGAGTATGCAAGGAGATTGGGGTTTCCTTTTCGTGTTGGTAGGTCCCGACGATCCAAAGGGACCGAAGAGGTGCTGATTATGAAGAGATTTGTGTGTTCAAAAGAGGGCATATACCAGAAGAAACCTTCGAGCGAGGGAACGAGAAAGCGTGAAAGGATCTCTATGAGAGAAGGTTGCAAGGCTATGATGGAGGTCATTCGCGAGGGCAATCGATGGGTAGTCTCTAAGCTGGAGAAAGCGCATAATCATCATCTTGGTGCTTGTACGAGGGTTGGTTACCTTCGTTCTAGAGGCTTCATTGATGCTTCAGATAAGGCAAACTTCATGGTTTCCGATACAATGACGGTGCTTCGTCAAAATGCCTTCGGTCAAGGTGGAGATGCGCAGAGTCTTCTTGATTACTTCAAGAGAATGCAAGCCGAGAATCCCGCATTCTTCTATGCAATCCAAGTTGACAACAATAGCTGTGTAACTAATGCTTTTTGGGCTGATGCGAAGGCTAGAACTTATTATAACTGCTTTGGAGATACTGTTACATTCGATACAACTTATAAGAAGAATAAATACATGATGCCCTTCGTTACCTTCTCAGGTGTAAACCACCACTTGCAGCCACTTATATTTGGATGTGCTTTGCTGATAGATGAGAATGAGTACTCTTTTATTTGGTTATTTGAAACTTGGCTTGAAGCGATGGGTGGTCGGCCGCCTGTCTGTTTTGTAACGGACCAGAATAGAGTCATGGCAGCGGCGACAGCCAAAGTGTTTCCGGAGACCTGCCATCGTTTTTGTAAATGGCTTATTCTTAACAGATGTAAGCAGAAGTTAGCTCATGCATATTCAACACATCCTACACTGAAAGCTGAGCTTGAAAATTGTGTGAATGAGTCTGAATCAATCAGAACTTTTGAAACAAAGTGGGCTTCGATAATTGATAAATTTGATCTTATGAAGAATACATGGCTGCAGGGCTTGTTCAACATTCGTCAGAGATGGGTTCCTGTGTATTTAAAGGACTACTTTTTCGCAGAGATGTCGCCGTCTCAGAAATTAGAGACCATGAATGATTTTTATAAGAAACATTTCAATACAAAGACCTCTTTGAAGGTTCTTCTTGCACAGTTTGAGTTGGCTATGGCGAGCAGATATGAAGAGGAAGTACAAGCCGAGTTGAATACGATTTGCACAAACCCAATTTTGAAAACTGCATCGCCCATCGAAAAGCAAGCGGCGCTCATTTACACAAGGACGATATTTGAAAAGTTTCAAGAGGAGTTTGTGGAGTCATTCGGGTACAATGTTTACAAAGTAAAGGATGGACCTGTAAGTAAATTCAATGTGACGAGAGATGATGATGCTTTCGAAACATTTATCGTCGCTTATGATGCAGCGAAAAGTATAGCGAGTTGTAGCTGCAAGCACTTTGAGTTCTCAGGGATTTTGTGCAGGCATATAATGGGTGTGTTCTTGATGGTTGATGTCCGAATTCTTCCACGAGAATACTTTTTGAGGCGGTGGACAAGAAATGCAATGGGAGGAGCTCTTTTAGATGAAGATTCTGCTGAAAACCAAGTTTCATGTCAGGCTTCGATCTCATCAAGATTCACTGATCTTTGCCGCGATGCCATTAAATATGCTGAGAAAGGAGCGATTTCCATAGAAATGTACAGAGTAGCAAAGGATGTTATACATAAGGTTTTTACTGAAATTATTGCTAATGAAAAATGTACAAGTACGGGTGCACATAGAGATGCAATCAATATTAATGAAGAAATTCCAATAGATGACGCAATGAATGATCAATCACTACAAGATCCTGAGCGAAAGGTATGATTATCAAATTAAAACTATTATAATCTTTCTATTTTTAATCATTTAATATTAATTTTATTCACACATCTTATTGCTGTATCTTCCTCCCTTCATTGTACTTGCCCAATAATTAAATCCCAAGGTTTCTCATTCTTACAAGCATGGCAATGGGTATTGTTATTTATAACATGCCTGTTGGATATAAGGGATCATGCATTAAGAGCTGGTTGGAGACTAAAATGTGAAGCTGTGGAGAAAAATAAACATGCTTGAGTAATGTGCTATTCGAGATGAAGCATTATGGCGCTAATGCAATTTTGGGGAATTGGACAAAGGGAGGAAAGACTGAATGCGTAGTTATTTTATGTGCATAGTTGTAGGAAGTTTTTCGGTCCAAGGAAAAATGGAATTTATAAGACCAATGATATAAAATAACAAAATTGAAAAAGAAGAACAACAAAAACTAGTGGTGTTGCGAATTTTGGGGAGAAAAACTTGATTAGATTATAAAATAAGATACCTAATACAAATTAGGAGCTATTAGATTCTTAATTCTTGAAGCTACAGCTTCCTCCAATTTTCATGCAAACCACTTAACTTTAGCTTTATTGTCATTGCTACTTTGTTGTGTCAACTACAGCTACTTATGTCGTCTCGTCTTCTCGCTCTTCTGTCTGTACACACTTCTTTATTTCACCTTATATTTTTCATACCATAGTTGCTGTTTTACCCTTGTGCTAATCTTGCCACTTGTCTCTCTGGATATGCACCATTCAAATTATTCTCTCTGTTATTTGCTGATGCCACTGTTGCTGCGTCTATTTACAACAGACTTTTTCTTATGACACTATTCCATTACCTGTTAAATAGGCATGCAATTTTAGTTCATATTTAAAGGATTTTGAGCAGTCTTTTTAGTTGGGATTTTCCTTTTTTTATATAAATAAGTTCCTTTAGACATGTTCAAATGAATGATCAATCACTACAAGATCCAGAGCGGAAGGTATGATTATCATATTAAAACTATTATACTCTTTCTATTCTTAATCGTTTAATATTAATTTTATTCACACATCTTATTGCTGTATCTTCCTTCCTTCATTGTACTTGTCCACTAATTAAATCCCAAGGTTTCTCATTCTTACAAGCATGGAAATGGGTATTGTTATTCATAACGTGCCTGTTGGATAAGGGATCATGCTTAAGAGCTGGTTGGAGAGTAAAATGTGAAGCTTTGGAGAAAAATAAACATGCTTGAGTAATGTGCTATTCGAGATGAAGTATTATGGTGCTAATGCAATTTTGGGGAATTAGACTATAGGAGGACAGAGGAAATGTGTAAATATTTTATGTGCATAGTTGTAGGAAGTTTTGGGTCGAAGGAAAAATGGAATTTATAAGACCAATGATAAAATTGAAAAAGAAGAACAACAAAAACTAGTGGTGATTGAGAATTTTGGGGAGAAAAACTTGGTTAGATTATAAAATAAGATATCTAATGCAAATTAGGTGCTATGAGATTCTTAATTCTTGTGGCTATAGCTTGCTCCAAATTTCTTGCAAACCTGTCAACTTTAGCTTTATTGTCCTTGCTACTTTGTTGTGTCAACTACAACTACTTATATCTTTCTCATCTTCTCGCTCTTCTGTCTGTTACACGCTTCTTTACTTCACATTATATTTTTCATACCTTAGTTACTGTTTTACCCTTGTGCTAATCTTGCCACTTGTCTCTCTGGATATGCACCATTCAAATTATTCTTTCTGTTATTTGCTGATACTGCTGATGCTGCGTCTATTTACTACTGACCTTTTCTTATGAAACTATTCAACATTGCATGGGCATGCAATTTTAGTTCATATTTAAAGGATTTTAAGCAGTCTTTTTAGTTTGGATTTTTTTTGTTATATACATAAGTTCCTTTAGACATGTTCAAATTATTGAACATTAAATATTACAATAAAAATTCTAGTTTTTTCTTGTTTTTTAATGTTTGTGCTTGTTGTTTTTATATTTTTTGAGCATTTTATAAGTGTTGATGGGCATGAGGCATTGATTTTCTTTTGGGCGATATTTATTCTTGTTCTTGTTTTAAATTAGTTAGTTGCTGGTTTGCAAACAAATATTTTGACTGGTGATAATTATAGTGAGAAATGCAGGATTATTGGGATTATTGACAATTTTTAAATAAAGAGTAGTTGATTATAGGTGAGACAACAAGTAATTGTAATAATTTTTCATTTATGATATCAAACTATTATGTGCTAAATAATTCAGGATGATAAAGATTTAAATTTAAGTCATAGCTTGCGTAATGACCTTGTATACATAGTGTAAATGAAGAATATCACACTTATATAGGACAGTGATTTTTTACATTAAATTTTTAAAATGGAAAAAACTATAGAGTCTAGCTTAATTGAAACTATTCCATTTTCTTTTTTTTTTTTATGATACAAACGGTTTTCCCTTCTCAGCAAAAGCAAGATAACAATGCAAAAACTCATATGTAGGGCTGCTAACGATCTGATTTCTAATGGAGCTGGAGTCAGCTCGAAATCAGCTCGAATTGATTTAGAGCGGCTCC
Source organism: Papilionanthe hookeriana x Papilionanthe teres (assembly GCA_022702705.1). Lineage (NCBI taxonomy): Eukaryota > Viridiplantae > Streptophyta > Magnoliopsida > Asparagales > Orchidaceae > Papilionanthe > Papilionanthe hookeriana x Papilionanthe teres. The sequence continues at coordinate 16,401,196 of CM040436.1, forward strand.
AAATCGGTTCGTGGCTTGTTATATTCGATTGCGAACCGAGCCGGCTTGAGATTAAATCGAGCTCAATCCGATTCAAAATTGAAACGAGTTGGCTCAAATTGAGTTATTTGGATCTGTTTAAGCTCGGAATCAGTCCAATTTGGCTCAAAATTGAAACCCACTCACTCAAATTGAGTTATTTGGATATGTTCTAGCTCAAAATTGGCTCGTGACTTTTTATATTCAATTTTAATTAGCATTATATATATAATTTTTATAAATAAAAAATACTACGAGATGATTTCGAGTCAGTTCGAGCTGATCCATGTGTGGCTCAAAATTAGCTGGAAAAAACTCGATCCAAAGTTTTAGCTCATAGCTCGGCTCGTTTATTTCGATCCAATCTTGGTTTGAGCCAAAATTTGAATCGATTTTTGAGCGATTAACAATGTTTGAACTAAATTCACAGCCGCGCTCATATCATGTGATATTGTCTCTTGTCTGTGTGATAAAGGTCTATGTCTATGAGGGATTGAGAGCATCTCTATACAATACTAATAGCGAGCACAGAGGACACGTGACGGATATCTAATATTATAGGGTGACAAACATAGGATTTTGTCGGTGGTTAACATTTAATGATATATAACTTCAATCAGTGATGGATTCTAATTGACAACTGATATCTGGTTTGAAAGATGGAAATTTGTACTTTCCTGTAATAGAAAGAATTAGTGTGTGTGTTTATGGAGCTTTTTTGAGAGTGTCGAGAGAGGCTAGAAAAGATGAGATAGTTATAGTGAGAGGGATTACATCCAATGGATGAGAAATAAAGAAATAAAAGATGGTTTAGACGAGTATTTTGCGTTTGAAAAAATAATTAAGTAATTAGTTTTTGCTGCTTTCCAGAGCAACTCTTTCATGGAGATATGAGGGTTTTTGCTAAAGAGAATTTGAATTTTTTGAGTTATGGTCTAAAAACAACACAGTAATGGTGATGTTCTGTCTCCATCAATAACAACTTCGGCAGCTTTCAAAAATCATGCAATATAAGCACAAAGTGCTTCACTTTGTATAACATAAAAACATGAACGGAGAGTTTGAGAGGACTTTTGGAGACAGACAATTGAAAAAAAGGATGTAAGAAAACTCCTCAAAAGAATGAATATTGTTAATATTAGAAGAATTGAATCATCTTTGGGTAATTTCATTGCCCTACGGAGAGACATCTCTTCATAGCCTTTAAGATATTGAGAGAGACATGATGTTCTCGAAGGTTGCCATGTGATTAAACGGATCAGAGGTTCCTGCATGCACTTCTAATTGTGGAACCTTAAGTTTTGGCGGCATGACCTCCTCCGGGATTGTGAAGTGAAAATGGATTATTGTGGGTGTGAGTGCTAATCTGAGTGGAAACTTCATGAATATGGATCCCTCCTTAGATGTGAGATGAGAAGATTTTTAAGTGGAAGTGGCTGGCACAACTTCGGCACGCAGAATAATTTTTGGCAAATACATGATTCAAACTAGCCTTGTGCAACAAAAGTGTCACTAGTGAAACTTTTAGGATTCAAATTGTGTTGAGAATGGGATTCACTCGAGCTGAACTATGAGTTGGATTTTCTTCTTCCTTGGCTCTTTTTCGTGTCATTCAATGATAGACTTTCTCACTAATTACATCAATAAATGTGAATGGTGGAAATCTGATTATTTGGGCAACCGAGATGTTAAATATATTCTTTGCAAATTATTTTGAACAACTTTCATCTATATTTTTGTGTATTTTTTCCTTCTTAATCCTTCGGGCTTTATTTTATTTTACTTTTAAATAACATTTTTAATACTTTATTAGTTATGTCTGGACAACAATTTTTTTTTTTTAACTATCATATTTTACTAGATGCCATAAAATATGGAAAACAAGAACACTTTCAAATATTTTTAATACCCATGTTGGATGTAGGCATATCTTCTACATGCACCGACAAATGTTTATCACTCTTCAAATTAGGTATTAATTATTTCAGAAGAAAATTAAGTTTTGTCACAGACCAAACAAGGCCTGATACGATTTGAACATGTGATTGACACGCTTAAGATGTGCATGGAATGTGAAGTATATTGCACGTGAGTTTTCCCGACATTCATATCGGCATGTGTTAGCACGGACTGGTAGGACTCACACCGCAACTCTCTTCTTTTGCTTCGTTCCTAGCTATTTCAATGTGCTTAAGTTCTCTTCATTATATGAAGTTGTGCGTGATACTCTTTTCGGCGTTGAAGCTCTTGCTCCTCCATTGTCGCGCTTGCATTTTTCCATTTACATGAAGACTTGCTCTTCAGTCAGCATACTCGCCCTTGCAAAGTTTCCAAACCTTTTTTTAATTTCCATCCAACAAAGCTTTTACCCATAACTCTGTTTCAATATAGCATAATTGACATACTTGCTCATGAGTTTCCCTTTAGATGGTTTTTTACAAGCTTCATCCCATTACTCTCATTATGTAGCTACTTTGTAGAACTCAAGCTTGTTCTACTTTTTACAAACACGTTATGTCATTTTTTCATCAAGTATTCTTAATAGGTTGAAGGGATTGAGAGCCATTTAATTTTTATTTTAAAAAGATTATTTAATATTTGAAAATGCCTCAAGTGAAAAAATAATAGAAATTATATATTTTATACTAATAATTTATAATCTTTAACATTGTGACCATAATATGTCATGTCCTATTTTTTACAGTTATATTCTCATTGTTTTTGTGTCAGGATATCTATATTTAGGCTTTATAAACTACAATTGTTTATCTGGTATAATCAATTCTTAATTTATTTTTAAAAGTTCTATCGCATACATGTCATAACATTCTCATTTCAATCATGCTCAATTTAGCTAATATAATTAGTTCATTTTGTCTCTATGAATTCTATGCTTCAGTTTCAGAGGATGACAATCATTTCTGAACAAGAATGTTAAATGAACTACTAGCAAGTAACCCACTAAAAAGGTGTTAAACATGCATATTATAAATCTCATATTGAGCTACGTATTGCACAACAATGGAATATTATAAACATAATTAGTCTTAAGTCTTAAATTATGTTGAAAGATGTGTTATAAGCTAGATAACATTGATTTGTTTACATATTACACTTATTTAACTTACACTAATACACTAAGAGGGAGTTCAGAAAAATTGGAACTATGAAGCTCAACTTTCGAATCTAAAGGCTTTCTTTTGAGTAGATTTAAAATTGAATACATGAAATTTAATTTTAGTAGTAGTAGATCTAGTAGCGGGGTTGTAACAATGGGTATTCAAGTCATTAAAAGGAGTTAACATTTAAGATATCTCAGGTCTATTGTTGAAAATGATGGCGATATAGATGGGGATGTTATTAGTAGAATTTAAAAGTAGAGGAATGCATCGGGCCTATTGTGTGACTGAAAAGTACCTCTTAGACTTGAAAGGAAAATTTTATATGATGGTAGTGAGACATGCAATGTTTGATGGAACATAATGTCGGGCTATAAAAGAAAGTTAACTATTGCTGAGATGGGAATGCTCAGGTGGATGAGTAGTTTTACACCTGGAGATAAACCACAGAACTGTGAGCTCCAATGGCAAACAAGATTAGAGAGAGCTGTTTTAGATGGTTTTTCAGGTTGAACGCCGACCTTCTGATGACCCAATTAGGAGATTAGATGTTTTAGATTTGACTTATGTTAAGAAAGTTAGACGTGGACCTTAAAAGGACTTAGGCATGTTTTATAAAAAATGTTCTAAATTTATTAAAATTAGATGAAAATATGACACTTAATAGGACATAATGGAGAAAAAAGATTTATATATCCAACCCCACTTAGTGAGATAAAAGCTTCGTTGTTGCTGCTAATGTTGTTATTTTATCTAGTTTAATATCTATAGAACTAATGATTGATATCTAGCTAGCTATGAAGTTTACATACATACCGCATAATTCTGATGTATTTATGTTTCTAACACTTGAGCTTAGATATTTAAATTTATAACACATTAATGTCATAAACCTATGCATGAAAATGTGTATTTCACTTTTTTAAAAGCAAGCAAGATTGGTATTTTTGATTTGATATAATTGTTCGAGTGTTTGCATGTTAATACGAAAGGTTAGATGTGTAAATATAAAAGAATTGTGTGATACATATGTAAATGCTCTTCAATCATTGTTTTAATTAATAATTTTATATATATATTTTTTTTAATGTTTGCAGGTTACTAATTTTCTAGGACAGCTGCTTGGCTCTTCATGGTCACCAATGTAAACTTTCCCATTGTAGGAAAAATAAAATATTTCCCTTGAAATTATTTGGTTAATTTCATTTAAAGGTGTTGCAGATTACAAAGAGCAGAAGCAGTCTACAGGCAAGTTCTCAATTAGGTTGTCTATTTTAATAATATTATGCACTGTTGGAGTTAGATTTAAAATATGTAATTTTTATCTTAGAGGTTGCTGTATAGGCTATCTTTTTCTTTGTAAAAATAAAATAAAAAAAAGGGTTTTGTTTGCAAATATTTGAGGATGATTTATGCAACAAAATATTATTCAAATCTTTCATATCCATTCAAACATATCACTAGATATGTAAATACATAAAAATTTATTGGTATATATGTAATTCTCTCTTTAATATTATAGGAAAAGGGGGCTTATTGACTAATTTTATATGTATGGCATTAGAATTTTATTATGGTGCATTTACATATAAGTCCCCCTATTTTTATGTATTTATAATGGTGTTGGCTTGCTTGCTTAATGAGTGTACATTTTGCTCACATTTTACTTCTTTCTCTTTTATAAAAATATGGGGATTTATTTATAATTTTCTTAGAGGGGCTCTTTAATAAATTTTGGCAATTTTAAATTTCTACCACATTTTTGGGCAAACATAAAATTATTGCATTTTTATTTGATAACATTTAATTGATGAAAGTAAGATCATTATATGCAAATAAGAAATGTAAGTGAAGAAACTATTTATTAAGAAATTTTAAATAAAATTTATCTTGAAATTCACTCTCTAAAAGTGCAATATAAAATTTATATTGCATTTTTTTTTCAAAATAAAACATTAGTATATTCAAAGCCCATAGCATTCTATTTACATTAGTATTTCTACTGACTAAATCACTGTTAAATGAAAACTAAAATTAGTTATTTTATTTCATCACTGTAATGATGTAATATATCATAGGGTTACAATGTGAACATTCAAATTAATTAAGAGTGAGTTTGGGGTCGCAGTTCGATTGTAATCTGATGTTGCATCGTAGTTTTTTCAGTTTAACAAAATTGTATTTTGCCTAAAAGTTACGTTTTCCCACCGTATATGGGTACATGTGGTGGCTGCTAGAAAGCTGTAGTCTGAGGGTCTGTTTAGGGCGGCCTATGCTTATCCAGCTTATTAAAAGAGAAGTTGTTTATCCAGCTTATTCTCATAAGCTACTGATAAGCCGAATAGCAGGTCCCTTACCGCGATCGGCTTCTTTAAAGAATTTAAAACTGGTTTATTGGATAAGCCGTTGAAACGCGCAAACCAAACGGTACGGCGGCGTTTTAAAAACGCCGCCGCACTTATAAGCCGCCCCAAACGGGTCCTGACTCTTCCAAAAAAAGAAAAAATAATAATAAATAATAATTGTCGTAGCTTTTTGAACAGTAATTTTTTGTTCAACATCTTCATAGCTACTTCAAGCATCTCATCTACCCCAAACAGGCCTTAAAACTCTAATATAGTTATCTTTTATAACATCGAACTACCTATAATTTATATAAGAAGTTTAATGTTATGTGTTGTTGAAGTGTTAATAATTCTTAATTCCAAGTTTATATAGGAAAAATTATTATAAACTTCTACCATGATTATGTTAGAATGTAAAGTACCATACATTAGACATCATAATGTAATATTTATGATGTAATAACTAACTTAGACATAAATATTTTAAAGCAAATATAAAGAAACAACACAAAATGTGCTTTAATTATAGCTTATTATTTTATGTAAACAATGGTATACATTACTTTGCATATGTAGACATATATTATGAATGAAAATTATGTAATTGAACAAATTATATGTGCACAATGAATGAAAGTCTAAATAAATGATTCATGCTTGGTTTAAATCAAAATATTATCCTTAAAATTTCTAATACTAATATGTTACTTAGTTTGACTTGTAGAATGATTTTCTTTATGGCAAAGAATGATCTCTTTTACGTCCACATTTATTCCCTTGATCACAAACTACTTTCTTTTAATATTTAAATGCCTTAAAAATCTCAAAATTAGATGATCTTTGGCTCATTGAATTCCTCTCGTTGAGCCACTCAATTTAACTATAAGCAGAATGAACTTTAGTGATTCTTTAGCCTTCTAATTAATGCATCAAAATGTTTGACAATACTTCAGGTATTTGATTTGAGCTTATTTGAAGTTGGGTTAAGTTTATTGAGATGCTTGATTTGACTATAAACATATTGGAATTGGGGTCTAAATGATTTGAGTTTGGAGTGTATTATTACCTCATATGCATCGATATTCGTTCATAGTGATAAAAATTTCTGAATGACACATCGAATATTAAAAGGTTGCATATTAGATATGGTGATGAGGGAAGCTTCATAATTAAATCTCCATTAAAGTTCAATTTTCCAAATTTATTAAAAGATGACAAGCTATGCTTTTATTGTGATCAATTTTGTTCAAATTCTATTTAATTAATAAAAAAATATATTATATTTGTAAATATTAATATAATTGCCCAAAATTTAGAATTCTTGAAAGCAAAAAATTTAATAAAAAAAAATGTTTTGCCCTTTATAAAGATGCATGATTTTTCTTGTAACAATTAATATAAATATTATGATTAAAATTAATAATTAAATTATTATGAAAATTGAAATTATTTATAGTAAATGCTATATTAGTTATAATAAAAATAAAAATAATAATTTTCTTGTAACTATAATTTTCTAACATTAATGTTGAAACACCTACAAAAGAATTTGGTATCTATCTTTAGAAAAAAAATATTAAAAAAATCTAATTTAATGAGATGTATAATTAATATTTAAGCATTCTTTAGTGCTTCTCTAATGTTTCTATGATTTTCTTCTTTACAATAATTTTAATGTTTTTTATATTGGTGCATATATTACATATTCATTTTGATATTATATGCCTAAAAACTCAAATAAGATGCTCACAAGCAAATACTCACTATCATAAGCAAAGTATCTTCATTTTTTTGGATTAAAAGACATTAAATTCATACTTAAACGTTGGGCTTAACGAGCCGAACACGAACAAAGATTTGTTCGTTCGTGTTCGGCTCGTTTTGACTCGAAATACTATTTATTTTTATCAATATGTATCATTATGTTATCAATCCTTTGCTTCATTTTATTGTAAGCATTCAACAAACTTGACTATATTTATTTTTCAATTTTCTTTATAAAACACACCATAAACGATACTCATTCCATATTATAAATGTGATTAGCACGTGTATATCACATTATTTTTCATGCAAGACTTATGAAGTTGACAGAAAACTTTATCTCAAATTAGTAGATTCAAGTTCAAAGCATGCACTAACCATTGAACAAATATTGCATCAGGACACCTGATGTGCGGACAATAATGACGGGGCGCCATGTGGAAAATGGGCCCGCCACCATACACTGCGATTGGTTTGTGTATGGAGTGGTGGGGCCCACTTTCCACATGGCGCCCGCTATTCGCGTCCGCATGCATCAGGTGTCCTGATGCAATATTTTTTCCTAACCATTAGTTTATAACTTGTGCCATCAAAGCTCAACTTCTCAAAAGAAAAAAAGAAAAAGGACATTTTTTCTTATTATTAATAAATTAATGGATAATTAATGGTTTACTTGCACTAAAATCAAAATCTCCTTTCGTCTTCTCCTCACCTCCGTGGTGGAGGTGAGTTCCATTGGCACTTTCTCCGTTCCATGATTTCTCTCCGCCGAAGTCGGCGAATTGCGAGAGCGATAGAGGCGACAGAGCATCCATGAAAGTGGACTTGATCTTCAGCAGCTCATTCAATTTTGCGGATTTTTTGATCTGAATCTTGGTCTATTTCGTCCAAGGTGTGGAAGAATTTCATCTTTTTTAGAGCTTGCAAGATAGGGTTAGAAGTCTGTTTTTCTATGAATTGTAATGGTTAAGGATCGATTCACGCGATTACTCGTAATTCCGTTTTTCCAAACGGTTCTGGGGGTGCGTAGAAGCTCCTTTTAGGGTTTGTTGAATTACTTTGAAATTTCCGGCTGATTCTATGGCCGGGGAAGTTGTTATGAAATTTTTGAATTTTATAGGATTCATTCATTTGGGTTGCACAAGTTTATTTACTTATTGGTATTTCTCATTTTTGGGCATTGGGAAGTAAGGTTTTGGAGATTTTTGAAGATGGATGAGACAGTGAAGATAGAGAACCTTCAATCCGCAGCAGCATTTGTGGAAGGGGGAATCCAGGATGCATGTGATGATTCTTGCAGCATTTGTCTTGAGTCTTTCTGTGACAGTAATCCTGCAACTGTATGAAGCTTTATATTTGTTTATGAAAATTATTTTTATTTCTCTCTTTTCTATTCTTTGTGCTGATAAAGTCTTGGTTTTTAGGTGACTAGCTGCAAGCATGAGTTCCATATTCAATGCATTCTTGAATGGTATTGGCCTCTCATCTTTCCTGTTTAAAATCAGTATTGATAATTTCTTACAATAAGGTACGTAAGTATTTTTGGGTTGGCAGTTTTATGAATTTTTTTTGAACTGTCAATTTTTAGTAAAGAGAACTTTGTAGAGTGTAATTGAGCCAACCAAAACGTGTGCCTGCTCAGACTTGGCTTGATAAGTGGCTTGTGAACTGAGTTCGATGAACTAATAAGTTAAGCTTTAGCCAGCTCTGATTTAACTCATTAGCTCGTGAGCCGGCTTGTTTAAAAAATAAATAATATAAAATATACTCAAAATTCAAGAATCTATTTTCAAATTATTAGAAATGTTAAAAAAAAATGAAATTATAAATTTTATGTCATATTTTTTATTATTTATGTTCTAAATGCTCATTCTATTTGTCTTTTTATTATAACACTAGTTTGAATAAATATTATTTTCTCTCTTTTATAATAATCAAGCCCACTTGTGAACCATCTGAAACTTGTAGAATAAAACACGAGCTCGATTTATTAACCGAGCTCAAGCTCAAGCTCAAGCCAAGGATGGCTCGAGCTCAACTTGGCTCGTTTACAACCTTAACATTGAGAATATTGTAGTGGACATGTTGCTATTATTCATGTCTTCCAGGATTGTTTACCAATTGTACTGAACATTTATTTGTCATTGAACTTCTATTGTAAAAGAATATATGTTCTATTATTTTTAATTTTATTCACTTAAGAAAGTTTAAATTCTACGAATTTGACATGTTTGTACCATTGGAAAGCTAGATTTGTTTTATTCTCTTTTGTTGTTTAGTTTTTGTTCTCAGGTCATCATTCTCACATTCTAATGCAATGTCACAACATCTGTATTTGCAGATCAAGCATGGTAGCATGTGGAATATGCTTTTGTCATAGTTAAGTCTCTTTGGAGAAACTACATTTAAACACTTAGGGCTATTTGGTAGTAGGATTTGAGCAGAAATTAACCTAAACCCTGTCAACAAAATCACAACTTTCAATTCTACATCTCAAATCTTGTTTCTCCTCCATTTTGCCTTAAATATGGATTTTGTAAATTCAGTTGGAAGGTGGATTTATAGGATTTATTGGAGCTGAAGCATGTGATGGGGGCGGGAAGAAGGATGACACGGACGAGGGTTAGTCGGCTAGGAGTCGAATTTCGGAGAACTTTGTATGCCGCGATCCTGTCGTCATCTTCCTAGCCATATCGCATTGCGATTGTATTGCAAGGGTGTCAGACGCGAGGGGAAGATGAAGTGGAAGGTAGGCGATGGTTCAGGCAAAATTGGGAGAGGGGAAGCAATGTATATGAGTTTTGCAGGCAGAAGAGGTGTAGCAGAAGATAGGTTTCAAAATTTTTATTAAGCTAATTTTAATTAATTTAATTAATTAACTATTAGTCATTAATAAATATATTATCAAGTTAATTATAGTTTTTTTTAATAGTTGATTCCAATTATATATTAAGTTAATTATAGTTATATAAATTTATATGTAATTATTTTATAATAAATTAAGATAAATTAAATTACATGTTAAATTTAATTAATTTATAAAACTTAATTAATTATTAATTATTCTAATAAATTGCTAATCAATGATTAATTAATTAACAAGGTATTTGCTTGACAAATAATTTGATTAATAAATATTGTTAATAATTATTTATTTTAGTAAATAGTTAATTATTTTTTAACATAGTTAGAAATAAAATTTTAAATCAAGTTTAGTTAAACTTAATAATTATAACATTAATATATAATATTAGATTCATATTTCAACTAATAGATTTGAAATCCTAAAATAAGTTGTTTTCATCGGATTTATTCGGATTTAGCATCTGCAATATGCCCAACTGTTTTCAGGGTTTAACAACTCAAAATATTCTAAATATGGATTTATAGGATTTACTTAATCCTGTTTAAGTTAAATCCTACTTGCAACCAAATAGCCTAATATCATGAAATCAACTGGCATTATATTACGTGATGGATCAAGATTTTGTTGCATGGTTTTCACATGGATTTGTTTATTGGTTTTATGTTGAGCATTCCTTTCTGTTCTTTAATATAGGTAACTTCTGCATTGAAATAAAACTCCTACTAATTCATGATAAAGTTTCATGTGCTATAACTGTTATTTCGTTTCATAAAGGCATACAAGTGAAAATTGGTGTGTATATGTTCAATGTTCCTATCTATTTATCCAGTTTTTTTTCAATTATTATGATGCACTGCTGAATAAAATATTGATCAATCGATACTTTCCTCATTTCTTTTTATGGAGAATAAAACCATTACCCAATCCCGAGCATTGCCAAAGTGTAAATTTTTATCAACAACAACAACAACAACAACAAACCTTTATCCCACTAAGTGGGGTCGGCTATATGAATCCTTTTTCTCCGTCGCATTCTATTGAGTGTCATATTTTCATTTAATTCTAATAAATTAAGATCGTTTGTATACAATATGCCAAAGTCTTTCTAGGGGTACGTCTGTCTTTCTTAACATAAGTCGAATCTAAAACATCTACTCACCTAATCGTATCATCAGATGGTCAATGTTTAATGTGAAAAAACCATCTAAGACGACTCTCTCTAACTTTGTTTGCTACTGGAGGTACACCAATCCTATCACGGATATATTCATTTCGCATTTTGTCTCCAAGTGTAAAGCCACTCATCCACCTAAGCATTCTCATCTCGGCAAAACTTAACTTAGTTTTATGCTTCTTTTTTAAACTGCATAAATTTAAATTGCAGATTTTCTCAAATGCCTCTTTCTTATTTATTCTTATGATGACAATTATGGTTGCAGGTGTCAAAGAAGCTCCCAGTGTCCTATGTGCTGGCAACCCATTAGTTTGAAGGATTCCACTAGGTTCGTATGTTTATGTTCATTTTATTCTTACGCATGTTTTTCTGTTAAAATGATGGTTTGCCAGAAGTTTTAGCTTGTGGTGCTTTATGTCAGCCAAGAGCTTCTGGAGGCTGTAGAAAGAGAGAGGAGTTTTAGGGTCAAACAAAATCATAATACTACTATTTTTCATCACCCAGCGCTCGGAGAGTTTGAACTGCAGCATGTAGGACTATTTTTCTTACAGTTCTTGTTTTTCTTTTCTTTTTTGGTTGTTATTCTCAATCTTTATCCTCTTTAATTGCAGCTACCAGTTGGTGCAACAGATTCTGATCTTGAAGAACGTATAATTCAACACTTAGCAGCTGCTGCTGCAATGCGTAGAGCGCATCATGGTGCTAGAAGAGGACTACGGAGCGGATCTGGTTCTCAAGGCCGGTCACAATTTTTGGTTTTCTCATCGCATCCCAGTGCAGCTTTAGCTGCCTCTGTTTCTGCATCATCTGGTAATGAAGGAGAAGATGAACCAGCTTCATCTACTTCTGCTACTGCTGGGCAATCTGTGCTTGCTATTACAGAAGAGCGAACCCAGCAACAAAACTCCCCAGTCGGATCGGATAGAGTTGTGGCTGAATCCAGGAATAATGCTGTTTCTGCCAGCAGCCCTGGTCTCAGCAACCTTTATTCCTCAAGGGAAAACCGGTTTGTTTTAGCTTCTTTTTCATTTAATTTTCTTCTTATTGTTTTAACTATCAAAAGGTCCTCGTTGTTGCAGTTCTGTTGGTGAATCAACTCCTATCAGCCAAGATAAAGCAGGACCATCTGATTTTCAATCTTTCTCAGATTCGTTGAAATCTCGCCTTAATGCAGTTTCAATGAGGTGATAGTATTTTACATTCTTATCCTTTTAATCTGGATCTTTAGTTTGATACTTCTATTCTTCCTTAGATACAAAGATTCTATTAGTAAAAGCACTAGAGGATGGAAGGAGAGGTTCTTTTCACGTAGTGCATCGATTTCTGATATTGGTTCGGAAGTGAGGAGAGAAGTTAATGCTGGGATTGCTACTGTTTCGCGCATGATGGAGCGAATTGACATGAGAGAGAATTCTTCTGCTGCAACATCTAGTGCTTCCACGCTGGACATTTCTGAACATTCTGAAGTTGGATCTAGTAATGAGAGAGTTACTGATGGCCCATCACCTTCTTGTGCCGCTAGTTCTGGTTCAAATTGAGTTATCCCCACAAAAGTTGCACATTTATGTGTTTATTGCAGGTATGAAACAATTTGTGTGCTAATGTTTGGCGCTAACCTCTAGTTTCAATTTGATTTCTTGAAAGTTCTTAGTAAATCTTGTTGAAAGTCATAAGACTTGATCACAGACATCTAGAAATAAAAATCCATAGTAACAAAAAGCCAATGAAGGCTTGGTCAATGGGGCCAAATAAAAGCTGTAGGAAGAGGGTCTTCAAACAGAAAGTTCTAAGAGTAGCACGCAAGAAAGTTGTTAGCAGAGAATTTACTGGATAGAAATCGCTGAAGGATGCCCACGAAGAGAAATTTGGAAGAGGAGAATCTGCTTGTTGTAAGAGTAGAATGATTTGAAACACCTGTATGACACCAGAAATAGTGACAACTAACTCATTGAGCGGATAGAACAAGATTTAATTTGGATTATTGTTTTGAGAGGAGGAAATTGGCGTCTCATTAAATGAAGAAAACTAAAAAAATTCAAAGAAAGAAGTAAATGTAAGCAGCAGGAAACCCTTTTCTTAGATACGGGCGCCCTAGCACCAGTGGGGCTCCTAGGCGCCCATCTAAAAGTTCCCAAGGTGGAAACTCAGAGCTCGGAAGAGCACAACTGCATCTAGGGTCGCTCACAACACCGAACGTCCGGAAACCATGCACCAGAGGTGGCGCCCTGGTGCTAGATGCAATTTTTTCTACATTCTTGGATTTAAAGGCTTCGACTTCAACGCGAGAAGTAGTGTTTTCTTTTGTCGCGCTTGAATTTCTCTCTGGTGCGTACGCGAAGAAGACCTTTTTGCGAATGAGCATTTGGTGTGTGTCGTTTGTGAATTTTCTTTTGTGCCAAAAAGAATGAAGGAGCATCCCAAAGCATTGTTTGAGTTACAGGAGAGTGGAAAGACTTGAGTGCATTGTAATCTGTACATTATATTTATTTTCATAATTGATTATTTGGTGTGGTGTGCTCTATAGTTTTTTCACATTCTTAGGTTTTCCACATTAAATCTTGGTGTGATTTGAATTTTTTTCTGGAATTACTCGTCTATGTACTTCTATTCAAATATTTTATTTTGGACACCTCGAACCAGTGTTTCACATTTATCTTAACCTCTTTACAAATAGTATTTTAAGTGGTATCAGAATGGGATTTTCTGAAGATCTCTGGTTCAAGTAGAAGCAATGACCGACGAAGCAATGTATAAGATGGAGAAATTCAACTGTTCGAACTTTGCTTTTTGGAAAATACAAATTGAAAATTTATTATATACAAAAGCTGTATGTTCCTCTAAAAGGAATCACCAAGAAGTTTAAATCAATAACTCTAGAAGAATAGGAAGTGCTTGATCAAACAACACTCGTTTTAATCTGACTTACACTTTTCTCATATGTTGCTTTTAATATTGTGAATGAGAAAACTACAGTATATTTTATTATTGTATTAACAAGGATTTTATGAGAAGGCTTCGGTCTCAAATAAAGTTTTTCTATTGAAGAGATAATTCACTTGAATAACTTCAACACTATGACTAATCAATTGTGTTCTATGAGTATCAAGTTTGTTGGTAAGCTTAAGACACTATTATATCTATCTTCACAGCAGTAAATAACGATTTAGGTAATATGAAATAAACTTTGATGGCAATGTGGGGTTTGTACTGAATGCAAAATGTCGTCGAGAAGGTGAACTGTGAAACTTTAAATTCTGTGTTGAATGTCGAAAATAAGTAATTTGGATAGGAATACTGGCAAAGACAGATTCAAGGCCAGGAGAGGCAAGTCCAAGTCAGGGAAAGAAAAAGGTAGAGGTGAATGTTGGAACTGCGGGAAGAAATATCACTTTAACAAGTATTGCAAAGCTCTAAATGAAGAATAACACGAGAAGGCAAGCCATGAAACTTCAAATTCTGCGTACAATGTTGAAAACAAAGTAAACCAGATAGGAATACAGACAAAGATAGATTCAAGGCCAAGAAAGGAAAGTCTAGGTTAGGGAAAGAAAAAAGCAAAGGTGAATGCTAAAACCGTGGGAAGAAGTGTCTCCACATATGAAATCCAAGATGAAAATTCAAATATTACTTTAAAATGTACTGTAAAGCTCTAAAGAAGGTTGATGGTGGAGGCTCATATAGAAAGCTTTCTACAAATGTCTCAACAAATGAAATTCAAGGTGACTCCATAATTTTATCCTTTGATAGCACTGAATATTGGATAGTCGTTTTTCATGTGTGCCCCAACGAAAAAGTGCTTAACAAATAAAAGCTACACTCAAATTGATCTAGAGAATGCGTATTTGGGAGATAATAAAGCCCACGATTGGAAAGGGTGGTATGGATGTCAGATTGTCTAATGGAACTATCTGGAAGTTGAATGAGTTTAGACATGTTCTATATTTAAAGAGAAATTTGATCTCGGTCAGTCAGCTTGTAAGGCTAGGATATGTGATTACTTTAACAGGTGATTCGCTAAAGGTGACCAACGGAGCAATAATGATGACTCTTGAAAATATTAAAGACACTTTTTACTTGATCAATGAGATGTTTGAATCCATTGATGTAGTTGGAATAAAGATTAATGCATGTCATTGGCACCGCAGATTTGGCCATATGAGTGAGAGATATATAAAGTCCTTGATTTATAATAACAAACTTCATGGTTTAAGATATATAGAGTTAGTTTTTTGTGAAGATTGTTTCTATGGCAATCAAAAGAAGATCATTTTCCTTAAAAGTGAGTCAAAGGTGGAGTCTAAAAAGCTGGAGTTAATGCTCACTGATGTATAAGGTCCTACTCTAGTTCAACCTATTGGAGGTATGAGTGTATTTTTTGAAACATAACTTTGATGTGTTTAATGTGTTTAAAAAGCGAAAAATCATGGTTGAAAATGAGACAGGCTTGAGGTTGAAGTATTTTAAATCAGATAGTAGTAGTGAGTATCATGATCAGAAGTTCAGAAGCTATTCTGCATCAGGAGGAATCAAACATGCGTTCATAATTCCAAGGACACCACAACAAAATGTGTGGCTGAACAAATGGATTGGACCATCACAGAGCGTTCCAGGAGTATAAGATTGCATGTAGGCTTGCTAAAATAAGTTTGGAAAGTGAATATTGCATTTTATCTATTAAATGTTATCCATTAGTACCTTTATTATTCCATGAAGTCTGGAATAATAAAGAGGCAAATCTGTCTCACGTGTCTGGTTGTTCATTGTATGTTCAAATTGATGCAGAAGTCATACGTAAGCTTGATTCAAAATCAATAAAGTACATTTTTTTTTGGGTATAACTCGAAGAATTTGGGTATAAATTTTGGGATTATCATAATAAAAAATTCATTAGAAGTAGAGATATTACTTTCAATGAAATAAAAATGTATAACGACAGGAGTGGAATTCAAGATTGTTCATCAATTACTTTGAAGTTTCCAAATATATTGAGATGAAAGATACTGATGATCTTGAAGATTGAGAGACATGTGCTCAATCTGATGAAGCAAAATAAGTTTCTCAATCATTTGTGTTGAAGTTAGCAGGTCCAACAAAGTCACTCGATTGATACAAAGGTATTCTCCTTATTTGTACTATATTTTGCTAATTAGTGGTGAACCAGAGTCCTATGAAGTTGCCACTTAAGTTGAAGGCTCAAGTTAGTGGGAGTTTGCGATAGATGATGATCTATAGTCATTGAAGTCAAATCAGACATGAGATTTGACAGAACTACCATATGGCAAAAAGGCACTGCACAAGTGAGCTTACAAGCTAAAAAAAGAGTTTTATAATAGCAAACTCTACATGGCAAAGCATGTCGTGAAGAGTTTTCAGCAAAAGGAGTGGGCTACTCAAAGTTACTTTCTTCAATAGTTAAGATAATAACTATCAAAGTTGTGTTGAGCTTAGTAGTAAATAAAAATTTGCATGTGGAGTAGATGGATGTGATGACAACTTTCTTTCATGGTGATTTAGAAGAATAGTTGTATATGGTGCAATTACAGGGATATAAAGTTCCTGGAAAATAATGAATGATTTGCAGACTGAAGCAGAGACTTTATGGCTTGAAGCATTTACCAAGATTATGGTACATGTGGTTTGACAAGTTTATGCTAGATAATGGATACACGAAGTGCCAGACATGCTGATTTCAGGAGTAGATATGGAGATAATCAGAGTCTTGAGGGTGCAATTATTAAGGGAGTTTGGGATAAGGATTTATGTCTAACCATGAAGATCATCAGTATAAGAATCGGCAGAGATATGTTGATATGGTTGTAACAGTTTCAACATAAGTGAGCCAAAACTAGCTTGCTCATTCTTAAGTATTCACTTCAAACTATCTAAAGAAATATCGCCCAAGTTTGAAACAGAGCAAACACAAATTAAAAGAACTATGTATGCTTCAGCGGTTAGAAGTTTGATGTATGTGATTATATGTACAAAACTGGATATTGCACATGTAGAACATTTACATGGGTAATCAGAAAAACATCATTGGGAGACGATGAAGTGGATTCTCAGATACTTGAGAGGAACAATCAACATGACACTTTTTTTTTGAAGTGTAGGAATTATTCTATAGGGATTTGTAGATTCAGATCTGGTAGGGGATATCGATGGTAGAAGAATTACAACAGGGTATATCTTCATATTATGGAATACAACAGTAAGTTAGATTTTCAGGTTGTAGAAGATTGTTGCACGTTCATCTTCAGAACTTGGGTACATTGTTATCACTGATGCTGGCAAAAATATGATTTAATTGCAGAGCTTTATTTAGGAACTAGGTAAGCAACAAGGGATTGGAAAACTTCATGTGACAGTATGAGTATTATTCATTTAGCCAATATTATTTTTCATGTTAGGACGAAGCACATTCAGCTAAGGTATCATTTCATTCGGTCGCTCCTAGAAAAATACCAGTTATCTTTGGAGGAGCCCTATTTGCACCCTATAATTTGACTTCTTTCTAGGTAAATCAACTAACGCTTGCGTGTCGTTTTTTCTGGAGCTTTCATCTCTTTGAAAACAACCTCTTAGGAGCTTTCAGAGCATCTTGCACAAATATTAGAAATTTTCATACTAGATAATAGTGAGGTAAAAGCACGAAAACAGGCGAGAGCTTTTCAATTGAGAAGTTTAGGATAATGAATGTTGAGTGCAAGACCTCACACCCTTACAAGCAACAATGATAAGATTAGAATCATTAGACTTAAATTGAAACTAAACTAAGGTTTAGGAATACAAGACTCAAAACTTAAAGATGAAGTTGACTGAATATGGGATAAGGCCTCAATGAGGATAATACATGGATTGTTTGTGGATTCTGGGTAGTGCAAATAATATATAGACCATTTCTTTTGAGTTGCCCTGTAGCGTGATAGATAATTTCAAATAGTATCAATGTTTTGTTTATTTTCCTATTTCTTGTAGGAAGGTTTGAATTATTTTCAATATCTAAAAAATTTCATCCACTTTATTTTGATATAATGTAGTTTGGATTTTTCAGGTTGAACAGTCAAGATTGGGGATATATTATTAAATCTTCTATTTGGAAAAGAACCTGAAAAGCAGTAATTAAATCTTTATTTTGTCCCTATTGAACATGAGGTGTGAGAAAGGGGTGTAATTAAAAAAAACACATCCATGATAACAAACTTCTTTATAGAAATAAGGTCAAATATTTATACCTCTTTTGAGTGGGAGCATAACCAACAAACATATATTTTTTTAGCTTAAGGTTTAAGTTTCCCTTAATTATGACTATAAATATGAGCACATTAAGTACATTCAAATATAATGGTAAAGAAAAAAATAGTAGCTTTGTTGGATAAATCTTATAAAAATATGAAAGTGTTTCCAAGTTTAAAATATTATTGAGTGTTTTATTTATGAGGAATGTAACAGTAAAAATAGTTTTGCCTCAAAGATATTTCGATACCAAGTGGTAAAAAATAATGCTCGAGTTATTTCAAATAAGCATTTGTTTTCTCTTTTAACTAAATCATTTTGTTGCAATGTTAACACAGGAGCATTAATGAACCATTCCATTTACAAAAAAAAAAGAACCAAAATATTTATAAAATATTCTCGGACATTATCACTCTATAATATTTGGTTACTTTTTTGAAATTATGTTTGTACCATAATGTAAAAAAAAATTTAATTTTTTTTCACTCCAGATTTTTTTTTTCATTAGATAAACTCAACTAATCTTGTGTGATCATTAGTAAATGTCACAAATCATTCTTTATCGGAATATGTAAAAGTTCTAGAAGGGTCTCAAACATCACTATCGATACATCTTTAGGAAATCTTCATCATTTGACATGAATCTCGAGGCATGACATAGATCTCGAGGCGGTTTTTTTAGCAAGAAATACTCAAGCCTCGATAAAAATTCATTCAAAACTCTGATTTCAACAAACTTATAGTCAAACTGACCGACTCGACAAGAATAATCCTGTAAGGTTAAGATTGTTCAATTCCGACATCATTAAGACGCTCAAATGTCCATCAAACTCTTTATGATCGAAAGAAGTTCTTCGGACCGTTCGAACAAAGTTGTTCATATTCCCGCATTAATTGCACATGCAACACTATAAATAGAGCTCCACTTCTCTCATGGGAGGGGAGTTGGAGGCTTGTGAAAAAACTTAAAGCTTTGAGGAGCTGAAGTCAAACATTACCCATGCCACCAATGAACACCGTCGATTGACGTCGACCACCGGCATCCGTTGTCGATCACCGTTGGCCGTCGTCGACCACCGTCACCGCTAACGGCCATCGGTCATCGCCGACCGTCGTCGACCACCATCTATCAGCCTCCACCGATCGTCATCGGCCGCCGCTCACTTCTTATAGCAACTACATTCGTGCACCGACATTGTAACTATGAAGAGTGTTCAACCCTTTCTCGCCTGTGGGACAAGGGACTGTACATGTAATATTCAATTTATAGTGAAATTTTTTCAACTGGGTTAGGCCTCGTGGATTTTTCCCTTTCTTAGTTTTCCACGTAAAATCTTCTATTGTCACTACTAGTTGTTTTCCTTTATCTGATTGTGTGTTGAATTAACGTGCATACTTAGACAATAATCTATTATTCTACTGCCACAAATTTTCTACCACACATCCACTATGAATCAGAGTAAATGGTATTGTTAGTTTGCAAGGTTGGGGCAAAAAATATGCACAATTATGTTTGACAAATTGATAAACTTCACATTGAAAAGAAATTCTTTTTCATTCTAAAATAAATTAGAAAATAAATATTTTAAATACTGAAAACTAGGATGAACTATCATATTATGTCATAACACAATATCACTATTTTTTTCCTTAGCTTTGTCAATCATTTTCCCGATGGTCAATTCCTAAAATTTACAATGAGTAGAAATTAATTTGATAATGCTACTAATTGACAATATGTTACTAAATAAATTGATAATATGGAGCACATCATAAATAGTTAACATTGAATTGAGTTTGACAATTTCTATCCCAACAATTACCAAAAGTAAATCATATGTAGTTTTGACTTTTTATTGCCTGCACAAGGTACATAGGACGACAACAATTTAGATCATTCAATCATATGATAAGCTGTCTTGGAATCAATTCTTAAAAAATGAACAAAATTAAGACTAACACCTAACAATGGAGTGACTAGAGAGTTCCCTTTCTGTACTAAAGAACAAGACAGATTCAAGGACAAATTTGAAGATTAAAATGATTTTTATAGGTGCTCTAATTGCTTCGTGGAAAAAGGGACCGCATCTGAGTTGTTAGAAGCCTCCCGAGTCTCTTTAGTAGTGGCATGATGAGTGTGACTTTCATATTTGGATCCTGGTTTCTAATTTACGGGTTTATCATGTAAGTTCCAACATGCCTTCTTTTTATGCTATAAATTTTTGCAATGCTCGCACTACGATTTCACTATGATTTCTTACATCCTTCAACATTAGTATCAACGCCTCTTGACATAAGTGCCGAGTTCTCATGCTCAGGTTAAAATGAGGTTCAGTGTTGTGTAGCATGATTTTTCTTTTTGATTATTCATCTCTTACTTTAAAAAAGAAAAAAAAAACTTCTTGAATAGAAGGTTGTGGCTCCCTATTGATAATGTGACCTCAGTCTTTGTCTAAATTCCGATTAAGACCAATTAAAAACATATAAATCCTATGATCTTTCTCACTTCTTATAGCGAGCGTTGTCGTTCGAGCTCTCCTAAGCATCATCATAATATTGATTAAGCTCTGGCCATAATATTACTAACTCATTGTAATATGCGGTAATATCACGATCATTGTGTTTGGATTTTCAAAGTTGAGTTTTCAACTGAAAAATCTGAGAAGAATTTTTTAGGTCTAAATAGAGATCTTGAACGGCCTCCCGGACTTGAGCAGTGAGAAGAAATGTGAGATTTTTTTATGGTAGGTTATATAGGGTTGATGAGCCAAGAAACAACAAGTGTCGTTTTTTCAGATTAAGGCCACCAACAGTAGGTTTCAAAATTTTACTCATTAAATGCTCAATTTGCATCTCTCTTCAATTGGTAATTTTACAGAATGAGTTCACTTGAGATAGTTGTGTCCATTGAACTTTGTAGCAATGAGATATGGGTTGGATTTTGAGAATAATAATTTTCAGATATAGACGGAAGAGGAATTGTAGGTGGGGCGAGGTGGTTTTGGAATTACCAGAACTAATCGAGATGATGGAATTCTTTGGGTGCTGGTCATCACCTATTTAACATCATCAGAAGAAAGAATAATGGAGAAAAAGCAGAAGGCTCTTGTACCATGAAGGTTTTGTAAGAAGAAAAATAATGATTCTTCTTGAATTTCATAAGAAACATTTACAAAATAAACAAGAAGTCCAAATCTTGAAGGCTGCAAAATCAGTCACAAAATTACCAAATTCTCGTGGTAATAATTCTAAAAATAGAAAACTGTAGAAAAAAATAGAACATTCAAAAAAATAGAAAATTCTAAACGTAGAAAGTTATAAAAATAGAAAATCATAATTTCTCTCCAAAAAATTTGACAGGTTTTAACCTAAAAAATATAAATATCTTATCGAGCTTCTTGTTAAGCCTAGGCCGTATTTTTGCACAATCATTATCATAACATATGCATGATTTAAATGAGTATATTTGCAGAAATTTGTTTATTAATTATGAAACTTTTAAGCTTTGATGTTGAACATGAGTTATATGGAGTCTAAACTTGGTGATAAAGCCATTATGCATTTAAGTTCAGAGAAGCTCCATTATATACTTATAAGAAATTAAATGCAAAAAAAACCGTGCCATTTGAATTCTTACAAGGCACGGAACTAACTTATATGAATTCAAAACTATAGTAAATTTTGGCATTAATATTGTTTACAATGTATTTAGTTTGACTTTATTTCATGAATCTGCTATCAATTAAATCATTTGTTCACTTTATATCTCATTAAAAATTTACACCTAATATTCTTTCGGATAATTCTAAATGATACAATATCCACCATTAATTATGGATTCTAGCGATGTTGTGTATTGACACATTATATTTGGTTGTAATAAATACTGAGTTCATAGGATGCAGAACATTCATAGTCAGACTTGCTTGATGAATATCATAAGCTCAATTCTTCAAACTTGAATTTTTGTTTGAATGGAGAATATTAATACAAGCCTGCTGCATTTTCTTTGTTGGTTGTTGCCAATGGGCTACATTTTCAGGTTAATATTACAAGATTTATCTAGAAGTAAAATGTTTTGATCTTGTGCTCATCATATATAATAATCATTCAATGAAGGGTCTATAAACAAATAATCGAAAGTGTGTAAATTTTGAAGTTCGATTCAATATAAATTTTATTCCAGTTTTCAATATTGTGTGCAATTTAGATGTGTATTTTCTTTGATTCTTTTGCAATTCATATTCTAATTATGGGGAAGGTCATTTCCATGTTTCAGCATTGGACCTATAACTTGTTTAGTTTGGTGAATATTTTCTAAACTATTTTTTTTTCCTAAATTTGTTGTTATTGATTTTGTTCAAATTTGAAACAGGTTGAAATTTAATTTTGGCAAATAATTGGCAATTATTATTGATTTTATGCGATCCTAAATTTGTATGTTTTGTTTATTGCATCAGCGTTTAGGTTTTAACTCTTGTGTTTTCTAGTCTTTACTTAGAGAAAGCAAGTTTTTGCACATCTGATATGCGAATCTTAAGTTTCCTTGCACGACCTGTAATGTTGCATCATTTTAATTGCATTAGGAAACCCTAATTTTGTATCGTCCTACATCACTTTTACTGGCTCAAGCAATCATTTTGTTTATCTTTTGTATTATGAGAGGTGCTTCTACTTTTGGTGCCATGTGGATGTGTTGAGATCTTTCTTTGAAATTTAAACTGCATCGGCATGTTGACTTAGTCAATCTTGAGAAATTGATTGATTATAAATACAATATCAAAGGCAGATATTCGATATTTTTAGTTAAAGTATTTTTTTCTAAATAATTCATTATGAATATTTTGTGATGGGGATTGATTTTGCTCTATGGCACAGGATGTTAGCATTTAAAAGAGAAGCATAAAATTAAGTGTTGATGAGATGAGAATGCTTAGGTTGATGATTGGCTTCATACTTAGAGACAAAATGCAAAATGATTATATCTGTGATAGGGTTGGTGTAGCTCCTGTGGCAGACAAATATGGAGAGAGTCTTCTTAGATGGTTTGGTCACATTAAAGGTCGACCATCTGATGATCCGGTTAGGAGAGTAGATGTTTTAGATTCGACTTATGTTAAGAAGGTAGAGGTAGAGCTAGAAAGACTCGGGCATATTGTATAAAAAATGATCTTAATTTATTAGAATTAAATGAAATTATGACATTCAATGGGACGCAATGGAGAAAAAGGATTCATGTAGCCGGCCCCACTTAGTGGGTTAATGGCTTGTTGTTGTTGTTGCTGTTGTATATTTATAATGGACACAATAGAGTTGAAAAATGATTCATGTAGCCGGCCCCACTTTGTGGGATAAAGGCTTGTTTTTTTTGTTGTTGTTGCGACGGTGATTGATTTTAGTCAACTCATTTATATATTATATTATATATATATATATATATATAGATAGATATACATTGTAGTATGAATCTTATTTGATTTGTGGCTTTTGATGATTTCAAATTTGTAGCATATTTTTTGTTTTAATCAATCATTGAATTTCTGTTTGGCATTGATTATTTGTATTTTTTTTACTGCATGACAAGTTAATGAATAATTGCTTAATTTATGTTCTGGAATTATGAATGTCAGATTTAGTTTATTTGTGTTCTTTCATTACATCATTTAGTTGTAGCACCAACTTACATCCTAAGATGCTTTGCAACGGCTTTAAAAAACTTAAAATTTAAAAGTCCTCCAGGAACCATTAACCATTACCTCTGATTTTAACTTATTTAATCTCCTATATGTTCACATCATCTCAACATATTTCAATTCATTATAGGAGTCTATTTTCTGAAGTTATTATTGAAAATTTTTGTTGTTTCACTATCTATGGTGGATACTAATGGAAACATTGAAAGATTACCACCTGATGTTTTTATCAATATTTTCTTGGGGAAATTACATACAGAACACTCCAAACATTGCTATTTACAAATCTACAATCCTCTTTCCCCCATTTTTAAATTCTCATTCAAATATGAAAATTTACAAAAAAAAAAAAAAAAACGCAACCCATATTTTTATTTCTATCACATTCTCATTGTTTTGATTGTGGCACACACAAATGCATCGGTGTGGCTAATTTTGTAAATAGCTGTGTTTCGAGTGTTGTGTGTGTAAGCAGCCTTATTTTTCAGCATTGGGAAGAATTGATGTGATTGCTATTGTTGTGGGCAGCCTTTGGTGCTTTATCCGATTATAATGGAATTTATTCCTATTTATACAACTTCACTATTGGTTTTCTCCTGCGACAATGAATGCTGCCTCATTATGGGCCCTGCTATAGCGCAGTTCCTATTCTATTATGATTGTTACTATAAACATACCTCTTTATTACAGAATAAGAAAATTAGATACTATTCCGTAGGAGATTCTATTGACTTGTCAAATATCAAGTTGTGTTCTATATTTATAGTGTGCTGCATCATCTCAGAGTTAAAACTCTTCTCTGGAGAATTTTCTAGAAGATGGTTTTTCAACATACATGCAAAACTAATGTTATACTCTTATGTTAAATCAACTAAATGAGCATTGAGGCTTAATTATCTTAGGATTTGAAAATGGTTGGAATATCTTTGGAGTTTCTTGAAAAAACAAATTGGCAAGCATTCCAAGCAAATACAAATCAAAATAATCTATTTTATGAAATTAATGAAACTTTCGATGAGCGTTGGCTGCGAAATGATATGAGTTTTGATATTAACATGACATTTATGTATGAGCTTAGTAAAATTCAGTAGTGACCTTCTAGGTAGATGAGATCTGTTCGGATGCAAAGTCTTATACCGTAAACTAATTCGAAGATCGAGGCTCCTATCCACCGAGAGAGAGATAGAGAGAATTTGCTCTTGTAATTGTTTCAAAATTCACAAAGATGCTTCTACACATCCTCTATTTCTTAGAGAATTTAAGCAAGAGAAAGAACAAGAAATAACACTCATAAATGCGAAATCATACTGAATCTTTCATATCAAAACTCATTATGAATCTCTTTTGTAATAGAACAAAGCAAAATAAGTTCATATTTCTATGCTTTTTCATGTGACATGTCATGTCTGGTATTTTATGTTGGTGATACATCACAGTAGGAAGCCTCACACTGGGACATGGCGTTTACTCTTTAAAAAAAGGCTCTAGCTTTGCACCTGAAAGTTATCAAAATTTCATAATTAGATCTATTGGGACCTTTATATCTATTCTATAGTTGGATTTGCACTGAAATACAAATATTTGTGGATCATTCCATTGCTGCAATGTTTATAAACTATAATGAAGCACCCAAAAAACTTACAATCCTTTGACACATGCTCCAAAATATACTCGAAATATCGACATGCGAGGGTTCCTACATTGGGTTTAGGGATGGTTAGAACAATCCTAGTCTGAAAGTTGTTGTATAAGGCATAACTGCAAGGACAACCCTCACTGCTATAGTGCACCTCTAACACAATTTTCACTTGAAAAGCTTGCTGAGGATCATTTTTTAAATAGCAGAATTAGTGTGTATATATATGCAAAGATGCTTCTTCCAACAATCAAGATGCAATCTTTTGAAAATACCATATGCATCTGTTAAGATCCACTAGTCAAAAGCTAAGTTATATTAGTAAGACATTTACATGCATACTGCCCAATTCTTATGTATTTACATATATAAATACATCTGTTCGACGGTTTAAAAAGATCACCTGGGTGATTAATTCGTAAATATCAATGTTTCGGATGGTCTTTATGTAACTATCCTCTTCTTTTTTTTTCATTTTAGCACTGTTAAGAGGATATTTAAAAAAATAGTAAGATTTAACCTTTTCATGAATGCTGCTCTGTTTCAGGTTCATATTTCAGAACTCTCATTGCTTGTGAGCTCAATAGATTTCTGTGGGTACTGCTCTTCTCCAACTCCAAACAACTTACTGAAATTTCATGTAATATCTTTTATTCTTATTATTATTATTATTTTGGCCTTTTTTTGGGTGATATCTGTTCATATAGACCATCCAATTTTTACATTAATAATATACATAACTGTAGCATCTGAAACACTAATGCCCATGCAAGTGAATACTGATTCCTCGTATATTGGAAGAAAAATATTACATCAGTAGTTCTGATGCAAAACTGCATCAGTACTCCAATGATAATACGCCACGTGTACGGTCCGGCCCTGCTACTGGACCGTGCACGTGGCACATTGTGATTGATGTATCAGTTTATTTAACTTTTTCTTTAGATAAAAGTCATATTTTAGAATATAGTAATATCATGGGAAATTTACATTCATACCCCACTATTCCTATGTTCTTACATATCTAACACTTAAAAGTTTTGTATTATGTGCATATGACATTTTTATGTGATTCTAATGATTTTAGTGTTATATATGTAAATATAAAAATTTAGGTGCTACATATATAAATGAATAAAGAAATTTGTGGTATGTTTAAATGCCCCTATTATTATTTTTTAGTTATTTTGCATGAAAATAGCATTTAATGTATGTTGTTTTGTTATCAGTGTTATGTAAAGTTTGATTTGTGAATTTGTGGGAAAAATTAGGGGCGTAAACGAGCCGAACACAAGCGAGCCTAGGCTAGCTCGTGTTCCGCTCGTTTATATTTCGAGCCTAAAAAGTGTGTTTATGTTCCGGCTTGTTTGCTTAGCAAGCCGAACACGATTCACGAATAAATAGTCGGGTTGACAACACTAATAACTTAACCATAAGATGTTAAGCGTTGGAGCAAGATTTAAGAATTATTGTTTATATTAAAGGATCATTTGAATTTAATTTATAATTTTTATTATATTTACTTTATTAATAATTTTAATTGATTATAAATCTTTTAAGTTTTTTAAAATAATACTCATCAGTATATATGCATATATATATATATATATATAATTGAGGAATAGTATTTCAAGCCAAAACGAGCCGAGCACGAACGAACAAATCTTTGTTCGTGTTCGGCTCATTAAAATTTGTTAACTTAGCGAACGAGCTAAACATGAGCTTCTTAACGAGCTGAACACGAGCTGTTCGCGAACAATGAGCCGTTTTGACAGCCCTAGGAAAAATGTGAATTTTTTAGCCTTTTTTTTTGTGGTTAATTCTCTTCAAAGAAGATTTACATGTATGCTGCTCAATTCCTATGTATTTACATATCTAACACCTAAACTTAACAATTTTTACATTCATACCACCTTACCTATGCATAAAAAATTGTGTATTTCACTTTTAAAAAGTTAAAATGGTGATATTTTTATGTCATTTGAAGGATCTGGGTGGTATAAATGTAAAAAAAGCAAAAATTTAGGTATTAATATGTAAATGTATAAGAATTGGGCGGTATGCATGTAAATATTTTTCATGAATAAATAATAAGCATGTAATTTGCAATGATGATAATGTCATTATTTACAAATTTCTTAATAATGTATGACATATTTTCCCCCCTTTTTATAATTATTTAAATTACTATTGATTTGTCATTTTACAGTTATTTTTATTAATAAATGTAGATTTAATTTTTGTTTCATGTCTCAATTTAATAAAAAAAAAATATTATCATATAAATGTGTTTATTTGCACTAAATATTACAAATGTAAAAAAATTAATTATTTTTGCATACTATTCTCTCTCAATAGTAATTCTCGGCTAACAGTCGGAGAATATATTATGTCTGATATGTAATATTAAGTCTGATATGTAATATTGTTTGCTTACATTATATTTTAACAGTTTTTTTTCAAAAAGGCTACCTTTTATAACCTTTGAAATTAGCATTTTTATACTGTTCATAGTTAGGTGTGGTGGCAGCTTTCTAGCTGTAGTCTAATTTTTTCAAAAAAAAAAAAAAAAAAATTATAATTGCTAACATAACTTTTTGAAGAATAGATTATTTTTCAGCAGTTTATTAATAAGCTGTAATTCTGGTCAAACAAAATTTTAATAAATTAGGGTTTTTACATATCAATATAATATATAAAATGTGAAAAAAATTTAAATATAATGCATGAAGAAATTCTAGAAAATAAGATATAGAAAACTTAAATGATTATTAATATATAACCTTCAATAAATAAATTATTGAGGAATATTTCTTTTTAATTTTTGAATGATTAAGCTATCTATCATATAATATAAATTTGATGACCTTTTTTTATGTTTTTATTTTTATTTTTATTGTTTTTTACATTAAATTGTCTCATAAGATGAAGTATGAAACTTTTATTTATAGAAATTTTTTTCTAATAGAACTCATTTTTTTTGGCATTAAAAATTATGAGCTAAATTAATATATATATAAATACAGTGCTTAACTTTTATTATTTTAAAATATTTCTTTTTATTGAATATTTTATAGAATTTTTTTTATTTTCCGCAAGTTTTACATTTTTAGAGAAAATTACATTATTTTATTATTTTTGGTAGTTTTTTAAAATTAAAAGAAATTTATTAAGTGTAGCTTTTAATATTTAAAAATTTAATTTTTTTTTAGTCTTGAATTATAAAATTTTATGAATTTGATAGTTTAGCTGAATTATTTATATTTTAGTAAATATTTTGCAATCACTTCTATAGTTAATTTTGCAATTAATATGATTTATATAAGAAAATGAAGCTTTATAGGATTATTTAATTTTATTTTAATTATTTTCTTAAATCTATAATTCTCAATAATATATTAATAAAAAAATATACCATTTAATTATTTTAATTCTATTTTAACACCTTCAAATTTTCTAAATTTGAATAATAATTTTTTTAAGGCATTTATTTAAATAGTTATAAAGAGGCATATACTAAAAAATTAAAAAATAAGTGCATACAATAAAAAAAATATTAAGAAAAATTAAGAAAGATAAAAAATATTATTGAAAATGTTCATATTTTATGTTTTTGGGGTCTACATTATAAATAAATAAAATAATAAAAATAAACCTTAAAAACAACATTACTCTCATAAACAATGTATGAATTCAATATAAATATGGCAAAATTTACATTATGAAAAAGAGATTATTACATAAAGACCATCCAAAACATTGATATTTACAAATTAACCGCCCAAAAAATTTTGTTGAACTACTGAACCGATGTATTTGCAAGTGCCACAATCAAACTATTGAGAAGTTGACAAAAATGAATTTTGATATTTGAGTGAGACTTTGAAAATGGATGAAAGAGAGGGTTTGATTTGTAAATAACAAGTTTAGATGGACTTTTATGTAATTAACTGAAAAAACAAACACATAAATGGTAATTATGCAAAAACATGTCAAGCTACCTGATTAACCAAGCCTCAGAGCCTACCTAAGTCCAGCACTCAAATTACCCTTTGTAGATCATTTCGACAAACTCGTTGTAATCGATGCGGCCATCCTGCGAAAAAAAAAATAATAAAAATTACAAAAAATTTAAATTAATACCAATTACCCCCACAATTCTTATGTATTAAAGTAGCTAACACCTAAATCTTTATATTTACTTATAGAACGTCTTCATCTTTACATCACATCAAAACTACTCTCAATATTAGATTCTTCGAGAGTAAAATACATCTTATCAAGTTGTACACGACAGCCCAATACGACCGACAACCATATGCCCATATATGTAAAATACTCATTAAAACAGGGTTAGAAATGTAATATCTTCATATTTTACTACATCTCCCATAAGTAGGGAATCATTCCACGTAACCCTTTCTCTCTCCTTATGTATTCAAAAACAAAACAATTATATAAAAAGGGTCACAAAAGCTCAGGAATACTCAGTTTGTCCCAGAGGGGCAAGTCGTTGTGCACACCTCCCTCTGCCTCCACCCTCTTTCTATCACTCTCTCTAATGTCTTACGCTCTATTTCTTGAGTGTGATTCACAGACAAATCAAGATTCAACACGAGTATATACTTTAACGTGATTTAGATATTAAAGTATTCTATGAATAAACATAGAATTGAACTTTGTAAGGATTAAAGAAGTTTACATTGTCTTTATCAACTTGTTGGATAACTTCCTCCAATCTCAAGTCCTCCATACCAAATTGTTGGCAAGCCAGTAGTAGTTCATCTCTAGTTATGTAACCACTGCCATCCTTATCAAAATGGGAGAAGGCTGCAAATAAGTGATCCTCTCTTTCTATTCTGTTTAGATGTATGGTTGCAGCTATAAATTCACCATAGTCTATGGTTCCACTGTTATCAACATCAGCCTACATGTTATAATTAATGATAATTAGTGCAAAATAAGCAATTTCTATAGGTATATGCATATACCAAAACTAAGGGGCTGTTTGGAAGAGTAAATTCGCGGTGCGGCGCTTCCCCGCACCGCGAATTCAGAGGCTTCGTCGCTGGCGAGCGACGAGCGCGGCGCCCTACCTCGAATCCGCTGTGAAAGCGGACGGCGGGTTATACCCCGCGGCCCCGTCGTTCGACCAGCCTCGCTGGAAACATTTCCCGCAGGTACCTCGCCCCGCTGCTCCCCCGAACTCCTCTCCGCCCTATCCCTTCTCGCGACTCCACTGTGGTCTTCTTCGCTCGACCAGACTCCGATCTATCTTCTTCCTCACTTCCTCCTAGATCGTCCCTCGAAGGGTAAGAAGTTCTTCTTCACATCCTCCTAGAAGCTGCTCTTCTGTATGGATTTCGATCCGGTATTTTGAGGCTTTGCTCAGTTTGCGAACGATGTTCTTGTGGTTTCTTTTGGGCTTTTGCTCCGTTTGCTCCGTTCCCAGGCCAGCGTGCTTTACTCGATTTTTTGCGGTGAGCACTGCACTTTCACGCACTTTCCGGCATGCTTTACTCAATCTTAGAGGGACAAAGCCATACTCATTTTCAAATTTAAATTTATATAGATGAAGATGCCAATTTGCTTGAAAATGGTGGTGTATATGTAGCAAATCCGAAATTCAGGTGATAGATATATAACTATTACAAGAATTAGGTGGTATGGCTGTAAATCTTCCAAGAAATCTACAAGAATAATCGGTTCCTAGCTTTTACTTGTATAGCACCTAAATCTTACTCCTCACTTTTATATCTCAATCACAAATTGAATGTCAAATGCACCCTTTTAGGCATTGGTAGAATGGTAAGAATTGAATTAAGTAACATGTATGTGAATGGCCTAAAATGTCAAGGCATCACAAACCACACAATTTCAGCTGCACTTCACAAACCCACACATTTCACTGCACTTCACTCCCACAGTGCACTTCACTCCAAACACTCAAATTTCACAGTATTGCACTTCACACACACCACACACACACACAAACGAATTCACATTCACTGCACTTCACACACCACACAAAGACAAACACAATTTGCACTTCATTGCACCTCAAACACCTACACAAGTATTGATTTCACCGCCTTGCACTTCACACAACCACACAATTTCACTGCACTTAACTCCACAGCTGCACTTCACTCCAAACACTCGATTTCACGCCATCGCATTCCATGCTACCACATACACAAACACAACTTCCACTTCACAACACTGCACACAAGACGACACACACAAACAAACATAATTTCCACTCATTGCACTTCACACAAAACAAGACACACAAACAAACACAATTTTTTGATATTGACACAGCACTTTCTGGCATGCTTTATGTGGGCTCTTCCTCCCTAATTAGTCTGGTGGATGAGCTAGAGTAGTCTTCATCTCGTTTTTAAAATCTTTTGGTGGTTATTTGGTGCCTCTCGAGGTGAATTTGTGAAAATGAGAGGCACCTTTTCAAGGTCGATTGGTGAAACTTGGAATCATTTTGATGGTGAGTGTTTTGAAGCCTTAGCTATGTATATTCATGCTAGATTGTCATGCCCAAGTTTGAAGTCTCTATAATTAGCATGATGGTGTCCATGTGAAGTTGATTAGTAATGTTAATTAGGCAAAAATTTGATTAACATAGGGGGATACTAATGATGTGTTCTCCATCTGATGCTCCTATTTGTAATGTTTTCGTTATTATGGTTGTCCCTTTTGACATTTGGTTTGGGAACTTGTTTTTGTTACGTTTTTAGTTAATTAAATTAGCTCAATTCATCTTTATGATTACAATTTTAAGTTTTATAATGGTAGTTGTTTTTGTTTAGGGAGTTGTTTTTGTTTTGACGTGCGGTTCGGTGCTGAAAACTTGTGTGTGTGTGTGTGTTTGCAGTGCAGTGGAGTGCAGTGAAGTGTAAAATGTGCGGTGCAGTGAAATCGTGTGTGTTTGAAGTGCAGTTTGTGTGTGTGTGTGGGTGTGTGAAGTGCAGTGAAGTGAAATTCTGTTTGTGTGTGTGTGTGGTTGTGTGAAGTGCGGTCTTTGTGAAATTTGAGTGTTTGGAGTGAAGTGCGGTGTGGGAGTGAAGTGCGGTGAAATTGTGTGGTTGTGTGAAGTGCGGTGCGGTGAATTTGTGACTTGTGTAGGTGTGTGCGGTGCGGTGAAGTGCAAATTGTGTTTGTTTGTGTGTCTTTGTTTTGTGTGAAGTGCGAGTGTAGTGGAAATTGTGTTTGTACGTGTGTGATGTTTTGTGTGAAGTGCGAGTGAAGTGGAAATTGTGTTTGTGTGTCTTGGTGTGTGAAGTGCGGTGTAGTGAAATTGAAGAGCGATGAGTGAAGTGCGAGTTGTGGGAGTGAAGTGCAGTGAAATTGTGTGGGTGTGTGAAGTGCAGTGCAGTGAATTTGTGACTTGTGTGGGTGTGTGCAGTGCAGTGAAGTGCAAATTGTGTTTCTATGTGTGTGGGTGTGTGAAGTGCAGTGAAGTGCAAATTGTGTTTGTCTGTGTGTGGGTGTGTGAAGTGCAGTGAAGTGGAAATTGTGTTTGTGTATGTACGTGGTTGTGTGAAGTGCGGTGCGTGAAATTGAAGTGTTTGGAGTGAAGTGCGGTTGTGGGAGTTAAGTGCGGTGAAATTGTGTGGTTGTGTGAAGTGCGGTGCGGTGAAATCGATACTTGTGTAGGTGTTTGAGGTGCGGTGAAGTGCGAATTGTGTTTGTCTTTGTGTGGGTGTGTGAAGTGCGGTGAAGTGGGAATTCGTTTGTGTGTGTGTGTGGTTGTGTGAAGTGCGATCTTTGTGAAATTTGAGTGTTTGGAGTGAAGTGCGGTGTGGGAGTGAAGTGCGGTGAAATTGTGTGCGTGTGTGAAGTGCAGTGCAGTGAAGTGCAAATTGTGTTTCTCTGTGTGTGGGTGTGTGAAGTGCAGTGAAGTGTAAATTGTGTTTGTCTGTGCCTGTTGTTGTGTGAAGTGCAGTGCAGTGAAATCAATACTTGTGTGGGTGTGTGAGATGCAGTGAAGTGCAAATTGTGTTTGTCTTTGTGTGGGTGTGTGAAGTGCAGTGAAGTGGGAATTCTGTTTGTGTGTGTGTGTGGTTGTGTGAAGTGCAGTCTTTGTGAAATTTGAGTGTTTGGAGTGAAGTGCGGCTGTGGGAGTGAAGTGCGGTGAAATTGTGTGCGTGTGTGAAGTGCGGTGCGAGTGAAGTGCAAAGTGTGTTTCTCGTGTGTGGGTGTGTGAAGTGCGGTGAAGTGTAAATTGTGTTTGTACGTGCATGTTGTTGTGTGAAGTGCGGTGCGGTGAAATCGATACTTGTGTGGGTGTGTGAGGTGCGAGTGAAGTGCAAATTGTGCTTTACATTTGTTTGGGTGTGTGAAGTGCGATGAAGTGGGAATTACGTTTGTGTGTACGTGTGGTTGTGTGAAGTGCGATGCTAGTGAAATTGAAGTGATTGGAGTGAAGTGCGGTTGTGGGAGTTAAGTGCGGTGAAATTGTGTGGTTGTGTGAAGTGCGGTGCGGTGAATTTGTGACTTCGTGGGTGTGTGAGATGCAGTGAAGTGCAAATTGTGTTTGTCTGTGTGTGGGTGTGTGAAGTGCAGTGAAGTGGGAATTCAGTTTGTGTGTGTGTGTGGTTGTGTGAAGTGCAGTGCTGTGAAATTTGAGTGTTTGGAGTGAAGTGCAAATTGTGTGGGTGTGTGAAGTTCAGTGCAGTGAATTTGTGACTAGTGTAGGTGTGCGCG
Source organism: Papilionanthe hookeriana x Papilionanthe teres (assembly GCA_022702705.1). NCBI lineage: Eukaryota > Viridiplantae > Streptophyta > Magnoliopsida > Asparagales > Orchidaceae > Papilionanthe > Papilionanthe hookeriana x Papilionanthe teres. The sequence goes on from CM040436.1 coordinate 16,435,768, forward strand.
ATGCGAGTGAAGTGCAAATTGTGTTTGTTTGTGTGTCTTTGTTTTGTGTGAAGTGCGATGAATTGGAAATTGTGTTTGTTTACGTGTGCTTGTCTTGTGTGCGAGTCTTTGTGAAGTGGAAGTTGTGTTTGTGTATGTGGTTGTGTGGAATGCGATCGTAGTGAAATTGAAGTGTTTGGAGTGAAGTGCGGTGTGGGAGTGAAGTGCGGTGAAATTGTGTGGGTTTGTGAAGTGCGGATCGGTTGAAATTGTGACTTGTGTGGGTGTGTGCGGTGCATTGAAGTGCAAATTGTGTTTGTACGTAGTTGAGCGTAGTGCGGTGTTGTGTAGTGTTGTTTAGTGCGGTCCAGAGTGTAGAGCGAGTGCAAATGTAAAATCAATGTAAATGTTCAAAAGTTTCGATAATGAAAATATAATGCTCCTTTCCAGTGGACGTAGGTCGATTTGACCGAACCACGTAAATTTCTGTGTTCCTTTACCTTAGTAGCATTTCAAATTTATTATTTCGCAATTAGTACGGACTTTCATATGTTTGTTGATTTATTTCATATTTAAATATATTGCTTGACTTGTGTTCTACTATTAGTATGGCAGCTAAGAACGAGGAATGTGCCACTCCTGTACTTTGGGAGAAGGACATAAAATTAATTTTTGCGATGTATGCGTAGCGGAAATCGAAAGAGCAATAGACAAACTCTTTCTTATGAGGAAAGTTTGCAAAATATAATAACAAATTTTAGGGAGACTACGAGCGGGGATTACGACAGATTAGCAGTAAAAAATAAATGGGACCACTAAAGAAAGAATTGAAACTTTGGAAGGACCTAAAACGAGGATCGACTAGCTAGGCTAGGATCCAGTCGAAGCAACTATCTTCTTCTGAGAAGAATGAGTGGTGAAAAGCTAACGGTAAGACATCATTGAATTAGTTTTGCTTGTGTTTGCACCACTCTAATAAAAATAATTTATTCTTACTGATTTATCATACGGCGAGGAAGTTAAAGCAATTTGGAATAGAACCGGAATTCGAGGAGAAACTCGATCGAATGTTTGGTGGGACAATGACGCAGGGAAATACGCGAGTTGCCCAACCGAACAATGGTTGATACTAACCCCGAGGAGGCCGTGTAGAACTTTCAAACGATTCAATGAACTATGCACATACGATCAACTGAAATGCAATCTACAAACCGAACAAGCGGCGCATTGTTGGATAAGAAGAGGAAAAATATCGTTGGAAGTATGAAAGAGCGACTATCATTACTTGTGGAATCAGCAGATGATGCTCCACATAGAGTTCAAAAAAGCTATCCAGGGAGGTTGTTAGGCTTAAGGAAGACCGGAGATTATAGGGAATCATGATCTTTTCTTCTTGCTTTATTGACCTCCTTCGGGACTCTCTCCACGAGACTTTTTCATTGCGGTTGATGAGAAGCTACGCTTAGACTACATTCGCTATTATTTTGGCCAGACGTACCTCTGTGATATGATATGGAAGTGTTGCTTTAATTTCATCTTTCGTTATTGTTGTTAGCGATGTTGTCGTGACGATTTATATTTGAATGTTTGAATGTTTGAGTTATTTCCTTTCGTAATGTAGTTCATTCATTTGCTTTGATGAGGTGCTACTTGATTTCTATAGATAGTAACGGTTTATCTTTGAAAGGTGCGGTTTATACCGTCATGAATCCGGAGGAGGTCAGACGACGTAAGAGAAACGCGGCGATAAATATGATGCTTGCAATACTATAATACATACGTCGATCGTGAACCTTGTTACAGCTTCAGCTCGGGTTGGAGAAAATTGGATAGGTGAAATGATTTCGGGACACGCTAACGGATTTCGTAATATCTTCCGAATGTCGCATGAGGTTTTCGGAGATCTTCAGTTGACTAAGAACATCTCATGGACTTCATGGGTCTTACGGGACAACGAGCCGTGAAGTACTTGGCATCACACTATTCATACTTGTCGCGAACGAGTCGATGAGGGAGCGTGCGAACGCTTCGAGCATTCGTCGGAAACGATTAGCGAGATATTTCTCGGTTGGTTTGGACTTCTCTTGTCGGTTTAGCGAATAATATCTTAAAACCAAGTGATCCTACTTTTGCGAGGACCGACGAAGATTCTTAATGATGAACGATACGTGCACGTATTTCGAGTACGAATGTTAACTACAACAACTTTTTAATAGAATGATTTGCATGTTGATATGATTACTTTTTCTTAAGGATTGCGTCGGAGCGATAGATGGAACGCACGTTCATGCGGTAGTCTTGGGATAACGAGAAAGTAGGCTTTTATTGGTCGTTACGGTAGAACAACTCGGAATATTATGGCAGTTTGTGATTTCAACATGTGCTTTACATTTGTATTGGTTGGATGGGAGGGCGACGCACGTGACGATGAGACTCTTTAAAGTTCTTCTGAAAAGCCGAATATGATTTCACTCACTCACCACCGGTAAGGTCATTAATAATATTAAAAGTTGATGTTTTTGGTCATATACCTAACTACACTTCTATCATTACTGGGAAGTATTATTTGGTAGAATGCTTTGATTCTACAGTACGGAGGGGTATCTTAAACACTATCACGATACGAGATATCGCATTCAGGATTTTGAAAGAATGTAGTAATCGCACGAAGACTAGAAAGGAGTTGTTTAATAAGAGACATTCGTCATGCAGAGGCGTTATTGAGAGAACATTCGGAGTTTGGAAGAAGAAGTGGGCCATTCTTCGGGATATGCCTCCTTATCCGTTCCACAACAAGTGCGGATAGTGTTGGCAATTACGGCCTGCATAGCTATATCAAGTGAGCATCCAACTCGGGCGATGTTGATTTTGACGAGTTCTTCTGATCGACGGTTACTGAGACCGCATTGAACCATCTCAACCGCGGGAGGATGATGATAGTGCACCGATTTGTACAAGAAGAGGAGGTGCAGAATGAAATGGCGAGACTTCGACGAGCATTACTCGATTGTTAGTGGGAGAGTGAGTGTCTTTTTGCGATGCTGATGTCGATCTTTTACATTCTTTCGAACGACTTTCTTCGCATTATTTACAAATCTACACACTAGATTGATTCTTTTCATTTTGTTTGACCATTTGACATTCAATGATTAATGCTGCATATGTGCTTGCATTTCGAGTAAAAATGAGCTCCAACACGTCGGTCACTCTCTCGCAGATTCTTATGTCATCTGTGGGTTGTGAGCATCTCTTTTGACATCACGTCGTACCGCATAGCTTTCGACGAAAGTTTTATGCTTGTCCTCGAGACATTCGAGATCGGTGTCGTTTCTTTCGATGGGCGGATAGTTTGCAGATTTTCACGAGTACGTACTTGGGAGTGTCTCACCATAACGAAGACGCGATGAAACGAGAGTTCTGATTTACGAAAGTTTAAAGTGAACATCATTATATTGTTGGTTGTTGTAGGAATAGTTACGGTTTTTCTTTCTCTTCTTCATTGCTACGTGTTTGATTGGAGTATATGTTTCTTTGTAGAGCTACATGATTATTTTGAGATCTTCGATCATTTCTATTCTTTGTGTTATTAAATTTTTAATATAATTTGAGCAATCTATTTAAAATATTTTATGAAGCTCGTAAATATTTTAATAATACGAACCACCTTTTTAAATTATAAAATTTTTAATATATATATATATATATTTAACTTATTAAATTTAAAAGATAACCGAGTTCATTAATATTTTATTTTTAAATTAAATTAAAATGTCTCGATCATCAGTAAATATTTTGTTAATATACTTAAACATTTTAACTTATATAGTGAGTTATTGAATTGAATAAATAATTCACTATATATAGAAAATATATATTAAAAATATAAAAATAAAAAAATTCTAATTTAAATTTATTAACTTGTATATTTAAATATAAAATTTTTCAAAAAAAATTTATTCAAACTTTAAATTAGTTGATCCTACGTGAATATATTGAAATATTAAAACGAACACAATAAACGAGGGCGATCGCAGTCATTTCTAGCCAGCATTATTTTCCACAGTACTGAACAAAACAGACAATGAGCTTTCCGCATATGCTTACTTGCAGTAGCTTCACCAGAGGCAATAGCATATTCATGTTCTGAGCAACGACACAGTTGCTTCAAACAGACCCTAAGAGGGGTAAATTAAAAATTTTTATGTTGTAGGGATTGTGAGACTAGCAATTATTGAAGATGGTGAGCTGAAATGCAAAGCAGAGCTCAAATATTTGAGATAACAGGCAAATGATGATGCTAACAAATGTTATGACCTCACCTATCAGTTAAAAAAGGGGAAATTTACATTCGTAGCACGCATTTGTTATGGATTTACGTATCTTACACCTAAACTTTCATATTTACACGTATAGCATTTTAACTATGCATGAAAAGGTGAATTTGACTATCAAAAAAAAGGTAATTAGTGCGTGCTATTTTTGATGTGATACGAAAGAATTGAATTTTCTGCATGTAAAAATGGAAGTTTTTGTGTGCGATATGTAAATTCATAAGAATTGAATGTTATATGAGATTTACGAAGCACACCCCAAAAGGCTGGAACAATCATGATGATAATGATACCATGATATGAGGACCAAAAAACTAATTCGCATGAAGTTTAGTAAGTGTAACCATAATAATGAGATCTGAAGTAAGGACAGTATTTATTCACACAACTAAGGATCTGTTTGGTGCAGCTGCCACTGTTTGAAGAAGTAGCTGTGAAGCTACTGCAGAAGAAATTATTGTTCAAAAAATTGTGGTGACTATCACATATTTAGTTTAATTTTAAAAAGTTAGATCTCAGCTTTCTGACAGCCCCCACACCTTAACAGGTCAGGTTGAAAAAGGCTTCATACTACAAAAATTTTTAGAAAGCAAAAAAAAGGTAGTTCCCCAAACAGAACTGTAGTGGAGGTCTGAAAATCAAAACAACCAGAAAGCTTGTCCCAAACATACCCTAAGAGTTTTTAGCATTTCTATTGTTGTATTCCACTTATAGATACTCCTATAATATGCAACACATGAGACGCTATTAAATTAGCTAATTTTGGAAATGTTAATAATTCTAATTTTGAAAGTGGGAAGATATTTATAAAAAAAAAATGAGAAACTAGAATTGCACAATAGCACTCACAGCTTGAATGAGATCATAAATTTGTGAGTCCTTGAGGTTTGCAGCTACTCTTTCTAATCCAACTTTGAGTCCTTCAAAAGTTATATGTCCACTATTGTCAACATCTATCATCTTGAACATTTCCTTGAGGCCTGCAATTTCATCCTCAGAAAGGCTCTCTGCAATCACCTAAAATTTTTTTTATTATTTTTTGGAAATTTTTAGAAAAAAATTTAAAGTAAAATTCTATAAAAGAGATATTTGAAATAGAAATTTATAAATATAAACCCCTATGGATAATCCTAAGAACTACCAAATGATCTCTTAAATCAACATATAAATGTGTATATATATATATATATATATATATATATATATATATATATAACCCTCTGTTGAAATATATGATGCATCTTTATAGTGTATAAGAGAGTTATGTATACATTTCAAATGGAATAAGAGGGATGGGGTTGGTTTTTTATTATCAGTAAATAAAATGTTGTTTTTGCTACAATATAAGTTATCAAGCTTGCTGACATCTACAATTCAGTATAATGTCAACAGAAGATGTCACACATTCGGTCTACTCCACCTTACATATGCATGAAAATGTGTATTTCACATTTTAAAAGTTAAAATAGTGATATTTTTTATGCGGTATAGATGTAAAAATAGCAAAGTTTAGGTGCAAGATATGTAAATATATAGGGATTGGGTGGTACACTGGTATGTGTGCAAATGCCCCTAATGTTTAATGTTATAAGAAGTAAGCTTTCTAGGAACTTACTCTCAGGGCTATCCTCTTGAGCTTATTCATAGCAGAGAACTGTTTCATGCGAGATAAGACTACGGAATCTAGAGGCTTGTCGAGAGCGTCACCATCAACCTGAACCCATGGATGGCCTGCAAAATAAATTTGCAAGAACAAATTTATAAAATATATGTGGTAAAGACATGAACAATGACAATAACAAAAATATATTTTTTTACAAAATCTTATCTTCACTCTTGATTCCATATTTTTTCTTCAAAATCAAAATGAAATAACAAAAGAATGTGACGATTAATCGCATGGCACGCTAAGCTTTACACGTGCTAGTTTTGTAAATAGCGAAGTTTCCAGTGATCTACATGTGATTATCCTAAAAAAGAAAATTTTCTTCATAGGTTCTTCTAAGATCTAATGAGAATGAGAACTAACACAAAACTTCATGTGCTGTCAACCTCCTTTTAGGATCTCTTACAAGCATTTTCTTCACTAGGTCCTTAGCGCTATTTGAGATGCTAGGCCATGGATCAGACTCAAAGTCTAGATCACCGTGCAAAACCTCGTCAAAGATGCCTTCCTCGGACTCTATGGATAACAAAACCCGAATCATAAGTTGTCCAAAATCAAGATTAGTCGCGACAGAAAGCAAATAGAAAATTATAGGTAGAGATCAAAACCTGCCCAAAAAGGAGGGTCACCACAAAGAAGGATATAAACAATCACCCCAGCACTCCAAATATCCGCCTCAATACCATACCTCTTTCTAAGGACTTCTGGTGCTACATAGTAAGGACTACCAACCACCTCGGAGAACATGCCCCCTGAAATGAAAGAAAAATAACATAAAAAAGAAAAATACTAATAATGAGCATAAAAAGATTCTTATGAAGAGAGAAGCAAAATTGAGGGTTTTCTTTTTTAGTCGCCTCACTGATGTCAATTCGTCAACCATCTGATGATCCGGTTGGGAGAGTAGATGTTTTACATTCTACTTATGTTAAGAAAGGCAAACGTAAACCTAAAAAGAATTTGGGCATATTGTATAAAAAGTAATCTTAATTTATTAGAATTAAATGAAAATATGACACTTAGTAGGACACAATGAAGAAATAGGATTCATGCAGCCGAACCAACTTAGTGGGATAAAGGCATGTTGTTGTCGTCTTCATCGTCATCGCTGTACCTAACTGATATCAACTACTAAATGCTTAATCAAATTAGCATATGGCCTAAAGAAAGAAGAGCTTAAGTAGGGAAAGCAATCATGTTTGATTTAAGGCTATATGGCATAGCTTTTTGATGCATGCTTTTGTTTCCTTGAACAAAAGATATAATTTAAAGGTTTTTAGTAGTTTCCCACTAAATTATTATATGGATTTTAGCTTTCTTTTTAAATAATAGTTAATTATCTTTCATAAAGAATAGCTCTCCACTCAATGGGAAAGGACAGAAACACTCATTGGAAAAGATCAGCAGCATACCTCCACCAAGTTTCTGTTGTCAACACATTATTACCTTTTTCTTTTACATATCTTCTATACACTTCATTCAGCTTTATAAAGATCTGTACCTAAAAGTTAAGACTTGGAAGGATATATTTGCATTATCTGCTTTTCCTACTTGCTTCTCCTTTTCCTTCTCTATTCTTTTCTCCACTGCTGCTCGCCTCTTTTTTTACAATCTTAACTATTTAATAATGATTAGATTAGTATAATATAATTATAATAAAATTCAACACAGTACACCAAATGACAACAATGCCAAATTAAAAGAGGTCAAATAATCACTAAAAGAAAATATATACATAAAACAATATAAAAGTGCACAAACATACAACAAGCAATCATTAATAAGTTCTGATTCTCATCTTTATCAAACTATAGACATATAAATTTTATCACATTAAAATTCTTCTTAGTGGCACAAAGATCAAAAACAATCATTAGCCAGCAAAATTTCATAAAAAGATGAGTTTTTTAAGAATCTCAATTGATATTAGAGCTGTGAACTGATACATTACTGACTTAAATACTATTCAAACTAAGAAAATTGCACCTTAACTTAAGAAAAATATGATGCCAAAATGTATAATAATTTGACTTATTGAGTCCCCCGGAATTACCAAATATGAATAATAATGAGAGTAACTAGATTTTATAGGCAAAGACTCAAATATGCATGTAAGATTACACAAAGTAACAAAATTCAAACAAGAGAAGGAATCACCAGGTTTGAAAAATATCGAAAGCCCGAAGTCGATTGTCTTGAGATAAGCCTCCTCAGACTGATCAGCAAAAAGAAAATTCTCTGGTTTCAGATCCCTATGCATAACCCCTAGAGAATGGCAAGCCTCCACAACACCCACAATCACTCTTGTAAGCTCTGCAGCCTTTCTCTCCGTATAATGCCCCTTCTGAATTATCCTATCAAACAACTCACCCCCAGAACACAGATCCATCACAACATGAACAGCCAAAGCATCTTCATAAACTCCCTTGATTGAAATAACATTTGGATGGCCGGCTAAGTGATGCATTATCTGAATCTCCCTCCTCACATCCTCCACATCCTCCTCAGTGCTCAATTTCCTCTTGGATATAGATTTGCAGGCATATTGTTTCCCTGTAACCTTCTCCACACACGAGTATATGGTTCCAAACTGTCCTTGCCCAAGTTTCTTTCCTAAGCTGTAAATGTCCTTCAAGTTCTGAGTTTTTCGACGCAGAATGGAGCTGTGAAGACCAGCACTTGAGACTCTCTTGGGCTTCTTAGGTGACTGATCAGACGGAAGCTTTGACTCAGATTCTGGAAAGTTGGCTTCTTGGATCTTAACCTGCTCCGGAGGTCTTTTTTCAGTTGGTAAAGATGTCTCCTTTGCAGAATCACCGGTTTTTATTGTGGGTAGGGCATCAACTGGGGCTTGTGGAGGCCAACATGCTGCAGAAAAGGATTGCAGGATTCCTTCCTTGGAGAGGTTTGGGCCAACACATGCGTTCCCCATGAGCTTCAAAGCTTAGCAGATCTGTAATCTATAATCCCTCTTTCACTTCCTCTCTGCATGAGAATCTGATTTCAGAACTCTTAAAGGATGGATCTTTTGCAGCAAGATCGCAGCTTTATGACGAAACTGAAGAGATTTGGTAGGAGAAGAGGGGAGGAAGAGAGAAGGTGGATGAAAGATACAGGAAACCGTGAAATTGACAAGAGTTTGGAGGAAATAAGGGATATTTTATGCTTGGAAGGACCAAATTAGAACTATGTTTTGCAGCTGAAAAAAGGCAAACTGAGAAGTAATTTGATACAAGCTTTGAATCGATAAGGAGTTGTTCCTGAACTGAAATCTTTGACTTCATGGAAAGAAAAATCGAAAATTTGTGGTGGAGGCGGACATGGTGAAGCGAAGTGCAAGCTCCGTGAGAAGCGAAGAGGACAATGGGGGCGCATTGTGACTTTGTGAGATAACAGATTACTATTCTTTTGTTTTTAATTTGACCGGCCCGCTGGCTGAAATTTTATATATATATATATATATATATATATATATATATATATATATATATCTATATATATACATATTTATTTATTTATAGACTTGTATGTATGTATACATATGTATCTATACATGTATGTATATATACATACATATGTATGTATGTATGTGTGTGTGTGTGTGTGTAATTTAATTTTTTATCCAAAAAAATAAGCCTGAAAGATTGTTGAGGTTAAAATTCATATTTTTACGAGATAGTTTGCTAGAAAAGTATCTATAGATTGGAAAACCCTAAAGAAGAGTGCACTGAGATTGAGTCAAATATTTAATCCAATGAGAGAAGTCATGTGAACGATTAAAAATGATGTGTATCCTGTGGGAGCTTGCCAAGTGGGCTTTGAGTTTCTCGTAGCTTCCAATGGAAAGAGGAGAGTGCTTAGGCTTGCTGAGCATGGTTGTTGACTTAGTTAGATGGTAGATTGAGCTAGTCAATTGGTGGATGTCACATGGAGGAGCTTGGGTTAGCTTGCATGAATCATGCAAAATGTGGCTTGGGAGGCTTGAGTTTGGCTTAGATTTGTTGGCTTGGAAAGAGCTTGAGGGTGGTTGAAATTGGCTAAGCTCGAAAAGGAACTGGTTGGCTTTGGTTTGTCTTGGTTAGGATTGAATGGTTTTGGATTTGCTAGGTGATAAGCTTTGATGTGGTGAGCCAATAGGTGAGCCAAGAGGGTATGAGGGCTAGGATAAGCTTTGAATTTGGGTTATGTTTGGCTTAAGGATTTGAGCTTAGTAAGTTTTGAAATGAATGGGGTGTGTGGAATGATTGTGTGAAGGAGAAGAAAGCTTGCCATTTGGAAGGGTTTGGTGTTGGGTGGAGAAGGCAAGGATGTGTAAAACGTCGTGTGGTAGTGAGATTATGGAGATGGTTTGGTGTTAGGTAGCTTTCGTGTTAGATTTGGATAAAGAATCGAGTAGAAGGCTTGGTTTAGTATGGCTTTGGATTAAGGATGTGTTTAAGCTTGGCCATGGGAGGAGGCTTTGAGTATTAAATGTGTTGGGGTTGGATTTGCAAAGTGGTTTAGATGGGTTAGGTTAATGGTGACAAAGTGAATTGAGTTGTAATTTGGTTATTTATTATATTTTTTATATTTTTACTAATGAATTTTAGGTTTGATTATATTTAAATTTGTTTTAATTATATTTTTATTTGTTTATAATTTTTTATAGGATTTTCTTTATTTTTTTGATTTATTGGGTCCATTTTTATTTCAATTAATTTTAATTCCAATTATGTTCACTTTGCTTTTGAAAATGAATTTTATCATGTTTAGAATATATTTAAGTTTTGAAGTATTTAATTTTAATTTATTTCATGAGTTTTAATTTTATTGATTTTAAAATTTTATATTGAGTTTTTAATTTAATGAATTTGGCTTTAATTTGGTTATTACTATTTTTTATTTTGATTTTAATTATATTTAATTTTATTTAGGATAGACTCAATCATGTTTCAAGGTAAACGCTAAACCAAGTGTGTTATCCTTAAACAAAAGAAATAGTTAACAAAGAAGTTTGGAAAGAGATTGAAAAGAGCCCAACGATGACTGAGTCAAAGAGTTAAGTCTCTAAGGTCAAAGGGTTAGCTTAAAGGTATTTCCAATTCTATGGGAACTCAACTTAGGCTTCAATAACCTAACTTTAATTAACTCAACAAAAATGTTAAGAATTAAAATAAAGTACATGAAACTAAAATGAGCGAAAAGGGGAAGATATAATGATCATTTTGAACAGCGGATTATTATTCTTCTGTTTTTAATTTGACAGACCTAGCAGCAGAAAAAAAAATTACATATTGTTGTTATTATTGTTATTATTATTATTTTAAAGAAAAAAAAAAAGCTCAAAAGATTTTTTGAGGTTAAAATCACCATTTTTGCGAGAAAACCAAATAGAAAAGACATTAATAAATTGGCAACTGTGAAGGAGACGCATTGTATTGGGGGGGCTCGTTTGGGAAGACATTGTTGAACTTGATTGCATGTGAAGGAGAAGGTTGGTTTATGATTGGAGCTCATTATGAACCCATTAGTGAGAGTGCAGCAAGTGACAGAAAAAAGGGAACAAATGTTGTATAACTGATGTTTGAACTTTGTTAGAATGAGTCCTAACATTGTTAGTGGGAAAAAGGTTTGAAGCTGGTTCGAATTAGGCTCAAGGATGGATTTAAGTTGGGTTCGAACCGTAACATGTTTGAGCCTATTTCAAATAGTTCAACATTTAAAAGCCATCATCAAATACAAGAGATTATTAATCATTAGAGATAATTTAGTTCAAAATTAAATTTTGGACATTTTCCACCAATAAAATGAATAATAAATGTATCTTATTTGCACTATTATTAGGCATACGAAGTCGACATTTTCAAATACTGAATTTATATTCAATTTTTTATGTATTCAAATATCTCATATCCAAATTTTATATTTATATAATATTTTAGCATTTAGATATTATGGGCACGCACGCATACACACACACAAATATATAATCAATAAATGTTTGTAGAGTAGAGAAATATAAAAGCGCCCTAGGCACGAATACAAGAATGTTTGAGGCATATTCAAAGAAATCGAGAGCCAACAGATGATGGCTCAAAAACATTAACTAGTCCCAATTGGCTTCAACTTGAGAGAAGGGAAGGATCTTGCTAGCTTGCTTCATGCCCTTGCGAAAACATTCACTATACCAGCATAGGTAGTCACGTGCTTCATGATGATCCGAGCTATCAGTATTTTCTTCTATATATCATTTATAAAGTACCCCTCAGGCGTAGTTGGCTCTGAGCCTATAGATAAGGAGTATCCTTCCCAAGGGAGGGAGTAGAGGACTTTCTCAAACTCTCTCTTTCATCCTCTAGATCAGCCACTCAATTATTTTGTTTTTCATTTTTACTTCTTTCACAAGCCCTACTTAAGTGGTGTTAGGCCACTGACATGTTTGGATTCAACATCCTACAATGTATGATGAGTATGGATCACGCCATAAACTAGATGATGAGCTTTACATGTAGGAAAAAATCTAGGAGTAAGAAGACTCGATCAACATGGAGTGCACACAAGAATTCGTAAATTAAGAAAAACTGGAGCATATTCCTAAAGTTGCATAGAGTCCAATGTATTCTAGATTTTGTGGATTTGTAGTTTGTACAGGTGAGTTGTCGACACTGAGAGTGAGCAAGGCTCGGTTATCGCTCCTATTGAAGAAGTTGATGTGAAATTTTTACCCCAATGACTAAGGATCCAATGTGACTGAGCGTGAGGAAGACTCGGACATAAAGGTTGTATTTGGAAATAATAATAGTAGTTGGCTATAAAAGTGATACTTTATTGCTATAAAGGTAGCAATTGTTCATAAAAACTGTATTTGGTGGCTGCATTACTGATAGTTGGTTAAAGAGGTTGTAGTTAGAAACTATAATAATAGTAGTTGTTCACAAGGACAATAGATGGTTCCTAAAAAGACAATAGTTAGTCAAAAAAGTTGCAGTCATGGTTGTAATAACGATTGTTGGTCACAGAGGTTGTACTTAAAACCTTAAAGTTGTAGTTTGTCGCAAAGGGCATATTTGGTTGCTACAAAGGTAGTACTTGACCATGGAGGTTGTAGTTGGTCGTTCCAATGACGACGACAGTTGGCTCCAACCGTTGTTGAAACTGTAATGGTAGTAGTTGGCCATAAAGATTAGAGTTTGGCTCAACGGTTGCAGAGGCAATGGTTGTTGACGGTTGTCGACAGCAGCAGGTGGAGATGATGAGCTGCGGTTGAAGGTGACTGGGGACTACGGAGGTCAGTGGTTACTCGATGAGTCTTATTTAGAATAGACTCTACAATTTCACTTTTCTTTCTATTCTTCGCATCTACTTCTCAAGTGAAGAGAATGTGTTTATTTATAGGCTTTTAGGGAGGGTCATTTTAGTCTTTTAGTGTATATCTTCTATAACCATTTGATCGAATGGTCCACGTTAATCTCATTTGATCATAAGTGCACTTTTAAGAATTTTTGTGCCTTAAGATCCTCAAAATTTAGCGAGCTTGGGCTTATTAGATTTCTCTCTTCAAGATGCTTGATTGGACTATAAATATGTTAAATATAAAGTATTTTACTATTCAATTGATGATCTACAACATCCATTTTTGCTTCAACTGTTTGATCTGGCTTGATTGGACCCAAATTGAACCATTTTTTGACAGCATTAGCTTGCCTTGCCGAGGTGGTGAACTTGATTATAAACTTCCTGAAATCGAGGCCTAGTGATCTTGAATTTGAATTTAGAGATTCTTAATCAAAAATACATTGAGGTTCATGCTTAATAAAAAGTCGTTGATGACACATAAAGATTAAACTCAAAATTTTTGAAGTTCAAGCCATGCTTAACTAGCTCAATCTCAAGTTAGTTCCACCCTTATATTATGACTAGAAAAAGAATCTCCTTAAGATGCCCTATTTAGATGAAACCAAACACAAGCTAATAATTGGCATTAAACACAAATTATCCATAATAAGACTTAACAATGTACAAACCACACTGAGTCCACACAAAATACTAGATTGCATAAAACATAGCCAAAAAGTCCATATGCCATTGTATGAATGACATGTGGCAAGCAATTCACATACTTCCACTCCTCATCCATGCAGCAACCCCGAGGACTTCTGATAAATTTTTATTTGGCTAGAAAAGCATTTCTTAAACAACAACAACAAATTAAGTACTATTTAACAATCTTCATCAGCGTAGACTGCAATATATGGCATAAGAACAGAACCAATCCAAAGCTTTCCATCTCTCTCCTCCACCTCACTGACTGCTCTCACCACTTTCCCTTGTCTATCCTCCAGTACTCTCAACAGGTTACCATCAGGTCCATACTTGATAATCAAAGCATGAAGCTTACCTCCCACATGTGTTAGATACTGTAACTTGGTTGGAATAGGAAGCTTCAGGAAAAACTTTCTTATCTTTGGATACATGGCAAAAAAATAAGTAATCACACGGCGACGACAATGGATTGCCACCCAAAATTCGCCATTCTCATTAGTTCTCACATTGTCTGGAGCACCAGGTACAATGGCAAAGAGCTCAGTTGTTCCAGCTTTCTCTCCTTTCAGCCAATATTTGGTTAACCTGCAAAGTATTGATTGAAAATAAAGATGAACACAATGAGTGAGTGCAGAGGGCAATTTGATCTTTTGTCCCTCCGAAAGTATCACTTTGTTCTTTGTTGTCTTAGCTCCCTTCCACGTTGGGTCTAGGAGGGCAGCCTGCCCCACTCAAAAAAGAGGTTGATTTCGCCCCTGAGCGAGTGAACCAAAAAGAAAATCGTTGAAGCGTGGAGAGAAAACGAACACTTACCTATTGCGCGAGCTTTCACTGAACACCAAGAAGGATCCATCTTTGCTTAGAGAGACACCATTTGGGAACTGAAGACCATGGAGAAGCACAATTGTTTCCTTTGTAATATGATTATATTTCAGTAGTCTGCCCGTTGGATCCCCAGTAAATATTGATTGCAAAAAATTTCTGCAAAAGAAAAGCAATAACAAGTTAGAATAATATTAAGGGAATAAAAAGAGAAGAAGAACTTACGATGTACCTTCGGTAGTATGTGTTACTGCTAACGGTGAAATAAACATTTCCTTCTTCATCTATATCCAAATCATTTGTGAACTTGAAAGGGATTCCCTCAGCTTCTGAGGTTAGCAATGAAGCCAAACCACCTTGGGGACCAACCTTCAGTAACCCATAATATGCGTCAGCAATGTACAAGTCTCCTGTTTTCTTGTCGAAACGAAGGCCTAATGGCCTGCCACATATATGCTCATTCTCTAGATGACTTAAGGCTGAGGGCTTTGGATCACATATTGTTGACCTGCATATAAAATGACAGTCAAATCAATACATTCATAATAAGATAGTTAAAAAGTGAAAAGAATAACCAAAAAGTCACAAATAGTTGGAGTTTAAGAGAAATCCTTGCTATTAAAGTAAGTTTATGGCAGCGTCTCCTTTTATATAAACTCATCATCACCTAATCTATATGGTTCACTCAGTTTAGGTATCATATAAATCAAGATATAAACTCATCACAAATGACTTTTTCTATGTTTCAAAAGCATTAAACCTATATCACAACATTCATTTTGATAAAAAAGCCTTAGAAATCTATAGGAGTAAGAGAACATAGCATAGCATGATGTCATAAACAAAGCAGCAACAACAACAACAAAGCCTTAATCCCACTAAGTGGGGTCGGCTACATGAATTCTTTTTCTTCGTTGCGTCCTATTTTGCATCATATTTTCATTTGATTATAATAAATTAAGAGTGAAGAACAATTTTAGAACAAAAGAACCTTGTGATTTGTAGAAATCTCCAAATCCTTCCACTGATTTTCTTTCCTTGCTCCACCAAACCAAGCAAAAAAGCACAGTCACACTATTTACAATAGACTTTCTCAATCACTCACTCTAAACACTCTCTAGACTGTTCAAATTCTCTCTCTAATACTATATAATCTCCACAACACACTTAAGTGACTGCCTTTATGTAGATTTTACCACCCTAATTGCCACTCCTCCTATAGAATTTGAAAATCGAGAGGGGTAACTATTTTTTTAAGGTTGTCGTGCCATGATGCTACAGTCATGACCCCTAGGTGTTGGGTCAGGTGCTGCAACACTTCAAGTTTGGTGTAGAGGTGCCATGTTGTTGGGTTTCTGGTCATTTGACCTGGCTTAGATAGTAACCTGACAATATTTGAACTGTTGAGTTGGATTTGGCACCGAGGCGCTAAGTAGGTGATAGTTAAGCTTTGTGCTCTCTATTTTGGACTCCTTCTTCTATCTTAGGGTGGCACTATAGTGTTGCACCTATAATGTTCCGGTGTCAAGTTTTGTGGGTTTAGGATCAAGGTGGATGGTGTGTAGGCATTGAGCTTTCAAAATGTTGCATTATCTCTAGGTCTGACATGACACACAGACATTAGGCACGATATTGATTCTAGTCAGTGAATAATTAGAATATCTTATTAAATTCCTTTTATGAGGGTTTCCTACACAAAAACACATAACATTATACTAATATGAAACAAAGGCAGATATATAATACATATTTTTATGTATTTTTCCAACTCAACAGACTCTTCTTTGCTATAGACCCATCAATTTGGCAGATTACTCCCCATTTTCTTCGTGAAATGTAAGATAAAACTCTTTTCCCATCTTATACAAGTATTTATTTGAGATTTTCTTGTTAAAATCTCCAATTTTATAAATTCGAAGTTTTTCAAAAAAATGTCAAAACTAAGCTTAAATTTTCTAAAAATTTGATTGTGTTATAATCATCTTATATTATATTTGTATTTAGGCTTTAAAATTTTAATAATTTCCATTTTAGATATGTTAGATAGGATTAGAATTTGATCTAGGTTGAACTAGAGTTTGCAAAATTCTGATCCGGATGAGATTAATTTAAAAAAAAAAAAGAACTTTAGAAAGAATTGAAGTTTCGCTACTCTTTTATTTGAAAAAGAGTTATAATATGTTGAAACATTTTGGTACGAACAATTATTTTGAACTCAGCTCCTCAAACTTAAGACATCTTATAACATTACTTATATGCATTTGTATTAAGGCATGTCACCATGAGGCACCATCTAGAATAGTATGATCAATCATATAATAATTCTTCATATCATGTATTATCAGATTATGTAATTAAAACACAAAACTATTGAATTATGCAATTGTAACACATGAAATCTTCATTGCCCCTGTATTTAAACGTAGGTTTTGGGGTGTGCATATAGAGCTGCTAATTCACATATATTTTATTAGTTATCTTAATAAACATACTAATTACATAATTTATCATTGACTCAATTAATTGAATTGTTCATATTAATGTATTCTTATATTCATGCTTCTACAAATTAGTTGTAACATTTTTTAGAATTTTTTTTATATATCTATAGGTTGCCTATAAATATCTAGAATAAAAAATCATGGATGTACAATAAATTGCATCAAAATGATAAAGATAAACTGATACGTTTTTAATAATAAGTGGCATCAGAACTTCCTATTTATTTTTAGAGGTTAATATTTAATGTTCTTATGTGAAACATGGGAATCATGCATACTTTGTGAATGATATGCCATGTTTTCTAGGAGCAAAATGGAAGGAACATCAAAGAATATATTAATCAATTCCTCATAAAAATTAAAATCCTAAAAATGAATGTGAGAGAACTTCAATAACTTATAAGGAGATTATCCAAGTCATTTCATATTGAAGTTAAGAGAGGAGCGCTCACCCTTCTACAAATGTATAAGAAGATTGAATATTTCATGTAGAATAAAGGCTACAAAAATCCATTTATTCAATTCAATATGTTTTTTTCTTTATTATCATTTCTCCAAAGTCTACAAATAGGGGAGGAATATCTCTAATATCTAAATGTGGGAGAAGTTGTGAGCTCATTCATAATAAAAGATAGATAAAAGTAATGGCTAATATATTATGTGAACATGATATCTCAAGGAGCCAAAATTAGAACACCCCTTCATAGAAAAGATGGTATGTGCATTGTCAACCACTACTTCACAACCATGATCTTACTTTTAAGCACACTTCATCTAACTAGCCATTATCCATCCCATTGAGAATAGTTCTCCTAATGCCTAAACAACCTAAGAGGCTTCAAAGGTAGTCAGCAGAGCAAAGTGAGTTTCAAAATCTTCATACTCAAAGGATTGCTATAAGAAAAATGCGTATTAACGAGTTTTTTGGCCGACTTAGCTTTGTCCAGTTCCATAAAATACAGAAATTTCAAAAGATAATCTACTATGTAACATGGAGTAAAAGTGATAATTTTGCTTAAATAATTAAGATCTATTTTTTAGATTACTAATAACTAAATTGAATACAAAGTATTAATTGTTGGCTTCACATCATGCTTAAAGTTATACCACTTATGAATAAGGCTATATTAGAGGGAAAGCCTCAAATAAATATGATAATTGATAATCTCTTATTATTATTATTATTATTATTATTTCTATCTACTTTCTTCTTATTACTTTAAAAGAAAATTAAAACTCACATGCCTATCACAAAATTCTTAATGATTTACATGACTCACCCCTAAACTTTCATATTTACATACACAACCCTGCTTGTGCTTTAAACCTCCCCATAAAAAGATGTATTACATTTTTAAAAAAGCGATAACTAGATTTGAGTGTTATATGTATAAATATGAAAGTATAGATGTGGCATATATAAATACATAAAAATTGTGTACTATATATATATAAATGCCCCAAAATTTTAAAAATTCAATTTTGTCCCCTACTAATAAATTGAATTGCAACAACACAAGGCAATCAATAAAGGCCTAACGTGGCCCATATTAAATGGGCCGCAGTCAATAGTAGTCCAGAAATGCGGTGGGCCGCTCATTTATTTTTAATAAGTTGGTTTGTCAGACGGATGGGGTCGTATTAATGGCCACTGTGCGTTGGCCTTTTATGCTGCCGCCATTATAGCTTCCTGAAACGGTGCTCCCCACTCCCCGCACAACATATTTAAGACCAGCCATTACTTTGTTTTGAACTCAATTCGTGTTTTGCTCGTTAAGAAGCTCGGGTTTAATTCATTTGTTAAGTTAACGAATCGAACACAAACAAGAATTTGTTAGTTTGTGTTTGACTCTTCGCCGCAACCCGTAACATTCTACTGTTACATGGCTAGGGTTGTCAAAACAACTATTTGTTCGCGAGCAGCTCGTGTTTGACTCGCTAAGCAAATGATCCGAACATGAACAATAATATTTTTTAACGAGCAGAACACGAGCTAAGGTTGGGTTCGCTTATGTTCGGCTCGTTTACACCCTTATATATACATAGTATCTTGAACGAACGACCTCTTGGTTGAAAAACAAAGGTCTCAAGTGCTACGTGTTAGGCTAAGGTGACTTGTATAAATTTGATATTAACGCTTATAATAGTTTGGTATCATAAACACATTTGTGAAAATAATAATGAACTCTTTTAAAAAACAATTAATATAAAATATATTTAAAATATATTAAAACTCAATATTTTTTCTTCAAATTATTTTAAAATGGTTTTTTTTTTATTTTATATTAAGCTATTCATTATTAATTATTACTTTAACACTCATTTTATTTATCATTTCATTAAATATTAGCATACATTGATTTTTTTTTTCTCTTTCATACTAAACAAATCGACTCGGAACTAATTCTCGTACTCGATTAATTAATCAAACTTAAGGACTATTTGAGGCCGCAGCTGTAGCTTATTAGTAAGATATTAAAAAGCTGCTGAAACATAATATGTTGTTCTAAAAATTACGGTAACTATTACACATCTACACTCCTACACTTCAATTTAGTCAAATTGTCCTAAAAATATAGATAATAAATAAATAAATAATTTTGTGTTCGCTCCAGCTTTTTAAAAAGTTGATTGTAAAGTTACCGTGGAGAAAACAACTTACTAGAAAGTTTACTACCAAAAGAAAATAATACCTCACACGAAATTATGGCCTCGATTTGATGCGCAAAATAAGCAAAAAACTATAAAAAATATACTCTAAGGTGGTGTTTGGTTGCAAGATAAATCGTTGTGTCGACGGAGACGAACCACACGTGCGACGACAGACATAATTCATAATCAGTCTCTCAATCAGATTTATAAATCCGATTTTAAGTCACACAAGAAACATAACGCGAGATTTAGGCCCTGTTTGGGGCAGCTTATTTGGTGTGGTTCGTTTTGAAAATACACCCAGACCTGTTTGGGTAAACTGGTTTTCGCAGTTTTTTTTAAAAAGCTGTGTTTTCAAATCACTGAAATCAATGTTTTCTTATCGTTCTTAGTTATGTGCGGTAACAACTTTCTAGCTACAGTTAGATTTTTCTAAAAAAAAAATTGTAATAGTCACTGTAGTTTTATAAACAACAGATTATTTTTCAGTAGCATATTAATAAGCTACAGCTGACCCAAACAAATCCTTACGCCATTAAAGATTTACTTTAAATAAGATTTAGTAAATCCAGATTTATCAAATCATTTTAACCGAGAAAAGTTTTGAAATCACGAAAGAATAAATCTCGTAAATTCGCCTGCGACTCGTATTTAATAAATCTAGATTTACGTCAGAAAGAAGACGGAACACGAGAAAAAATAGACCTAAGGTTAGAAAATTAGTTTAATGAAATAATGTAAGCTAAAAACAGGACTGAATTGAATGAATAGGAAGCTACCAAATAGCACTAAAAGATAGACAGTGATGGGACAATCTAACCTGTTTGGCGAAGTGAACGCGAAATCCCTCCACCCCACCCCGTCCCAAAACAAAACCCTACCGTCGGCAACGCCGGTGTACGGCCCTCCGCCGGCGGGATCGAAGGCGATGCTCTCCGGCCCCTGCACCTGATTCATGAACCTCACCTCCGCCCCCGTGAGCCGGTCATCCGAATCCACTGCATCCGCTGGAACCGCCGTCGCCGGAGGGAGTTCCACCTTGTAGGTCTCGAAGCCCGGGAATCCCGCCATCGCTCCGTGATTGAAAGGGTTTGTTCTGCAGTAGATCGCCGCGATGACGATCAGGGCGGCGAAGGTCATCGTCGCCGGCGACATTGGGTTCATCATTGGGTGATTCTGGGAGGGATTTGGGGACGATGGTGGAGGATGGGAAATGGGGAGGGTACTTATAATGGAGCGATGCTGTAGATGAAGATTGGAGTGGAATTTTGAACATGAGCTGCATTTGATGTTTGCAGATTTGGCAATATTTATTGCAAATAAAATGCAGGGTTTTATAGATGTAAATTTTTATGTTTGTATGGGGGCATTCGCATGCATATATAACACCAACATTTGTTCAAACGAGCTTTGATGTTCGTGCACGAGCGTTAACGAGTCGAACATGAATAATTTTTTTGCACTTGATATATAAACGAGTCAAACACGAATAGAGATTTGTTCATTCTTGTTCGACTCGGTTTCGCTCGAAATATGTAGATATAATTGATAAGTAATATTTTTAAAGAATTTTGTTATGTATGACTCATATATCAGATAAGGGACAGATGCTGTAGCGGAAGGAGGCGAGCGAGCATAACGGAGCTCATGTGCGGAGTGGAGCGGAAGTGGTACGGTACATATGTAATTTTGTAATTACGTATTGTACATAAAGGTTACTTATATTCGTTGTATTGTGGCACTGAGAGGACTTGTACTATTTTTTTGGTGAAAAACAATGAAATCTGTCGCTCTGCTCCCTATGATGTAGGCAAATTATCGAATATCGTTAAATCTCTTTGTTTTCTTCTTGATCTTGCGTCGATTCTTGCATTTTCCCCCCCTAAAATTCTCAACAAATTTAATTGACAATAATGTTACAAAGATTTATAATGAATTAAAACTATTGATTAAAAATAAAATATCAATATATTTAATTATAATTAAATGATCTTTTAATATAAATAATTATGTCTTTTGGTCATCTATTTCATTTTAAGGATGAATTTCATGCTGATGATTAATGGAAGCTTTCATGGGCTTGATAGCAACACCCAATATGTTTGGCCTTCTTAGCCCACTCCGATGTTGAATAAATTACCACTTTTGTCGTCCGAAAATGCGGACGACATGGATTGCACCAAGTCATGCGTCCAGCTGGGTGGTGTGATCCACTTTGTGGATTCCAGACCCAATAAACAGAACATAATATATTTTTTTTCTAGATGTAGTGATTTTAATTGTCTTGATTCTTAATATAGAAGCAACAATGTCAAGTTAACTTCACTTTTATCATTAGTTTTTTATTTATAAGTAGCTTGATTTCTCGTAGTTGGAATATCTTTAAAGTTTGTTAAAGGATAATCATCTTGAAAATAAAAGATAATATTATAATTGAAACCATTTGAAACTATTTGACCTGAAATGACTTAAATATTAAATGTATCCAAAAATCTAACACGAACCCTATCTTTAACCCGACTAAAGATTTGTTTGGGGAAGTGGTTCGGTGGCAGTGCATGACCGTACTGCACGATTTCTTCATTTGGATAAGCCGTATTTTGACGCTTTTTCAAAAAGTTGCCGTCGAAATCGAGTTTTTCCCATCGTTCGTGCTGTAGGTACGGTGATGAACTTTCTAAATTACTGGTCGATTTAAAAAAATAATGAACTTGCATAACTGCTTCTTAATAATTCGCAATCGTCTCAAATAAACCCTAACTCAATTCAAATTTTGTGTAACTCATTTAATACATGCATTATCGCTATTTGGATTAAATTTGGGTAAGTTTTAAGTTAATTTTAAGTCAATTTTGGGAGTTTCAGATCAATTGAATTTAGTCCAATAACCCGTACTTGACCCAAAAAATTAAATATTTGGATTTTAGACCTTAACTCAACTAAGAAACTAATTGGTTCAACACAAATCCATCTTTTCGAGTCAAGTTTGAATCGAGTTAGCATGTTAGGTTAATTTTTGTACCACTCGAGATAATTGTAATTGTCTTCCTTCTGAACTATCTTAAAAATTGTTGTTTCATAGTCTTTAAATACTTCAAACAATTTATAGCACTTGTCTCAGTTGACTGTAACTAGACAATAATTTAAAAGTTAGATCTCTAAGCCAATTATTTTTCTTGCATTACTTGTTTTTCTAAAATTAACTCCTACAGACATGATAATAATTGTTATGATATTCCTAATAGCGCCTATTTAATCTAAACTAATTTTCTACATTTTACCATTCGGGAGTTTGTGTGCAACCATGGTTTGTTGGATGATAGCTTCGGTGTAAGTCCCCCCTGCCCCAAGTTCGAATCCCAGTTGGGTCGAATTAGCAGATATGAGGATCAATATTTAGGGGATAGAATAGTCCGCTTTAAATACTGATTTCTTTAAGTGAAAAGCCGGCCCCACTTAGTGGGATTAAGGCTTTGTTGTTGTTGTACCATTCAAGAGCTTCTATTTTCATAAGCTGTCTATTTACTTGGTTTTTAAGTTTGGGTTTGTTAATTTATGCAAATTTTTTGGGTGATTGAAGTTGAAATGAGATTTAAAAGAGTTCATTAAGTTCAATAATATAGATAGAGTAGAAAGTTAAAAAAAATTCAAAAGTTATTGTGTGATATCATTTAACATGTGAATGATGAAATAAGTGCAAGGAAAATGATAAAAATTGCTATGGTAGCAATATTTCTCAAAAGTTCGGTCTAAAATTATTATCATTATCATCATCATCATTATTATTATTATTATTATTATTATTATTATTATTATTATTATTATTATTATTATTATTATTATTATTTTATTTTGTAACGATTATATTATGTTTCTTAATGCAAAAATATATATTTTTTATTCTTTTAACAATTGTCGTAAGCAGAATTTTTAAGATATTTTGCATTTAACGTCGTATTCAAGTTTGAAAGCCATCATGTTTTTTAGATCCTTTTTGGTTAAATAATCCATTTGTTTGATGGTGATTTCACATATTGATACCTCATAGAAATCTTCAAAGACTCTCTGTTCCCAAAAGTAATTGAGACAAAATGCTTAGCAATATCAACATTGTTTTTGAACAACACAACATAGACCCCAAAGTCAACTAAATTGAAGTAGAAATTGAAAGTTCTCCTCATTTAATTATCTTAAGCTCTATCTAAAAAATGATGTGATGTTCACTTGGAAAGAAGATTGTGTCGAACAGTGTGGTAAAGTCGTGATGATCAGTATGGGTATGAATACAATCAGCTTTCTCATAGATGTTCACAAAGCAGATGTCTAGAATACATGTTTGTCGGATGGACATATCAAGCCACCATTCTCTTGATCATCTGTTTCAAGAAGTGCGGGATGGCTAACTAATCCTACTATATAGTCTACCAGTAGCCAATAATTTTATTTTTTTTGTGATGTGCTCTTTGGCTTGCTTCCACTTCCAAAATTCAAATTAGTACGTGCAAATTCTGAGGTGAGCACTGCTCCTTCTTATAAATTATAAATGTATGTAATAAATCTCTATTGTCTGATGATAGGGAAAATATCAGTGTAAGTTTTCAATTCCTAAAAACTGTTAATTGGCCTTCCATTTGTTGTTTCTAAATATTCAAAATTCCACTTTCATACATTTGCAAAATGGACAACCTCATCCTCTACTATTTCCTAATAGGGGGACTCATAATCTTCACAAGCATGGTATAATTATATTATTTGTAATGTTGATAAAGGATGAAACCTTTCACAATTGAAGAGTGGAAGAGTTTAAAATAGGATGTATTGAACAACTATACAAGAAGTTTCTATTTCCCTTACTTCTCTTTCTCTATTTAGTATTTCATCGTTTCTTTCTTCTCATATTCTTATTTCTCCTTTGTGCAATGTTTAGTGGAGAAGCATTGGACGTTGAGTCTATCTTGAACACATACAATTTGGAAGATTATTTTCGACTTCACTTTCTTTTTCTTAGCATCAATTATCATCAGCTATAACATTTAGGATACTTTTGCTTCGGGTCTGCTTAAATTTAATAATAATTTTCTCAGTGGCAACTAACTCAAGGTCTGCATAAGTGTAAATAAGACAATCACGTGTCATCTTTAAGTTTTCAAAGCCCTTAATAAATTAATAAGCAAGAAAGGCAGGTTTAATCTAAATCCAAATTGATACTAGTTCGAAAGGAGAATAAATGTTATCCATACTACATCTTATATATAGATTACATTCATAATATCAGTACCTGATTGAAATAAACTTATGATTTATTTCTTTTAATTTAAAAATGAAATTTTGATTTAAACATTTGAACCTCGTCTATCATACAGATTGAGCTACAAGATAGACCCACAGTTATAATATATATTGGGATAAGGAAAAGCTTTGATTAACTTGTCTTTAAGTTTAACTTAATATTGATGGATGAAAAAAACAAAAGCAACAACAAAGGGGAAATGAATAGAAATAAACACAATTTCAATGATGTTTTTATAATGTTTGGCATCAGAGTTTGGCATTGAGGTATCATTATTTTTGTTGTTCACTGTAATCTATAGCGGTTTGCCTCAATATCATGGTAAGATAACACACAAAAATTTAATGCTATATTATTAAACCAAATCATATAGTTTTTTTCTTATTTTATTCCAATTAATTATCATAAGAAAATAAAAGTTTTAGTGCCTATCTCACACTAAAACTTTAATAATTACAAATATCAAATGAAAAACAGCACTCATTATCACTTTTTAATTGTCAAATCTATGTTTTCATCCATAAGTGAAGTGTTCTGTGTATAAAGATGAAACTTTGGCCGTGAGATAGACAAATCCATAAGAATTGGGTGATATGTATGTAGTTTTCCCATTTAAACAATTGTGAGGAGTAAAGTTATAGACTTATTAAGATGCAAATATCACATCACATTACATTTTGGTTCCTCTATCATACATATTGACCAGTATAAGATGTTTATCATGAGATATCATTAGAATTATCTATGCATTGAGATTTAGTTATATAATTTTATATTGAGGATTTTAGTGGTTCAATACATGTAGTGTAATATGTTGATACATGATGCTAGATTATCAATAATAATATGAATACCCATATTTTTTTCTTGTATTTAGGGTCTGTTTGGAACAATTTGTTTGGTGCGGTAGCGTTTTGAAAATGCACCTGATCTGTTTGGGTAAAGTGCGTTTTGTCAGCTTATTCATTTTCAAAACGCTGAAAACAATGATTTCACACCGCACCTACCTAGGTGCGGTGGGAGCTTTCTGGCTGCGGTCTGACTTTTAAAAAAAAATAAAAATTTGTAATAGCAACCGCATTTAGTTTATCAACAGATTATTCAATAAGTTGCAGCTGCCCCAAACAGGCCCTTAATGTTGATTTGATATTTCTCCTTGTTATGTAATGTTGGATTGTGTGAAACTTTGCCTGTTAACATGACCTCAACTCTAATTGCCATTATATAAAGAAAAAAAAAATTGATTAGTAATTAACCAAAAAAATTAATTACATTGTTTTATTATTACTAGTTAATTTAAAAATTAATCCAATACATTATTATTCAAATATAATATTTAAAATATCAAATATTTACACTTATCTTTAGTGCCTTTTCCCTAAATCATCTGATCCTTTAGGTTCTGTTTGGGGGCAGCTTATTTCGTGCGGTAGCGTTTTGAAAACGCATGTGGCCTATTTAGGTAAACCGCATTTTAGCAGCTTATGCATTTTCAAAACATTGAAAACAGCGTTTTCACACCGCACCTCCCCAGGTGCGGCGAGAGCTTTCTGTCTGCAGTCTGACTTTTCTAAAAAAATAAAAGTTTTTAATAGTTACCACACCTAACTTATCAGCAGATTATTGTTAATTAGCTTATCAGGCTGCCCCAAACAGACCCTACATACCACCGATTCCTATGTATTTACATATACAACCCCTAAAATGTATGTTTTGCGTTAATACCGCTCAAATTTTCATATCACATAAAAAAATATCAATACTGTAACTTACAAAAAGTAAAATACATATTTCCAAGCATAAAGAAGGTGGTATATATGTAAAAATTGAATTTTAAGTGTTATATATGTAATTACATAATAATTGAGTGGTTTGTATATGAATCTTATAATAATATTACAACTTTATAAATCCAACTTAATTGAATAAAGGAAGATTTATGTGCATCCCCCCTAATTCCTATGTATTTACATATCAACACCTAACTTTAAAACTTAAGTGCTCACTAAAGTAAAATCGATGTTGTTTTTGATGTGATACGAAAGATTCAGATAGTATAAATGAATAAATCAAATTTTACGTATTATATATGTAAGTTATAATATTTGATTGGTATGTATGTAAATAGGGGTGTAAAAGAACCGAATGAACAGAGCTTGTGTGTGTGTTCAGTTCGTTTGAAATTTAGTTTGTTTGAATTAAGCTCGTGTTCAAAATTATTCTTGAAGTCACTGTTCGTATTCGTTTCTTAACAAACAAGTCGAACGAGTCGAACATAAGCCGTTCGAGAACGACGAGCCAGCTTGACAGCCATAATATTAATTATATAAATAATGTATTATATAATTATATAACTTATATTATATAAATATATAATATTTATATTAGTATATTACTAATGTAGTATATTGATATGATATTATTATTAATTTATTATATATTATAATTTATAAAATTTTATTTTTTTAAATATCGTGAATTATTTATATATAATTATTTTATATTATTTTATATTTCGAATAATAACGATTCAAACAAGAACGAACGCATTACTGTTCGTAGGGCTGTAAAAAAAGCTTGTTGATCGTGAACAGTTCATGTTCGGTTCGCCAAGAAATTTGTGTTCGATTCGTTCGATAAGCAAACAAGACAAACATAAACAATTTTTTTTCGTTCTGTTTGTTAAACGAGCCAAACACGAACAGTGATGTGTTCGTTCGTGCTTGATTTGTTATTGTTTGAAATATAAAATAATTTAAAAAATTTTTATATAAAAAATATATGATATTTTAAAAATAATTAAATATTATAAAAATTTATCATATTTTAAATAATTAAACTTCTATAAATTATAATATAAGATGAATTATTAATAACAATAATAATATTATAATATTGATTATATTAATATAAATATTATAATATCAAAATTAATATACTATACTATATATTAAAATAAAATCTTAAACAAAACCCTAAAGTCTTATTCGGTTTGCTTCATTTTGAGGAAGTATGAATTACTTGATGTGTACGGAATACCTGATCAATTTGCTTCATTTTGAGGAAGTATGCTATCAAAGCTAGGGATGTCAGAAAAGTGTTCAGTTCGCTAAGAAGTTTGTGTTCGATTCATTCGATAAGCAAACGAGACGAACACGAACAATTTTTTTTCGTTCGGTTTGTTAAACGAACCAAACAAGAACAGAGATGTGTTCGAATTTCGAACACGAACATTATCTCTGTTCATTCGTGTTTGGTTTGTTTGCACCCCTAACTGTTCGTGCTTGATTCGTTTGACTAAATGAACGAAAAAAAATTATTCGTGTTCATGTCATTTACTTATCAAGCGAATTGAACATAAACTTTTTGACAAATCAAACACAAACTGTTCGCTTTTTTGGACAGCCTTACATGTAAATGCCCCAAAAAACGTAAGATTTACAAAAAAAAAAACATTTATATTTTTACGAATTTACTCTCAATTATCTCAACCATTAGATTCCTGCACAAATCCGCTGGATCACGTTACGCAAAATACAACAAAATTAATATTCTTTAACGACCAAATTGCACCCCATACCACCCAAACAACATAGTTTGACACGTGTCAATAGCTGATGACAATGATAGGGCCCACAGAAGTCCCGCTTACGAACACGGGTACGCATAGAAAATTGACGGCGGCTTCGTAAGCTGTGCAGGCTAACCGCATCGGCGCTCTTCTCTCTTCCCCACCGAAATCTAGGGTTTTCTTCCGCTTTCGTTCCCTTAAACAGCTTTCGCTCTCCATACTCTCTCTCTCTCTCTCTCTCCCCCTCTCCCTCACTGTGCGTCGCTATCTCTACGGGCATCGGATAAATCTGGTCTATTGATGGAGTTACCGGCGTACGAGGGGGGTACGGGGGGTAAGTTTCGGCGGCAGCCGTTGCGGCGACCCTCGCCATATGATCGGCCGCCATCGGCTGTGCGCGGGCTGCGTGGATTAGGAACAGCTGCTGAGAGCCGAAGCGGGTGGCTCTCGAAGCTCGTTGATCCGGCGTCGCGGTTCATTACTGGGAGAGCCTCCAGGATATTTTCATCTGTATTCCGTAAGGGTCCCAAGGGCTTGCCTGAAGCTGAAGGTTGGATTGAGAAACCCTACTTACTTTTATTTTGCGCTATTTTTGCCAACCCTTAGGGTTTATTTTGTTGTATATGAGGAGTGGTATTCGATCTTTCTTTCGAGAGGGCATAATGGCTTTTCAACATGTTTGCTACGTTGACTTCAACTCTGCTTGTCTCGGACAACTGTGATAGGTTGAATCCTAATGAGATTGGAGTATGAAGAATGATTTTATTTTGGGTATCTCTAGATATTTAGTGTAAGTTTTGTTATCGGCATTGGTCAATAAAGACTATCTGTAACGTTGGCATCTCATGGAGGCTTGATGATTTGTGCAGCTATTGCATCCATCGATGAATCTGTATGATATCCTCCTTCTTGATGTTGGAGGATTTCCTTGTTACTCACTGTTGTGATTGATGTGGTATCTTTTTTTAATTAAAATTGGGGAATATATTCTTTTGTTTTTTCCCACCAACAGAGTGAACTAATTTACAGTTTTACGAAATTTTCTTACATGGTTCTAAAACCAGCCAAGTGGTGCTCTTTTACTCTAGAGTTTTGTTTCAGTTGTAAAAAAATGAAAAATGTTGTCCTGAGTAATGCTACCAATACTGTGTCTCTGAGTAATATTTTGGTGGAATCGCTATTTAAACTTGCCCGATACAAGATATTATTTGAGGCATACCTCATATATATATATATATATATTTGAATTATTAGCCTTGATGCACAAACCATACGGCTCATTATGTAAACATGCATCTTATACTATGTGGGGTGCATCTCACTTTCATTATTGTGAGGTGAGCACAGTTTGATTTAGGGTTATTAAAAAATATTCAGACATCGAATTAATGCTCTTTTTTCATGTAATCCTCATTCCTATAGTTCATGATATACCCAAACTCGAGTTGATCGCCTCTCTCATGCATTACCTTCTCCGATCTTCATGCACATCTCAACATCCTTCTTCATTGTTGTCAGTGGCACCTCTTCCTAAAGACTAGTCAACTCAAAATGTTTTGAGTTTTAATCCTCGTCTTTTGGACGAAGAGCCCCTCAATGCTTAATTGCACAATTTTAAACTTTGGTGGGATAAAGTTAACCCATTTATAACCAACAATAACAATTCACTATTAAAAATATTCAGAAGAGACAAAGCTATAGTATGTCCTGGCACTTTTATGCATTATGATATTCATAATCATATTCAAAACTTTGTGAGGGAAGAAGCTATCTGACTTGAAACATAAGTGGCATGAAGTAGGATATTTCTCAAACCTATGCATCTTTACTTATTGGACATTTTTCTATCTTACCACTTGGCTAATATGGACATACATTCAAGATATGCTCATTTATTATAATTTTATCACTCATTATAGAAAATCTACAGAAAAATCGTTGATCAATAGCTTATTTATGTAGCATTTGTAGCAAATAAAAATATTTGTAGGTATGTTGCTCACAACAAAAAAAAAGTTCCCAGTATATAAATTTCGGCAATAACATGCTGTTATACATTCTTTTTAACACCTCAAAACCAAGTTTTTTAAAGTTGGTTTTGTTTTGATTCAATAGTTTATTTTTTGAAGTTCTTGTTTTATTGATTTTGGTGGTTTGATTGTTGAGATTTGGTTGTGATGTCGATTTATAGTTCAAATTTAATAAATTTAATTGCTTTATTTTTGAAATAAATAAACATTGTTAATAAAATTATTTTCATTTTAAATTGTAATTTTAATTTTATGGTTTATTTTGCACATATTTTTGAGAATTATGAGTCATTAATATTAAAATGTTTTTCATTGCCGCAAAAATGATTACATGCTAAGATACTAGTTTGAACACAACATTGCCTTTTGAACTTTGATAATTCTTTTTAATTATTTTGTTGTGTATACATTGTGTTGTAAAAAATAAATTTAATAGTAAGTTATTATATTTTCAAATTTACCAGAATTTAATAAATTAATTTGGGTGAAGAAAAGAGTCATTCATTTCGTATATTAATTTTTTTGCATTTATGACCATGGAACATGTGAATGAAAGTGCTTTTTTTTTTCTAATAATCATAATATTATTAAGCATTACTGCTAATAATTATATCGCATATTTACATTATCAAAAATTTTAATTACTTTTTCCTAAATTCTACACAAGGTAGTTGATTATTGAGCATTGTTGTTCATTTCTCCCACACGATTATTACATCTCTTTCTCTTGTAGGCCTTTTGCTATATGGTAGACGATTGCACTAAATCTACATTGTCGATTGGGCTTGAATATCTTAAAATATAGTTGAGGTTGTTGTGCTTTTTTGATGGTATCATTGCCAGTAAACCTAAACTAATCTACTTCGTGACTGCCAAAATTGATTCTGAAATTAAATTTTATTCACTTGATCATTAAAAGTATACTTAGAATAATGTTTAACCACGGTTCACACATTTCGATCACTTAGTTTGCTTGGTATGATTGGCATTCTATGGTGAGGTCAACCTAGGGCTTTCACAAAAATAATATCCACATTTTACTTCATCTAATTCCAAAATTTAATGGTCTCCATTATTTAAAAATAAATAAAATTGTATTTGAATTATTAACTGGCCTACACAAATTATTTAGAGGTCTTCAATAGCCCTTAAGTGGGTATTTGGTAAATTTTGCTGGTAATTGTCAAATTATTTTGATAACTATTGGTTGTATTCAACCTAATTGTTTGTGGACTAAAATTTTTTTTAATCAGCTTTATGCCAATCATTATAGCTCATATGAAATATCCTTGTTCAATTAGTCTTTTATGCACAATTAAAAGAGGGTAGGATTCTCCTTTAACAAAGTGTTGTGCTGGTTTTTGACATGTGTGGAAGCGAATGAGTCTTTCTTGAGTAATCTTAGATTGAGATGCACATTTAGTTTTCATAAAGGCATTTGAGATGCAGGTCTATAGGTACTCTTCAAATTGAGGTGCAAAAGATTGTATTGAGGCTTAAGCCTTATTGGTTTTACATCTTTTTATCTGAAGCATATGATTTGAGGCTTTTTTGCCTCGAGGCGTTTGAGGAGTCGCCTCAATCAATTTATGTAAAAATTATTACATTACATTATATTGTTAATATATAGTATGATATAACTATTATACTTATGTCTAATATATTTGATACAATACCTCTTAAAAACCAAAATATAATTTAAATATGACTATTTGATAATGTTGTTAATGTTATTTTATTTTAAATTATATTTGATTAATGTTAATTGTTAGATGGACTAAGACAATAATATAGTGATTGAAGAAAATTTGAGAAATGCCAATACGACATAATGTGATGATTACAAAATTATTACACATGATCATGCGATGATTCTTCTAAAAAATAAGAAAATGAAATGCGGCTATTTTGGATCTTAATCCTCAAAGTGTATCTAAATTTGAAGTGAGTGCTTACTCTAAATCTTATTTTAAACTTTAATTTTATATTAGTATTTAAAATTGAGATTTGTGATTTCTATCATGTTTATGATTCATTTTTTAATTATATAAATATTTTATTTGTATTGTGAGGCTTACTTATTGATTTAGCTTAAGGCTGTGTCTCGCCTCACAAAGCCAAAACGTCTGAGTTCTAGATTTCTCATTTTTAAAGCTTGTATTGAACCACAAAAAATTTTCATCTCATGATTTTATTTTTTAGCACTTTTGTCTCATGTTTATTACTTGTATTTTTCACCTCTTGTGGCACGTGTAAGCTATCAAGTTGAACATGGGTCCGCCTAATAAAACTTTAGACAACGGGACTATTGACATCCAATATACACATCCACTGCCATAGATGAATGCAATATGGAGAGATAAATATGGATTAGTGCCATTGACATACAACTATCAGCTAGATAAAATATAAAGTTGAGGGGCCTCATTAAACATGAGTTGACTTCTGATTTTGGGAATAATGAACTATGAAGGCCTGCCTTGATTAGAAGGCTCACCTATCAGACTTATATTATACCTTAATATGAAGGTTGGATTCATGTTTTATTCATATCAATCGACATATAGGGCCTGAAGTTTCCGAGTCAATTACTTGAAGATTCTTTTAGAGCCCAAAATTTTTGTCTTAGGAAATGTAAAGTAATGTTTTGAATTATGGTAGCTTCAAACAATAATTAGGTTTTAAACATAAATTTAGGAGCAAATGTTATATGGTCAACTCTTTTTTCTTTGTATAATGCTTATTTTTATTCATTTATTTATACAAGAGAATAAATTTGAATAAAATTTTAAATGCATATCATATAAACGAGCAAGTTTGAACATTAACTCTGATTATTTGTGTTCGTGAAATCCTCTTTTGTCATCTAACTGTTAGCTCACCACAAACTTGATGAAATGTGTATTTAGTAATAACTTATCTACTCATTTGATGACTTGTTTTATTGTTCTTATATCAATTTTTTTATATGTTACGCATTTTAGAAGTTAATTATATTATTAGTACATTTATGCTGATAATATCAAATAGTTAACTAGATATGTAAATTCAAACAGTCTTATTAATTTTTAAGCTTCAGTGATCAACTTAAATAATATCTAATAAATTATGCCCATGTCATCTAAGTTAGATAAAAATCTTAAGTACAACTTATAGTTTTTACACATTATTTATATCATCTTAAGTTACAACTTATAGTTTCTTGAGTCCTTTTTGTATCTTAATATTAGTTCTTTGCATATTTACTTATTTTGTACGTCTTTTTTATTTTGATATTTTGCTTATTCAATGTTTGATGCTTTGCCCCACAAAAAAAAAAAGACGAATTCCTTTATTTTGTTTTTATTTATTATTTTTGTTTCTATATGGAGAAACTGAAATTAGAATTGTTATGCTATATGATTTGATTGTTAGCTGATAATGAAGTCATTGATATTCAAATTGAGCATTCTAAAAATGAGAATATTAATATTACAACAACAACTACCATAAGAACAAACCCACTTCTACCTTTCTTAACATAAGTGAAATCTAAAATATTTACTCTCCTAACTGGATCATCAGATGGTTAACATTCAATGTGACCAAACATCTAAGACGACTCTCTCTATTCTTGTCTGCCACTGGAGCTAGGCCAACCCTTAATGGATATATTCGATTCGCATTTTGTCTCCAAGAGTAAAGCCACTCATCCACCTAAGCATTCTCATCCAACAACACTTATCTTAGTTTTATGCTTTTCTTTTGTAGGCCAACATTTGCGCTATAAAACGTTGAACATCTCACCACCATCTTATACAAATTTCCTTTTAAGTCTAAGCAACACTTTCTATCACACACAATAGGCCCGTTGCATTCCTCTACTTCAGCCATCCAACTTGAATTCTACTAATAACATCCCCATATATGTCAGTATTACTTTTAACAATAAACCCGAGATATCTAAAATATTCACACTTTTTAATGATTTGATGAGACGTTATTACAACTCTGCCACTTGATCTACTACTACTACTTAAATTACTTTCCATCTATTAAGTTTTAGATCTACACAAATGGTCTTTAGACTCCAAAGTAGACCTTCACAATTCAGGTTTTTTTTAAACTCTTTTTCTTGTCTTTTCCACAAGATGGATATCATTAGCAAAAAGCATACACCAAAATACATCCTCATATAAATGTTCAATACGAGCATCAAGCAAAAACCGATATGGGCTTAAAGCCGATCCCATATCTAATCTAACTGAAATAGGAATAATTTTGGTCAATCCTTATTCTGTTTGAAGAAAAGTAATAATTTTAGTATACATATCTTTATTGACATGACTATAAGTCATATCAACACCTTTTTTTTTCTCTAGAACTCTCTAAAGAATTTCTGTTTCAACTTTATTCTAAATTTTTTCTAAATCAATAAAAAACATATGTAGATCCTCCTTACTCTTTATGTACTTCTTCATCAAATCTCTCCATAAATATGCAACTTCCGTAGTAGACTTGCCTGATATAAATCCAAACTGACTATGAGAAATTTTTGTATCACGTCTTAAACATGTTCAATTACTCTTTCCTATAATTTTAATGTATGACACATTAACTTTATTTTTATATATTTTGCACACTCTTATACATCCCCTCTATTCTATAATATGAACCATAATATCTAACGATTCTATTTTTATATATTTTTATATATTTTGCACACTCTTATACATCCTCTCTATTCTATAATATGAACCATAATATCTAACGATTCTATTAATATTTCTGTGAGCGTACCTATATTCCAATACCTTATTTTAATATTAGTTTCATTATGTAAATGCTAGAGCGTCTATTGGAAGCGACGCGTTGTACGACCTAACTATGGTTAGAGATGATAAAAATATATAAAACTTGAAACTCACTCGAAATTCTATTGATTTTCAAGTTGAATAGAACAAGTTCAACTTTAGTTTCAAAATATGGTATTCAGCTCTGAGTCAATTTCTATGATGGTTTACTCGAGATTCAATTTGAATTTGCTCAAATTGTTGTATATTTTATTTATTTTTGATATAATACATGTGGAAAGTAATACTTGAGCATTGATTAGTGCTGTGTCTCATGCAAGGGGTTATAGGTTTAATTTGGCCCTCCAACTCATGTTTTTTTTCTTTTTTATTTTTTAATTTGAATTTAATTCTCTTGAAGTTAAACTCTTTTGAGACTCATGTCCTTATTTATTTATTTATTTTTGTATTTTTTAATTAGCTTGTTTTGAAATTAAGCTGATTTTGAGTCTAGTTCAAGTCGAGTAAAACATAATGATTTTTTTTTATCAGAGTTATTTAAAGGTAGATTTATGGTAAAATAAGTAGATGAAATAATTCAGGAATAATTTTTAAAGAGATAGCAGGAGTAACACTGATTATTAAAGATTACTATTAAACTTTAAGTTCTAATTTTGTTTTTCTTTGCCAGGCAACATTACACGGTCAGTGTTGAACCTTTTTGCTTTTTGAATGCTTGCTCCTATTGTTGTTGAGTTTTTATAGAGCATTCCATTCAGGCATGAGGATATACAAATTTTATAGAGTATTCCATTCAGGCATGAGGATATACTAATATATGTAATAGATATATTAGTTTATTATGATGCATTGAAGTTTCTTGTAAATAATGAACTTTAGCATCCACTGTTTGTCCATAGGCATGATTTGAATGTGTTTTGGCTTGAATCAGTTTCAGTGCAAATTTCAGTTTGGTTTCTGGTCTGACTGACTTCAATAGAATTGGCTTTGTTCATACATCTTACCGGAATTGAGCCAAGCCAACTAGTACATATCAATATGTGCTAGCTCCAAATGAATTTTCTTGTAAAACCAATAGTCATGATGATGGATTTTTGTTTAGTGACATTTACATACTTACAACCAAATACCTATGTATTTACATATCTAACACCTAAACTTCAGTTTTTACATTTATACCACCCAAATCTTCCATATCACATAAAATTGCCACTATTTAAAATTTAACAAAATGAAATACTTCTTTTCATACGTAGGGTGGCATATATGTATGCAAATACGTATAAATTGAGTGGTATGTATGTAAATTTTCCCTTTTTTACGCTGGGCCTGCTTTTGTTGTATTTGTGAAGGTAGATCTTGCATTTGACATTATTAGAAATTTGGAATCACTTCAATACTTCTTTTTTAATTTAAGGCTGACAATCTTGCAATTTTTTATTCTTATATTTATTTATGCATTGTAGGCCCAGAGCAAAACTGCCAAGTTAGACCATTTGTACCTCAGCCAGTTGATGTTGTAAGTAGTTGACATGCACTCTTGTACCTTCATAATGCAACTTATTTTAATTAAATCAACCTTTTTTGACTGGCTTGTTTGAATTTACATGGTTAGTTCATTTTGAATAATTTCTTTCTTGCATTCCACTCAAGAAAAATTGATATTGTAGTGCTTTAGGTCAAAATGCTTGGATTTCCACCATTATACCTTTTTTTTAAACTTTTTTTTCTTGAACTTGTGGCCTAGAATGAAAATTGATATTTTCTTCCGTTGTAATTTTAGCATTTTTATTTTTATCATTTGGTTTATAGTCTTTTACTTTCTCAAGTGTCTTGTACCTTGTTTTTGGTCATCTCATTGACTTGTTTATTGTGCTTTCTGGAGTATTTCTCGTGCTATGTTTTTCTCCATTCTTATGTAGCATGTCACTTTGTGATTATTAGAACTAATGATGCACCTGTGAATGAAAGTTGTGTTCTATGTTGATTATTATTATTTAAGCTGTTTATTAAAAGGAGTTTAAAGCTAAGTCGACAATTCCTGTCACCTGGTGGAATTTGGATTTAGCCTTAAAATGGTATTTTCTTTTTGTTGCCAACCCCAACTAAATCTATTTAACATTGTTAAATACGTGTTGGTATGCAAAGCTGATCCCTATCCAACAAAATCCATGAATTCACTGAAATGACGAGAATACAAGAGTTGACAGGCTCTGTTTCAGCACAAACAAGCTATTCCATTTGCTTTAGTATCCATTACATTGCATTTAAATGTATGGGCTTAGAGCCCATGCACCGGTCTTTTAAATGGCATAGGAGAACATATCCTGTTGCCCCAAATCCTATTTTTCAACACTAGTTGGGTTAGAACGAGCAGAAAACACTCTTTGCTTTATATAAGAATCTAGTTTTTTCTTCTGTTTTTAATTCAACCAACTCATTTGCTCACTCTTTGGTCATTGTTTATTGCTCCAATTCAACCAAACTAATTTGCTTTGCTCATTGCTTTGCTCCTGTTTTGACTGTTAATGAAAACATTCACTTTATATTTGATTATGTCCAACTCTATGTATTTCTCTATCTCTTGATTTCATTCCATATATGTTTTGAGTTTATTTTATGCATATTAAAAGCTTCTCTAGAAGGAATGCTTCATCTGGTGCTTATTATTTAAAAAATAGTTTTTTTGCTCTAGAATACTGAATTTTAGCTCTTATATTTTATATATTATAGAAATATAATGTCTAATGAGACTATTGTGGTATGTTTAGTTATTTCTATTTTGGTTCATGTTATATATAGCTAATATGTTTTATCAAGCAATTTCCATATATTGTTTTCACTATTTTAAAATATTCTTATGGAATGAAAATTAATATGGTCAACTGAGTGTTTAAATTTTAAAGAGAGTCACTGATAGTTTTTGAAATGAAATTGTTGAACACAAAATAATGGCCAATGAATAAATGGTGACGACATTATGTGTGTAGAATTAAAAGGGTAAAAAACATTAAGAAAAAAGAAAAACTATTGAAGAGTGATGCATTTTCAGACCACACAATATTTTCTCCCTCTTGCCAAAATGCTTAATAGAATGGATGTTATATGAATGTAGTTTTTGACGGGCCATGATGAGGGGGCGTACATACTTGTGGGGTTTTAAGCAAACTGGTATTTTTTTTGTAACTCTTGTGAAAATAATTAATATTTAATTCCTAAAACATTTAATCTGTCCCCACTTTCCAAGGCCCATGA
This sequence comes from Papilionanthe hookeriana x Papilionanthe teres, assembly GCA_022702705.1. Lineage (NCBI taxonomy): Eukaryota > Viridiplantae > Streptophyta > Magnoliopsida > Asparagales > Orchidaceae > Papilionanthe > Papilionanthe hookeriana x Papilionanthe teres. Next base: position 16,474,680 of record CM040436.1, read on the forward strand.
ATATTAAATGATTGTATTTTTTTACATATATCTTAAAATTATGTGATTGACTATGGCTGTAATCTATATGAGAATGGCGTCATCTTCTCCCCTCTGCTCCGCTAGGGTTTTGCCTCATGGCGAACCCTAGCGACCGTTACAACGATTTATCGCATCTCTTTCTTTCCTCTTCTCGCATCTTCATCATGTGTAGCGTCGTCTTCTTCGTCTTCACCGTGCGTAGCGTCGTCGTCTTTGGGAGTTTGCGTTGCCTTCTGCAGTTCTTTGCTGCAGACAGAACGACGTCTTTGTTCTCGACGGCCCGCGTCGCCTGCGTCATGCGTAGCGACGTCTTCCTCATCTGCTTCGTTCGGAGTTCGCATTTTTTGCGGTGCTCTGCTGCATACTGAATGGCTTATGTTACCATATTGATGCTATAATATTTCATGACATGTTTATCAATGTAAATTATGCACAAAATAATGCTTCTCATGATATAAAAATTGCCTATGGGCTCAGTTTTTAATTCAAACATATTTATGTATCCTTGTGATGACGCCATTAAATTATATTCCTTTTATCTTAATCCCTACTGGTTAAGTCAATAAAATAATTTTATACAACATTCTAACTAATCATATCAAATATAATAAATTTTTGTGGATTAAAAATTATTATATTACATATGATTAATTACAATTAGGGGTTTAAATGAGTCGCTCGCTCAAGAGCCTAATGTTGTTTGGGTTTGCCTGTTTGATAGTCTATTTGTTTAAAATTGGCTCATGTTGTATGCTTTTGTTTACTTCATTCAATATTATTTGTTTGTTTGTTGCTCTTGCTTAGCTCAAATTTTGCTCGAACTGTATGAAAAATAATAAACTTTAACATCTTTTAAATAAAACATAAAAAATAATATAAAAATGTTATAATAAATATTATTTATTTTGATTTTTAATTACTTTGAGTCAAAATGAGTCGAACACAATTGAGCAGTGTTTGTTCATATTTCACTTGTTATAAATTGAAGTTAAAGCAACTATTCGTATTCAGTTCACTTGATTAATGAATAAATCAAACACGAGCTACTTAGCCGAACACGAGCTGTTCACAAACATGTTTTTTGAGTCTCCTAACCACAATTTAATGTCAAACGCGTAATTTATAATTTTTGCATAATTCATCACTAGACATTATTTTTTTGCCTAAAATTATTTTTCTTATTATATGTATAAATATATCCACTTGTAGATGTTGTGTTACATATAAGTTTAACTATTTCTAAAATAACTCACCAGATTCTAACATTCCTTAATAAATTTGGTATTACACATTATTTTATTTTAGAAAAGTAATCAATAAACAACTTTATGCATTTCTAAATTACTGCACTAAAATTTTAATCTTAATAATATTGGCATTTTAATCACAAATATTATTTTTGAAATGTCAAAATAACTTAATTGGCAACTCCTAAATAAATTTATCATAAAAGTAGATATTTTATATAATCTAAATGGCAAAATTTTGAATTTCACAAATATTCTAGAACTTTTGCATTGCGAGATTCCAATATATATATATATATATATATATATATATATATATATATATATATATATATATATATGATGACGTGTGCGAGCCTTTGCTTCATTGGTTGCGGCACTTTGGCGTAAGTCTCTCGGGTCGGGGTTCGAATCCCACCACTTCTGAGGAGAATTTGAATAGCACATGGGACTGGAACGGGGGGTCCGCTTCTCGATCAATTCAATCTAAAAAAAATATCCATATATATATATATATATATATATATATATATATATATATATATATATATATATAATGATGATGATGATGACAAAAAAAAAAAAAAAAGAAAAACAAAAGAGCTACTGTCACAACTGGAAAACGACAAGTTGTTCTTTGGCCATGCTGTCATTTCTAACCCTCCGAATTAACATGGCATTTTATAATGGAATAACGTTGCTTTTTAAAACAATAAATTTTCTGATGACACGAAGACATGTAGTTTAGGAATGGATTTTAAGATTCAACTTTATTTGGCATAGTTTGTGTTTGCTTTTTTTTAAAGATGTAGAATTTATCCGCAATGAGGTTTTTTCAGTCTTTGGTGGGGGTGATGATAATGGTTAATTAGTATTAGGTTGTGCTTAACGAACTACATTGCTTTATGTGTAGTGGTGGGATCAGGGATATGAGAGTTTGCTATGGATGTGGCATAGATATAGGGTTGTGGGGCCTGTCCAAGTTTATCTATGAATTGAATGCATAGATTAGACGAATATGGCACAATTGATGCTTCAGTTATATGGGTTTTTGTTATGTATAGATGGCCCTATAATATGCCATAGCCCCAGCATAGGTTTTGCATAAGTTACATCCCTTGCTGTGCGGGATCCTCTTTATTCCAGGCTCTTTTATTTGGGAAATTTACATACCTTGATCATAATTCTTATGTATTTACATATCTCACACCTAAACTTTCGTGCTTACATGCCTGGTCTTTTGGTGCTCTAAATATATGCATGACACCTACATGCCTGGTCTTTTGGTGCTCTAAATATATGCATGAAAAGGTGTCTTTCACTTTTAAAATGTTTTAATATTACTATTGTTTATGTGATATTAAAGATTTGAGTGCTATGTGTTTAAATATTGAAGTTTAGGTGTCAGATATGTTATTTATGTATTGAAATTTCCCCTTGTTTTGTTATATTTGCCATGTTTTCTGCCATTATGTTATTTATCTTTGGAGTTTTACAACTTAATTTTGCTTAACTGGGCTGAATACGGATGGCTTAGGGCTGGTTGTAATTGGAAAGTGAATCATGAACCATAAAGTGAAATTGAATCATGATTTGAGTTCAACTAAATTTTTGCCATGATACGACATGTCCTGGCTAAATGAATGACTATGATTCATGATTAAATTGAACATTCAAGAACTTTTACCATCAATAACATTTTACCATTTAATAATGTTAATTTACTATGATTCCTTGGTTGTTTCTTTTGTCTGGATTTTTTTTTTCTATTTTATCGATTCTTTTTTTTTGGTGGAAAAAAATGCTAGTAGTTTGAAAATGAATGATTATCTATGAATGCTAGTTTTCTTTTTAGATCTCGCCTTATTTGTGCATCTATATTTACCTGTGTGGCAGTTTCATTTATAGTTAGTCCCTTCAAAGAAAACCATTTTTTTAAAATGTTGTTCTGAATTTTTAATTTTATAACCTAATGCAATTTTTGATCGAAAAATTCATTCTATTCAGTATTCTTATTTGCCAAAAAACTTTCCTAATGCAGCCTCTGAGTGAATCCCAGGTCCAAGAAGCAGTTGATGGTCACAACCCAATGAATTTTGAGACTCAGGGAATTTCTGAGATTGAGAAACTGCTGAGGCAAAACAAATATACAAAGTATGTGCTGCTAAGTGTTCTGTGAGCTTCCTTAGATATTATGTGGCATAATACTTAATATAGCTAGCAGGCAGCCTTTTTTTTTTCAATTTTTCTCTTGAATTTTTATTCAAATTTGATCGCTGCTGCTAGCTTCTCCAAATTGATTTTCTGCTAGTTTTTCTTGGGGAGTAATGAAGTATTGCTATTCAGCTGCTTTCTTTTTGTGTCCATGAAATTATCAACTCATAGCAAAAGTATGCATTTTATGGTTGGAATACCTTAAATCCTGCTGAAATCTTTACGTACTCATTTGAAATTTATGTTTTTTCTTCTGTATTTGCCTTTTAGTGCATATCTTAAATCATGATTTGAAACCTGCTTTTTAAACAGGGATCAGGTTGATTATCTAACAGGATTAATATGTTCAAGAGCTATTGAGCCAACTGGACAAGAGTCAGAAAATTATAACGAGAAAATCTCTGTTTCTGACAAAGGATTTGGTGTCTGGAACTCCAGCTTAAATAGAAATTTATCAGCATCTGAAAGTCCTTTAAATGTAAGACACTTGGCTGTTATTGCAATTCTGTATGATTATGGTATTGCGGTGACTAGGGGATTGCTTTATCGTTTGTCTCAAATTTTAAGGCACCATGGACTCACTGCTCCATTCTTAGTGAGCATCATCTATTTCTTGGAATAATTAGGATAAACATTATGGAAATTTACGTATGTAACAAAGAATTCTTATTTATTTACATATCTCACACTCAAACTTTCATATTTATGTAGATAGCACTTTGGTGTTTTAAACCTATGCATGAAAATGTGTATATCACTTCTAAAAATGTTAATCGTGTTATTTTATGTGATATTAAATTTTTAAGTGCTATGTGTGTCGATATGAAAGTTTAGGTGTGAGATATGCTAATATATAAGAATTCTGTGCTATTTATGTAAATGCACCTAAACTTTATCCTTAAACAACATGCCTTATTTGTTAATATCCCTAATTGAGTTTGTTAATGCGTGAATGTGCACATTTATTCCATGTTTCTTCCTTTTTAATTTGTATTTATATTTTTTTAAACTTTCATTGATGTACACTGGGTGATGCTCCCAGATTTTACATGCACTTATGATTATGTCTCCAGATGGATTTTTTACTTGTATAAATAAATTGGAGGTTATTTTTTTCAACCTTTGCATAAATTTGTGCATTCAAGTGTGTATTAAGAAGGGTAGATGTCCATCTTATTTATGTTTGCTGGTTATCAATTTTAATTAGTGGGTTGATGGCTTTTTTTTTGGCTTTTTTATGAAAACATTTCATATTTTGTTGCATAACGAGTTATGCCTAGTTGGGTTTGTAATTTATGCCATGAGATGCATATGTGAATGATTATCAACATTTATGATTTAATCATTTAAATATTCTGCTATTGTTTTTTATATTAAGTTTAGTTGAAAGGCACTAAGTGGGATTATTGAAATTATTTGTTTACCATCTTTTGTTTAAGGCATTTTTGGATAATGTTTCCATATTGGAATTTGCAAATCTACATCTCTTGCTGGTCTTGTAGAAAATTCGCTTATTTTCCTCGATCAGGATTTTAGGCAACCTTTTAGATAGAATATGTATTTAGTTACAAACAATTTTTGTCGAGCATCATTTTTAATTTGTGTAGTGCTTTTTGTTGGCGTATTACAGGTTCCTCAGGATGTGGCTGCTTCTCCTGCAGAAATTGCTAAAGCATACATGAGTTCTAGACTCGCAAAAGCATCCACTTCAGCAACAGGTTTGCAGAGCCAAGGTTTTCGGGAACACAGAAGTTCACCTTTTTCTGGGCCTTCCGCAACAAAACCACATGGCCTGCCACTCATGCCTCGGTCTGTTTTGCCCTTTTCTGAACCCCATGAACTTTCAGGTGCTGGTTATCCTACTCCAAAACCTCGCGGAAGATCTGATATATATAGAATGTCCCGATCTCCTTATTTTAAGGTCGATCCAGCAGTAAATGCGATGGTATGTTTTCAGACTTCCAGATACTGGTTTTGTTTTCCTTTATAGTTTCATTTATTTTTCTTTCACGACAGTTTTATGTTAACTTCTGTATTTTGGTATTTTCTTATCCTAGGGGAGTAAATATACAACTGTCAGCAATGCTTCTACTTCTTCTGTTGCAACCCCCGGGAGCACTTCAAAATCTGACGGCAGACAGGTGGTGCTTGCCTTTCTTCACCTCTTCTGTTCTTCTTGATTGAAATTCATTGTAGCATAGTTTGATAATATTATTCGGGCAGTGGGTAAAGTGTTTTACCATTTGACGTCACTTGTATTCTCATAATTGCAATTTACACACTAGCTTTAGAGGGGAAGCTAATTGCACTCGGGACTGTTCATGCATAGTCATATTTGTGCCACTCTACTGATGCGAGTTGGTGATTATACAATTGCATCTGTTATAGGTATTTTATTATTGGCGAATTTACATAAATACCACCCAATTCTTATGTATTTACATATCTAACACCTAAACTTCTTTACATTTATGGCACCTAAATATTTCTTATCACATAATAAATACCACTATTTTAACTTCAAAAAGTGAAATAAACCTTTTCATGCATAGGAAAGGTGACGTATATGTAAAAATTGAATTTTAGGTGTTAGATATTTAAATAAATAAGAATTAAGTGGTATGTTTATTAATTTTCCTTTATTATTTTACCTTCTTTGCAGTATATTTAGTATTGTCAGTAAAATTTATTTTTCTGGCAACATATCTTTTTTCTACTACTATTATTATTATTGTTGTTGTTATTATTGCCCTCATCGGTCTTGTAAAAATGCTTTAAGTTTCACTAACTAAACTCATGCGCTTGCATGTACACAATGAATAGCTGAAGACAATCAACTTACCTGCAGCCCCTCCTGTCAGGTTAATAACAGGTTTTTGGTTGGAATTTAGCTAAGATTGAAAGTCAGTGAGCCCACTAGGTAGCCAGGCCGGGCTTGTTTCAAGCCATGCATGTTTGAATGTAAATATACATTTATGTATATTTTTCAATAATTCATATGCATAAGCAGTTACGTACTTGAATCTGTTTACGGACCATTGCATGTAAAAATTCTCTCATGATATAATTAAGATCCTTTTTTTTTCTTTTTTTGTGGCTCAATTCGATCACAAATATAAGTTCATGAGCTGTCCTTGGCATGAACTGAGATTGAGTCAAGCCATCCTAAAACCAAGCTTGACTCGGCTAACGATCGGCTTGAATAATTTCATGCCCATATTGAGTTTGGGTTAAATTGGTTTGAGATTTGGTTGTTAATGATACTATTTTGAAATATGTTTGAGCGGTGGAATCTTTGTGCTCTTACTTTTGATTGCTTTGGAATCTGCTCTTCTTCCTGGCTTGAGTAACTATAATTATCACATCTATTAAAAGGGTTTTTTTTGGGGTAATTCCTCTTTGCTCTTTTAATATATGCGTCATTTCCCATTATCATTTTTGATTTTTCAATGCAAATGTGCTCTGCAAAGGACACATAATTAGACTGCCATTTTCAGTGAAATCTGTGTCCAATGGTTATATTTGTGGTTCATGTGTTTATATGTTTGCCCAAGGTCTTCTTGTTTTGAATGGTGCAAGTTCTCCGACTGCATGATATAGTTATCTATCTTAATTTAATTCTTGTGACTTGATTTGCTACATATGTTTACTACCATTCTTTGGATTTCTGTTTTATGTGTCTGAGCAGGTCTTGAAACGAGTTAGTTCAATTTTAGATGGCGAATATGGATCTTTTGGCCCTATTCGTAGGGTCCGTCAGAAATCTGGTCTGATTTCTGCAGCTAATGCACGGTTTGCGTCTTCAAGTAGTTCTCATAGCTTTCCTTTACTCCAACTCGAGAAAGAGGAATTGAAGGATCCTTCTTCATCTCAGCAGCCTTTTTCACCAAATGAAGTAAAGTATGTCAGCTCAGGTTTAAAGATTAATGAAAATAGGGATAGTAAAATATTTTCTCCAATTGTTCCCCCGGTTCCAAGGCATTCAACTGAAACAAGTCGAAAAATATTGGAACAACTTGATAAATTTACACCTCCAGAAAAGAAGTCTAATATAAAACCTATAGCCATGGATGAATCAACATCGAAGCTAACCACTGATATGCTTAATGGACGGGCCCTTAGAAGCATGGAGAATGTTGATTCTTCACAATTTACAGGCATTGATGTGATTGATACTTCAGACTTTAGAAAGGCAGAGGATCAAAAAAATATTAGAGGTTCCCAATCAGAAAAACTTGGCAAAGTACAGGAAACTAGTTCATCAAATTTAGATGTTGTAGGAGTTAAATTTTCTATGGATGCCAGACCCAGTTTTCGTTCTGCAGACATCACCAATGACATTCCCACTACCCTGCTTTCTCAAATGAAGCCAGCTTTCCAAATGACTGCTCCGGAGGTCTGAACTAAGTTGATTTATTCATTTCCCTTATGTAATAGTTACATTTCTCTTTTTAAACTTTTTGGATAATCTAGTTTTCATTTACCTTGTGGCTAATCTTCTATTTACGGTATTTAAAGGATTTCCTTGAGGTGGATGATGAACAAGATGCTGTGGATGTTTCTGTTCAATCAACCCTTAATATGGTTAAAACAGAGCCTAAAACTGCAGAAACTGAAGCTTCTATTTCTGGCATGTCAGTACCAGGGCAGTCTTTGCCGTCTTCATGGAAAAGTATGACTGTTGCCAGTTCTGCACCCTTCACTGAAATTGGCAAGAAGAATAATGCGTCTGGTGATTCTAAAAACGAGAGCAGTTTTAGATTTCCTGTTGCAACCAATTCCAGTGGTCTCTCTTTGCCATCCCTCACACCAACTTTACCATCCCAATCACACGATAAACTGCTGCCTCGAAGCGAACAAACGGTTCCTGCATCTATGTTCGGTTCCAAGAATTCTGGTACAGCCATCTCTTCATCAATTACAGATGTTGCTAATGATTCTTTAGTTGAATCTAAGTCAGACCAAAGGTCAGCTGCCTTACAAATTTTCTTTCATTATTTTTTCCAAGAAAACATATTATTGTTTATTTCCTTGCTTTTATCTTCTGTCTGTTTGGTGTTTTCTTATGCTTTGAAGGTTCTTACCTTACGTGATAAGTATAGGTTTAGTTAGCACTAGTTCCTAAAACCGTTAGCAGTAGATCTTTTGTTTTTTTTTTCTAGATTACTTTTAGATTTGGAACCAGATAAATTCAGAATTACTTAGCGAGCTTATCTTGGGATTTTGTTTGTTAATATGCTCTATGACAGTTGTAGTATCTATTTAGTTGAAATGAAAATTAATAATGTGGAGTGAAAATATATGTTTTTTTTGGTCTGTGTACCACTGAGTTTTCATTAACTGTAATAACTAGGATTAACCCCCAGTAATTCTCCATTAATTTTATTCACTGAAATATTTATATTAGTCAGTAGTAGCTTTTAAGTATTAAAATGGTAGCCAGGAAAGGCCTAACTAGCTTTTAGAAATATGTTAACTTAATTGAAGAAAAAATTGTGCAACTGTCTCATCACGCTAGTTTCAGTTTTGCATAAATCGTTGCAGAATTTGTTGATCTATTTCTTATTCTTCTATTTGTATTTCTGATAGGACTCAGTTTGAAAGTTCAAACCTTTTCAGTCGTGGCAAGGATGAAGCTGGTCTGCATAAATCTTCTGGAACAGTTTCCTTCTCTGGTTTATCAACATCAGGTAGTGCTGAAAACGTTGCTTTTGGCGCATCAATCACTTCAACCCAGAGCAACGGCTCAGTGTGTTCATCTGCATTGTCATCCTTATCAGCAGCTTCTACACCAGATACAATTTCTCGGCCACCTGTGAGTTTATTCTCATTAAACAGCAATTTGGTTGCGGCCAGTTCCAGCAGTCCAATTTCATCTGCTTCACCTGCATTGTCCTCCCCCGTTTCTTTCAATTTTGGAGTCGCCTCAAGTGCTGCTCCTGTTTCAGTTTCTTCATTATCAGATAAATCTAATTCTGTCGATAAAGAAGAAAAGTTTTCTATCAAATCTCCATTCAGATCATTTAATCCTCCCACCACACAGGCTGCATCCTCATTTTTAAGCACAGGAAGCAGTGATACTTCTTTAGTGGGGTCCACCTTTCCTGGATCAGGTGGTACTACCTCTGTTGAAGCAATGCCTTCCTCAAGCATGAGTATGGCTACAAATTCTACATTATTAATGCCTCATACTTTCTCCGGCGCATCTAGCAGTAGCTCTGGTTTTGCACCAACATCTTTTTCAGCTAAAAGTATTGGTGTATTTGGTTTTGGTTCTTCTGCACGGACTGATAGCACAAGTGTTTCTACTGCTAATAGCAGCTCTCAGAATTCCAGCGCAAATTTTGGTGCAGCAGGGGGATCTTTGTTTGCTGCTCATCCAGCCCAATCTGGTAGCAATAATTCACTCTTATCCCAGAGTTTAACTAGTCAACCTGGTTCCTTTTCTTCGTCTTCCACATTAGGGTCGAGCAGCTCCTCCTTTCCAGTATTTGGTACCTCATCATCCTCAGCGTTTGGATCGAATAGTTCATCTTCACCAGGATCCGGGCAGGTGTTATTTGGCACTTCAAACCAAAGTGCAAAACCTTTTGATTCAACTTCTGTTTTTTCTTTTAATGCTGCCCCTTCGACCAGCTCAAGTTCTGGGCTTTCCTTCTCTGCTGCTGCTGGTGCATCAAATACAAGTTCTGCATTCTTCTCCTCTGTTGGCAGTGCGTCGAATTCAAGTACAGGGTTCCCTTTTCCAACTAGCTCTAATACTATAAATTCTGGTTTCTCCTTTTCTGCTAATGCAAGTTCTTCCAGTCCAGCTGGCAATAACATTTCACCAGCGGCCACTTCGGGTTTGTTTGGCGGCAGTTCTTTGGGTCCATCATCTTCCATCTCTAGTCCTCTGTTTGGTTCTTCACCATCAACAGGATTTTCATTTGGACTTTCATCCACTGCATCAAGTGTTCCCTCATTTGGTTTTGGTTCCTCATCAGTACCTGCTTTTCCATTTACTTCATCTAGTGCCACTATGTCAGCTGCTGCAGCCACACCCGTCTTTGAAATGCGAAGCACATCTGGAGGGTTTAGTCCGGTATCACAAAATAATGACCAGATGAGTGTTGAAGACACCATGGCTGATGACACAAACCAAGCTCCAGCGTCCACTGTTACCTTTGGGCAACCTAACAGTAACCCATATTCAAATTTTGTGTTTGGTTCTGCAGTACCATCTAGTGGAACCACCCCTTTCCAATTTAACAGCCAACAAAATCCCCCAACCCTTCAAAATCCAAATCCATTTCAGGCAGGTGGTAACTCTGAGTTTGCACCAGGTGGGAGCTTTTCTTTGGGTAGTGGTGGTGGTGACAAGTCTTCAAGAAAAATTGTGAAAGTTAGACGCGATAAAATTCGGAGGAAGTAGGGATTGAAGTTATTTTTTTCAAGTATTTCGCTGTTGGTTTCATTGTTACTCTTTTTGGGCAAAAAAAAAAAAAAAAAAATCTGAAGCAAGAGGTAAGATATATTGTTTGTTCACCGTGACTGGATATTTCCATGCAATGGAGAAATTTTTTCTGTACTTGTACTTAGTTCTGGAATCAAATTTTATGTTCTCATCTCTTGTATCCTGCCCATCTCCTTCTTCATCTTGGTTATATACTTAATCCTATTAAAATTTTGATTAGCTGTAGTACTGCGGTAAATTTTCTCTGTATGAGTATGAGATGATAATTGTTCATGGTTTCAAGTTATGGGGAGCATTTTTTTGCACATGTAAAATAGAACAAATTCTCTCTTTAATTTAATTTGTCTCATTGCTGTGTTATGTTATATTTCATTTGTTCATTTGTGCTTTGCAACAGCAATGTATTAATGGATGTGTACTATAATAATCTATCATCCCTATTTGTTTTTTTGGCATAACGATTTCTGTTTTGTTTATTTATTTTTATTGTTGGAATCTTTAATCTCCTTCTAGGCTAATTTGAAAATATTATAATTTGCTTTATTTTAAGTGCATATATCTTTAACCATTTTGTTTGATTCTTCATTTCTGGGAAGTGTTTGATCTACATGTCTTGAAATTCAAGCATAAGGAGTTAATGTGTCAACCAGATTGTAGGAATGTTTATTTTGGAGAGAAAACAAATTGTTGGTGTTGGATTTGTAGGAAGATTTTTTTTTTTAGTATATTATATTGTTAGATATGTTAGTATTTTCTATTTTTAGAAGTTATAATTATTGGTATGTCATAATTTCTATCTTTCTTCCAGTAGCTTAGTGATTTTATTCAGACTTTTGTTTTTTATTTTTAATTTTTTTAATGTTTACATGCTTCAGTAAAATACTTGTTTCATCTATGGCGAGAATTATTTTGGAAAAGTTCCACCTTGCAAGCATTAAAGTTCTTCAGGTACACACCTTATCCCTTCACCAAAGTCAAATATTTAAGCTGTCATTTGAATTCTTTTGTAATTTAGGTAGGAGCCGTTTAGTCTGCTGAAAGAGAAGAAAATATACAATTAAATAGAAATTTTTTAGAGGAGTTTTGATTAGATGTAAAACAAAAGTAGGAGATATTTTTGTATTTGATTTTAAGTTAAATGAATTCATAAAACCTGATGATAGATATCAATTGATGGTGATGAGGGGCGAGCGGGCCACAGCCTGCCTGGTGCTACTTACAAAGTAGCCATGGAAGGTGCTATGAGCACTTATGGCCATGAAGGGTACTAAAAAACAAAATTTATATTTCCTTGATGGTATTATAGCAAAAAATATTGTTCTTCACTAGTTGAAATAATGATTGATCTTATACATTTTGACTTTGGCACAGGCACTTGGTAAGTGCTGGGGAGAAGCCTCCATCTCATGTAGAAAGGTTTAATAAAAGTGCCAAATGTGAGAAATTTGACTTCTATGACATTGTTTCTTAATCAAGCAAACAGAAGTAAGTTTTGAATTGTAATTTACTTCTAGGGGACACAACAATATTATCAGCTCATTAATATTTAGGTACCTTATTATAATGCTTCATTAGGAGATAAAGATTGATCTGTTACTTCTATTGATGATTTCTTAAGACTTGTCTGAGCATATACACAATGAAACATATTTCCTTTAAATTTACAACAACATTGGAATCATACAAGGAAATGAAGCTCAAGAGGCTTAAATCTAGTACTAGAGATTAGATATAAGTCTCATCCATCTCAAAATACTTGTACTAAGCACACCAGTATAAAGTAGTATGGAATACTGAATGGTCTGTACCATTAGTTGATAGGGTTCAATTCATGTTATCCCCATCTAAATCATACTTTTATCATTTGCATCCTTATATTATCAATAGATGACCTACATCACAGCATTAGATGGAAAAACACTAAAAGCAATAACCATGAAAGAGAGAATTATAATCCATCATCCAGAAGATGAATTTCATAGTGATTTAGCTGGGGTGAACTAGAACTATTACTAACAGTAGAGATCAAGTAACAACTAGAATCTATTAATACTAGTAGTTCAAGGAGAAATATTTAGGTACTCACAAAGTATAAACAATCTTAAGTTAGAAGATGGCAATGATTGAGGAGATGAAATCATTCAAATCTGATGACTATGTCACTTGAAAACATCAAGATAATAATACATTTTATTAATTTACCGTCTCATATGTTGATGATGCGTTGATAGCGTCTCGACTAAAGTATAGTTTACATGATGACTAAACATATAATCTAGAGATTTGGTATCAATGAAATGACTAAACATATGAGCTCTTTTCTAGTTCCATATTTTAAATTGAATTTATTATTGTTTCCAAGTACATGCATTTGGCATGTAGTGAAATGAATTCCAAGGTGTATTCAAGATAATGTGGATGGTTTGAGGAAAACATATTAGTTTTGATTTTGTTAGTAAGTCTCATAAGCATCAATAATATTTCTCATTTTTATTCAATTTTCGATGGTTTGATTGTGACACGTTTAAATGCATTGGTTCTATCGTTCGAAAAATCACTTTGGTCCCTGATTTGTAGATACGAGACGTATCTTACACCTAAGCTTTACTATTTACATTTATAACCCTTAAATCACTATTGTAATTTTTAAAGAATGAAATATATTCATGGGGGGCACAAATGTAAAATTTGAAGTTTAAATGTAAGGATTTGTAAATACTTATGAATTAAGTGTTGTTGATGTAATTCCTTTTACAAATGTATGCCAAAGCATAAAGTCTAATTGCAGGGTATTGCCATTTCCAAAAAGTCAATGGAAATTGGGTCCCACCATTTGCTTCAAGTCAAAAGAAATAGTTTTGCATCATTTTTCTATGTTGGTCCTAAGCTTCTCCAATTAATGCTTTAGCACTAAGGAACTTTGAAGAGTAAGGTATTGAGTGCCCATTAATGTAATAAGCTTATTTATTTATTTATTTTGTTAGTCATAGATATTAATTTTTTTCCTTTAAAAAATCTTTTTTTGTTTTATTTTTTGAGTTAAGAATTTGAAATGCAATACCAGCGTTGTCACGTGAATGCCTCGTGTTCGGCTTGTTGAGTAGTTTATGTTCGATTCATTCACTGAGTGACTAATAGGACACGAAAAGTTATTTATATGTGATTCACGGGCCATTTACAACACGAGTTTCTTAAGCCACTTAGAAGAGGAACATAGTTTAAACACAAGAACAAGTAGCGGGGTCGCTCAAGCTCGTCTCAATTACACCCGTTTTATATATCATTTAATCATTATTTATTTATTTATTTTTGTATGCTTTGCTAAATAAAAGCGAACCATACATAGGAGTAATTATTACGTCCTGTGTCTGTACGTCCAGACATTGGTGCCAATATCCGATCACGTGAAATGCATGTTGATGTGGCCGGATTGCTCGAGTATTTTTGGGCTCATAAATAGAGGTGAATGGTCGACTTTAAGCATATTTAATTATGACTTGGAAATTGTTGGAGCATTTATGTACAAAGTTGAAATTTTGCTTGGGAGGCTTGAATCAACTTAATCCAAATCAACTTAAATTTAAATGTAATTATTTAGAAAATATTATTATTATTATTATTATTATTATTATTATCATTATTATAACAATAAAATTAAAAAATTTTAAAGTGGATAAGAATTTGGAAGAAATTTTTACATAAATACCACTTAATTCCTATGTATTTAGATATCTAACACAAAAATTTCAATTTTAACATGCATGCCATCTTATATTTGTATCAAAAGGTATATTTTACTTTCTTTTTTATGAGAACTCTTGGTGGTGTAAATGTAAAAAAAAGTAAAGTTTAAGTGTTATTTATGTAAATATGTAAGAATTGAGTGGTATGTATGGAAATAATAAATTGTTCAAATAAAATAAAGGAAAGTTTTACATAAATACCATTCAATTCATATGTATTTACATACCACACCAAAACTTTAACTTTAATTTTTACATATTTATCACTTTTTAGAGTAATAAAAAGATATTGTATTTTTATATAAATTAAAGCTATTCTTTTAGAAATAAAACAAAAGAGATAAATTGAACTAAACAACAGCTGTCCAATACTTTAATAATAAGACAAAATATTTGAGAAAAATTTGTTTATCATAATGGAAAATAAGGACCATTAATTTTTGTGCAAATACTTGTCAATTATATAGATCCAATTAACTAGGGTTGTCACATCAAATTTTTGTTTGACCCGAGTTAAATATTACGCCCGCATGTCCGGACGACCAACCATCAGCGACGACAACACACACAGATGTATGGTGTTGTGAAAGCTGGTGGTGAGCCGTTCGAACTTGTGGTGTGCGGATACAATATTTTCTTCTGAAATCGTTGCTATCTAAAATTGTCTGGTTCGAACCTGACCCAAACCCAAGCCATCTTCAACCCGATTGACTCGAACCTAATACACATAACACATTTAATTTATGCATAATAGTTAATTGGGTTAAATAGAGCTCATTTTCAAATCAGTTTTGACTTGAAGGATTAATTCTGACTTGACAGGTTAACTCGAACTCGAACTAAACAAGTAAGGGTGCTGAGTTTTATTACTCGAATCGTCCTGAAAATTAACCGAGTCAACTTGAACTTTTCTTCCTAGTCGGGATCGAGATCATCAGATTTCAGATAAAATATTGCATCTGGACTCCACGTGGCAAGTGGGCCCCGTCACCCCATACACTGGCCACGGGGCGCCGCACCATTCGTCTCCGCACCTACGGAGTTCGTCGTCCAGATTTCAAGTGCTCATCTTTGACCTGATCTTTTCAACATTGTACCAATTTTGTTGACTTATTTTTGCCTAATGTAAACCTTTATTAATTTTTATAGGGTTATTATTAGAAAAAAAGGGAGATAAAATATATTACAATTAATATGGCAATAAAAATATTAATATAGTTAAATAAATGCAGAGACTTGTTGCCCCAATAAAACAAAAGGATTTAATTATAATATTTATGGGTAATTATTGCAAATTTGTTGGGCAAAAGTGTAAAATATGCAGTTGGATTTCATTTTGTTCATCTTATTGTTGTCTTTAGCTTCATGTGGATGATTTTCATTTTCCTATTTTGACATTTTGTCATTTTATTTATTTTTATTAAGATTAAGTCATTCTTTTTTTCTTAAGATTATTTGGTCAGTTGTATTATGAGGAGACAAATGGCACTTTATTTTTTTTTTAGAAATTTTCTTACATAACATATATTTTTTTTTATTTACATAACCATAAAGGTCGTCGTTGAAAACTGTGATAATATCAGTTGGTCGTGGAGGCCATAGTTTGAAACTGTAGCGATAATTATCCACATAGCCGTAGTTGGCCACATATGTCATAGTTAGCAGTTGCAGTAGATTCGGTTAGCCGTAGCTGTTATAGTGGAAAGTTGTATTAGTAATTGACCACGTCGACCATGCTACAAGATGTCAGTTTGCTATAAAGGCCAGTGGGAAGTTTTAAAAGAAATTGATAACATAGGTCATAATTGGTAACTTCAAAATACGTTTTAATGGCTTGATTTGGATTTGATCGAGCTCGGATTGAAACAATTTGGGTATTATTTGGTTCATCTCATCAGGACGATCATTTTGACTATAAACTTTCTAAAATTTGGGTTATGGATGATCTTGAACTTGAAAATGAAACTGAAATTTGGTGATGCATCAAATATATATATATATATATATATATATATATATATATATATATATATATATATATATATATTGTTACGCCACCAATAAATTTTCATCATTCGACATGAATATCGTTCGGAGCTCCGATTTTACAAATTTATAGTCAGACCGATCGAGCTCAATGAGACAAACCTAATGATATAAAAGCTAGTCAAATACGAGTTAAATCAAGCCCAGATCAAGTCATTAAACCATTCTTATAAGATTTTCGGAAACATTTGGAAGATCAAATAAATGTCGACACTAGCAAGCTTATACTTGAATCGAGCGCCTCGACAAGACGAATGCAACGAGCCTAAGATCACTCAATTCCAACATCATTAAGGCCATCAAATGCCCCTTAAACGTCAATTGATCAAGGGAAGCCTTCTGGATCGTCTGATCAAAATGGTTGCATTAATTGCACCCAAAACACTATAAATAAACCTCAAACCCTCACATGAGGAGTGGCGGAAGTCTAGAGAGAGCTTAATTCCTTGAGGAGAAGCTACAACTTAGCATCACCGCCGACCGCCGTCGACCACCGCCGACCTCCGTCGACAACTATCGACCTCCGTCACCGTCAACCTCTGTCACCGTCGACCACCGCCCACCGTCGTCGACTACCGCCGACCTTCGTCGACCTCCGTCACCGTCGACATCTATCAATCATCGTCAATCACCACCAACCAGACACCGTCAGTCGACACTGTAGTCCGAAAAATATAATTATCCTTTCCTGTCTGTGGGACAAAAAATTTCTATAATCATCAATCAATAATGAATTTCTTCAATCGGTCGAGTCCCGTAGTTTTTCCCTTATAGGTTTTCCACGTAAAAACTTCTGGAGTCGTCACCGCTTGTTTCTCTTTCATCTGTGTGTCTTGAATTTTCGTACAACGCTAAGACGATAATTTGTTACTCTACTCGTCGTAAATTTTCTAGCACGCATTATATTCATATATATATATATATATATATATATATATATATATATATATATATATATATATATATATTCAAGGATTGGTGTGCATAATAAGTAGTAGATGGCATGCAATTTCTTGCCTACTTTAATTGCTTTAATTGCTTCACTTAAAACTTAAGGAAGATATTGACTATAGAAGAGTAGTTGGAGTTGCCTTAAAGGAGGTCCTTTTCAATAGCTTTCAACAGAATCAAAGGAATTATGATGCATTTTATGAAAAGGGGAGAATTATTGCTTTGATTTATTATATCATCCAACAAAGGTTGCATTATGGTAGTAAAATGCTTTCCTCCATGAATGTCATCCGCTAGGCAACTATGATCCAACAATATAAGTAGTGATAACTAGGTGACAGTGATCTGATGATGGCAATTTGACTACCACGGTCTGAGAACTGATGGTCAGGCAATGGAGATGGTGTACCACAACAACAATAACTGTAGGACGTTGGTGATCAGACATCGTAGCCACGACAACCCAATTACAGTAACGAGTATGGCAGTGGTGATATGACGTATGTGGTGCTGCTGTGACCAAGATACTCTGGTCCAACAATAGCTGTGTTCCGACTACGATGGTCTGGTGGCAGCGACAGTGGTGGCAGGGTAGCGGTGGCGGTGGACAATAGCGGTAGCTCGACTATGGTGGTTCGACGTCGACAACCGTGGCAGTCGAGTAGCAATGGTCTGACAACAGTTGTTCACGACTGCGATGGTGGTTGCTGACGGTGATGGGCCGATAGCATGCTATTTAATTTTGATAATTTCAAATTAGGGTTGTACCATGCTAGCATAAGCATTTTAATAAACCAGTTTTCATTACATTGACTTATTAAGCATGCCAATGCTTGTCATGAAAGCTATTCAACACAAGCTAATGAACCACACATTTAATTTGAATATTTTTCAAATATTCAGACTTTGGCAAGCAATTGGAGCCATATATATATATATATATATATATATATATATATATATATATATATATATATATATATATATATATATATATATATATTAAATAAACCAATATGCTTGATGAACAACTTAAGATCGGCTCGATTAATACTCGATCATATTTTTAAAATTAGTAAATAAATAAGTTTAGTTATTAACGTTTTAAAACTCGAATGTTAAATGAGCAAAATTTGAATATAATGTTTGTTGTTCGTCAAATAAAATCTTTACAAATAAAATCATTAATTTTATATAAATTGTTAAGTACTTATTCGAACAATAGTTTGTTCAATTAACATAAACAAGTCAACTGCAAATCAATTAAAAAACTTAAGCAAGCCGTGTATGAATATATACGTGAAGGCGTTCAGGCTCAGACTGAACATGAACAACTTATGATTCTTGATGCGTGCATTTTCTGACGCTAAGTTGCTATCATTTAACAATAATATATTTACTTCCATTTTCTAACCTATAATCTGACGCTAAATTGACAATAATATTCTGTCGTTCATCGATATTTTTCGCCACAAAGTCGACGGTAATCCGATGCTATTATTCATCGTCTGATATTTTCAGACTCAAAATTCAAAGCACCTTTCGAATAAAAAAATTCAACGTTAATACAACGTAAAGACCAACACAACTTATTTCCGTTGGAATATTTCGATGAAAAACTGACGGAATTAACATCACCGACGTTCGATTTAATGATGGAAAAAGTTAGATGATGGAAAAAATCAGATGTAAATCAAACGCAAATCCGACGATAACCCTTAAATATCAACGGATTTGCCTTCGATTTGAATCTGCTGTTACCGACGCAAATATGCTTAATTCCTGTAGTGTGTCCATCGCCACCAGAGTCCACCGTCGACAATTGCGCACCCTATCGACTACTATTAGCCATCGTGCTAGTCAAAGTCAAACAAAAATATTTTTTTATTTTAACATCACAAACATATTTTATTTCACAAAACAACCCCAAATTCTATTTTTATTCACTTTAATTTGTAATATCTTCAACTTAAGTATCTTTATGATGCTATCATTAGCTTTTTTTTTTTTTCAAGCCCTACTTTAGAATATAAAATAGAATATTAAGAACCATTAGAAATATAATTAATATTAGGAATAATTTAGTCAAAATTTCACTCTTAATTACATCATTTAATTAAATCATCCATTAATTAATCTAAAATTTTTCATAACCTCTTTTCTAGAAGTATTTTCTATACAATTACATATTATAATCTCATTTTAGTCTAGATTTCCATTATTATTCCTATCTTGAATGGAATATTTTGTGTCATATAAGTATAATTACATATATACCTCTTAATTATTATGTATTTACATATTTAATACATAAATTTCAATTTTTATATATATGCCCTTTTATTTTTGTATGAAAATATGTATTTTACTTTTTAAAAGTTAAAAAGATTGCATTTTTTTTATGTGACATGAAAGATTTAAGTGGTATAGATATTGAAAGTAAAAATGAAATGTTAGATATGCAAATACATAAAAATTTGGGGGCATTTATGCAAATGCATCTAATTGTTCATCTATGCAAATATTTACTTAATAATATGATTTTGTTGATGTAAATCAAATTAAAATTCATCTTCAAATGATAAAATTAAAGTGTTAATGACGCGTTTAGCGATAAACAAATACTAAAAGTATTTGGAAGGACAAAATATTTACAATCAAATTACTAATTACACTCAAAATAACAAATTAATATCACATATTGAGATTTAAAGGGCTCATATCATAGTGAATAAAGCTAATGATAAATAGCAAATACACTTTGTATTAAAAGCAAGTCAATGTTGAAAATCCAAAGGGCTCATATCAACTACCTAACATTGATGCTATATTTGACTAAGATTTTAGGTTATATATATATGATTTTTTGAATACCATAAGAGAAAAAAACGAGTCTAAACTATGAAAATGATATGTTTCGGTATTAATGACAGAACATTTTATTATAAGTTCAATCATGTTAGACTAAAAAATATTAGAGCTGCTTACCGGAAGCTAATAAACAATGTGTTCAAAACATTAAAATGACAAAATGTTTTAGTCTATATCCATTATATCCTCATCAAGAGTAAGTATCAATTTCGTCTGCTAGATGGACTCACCAAGTTGTTCAAAATGTTAAAGAGATATAATATATCAAGCTTAATCCCAACAAGTGTCTGTTCGATGAAAAAATATTCCGTCCAGACGTCCACAAGTCCGGACGTACGGATAGTTGATAGAAAATGCAAAGAACTTTTCTGAAACAAATATGTTTATATAACATTAAGCAGTTAAAAAGTTCTGAATAAAAGATCTTTAATTCAAATAATTTGTGATAACTAAGAGAGACACTATAATGAATCAACTATAAATTGGGAGCAAACACACTAATCTGAACCAGTTTAGTCTTAGGATTAATAAGAACAATTTAAATTAGCACCATTAATCTAAAGTTTTGATGAAATGAATATTTCAAATCACAATGTAAGGGTGAATTGTACTCTTTTTTTTATGCATATAATGACAAAAACATGAGAAAATAATACAATTTCTTATTAAATTCTTATAGCTTATACATAGTTGTTTATTTACACCCCCATTATTTAATCCTTGTAGGATTTTTGGAAGTATTTGAAAGTGGCATGTTTTGGTTGCATTTTCAATGAAACATTATTATTCTATATATTTTAATGAAATACCACTTTATATGATGGTTAAATTAGGGACAGGTAATGAAATGATCTTTTAATGAAATACCAAATAACATTGTTGTATTAATATATATATCAAAAACTTGGGAGGGCACAAGTGTCCATAGGCCCCTACATAAATCCTTCCTTATGAAATGTACTATAAAAGTTTGGGATATGATGAATGTCAATGAGCTGCCGCCCTTTTGAGATACGAGGATTTGTCCTGCCCTTATATCCCGAATGTGTTTTGACGTATCAGGATTCTCCGTCAGGATGATTCAGTTATTTCACAGGCTCTGTATGCAAATGAGTCTGCTACCCATGCGGGACCATGAGAGATTCACTCTCTGCCTTGTGGCTTAATGGGAGTTTTGAAAGAATCAGAACATTCCCATGTGAAATAATCGTCGTTTGATAGCTCTGTGTTGTTTGTCAATTTAATGTAAGCAAAACTCCCTGGATCAAGATTATTCTTGGGCAGCCCTAAGATGTAATTAAACAAGTGGGATACGTTCTCTTAGGAGCACTCTGGACCCCAAAACAGACAGACACACCTGAATCTCTGGTTGTTGGTAGCTTTCGTAGGATGGTGGTTGTTCGTAGTCGATGAGGTTTTAAGAGATCATTAATTTTATTGAGTCAACGCCACAACGCCTAATCCAAGTGCCACGTGTCCGAGTAACCTTTAAATATGCATCTCCATGGAAAGAAATGAAAATTTTCCTACCTTCACTACCTTATCTCACATCTCTCTCTCAAAATTTATGATCTCTAATAGAGAGCTCCTTAGAATATCAACCAACTAGCAAGGAGCATTCGATCAATAAAATAAGCAAATTTTGATCTTTTTTTAATTTGTTTTATATTCCTTACATATACCCATATCCTTTAAAGGAATAAAACTTTTAAATAATTCCATTAAACTTCATATACCTCCAACAAATCGCCATTATCCGACATGAATCTCGAAGCATGTCACGAATCTCGAGGCAATCTTTTAAGCAATAAATATTCAAACTTCAATTAAGAGTCATCACGAGCTTTGATTTCAACAAACTTATAGTCAAAATAACCGGCTCGAGGAGAAAGACCCTATGATATCAAAATTAGTCTAATCTGAGTCAAATACAAGCTTGGATCAAATCATTAAATCACTCTTGATAGTTTTCCAGACATATTTAAAAGGTCAAATGAATACCGAATTAAGTAAGCCTACAATTGAATTGAGCGTCTTGACAAGAAAAATCCGCTAGCCTAAGATTGCTGAATTCCAACATCATTGAAACACTAAAATAATCATCAAACGCTGTCTGATCGATGAAAACCCTTCGCAATGTATGATCAAAGTGATTAATAATCCTGCATTAATTGCACTCATAACACTATAAATAGAACCTCATCCCTCTCATGATGAGAGAAGAACTTGAAGTCTAAAGAAAGGCTTAAAGTTTTGAGGAGCCTATTTTTCACCCTTACAAAGTACTTTTGCAATAATTTTATTTTAAAATATAAAAATACCTTTTCACCCCTCAAAGTTATCTAAATCAATATTATTTTAAATTGTGGATGTTAAATAAAATATCCAATAAAATATTTTTGTACAATAAAATTATTATTTGAAAACATTATCAAGTTAAATTCTTTGAATAATCATATAAATTAAACTTAATTTTTATTAAAAAATAGTTTTTTTAAGTCTAAATATATAACTAAAATTTTAATATAATTGGTTCATTTTCAAGATATCAACCAAATAAAATAAAATAAAAAGTCAAATTTTCATTAAATAAAATAATAAAATAAAAATTAAATAATATTTTAATCACCGGCCTTTGGAATTGTCAATCCGGCAAATGACAGCTTCGCACGTGGGAAGATAAAGTCAATTGTCAATTAATAATTGGGATCTCACTATGAAGATTATCCGTATATTTATTATATTTAAAAATAATTTTAAATATAATAACACAATTCTTATTTATTTACACATATAATATCCATATTATTATATTTAACATTTAAATTATTAGTATTGTATATAAATTAATATTATTATTATTAATTTTTTTAAAAAGTGAGCTGTAGACTTTCAGGGTTATAAATATAAATATTAAATTTTGGAGATTAGATATGGGAATGAATAAAAGTAATGTGGTATTTATCTAAATTTTATTTTATTTTATTGTATGATGACAATAAAATGAAGTAAATATATGTGTTGAATGTTAATTAGTTATTTGTGAATCACGAACTGAGAGTTAGAGCCGAGTGAAGGAGAGAATGAAAAGAGAGTGGAATAACTCTGGGGGAGCGGTTGTCGCGATCCTGTGAGGGATATGTCTGCTCGCCTGGATGCTGAAGGGGCGGTTCTGCGCACGGAGCTCGTCGCTCTCCAAGGCAAGCTAAACTAGAGCAGGGGTGGATGTTCAACTGGTGGCATGTCGCGTCGATCGAAACATCGGGCATTTCTGTTACGGTTCATGTGAACTCTTCTCTGTGCTCCCGAAGCGTCTGTACCAATTGGTTCTGGAATCCAGCATCAATATATTCACTAATCAGAAAAACATTACCGGGTTTTGTGTTGGACACTGGCATCTGGAGGACGGCCTCACTGGTCTCGAGACCCCCTCTCTTAAGATCTGGATATTGAGCGGTTCATGTTTGACACTTGAATCTGCTCAGAAATAGCAGCATCTAGATTGCTCCAAGTTTACCTATACCGTAATTACTTCCCCATCACCCAGCAACTTTTCGCCGCATGGTAGGTAGAAGCTACCCTCTGATAGGTTTTCAGGAGTCGCCGATTGAAGATAGTATTGTAGGTCGGCGTGAATTCCAGCATGAGGAAATCCTCTTGTACTGCTTCTTGGGTTCTCCCCAAGAGATGGCGACGGCGACAAGGCCGATCACCTCCTTCCTTTTGCCAGAGAATCCAAATAACAGGTCGGTCGGTGTTGTCAACCGGTCGGTCTTCAAGCCCATCTTATTAAACACCAACTTGAACAAGAGGTTTGTTGAACTTCCAGTATCAATAAAGATACTAACCACCTGGTAGTTATTGATCAGTGTTGTGACAAAGATTTTCTCGTTGTATGGAGTCCCCTTTGGCTGGAGATTTGCGTCTGTAAAGACAACGGGTAAATGATTACGTGTATATGGGATGACAGAGCAGACCTTGTTAGTATGTTATCACTTTAGCTTGAAGAGTCGGGTCCCCTCCCCTCCAAACCGCACCCCCCTCCCCTGAAGATGGATGTGATTATTTTTGCCACGTTGACCTCATTTTCTCGGACATGCCCGTTTGGAATCAAACATCATTTGATCGAAGGAAGCTCTCCGGACCGCCAAATCAAAGTGATTCATATTCCTGCATTAATTAAACCCATAATACTATAAATATAGTCACACCTTTATCATGGGAAGGGGGGCTTGAGCCTTAAGAGAAAACTTGAAACATTGAGAAGGAGTTGAAGTTCAACACAATCCCTGCCATCGTCGATCGCCTCTTGCAACCGTCGACCTCCATCGATCACTTCCAATCATCGTCTACCACCGTTGACGTCTATCAATCACCACCATCAACCAAACGTCGTCAGTTGACGTTATAACTTGAAAAATCTAGTAATTATTTCTCGTGTGTAGGACAAGTAATTTCTATAATCATCAATCTATATTGGATTTGTACAGCTGAGTCAGACCTTATAATTTTTTCTTCACAAGATTTTTAACTTAAAAACTTCTAGTGTCATTACTAATCATATATTTAAACACTAAGACGATAATATATTATTCTACGAATTTTCTGGATAATTTTTATTATTTTAAACTTATTATATATTAAATAAATAAATATCACTGCAAATTTATCTGGACGAAACTGCCCCTCCGCTATTCTGGTGTGAACGCAGAGCTTAGAACAGCTTGAAAAGAAACCCAATATATATTTTTAAGGTGACGTAACGTAACGTAGCGTAGCGTATGCAGTCTCTATAAATGAAATGCTGGGGAGGGCATTTTCGTCATTATACCTTCTCAGGTTATAAAAGTAGCCCCCCCGGGTGTTCCCCGACGCGACTTCTGAACTAGGAAAAGCTCTGGATATCTCTCTCTCATCTCTGGTTTCTCTCTCTAGGATCAGCCATTGGCGTACGGCCGGCGAGGTATTGGAGGTGAAGGAGGCGGAGGGAATGCGGCGCAGGTGATTGTGTAGAGGTTCTGAGGTTGGAATTGGGGGGATCTAGGGTTGAGATGGTGGCGAGGATGATACGGTGGCCGTGGCCGCCGAATGTGTTGAGGAAGTTCGAGGTGACGGTGGTGGTGCGTGCGATCGAAGGGGTGGTGGTGGATCAGATGGGGGCGGAGGTTTCGGGGGGTAGGGGAGTGATGTCGGCGGAGGTGAGGTGGAAGGGGCCGAGGATGAAGGCGCTGAGCTCGTTGAGGAGGAAGGTGAGGAGGAACTGTACTAGGGAGGAGGAGGTGAAGGGGGAGAAAGGGGGTGTGGAGTGGAACGAGGAATTTGAGAGTGTGGTGGAGCTTACGGGGCAGAAGGAGAACGTGTTCTACCCGTGGGAGATTGGGTTTGCCGTCTTCTATGTAAGTCGTCCATCCCATGCTCTTCTTTTCCTTCTTTTTTTCTCAGAGAGGTTCTGGATTCTCGTCATATTTTTCCTTAATTTTTTGTCGATTTGGGTGTCGTTGTTCGGACAGTTTTGATCAAGTTTTTATAAGATTGTTTCTGCCCGGTGATTTCTTATATAGGTGGAAAAAAAATCTGTTTATCTATGTATGGCATGGTTTATTATTTTGCCTGGAATTGAAGAAATTAATGGGGAAATTTCATTGAGTTATGTGGTCAACTGTCATTTTAGGTTATCTTGTGGGTACCAATTGGATATTAGGAAGGAGGAATCTGAATGTTGTTTCTGGATTTGGGTTTTTGCTTTGTCTTAATTGAGCTGATAGATGAATCGAATGAATATATTCCCTTTTTTTTTAATGGTCTGGCTTTTGTTATTTTGTGATCTTTATTGTATTTGCTTGACAGATGGTTTTGGTTAATTTTTTCCTGTGAACTTTTCTTTCTTCCTTTTCTTTTTATTCTGGGATCTGGAATCTAGCCAATTAAGGGAAAATTTTGACCTGATAAAGGATTTGAATGCCTAATTGGGGGCTATGAAACTATGCATGTAAGGATTATGATTTCAGACAAGATCACTGAACCTGGGAATCAATTAAACTGAAACATTGTTATAGATAGCCTTTTTTCTTGATTAGTATTCTAGCTAACAAGAATGGTTGGGAAAGAAAAATCCATTATAAGGACTTCTATTTTGCAGCTGTGTCTGTATTATTTCAATTGCTTTCTGTCCTCCAAATACCAATTTATCCAAAAACTATTGAAATCTTTATACCTTTTTGCTCTGTTAATGTGTTATCTGAAACACTAAGGGGCTGTCTGGTAACAGATTTAAGTTAGATTAAACTTGGATCATCCTAGATAGAAAAAATGTCAACTTTTTAAATCCGGGATCTAGTATTCAGTTTCTTGTTGAAATTTTCTTAGTTTTGCCTTAAATCCCGGTCTTTGGTAGGAGTTATTAAATCGGGATTTACACAGTTTACTAAATCCTTTACCAGCCCCTAAATTAAACAGCGAACTTCCTAATTATTGAATAGAAGATTTTTTTTTTAAATTTTTTCTTTTCTTATGTACTTAACAGTAATCGAGCAAGCATATGTAACTTACAAAGCTGCAAAGTTATTAGTTTGAGAACAGTCAGATTATCAAATCGTCTATGGATGTAAAATTTAACCTCATTTTTGTCATTGTGAACCGTTATCCCAAAGTTGAATCGTTTTTCTGACATCCGGTCAAATTTATTCTTTATCAAGGTTATCTTCTCATACTACTGCCATAGAATATTGGAAGATGCTTTTTCCATGGTGTATTGTTGCCTTTAAAGTCTTGGTTTTTGCTGGTTATTTTTGCAGTTGGAAGGGTAAATTCTGTACTTATTTGCCTCCTGGACTTCATAAAATGGAACGCTAATCAGCTACTCTGTTTTCTCCAGGGAGTAAAGCAAGTGTTCAAGAACAAGTCATCCATTGTTGGAATGACTTCTTTGAATCTCGCTGAATACGCATCTTTCTCTGGAGAAGAGTTTGAGCTAAAACTTCCTTTGTCAATACCAAATGCTAATCCTAATTCACCACCGATACTTCATGTATGTTTTAATTGATTTTCTCATGTTGATGTACATTTTTATAACTTTAGTGCACTTCCATGTGCTTCAATTTGCGAGTAGGGGTGCAAAGAGTCAAGTCAAGCTATAGCCACCCTCAGCTTGAGCTTGTTTATTATGAAAGAGATAAGAAATATCAATTAAAACTATTGTTATAATAAAATTATAAATAGAATGAGTAATCAGGAGATAATAAAAAGAAATTATTTGATATAAAATATAAAATATCTTTTTTTTAACATTTTTAATCATTAAGGATAAAATTTTAAATTTTAATATATTTTGCATATATATTATACTAGTTATTTTTTAAACAAGCCAGCTCGCAAGCTAATGAGTCGAGTCGGGCCTAGCATGGGATTGACTTGTTAGCTCATCGAGCTTAGTTCACAAGCTAGTTATTGGGGCAAGCACAATTTGGTTCAAGAGTCGGCTTGGCCCTGTTACACTCTTATTTGTGATTCCCTAACTTAATCTCTGATGTAACATGTGATTTGCCATCTTAAAATGTTCTTTATTATTTTCACTGTCAAATGTTGTGTATCCTTAGTTATTTCATATGGCAAATCCTTTTTATGTTTCAGTTGACTCTGAAATTACTGGAATTTAGAAGCTGCCCTGAATCACCAGAGATTGTGCAGAGGCATGTGGTTCCAGCTTCCTTGTCTCCTCCGCCCGGAGATGCTTCTTATGAGAAAGATGAGATTTCGGCTCGGGAAGCTGGATTGAGGAAAGTAAAGATATTTACAGAGCCTGTTTCTGCTATGAAGTCAAAAAAGACATTCCAAGAAGATGAAGGTAGTGATGGAAGGTATTCTGCTGGTAGCGAAGATGCTGACTACAACTACCAGTTTGATTCAGATTCCATGGATGATAATCCTGATGAAGAACTTGAAGATAGGAAAGGTGATTCTATTATAAGAAAGTCATTCAGTTATGGTTCACTTTCAAATTCAAACTTTGTTGATGGTGTCATTTCCTGTGAGACAAATTTTAATGGAGAGTATGAAGATTGTGTCTATCATAATCGCCGTCGATCTGATGTCGATTATTCACATGTTGAGGAGGCGGCATCGTCTGTTACAGAGCAGCAACTTATTTTGCAGTCCACAAAAAGAAGCATACTTCCTTGGAGAACGAGGAAATATAACTTTAAATCTCCTAAGGCCAAAGGTGAGCCTTTGTTAAAGAAGGCTTATCGAGAAGAGGGAGGAGATGACATTGACTATGACCGACGTCAATTGACTTCTTCCGATGAATCTTTCTCTGGAATGGTATGCTATTTTGCTGAAATTTCCTTCCTTTTTTTTTTTTTTTTCGGTGCACGGAATTATTGCTTATAAATGATTTTACAACAAATCCTTATAATATAAATCACTTTTTGAGATGCCAACTCAAGCTGGTTGAGATCCAAACCTATTTCTTTCTTTAGACGCAATCTAGATTTGGTGCATTTACTTACATACCACACAATTCTTATTTGTTTACATATCTAACATCTAAATCTTCATATTTACATATAAAGAACTCAACTCATCACATAAAAAACAGCGCCATCACTATCTTTTTAAACATGAAATACACATTTTCATTGATAGGTTCATGACACTAAGCTGTTCTAAGTGTAAAAATGAAATTGGTTGTGGGATATGATGTATGTACATAAGCATTGTGTGGTTTGTATGTAAACTTCCCTTTAAATTTTCCTACTGTGGGCAAACAAGGTTTGTTTGCCAGTCAAGCTGTATTTTTTGCCATGCCATAAGTTTCTCTCATTCTAATCAAATGCTCTTTATTCCTCAGGGTCACAAGGCTGATGATGATCAATCAGTTCATCATTCATTTGCATCGGACTTTGGAGACGACAATTTTGCCGTGGGAAGCTGGGAGTCTAAAAATCTCACAAGTCGTGACGGAAAACTGAAGCTCTCCACGAAGGTTTTCTTCGCCTCAATTGATCAGAGAAGCGAGCGAGTATCCGGTCAGAGCGCATGCACTGCTCTGGTTGCCATCATTGCTGACTGGTTCAACTCAAACCGCGACGTCATGCCTAACAAATCCCAATTCGACGCACTTATTCGAGAAGGCTCTCTGGAATGGCGGAAATTGTGCGAGAACCAGACATACAGAGAGCGGTTCCCCGACAAGCATTTTGACCTCGAGACAATCATCCAGGCAAAGATCCGTCCTCTGTCCGTCATCCCCAACAAGTCCTTCATTGGATTCTTCCATCCAGAAGGATTTAAAGACAACAGCGGACTCGAGTTCCTGCACGGCGCCATGTCCTTCGACGACATATGGGACGAAATTAACTCATCCGGGTCATCCGATTGCCTCTACATAGTTAGCTGGAACGATCATTTCTTCGTCCTTAAGGTCGAGCAAGATGAATATTACATCGTAGATACGCTCGGCGAGAGACTTTATGAGGGATGCGACCAGGCTTATATTCTGAAGTTTGATCAAAGCACAGCAATTAAAAGGATTTCCAATCCAAAGAGCGCTGATGCAGATGCAGATGCAGATGCAGATGCAGATGCAGAAGCAGAAGAAAGCAAAGAGGAGGCCATTGATGAGGAGGACTTGATTTGCAGAGGAAAGGAGTCCTGTAAGGAGTACATCAAGAGCTTCCTGGCTGCCATTCCTATCAGGGAGCTTGAGGCTGATATCAAGAAGGGATTCATGGCTTCTGCTCCGCTTCACCGTCGCCTGCAGATCGAGTTTCACTACACCGAGCCGAGGAACGACATAATAAACCTAGCAGCGATCTCGCCGTTACCTTTTTTCAAATCGGCGAGCCAGATTTCGGCAATGCCTTCGGAACCTTTGTTAGCTGTATAGAGTGTTAATTAATTAGCCTTAGCCTGTGCTTCTAGGTTCCTGCTATTGTAAATAAAAAAGATGTATTTAACTTTCTGTGGCCCTTTCTGCTCATCTGTAATCAGCTGCTGGAAGGAATAATAATTGCTTGTGATGTGGGGCTCCTATTAATGCCAATGTTGTTAACAAAAGCTTAATTATATAAAATCAAAACTTTGGTGTCATTTTAGAATACTAAATAATGGGAAACTTTATGGTTTATATGAACAGAGTTTGTGATGTATGCTACATTGGATGTTGACTCTTTGTTAATCTGCCTTCACTTATCTACTGATTGTGACTTAAAGATTGTAGACATGATTTTCATTTAATGCTTGGTGGGATCCTACATTGTTGGTTTTGAATTTAAGGTCTTGGTCTGGTCAATCTGCAAATTCTTTTATGAAAATTTACATTAAAATCTCATAATTTTTATGTATTTATGTATTTAACATATAACTCTTTGATATTCATTCATATATATATAAAATCACTCTTTGGTGTCATCATCCTTTGAATTAAAAAGAGAACTATTACGTCCAGTTTCCGGACATAGAGATACGTTCAGACTCCGGATGTAGAGATTCTTTCAAAGTTAAATGAAATCACGCTGTGTTGTTCAGTCGTGCAACCCAGCGCACCGTGTTATTTTGTGTTATTCATGTGTTATTGTGTTATTATAACACCGCTGTGAGTTCTGAACATTCTGGAATGACATGGGAGAATATTCTCCGGTGTTATTATGCATTATTATGTCACAATAACACATGAATAACACAGAATAATACGAGATGAATATTCACCCGTGTTATTTTGCGGTTTGACGGTGGGTTGCGCGAACAGGTAACGCGGTGTGATTTCATTAGATTCCGAACGTATCTCTACGTCCGGACTACGTAATAATTTTCCATTAAAAAGAGGCACTTCGTTTTTATTTTTAATGTGATATTTAAGATTTTGAGTGTAAATATTAAAGTTTAGGTCTTAAGATATGTAAATACATATGAATTATGTGGTATGGAGTATTGGTCCTACCATTGGAGATACAATGAATTCATTTCATATTAGCTATATAATTTGATTGATTTGACCCAAACAACTATAGTTTTACAACTTTATAATGCTAAAGTGTCTTAGTAACTGTTAGAAGCAACTTTAATGTTTTTCTAAAGACAACTTTGAAAATAAATACAATAGCAACAAAAAAAATAAAGCCTTCATCCCACTAAGTGGGGTTGGCTGCATGAGTCCTTTTTCTCCATTTTGTCCTGTTGAGCGTTCATTTAACAATAATAAGTTAAAGATCTTTTCTATACAACATGACCAAGTCTTTTTAGGTCGAACTCTATCTTTCTTATCAAAAGTCAAATCTAAAACATCTACTCTCCTTATAGAATTATATGGTCGACGTTAATGGTGACTGCACAATCTAAGACAACTCTTTCTAATCTTGTCTGCCACTGGAGCCACACCAACCCTTTCATGAACATATTCATTTCACATTTTGTCTATAAGTGTAAAGCCATTGATCCACCTAAGCATTCACATCCAAGCAACACTTGACTTACTTTGTGCTTCTCTTTTTTCAGCTAACATTCTGCAACAGAAAATTTTATAGGTCTCGCCACCATCCTATAAAATTTTTCTTAAAGTCGACGTGGTACTTTTCTACCACACAATAGGCTTGATGCATTCCTCAAATTCAACCATCACACGTGAATTCTACTAATAACATCTCATCTATATCGCCATCACTCTGAACAATATACATAAGATATCTAAAACCACTCATTTTTAATGATTTTATCACTCATTATTACAATCGTGTCACTATATCTGCCACTACTAAAATTACATTATATATATTTGGTTTTAGATTTACTTAAACAAAAGTCTTTAACCTCTGAAGTTGACGTTCATAGTTGAAGTTTTTTCCTGAACTTTTTCTCTTGTTTCATCAGAAGAATATCATCAGAAAAAACATCACCAAGGTAATGTTTAGTAAGAACACTCATAACTAAAGCAAAAGGAAATGGGCGTAAAGTCGGTACTTTGTGTCATCCAACTCAAATAAGAAATACTAAGTCAATCCTCCTTCTATTTGAACACAAGTAACAACTCTAGTATACATATCATTAATGGCTTGAATATAGCTATATCAACACGTCTTTTTTAGAGCTCTCCAAAGTATTTTTCTTGGTATCTTATCATAAGTTTTTTTCTAAATCAACAAAAATCATATATAGATCCTCCTTATGCTCTTTATACTTCTCCATCAAACCTCTCAATAATTGTATAGCTTCCAAAGTATACTTGCCCTAAATCAAAACTAATAGTGAAAAATCTTTGTATCACGGTTTAACTCATGTTCAATTACTCTCTCTCATAATTTTAATGCATGATACATTAAGTCTATTATAATTTGCACACTCTTGTGCATCCCCTTTATTCTTAAAAATAGGGACCAAAATACTCTTCCTCCA
This sequence comes from Papilionanthe hookeriana x Papilionanthe teres, assembly GCA_022702705.1. Classification (NCBI taxonomy): domain Eukaryota; kingdom Viridiplantae; phylum Streptophyta; class Magnoliopsida; order Asparagales; family Orchidaceae; genus Papilionanthe; species Papilionanthe hookeriana x Papilionanthe teres. The sequence goes on from CM040436.1 coordinate 16,507,616, forward strand.
CTTCTCACACTTCTTTTTTTAGTTTTTAAAATACTAATAAAAATTTTGGTAAGATAAGAAATTCCTAAGTTCCATAAATATCTCTACATTTCTATTGTGATATCATCATGTACTATTGATTTTCCACCCTTCATTTTCTTTAAACTTTCCTCAACTTTCATTTAAGTAAAATACTTTTTTATTATTAATTATATTAAGAGCATTAAAATGAATCATATTTTTAAAATCTTTATTAAAAAATTTATCAAAATATCTCATCCACATATGTTATATATGAGAAAAGCATTTTTTTTTTTATTTTTATCTTTAATACACTTGAATTAAATCTTTACTTTTCTTATCTCTTTGTTTGACTAGTTTTTTATATACAAATATATTTCACCCTATTTAGTATTTAATCTTTTATAAAGATCACCAAAAATAGAATTCTTAGCATCACAAATTGTTCCTTTAGACTCCCGACGAGCCACCTTATATTTTTCTCAATTATCAAAGTTTTTACTTTTAAATCATTTTTTTTATAACAAAAACTCTTATTTTTATCTTATAGATTATTATTCCATCACCAACTATTTTTATTTATAAAAGATTTTCTTTTTGATTCTCCGAGTACATCTTTTGCAACTTATTTAATATTGTTAGATGCTCTATCTCACAATGCATTAGTTTCTTCACGAATTTGCCAAATTTTAATATCTTTAAGTTCTCATAAAAATAATTTTATTTCTTTTAACTCTCTTCATTTAATTCTATGACATTACTTTATTGTATTTTTTATTTTCCAACTCATTATCTTAAAGTTCAAAACTAAAAACCTATATTCAGTACTTAAAATTTTAATTAGTATGATCTTACAATGTTTACAATGTCAATGTTCTATTTTTCTCATAAGAAAATAATCAATTTGTGCTTATTATGTCCACTCTTATAAGTGATAATAAGCTCATATCTTTTCTTAAATTAAGTGTTAACAATAAAAAAATCACAAGCTAAAACAAAATCCAATATCTACCTTCTCCATTAATCACTCCAAAACCGTAGTCACTATGAATATCTCTAACTCCTGTATCACTCTACCAACGTGTCCTATTAAATCTCCACCAATAAAATTTATTCTTTAAAAGATATCCTTTGTATTAATTCTTCTAAGTTATTTCAAAACTTTCTTTTGGACAAATATCTAAATCTACCGAGGAACATACGCTCTTATAACATTAATAATCTCAGTATCAACAACAATCTTAAAGGATATAAATCTCCACCATAAGCTCTTATAACATTTATAATATTACTTTTCATACTCTTATCTATAACTACACCTACACCATTTAGTTTTTTGAATGCATTAGATATTTATCTTCCTATGAACCACAATATTTACTAATTTCATTAATTTATATCTTAGAGAATCAATATTCTAATATTCTATCATAATATTAGTTTCACAGACTAACTTCTTTATCTGCATCTGTTCATAATGTAAGAACCCTTGCTCATTTAACACCACATCAAGTTAATAATTTTCTTTATGAAAATAAATAAATAAATAAAATAAAAAACTTATGAAAATATACTTAATGATAATGGAATTATTGTTAATATTGATTAAAAATTTTAATTTAAAAGTAGTTAATATACAAATATAATGATGATGATGAAAGGAGTTATTATATGATTGATGATTGCACTCTTTAATCATTTCGGTCAATGTAAATAATTAATTTGACTTATAATTTTAAAAATTAATTTTATGTTTACACATCTAACCACCAAATTTCTATATTAACTAAAGATGAATTGACGTGGGGATGAGGGAGCGTGTCATCAATATATATATATATATATATATATATATATATATATGGATCGCCCTGACTACTGACAGATTGGCAGGCGGGAGATTCGAATCCGTGATCCGAGGAACTTACGACGCTTCAAAGAGTTGCTTCTACCAGCTAGTCACAGATTGGCGGCACTTTAAAATTTAAATATATCGTTATACATTAGATATTTAGTATTTAGTATATGACCCCTCCATTTACAAACATACCACACAATTCTCAAGTATTTACTAATCTAACACCTGAACATTCACATTTACATCCATACCACTCAAATCCTTAACATCTAAAGTATTACAATTATTATTTTTTATATTACAATTGATATTTTTAAAAAAGTGGGTGGTATGAATGTAAATGCTCCAAAATAATTCCCACATTGACAAATTAGCCATGAGTTATTATGAATAATTATTAAGGATTCATAAAGTTAATTAATATATTTAATATATGAACATAATGTGATTATATGAAAATATTGGGTATTAGAAATGTAAAAAATTAAAGATTAGATTTTGGAAAAAAAAAAATTTTAAAAAGAATGAAATGAAGCTAACAATTAAAATAATATTTAAGATTAAGGAATGATTATGGAAGGTTCATAAAGTAAATTTAAAAATAAATAAATAAATATAGAATGATGATAAGATTAATTATAAGATTGGTGATGATTAATTCATTTGATATAAACTGACATGATTGTATCTTAAATAAATTAATGAAGTGATCAGCATGTGAGCTTAATCATATGAATGTCTTTTGTCAATGTATATATAATTTTTTTGGGGTGCCCCATTCCTTGTTTAGTTGGCGGCGGGGTCACTGTAAGTCCCCTCTGATGAGGGTTTGATCCCCGCTGTGGTGCGTGGGAGGTTGAATTACAGACACATGATGCGGGGTTCTCATCATAAGCACTGCGCACGTGGAAAATCGATATTTGGGCCTCTGCCAAATATCTATTTCATTTTTTAAAAAATAGATATATAATTTTTCTGGCAACGGGAGCGGTAACGGGAGAATTCATATTAGGGTTTGAATCTTGTGATCATGTTTCTTCGTGATTTTGTTCGGTTTTCTTTTGGAATTGTTGTTGTGATCACTTTTTTCGGTTGGTTTTTGGTAATTGCGTTTCTTTTAAGATCTATTTTTGCATGGTTTTAAGTTTTATCATGATTTTTTCTGGCTGTTGTGGTTTGATGGCATATCCATCTTTTGCAGAATTCTCAACAAACCTTAGGTGGTATTGACTGATATAGGGAATCCTAAGGTTGTACATGAAGATCTGTATATCATAGAAGAAGAACTGAAAAATTGTTCAGGAAGATTTGGAAGGGTAGTGGCAGATTCAGGGATCAAGAAAAAGGAAAGGGAGAGTCAGCAGAGAATTGGGCTACATGTACCCAAAGGATGTTTTGGACATTACTAATAGAACTACTTCTGGTATACTTGCAACTGTGAATAATGGTGCTCCTTCTAAGATGACTAGAAGGAGTAGATCTTCTTTCAATGATTAAGTTTCTTATTTGAAATGTTAGGAGCATTGCTAAGTGTCGGGCCTCTAAAGATTAATGAATCTATGTAATATTCATAAACTTTGATGTTTTGCGATTTTAGAACATATGATAAAATTGGAGAATGTTCCTAAGATTGTCAGAAAGTTGGGCAAATATATGTATTATAAAATTTGATTTCTTTGGAAAAAAGAAATAAAAGAGTAAGTTGTTGGTTGAAAATCCACGATTTCTTCATGAGATTCATGCTAGTCAGCAACTAGTGCAGATGTCTATTGTCTATGCAGGGTGTTGTTCATTGGACATAACATTATTGTGGGAGGAGTTGGATTTGGTTAAGTCTAATGTAAATTGTCCTTGTTTAGTAAGAGGAGATTTTAATGTTATTGCTTCGTCTGTTGAAAAGAGAAGAGTCAAAACTCCTTGTTACAAGGTGATGGAAATTTTCAAAAATGACATTATTGATGCTGGGTTATATGACGCAAAGACTGCAGGGAGTATGATTAATTGGCAAGGAGGAAGAATAATGGAAAGATTGGTTAGATACTTTTCATGTCTAATCTAAATAGAACTGGTTCTGATCATTCGCCTTTACTACCAAGGGTGGAAGAGTTAACTAGAACTGGTGGTTTTCAGTTCAGATGTATGAATGTTTGGACTGAACATGAGAAGTTTTTGGACGTTGTTAAAGAAAGTTGGGTTGCTGAAAATAGCTCTCCTTGCATTTCGTCTTGAATGTTGCATAAGATGAGGGCTAGAAATATGAAAGACTAGAATTGAAACATATTTGATGATGTGAATAAAAAAGTGGGTGAAGCTGATTTGTTAATTAATAAGTTAAAAGTGAATTTTGAGCAGGGTCTTTTTCGGGATGATGAACTTTTGAATGCGCAGAATGTTCTTAATAGTGCTCTTCAAGTTCAAGTGGATTTTTTTAGACATAAATCTACATATTGGTAACTGCTATCCAGCAGTTCTTTCAGGGAGTTGTTCCACATAATCTTTTAGATGTTCCACTGTTTCTCTTATTCCTAAGGACATGTTTAATCATAAATGGGATGATTTTCGGCCCATTAGCCTTACTAAAATTATAACCAAAATTAATGTTAAGAGGCTTAAACCTCAACAAACAACTTTTATGGTTGGGAGAAGTATAATTGAGAATGTATTGATTGCACAAGAACTTGTTATGAATATTAACAGGCGGTGCAGAGGGGGTTTGGATTTGAGAAAGGTTTATGATAGCATAAGTTGGGTTTTTATTATTGAGGTGCTTCAAGAGAGGAGATTCAATGAAGACTTTTGTAACATTATTATGATGCTTTTAGACAATAATCATTGTTCTATTCTTATTAATGGAAGGAGTCACGACCATTTTAATAGGGAGCTTAAGCAAGGTGACCCACTTTCAGTAACTTTATTTATAATTGATATGGATTATCTTTCAAGGAAGTTGAATATTCATTTGGAAAATCACAAGGATTGGAGATATAAAGCTAAAGTTAGTGAATTAATTTCTCATTTGACATATGCAAATGATTATATTATCTTCTGCAATATGGGTAAAAACAACAGTAAGCATATTAATAAGATTCTCATTCATTTTGAAACCGTGTCGGGCATGCGTCTTAATAAGCTCAAATGCTAATTCTATGCTAGTAAATGGGTGCCTGCAGACAGGAAATAATGGATTAGCAAGTTTACTGGCTTTAAAAAGGCTAATTTTCCTATCAAATATTTGGGCATTCAACTTGCTACAGCTAGAAAAAAAATCTTCTTTTTGCTGATATTATTCATAAAGTTAATACTCGTATTCAAAGTTGGGAGAACTCTTTCCTTTAATTTGGCAGAAGGATCACTCTTTTGCAAAGTGTTTTGACTTCTCTTCCTCTGTATGTACTTTAAGTCACAAAGATGATAACAAGTATGCAAACTAATTTGGGCAGAATTTTTTAACAAAATTCTTTGGTCTAATTGTGGTCAAGGTGTTCATTGGACTAATTGGGATAGGTTGTGTAGACCTAAAAAGCTGGGTTTCAGATCCTTTAAGTACTCTATGGAGATTAACTTTTGTAAACTCTGGATAAGTTCAGAGAGAATATTGGTCTTTGGGCTAAGTTTATGCATAGAAGATATTGTAAATGATCACATCCTTTGAATTGTAGTCCAAAGAATGGTGACTCTCTTCTGTGAAAAAAGTAATGAAAGTTAAGGAGAAAGCTGAGGACATGATTGTGTGGGAGTTGTGTGAGGGGAAAGTCAATTTTTGGAGGGATGATAGGACCCTTTGTATGGTTTTAATCAGGATATGGTGGATGGAACTGATATTGTCTCTAATTTCTGGAATCATGGAATATTGATAAATTGAACCAGGTGTTGCCTAAGGAGATGGACTATGTTTTGAGTATTCCATTCAAGAGATCTATGAAGGATGTTTCAAAAGGCAAATTTGTTGGTAATAATTCTATTACTAAAAGCATTGCTAACCGGTTATATCATAATAATAACAATGACAAAGGTGATCTTATATGGAATATGATTTGAAGCTTTCTCAGTCATTTTATACATGGAGAATGAGATTTATGTTCTACCTTTGGATGATATTCTTAAGCTAAAGTGGCTTAAATTGACTTATATCTGTCTATTGGGTATGCAGAGTGAGGAAACGTTTGCACGTATATTCTGTAGGCACTTTTTTTGTGTGGAATAAGCTAAACATTCAGTTTGGAACTTTTTACCTAGCCTTAAACCAGTGTTTAGCATGTTGGGAAAGGACTCACTCTACTAATAAGCTGGTATGTTTTACTCCGTATATTTGCTGTTGGTTTATTTGGATGGAAAAGAATCAAATGAAGCATAATGAATGTTGTCCTCCAACTGAAAGAATAGTATTCATATCAAGTCATTTATTTCCAAAATTCATAAGTGTATTAAATCATCTAATGTTGTTGGGGATTTGTTATCTATTGATACTGATAATTTGGCAGTTGGGAGGAGTCTTAATTCTAAACTTGTAATCTGGAGCATGTCGACAGACAAGTTAATAAAACAAATGTAGATTTTAGCTTCAAAGTAGGAACTGCAGGTGCTAGATTGGCTTGGCAATGGTCCACTTTATTTTTATGCACCTTGTAAAGTTAATAATTTGTCTCGCCATTTATTGCAACCAAGGAGACGACTCATTGAGAGAAAAAAAAAAGGCAACATATAAAAATTTATATGATTTAGTCGCACAATCTTACATTTTAAAGTAAAAGTATCTATGTATGTGTATGTATGTGTGTGTGTGTGTGTGTGTGTATATATATATATATAAGGTATGCATGATTATCTATTAAGTAATAATGACAAGTTCATGCAACTTGTATTATACAGTCCTTTAAACTCAAATTAATAGTCAAATAATAACATACTCTTTTTAATTACCTTTTCTTTCCGTCTCTTTTCATTTTTGTGAAATTCAACGTATTTTCATGTTATCTATAAAAGCACATAAAATTGTAAATCAATTTCAAGATTGCATACACAAATATACTTCATATCCAATTTCTCTGTGTGTGTGTGTGTGTGTGTGTGTGTGTGTGTGTGTGTGTGTGTGTGTGTGTGTGTGTGTTTAAGGAACGGCCGGAGGTTATTATACGAGCCCCCAACCACCCTCCCTCGCTACCAGCAAACTGGCCAGAGAGAGATTCGAACCCGTGACCTGAGGGGACTTGCGACTAATTCAAACAAAATTTGATCACAAGTAGCACAATATAACCATGACTCGGAAGCAAATTCAAGTAAGATTCGGATAACATTTGAATGTTCAATCATAATTTAAATTGTATTATTTTGTTATCACAATCTCATTTGAATTTAACTTATGTTATTTAAAGAGATATCTACTTTTATTATACATTTATAAAGGCATTATGTTACCACCTCTGAGTCATAGTAAAATTCAAGCATTTGTATGCAATAATATTAAATAAATTTAAAATTAAACAGAATTATTTCAGGCTGAATGAAATTCCAATATTTCTTGATGAGCAAAAGATTTCATAAAACCAGTCACCTAAGGCATGCAAACAATTCAGTTTTATGCTAGTATCAGGCTTGTAATAAGACCACAGGCCAAATAGATCAGATAACAAATACACTTGATAAGATTCAACACAGCTGATAATGCTCTTACTTAGTATAATAAGAGTTATACCTTACTGCTGAGCACACTGCACTCTCTGAGCACCGCCAGGCATGTCTTCGTCCTCGTCGTAGGCCTCTTGAGCTTGGCTCTGCTGCTTCCTCCTCATCTCCTCCTCGATGTTCACATCATGCAAGGTTGTCTCCTCGCACTCGTCGATTTCCATGTCCGTCAGCTGAGTCCGAGCCCGTGCGGGAAGGATTGCCTCCAGAGCCTTGCACTGATCCGGACTCAGAGAATCAGGAAACTCGACGGTGAAATGGATGTAAATCTTGCCCCTCATGAACGGCCTCTGGTACATCGGCATGCCCTCGTCATTGATAGCCTTGAATTGATCTGCAGATATTGAACCATACATAGCCATAGTACACAGGAGAACTAAGGGATAAGACTGAGGTTGTGGATGGATAATTGGATAGGTGAAGGTTACCAGGCTTGACGACTTCGCCGGGGTTTGATTTAATGAGAAGCTGCCTGCCATCGAGATGGGTTAATATGAACTGGAAGCCACAAAGGGCTTCGGTTAGGGAAAGTGTGTGCTCAACAAAGAGATCATCGCCCTTCCTTTTGAACTTAGAGTGGTCCTTTTGTTGCAGGACAAATACGATGTCGCCAGTGATACAGTCAGGCTTCAAATATAGAACAAGGAAAATATGTCAGCAACATCTGTAACAAATCCAATAAGCTGTTTATTTGGTAGTTGGTGTATGTGTGTATATGTATGTATATATATATATATATATATATATATATATATATATATATATATATATATATATATATTTATTATAAGTTTTTTAAAATATTGATTGACAGTCGGAGACCGCCGATCAACCCCATAGGTTGAACTGACCGAGGAGCGGACCCCCCTTCCAGTCCGGTGTGCTATTCAAATCCTCCCGTAATGGGTGGGATTCGAACCCTTGACCCGAGGGACTTACACCAAAGGCCGCAACCAATGAGCCAATGCTAGCGCGCGCGCACGCACATATATATATATATGATTTACACACATACCATTCAATTCCTATGTATTTACATATCTAACTCCTAAACTTCAATTTTTTACATACATATCAATTTTTGTTTGAAAAAGTGTATTTCACTTTTTGAAGTTAAAAAACGGTGGTATTTTTGATGTCATATGAAAGATTTGTGTGGTATAATTGAAAAAACTAAAATTTAGGTGATGCAGGTGTAAATCATAGGAATTGAGTGGTATGTATGTAAATGTGCCCTACATATATCTGGAGTCATGAAATATAATATATTGTTATCCTATATGTTGACATGTCTAAAAGCATAAATAGAATTTATGGCAAATACCAGCAAGATCTAGTATCACACTATCCTGCAGCTAAAATAAATAACAAAAAAGAATAAAACCGTCAATAATCATACTAGACAATATTAAAAATCTCAGATAATATTGCATTGCTAAGTAAAATAATATTAAACCAAATACACTGTATATGATAATTAGTATTATTGTTAAAATAATATTGTTATTTACACAACGCAATATTTATAATAAAAAAGGAAGATTTGCAACAATACCACTAAATTTTTATGTATTTACATATCTAACATCTAAACTTTAATTTTTACATGCACATTACACACCAACTTAACAATGCATGAAAAGGTGTAGTTCACTTTATAAAAGTTAAAATGCTGGAATTTTTTATGTGATATAAAAGATTTGGGTGACATAATCGTAAAAATAGAAGTATAGGTGTTAGACATGTAAATACATAAGAATTATGTAAATGTCCCTAAAGAAAAGGAAGACGAGTGGCAACGTACCGCCTCATCAGCCTCACCGGGGAAGGTGATTTTCTGCCCATTCTGCATACCCTTCTCAACTAGAACATCAAGAACCTTCTTTTCCTGGGTAACCTTCTCTCCCTTGCACTGTGGGCAGCGATCTTTATCATTGATGGTCTCCCCAGTTCCTTTGCACTCATTGCAAGGATGCTGCATTTGTTGTATCATAGAGGGACCCAACTGGCGAATCGAGACCTTCATACCTGTACCCTGACAACCAGAACACTTCATTGAAGCACCCGATTTCGATCCCTTCCTGCAGGACATTAAAAATGAGAAATTTACTACTTAGCACACAACTCTTATGTATTTACATATCACACACCTAAACTTTCATGTTTACATGCATAGCACTTTGGTGCTTTAAACCTATGCATGAAAATGTGCATTGCACTTTTAAAAAGAGGTAATAGTGCTATTTTTTATGTGATATTACAGATTTGAGTGACGTGTGCAAATATGAAAGTTTGGGTATGAGATATGTAAGACATAAGAATTAAGGAAAAGGTTCATGTTTGGAACAGGAATCTATTGCAGTGAAGAACAAATTACCCTTTGCATTTCGAGCAAAGAACATTCCGGGAAAGAGAAAGCTTCTTCGAAGTACCATTGTACAGATCTTCCAATGTGACTTTCAGTGGGTGGACAACATCCTCTCCCCTCCGCTGCCTGCGACCACGGCTGCTCCCGCCACCTACACACCATAATAATCGCATGTTATAATAGCAAACTAACAAATTCTTTAGGACAAGAATTCACAAACTTTACAGAAATATCTGAGAGTTTTTTACCTCCAAAAGGATTTCCACCAAAGAAAGACTGGAAGATGTCAAATGGATCATGGCCAGCACCGCCTCCACCCATCCCTTCCTTGAGTGCATCTTCGCCATATTGATCATATATATCTCTCTTCTCAGGATCGCTCAAAACTTCATAGGCTTGTGCAAGCTCCTTAAACTACAAAGCAGCAAGGCAGAAGGTTATGAGTAAAGTTTTAGAATTAAGGAACTTTATATAGTTGCTCAAATAGATATCAAAGTACTGGAACTAAAAGCGCTAACAAAGAGGGACAGTCGGAGGGAGCCATGAAAACTTCATACACAAATAACACCGAAGCATGCATTCAATAAAACAACCCTATATAAGGCCGCCAGCCAGGTCAAATATGTGGTTCCCATGGGAACTTCAAGTTGCTGAGAACATTATGTTTCTTTGTAGAGTCCTAAAGGATGAGAAAATACTCTGCACAGACGTGCTTATAAAAAGGGAACCTTATAACTACAAAATTAACCTCAGCCCTACTTCTAGAGTAGTATCGGGATATTAAAAATAAATAAACATCAGTAGATTGTAAAGCATTTCACACATGACGATAGGAACTAAGATTTTAGTTATAAATATAAATGTGTACTTGTGACTCTTCTAAACCAAAAGAATTATACATCAGAGTAATGTCATCAATCATCATCATCATCATCATCACTATTTAGTTCCATCCCAACTGTTTGGAAAAATCTTTGTAAATCCACCACATCTATCATTTTTATTGAGTGCTACAGGAGATGGCAGGTCTATATCACAAACAGTTTTTGCACAATACACAAATAAAATGTCATTATAGCACTAGAAACCCAGTAAGAACAAACTAAAAAAAAGGAAATTATCGCTTATTCTCTTATTAAACTAACACTGACACAAGAAACAACCACACTGCATCTCCGGGAAAAATGAGGCATAACTAGCGTATGCCAAAGAATGTTGTTATTATTATGAACAAACATATTCATTTGATATATATATATATATATATATATATATATATATATATATATATATATATATATATATATATATATATCATAATCACATATTTTGGCTAGTGAATTAATTTTCTTAACTAGACACTAATTCATTGACAAAGCAGAGAACACCCGACTAATTTGCTGTGAACTTTCATGCACCCCAAAAAAAACTGTGATCGAGAATAGGGTGAGTGGAATAGTCTCCTTCCCAGAAATCTGACTTTGATTATAGAGAGTATACAATAGTTATGTTGAAGCTTTTTTGCAGTTTGTTAAATCAAGATTCAGGATTTTAATGGAAGAAGATTCAAGGCTTTTTGTAGGAAGCTAAAATAGGCTTGATTGGGTTCATTGAATACCTCAGAATCGAGTGCTATTGGTGCAAGGCTGAGGTTTTGAGAGTAACTTGGTAGAAGAGAATTGGGATTTCTAGCTTTGTGCTATCAAAAGTAAAGAATGGATTTAGGTGATCACTTAAGTTATGTAGTTGGAGCCTTGTGTAGAATTGGACCAATTTGAGGTGCTGAAGGTGCTGGAGATGAAAGTTTTCAATGTCATGGCAACAGTAAAGAAACTCCCCCTTCTATTATACATCATTGGATCAAGCACTGGATTAAGCGACAACCTTGCCTAACTCAAAGAGATATTCATGTCGTCGAGCAAGTCATATTCACCCATGAATCAATGAAAAATTATCTAACAACCATCCCTTTCAAGCCTTCCCACAAACAAAATATATTTAATCAAAAAGTCTCAAGTGATCTTCAACATTGGCATACAATCCCCATCTGAAATTCAATTCTCTCGACTAGGATGCAGAAGGCATCAAAAGGGCAACAATGGTCTAAACACATGCCAATCTTCACCAATGATTCAGGATACACACAATAGCACCCCTTCCCAGTTACAACTGGTCACAAAGGATTGGATTCGACATCTTCAGCACCGGCAAACATCAATACTCCACTTAACAGATTTTGATATGGAAAACATCATTGATGAATTTCTTTCGACCCCTTCCATATATGTTAATATTCTAGAGTAACACTTTGCAGATAGGTTCAGAAGGTCAAACATTCTATTGATCTTTCTATGCATGCCAATGTTGTCGAATAACACTGACAAACAATCTTGAATAGATCAAACATCTTTTATAGTTTGTTTTCAATCTCTTCCACGTAAATTAAGGATCTCTAGCAACACTAAGACTAACAACCTTAAATAGGTCAAATATCATAGATGAATTTCTTTCAACATCTTCTGCATGAGTTAATGTCGTCGAGTAATACTCCGAAAAAAAATCTTGAATATGTCAAATATTCTTGGTTGATTTCGTTTGATATCTTTCATAAAGCCTAATGTTATTGAATAATACTCCAACAAAGAATCTCGAACTGGACAATCATTCTTGGCGGATGTTCTTCAACCACTTTCACCTAGGTTGAGTTGTCGAGTAATACTCCAACGAATAGGCGAGGATATATAAAAAATATTTCATTCTACCTATTCCACATTGGTTCTCTAATAAATGGCATCAGATGTTAAAAATCTTTATAGAGTTACTTCCAAAATCTTCCACGTGTTAACTTCATCAAGTAACAATTTGAAAACAACCTCGAACACGTTAAATATCTCAACATTAATTAAGAGATTCTCAAATAATGTAGCCCAACTAAAACCTGACCGACAATATTAAAACACTATCATCTATATACCATCATCATATATCCATAAAACATAGTTATATCTATATACCATCATCATATATCCATAAAATATAGTTATACTTTCTTTACGGAGGCATGTACCTAAATTTGGGATTCAAAAAAAAAAAAATCTTGAGGCCGGAAGGTAGGGCTATAAATGAACCGATACACTCGATGAACAAAATGAACCCGACTCGATTAATACTCCATCATATTTGTTCAAATTAATAAATAAACAAATTTTGACATATTTTAAAACTCCAAAGTTAAATAAACCAAATTTGAACATAATTCAACTCATTTATTAATGTTCATGAATTACCTCGCTTGTTATTCAACAAGTAATCAATTAAATGCACTATATTTACATGATATATTACTTAAATAAAATTTGATTAATTAGAACTTATTTAATTATGTATTTAATTTATTTAATTATGTATTTAATAGTAACGCTGCCACTGTCAAGACCAAGCTCGGATGTGAAAAGTGGAGGGTTGCGTTGTGTATTCGACAGCCCAAGTAAAATTTGTTAAAAAAATCATGACATGAATCCTTTTCATCATTTTGTAAGAGCTACGACATCCCCTAAAAGCGACGCGTTGTATGGCTTGAGTACAGTGGAAAGTGTGCAAGAGCCGCTACACCAGCGCCCGAGTGTAGTGTCAACTAAGAAAGAGTTCCCACGTTACGAACGGAAGCAGGTAAATAAATTAGTCAATGATTCTAGTATTATGATAGGATCATGGAATATAGGTACTCTCAATGGTAAATTAATGAAATTAGTTGATATTATGATACATAAAAATATAAATAGCTTATGTATTCAAGAAACTAAATGGGATGGAGAAAAAGCTAAGGAGATTGATAACTTAGGTTTTAAACTCTGGTATTCTAGTAAGAGTCGCACTAGAAATTCTGTAGGTGTAATTATAGATAAGAGTCTAAAAGATAATATTGTAAAAATTAAAAGAGTTGGAGATAGAATTACAACAATTAAGATTATTATTGATACTAAGATTTTTAATATTATAAGTGCTTATGTTCCTCAAATATGTTTAGATATAGGCTCTAAAGATAAATTATGGAATGACTTAGAAGACTTAAAACACTTGATACCTCTTGAAGAAATAATTTTTATTGGATGAGATTTAAATGGACATGTCGGTAGAGTGGTTGAAGCTCTCAGAAATATTCATGGTGGCTATGATTATGGAGCGATTAATGAAGAAGGTAAAACCATATTAGATTTTGCTTTATCGTATGATTTGGTTATTTCCAATACTTTATTCAAAAAAAGAGAAGAGCATCTTATTATTTATAAGAATGGATCTAATAAAACATAAAATAATTATTTTCTTATGAGAAGAAGAGATCGTCGAGATTGTAAGGATTGTAAGGTCATTCCAAGTGAGGAATTAAGTACCCAACATCGATTATTAGTTCTAAATTTTAAGATAAAGAGCTGTAAAAAAAAGAATATAAGGATTCAACATTGTAGAAGTAGATGGAGTACCTAAAATACACAAATAAATTTATTTTTATAAGTAAAATTCAAGCTTTAAAAATTTGGAATAATCATGAATAAGTAAATGCTATGTGAAAAAAAATAACAAACACTATTAAACAAGTGGAAAAAGATGTACTTGGATAATCAAAAGAAAAAAATTTTATAAACAAAAATTGTTGGTGGTGGAATAACAACGTGCAAGAAAAGATAGAATATAAGTATGTTATAAAAATTAGTTTAAATGTAAAAGCTTAGAGGACTATGAAAAATATAAAACTGCCCGCAGGGGTCTAAAAGCACAATCTATGACGCAGGAATTAGTGCTTTATGAAACTCCCTAGTACTATCATCTTGTATAAAAGTTGATTGTGGATCTTTCGACATTGGGACTTCAAATGAAATATCTCATAGAGAATCCCCAAATACTTTATTTACTACAAGGCAATTTGGTTCTCTTGCTGAAGAAGCACAACAACAAATTGAGAACAATAATCAAACAATAATAACCTAAAGGTGCAAATTAAGCAACAAAAATTTGAAGATGATAACCAAGAAATAATAGCCTAAGATAAAAAACTAATAACAACATTTCGGAGATGATAATAAAAAATCAACAGCTTGGTGAAGATACTTGGCAACGACTTCAAAATAAGAAATGTAATAACAACATTTCGGAGATGATAATAAAAAATCAACAGCTTGGTGAAGATACTTGGCAACGACTTCAAAATAAGAAATGTAATAACAACTTGAAGATGATAATCAAGCAACAACAACATAAAAATAATCATAATACAGGTCTCTTTAGAAGAATTTTAAAGCTTGTAAAGAGAATAGAAACGAGTGAATTCCACACGTCCCTTCAAGAAAATATTTATAGTTAAAACCCTGTGTACTATAATAGTCATGACAAAACAACTATAGGAGCATGTGATCATGCATGTGTACGGCGATGTGCGTCTGTGTAAGCATTCCGACCCATATAACACACACAGGCATGACCCTATACGCACATAGACAGCCTTGTGCACACAGATGTAACGGTACATGTGCCAGTAGACACACAAGCCCAAGTGTGTGGCCACTGGCCACACACTCAGTACCACATGCACGTACATACAAGCGAATGTACCCCAACGCACATCCCGCCACACAACGTAAAAACTGTGCATTCTTGCAGACATGTGTGTGTGCATCCTGCCATTAGTAACAACGATAACCGAAGCTACCCTAGGCCCTGTCATGCCTATTCCTCCCTTTTTCGACATTCCATACTTAAGTTTGACTCTTACATATCTCATACAAGTCTTTACAATCAATTTTGGACAATTTAAGAATTTGAATATTTTTCAACAACTTGTGATCTGATCGAAGTGCCAATATTAAGAATACTTAAAATTATAATTAAAAAACTTATTTGACTCACAGTTGCAAGGGAAGGTTATTATTGACAAATCGAAAATGATCACATCTAGTAATATTTATGAAATTATCATTTTGAGTTACAAATTCTATCAAGAACTCAATACATATTTTTGGATGACACAATATTCAACGCTAGAAAATAGGAGGAAACTAATATTTCATCAAAAAATGCATAATAAAATATGAATTTCAATGCATTTTGAATGACAACTTCATGAGTCAATTTAAAAATTATTTGATCTCCAACTTTAGCATATTTTATATTAAAATGAGCATCTCACTAATGCAAACCCAACTACACAAAAAATGAATCAATTCGAGCTTAAATGAAACTATATCAAGCACTTGAAGTGTATAGTCGCCATAAGAATTTGATGCGGCGGTTGTTGTAAACTAAAAACTATTGTTGTAGCCTAACTAATGATGTTATAATTCAACTATGATTGTTGTAGTCATATAGTTGTTATAGAATTATGATTATCTATTTATTATCATAAGAAAGTTGTTACCTTTAACATAATTTTGTAATCCAGTATTCCTTGTTAAGGAGCAGAAATGTCTATGCTTCCAATTACTTGGTGGACTACTTTGATCGGCCACAATGTTTGAAATTTCCGATCCAAACTCAAGACGTTTTTAGTCCATGTGGCAAGGCATTAGCCTTGAGCCTCAAAATTAACAAATGACTTGTAAAATAAAAAATCGTACTTAATTCAAAGTATGTAGTAAGAGATAACAGATTAACACAATAACCTATTAATACATTAAATATAATATATCAATATTTTCATATAGTAAAAGTAATAAATTGTTCAAAGTAATAAATAATATGTTAACATCCAAATATTAAATCATAAAATATGTCAATACAATATAACAATTTAAAATAAGTTCGATATAAATACTCTCTCAACCAATCCTATTGTCCTCCATGAAATTAATTACATCGCAAATCACTAAGGTTAGAATTTTTAAAATTAAAAGTAGTCATCACTCTTATCACTTAAAGAGCCTTCATTTGGAATCATCAATATAGTGATTTGTTTTCTTGCTCATCTTATCCTCAATTATATCCATGCTCTTTCATTCCCCCTACTTATCTTAAATCTCAATTATCTAACTAATATTGATTTTTAGTATATTTTAAATCAATGACTATGTTGATAGTAACAACTTAATTACATTATCAATTATATATTAATAGATAGGCAAGCAATCATGGTTTATATGTTATTTCACTTACATTTATTTCAAGAAAAATCTTAGATATAATTGCTAGCTCCTTACCAAAAATTAGGTGAGGCGCACTTTGATGTGGACCTCATATAGTGTGATGTGCAAGCCTTATTGCGATATTTAAAAAAAAAAAACATTGAGATGAGCCTCAAGGCAAGCCTCATATTACGCAATTTTAAACCATGGGCTTTACCCTCCATTTTCTGAAATTTTCAAGTAAAAACATAGTTTTGCCTTATTTTTATTTATGTGCGCTAGATATTTCTACTGAACTTAGACTTACATTTTCTCTGCTTTGCAAAAATAAAATAATTGCTTTAGCGTGTGATTTCCAAGGCAATTTTACGGGTCCTCCCGTCAACTCTCAAACCTTCCAAGAATTTTATTCTTAATAGATTTATTTCTTATTAAGGATTAGTTTAGTTCAATACTATCTAGAGAATTGTGCTATCCAAATAACAACATTATTTTGATAATAGCATCTAAAAAAAAAATCGATCTGCCTAACTGATATCTTGTTCAAATTTATTTTGGCAAACAAATAGCTCGGCATCAAAATCTATGCCAATTCATCCAGCATATAATCAGAAAAATATTCATATGCTTCTATTCCAAAAAGGCGAAAATAAAAAAGATGAAATCAAATATAAGAAATAATTAAAATACATGCAATGTCCTGATCTCAAGACCACTTGGTTGAAAGTCTAAGCACTCAACCAGCATGCTGAGATTGCTTGCATCAATTAATAAACCTAGTATAAACATATAGAAAAAATTAAAATATATTGGTGGATTCATATACAAACAAATATATTGGAAGATTTACATACATACCACTCAATTCCTGTTCTGTTACTTATCTAACACCTAAAATATAATTTTTAGGTATATGCCTCCTACCGATGAACGTAAAAGTGTATTTCACCTTTAGAAGCCAAAATAATGGTACTTTTGATGTGGCATGAAAAGTTTAGATAGTATAAATGCAAAAATTTAATCTTTTGGATATGTAAATACATATGAATTGTGTGGTATATATGCAAATGCCTCAAACACATTTCCCATTGTACCAGGAGTTTCTCAACATTGTATAGCAGAGAAAAGCAAAGCTTGCAGATTCTGCGGGCTCAGAACCTCACAGGATCTTGCCTCGTAGTTCCTATGAAATGAAAGGGGTCACGAACTCTATACAGTAGATTCAAGCAAGTTACTAACAGATAATACTCGGATCATATCATCAAGATTTATTTACAAATTCAGTCAGGGAAAAACCAGTTCTTTCTGCATGAATAAACAGAAACAATCAAAATTCACCTCATCATCAAAGCCCCCGCTTACGGAAAAAATTTGCATACTCTATTTTCCAAAATTACAGGACCGATCCTCGCCAAATATCATTTCACTATGAAGATACAAACAATCCACAGCGATTAAACGGAAAGAATAACCCCATATATCGTATAATCACTTACCTTCTCCGGATCCCCTCCCTTATCGGGGTGATTCTTGATAGCCGCCTTCCGATACGCCTTCTTGAGATCATCCTGAGACGCGTTTTTCGACACGCCGAGAATCTCATAATACCTCGTGTTGTCGCTCTTCTTCGGGGCCCTTCCGAACATCTTCCTTCTCTCTGTGAGTCCAACTAAAACCAGAGGAAGCAATCAACCCCTTGCCGACCGCAATCACCCGCTTCGGAACCGAAACCCTAACCCTAGCGCTTCTCTTTCGTTGATCGGGGTTAAGGAAACGAAGTGGCTGCTGCGGCTGCGAGCAACAGCAGCATGTCACGGACATTTAGTCCCACATCGGCTAGGTGTAGAGTACGAAAGCGATGCATAAAGATCACCGTGCCGCACCTCCTCGAAGAGCTCTTTTGGAGCGTGACAGTGGTATCGAGCGGCGAGTCTGCCTGCCAGGTTGTGGGGATTCTCCACGGTGTAGGGCCTCCGGTGGAGCCGATCCGTGACGAGGGCGTCACGTGATTGGGTGGAGGAGAATGTCACGGACATTTAGTCCCACGTCCAGTGAGTGTAGGTAGGAAAGCGAGTACATAAAGATCCCGGCTGCCCACCTCCCGAAGCAGCTCTTTGGGAGCGTGACGAGTGAGTATCGGAGCGGTGATCTGCCTGCCGGTTGTGGGGATTCTCCACGGTCGTAGGGCCTCGGTGGAGCCCGATCCGTGACGAGGGCGTCACGTGATTGGGTGGAGGAGAATGTCACGGACATTTAGTCCCACATCGGCTAGGTGTAGGGCCGAAAAGCAGTACATAAAGATCCTGGGCTGCCCACCTCCTGAAGAGCTCTTTTGGGAGCGTGACAAGCAGCTGCAGTAGCAGCTGGCTTTCTATTGCGTGGGGGAGAACAAAACGCGTGTATCACACGTTGGAAAAATGTGAACCCTCGGATGGAAAATGGAGGGCTGGATGCCGATCTCCTCTCTCCCATTGCTTTCTGCATAGCTTTCAAAATTATTTTTTGTTGGATAATAGTTCGGCTCGTTAAGAAGCTCGTGTTTAATTCATTCTTTAAATTGATGAATCGAATATAAATAATATTTTACGCTTAATATATAACGACTTGAACACAAGCAAGGCTTTGTTCATTCATGTTCAGCTTGTTCTGATTCTAAATAATTAAATTTAATTGACTATATAACTACAAAGATAATCAATTAAAACTATTAATTAAAAAATAAAATAAATATATATTAAATTTATATTTAAATGATATTTTAATATAAAAGAAATAAGATTTAAATCTCGCTCTAATCCTTAAAATCCTTGGGTTGTGTGATTATGATTGTCAAAATTACTCTTTGTTTGCGAACAACTCGTGTTCGACTCGTTAAACAAACAAGTAGAACACAAACATTTTTTTTTCGAAATATAAATGCACCGAGAAAAAACAATGATATTTTTTAACTAACGAAACAAATGCATTAAAAATTATTTATGATTTTGAAAGTTTACTTTGATTCATTTCCTATTTATAAATAATCTAGTATATCCGAATTCAAATGAGAGAAATGTCTAAGATCTCACGACCCCATCTAGACCTATATATATAATTGAGATTATATATGGACAAGAAAACTACGTAGAACGGAGCAGATAGTTAAGCTACCTAACAAAGGACTTACAATCTGATTTGGATCGAGAAAGCCCCTAACAACATATATCGTACTAGACAACTAAAATGCATGTTGGACGAGTCAGATTGAAAAATAAGAATAATTTACTCTAAATATGCAGTATGTATGCAATTATCTAAGACATCTTAGTCGTGTTATACATAATATAAAGATATATTTATACTTGCATAACATTTTGATATTATAATTACATCAAAAAATATCCATAAAAATATATGCTTTATTTGAAAGGAGTATTAATGATATTTTTATGTGTTATCAAGAATTTAAATATTATATAAGAAAATAGTATTAAGGTATACATATTAGATATATAAATTTATAAAAAATGTGTGGAATGTATGTGTAGTGATTCAAACTCAATTATCCAAATTAAATTAGATGATCCAAAAAGAATATAATTAAAGAAAGGTTTGGATGAATAGTAAATGATATTAACATAATCACACATAAGTAATATATAAGTAATCTAATGATCCAAAAAGAATATTCTTTGAATATGGAGATGAAGTTGACATTTTCTCATCGGATGAATTAAGCATAATCAAGGTGAAAATGAAGCAACAGCTCAAATCCTCAATAAAATATTATTACAGCGGGACTTAAGGGTCTGTTGGGAGCGACGGTGTGGTGGCAATACAATACAACACCGAACTTTAACCTGTAAGTAAACTGTATTTTGACAGCTTTTTCAAAATACTGCCGCTGAAATCTGCATTTTATTACCGATCCTGACTAGGTGTAGTGACAACTTTTTCCTCTTTTTTTTTTCAAAAAGAGGAAAGGGGGAGGAAGGAGGAAGATGAGATTTATAATTAAAACTTATGAAATCAAACAAAAAACGGCAACTCTTATACAACAACGACAATGATGATAATGTGAAGGGCTCGTGTCATGATTTTTTTGATCAAAAGTTTACACGGACTGCCGACTATCTAACGCAATCCTCCACTTTTCATGTCTGAAGATTGAGACCAAACAATGAAAGTGTTAAAACAATAAATAAATAAAAATAAGAATAATAACAACTCTTATGTTGCAAGAAAAATGTCAAAATGAGACTTAAAAGGATTGTTGAGCCCAATTATTATCACAATATAGTTGAATGATAGAAAATTGAACTTGCAATTGTTAAAGTCAAAAAGCAAGCTGATTTCTTAGGGTATGGGGCAACTGCAGCTTATTAAATAATCTGCTGATAAGCTAGATACAGTAACTATTACAAATGTTTATTTTTTTTTAGAAAAGCCAGACAGCAGACAAAAACCTCCCACCGCACCTAGGTAGGAGCAGTGTGAAAACGTTGTTTTCAGTGTTTCGAAAACGCATAAGTTGTCAAAACGCAGTTTACCCAAACAGGTCAGGTGCGTTTTCAAAACGCTACCGCACCAAATAAGCTGCCCCAAATAGACTCTTAATATCATGTGAAAGTAAAAAAGATAGGTCAATCAAAGTCAAAGGAAAAGGGCAAACATCTTAAAATTAACTAAATCTAGTCTAAAGCCTGTAAATGAAGCATACATCTAAGTTAACTAGAACTATTTTAATCATACAAAGTATAAATATTTATAAAATGTGACATTTTATGAAAAAAAAATAAAAAGCTTATTATGCATTTTTTACATTTATTAAAACTATTTTCACACGTCATAACAATTATATTAACTCTCTGATGTTAAAGCCAAGGAGATACCTCTACTTCATAATTGAGCTCACAAAAATGAAAAATGTCAGGATTGCTAAATTCATTAAAACATGTTCAGCCAAAAATTTAAAATAAATATAAACCATAAAATTGTTCTCCAAATTCAAAACTAAAATCAAATGCAAAGCATCAGTCTGCAGAAGCCAAACCCAGATCTCTAAAAAATAGTTTGAATGCTGCAAAGGATCTATGTGATTCACCGGGTCGCATGAGTTCAACATGATTCACCAAGACGAAACGAATTCCTGCATGGCTTGGACACCCTCATCAGCTACTTTACTGGATTGAATGATGCTTATTGCACTTGCAACATTAGCCTGAAGAGCACAATTTTAGATAGCACTACATTATTTTCTATAGAAGCATGGCAACAAAATTAGATAGCACTACATAAAGATGTAAAAAGTAAATTTCAGATGCTAGAAATGTAAAAAACTAAAGAGCTAAACCCATCACATGCTAGCATATGTATAGCCTAAATATATATATAAACTGTAGCTCCAAATTGTCAAGGGGACAGCTATTTCATGAAGAATTGACCATAAATGTTCAAAATCATATGGCTCATTTATCATATGAAAGTAAATGCATTGTTTAAATGAAGGAAGATTTACATACATACTTCTCAATTCCTATGTATTTACATATCTAACACCAAAACTTTAATTTTTACATACACGCCATTCTACCAAGGCATGAAAAGATGTAATTTACTTCTTAAAAGTTAAAATGATAGTTTTTTTTATGTGATATGAAAGATTTGGGTGGTATTAATGTAAACAATAAAATTTAGGTGTTACATATGTAAATATATATGTAAATATATGGTATGCATGTAAATGCCCCTTAAATATATTAACTGCACCTCAGAATCAAAGTCCATATAACAAATGCTTCGGAAAAGATTATCATAAAAGCTCAAACAAAGTAGAGCCAATTATCCATCTATGTTAACATTTATAATTTAGGAATATTTACATACACACCGATCAATTCTCACGTGTGTGTGTGCGCGCGCGCGCGTGCTAATATATTGCCTAAACATTAATTTTGACATCTATGCCACCTTACCTAAAGCTATATTTCACTTTTTAAAGTTAAAATAATGGTATCTTTTACATAATATAAAAGATTTGGGTCGTATAAATGTAACAAAGGAAGTTTAGGTGTTAGATATGTAAATACATCGGAATTCGATAGTATCTATGTAAATGGCCCTATAATTTATATTAGGATTTCAAATAAGTTACGTAAAAAATACATTTTGTTTGGCTCAATAAATAAACGAGCAAACATATAAAAAAAAGTTATGGCTTGTTTCTTTGATAAGCTGGATGAAAAACAATTAAGTTTGCTAAAGCTTTGAGCCCAATTACACTCCTAATCATATGGAAGTATAATCATGGCCCATATACACGTGCTCGAGCTCAAGCTCGATTGTCACAGTGACAACCTGTTCATGAAGGATGGGTTCATCATAAAAGTTAAACATGTATGGTTCATTTGTGACATGAGAAGAAAATGAAAAATGTAAAATAAAGGATCAGAAGATAAGGGCTGCATTAAAGTGACAACATTGATGAAGAATTAATTTATCATAAAACAATATTTACCATACTGAGAATTTCAAAAACAGGTCAATATGGCATGCTATACATTAAAACTTAATATAATATGGAGATGATGGGAAATCAACTCAGTGGTGGTGTTAAAAATGAGTGAAGCTGAATGGGTGAAAGAGTATTCCTCTTGATTATAAAGGTCCAACATTACAAGCCGCATTTATCATCTTTTTATAAAAGGGGCATTTACATAAATAGCCCACCATTCTTATGTATTTACATATCTCACAACCAAACTTTCATATTCACACATTGCACTCGAATCTTTAATATCCCATCAAAAATATCACTATTGTCATTTTAAAAATGAAATACATCTTTTCATTCATCGGTTTAAAACATAGAAATTGCATGAAGAGTTTCCAAGAAGATTCAATATGGCTCATTTATCTATGCATGCAAGATGATAACTTATTAAAGGAAGGTGAAAAATGAGCATGAAATTAATCCAAAGGAAGAAGAAACTTACCCTCCAATTCCATAGTGTGGATCGAAGTGCTTGCCACCGTGAGGTGCCAAATACCCGTTCTGTCCCCCGACTGCATAAGAAAAGATCGATATCCTATTTAAGGAGGACTGGATAAACAAGTAGTTTTCATCTTTCTAGACTCATTCATTCACAAGCTCAAGCACATTCAAATGAGTAAAGAAAGATTTACATACATACCACTCAATTCCTATGCATTTACATTTCAAACGCCTAAACTTCAATTTTTACCGATGCATGAAAAAGTGTACTTCACTTTTTAAAGTTAAAATGGTGATATTTTTTATGTGATACGAAAGATTTGAGTGGTATAAATATATTAAAATAAATAAAGGTAAAGTTTAGGTGCTAATTATGTAAATGCATAGGAATTGGGTGGTATGCCCATGAGTAAAATATGTATATAAGCAAGTAACGAACCTCACAAGTACAACTTGATTCATTTGATCCATCTTACAGTCCAGAACATTTGACATTATTGCTTTAACAACCCAGCCTTCTACCTCGTCATCCTTGATCTGCAAAAAATAATAATTGGCAATTTTTATGAAATAAAATATTAGACAAGGGGCAAAAAAGAGAATGCAAGTTACCCGAAGAGTCTCCACCACTTCAGCATAAGGAATTTCACCAGATTCATTACAACTTAAATCAATCAAAGACAGCAATCTCATCTTTGTAATGCATTCCTCATGGACCAGACCTACATGGAACCTTTAGATCAATAAGGTTATTCTAAATAAATTTGCAATTAGTAATTTATTATTATACCATAGCTCTTCAGTAAGGCTGAATTTCCAGCATGGAAATCTAAGTAGGCATCGAGTCTACCAGTGAGAAAAATCTCTAGTAGCTGATAAATCGAAGCATAATTCTCATCTTTCTCCAATTGTGCAATGGCAGGCATATTTAGCAGGTCACACTGCAAGTAAATCAGGAATACTAAATTTTATATAGGTAAAATAGTTAGCAATGGAACTAGTCTCAGAAAAATTTACATAAATACCAAAGAATTCTTTTGTATTTACATGTCTAACACCCAAAGTTTGATATCTTACTGCACCTTGACGGTATATGTCTTTGCATTTAAATGTGTAGTTCACTTTTAAAAAGTAGTGATTATGATATTTTTGATGTGATGTTAAATATTTGAGCAGTATGTATGTAAATATAAATGTTTAGGTATTAGATAGGTAAATGCATAAGAATTATGTGGTCTGCATATAAAATGTCCCTAAATCTTAAAATAGTCCTTCAACTATTCTCGTACGACAAATTAATCCTTAAATATAACATTTCTCTAATTTAGCCCCTTGACCATGCAAATCCAAAATAATCCCTTAAACTAGAAATTGAGATAAAAATTCTGTCCCAATATAATCCTTCGACTACACAAAATTCATCCAAATTTTGCCCCTCAAAAAAACCAGTTTTTACCAAATTTATAAAGTCGAGAGAATAAATTGACAAAATTTGATATTCTGAAACTAAATTGGCTACATATAAATTGTTAGCGGACCATTTTAAAGTTAAACCCGTTAACAACATATTAAATATTTGGAATCATCAGCATATACCAACCATTTGGATTGGTAGAATAGATAACTATAAGATACTATAGAAGAGCAAAAGAAATACATTGTTGAAAAAAAGCAAATGAAAAAAGATCAGGGCTTGTCCACAAAAATTGCAATAAAAGCAATGCTCTCTAGATTGCTAGGTCACTAAAACTCAACCTTTTTTTAAGATAAATACTATCTATGGGAGAGGCATAATTTCTACAAGTCATGAAGGAAGCTTTTGTCAATCTAATTGTCACATTATTCAAGAAATCAAAATAAAAGATAAAAGATTTACATGCGTACCACTTAATTCCTATGTATCTGACATATGTAACACCTAAAGTTCAACTTTTACAAATATGCAACTTAGCTATGCATAAAAAGGTATGTTTCATTTTCTTAAAGTAGAAAAAGTGATCTTTTTCATGTGCTATGAAAGATTTTGGTGTTGGACATATAAATAGGCATATTTCATCTTTTTCAAATGCCCCTTGGCTATGCATAAAAAGGTTATATAAATGTAAAAAATAAAGTTTAGGTGTTAAACATATAAATACATAAGAATTTGATGGTATGCATGTAAATGCCCCAATAAATTATCATGAACAATAGCGCAAGTCATGAAGGGAGTACTTTTTAATCAGACCTTTAGAAATAAAGTGTTGGGCTTTTTAAGGGGAAAAAAGAAGAAAACAATGTTCATGTAAGCCATTCCTTCCTTATTTTTTATATGAGTAATTGGGAAAGATGGATAGTTTAATTATATTGGTTCAAAATTAATTTCTGATTGCAATAGCTGAGCATGTTTAAAAAAAAGTTTCCAAATGAAAACCTGTTGACCTCATTTTTTGTCGAGGTTTAGTTTTCCTCCTAGACTTAGGGTTCTAGCCTCAGAAGTTTCCCCCGACGATCCTAGTTTCTTAGCGATGGGACCCACCTTGTTTTAGAGAGTCTGGAGCCACTTCATTACTCTTTGAAATCCTGCACGAGATTCTGTACTGCTAGTCTCTAGCCGGTCGAAGTTGACGTCAGGAATTCAAAATTGAGTCCATATAGGACCCCTGGACATTAGGACAGCCTCGTGCACGTCTTACACACCTGGACGCACAAATTCTTAGTTTGCGACCTCGACGCCTAAAATTCCTTCGCAGTGGACTGGAGCTGGAGTCAGAACGTCGGGACGATCGACATCAAAGTCAAAATTTCAGAAAAGACCGGATTTGACGCACTTTCGGCGCGACCGTCAACGAGGTTGCCCAGACGACCCCGAATGACAAAATTGACTGCGTCGATGCGTCCGGAACGTCGATTTTACCTAAAATGGACGTTCACTTTGCGACGATGGTCTGCCGGGGGCAAAAGTTGTGAATTAGGGCTTAAAATATAATAATAATAATAATAATAATATTTATAAATTTATAAATTAAAAGCCTCTGCCCTAGTTTCCTTTCTCCCGTATGATCGGCATTCGCCTTCTCCCACTCGCACGATGGAAGTTTCGTTCGAGCTTCTCCCGCGCTCGAATTGCGGTCGTTTTCTCCTCGACTTGCACGAAGTCGCTCCCATCTCCTGTTCGAACTTTATCTCTGCCGCGAGCGTTATACCTGCGACGTCATCTGCGCGAGCAAGTTGCCCAAACCTCTACTGCACCTCTTTGCGGTGTTTTCCTTCATCCTCCCGTACCTTCCCCGATCCTACTCGACTCTGCGGGTAAGGAGCGGCACTTCCTGCCCTCTTTTGCCTCTAAATACCCCATTTGGGGTGAGACTTAGGGTTGGCCGAAATTTTCTAGAGAAAGGGGGAAGTGCCGCCAGAGTCCCCTTGGGTTTGCTCGACTTCGTCGACTGAGTCCCTCGGCCTCTCTGTTGGTTTGCCCGGTACACTCAATTACTTTACTGTTTCTCCACTGAGGTATAAATCTTTTGCTTCATGGCTTGGTGTGCTTGTTTATTGGAAGTCCTTTTAATGGCTTGACTAACTAGCCTACTATCATCTTCTCTAGTTGTAAGCTTTGCAATCTTTCTTTTTACTAAAAATGGTAGCAAGTCTTGTGATTTTGACATCAGATTTCAAATGGAGGCTTTGAATGGCATGTATGCCTCCCAAATATTGAAACTCCTTCGAGCTTAAAGTGTTCTACTTGGAACATTGTGGAACTTGTGTCTTTGTGGAATGTTGCTTGGCTTGGAGTTTTAGTTGAGCCTATCACTTTGCTTGCTTTTAATTAATTGTTGGGCTTCTTTACACATCCATTTAGCACTTCATATCTACATTGATATTATAGCATGAGTAAATGAAAGAAGCATGGTAATTTGATGGAGAGGTTGAACTTCATTTTTGATGCTTTATAAGTATGGATACCTCTCTTCTACCTAAGCCACTTGTAGCTTTCTTTTAAATGTTGGAATACCTATTTGAGGGTTCCTTTACTTGCTAGCTGTTTTAGTAAGATTTGGGGGCATTTTATTACTTGAAGCATGTGGAAAATAGAAATGTGAGCACGTTCTAAATGATGGGTTTGGTTGCTTGCTTAAAATGGTGGAAATTTAGCATGATATCAACTCTTCTTTTTTTTTTTTTTTGCTACTAGCTTAAAATGAGGGAAATGTAGCATGGTATTAGCTCCTCTCTTTTCTCTACTTGCTTAAAATGATGGATATATAGCATGGCATTAGCTATTTTCTTTTCTTTTGTTCAAAGCAAGTTGGAATGATTGGAAATGTGGCTTTGGAACAAGGATAGTTCCTCCTTCAAGCATGTTGGGATATGTTTTATGTAGCTTTTCATTCACTCTTATCTAATATGAAACATTGAAAGGCTCATTTGGTCTTTCATGCATATGGAAGGCTTGGTTCTAATGTTTTAAATTCTTTTGGGTTTAGAAATGCATGCTAGGAAGAAATTTACTTTGATTTGGAAAAGTTTCACGCTTGTTTTTATTTGAAGCATATGGTGGCTTTATATTTTGATATGTTAAATATATGGAGGTGTTCGTTTTAGCCTAATGCTTGGTTTTGTTTCAACCTTATCGTGGCTCATTTTAGCCTCACTTAGAGGCTCGTTGGCTTATTCTAGCTCCTACCCGAGAGTCTATTTCGATGTATAATTGCTGCCCCTGTTTCAATGCTTTAAGAGATTTGTTTTGGCTTCATTTGGGGGCTTAGTTGGTTTTTCTTAGCTCCTACCCGAGAGCCTATCTTAATGTTTTACACTTGTCTTTGCTCGAATGCTTTGATGGATTGTTTTTGGTCTTGTTTAGAGGCTCGGTTGGCTTATTCTAGCCCCTACCCAAGAGCCCACTTTGATATATTTTACTTGTCTCCATTCAAATGCTTTAAGGAATGTGTTCATGGCTCGGTTTTATGCCTTGTATTGGCTCGGTTTTAGTCTTGCTGTGGTTCAAATTTTGGATTCGTGTTTGGTTTGATTTCAGCTTTACTAGGGCTTGGGTTCAAGTCTTGTACTGGCTCGGTTTTACCCCTGTTGTGGTTTCCTTCTTTGGTTTTGTGATTGGGTCGGTTTTAGCCTTGTGCTTGGCTCAGTTTCAGCCATGTGGTAGCCACAACCTTGCCCTCATGCTTGGCTGGGTTTTGCTTTATTTGACAGCTTAGCTTGATTATGGAGGGGAGTAATTGAACATCGTATTTGGGGGCATCCTTCCTATATCTTACTTGGTGGAATTGGAATTGATTTGGGTGGTTTGTGAGAGTTTGTCCATTCACTTTCTTATGTTTTAAATGTGATATTTGAGACGGTTATCCTTTTGTGCTTTGTGCCGCCTTGGTCGTGAGCCTTCTTGGTCCGTTTACTACCTTGGTCGTGAGCCATCTTGGCCCTGCTGTTCCTGTTTTGGCCGTGAGCCTCTATAGGGTTTTATTGGAAAGCTATATATTTATGAGATTATATGTGGAGCTATAAATCACTTGGAAGTTGGAAAACCTTCAATTTTAGCATAGGTTTGGCGGTGGTCTTCTCTGGGCCATTTCCCTTTTGCTTGATTTGTGAAGTTTGGGAGATTTCTAAGCCTTATTTTGGAGCATCATTTGGTTGAGGTAAACTGATTTTATAAGATATCTTCGAGGTTTGGATACCGGTGTCGGGGGAGCCTTTGTGTGTGGTCATCATGTCGGTTCGACCCTGTTTTCGATTTAAGATTTGGAAAGGACACCCTCTTTGGGTCGATCCAATTATAAAATTTGAGAAAATGATATCCTCTGGATTGATTCAAGGATCTTGGGCCGTATTTGGATTATACTTCTTTTACTTGTTTTGTGAAGTTTGGGAACGCCTCAAACCTTATTTGAGGGGTGTTTTAGACTAACCCTCCTACCGTTTTGGCCCCCATCTTTTCTAAATCGGATTTGGTGGTAGGTTTAGTCTCATTTCCTTCCATTTCCGCTGTTGACTTATTTTCCCCGCTTCTCTCGGAGTTGGTTTTGTTTTCGTTTTGTTTTGGGGCAATTATGGTGTTGATGATAAAGGCACACCAGTGGTAGAGTGGAATGATATCCCATTCTACGACACCAGGACCCGCTCCAGGGCCCCGATAAACCGTAGGATTACGGTATCATTCACCGTTATAAGGTAAGCGGGGCACCCGTACATTCTTAGGATTGCTAGTGATTCTACACCCGACAAAGTGATCGACTCATGGACAACCCTAATTTTCAAAATCTGATAAGAACGGATACTATATTCGCAACAAAAAAAATATATTCTCACTACAACCAAATATTGATACAAACTCTCTTTTGTATGCCTGAAATCCACGTGCATACTAAAAATATAAATTTTAAAACTATATTATAAACTTGGTTGTCCACTTGTTGATTATCGATGCTTGAGTTAAGGCAACACCTCCCGAGTTAGTTTTAGTAGGACACGCTTCTAGTTGAGTAGCGGACTCTATACACTCGGGTGACCGAGTAGCCTTCGACGACCCTTGATCATTACTACACAGTTTCTGAGCCTAGCCCCGACCCGAGTGCTTGCGGTTTTCTTCGGATTTTTCGTATGATTTTGATGAAACACTCGCGGTCATTTTCCAGGATTTTCCCGAGGTTTTGATGATCTTATTTTATTTTGTCATTTATTTTCTCCGAGTTTTCTACCGTGAGTCATTCGTCGTCCTTTCTCGAGTTTTTCCAGACGATATTTCTTTTTCTACTTGGCTTTCACTTGCATGACGCACTTCAGCCTGCTACATTTAAGAAAATAACGGATCTCCCAGATATACAAGTTTGTTTATATTTACAGTGTGTTACTTTTTGTATCTGCTATTGTTTTTTTTAGCACGTTGTGCCATACTCTGCTCATGCTTTACTGTTTTCCTGTGATATATATCCTATTATAAACTGTATAACATTTAAACATACTTGCATAGGATGTTTAGAAGAACTCAACCATAGGCCCACCTGATTTGACATTATAACTTGCCACCTTAGAAAACTTAACATTTTCACGGCAGGAGCTTGAGCTAGCGCATGTAGGCAAGACTGGCCATCTTCAACAGCAAAACATATCTTCAACAACTAAACCATTCTTTAGTAATTAAACAACTACCCATAGGATTTAGAGATTGTTTGTCTAATGCGATATAAATCCTCAACCTCTTTTTGGGCCTTTGTATAGCTTTCATTGTACAATATAAGCCCCAACTCGTTTTGGGATTCTGAGGTTGTCATTCGTTACGACCTAAATCCTCACATCTTTTAGGCTATTCGCGTGATCGTTTCACACAAATATAAGCCATAATTAAATAAAATTGGCATGATGAAATATTTAAATAATATCTTCCCTAAATCGAAGCCAAACCATAGGATAGCTTGGGAAGTCATCGAGGTTCGCCTCTGGATCTCCTACATCCTCTAGTTCTTCTTCCTTTGGATTCTACAATAAAATGTTCCAAATTTGAGTTAATCCTCATTCACACCTCTTTGTCCGATTTCATTAAAAAGTCTCATCCTTTTGACCTCCTTGAAGATTTTCTTGATTTTTATCGAGAGTTTTCTTAAGTGATTTCGGTCATTTAAAATGTAATTAACTATAGGGGCTTGCCCTTATAGGAAGCATTTCCGAACCCAGCTTAAAATAAACCCTATTTAATTCTTTATATTAAATAAGGGAACTTGTCAGCAAATAAAATGGTTTCGCAGACCAAACGGACATCATATATTTCTTAGTTTATTTGATCGAGCCTTACTCTCAAGCCTTGTGTTTATCTTCCGGGATAAATACAAGTCTTGAGCTGTAGTGCTTTTTCATTTAAACTATAAAAAATATGGGGTCGATTGATTTCATATTTTAAAAAATTATATATATATATATATATATATATATATATATATATGTGTGTGTGTGTGTGTGTGTGTGTGTGTAAATTAAAGCGTCCTTCTGAAGCGGGCGACAGGATTTCGATTTCAGCGACCGACAGTTTCCTACGGGCACTCCACACACAAAACAACGCCGACAAAACATTTTCTTTTGTTTATGTTTCGGCAGTTGTAAAGAAAGAAATACACAGTTTTTTGTGCAATAGTATGTAAATGCTTTACTATAATCTTCCCTTCTCTTTGCTTAGCATGCTATCACAGCAATGGGATTATTCTGTTCTTCTCTATTCTAAAACGGTTATCGCAATCTATAAACAAAGCTAAGAAAATGATGACAACAACAAGTCTTACAAGAAAGGAACGACAATGCCAAACTAACAATGCCTCATTTCATAAAATGGCCCTGGATTTTACAAAAAACCATATTTCAACCAACAATGTAAGACACTGGTCTTACACAAATTGGTATCAAATCCAATTGTAATAATTACTTCCATCAGTTCCAAATTGTACATCTCACGATGATATACCACAACTATAACCCCAATAACCCAGCCTTCAGAAGATGGGGACAAAGAGCTCAGTCACCATATGTGTGGCATGATTGATTTAGCATGGCTATAAAATGACATGGGTTTCAACAAAGAAACATAGTTCACACTCTTCCAAAAACAGATAAAAAGAAACATAATTGCCTAGATTAGTTTAGTATACGAAAAGATCATCATAAAATACATTTTTCAATCTAAAAAACTAATTGGCTACTAAATTTGAGACAAACATGGGATGTCTAAAGTAACAATTAGGTATTGAAGCAACGAGATCAAAATGATGCATTACCCGGAAACAAAAATAATGAGTGGAAGACCCGATAGTTGAAGTTGGAATTCTTAATTATATTCCTATCAATGCCCCTATGGAAGTCCTTAAAGATATTATATTTTCTGGAACGGCTCATACAACCTTCACATATAAATCCTTTACACTTATTTTTCTACTGTAAAGAGAGCATTGTTTTACCACATTGTAGTTTTCTAAAATTTTGTGCATCAACCTTCAACTTAGGAAGCTCGGAAATGGACAACCACAAGCAATAAGGGCATAGCTTCTATGGTACCTCAAAGATGTCTGGAGACTTCACGAACTCTATTATAGCTCGGACAGCTTCCTCTTTTTCCTCATTCATTGCAAGAGCTTCCTCGGTAGAAAAGGTAGTTAAGTACTTGGACAGGAAGACAAAGGATTCTTTGCATGTGCTGCAAAGAAGAAAAAATTATCATCTTATGTTAAAAATCATACAAACAAACATAGCAAACTAAATCATCATACAAAAAAGTAGCAAACTAAAATCAAGTTTTTCAAACGTACCTTTTACTATCCTTCAAAATGTTGGAGATGGCCAAAAAAAGCTCTCTTTGATCCTCTTTTCCAATATTCCATTCTTGTAGAAAACTATCGATCAACTTAAATGAAGGAATGATGCTCTCACTCACCTTTCCATTAGCTGCCAAAGTTAGCGCTTTTTTGTAAACCAAGAACCTGCCGTAAGGGTCCTCTAACATATTGTACAGATTGAACAAACTGTTTGTAAAAGAAATTGTAAATTTGTAAGTAAAGAATTCTGGTATGAGTACCTTAATAAAAAGTAATAGATCTTTCCTCTTACATCTTCAAGCGTAAAGTGGGTTTGTCATTTGGTTGCTGGATCATCTTAGTTGAAATAAGCTTCGCCATCTCCAATGCTTCATCTGGACTACCAGCTCTTGTTGAAATGGTACATATGATGGTGAAGATGCACTCGAAATCTAATGTAAGAAACCAAATGCCTCAATAGTTTTATATAATAGATTATGAAAGGAAATACCGGAGATATGGTTATGTTCTTTAAAAGAAAAACTGGAAATTTACATACATGTTACGTATCTCGCAACTAAGCTTTCATATTTACATAACATTTTGGTGTTTTAAAAATTCATGAAAAGGTGTATTTCACTTTGTAAAAAGTTATAATAGTGCAACTTTTATGTGATATTGATAAATTGAGTGTTAAATTGTAAATATGAAATTTTAGGTGTAAGATACGTAAATACATAAGAATTGTGTGCCATGTATGTAAATGACCTTAGATAAAAATATGCAATGAAGTTTTCAATTGCATTAATTAGTCCCTCACTGCTAATTGCTCGCAATAGAAGCATCACATGGTCACAACTCTGTGTAATATGACCATAATAAGACTGGAAAAGTTATAAGTAAAAGGAATCGATCACCAAAGCAGGAAAAAAAATAACATACAATATGCTTCAGACCGTAAGCTTAGCGTTGCAACGATAAGATTTACAGTACATGCATATTAAGCCGCAGATTATGTGCATTGTGCATATTACATGCTTGAAACCAATAAAAGCATGATACAATTAGATGCAAACTACTGGGCCTCATCAAAAGAAAATGACCGTAACATATAAAATGCTACGGAAATCTACATATCGAGCACATAAATCTTATGTATTTACATACCTCACACCTAAACTGCCATATATACATACATGGCACTTTCATGCTTTGAGCCTATGAATGAAAAGAGTGTATTTTACTTCTAAAAAAGTGGTAATAGTGTTATTTTTAGTTGACATTAAAGATTTGAGCACTGTGAGTTCAATATGAAAGTTTAAGAGTGAGATGTGTAAATACATAAGAAGTGAATGCAATGTCCCAATAATAAAACTAAGGATCTAAAAATTGTACCTTTCTCGGAGACTCTTGAAGTTATCAGCTCAGCTGAAGTAAGCATAAGAGAAACCAAATCCACCCACCTACCCATCACCATGCATTCTTGAGCCTCAATGCATAGCCTGGCAACCTGAGGTTCTGCCACCTAAGAAATCACAAAGAAGTAGATAAATTTCTACAATTAATTGCTAAAAAGGCTCCGAAAAATAGCAAACTAATCACTAATACAAATATAGAACAGTGACACATCCTACAGCCCAAGATGGAAATTCAGCAACACTCAAATCAGAAAATTCTCTAATTATCAAATACCTAATGAGCTAATCGTGTTACTTAAGTTATCAACAAGAAGAAAAATGAGTATCGAGCCTCTTGAAAATGCATATGAAGGAAAGCCTAATACCAGTTCAACATAAACTTAGTAGGCACAAAAATTGCAGTTAAAAACAGTGAAGAAACAATCTTCGTGCAAAATTTTACAGAACCTACGCAGATAACCAGACCAATGCAACGTGCGAACTGAAATCGACTAAAGAAGGAGAAGAATCCCTACCTCTGGACCTGCGTCGGCCCATGCGAGCTCCGACGTGAGGCGCACAACAGCGATTACAGGATCGTCCTCCGATGTCGGCACTATCGTCGTCATTGACGAAGAACTTAGGGGCTGTTGTTAGCCGGTTTTAAGCAGGATTTACGCAGGATTTAAGCTAAATCCAGGCAAACAGCACAAAACGCCTCCGTAAATCCTGAGCTCTCGTAAATCCCAAAATGACGTCGATTCCAGATAAATCCGGGACTTACTGAGTTCTGTGAATTGGCGGACTTAGTAAATCCGGGCCAAGCGAAGAGGAAGAATGGCGCGAATGGGCTTTACCTTCGTCAATGACTTCTGGTGGGAGCGGAGCGGAAGGATGAGAAATATGGAAGTTTCGGTGGTCTCTGTAAGCCGCGATATCCTCGTCGCCTTCCCGGCTAGTTCTCTAATGGCGACTGTTGGTGAAGCTGCTTGTCACGGACTAACTTTTCTAAAGTCACCCGTGCGGCTTTAGCGCTCTCACAGCACTAAATCAGCTCTATCTTACTCGCAACCGCTTGGTCTTGTAGGCACACACAACTTCCTGAAAGGAGAATAGGAAGAAAGAGTAGAGAGAAAAACACTTCACTAATAAGAGTAGAGTTACTAACCTTTGAATACGAAAGCTTGGATCTCCCAAAGCAAGTGGAGGGACTCTTATTTATAGTCCTCCCAACTCTCGAAAAGAACCTTCAGATTACGATATAATATTCAAGCTACTAGATTGAGGTGGAACCTTCTAGAGTTGCATGGCCCACATGTCTCCTTCTGTAGTCTTCCACCTTATCATCTTGCATGTCTTCCATGTGTCTCCTTCTGCAGTCTTCCACCCTTTGCTAATGGTGGAACGTGACACTCTCCCCCACTTGAATTCGCAATGCCCTCATTGCGCTTGTCCTTCTCATATTCGTCGAATCTTTTCCCCGAATTGCCATAATGTGTCTTCGTGCTCCCAACTAGCTTCACTATCTGGCAATCCCTTCCACTTGATGAGATACTCTTTGTAGTTCCGTACCCC
Source organism: Papilionanthe hookeriana x Papilionanthe teres (assembly GCA_022702705.1). Taxonomy (NCBI): domain Eukaryota; kingdom Viridiplantae; phylum Streptophyta; class Magnoliopsida; order Asparagales; family Orchidaceae; genus Papilionanthe; species Papilionanthe hookeriana x Papilionanthe teres. The sequence continues at coordinate 16,543,847 of CM040436.1, forward strand.
TCGTCGTCTGATCACCCTGTCTGTCATTATCTCCGCAACTTCTTTGTCAAAAGATGTGATCATGGCCGTAGGCGCCCGCTTGGAGATTCCTCTTGAAGGATCTTCCATGTCTTCATGATAAGGCTTCAACATGCTTACATGGAAGACCGGATGTATCTTTAATTTCGGTGGAAGGTCGAGCTTGTAGGAAACTTTTCCTACTTGTTTAATTACTTCAAAAGGACCTTCATATCTCCGAATTAATCCTTTATGTACCTTCCGAAAGGTTTTGAATTGTTGGGGTAGAAGTTTCACAAGCACTATATCTCCTTCTCGAAACTCGATGTGCCTACGTTCTTTGTCCGCCCATTTCTTCATTTTCTTTGCAGCCTTGTGCAACGTTGCTCGAGCTAATTCTCTTTGTTCGATCCAAGATTTGGCAAATTTGAAAGCCGGTGGGCTTTTCCTTCGTAGTTGGTTGTAAGACGAGAGGGTGTCATAGGTTGGTACCCTATGACAATTTCAAAAGGACTCTTATTGGTAGCTTCACTAGTTTGCAAGTTGTAGGAGAACTGTGCCACATCCAACAATTTGGCCCAATTTTGTTGATTTGCACTTACATAGTGACGTAGATAAAGTTCTAGGAGTGCGTTCACCCGCTCTGTTTGCCCATCTGTTTGAGGATGAAAGCTTGTAGAAAAGTTTAAGTCTGACCCCAACATTTTGAATAGTTCAGTCCAAAATCTCCCAGTGAAGCGAGGATCTCGATCGCTGATAATAGTTTGTGGTATTCCCCATAGCTTTACCACATTGCAGAGAAAAAGCCTTGAAGCCTCCTCAGCAGTACAGTCGGTTGGAGCGGCAATGAATGTTGCATATTTGTTGAATCTGTCAACCACTACTAGAATGCTCCCACATCCATTTGATTTTGGTAGGCTGGAGATGAAGTCCATGGATACACTTTCCCATGGTCTCTGAGGAATAGGTAGTGGTTCCAACAACCCTCCTTGTTTTTGAAGGACAACTTTGTCTTGTTGGCAAACAAGACAAGTGCGAACATATTCCTCTACGCTTTCCCTCATTCCCTGACGATAATAATTCATCTTTAGTAGTGCTAAGGTTCGCTTCATACCTGGATGTCCTGCCCACAAGGAATCATGACACTCTTTGATTAACTCTCTTCTTAAATTTCCCCATCTGGGTACGTAGATGCGCCGCCCCTTCGTGTAAAAGATTTCATCATCAATCCAAAACTTTCTAGTTTTGCCTTCATTTATCATAGCAATGATACTTTGCGCTTGTAGATCGGATTTCAATCCTTCCTTGACTTTGCTTATGAGGGAACTAGAGACCTGCGAAATGCTGGCAAGTTCTGCTTTTCGGCTTAGTGCATCGGCCACTACATTTGCCTTTCCAGGTTTATATTCCAGAACGTAATCAAATTCCGCCAAGAAGTCCTGCCATCTTGCCTGCTTGGGGTCGAGCTTCTTTTGAGTTTGAAAGTAGCTGGTGGCGATATTGTCTGTCATGACCCAAAATCTAGAGCCGAGTAAGTAGTGCCTCCATACTCTAAGACAATGTATGATGGCTGTCATCTCTTTTTCTTGGACAGTGTATCGACGCTCTGTCTCATTAAGTTTTCGACTTTCGTAGGCAACCGGATGTCCATCCTGCATGAGTACTCCCCATGGCGAAGTCGAAGCATCGGTTCGCACTTCATATTCTTTGGTATGATCGGGAAGACCGAGTACGGGCTCCTCACTTATAGCCTTCTTGAGATCTTCAAATGCTTTATGACACTTGCTATTCCACTCCCAGGACTTGTTCTTCTTGAGTAGATCTGTCAATGGGGCAGCTTTTGCAGAATAGCCTTTTATGAACCGCCGATAGTAATTTACAAGCCCCAGAAAGGATCTTAACTCCGGTACCTTGGTGGGATGTTCCCAATCCTGTATGGCCTTGATCTTACTTTCCTCCATCATAATCTTTCCATCTTTTATTTTGTGCCCCAAGAATGTTACTTCTGGTTTGGCAAAGGAACATTTTTCCCTCTTGATGTATAGCTTATTCCTTCTTAATATTGAGAATACTTCTCGAAGATGTCTCAAATGATCTTGGAACGTGTGGCTATACACCACTATATCGTCTAAGTAGACGACAACAAATTGATCCAAGTATGGTTGAAATAGCTTGTTCATTAAAGTGCAGAATGTAGCAGGAGCATTAGTCAATCCAAAAGGCATGACTAAAAATTCAAATGACCCATACCTGGTCACACAAGTGGTTTTCGGCTCGTCCCCTTCGGCTATCCTCACCTGGTAATAGCCTGATCGGAGATCCAATTTAGAGAAGTATCTGGCGTTGCCCAATTGGTCGAAGAGATCGGCGATGAGAGGAATTGGATATTTGTTCTTCACGGTAATCTTATTCAAAGCTCGATAGTCTATACACATGCGTAGAGACCCATCTTTCTTCTTCTGAAATAAGACTGGGGCACCGAATGGGGCCTTAGAAGGTCGAATAAATCCTGCTTCCAACAACTCCTTTAGTTGTTTGCGTAGCTCTGCCAATTCTGGAGGTGCCATGCGGTAAGCTCCCATGGCCGGTGGCTTAGTCCCTGGTTCTAGCTCAATTTCATGGTCGATCTCTCTTCTCGGTGGTAGTTCTTTTGGTAATTCGGACGGTGAAACGTCTTTAAACTCCTCCAGAACCGCTATCACATCTGCTGGGCATGTCTTCACTGGCCTCTAAGTTTTCATCGGGGTCTTGGAGAATAGCCGAATAGCTCTCCTCCTCTCGTCGAATGCCCTTCTTGAATTGAATAGCTGAGAGCATCATGGGTCCTTGCTTCCCGTTTCTTGTTGTTGGTACTAAACAAGCTTGATCACCCTCCATGATGCACATGCTATTGGCAAATGGAATGGGGAACGCCCTTACTTGGTCTAGGAATTCTAGGCCAAGAATTACTTTGAAGTCATCCATGGGAATGATAGAGAAGTTTAGCGTACCGACCAATCCCCAACGCAAGTCTTCACCTTTTTAGCCATTCCAAGGATCGGTTTAGCCGCCGAGTTAACTGCTTTGATGGAGCCACCTCCACCAACTACTTGTAGTCCCATCCTTTTGGCTTCTTCAATGGAAATGAAGTTGTGAGAAGCCCCGGTATCTATCATTGCACTGGTAGGCGTCCCACCAATAGTTACGTCCACAAAGAGGAGTCCTTTTGCCGAAGTCTTTGGAGACGAGCGTACCACATTGAGTAGTTGCATTGACCCCACCTGTGCATCATTATCGCTTCCCTCTTCTTCTTGATGGCTTGCAAGAAGAGAATTTAGAGCCTTCTTCTGAGGGCAATCCCTTACCCAATGAGGTCCACCGCAAAGGAAGCAATTATTGCGTGTTTTGGCTCTGTTGTTGAACTTTTCCTTATCTCTTACCTTATAGGAAGTTGATTCGTGACGGGCTTCTTCTTTTTGTTGACCTCTATCTCCCCCACTTTTAACATAGTTCATCTTCTTTTCCTTTGGTTTCGTAGACTCCTTTGCATAGTCGACTAAACTTTCTGCTACGGCGATGGCAGTCGCAAGATCTTGCACTCCACGCCTTCTAAGTTCCGTCCTGGCCCATTGTTGGAGCCCATCCATGAAGTTGAAAAGTGCATCTTTGTCTGACATGTCGGGAATTTCAAGAACCAGACTTGTAAATTCCTTAACATAGTCTCGAATCGATCCCATTTGCTTGAGCCTTCGCATACGGGCTCTAGCTTCATCCTCCGCATTTTCAGGATAGAATTGCCTTTTTAGCTCCCTTTTGAAGTCATCAAAAGTAGCCATAATGCACATACCTTTTTCTACATCTCCTCGTCTCCTTCTCCACCAAAGCATCGCGATATCGGTGAGGTAAAGGGTGGCAAATTGTATTTTTGCCTCTTCATCCACGATCCCCATCGCACCGAAATATTGTTCAAGCCCCCATAAGAAATTGTCTACCTCCTTTGCGTCACGAGCTCCTCCAAAACTCTTTGGTTTTGGAACTTCAATCCTCTTAGGTTCGAAGGTAGGATGATTGGTGGGTGATGCTAATGCCCTCTTGCATAGCGAAACATCACCACGTAATTCTTCCAAGCTGGCACGCATGTCATACATCTCGTCCTCTTGGGCTTTTCGTACTTCTTGGAGCTCTCCCATCAAGTCTTCTCGCATCTTCGCCATTTGATCCTTTAGAGATTCCTCTAGTTGGAGCATCATACCTCTAATTGTTGAATGGATGGTGATGTCCTCCTCCTCGAGTCCATCTACCTTTTGGCCAAGATCCTCAACTTGGGCCTCCATGCCAATCACCACCTCCTCCACCCGAGTAAGGCGTGACTCAAAGCCATGTATGATCTCCTTGGACTTTCCATGTGGTTTAGGTGCGGCTGGGTCTCTTTGCTCCTGACGACCTCGCCCTTGTTGAGATGATTCCACAATAGTGGCTTCCGACTCCATTGCGTGCTCCTTAACACTTTTTGCCATACCTTCAAGACGAGGCTCTGATACCACTTGTCACGGACTAACTTTTCTAAAGTCACCCGTGCGGCTTTAGCGCTCCCCCTTGGCACTAAATCAGCCTATCTTACTAGCAACCGCTTGGTCTTGTAGGCACACACAACTTCTGGAAAGGAGAATAGGAAGAAAGAGTAGAGAAGAAAAACACTTCACTAATAAGAGTAGGTTACAACCTTTGAATACAAGAAACTTGGATCTCCCAAAACAAGTGGAGGGACTCTTATTTATAGTCCCTCCCAACTCTCAAAAGAACCTTCAGATTACAATATAATATTCAAGTTACTAGATTGAGGTGGAACCTTCTAGAGTTGCATGGCTTCCACATGTCTCCTTCTAGAGTCTTCCACCTTATCATCTTGCATGTCTTCCATGTGTCTCCTTCTAGAGTCTTCCACCCTTTGCTAATGGTGGAACGTGACATGCTGCTGCGTTCACGAGGCCAAGGTTTTGAGCGGAGAGGAAGCCGAGTGGGGATTTTAATTTATTTTTATTTATGTTAATTTTATTAATTTAATTAATTAATAATTGAGTTTTATTTTGCTAAATTAATCATAATTAAATAAATTTAAATGTAATTATTAAGAGTGTTTGATTTGCCCCCATATATATATATTTCTTTTATTTGATGGTGAGAGGGCCGGTGGGACAATAGTAATAGTGAGTTGGTGGATAGCACGACAAATGACTAATAGCTAGGGGTGTAAATGAGCCGAACACGAGTGAGTCGGGCACAGCTCGTGTTCACCTCAATTATATTTCGTGCTCAAAAGTGTGTTTGTGTTCGGCTCGTTTGCTTGGCGAGCCGAACACAAGCCATTCACGAATAATGAGTTGTTTTGACGTCCCTAATCACGTACCCATAAGATATTAAGGATTGGGGCAATATTTACAAATTATTGTTTATATTAAAACATCATTTGAATCTAATTTAATAATTTTTATTCTATTTTCTTAATTAATGCTTTTAATTGATTATAAATCATTGTAACCTTGTAGTCAATTAATTTTTTTAAAAATACTACTCAAAAGAATATAATTGATGAGTAATATTTTGAGCCAAAACGAGACGAACACGAATGAACAAATCTTTGTTAATGTTCGGCACGTTAACATAGCGAACGGCCGAACACGAGCTTCTTAACAAGCCGAACACAAGCTACTCGCGAACAACGAGCTGTTTTGACAGTCCTACTAATAGCTAAGGTGGCTGGGGGCCATGGGACGAGACGACAGATGGCCAACAAGTGTGACATGTCGCAGTGGCAACAATTGCCAAGGGAGACGACAAGCGGTCGACGACGACAAACTGCGATGAGAACGAGTTGTGATCGGTAATGACAACTTGTCTATAATATTTTACATGAATAATGTAATTCAAATTCGGATAAATCACTTGAATTCTAATTCGACCAAAATGAACTATGATGTAAACTTTAAGTTTATTCAAATTTTGCATTATAATTTTAGTATTTAATACCAAATACAACATTTTTTCAAATATATGCAAAAAGAATTATGCTATCCTATTTAATGAATAAAAACAAATTTAATCGGAGAGTATTTACTTTTATACTCATAATGATATTTATCCAGTTTTAACAGAAATACTGCACAGAGGCAAAATTATCATTTATCCAAAAGTATTGCAAATCATTCGTTTCTACAAACGCATAAACCAAACAGATCAGTCAAATCATCCGAATCGGCAGGATAAGTTACTTTATATGCAATAATCTGGAGAATTCGCACTGCAATTGCTCTAACAAGAGCAAGACCCTAAATTATTTTAGTCAAATTTTAAATAATTTTAAATTATATAATAAATAATTTATTAATGTTATCAATTATTTGAGCAAAGGGTTTAAGGAGCCATTTTCGACACTGGGAGCCTCGACGCCATTATCGCGGCGGTGAGAGCTTTCAGAGCATTGGGCGAAGCCCCGTCCTAAATGGCGTCCTTCTCTTTCGCATGGCCTCTCCCTCTTCTCAGGTTCTTCTCACTCCTATCGCTATATATTCTTCATCTTCTACCTTACCCAAATCATTTTTATGTGTCTTCCTGCTGCCAATGAAGTTGGGATTAACTGTTTTCGTTTCCGAATCTGTTAATTTCATCGAATGTTGCATTTCTACGTTTTCCTAGAACTTATGGCCTATTTTTTTAGTGCGCCATGTAGAAATGTGTTTGAAATGTTCAGTTGTTGCACTGGCCACATGTGATAGAGAACAATTGTAAGAAAGGTTAAAGGTTTCGTTGTAATCGATGCATTGCATTTGTTTGAACCCCTGAGCTACAACTCTCACTTTGTATCTGGCAATTCATCCATCAGAATTGAGTTTTATTCGTTAGGTCCATCTGCAATCAATGATATTTTGGTTGTGGCAGGAAAACAAAAATCCTAGTTCCCTGACGTTGGAGTGCATGGAAATCACTTCTGATATTTTGGTTAGCTGGTGGGACAACAAGAATCTAAGTTCCCTGACGTTGCAGTGCATGGAACTCAGTGCACATGGCTTGTCTTGTTTCACTGTTTGGGTATAGCAGGTGAGGTCAGGTTTTGGAGAGCTTCTGCTGTGGATATCAAGAATCTGCTTAGGTTTGAGCGATCTAGTGAGCATGGGGTCTGTGATTTGTGGGGCCTGAAGCGGTGAGGTAGATTGAGTGTATGCAAGAGATTGTTGTGGAGATCACTGGAGAGATGTGGATGAATTTGTTGATAATGAGTTGTTTGGTGTGAGGTCTGCAGTAGTGTTGGGATTGAATAAGTGTGGGATTATGGGTGTAATAAGGAATGAAGAGGTATTGTTTTTGGGAGAAGTAGATGGTGCGGGCTGAGAGGTAGATGATAAGACTGTTTCATTGAAGATGACATGTTTAGATATAATTATTTTACAGGTTTGAGGGTTGTAACAATGATACCTTTTATGGATGGTGGAATAGCCAAATAAGATGCATGGTGGGGTTGATGGGCGTGATTTATTTGGAGCGAGAGCTTTTTGCCACAGGAAGCAAATGCAACCAAAGGCACGCAAGTTTATGTTAGTATAGAAAACTGTAGGAGTTCGTATGGTGATTTGTAATTTGCGATCTTGGAGAGCATGCAGTTTATGAGATATGAGGTAGTGGTGAGGGCTAAACCAAATTGATTGTGTAATTGAGCTGTGAGTAGTGTGCGGGTTGTCTCAATGTGATGCTTGTGTTTGCGTTCGGCACCCATTTTATTAGAGTGTATAGGAGCAACTGAATTGGTGTTAAATACCATGGGGTAATTGATATTACGTTAAACTATTTGAGGTGTATTCGCTTCCCTCATTAATGCATAGTATTTTTTACGTATTAAATTGATTTTGAACCAATTTATGAAATGAAATGATTCTTGTAATCATTTTAGCGTTAGTAAACATTGAAAATATCCAACAATACCTTGAGTAGTCATCGATAAGTGATAGATAGTATTTATAATGTTGTATAGAAGAAGTTGGGGATGGCTCCCATACATTAGAATGAATAAGTGCAAATGGTAGTTTGGATCTAAAAACATATAGAAAGAAGGATTATATGTGACTTTTTGCTAAATTACATTCATAACTAGAAAAGGTTGAAGTAGGAATAGCTAAGGAGTTTGTTTTCTTGGAGATGGTTATTGTAGCTTCATGGTGAGGGTGATAGATAGTATTTATAATGTTGTATAGAAGAAGTTGGGGATGGCTCCCATACATTAGAATGAATAAGTGCAAATGGTAGTTTGGATCTAAAAACATATAGAAAGAAGGATTATATGTGACTTTTTGCTAAATTACATTCATAACTAGAAAAGGTTGAAGTAGGAATAGCTAAGGAGTTTGTTTTCTTGGAGATGGTTATTGTAGCTTCATGGTGAGGGTGCGCCAGTCCTCTATGCCAAAGTTGAGATAGTATGATGGAA